>OX459060.1:7309973-8585225 GCA_949775005.1 Orthosia gothica | reverse complement strand
CATACCATGTCCAAAATAAATTTATAAAGTACATATGAATTTGGAAAAGTCACGTTGGTTCTTGCCCGGATTAGACCACCGACCTCAAGCACGAGAGGCGAGGTCGTAGACACTGGGCCACAACGTCATATCTATCCCAGGCATTCACTTCGAGAAGTAGGTACGGTAAGCCGTCATGGCCGCTTTCGTTCTTAAATCTTTGGACAGTTGTTACGGCTAAAAGCCCAAAAGTCTACAATCAGTACTGTCAAAGAGTACCTACCAATCCTGTTAACTGGAAACTGAGTAAGTTATTGTTTTCGGGAACAGATATATAAAAAAATTAAAAAAATAGCCTTTATTGCTGTTTCATAATAATTTACAATACAATATATATTTATTCCTATCGATCGGTTTTTCCAACAACAGCTTCTCCTTCGACAAAGACCTCCTCCAAAGACTTCCACCTATCTCTGTCTCTCGCAATTCTGATGATGACCTCGAAAGAGCCGAAGTTGGATCCAGAATGGATCAGGATCAGGGGGGTAACCACAAGCTCTTAGAGTAAGGTTATTTTGAGATCGAGTAAGTGACAGATGTATACAAGTCAGATACATCTGTCCCTTACTCGATCTCAAAATAACCTTACTCTAAGAGCTTGTGGTCACCCCCCAGATATAATTATGCAAATATGCAAGTCGTTTGAGGACATTATCATAGGTAGATGATTTATAAGTGTATGTGTTTTGTAATCTATTGAAAATATTGGTTTATTCCAGAAATCCCCACCGACATATCCCCACCAGTGGGGATTGTTATTTTTTTCCAGAAATACCCACTAGTTATATAAATTCAGCCTAGTGGGGATTTTTGGAAAAATAAGTAACAATCCCCACCAGGTGTTGTTTCTAAATTATTAAACAAAAATTATGAAATTATTATAATCAACTTTTATTGTAAATTGTTTGCATTGAAACGAAAATCATCAATCATTATAGGATAACGTAAATCGCGATTGTGAATTTATTTCATTCTTTCCGAAAAAAATGGCAAAAATCCCCACTAGGCTGAGTTTATTTAGCTAGTGGGGATTTTGGGAAAAAAAATAACAATCCCCACTGGCGGGGATTTGTCGGTGGGGATTTCTGGAATAAACCAAAATATTGTTACTGTTTAATACGAGTTGCCATTTTTTTTTCAGTTCAAACTTTGTCGGTAGGTACATGTACGTACATTGTAGTGTAAAACACTAGTGATATTAAACAAACTGTGATAGGGACAACACTAAAAGATGTCGATGGTTTTCTGCAAGTAACTGAATAAATGAACACGTGTTTTTCTTTAAAATAGTTTTATTAACAACATTAATACACAAATCTATTAACCAACCTTGACAATTACTCTACTACAGTACCTAATATTAATTATTTATCAAGCAACGATGCTAATAACACACAGAACCGCAATAAGATTAAATTATATTGGAATCTATTGAATAGGCACTTGATTGATAGAATTCTATCGGCAAAAGGAAACCTCATAAAGTAATATTGATTATTGTTGTTTGTATAAGTCTAATGCTTGTGTAACGTAACTATGGGATCTGCTGGACCAGGGTACAAAACGTAATTATTCCAGGGCCAAGTTAGGACTTCTCATTTCATAAAGAAGGACTTTCGGATTTAGCAGCCTTACGAGTCTATCGCAAGTCTCTCAGCTTCTGTGGTTCTTAATATTTTGAACATTAATAAATAAAAATAAAAAGTAGATAAAGTTTGGTTTTAATGGAAATCACTATTGACTAAATGTATGTACCTACAAAAAAGCCTTTAACCTGCAGCAGAATAAATTAACTATGGCTGTTATCGAAACTAACTTTAAAAAAAACAAGCAGAAAATCATGCTGTGCAGGCGGAGGATATTTATTTTCATTTCATTTATTCATTAACAATTTTACACTGTGTCTGAATGTTTACAAAAAATTATTAAAAACAAGCTATTTTTTTTTTAAATTAAGGACCAACACAATATCACCATTACATTTATAATACTAATCAAATTTAAGTTCATCCAATGTCACAATTAAAAACATTTTGCATAAAATTAAATAAAATAATAATAATCATGTCATTTACAAAAATTTATTACTTAATTCAATATAATAAAATTTAATACATGTCAACAGAATTCAATAAATGCTCCAAAAATATCATAGCAAACTTCTCATACATCTGGTTTTGGTCAGTCAGCTCGCGAATACGTATCCTCCGACTGCACATCATGATTTTCTTCTTGTTATCGTCATATTAGTTCGCTTTTTAAGCAGTCGGGATTTTTAAATTTTTTGTATTACCTTTTTTTATAACTTATTAGTTGACATTTTTTTTCGAATTAGGTACATTTAAACATATATTATATATTTTTGAAATCACCTCTCGAAACCCTTTATTTTAATGTCCCACACGAAGGGATAGGAAGAAAAAAATTGGGCCTCCGCAATAAATGACGTCCAAAAGCCGCCATTTTTCTATTATCCAATTTTAATGTAGCCTATGACACTCGCAAGGTTAAGACGCATCGATTGACGTACGAATCATCAAAATCGGCCAACGCGTTTGGTCTCTGGAACGCCACATATGAACAAACATACATACATAGACTGATGACATGAACACATTACCCTCCTTTGGCAGTCGGGTCAAAATAAGTATTTATTGTTTCATTTTATCAGGTTATTTATCCCTTGCTCTGATATTACACTATCACTAAGTGACGAAGGCCTTTTTTTGTCCTGGATGGATGTCACGATGTCTGTGGGATAGACTTCGAGAGCGAATCCGCAGGGAGGAGCTAGTCCATAATGTTTAAGACAAACATACACTATCTGCCTAGCCTTTTCCCAATTGTTGTTGGGTCGGCTTCCAGTCTTACCGGATTCAGCTGAGTACCAGTGTTTTACATGGAGCGACTGCCTATCTGACCTCCACAACCGGACAACTGGGTATCACCATACCCCTCGGCAAGACTGGTGTCAAATCTCAAGCTTCTGACTACCCGTAACGACTGTCAAAGATCTTCAAACGACAGCCGGGATCAACGCCGAGGCACGGAGGAAACTTGGTATGTTGAAATGGTCACCCATCCACGGACCGACCTCGGCAAGCGTTGCTTAACCTTGAAGATCGACCCGTGCGGCTGTTATTATTTATAAACGAGCTCCTTAAGAAAAAACATACATTGACTTGAAATAAAACGAAATTATGAATAATTAAAACAGTAAACTACCGAAGTATTTTATTCCACATTATTAAATCACAACTGCAAAAGGCTTTTTATAGCAGGTTGTACATATTTACCTATATAGCAAAAAAGAGAGTTAATTTCAGTATCTCCCAAAATTGGCATTGTCTACTTTAATTTCGCATAAAATGGTCGTCTACTGAGCCGTTAAATTAAATAGTAATAAAGTGAGATGACTCCAACAATATAATTTTATTTGATTACAAACGTACCTTTGTAAAGCTTTTCGCTTAAATCTCTTAGTTTTTTCGCCCTAGTTTAGTATAAACGGCTCGATCTTTTATTCGGATTAGGGTCCAAAACAACAACTTATTTAATTAACTTAGTCTTTATGTAGTTCACAGCTGGACCTTGTTTTGTTTTGTATCTTTTTTCAGCCCATTTGCGAAATAGTATTACATTTTTCAGTAGGTAGTAGAAAAGTTTTGGCAACATTCTCTATCTCATTTTGAGGTCTTAATTTTACTCTATTTCGTTAATAGCGAATATGCATGTATTTTTTTTATGTGCTAAATGAAATACTTATTAACTCTAGTAAACAAATATGAAGTATTTTTAAAATATCTTGATCAGAGACGAAGTTATAAAGCGTCAAAGTTGTGAATTAGAAACAGAAGTCCCACGTGCTACATGACGTCAGATGGCACGACGCCATGTAGCACACATCTACTATAGAAAACGGCGTTTTCGTAGAGAGGGACAAATATATTTCTTTAAATTGTAATACCTCTATCGTTTTGCGGTCAATTTAGATTCTGTTTTCACTTTTAGATTAATATTCAATTTAGTATTACTTGCATACATGCAAGACAAGGCAAAGAGTTTGACCGTCATCAATCGACCTATAACATGTCAGATGAAAGACACGATGTGGATTTCCGTCTATGTGATTGGTCGATTGATGGCGGTAAACTCCTTTGCCTTGCCGAATTCATTTGCGCAATAAGGCTGCAGGACAAATAACATATATTTGGTTTATTTTTCATGCCTTTTTGCAGTACATTTTTCTTTCTTTACTTCTCCTATATTTACTACATATTTCTTTGCCCTTTATTTGACTGCCCCGTTGATCTAGTAGTCGGCAGCTTTACTGCTGACTGCTGAGTATGTGTTCTGGGTTCGCTTCCTGTGTCGAGCAAACTGTTATTGGGTTTTTCCATCTGGATTTTCTAAGTAGCAGCCTGGAGTTTGGATTTGTGCCCGTTCGATGGCAATAGAGTCTCTAAAACATACATGGGACTAAAACATAACTGACGAAATGAGGGTGTAGGCACTCTTCTATCTTCTTCCAAAAGATGGACAAACTGGGTGAGGAGTGATATGAAAGAAAAGGGAGTCAGTGATAGCGTGATGGGGGACAGGATGGTATGGAAGAAGAAAACGTGTGACGCCGACCTCAAGTAACGTGGGACAAGGGCAGGAAGATGGTGCAGTACTAACTCTAAATAATATGCTAGAGGTTTCGGTGCAAAAAATAGATCTAATTGCGCACTTTCGATTAGACACAATGTTAGTTTATATTAATGACCAAATACCAAATATATGTTATTTGTCCTGCAGCCTTATTGCGCAAATGAATTCGGCAAGGCAAAGGAGTTTACCGCCATCAATCGACCTATAACATGTCAGATGAAAGACACGATGTGGATTTCCGTCTATGTGATTGGTCGATTGATGGCGGTAAACTCCTTTGCCTTGCCGAATTCATTTGCGCAATAAGGCTGCAGGACAAATAACATATATTTGGTTTATTTTTCATGCCTTTTTGCAGTACATTTTTCTTTCTTTACTTCTCCTATATTTACTACATATTTCTTTGCCCTTTATTTGACTGCCCCGTTGATCTAGTAGTCGGCAGCTTTACTGCTGACTGCTGAGTATGTGTTCTGGGTTCGCTTCCTGTGTCGAGCAAACTGTTATTGGGTTTTTCCATCTGGATTTTCTAAGTAGCAGCCTGGAGTTTGGATTTGTGCCCGTTCGATGGCAATAGAGTCTCTAAAACATACATGGGACTAAAACATAACTGACGAAATGAGGGTGTAGGCACTCTTCTATAGGTGCAGGTATCTGTCTAGCCCTTTGTCGTACACAGGCGTATTGTTATGTATGTATGTCATATTTCTTCCTTTACCGTCATTTCCTTTAGGTCAACCTACCAACCATCGCATTCACGCGGAAGTTTTATAGACCTACCTCTTCAATTCCTGGAAAAACACTAAAAACAAAGGGCATATACTTCTTGTAAAACCACTCAAAAACCAAATAGCATGTATACTATTTTTAGCATAGGGCGATTATGTAGGCCGTATGTTTATTCATAATCGACGACTACCCACGCATATAATACACGTGCAACCCTTGATATTTCTAGTGAATCAAGTTATCAATACACGGTCTTGTAAAGACTTTATCAATATGTAGATTTGTAATATACATTATTTTAGCAGTTGTTCTAGTTAGTCTCCGCTTGCACCACCCTGGCCAATTATTTATCATAATTGCTATAAAGCTGGAAACAAATTATCGGACGCGGCTTATGGACGCGACTGACAGCCGCGACTTATAGAGTATCTAGGTAATGAATGTACATTACATTGTGCAAACTATCGGACGTAAGTCGCGGACGTGACCTTGGGCGTTCGGACGTCTGATAGAGATCTGGCAGCCGCGTCCCATACGACTATGCACACATATCAGCCGCGTCTGTAAGTCGCGTCCATCAGCCGCGTCCGATAATTTGTTCCCAGCTTTAGCCTCGTGTTAGTAGCTAAGTCTGCGTTAATTCTTTGCCGCAAGTAGGCCTTAGAACATAGTATCCTAATTTGTATTTCCGTGTTCGCAATTGCCTAGGATTATATTCCAGCAAAAAACGCCAAGTCATAGAAGCCTGACCAGACCCAAAGTGTTCATTCAACTATTCTGAAAAACAAAGTTGGGTTGAATATATAAATGTCTCTGGAGACCGCAGAAGCAGCAGAAGCAGTCGTATGAGGAGTGCATGACTACCACGTTACTGCAGTAATTAGTCTGTCAAGCCAGAAAGAATATTAATGAGCCAGTATTACATAACAGGACATCAGATTCAGGACATCAGATTTCCATTCCAGAAGGTTAGTAATCTGCGTGTTATGAATAAAAACAAACATCAAGGTAAGAAAATATCACACCTTTTCTAACACACGATCGTAGAAGTCTCGACTACTCCCGAGTCCAGATAACTTCCTTCCTTAAATGGAAAAATAAATGTTTATCCAAGCCTAAACCAGGAAGTTGGATAAAGCTGCACCCTAAGCAAAAATGCCACTATGTCAAAATTAGTCTATTTTAGTTTTTTGATGACTACGTAATCAGAAAAAAAATCTCTATCGATCTGACTATGCAATATTTTCTACTACCAATATTCTACTTATAGAAAAGAAACGCCGTAAGTTCCCCAAAATGCTATGTATATTATTCTATTTTTGATAAGATTTATTCATTAATATAAACTAACATTGTGTCTAATCGAAAGTGCGCAATTAGATCTATTTTTTGCACCGAAACCTCTAGCATATTATTTAGAGTTAGTACTGCACCATCTTCCTGCCCTTGTCCCACGTTACTTGAGGTCGGCGTCACACGTTTTCTTCTTCCATACCATCCTGTCCCCCATCACGCTATCACTGACTCCCTTTTCTTTCATATCACTCCTCACCCAGTTTGTCCATCTTTTCTTTGGCCTTCCCGTCCGTCTCCATCCATCCACATTTAAATTTCATAACTCTTTTAGCAACATGCGTTACATCAGAGGTGGTAAACAGCATCGATTTTTAATTATTTCGTGGTGTTTTTGTCTATAACTCAAAATATGATTTTGTTAGATAGTGGCATTACGGCTTGGTAACGTTAGAAATCCAAGTGAAGTAGGTACAAACCCATAGCTCACGAGTTTATCAGTTTTCCGTGTCAACGGGCCTAGGTCCAAATTCACGATATTAAAGTAATATAGACGTTTTACGATTTACTCTTATTGGCTGATATTGAATTTCATTTTGGCGGTCCGGAAAATGTTTTTTCGTAGACTTTTCTGGAGGTTGTATTTGCTTTCGTTCTTAAAATACCTTTTCTTATTTTGTTATCTTAGTATTACTCTGAATATTGTTCAAGAAGATATTAAATATACGAAGAGCTAGCCATAATTAAATAGCCTCGATCAAGGGTCGATCTTCAAGGTTAAGCAATGCTTTCCAGCTAGTCCAGCTCCACAGCCACTAGGGCACAATAACAAGTTATAAGCAGAAAAGTTCTGAAGTATTGTTGGACCTGCTGAAGACTATGAATTTATTTGTGTTGTATAAACTCAATTTATTTTTGTATTATATAACTGCACAGCACATATGTGAGTACTATGTACCAACTGTAAATCTACCATTTACTGTACCTTTGTGTCGTTCGTTGACTTCAGTGTGCCCTGGCAGTTGATAGTGTCATAGTGTGTCATGCTCTCTCTAATGTCTCTCTGATGGTGGCACATGTGTTGCATCATTCGGTTCCCTTCATGATGGTTGAACTGAGTGGTGCCGATCCATGTGCCATGTTCGTGAACGGGCGCCATCAGTTGGGATTGGTCATAACTTAGCTGCCTCCACCTGTTTTTAATTACCTATTTATTGTATTTTTAATGGTTTGTTTTGCTGTAGAAGCTTTTAAGTGCGTTTTATTTTTTTACATCGTTCTCACATAATATGTATTTTTTTCAACAAGAATAATGTAACCAAATACTTGTAAAAACATTTTTATTTTTTAAAAGAGTAAGTGTGGAGTTTCTTATCCGTTCTTCTCCGTATCAAGCTACATTTCCGAATGGACAGTAGAATCAACAATTATTAATTTTAAATTTTTTTCTTGACGTTCGAAACCCTCTGTAGCAGAAGGACAGATAAGCAAAGTCCCGGAATAGCAAAATCCCAGATTAGCAGAAGGACCGATTCGCATAAAGGCAGATAATGTACTGTCACCGTCAATTAAGTTACAAATCATAGTAACCGTATTATCAATGTGTGACCTGTTTCACATCACATCATCACATCATCAGCCTATTAATGTTCCCACTGCTGGGACACAGGCCTCCTCTCTTTGTGAGAGGGAATGGGCCGTAATCTACCACGCGGGCCCAGTGCGGGTTGGTAAATGTCACATGTCTTCGAATTTTGGTTCTAGGACATGCCGGTTTCCTCACGATGTTTTCCTTCACCGTTTTGAGAGCAGTGGTGAAGAAATAATTTACACAAAGTAAAGCGCCTGCCTGGGCTCGAACCCACGACCTACAACTTGTAAGTCGCAGCCGATACCACTGGGCCACCACTGCTCGACCTGTGACCTGTGACCTGTTTGCTTTATATATATCTAAAGGTGTATGGTGTGCATGGAGTACTGCTTTCACCTCTGGGACGGATCTGCCAAATACCAACTTGATCGGCAACAATGCGCTGATAGACTCAAAGCTCCAGAGCCTTGAACACCGAGTCACCGACGACGAGTTGCCAGCCTGTCGGTTTTCTATCGGTTACATTTTAAGGAGTGTGCGATGGAACTGCTTAAATTGATTCTGCATAGCCATTTCCATCATCGGACAACAAGACGTACGGTAATGCGCCATCGGTACATGGTGGATATCCCACCCATACGCATAAAGCGTTTTGAAAATATTTTCATTGTGCGTACAGCTAAGGAGTGGAATTCCCTGCCGGCGCGGCGTCTTTGTTTCCTGATAGCTAAAACTAACCTAACCTATTCACTCTTCAATTCAAGAGTGAATAGATTACTTCTAGGCAAGTGTGCTTCACCTTCAACCTCATCATCACTTAACATCAGACGAGATAGTGGTAATTTGGTCAAACGCGAGCTTATATCGAATAAAAAAAAAAAAAAACAAATAAAATTTTACCAATTGTAACTATGCAATTTTATTTTTGTTTTCTGTGGGTCTGTACTTCTGCCTTTATGCAAATCTGTCCTTCTGCTTATCTGGGTTTTTGCTATTCGGGGATTTTGCTTATCTGTCCTTCTGCTGCAGAGGGGTTTGATAGTGCCGCTTAATGGCCTAATTGACTAAAGAAATTTTGATTTTGATTTTTCAGATTTCGGTCTGTCGATGGGTGACTATTCGGCTTGTCGAGAATCGGGTACCTCGGGTGCTTTCCGCTAAGCTGTTAATCCTGGCTGTCATTTATAGATCTTTGATAGTCGTTACGGGTAATCAGAAGGACTGACACCAGGTCCTGTCAAGCGATATCGTGTTATCCAAAAACTGGGTTCTAGAGAACAGATAGGCAGTCGCTTATTTAATATACAGGTGAGACTGGAAGCCGACCCCAAAGCAGTTGAGAAAAGGCTTGGCAAATTAATTGGGTAGTATTTAAACGCAAATCAAAAAATATCCTTTTTCTACGCAATAAGATTCCGAATTCCCATCAAAATTACTGATTGCACAGCAAAATATTCAACTCAAAATATCACTAAACACACAACAATTTATTTTCGCAGCGTACAGCGATTTTTCGAATAAGTCGACGTAGCCCCGCTGCGCGGGGCTCCTATTTCTGTCTGCAGGGTCAAAAGTAACCTAGCACGAACGAGATGACGGGAGCTGAGTTCGCTCGCTTTGCTCGCTCACTTCAGCTCCCGTCATCTCGTTCGAACCTAACCTGTCCGTGTCGGGGTGCCCTAAGTTCCCGAGCTCGCTTCGCTCGCTCTTGGACTGATTCTTTGACCATAATTTATTCGTAGATTAACTAAAATAGACTATGAAATATGGAAAATTTGCTGTGCAGTCAGTATTTATGCTATGTATGTAGTATTTTTGTACAAAAATAAATTTAACAGTATTGCATTAAGAGGAAAAAAGTAATGTTATATTGATGTATAATTTAGTTTTATCTGCAGTTTGAGTTTTGTTAAACATTTAGTTTATTTGTAGTGAAGTATGTTATTAGATGTAAATAAGAATATAAATGATGAGTATGTATTGATAGGCGATTATTTATTTGATATGCAATTTATAATATCCCAAATTAATTGTCTGCTGAGATGACGACTAAAGGAGCGTCCTCACTGAGAGCATTTACGTCATAGGTGTAATGAGCATTCGACGTCGAATATTCGAGCGGTGTGGACGTTGAACCGAGCGTTAAAAAGCTTACACGCAAGCGCGAGCTTCGGCCGGTGTGGACGTCGCGTCGCAATGATTTTCGCGGAAACGGCTCGCATTCGAATGTTCACGCAAATAAAATGCTCGAAAGCGAGTACTCACTTAGATAATGAAATGAATGAGTATATAATGTAGGAATATTACTGGCCACTTGCAAGGAACAATTCCTTGATCTTAAGTGTGTGTGACCTTCTTGGTCAATTGTATTATCGAATGAATGATATTTAAGATCTTATTCGAATGCTCCAAGCTCGCAAGGGAATGTTCGATTCGATCGTTCATAGTTTTGCTCGAAAGTGAATGCTGGGCTCGCTGGGAAGCATTTTTTCAAATGCTCGCTGCGTTGCTTGTTTACAAATGCTCGCAAAAGAATGCTCCCAGTGAGGACGTTCCTTAATAGTTTTTTTTTTTAAATTATCTATATAGGCCCGTGCTAGACCTCCATCACACCTGATGGTAAGCGATCATGTGGTTAACGCTGAAGCACGCTAGCCTAGAAGTAACCTATTCACTCTTGACTTAAAGACTCGCTAGATTGTAGCTAGCGGGATCAGTGTATCGGGGGGTGCTAGTTGAAAATATGGAAGAAGCCATGTTGCGCCGACCACAAATAAGTGAGATAAATGCAAGAGAATGATGATAAATATTTAATATTGCAGTAACTATACTAATATGTATAGCTCTGATAATAATCAGAGACGTGGTCAACGAGGCTACATCATTCTAGCAAAAGTGCAATAAGTCTAGGCTTAGCAATGAACATTTTATAGCCGACCATTTATTGTATCGACTAGAATTCTAGAGTAGCATTGGTAATAAAGGGCTGAGGATTTAGACGTGTAGTTCGGAATAACTTAGGTCCCATAGATAGGTTAGGTTACTTCTAGGCATGCGTGCTTCACCGTCGACCACGAAATATTGTCCATCATTAATCATAATGTTTATCCGTGGTGCTAGGCAACTGGGCTTATCCCAGTTGTAAACGGCCCTTTGTGCCTATTGGCCTTGTTTGTTCTGTCTCCTAATGAAATTTGTATTTTTTCTACTCCTCCGTTATTCTTTTCTGATTAATTTCGTTGCGGGTTCCAAGACAGTTAAATTCATTCTCCGGGACTTTGTCGAGCTTCATTGCTTCCGCGCTTTTCTGGTGTTCGCCACTGTTGATACTGGCTTTCAGGAGTTTGGGTATAGTGCGGTGGTATTGTAAACGTCGACCACATCATCTCTTCCATCAGGCGAGATAGTGGTCAAACGCGAACCTACCACTAATAAAAAAAGATACCGCAGACCCACAGTAGACCATTATTTACCCCAAAATACTTAATTGTTATAATTTTTAAACTTGGGCATGAAAGGGAACAACCTCAATGAGGATTTATTTAATTATTTATTTATTTATTTCAACAACAACAGGTTATCTCAAGTAGAGGTCTTAAGTATAACTACAAAATAATAAGGGCGCCAGTATCAGTGACAATACCCCCTGTGCTAGTTGGTACTGTATTACAGTGGGGTATTATTCCTCATTACTGTGACCCATAAGACAGCAAACTAGTCAACACTAAGATCTTTCAAACATAAGTCTTTAGGAAGTGAAATAAAGAAAGTAAAAAAAAAAAAAAACTTTACAATAATAATAAAACTTATAAACTTAGCAATAATAAGTTGCTACACTTAACACTACTTTGGCTTAACTGGCGTGTGTGTGAGTGTGTGTGTGTTAATTAGAAGGTGCGAAAAGGTGTGTAGTGTTTGTAATGAATATAGTATATCTAGTGTAATTAATGTATGTAGTGTATGTATTGTGTAGTTATAATTATGTAATGTATGAAGGCTTGCTATGTAGGGATTTTAAATGTGTCTTCAGTACTATTATATTTCAAGGTGAGTAGGTGTTTTCGTAAAATATTTTTGAATGTGTGTGAACCATAATTCCTAAAACGTAGGTAGACATTAAAATTATTATAAATATACGGAGCTAGGAAGAAAAGAAATCGTTGGGCAAATTTTGTTTTACAACTAGGTTGTTTATATACCTTGTGAGCTCTTCGTACCGTGTCAGGAAAATCCGGTCGTTTCATATGTTGAGTACGTAAGATCTTCTCGATGTACAGTTGACGAACGCTGAGAACCGCGGTTAATTTATAAAGTTCGTCCGTCGGAAATCTATATTTTTTAAATAACATGGTTTTTAAAATTGCCCGTTGCGCTCTTTCAGCTTTGATAAGATGTGTCTTAGCACATCCTCCCCAGATGGATATCCCATACACAATCACTGATTGGCATAACGCGTAATAGGTGGTGGTGAGTAGCTTTGGATCACATACACATCGTAGGTTTCTGAAGAGGCACAGCAATTTTCTTACGCGCTTCGATAGGAGTGAGATTTGATTTTTCCAATTTAGTTGTTCATCTTTTTGGATTCCCAGATACCTGACCGATGAAGCCACGTCAAAATGGCACAGAATGGTTGTGAATTGTGATTGAGACAAGAAAGGTAAACTGTAATAAGGCATTATCTTAATAAGGCTTACAGGGTTGCTTCACTACGAATAGCAATCAGTGAAGCCAGAAAATAAAAATGCACTAAGAAAATTCAATACTAGCGATTAAATCATCATTTCAAGTCGGGCTATAGATGATGATGATGCATATGTAGTGACAGAACAGATTGCTGAATAAGTGATTAATTCAGGAAATCCGAAGATTTATAAAGAACGCTATAAAGAAAGTGCTTGTAAACTTAAAGACATTCAAGTTCACAAGAGCCATTCCTCACAAGACCCATCAAACGATAGAATTCCTAAGACATAAAATATATCACGATAATATTTACATCCTTTTCTCTAGGAACCCGTTCATCCTTTTTATCCGGCAAAGTATGCCAAAATATCGACATCTTTCCCTTTGTTGTTACTGAACATTGTATGGTATTTTTTACGACATTTTTCGGTCTACACTGAAACTTTACGACAAAGCAAACGCTCGAAGTTTTAATTCTGAATAAAGACTTGGAACACTAAAATGAAATTGACTTTGCCAAGTGAAATTATATTAAGTCCCTATTTTATGATTACTGGATGAGCTCTGTTCGTGTCCCTAATTTTGGGACGAATACTAAGAATGAAACTTAAGTAATGATTTAATAAAAAAAAGTTTAAGTGAAGTGGATATAATCGGGCTGTAGGGTTCATTTATTTAAAATTAAAAGCAGAGTTCGCTATTATGAAAACTTTAATAAAGCAAAATCTTAATGAGGCTGGTGTTGCTTCTAGTAACTATCAGTGAAGCCAGAAAACTTGCAAATACAAAAACATAAAATGCAGTAACGCACTAAGAAAATTCAATACTAGCGATTAAATCATTTCAATGTTAAGTAATGTTGTACGTCTAAAATTAGTTCCACCACCGCACATACTTCAAAAACAACTTACCAGCACATTGTAAGAGAGCATAGAGCGTGAAACACAGGAACATAAACCGTAGAACCTGCGTATGCAATAACGAACAAAACTAATAACGAACGAACCAATTCGATTTTCGAGTTTTTGACGACCCACTCGACATCGTCTCGACGCGCCGACGTCACTTCACCACGCCAGTTGTAATTACACGCCAGCCCGAGAGGCGGCGCTAGTCGCGCGACAACACAGCAACACCATCGCGCAACCATCGCTACCTGACCCCTCCGACCCTTACTCACACACTCGCAGCTCCACCGACGCACGGAGCTCAAAGTAATCCAGCCGAGAAAGTACGCTCAAATTGTTCACGGTAAACATTTACATACAAACACACTCAGTGAACGCGAGGAGGTATCTCCTGTAACGGTGAACCCAAATCCAGGGATTAACTTCAAAGGGCCACACGGCGATTCAGAAAATGCGTTTTTATAGAAATACCCGCTTTGACTACAAAGATTTTGTCAGCGGATTGCGGATAGCTGAGTTTCAGCGGATCAGCCGATCTTGTTTCAGGAGGTAGGTCATTTCGAGAAATTCATGGGATAAACGTCGTAAAGACGCTTGAAAGAAAGTCATTATCGTAAAGAGCTTTACAAGATTTCGTAAGCAGGTGGGCGTGTGTCTCCAATCATTTTATTGTTGAGGATTCTTTCGTTTGCAAATTGCCGATCGACTTGAAATGGATAACTCCATCAAAGAGACAATTTCGAGAGTGTAAATTAAAGCATTGTCAGAAGTTGAGAACCCTTTGTGAAGTTATTACGAAACTAAAATTCACAATAAACGACTCGGTAATAAAACAAGATATTGTGAGAAGCAAGCCATCGAAACAAAAAGCGAATAAATTTCGCCGTAATCCAAATTCAAAAACAATATTTTAATTTAACAACGTGTACAGAACACCTGTCGATGAGGCCTGTAATAAATAGCATACATGTGCATTATTTAAATACTTTACGTCGATACAGCGAACACCACAAAGGTGGAACATGAAATAAGGCTTATATCCCGAATGCGTTGAATATAACGTCGGTAAACGTTCATGTTTCAATCATACTCCTGCGAAGTGCTATTGTTAATACTTTAAAGCCATAAATTACTTATTTTTCACCAGTGTCAATAATGGCAGCTTTATTTCCAATTCCATTAAACAAGGATAAAATAAACTTTATATAGGTAGTTGTTGTATGCTAACCGCTCTGCTGTTGCATTCATTTGAAGGATTTGGTCCGGCTCTCGACCCTATTTTTTCTATTTTCGACGCCGACCTATTGGTAGCAATTTAAAATGTCGAGTAAACGCTGGACCATAATTCAGAATTACCGGCAAGCGCCATCTTGTCTACTAATAGGGGTTTATTAATATCGTAAAACTCCTAGCTAGCCTTAAGCGGGCATTTTGCTTTTAAATTAACGTTGAACGCGTATAGAGTTTAATCCTGGCTTGCATGCGGCATCAGCAGAAATCTTCGTGAATGAGGATAGTGAATCTTGATTAGAGATTGTAATCCAAGTTGATTGCACAACGAATCCACTGATGAAAGAGGAGATATATATTGCATTTGGCAAAGTAGTAGTACCTGTTCATTTCGTAGTTGTGTAGTAGTTATTACAGTGACCACAGTTCTGTTGTAACTTGTAACACGATTGGCATTCTAAATCCTGTTACAAATGTAAACAAAAATGTATCCATAGGTCCGGTAGACCCCACTGCCTATTATAGAACAATTACGAAGACAAATAGACAATTCTGAAAGGCCGTCGACGTTATTCCAATAAAACAGAATTGTAAATAGTCGCTACAAACAAAACCTAACCCGCGACCTGGCTAGCTAGGGCAATGCTCTGATCAACTGAATTATAGATGCAATATGCTTTCAAAGATACAATAATGAAGGTACGATACGAAACGTAATATCGAACGAGTAGCAATCCGTTGTAAATTTGATTGTAGATAGAAATGCAGCGTGCTCTAAGCCCGGGTGAGTTCAGTTCAGCCTTTATCGAATGGAAAGCGTAGGAAGAGACAAAGACCTCACATCTCGTGTCGCTGGGAAGCGTGTCCACTACGACACGTCGGATTTTTACTATCTTTATCTATCGCAGCGTGCACTGCACTTCAATCAAAGATCCGAGGCCGCTCTAGGCCGACGCACTCGCCGACATAACACGTGCATTACTCACGAAATATTTTCATAAAACCGAACCAAACGCACCCGTCCACCCCTCCCCGCGCCCGCGTCCCCAGCAAAACCAGTTCAGTTCGTGCCCGGCTGCCGTGCGCGTCGGTTGTTTCGCGGAGAGAGTGTATTCGCCGCGCTGTGTTACGAAAAAACATCTTTTGTACCAAAACCAAACCAGTGCTGTGGATTCCTATCATAATAGTGCTCGTGTGAGATTGTGCCATTTCATATTGTGATGTTGCCTGTTGGAGATGTTATAGTGGAGGATTTCTCTTGAAAACTGTGGAACGGGTTCCGCCTGCCGTCGCCGGACGCCTTTTCTCTCCGATCTCGGGATATCATTAAGGTATTTATTGTTACACCGGCTCATTGTTGTAAGGAATTCTTTCTACGACCCTCGTGTAGAGTTAAATCGATAGTCTTGATTCGGTTTCGTATGCGAGTGAGGAAGCTCAGTTTGTAATGCGTCGATATTGAATCGCAGATTGTGGATGGTGTTTGTGGATTTGCATTGTAGATGCGCGCGGCGTGCAATGTGCAGTAAACATTGCGGCCCTGCGAACGGGTTCGAGTCCGGTCGAGGCTCGTAGGCGGGTATTAATTAGGCGACTTGGTGTAACGGTTCAACTTGATGGTACCGCCACCCGGCACCACTTAACGATCATTTGATAACTTTTGTTGTTGGATTTTCGTCGATTCGATTATAATAGTGCTAATAACAATTTTTTTATGGTCGAATGAACATTATGAATAGTTACACCGACAGATTAGAGATAGATAAGATTAGTTACGGTGAGCGAGCTTTTGAGTCGAAGGAACATGAAAGCTTAATTTCGAAATGATCACATTAACGGTATTGAAGTTTGTGATTTACATTCATAAGTAAGTAGGCACAGTCTTGGTTCAGTGGAATTAGATAAGTAAAAAAACTTGGTAGTTAAGGCAATTGATAACATAGGTACCATTATGTTTACTCGTAGCAACGTTCACCGAAAGCTTTTTACAACGTTGTCTTTGAGACACACAAAAAAACAGAAGCAGCTTTGCTTGTTGAAATTCGCAAAATTTTGAATGTTGTAAGTTCAGTTGTAAGCTAGTTTTCATTCAACCGCCCAATAGATGGCGTCACTTGTCGCAAAACAAATAAAACATAAGCTTTTACCACTTCAGAGGGACGTTATAACGTTTTTGGGGCGAATCTTAACTGCTAATTATAAAAAATAACATAATAGGTATATAGCTTTGTTAACCTGATTTCACTGAAACAGCAATCACAAACATTTTGAACACTAATTTTGCGTTTCGGCATTAAAACGGCACGTAATTTACATCACAAACAGCCCATTAAACTTTCCGTGGACAATAAATGATTGTTTAAACAAATTATGCAAAATAAGTTATTGATTAAGCACCGATTTTAATCATTTCGATTATTTTAATCGCTCCGGGCTCCATAGTACACACAGATTAAAAATAATGTTTCTGTCATTTAAATTGGCTAGAATTTTATGACATTAGTCATCCATAGAGATGTTACGATAAATTAGTGAAGTGCTTAAAAACTTACTAAATCGAGCCGATAGTGAGAATCTCAGATACTTCATCGCATCGTAGGTAGGTTGCTTGTAATAACAACCAACAGTGGTCTCAGATTCAGTTTTATTATCCAACTTGAATACTTACATCGGATAACATAATTTTATAGACAATTTAAGGGTTACAATTTACAAGATGAAACCGTTGATTTAGTCGTAAAACGAGTCGTAAAGGCAGTATTGATGGCGGTCGTGTGCAAGATCAAATTGTGGAGTTTGAATAATAATAAATATTATTCGGGAAAACAATAAAAGTATGGATATTGGAATGTGTGAAATGTTATTGCAAGATTGTGAACGGAAGTTAAAATACAATTTTACGACGATGGAGGCGACGTGTTATAGCAAATCTTGCGAAAAATTGCATAAGTTATGATATGAGGCTTACTGAACAACTCGATTGAATGAATACTAAAAGAAAGCTATGAAAAAGTCAGTGAGGAGTTTCCCATTCCATTGTCATGTTACGAATAACGCAACAATGTTTCTAGTCATGTCACATTCACAATGCACAAGTAATCAAAAACAATGCAGATGGTTTTATTACTGTTCATTTAGTTAGGGTTTTCGAACGCACGTGTCGCGTGGTTTTTTCGAGTTTATGCCTTGGGGCGTTAATTTACCGCATAAAAAAATCTTAGCCCGGAAATGTGCCGTGTCACATCGGTAGTTGTAGAACAGATGTTGACATGTGTCGCCTGGCTGTATGCTGTACGCTGCCGTGAGCTAATTGACTAGGGAAAAAACGTGAGCTGCGTTCCATATTCTGTGGTTCCATGTTCCATCCTACGTTTGCGCGGGAAATATACGATTGATGCGTTATGGGACTTGACATTTTTTTTCCATGTCCTTTTTGATTTATTGGCTTTTATTTTTGGATGTAAATCGTAGTGGAATGTTTCTATTTTTGGACGAATATAAATGTGTAGAACGGGCAGTACACGGGGAATATAATACGAAAATATCTGGTATTATGTGTTTTTCATAAGTTTTTTAACCCCCGCCGGAAAAAGAGGGATGTTATAAGTTTCACGTGTGTTGCTGTGTATCTGTGTGTCTGTCTGTGGCATCATAGCGCCTAAACGGATGAACCGATTTTGATTTGGTTTTTTTTTGTTTGAAAGGTAATTTTGTCGAGAGTGTTCTTAGCTATGTTTGAATAAAATCGGTTCAGCCGTTCAAAAGTTATGGGTGTTTTTCTGTTTGAATCGCGGTGTTTTCGCAAGATAAGTGTGTCGGGGGTTTTTAAATTTTGAAATTTTACTTGTCATACAAAACGATGGAGCTCTTCTGTGGTACAAAATACAATAATTTATTTACTGAAAGTGATTTTTATTTCAATTACGCTAAGTTACGTTATTATTTGAAAACACCATTTTCACCACGAAAATTCGCATGCTTTCATTTTCAATGAAAGTTCACAGAAAATATTTTTCGATAATTCAGAACTAAATCTTTTACTTTTTAAAATAAAATAAAGTTATCTGTTGTACATTTTAAATTACTCATTTTCTTTAATTGTATTGCCTATTTTGATACTGTGCCAACGAGAAAAGGAAAATAACTCGCAATGGGAGGATGGTTCATGTAATTTGCAGATGGTTGTGTTCCGATTCGCAATTTTTGAGAGAGTAAGTAGGTGCTTAGATACCTAACTTTGTTTGAGTTTTTTTATTTTTTATTATGTACTTATTGGTCATTTTTATCGACTTAAAAAATGAGGTAATCAATTCGATACGTATATATGTAATGTTTTTGGAATTGCACAATATTTACATACCTATATTATGTTAAAAGTAGGCTTCTAAACATATGTGCCAAATTTCTTATGTGTATGTCATGTACATTTGTCCACTCATTTCTCCGAAACTCCTTATCGGATCGTGATCATTCTTTTTTGTTGGATTAATTATCTCTTAACCTAGGATAGGATATGAGATAGGGCCATATGGAATATAAAACCGAACTCCTTAGTGACAAACAGCACGAATGTGTAAATTGAGTTATTATGGGTACTCTTGTCAATACTTTATATTCCTTACTATAGAACTTGCTCACTTTTTATTAGTGATAGTGTACTAAAACGAATGAAGTCTGTAAAAAGATAGAAATCACACACACACACATCATCAGCCTATTAATGTTCCCACTGCTGGGACACAACACAGGCCCCCTCTCTGTGAGAGGGAAAAGAAAACTAAAGGAGAGAAAAAGAAGAAATGGAAAAGATAGGAATAATAAAAACTATTTTACAAAAAAAAAGAAACCGACTTCAAAAGCAAAACAGAGGCCTTAGTGCAAGTTTTTACTCACGCGTGACTCACGCTCATTCGTGTTGCGTAAACGATCTCTTATGTCAAAATGTATACAAAAAAAGAGGTTTCTCCTTACCGTCCCCACTCGGCGCTTATCCAGTTTCAATACAAATTGACGTTTACGTTAACGCGATTGACCGTGAGTAAAAACTCGCACTAAGGCCTCTGGTCGCCGTGAAAGTCGGTGTCGAAAAACGAAAAAAACAAGAGTACCTACCAAAGACACTGGCTTCCGAAACGAAAGTTATTTTGCATTTTTTTGTGTTTTGCCATTAAAATTAACTTTTGCGTAAAAGCTGTAAAATTCTTCGTCGTATCGAGGATTTCAGATACATATACATTTACGAAGAAGAAGCTGTGAAAGTGACAGTAATATAATAGTAACAATTATAGAGCGTTTTTTCTTTAAAAAAAAATTGTACCCCTGGAAAATCTTTTTGCCACCAACTTACTTTGTGTTCAATAGATAGGTACTAATTAGTTACTTACTTTTTCGTAATTATATAAATCGAAAAACCGTTATCACTGACATTGTTCCTCTATTATTTGATAACGAACGAACCTACATCAATACCGTAATTATTGATTGTCGATTGACGAATTTTATCCAATATTGGTTTACTTTTATCAGTTGAAGTTCAATGTTGATTGATAATGGTCAGTCAGTCAATGAAGTGCTTTATCGATAGTAGGTATTTCATTATTGCTTTTTACATTATTTTAATAGGAAGTAAAAGATAAAAAATATGAATGGGAAATAACGTAAGTGTGTGGATTATAAAACTTAAATAGATAGCTTATGAAAGATCTGTAAGGTCGACGGCACGAACTATTTTGTGCGCGGGGTTAAAATGCATGCTATCTTATCCGACAACATGTGCGAAAGAAATAGATGCTGTGATGAGCAGTAAGAAGCTAGTTCGTGTACGAATTAGCACTTTTGCAAATTTGTATCGAAATGGGTGATGATTTAGGACGAAAACGAGCGCGGCGAAATTTTATAAGCACACCTTTGGGAGTAAATTAAAAAAAACTAAATGTATATTTATAAAATAACATTATTTGCATTGTTGAATTACTAATATATCCCTGTATGGAGGCCGTTTTGCAATTTTCCTTCTTCTTATGGTATTTATTTCCGCCCAAAGATGTGTTAAAATACTTAAAATTAGTGTAGAAATATGGCACTTTCGACGCTCATAACTTTGAAATATATTTTTTTTTTACATTTTTGTTTCCATACAGGACTAGATAATGATGAGACAAATTGATATAATTTTTTATTTTGAACGTAAATCGTCAAACAGTGGAGTAATCTCTAGACTACGTTTGTATGGAAGAATTTTCGACTAGTGTAATCTTAATAAACACATGTTTAGTTACTTATCAAGACCGTGAGAAAATTTTGAAGAAAGAAAAAAATATTTTGTAGTAGGTAGGTACATAAAAATGCCTTAAGTTTGAACATCTACTTGCCTACTGTTGTCATTGTTTAGAACAGAGTAAAAACCATGGCTTTCATCCATCCTCCCTCCATCATAATTAGGTACTTCAAATAAACATCGTCCCCTACAAAAACAACCACCATAATGCGCGTACGCACTCACAAACAAAATCTAAATAAACCATCAACTTATCTTCGACATTTAACAGTAAAAAAATTCTGGACCAACGCTTACCGTTATACGGTCAGTAAGTGCGACCACAGATAATAAGAGGTCCGTCGCCATGTTTGATCTCAACGGATTAATTAAATTTGACAGGGCATTGTGACACGGCTTCATGATGAAAATTACTGTTAGTCTGTTAGTGCGAGCCCAATGAGTCGTAATCTCGCGTCGTTTAGCGCGTACGCCATGTTTATGACCATAGATCAATCAGACGTGTTTGGAGTCAAGTCGGCTGTCAATTTTGCGTGATCGGAATGGATTGATAGTTTAAAGAGCATATTGTTTATGGGTTTGACGTTTACGGCTACATTTTGTATTTGGAATCGTGGAATTGTATCTTTTAAAGCGATCTAAGATGAAGAATGAGTTCTCATATTGACAGTGTTTAAAATTGATCGTGTTTTCGTGTCATATTTGGTAACCAAACTGAAAATGATAGAGTTAACAAAAACTTATCTAATGCCAAGCTCAATTTATTAGCTCAATAATAAATAATACACGTGAAATTAGATGATTACATCCACTGTTGATTGATGTTGATTAAGTCATTGAGATTAGCGCGTCATGTCAGAATGACACATCTGTCAATGATTTTATTAGTTCATAGCTTTAAACTGCTATCTGTGTTTCCTGCTATTAGTCTATCCTGTTTGTAATGTACATGTTTTAAAATATAGAAAGCTTTTAAACCTAAAAGTTAAAGCGGTCATAAAGGAGAGGTCAAAAGTATCGTTAAGAGTAGAATAGTTGTACTAATCGACTTCTATTATCAAAGTAGAAAGGTATTTTTTTCAATACTTTGGTACAATATTGAAAAGTCTTTACTCGGAATCCATTCTGTTAGAAGTAACGGCGATGCATTGAAGTGCCTGTGAATGGATTTCATGCAATTTTCAGCCTTGTGTACAGCCTTTTACGTAATATTTTCTGAGTGTTTTGACTGAAAATGTTGCTTTATTTAAAATCCTGGCTTGTACGTCATTCAAACGTAGTAAAGTGGCTTTTGCTATGTATTTAGTCCTAAAGAATTCTTGAGAATTCAAATAACTGGCTTTTAGCTTCATTTCGAGTTTTAGTTCACTAATGTGCGCCTTCTATAAATCTTTTATTTTGATGATTAAGCTACAATAATATTTTTTTCAAACCTTTTAACCTAGTCGTTACTACCAAGGAGTATGATTTAGAAAGTTACCGTTTTACGGCACTAAAGGGTATGTAAGCCCTTAAATACCTCGTGGGCTTTTTAAACTTCTTATGGCGATGTAAAATATTGTAGTTTCATAACTGTGAAGCAAGTCTTAGATTAAGTTTATTTATTATATATCCACTACTAATAAATAAATCTTGATTTTTGAGATGAATTGAAATAGTTTCAATCACCTGAATGAAAAGATTGACATGTCTGCAGCAGTTTTTCATTTACTCTGTGTCGAAAATGTGTGTATTCTAAACATCCATAAAGAAATCAAACGTTTTTTAATTAAGTAAACTGCCTATATCCACTGAAAGCTTTTAGTTTTTTTTTACTTTTTGATCTTCACTTTAGTCACCCGTTTTATGCCAACGATTTCAAAAAATGGCTTCTTCAGAAGCGGGATTAAAAACCACAACATAAAACTTAATTTACTGCATAAATTCCCTTTTCATGTGGCTTTAAGAAATTAAAGAGCCTTTATTTTAACTAAGCCATAAAAGTGTCCTCTTAATAGTCGTTTAATAATAGTAGTATTTATACTCAAATGGCTTTCAATGGAATTCAGGTTAAAATGGCGGCTACAGAGACTATTTTTAAATCTAATATAAAATAATCTGTGCATCATTTGCAAGTACAGTTTTCTGGTCTAGAATTACTAAATTGCTTCAGATTGCCCTTGATGACGGCAACAATCAATATTATAATACTAGACTCATTAAATCACTTGGCGTTGGCTGTCCCTTCGAGCGACGCGAAAAGTTGTTCGAAGCCCCCTCAACTATACTTAACTGCTTTACCTACACTTGAAGAGAAGTTATACCAGTCCGTACAGCTGTTTATTTTTTTCAACACACCTCAAGATGTTAAGAGCAGTAATCTTGGGAGTTTTGCAAAATTTTATTGTTTTATTGGTCTCTGGTTCTGGCCGCGCGTAAGGAAGTTACGCACATTACGGAATAGCCCCAAGGCGGAACGGTTATAAGAAACCTATTTTATTGTCTCGAAGGCTCGCCTTGGAAATAATTTTGGTTGCCGTTAGGATCTCAAGTTGAAAGTTTATTGTGGACCAGAATTGTTTCGGAATTATAGACTTTCGGTCGTTCGAATCTATTGACAATCAAATAACCTAACATGGCTATAATAAAACGGAGTCATAGATATGAAATTGCTAGATTTCGGTTGTGTGGGTTGTAAGCTGATGAGATTACAGAGCAAAAAGCGAGGTTTTCAATCTAGCAATCAGCTGAACAAACAATCGATTTACGCTACGGGTTACTCCACACCAACATTGTATAGTAACAGACGGTTCTGCACACTAGAAACCTGCAACGTACAGAGTTTTCCCTTTTATAAATTCGGCGGGATTTGCGTGTAGAAGGAGAAATGTAACGATAACAGCGACAGGATCGTTCATTTATGTTAGATTACAGAATGGTGGTGAGTCAAGTCTCTCGCTGGGGTTTTACGAGTTTCGTATGAGTCCCGATCGGCTCCGAGGCAGTATTTCAGAACTCATTTGAGAAGTTTGCCGTCATCAAAAGTGGGATCCGTGCCTCATAAGACTTATTCCTTTGCTTAGTCGTATTAAAGCTATAAAAAGTCTAGTTATATGGATATGGTCCCTATTCATTATTCATCAAAGCTGAAATTGCTATTTTGATATGTAATCTGGTCGCCTAAAGTAATAACATTGACGCAACCTTTATTTTATAGAATTATCACCCAATTTTAACGTGAGAAAATATTTTGAGTGGTCGTCATTCATAAAATCCTATAAAGCGTCATCAGACCATAATAACATTAAGGATATTTCAAAAGTCTCGCACACATTTGCGACCCTTGTAATACCACTGTCAACGCTAGTAATATCATCAGGTAAAAATTGGAGGCCGAACTTGTCCCTTCGGTTCGGGAAGGGGATATCGGTTCTCTCTTTCATTAATTGGTCCCGAGGACAGAATAACTCGAGCCCGAGAAAGCCGAAACAGATGGATCACGAAGCATTTGTTATTTAAAAACGTTCGAGTGGAATCCGAACGCTCGGCCCAACGATAAAAATTAGGAGCGCCTAAAATAATTGAACTCTTTTATTTGGGTCGTAACTCCGAACATTTGAGATACTTTGAACGCAATCAAGTTCGCCTCCACTGGTTCGGAGTTAAATTGAGACATTGAATGTTTGCCATTTTCTTTTCCCTCCAATTTCGCGCCAATAGCAAAAGTAAAAAGGCTCGCCGATACCACCAACATGGAAGCGATATACGACCTCGGCGGAGAGAACCATTTCCTTTAATGTTTTCATGAGTCTCGAGAACTAAAGAGCGTGTAACAACGTATCTGTTCGGTGCCTTTTAATAGCTCAAGAGCGAACAAACTGCCAAGTATTAAGTTTTATCAACCATCTGCACGAATGTCACGTCTTTATTACTACTTATTCTTTGTCCTCATGAATGCAGCGGCTGCGGGAGAGAGTGGGCACGACGTGTGCGTCCCGCTCTCGTCTTGTGGTTTTTGCCGCGCATGAAAAGGTAGGGAAACGAGCGTCCCTTTCGAGCATAGGTGTTCAATTCAATAAAAAATGGCGTAGTACCTGAACCGGTCCCCTGACATGTTTATACATTTTTCTTACTGTTGTGTAGAGGATTTTTTTGTTACGTATTTTTCGATTGAGATTGAATCCGGAGCGTTATTAAAAAAGTTTGTGGCGTAATTCTCGCGGTGATTTTACTCTGTGCCGCGGATTTTTTGCAAATTTTTATTTTGTTTTAAGCTTATCGAAGCCGGGTGTGACGTTGATATATGGGCTAAGCATGTTTAGGCCTGTGTTTCAAATGTGATTAGTGTTTTAATTTAATATTAATTACCTACCACTGTAAAAGAAAAGGGTCTCGGTCTCGGCATTGTTAACGTGAATTCATAATATGAATATCAAATGTATACAACGGTGTTAGTCAACCCAAACTGGACTGCTTGAGTGGCTTCAATAATAAAATAGTTTTGACGTAAAGAGCGACCTCAGTATTTTAATTTCCCGCCATTCAATATTAATAATAGACTATTATAAATTGTGAAGCTTTGTTATTTAATCATTTCTTCGTAACATTGGGTTGTTGTTATTCCCAGTGTAAATTAATAGGTAGCTATAGCGTTTATTGCTATAATTTATGAAATAGCAGATCGCCTTGTGTTATTTATGTCATAATTTAAGTCTGCGTACATCAGTACGCAGACTTTTACTTCAAAGTAAACATATGAGTAATCTTTTTGTACCAACCATATTCGAATTCTGTTCTTACTCGGGAATACCCAACAATAATCATTTAACAATATACACAAATAACCTAACACGTTAAACAAATCTAAATAAGCAACAAACAAGCCATTAACCCGAAGAAGAAAATTCGAAACATCTTCCAAATATCCCGATAGCTAATGCAATAAAAACAAATTGTATCCGAGCTCAATCGAATCGTTTGTCTATGCGCGCAGTTTAAAAAAAATAAAAATCCAACATGGCGGGTGCTGGCACTCACAGCTGACTCGCTGACTCAGCGCACCTTACGATGGCGTCCAACGACGCTTTGTCCCGCTGCCTTTTGCTAAGCGTTACGATTGTTACTGCAGTTTTATCTTTTGGGAAGTATTGGCGCCGAGCGGAGGTATTGGTATTTGAAATAAAAAAATCCTTGTGTCGAATGAAAGGTTGGTTATTGTGTGTTCGAAATTCGTTCTGGTACTTACATAATGATGTGAAGTTTCATCAGCAACAAGCAAAAGAAAACTTCGTGAGGAACTGGACTTTAAATTTTGTTATATGTTGATGGTACATTGGCGTGATTGGTGCCAGGCAACCCAGTACGAGGATAAATGAAAATTAATAATAAATATTCAATTTATTGATGATGGTTAAAATAATTTTGATAAACAGGTAAAAATAGAAAGAAAAAACACTACCTGACTCCATTCAAGAGGGTCGGCGCTCGGTAACCTTTACGAAAACATCACATAATATTTAGTGAGGTCCAAAAATAGAAGTCTAATTTTAAATTTAGTATGTAAACTATACCGATTCATAATTATTTAGATACGAACCGTATCATTCTTATCTTGAAAGTGAAGATATCAAAATGTGTGAAAAACTGCGCGGAACCATAGTGTACGCCAAGCGGTTCTCATAGACAATTAGTTTCGATCTATGCACTCCGAACAATTGCATTATTGCACAACCGAAAGTATTCTTCTATCTACACAAAGACCCGCGGGCTTATTACGTAAGGAACAGCAATAATTGTACAATTATTGCGCGATCAATTTAGTGACCTGGCTACTGAGGCCTTTAAGCCAAGTCCTTTTTTTTGACAGTCACTTTTAACAGAAGCTATTATATCTGTCCGATGATTTATAAAATGTATCGTTTGATGAATTAACCAGCTTATGAAAGAGCAACACTTCGTGGAGGCTGTTTTTTTACACTGTTTTTACAATAGTCAATTTGATTACTATTTAGCTCCAATATTCCGATAAATTAATATTCGCAGATGTAAAGAATTTGTGTTAAGTACATATGGCAGTGAAAATTTGATATTTGCATTTTATTTATTTATTATTTATTTAACCATTTATGCACACACACATAATATACAAACAAGAAGAAGAAACAGAAAAATAGGTACATTTACATGTATGTCAATGTGTAAAATCAATTAAAATTTCTTTGAATTGTCGATTGTTTTAAAAATTGAATCGATAACGCATCAGAACATCACTTAGTAGACTACATTATCTCGTATTTGAGCTATGAAACATAAAAAAGATTTTTCAAATTTAATTTAGACATTGGCAGATTAGTCGACATCGGTGTTTGCCATATAAAAAAAATATATAATCGAAGATACTTATTGCGGACTTATCACATTCTCATGTGTTTGTAAGCATTTAGTAGTAAACATATAAGCTTCGCTGAGGTAGCCAACACAGAATTTTTTATACTGTATATAAAAAAATCCTCCACTTTACCGTGATCACTTCTGTTTTAATGATTCAACAAATAGTCCAGTTGCGTAGACATTAGAGACTCAAAACAACACCAATTTGTCATTTACATTTACAATATTCACTAGGAATTTGTTATTTCAATATTTATTCTTATATTATTATTCTAATTTGCGGATAATTAAAGTAGCCACAAAATAACATACGAAAAAAGCCGCCAAAAACTCAAACACTTCTGTACCTACTCAGCCATCAGCGAGCGATTGGCAATCGACCAACAACAAGGGAAAAAGTAATCGCAATTTGACAGCCACATTTGCTTGCCGATAGCTGTCGCTCTGCTGTCAAAAACCATACGTAATACGAAATTAACGCGATCACCTTGCGATAAATGCACATTTCAGTTAATAGATTTTTATTGTTAGCAGTGCTGTCGTAAAATTATTATGGTGTGGCTATAGCTCATATATAATGCGGATTCGCGATTGAAGAGCAATTATTTCGCAAAAATATGCCTTCCAATTTTTTGACGTAAAGCGA
Organism: Orthosia gothica; assembly: GCA_949775005.1. Lineage (NCBI taxonomy): Eukaryota > Metazoa > Arthropoda > Insecta > Lepidoptera > Noctuidae > Orthosia > Orthosia gothica. Next base: position 8,556,804 of record OX459060.1, on the reverse strand, counting down.
TATTCGCGCGATGATTGTACAATCTCTGCGCAAATATTGTTAATTGCTGTTTCATACGTAATAAGCCTGCCGGGCTTGATGCTTAGATAAGACATTTTCTGTTCTATTATTCCTCGGTTTCGTAATAGACGTTTAGAGTTGTGTAATCCTCATTTGAAAGGAACATCTTTATTGAAATAATTTGTATTACCTATTATGAACTTGTAACCTTACAAATCGTTGACAGAACTTTTTATTAAAGAGGTCGTTTAATATTTTATAAAAATGGTTGTTAATAAAAATAGTGAACAAATAAAAAATAAATGACCCAATAATGAGTTTATTAAATGAAGGCATAATAAACCACTCAAAATATTAAAAAAATATTCCATAGTCGTTCTACTTTGCTTTGAAATCATAATTCTTATCACATGGGGTTTAATATCTCATAAATTGCTTACAATATTCTTGATCACGTTGAACTCTGACATTGATACTTGACTCCTGTTAATATGGCGTTATTATTAGATGCCTAAGTCTCAAATGTATGCTAAATATGCTATTAAGTCAATTAATTAAAATACACCACATTAAAATAGTGACTGAAACTTGAGTTGTAAATGCGTAACTTAGTCAATTATTTAAAGGGAGATGGATATTATTATACACTTCATAATGATTTTATTTTTAACCCAAATAAATATATAATCATTCTACTACAAAACTATGATCAAAATGTCTGTCTAGCTACGTAAACAAACTAGGTAGGCAATTTCAATCAAAATGTATGAATAGTTGCCCAAACAGGTCGTATTTTTAAAACTGCATTGTATTTGTCTATGGTCAAGCCAAATGTCAAAAACTACTGGTTCCCCATTGCCACCATACTTAAATAGGGACAGAAGGCGTGGGAGGCCCCCTGCAGAGATGGCATTATGACCTAAAAGAGTCAGCTTAGGTTAGGATGAATGCGGAAGGTGAAGGAACAAGTAGGTAGTGTCGCACTTTATATTTAACTCTATATTGCTAAAATCTTTCGTGCAGTTTCTAAACTTTTTTGCTAAGATAGGAAGGGTTGCCAATCTTAGTAAAAAGGTTTAGAAACCCGTACTAAAATACAAGAAATAAACTTACACCAGCCGGGCGAGCACGGCCTCTGTGACAGGCTTTAGTCACGCATTTTAGCCAGTCACAGTAGGCCGTGCTTGCCCGCAAGCAACATGCATACTTTTTCGTGCAGTTAAAATTGGCATGTTACCTACTCTGGATTTTTTAAACAGGCAGGCAGCAAAAGTTTTACGGGCTAAGCGTAAAAGTCCATAAAATAAATAGCTAGGTAGATGGTCATTCATAGGCATCATTCATACTACAAACCCGTAATTAAAATATGATGTAAAACTTACTCATCATAACAAAAACAATATCCTTAATAAGTGACGTATTTTATCGACCTTGAAAACTATAATTATTCTACCCAGTATTTATTTATATAACCCTATCGTGTTTCAAATCGTGGCGGCCATATTAAGTGCTCGCCTATTTCTTTTTTTAAACTGACTATGTACCACAGACATAAATTTAAATAGATAACGCAAGTCCCTCCATCTGTATGAAAACAAAGCGTGCCACTTTTTCACAAAAAAATTAAAAACAAAGGAGATTGCCCATACCCTTATGAGGTATTGTGTCTGCGATTTCAATATTATCCGAAAATAGGATTTATATTTTGTGTTTTAGTTTCATCCGTGTCCTTTACTTAATATGTACAGACAACAATAGGTTCCTTCACTTGGAAATTTGTATGCACCTTATTGCATTGTAATAAGGGTTCATTTCAAGAACAGAAACATCGTTATATCTCGTGAACCCCACAAAATAAATGAAAAATATTTTCTAATTATCAATATAACGTGTTTTTTCTACAATATACAACCAAATTCATCAAGATACTACCTTCTTTTAAAAGGGGCCCAAGTTCCCTTACAAAATGGGCATTCTCCTTTACTTACCAATGAAAGAAAACTTTTCCAATGCCTCGGCCAACTTTTTATATACATTTTTTACAGCTCAATATGGCATAAATAGGCATTTTTCTAGATTTCTGTGGATTTCCGGTGCCGATAATGCAAAATGAAAAGCTCAGATTACGATCATTTGTCGTAACTTTAGTCAGTTTTTTGGCACGCGAAGTACGGCACGTACAATCGCGTCATCTAGTCAGATTTATGTCTGTGCTATATATTCGCATGCTGCCTGCATTTATTGTTCTCAAGTACAATAATAATTGTGTGTGATTGTTGATATGTGTGACTCATATTAGTTGACACTTAGATAACTGTGCATGCATGTCCTCCGTTTGTGTCTGTCTTTGTTAAAGTTATCGGTTAAGTCACCTTCAAGAAATAGGTGCTTAGTTTATATGAAGAAGATTGGTATTCAAATTGGCTTGCTTGTATTCTATCGATAATATTGAGAATAGACGTCCTTCGAGCAAATAGAATACCTACAATTATAGAAAACATGAACAGTGGTTAAACCTCTAAATTTACTGAAGATTTTTATAAGGACTTATTTTACTTAAGTCACATAAAAGTTTTACATGAAGAATAAATTTGGCGGTTTGACTATTTTTTAGGTTACCGTACCCGAAGGGTAAACCTATTACTAAGGTACAGGACCCTATTACTAAGATTCCGCGGTCCGTCAGTCCGTCTGTCATCAGGCTGTATCTTATGAACCATGATAGCTAAGCAGTTGAAATTTAGTTCACAGATGATGTATTTCTGTTGCCGCTATAAAAACAAGTACTAAAAACAGAATTAAATAATTTTTTAAGTGGGGCTCCCATACAACAGTGTTTTTTTTTATTCAGTTTATGCGATAGTGGTACCGAACCCTTCGTGCGCGAATCCGACTCGCACGTGTTCTATACAAAACAGCCAATCTAACATATTTTTTCGTCGGATAAGTAAATCAAATCGTTATTATTTCTTGTTGCCTGCTTATTCACTAAAACACAATTAATCCAATTGCTAGACCGTACGTGCTTATTATTTGTAATAATCGGATGTTCTAAGATGAGTCACTGAATATGAGATCATAGCTAATATACTTCCACTTTCCTTGTGGTTGTTCAAGGAAAATACTGAAGTTAATAATTTTATAATTCAGCCCAGATTACTGCTTAAAAATAAGAGTTAAATTCTTAATAGTAATATTATTATATTATAATTTGAGAGTCGTGGTTTCAAATCCGCCAATGTGACTTATTCAAATACAAAAGTATTTTCCAAGTTTATCTTGGACATTGCTGACAATGGTGAAGGTAAACATCGTGAGGGAACCTGGACTTTATAGTTAATATAGGAAAGTCTGAAATCGCCAACCTGCATTGAGCAAGCGTGGTGATCAAATGCTCGTTGCCTTCTCAGTATGAGAAGAGGCCTTTGCCCTGCAGTGAAACAGTAACAGGTTGGTATTGTTATTAATTAAACATATAAATGTTTATTTTTCCTAAACTCAAATTACCACTTCGTGGCACCCGTTTCATTAGGTAGAAGACAACAAGGAGAATTTGCGGCGAGAACTGAACTCGATTCCGTAAAAAGCGTTTTTTTTTATATTTGTATTATTCGTTGGCGTAAGTGTATTGTTTCTGAAGGAGCATACTTTGAAGGTGATAAAATAAATTTGGATGAATAACTAACTTTTTGTGTTGGTATTATTGATCTTTTCCCGGTACTTACTTGACACAGTTCAGAGGCATCTATCGATATATTTCGCAGATGCCATTAGGTAATCTAAATAGAAGAAAAATAAAGCTTAAAGGAACGAGTGCCAAAATAAACATAGAAATAATTTAACATCCAAACGTGTCCATTAAATTTTTAATATCGGTGGATCTTACTCAATGAAAGCGGATGGATTTAGATTGAAATAAAATCTGCAGATGGACCGAAAGTAGGTTAATGCACGATTTTAATAAGGTTTACCCTATAAAATGTTTTCGAGTAAGATGCTTGTAAAAACGAATGTCTTTACAAAGTTTAAGATTGGAACGTGAATGACGAACATTTAAAATATTGCCTGTCTTTTAAATTAAGAAATAAAAATTCCGGCCAGTGTCAAAACAAGGTAATAGGTTAAACAAAAAAGTTTGTAACACAAAATCAAATACCACCTAACACGCGTAAATTCGTATTCGCATACCAAAACTTTGTTATCTACGAGGCACTACAATTATAAACGACTTTAGCTATTTATTGCTACTCTAGCGTAGATTCCATTCCACACCCCAGGAAATTCCTGGAACTTTCACAAAGTTCCAAGCAAAGTACTACTAAATAGCTTCTGTCCCTTTCTCTCGCCTTCTAGTCTCTTCGTGTAAAAGAGACAGGTATATGAGCATAATTCACGCAGCTTTTAGTGGTGTAGTCGTAAATCTTCGTAGTCAATTCGCATTGATCGTTTGCGCCGACGCAAAAAGATACGCCGGTGTCCTTTAGATAAGATACAACACGAAGTTGTCGAAATCGGCGGAGACTAGTGAATCATTCTGTCATTGATTTCACGTTTTATACTTTGATTTTCAATGAATAAATGCTTACGAGGTATATACATTGCTATGTAGCTTGGTGAAACACGAATATTTATTGAAAATTTACATAAATATTCAACAATATTTTAGTATTAAAGAAAACTTAGAAATGTTTACCCTTAAATTCATTAATATTTGTTTATCAATTTAAAAATATTAACCCGCCAAAGCTCACAGCTAAAAGTACCGGTAGCGGTTACCTATTTTTTTAAGTACACAGTCTTTTGCATTCTAAAATTAGTATGACATTGTACCTGCCAACCTCCTGACCGACCATATCATATTAAAACAAACACAGGACGTCCTTCCCATTCTCTCCACATAATCCCTTAATACACCCAGTCCCCCGACGGAAGAGTTTCCCTCCCATTTTTCCTGGGAACCAAGCTATTACAAATATGTACGTATCAAATTGAAAGGTGTTGTAATCCAAACCTACCGCGGGCAGATTTAGAAATTAGGTCGAGCGTGCTATTTCGTCCAGCCTATCTCGCCTCAACGGATCCGCCAAACACGAGAATAAATCTGATAACAATAACTTTACTAAGAAACTTGAAACAAGTTATATTGGAACGTTATTTAGTACGATTTCCAAAGCATTTGCATTTGAAATAATTTTATTGATTTATGCATGCATTTAGGTGTGCTTAGACGTTTGCGAGGTTAACCCTTTCCGTGCTGTGGGATTAGTGTAAATATAATCGCGACTTAGACGCATTTATTAGCTGATACTTTTGGTAATCCGTTTGGCAATCGTCGCTTTTATATATTTATTTTATATCTTAGTAGATAAAATATGGAAATAATCAATAAATAGTAACACAATTTGGCAAAATGGGGTTTTATAGACCCGTCTGACAGCTAGTGTGAGTGCGGTGCCCCTTTACAAGATATGCTGGAGTGTCCCAAATGCCCATACACCTGCACTTTGGAAGTCCTTATGCTCGCCACTGACGCCGCAATCGGGGTGGCCACCTACTGGGCCCAAAATTTATAAAAAGGTTTCCATTGACTGGAAAAGAAGAAGAATAAATAGTTTTTAATAAAACCTTTTTACTACCCTCTAAAAGTATTGTGTTCAGTAGTCGACGCACACATGTTGATAGTTAATTGGTTACTGAACTCAGTTGCAAGTTTTTAGGCAAGTTAAGCTCCTTGAAAAGCCTCCCATTTAATGTAAACTAAACACGGTAGTTACGGTTTACTTAGGCTTCTATTTCGCCGTCGAATGGCCCATCCAGAATCCTTGTTCCGAAGCGCTTACTTCGGAACTAGGTCAAACGGAACATCAGGGGACTGACGTCTTAAAATTGCATTGCACACAAATTCCAGTACACAGACGTAGATTAATGACTATGAAGTTAATTATGCAAGTATAGAAACTATTTGAGCGTAGAAAGCTGGTGAAACGGTAAAGATGTGCATTGTACTGATCGCGTAATCATGGGATGTGCAAAAGTTCAGATGTTACGATAAGATTCGTGTTCGTTGCGCAATTGTGAATAGTGAGTGTGTGTTGTGAATTGTGTGGTGTAAGTTATGAGCGATGGCAAATAGCCTTATGCTTGATAATGAAGTGAATTATTAACAGGCATCGTAACCTTCTTCTAAAATAACTTAGGACGCTGAGTCACTATTTAACCATAGTTAATGCTTGCTGTGTCACATTTTCCCTAAGCTCGTGTTACAGTTTGGACCGCGTGCAGTCATTTATTCTGCCTCACGGAAACTTTCATTAAATCAATCTTACTCATGCCTTGCACCAAACAAAAAAAAAACGTTGAGCGGGCAACCCAGCGCAGTCTCTACCGCCTCACTGTTTCGAATCATTAATTTGACACTTGGAATAGCTCAGAAGTGTTACAATGGCAGTACGGACCCGCCCACTAAACGTTTACGGGTTAAAGGTTGGCGATCTTTTTAAATGTAGCTCGTGGTTGGGCAACCCTGCTTTTGTTAATGGAAACGTAATGAGTAAGAGTGAAGGCTGGTCGAATGGGCCCCGGCAACCATAATTGGTGTGTTGGATCGTGCCGCGCGGTTCCAGGTTAGAAATTTTAAATTCGAACTTGGAAAAATGGAACGTGGAGATAAAACGTTAAGATATATGCCGGGCGATTTGAAAATAGAACGGATAGTGGTTTGAATGAGATTATTAGACGGTCCGTAAGTGGGTTTTTTTACGTATTGTTTATGCTTATGTCGTAATAAATTAGAAGCAAAGGGAATCACTGCTATTTGACCGCCCAAGACTTTTATATTGAGATTTGTTTTTAAAACAACTGCTTTGGTCCCAACTTTATCATCAAAACATTCAAACATCTATAATCACAACTTATGTCAATATTAATAAACCAAAATTATACCGCGCGGCGGTTTTGGTGCGATTGTAGTTTTTTTGTCCGTGTTAGACAACGAATAAAACTCAAAATTTGCTTAGATTGAATTATTAATAAAATTGTATAAAGTGTCAATTTTTTCTTTCCAAAAATTCAGGTCAAGTCGTTTACACGTGATTCTCATTTTAAAATCAGCTACTCAGGTGTATCTCCGCCTTAACAAGTCGGGTATTACCGACATTTCAGACGACAGTGCGCAGTGATACAAAGAAATGTGGTTTCCATTGTGTGACTTTACTGCCTACTTTAACAGAATACAGTTCAATAATGCATGAATGGTAATGACCACATTCTGAATCAGACTGATTAACCCAAATACCTTAATAAAGTTAACAAGTAAGTACTTAATTAAGTTGCCTGTTTTCCCTTCTACTTCTTGAATAAACTATGATAATACTGTTCGAATCTTGGTATAGAGAGCTATTTACAGTATTTACCAAGTTTAGCAGAAGGGATAACTGCCTAGAATGTCAGTACACCTTATAAAACATACCAAGTTCTTTTATTATTTTTTCTCAATAATTTTGTAGTAAAAATCAAAGAAACGACCTCTTCTTTCTAGTAACCTCCTTGCACAAATCGAAGGACCAATTATATATTAGTCTATGCTAAGGACTCTTTTTTCAAACTGAAAACCAAAACTGCCACCAACGAGGCCACGCATCCTTTTCAGATTTAGAACACAACTCTATAACAGGCCAGTAATAAAAAAAAAGAAAGCCATACCAAAGTTGACATGCCAATCATGGGCCAACATGGCCTACTATTACTTACACCATAATGTCTCCGGTACGAAATGGACCTCACAACCTAACCCTAAGCAAAACTAAGGGTATCGCTTGAAGGACTTGGGAAGTCGATCAAAGTGGGATTTGCGCTGAGATCCGTACAGAACGCGGCGGCCGGAGGGTTCGCGTTCGCAAATTGAAATTTTGTTTTTGTTTATTCAGATTTTCAGGTGAGATTTGAAGGGTAGAATTGGATATTGTTTGGGAATTAATTTAAAATATAGCTGTGTTACTATGGAATACGTGGCCAGGGAAAATCTACTAGTATGTAGGTATGTACCTGTTTGACTGATTAAAAATAATTGAATTGATTTTGCTATATTTGACTGTAATCAATAATAGTATGAAGGTAGGTAACTTCATAAAATATTAACTTTTTCCTGTAATACCTACACAGTTTGAATAAAATAATTTTATTTTTTTAAGAATAATAAAATGTACAAGGAGTTCTTCAAATCATTTTCCTTGTCCATTTCATGTGATATTAAAACAAAAAGCATTTACCTACATTTTATCCTTAAATACTTAAAAAACTACACTAAAATAACTTAAAATCAATTTTGTATGGAAACGTGCGCAATCCATATAAAAACCCCTTTAAAAAAATACCTAACAGAATATGAATATCTAGCGTACTACGAAACTCGATTTCCGTACCTTTCGCAAAATTAACAAGTATCTAACAACCCCCACTTAAAACTTCAATCCCTACCAACCGATCGAACTTAAAATTATAAGCACTACCAACTTAAAACAAAACAGTGTTTTGTTTTGGCAACCCTGTCAACTTAATACACCTTATCTTAGAAGTTAAATCCTTGAGTTGCAGTCCTAATCTTTCACGTCGATGGCTCTACAAGAAGGACTAAAGCGGCGTTCACATTATACTAAGTTTAGCACTAAAACTCAAGTTGGGCACTAAATTAAGAGTAATGAGAAAAGTCTTCTGTATTGTCCTTGTTTTCCCTTTTGTGTCTTGGGAATCGTAAAAAACAACTGAGGGATTTGGTCAAGACTTTGAGCAGCAATGTCTTCTTTGCTGCCTGGCAGTTACATTTGTGTGACATGGCAGAAATTCTTCTGTCAATCATAGTGGTTATGGCAGTATTTCCATGACCTTTAAGTTTTTCTCACACCTCGGCATTTCTTTTCCGAGTAAAATCGTTTCGAACTTCATTGATTCTGCGACTTTCTGGTTGTCGCTACTGATGATTCTGGTTATCAGAAGTTGCAGTGATTGCGAATAGTGTCCCAAAATCCACATCCCTAGGGAAGAAAAATGTCCAACAGTGGACTATTATGAATTGACTAGCTTTTGTCAGCGGCTTCGCCCTCGTGAATGTCGAAAATTATCCCTAAAGGAACATATTCCCGAGATAAAAACTTGTGAAATGCCAGGCTATAATCTATCTATGTGCCAAATTTCATCCAGATCCGTCCATCCGTTTGAGCGTGAAGAAGTAACAAACATACAAACACACACACACTCACAAACTTTCGCCTGTATAATATTATTGTGAAGTGTGATAAAATTAGTGTTTTTTTATGACATGTCGAAAAAATATCTGCAAGTTATTATTAAAACTTTTCCTGAGTGCTTCCGTATTTTAGTGCTTCACTAACTATTGTAGACTCCGCTTTAGTATCTAGCCGGCGTCTGCCTTATTTGCATAAGTATTATGTCTAGTGCCTACTAGTTCATGAAACTGCTTAGTCCTCTTGTTTTGTCTATGGCAATGTGATTAGATGTTTATTTGGTTTCATATTTGGAAGCTATACGAAACAAAACACCATCGCAGATTACGTTCCTCTAAAGGCACCACCCACTGGTGCGACTCGAGCAATAGCGATAATTTTTCGATTTTTTTTTAATTTTATCGTTTTTGCAAGAGGTTCACCCGTGTAAACGTTTAAAAAGGTAAGTATTGTTTTTACCAAAAGGTTATTAAAAACGTGCACATTAATATTATAATAAATAATATATTTATGAGTAGTCCATAATACGTAATGCAATATTTGTATTATGCAATAAAGTTCCCTAATTCCTTACTGTATAATACAAATATTTACAAAGAAAAAAATCTATGACCATACGCTGTCATAGTCGCGGTTTTCTGTGGGAACCTTAACAAGTTACATAATCATACCGTTATATTGCAACAAAACACATTTCGTAAAATCAGCTCCAAGCGACTTGAAATTGCTTTCAGGTGGCCCAGTTTAGGGCTTCAATTTCGGGAGTCCGGTCTTGAAAGTTTCAGCGGTAGCACCAATAATCCCCGAGCCGAAGTATGCTGTTGTATTAAGTATATTAAGATGGCTACCTGCTTTAGCAATTTAATACAAAAGATGGAGGTAGTCTGGAGCTGACTGTTTTATTTGCTTGTATTCAAATTGCAGCAGTGTAGCTTCTGCATTAAATGTTTGATGCGGCAGTGTATCTGGAGCTTCTGCAATAAATATATGATGCGGCAGTGTATCTGGAGCTTCTGCAATAAATGTATGATGCGGCAGTGTATCTGGAGCTACTGCAATAAATGTATGATGCGGCAGTGTATCTGGAGCTTCTGCAATAAATGTATGATGCGGCAGTGTATCTGGAGCTACTGCAATAAATATATGATGCGGCAGTGTATCTGGAGCTACTGCAATAAATGTATGATGCGGCAGTGTATCTGGAGCTACTGCATTAAATGTTTGATGCGGCAGTGTATCTGGAGCTTCTGCAATAAATATATGATGCGGCAGTGTATCTGTAGCTACTGCAATAAACATATGATGCGGCAGTGTATCTGGAGCTACTGCAATAAATGTATGATGCGGCAGTGTATCTGGAGCTTCTGCAATAAATGTATGATGCGGCAGTGTATCTGGAGCTTCTGCAATAAATGTATGATGCGGCAGTGTATCTGGAGCTACTGCAATAAATGTATGATGCGGCAGTGTATCTGGTGCTTCTGCAATAAATGTATGATGCGATGCGGCAGTGTATCTGGAGCTACTGCAATAAATGTATGATGCGGCAGTGTATCTGGAGCTACTGCAATAAATGTATGATGCGGCAGTGTATCTGGAGCTACTGCAATAAATCTGCACTCAATTTGTAATTTTGCAGTTGTAAGAATGAGATATCTAAAGGATTATCAACAATTTCACAGAAATTTTCACTGTTGAACAGGGTTTTCCTACTTGATATCGAATGACTTAAGATTGAACGAAAGTTGACGAAAACGTAAACACAATAATACTTGAAATCGATAAATTATGAGTGCGACAGTTAATTACCTCGATGCATCCAAATCTCGAATAACAAGAAGCTCGAATTATCGGCAGCGCGAATGCCTATCTTGAAAATAATGGTCCTTTGCGGAGGATGTGGCCCACAAAAAAGTTGAAAATGTCACAGAACTTTACGACCTCTGGCAGTCCGGTGGTGAATTATTCTTTAAAAATAACACCTCCAACAAAATATTTTAAGTACCTAATTAATTAATTGAAAGTTTATTTTTTCCCGATGCCTTGTTTCTCGACTAATTAAGTCCTCATTACAGCCACACCTAAAAAACTTTTAAACCAAAATTGTTTATATAAAAAACAAACCGTTGTCAAGAAATCTTTATTATCAAATTGTCTCACGCCATTTTTAATTAAGAATATTTGCTTTGGTGTTACTTTTTTCAACAGGAAAAAAAAACAATTTGAATTTGGAAACCTAATTTGGAAGAACTGTTAAGGAAATGAGAAATAAAATTTTGGTTTATTTATGGCCTGGTAGGTATCTTGATTGGGACCAATCGTTAGGTTTAGGTTTTAGTGTGATACCAAAGATTTTTTTAATTTGTAAGTTAGTAATTAGGAAGTCTCCTGCAGACAAACGCGACGCGACATTGCGACAAAAACTTCTAATCTGTGCAGCAATTTAAATTGTTCTATAAAAAAGGGAATTCAGATAATATAAAATAAAACAACTGTTTTTAAGCAGTCGGGGATATATATTCCCGAGCTGGCTGACCAAAACCAGATGTATCCTCCGACTGCACAGCATGATACATCTACACATGCATAGACTGAAAATGAAAAACACATAACCCTCCTTGGGCAGACGGGTTAAGACGTGTTACTTCATCGTTGTCGCATTCTGTCTGTGGGGAGCCTTACTTAATGACTGCTAAAATAACTAAAGAAATATAATTTTTAAACATATTTAGCTACTGCTTAGAAAGTTAGAATTGTGGGGCTTTTAAAAACCTGCTTCTAAATATATCTTCATCCAACAATCGTCAACCAACTTCTAATACCCATCTCTCACCATGTCCTTTTATCCTGGTACCTACCTACCATTTAGTCCGAGATGCCCTTTCGTCCTCAATCTGTTATAGTTACCCAGCATCCCGTTTGGAGACAAAACCTCTTAATGTCTATCAACAGGATGTACCATAAACAATCCTCTTCATATATTTTGTTAACTAGACTACCACATGGTCGCCATCTTGGATGTTTACGATCAAAATTGACGTTTACCACCTTCAGATAAAGTTTAGAATTGTTTGTTCGTACTTGTCAAATTGAATTGTGTTGTTGGCAAAGTTTGATTTTGCTGCTTGTCTGGTGTTCTGAAGTTTGAATTTAGTCTTTATTGCTGTCGTTTTAAAATTGTTACGGTATTTTCGGGGGTGTAATTTTAAGGTTGTAATAGCACTGTTGTTTGCATACTGACAGACAAGGAACACCCGAACAAAATAGTTGGGGTGTAAGTATTTTTTAATATTATTTTTCGTTTGTTATTAATCTATCAGCGCTTTTTGGTAACAAGCTTCATGACAGTTTGTTATTCTATGTGATCGTTTCAAAATAAACTAGGGACTGAATAACTGGAATGTTGGTTGTAGGATAAAGAAGATTATTTTAATATTAATTAAAACGCGAAGTTGTGTAAGCTTACCTGGAAACCTGTTTACCCTGTAGCGCAAGCGCAAAAGCGTGAGAGTTCGCTCCTAAAGACCATTATCAAAGTCAGTCCACAAACCTACCGACACCATCATTTACAGCCACCATTCCTTTTATAAATACGACACCCCATAAAAATACAAAATGTACACCTACATTTTTACATTTTTTCCGCGAAAAAACTTAATTTCATGACAAAAAGGCACTCGCCCAAAAGAGCTACTTGAAAAAAAAAAAAACGAAATAACGCGCGGTATCCTCACGGAAGTCGGGCGGCGGAAGTCGCTAGGCTTCCCGGAAGTGCTAGAGGGTACTCGGGAACGGCCCAAATTGTATTTAATCACAGTATATTGCAACCTCAGAGGCTGAAAATCAGCACGTACGGTGTGGACGTCAAATTATTAAAAATGTAAGAGTACCCTTCATTTTGTTGGTCGATACTTAATGTCGGTTGGTGTAAATGTGGGCCTAATTTTTTATTTATTTATGGCCCGCTTTTGGTAATGGTTTTAGCGAGGAAGGGTATTATGCTGTAAATTCTGTTGATACTTTCAAAACTGTAATTGTAATGTAATGTTGGATAGTGATTAGATTACCGACATAACGACTAAAAGAGCAGTGGTGGCACAGTGGTACCGGCCGCGACTTACAAGTTGTAGGTTGTGAGTTCGAACCCAGGCAGGCGCTTTACTTTGTGTAAATTATTTCATCACCACTGCTCTCAAATGTGAAGGAAAACATCGTGAGGAACCCGATGTCCTAGAACCAAAAATTCAAAGACATGTGACATCCACGAACCTGCACTGGGCCCGCGTGGTGGATTTCGGCCCATTCCCTCTCACAGAGAGTTCTTTTTCTCCACCTACTTTTTTTTGCTGCCAGATATCATTAAAATCCGTTAAATCTTTCATGAAGGGTTTACAAACACCTTCCCAAACTTTTAAAAACCAACTGCAACAACTAAAAAAAGTACTTCACTTAGCACAGAACTCGCGACAACTTTGTCTACAGTACTTATCCAGGCTAGACGTAAATATGAGAGAAACTTATTTACGTTAAACGCTTTCTCCTTTTCTTTGACCTCACATAATTACCACTCAACCACTACACTTTGCTACTAGTACTAAGTACTGACCCGACTAACTTTACTGGTCTACCTTTAGTGAAGAACTTTTTTCCCTTGGGACTTGAGGTTCCCGTAGATAGTCTGGACGGACGCGACAATGTTGCGACCATCATATTTCACAGAATTTATTCTACGGCTGACATTATCCATTGAACAAATTCTATGAAGATTCAATGAGTCATTGCATCTTTGTCGCATTGTCATTGTCTGTGGAAGCCGTTTAGCCTAAATCACAGTTGCGAAAAATCGAAAATAGAACGATTATCAATTTATTTAACCAAAAATAAAAAAGGGCAATAAATAGGCGTTCAGAATTTAAAAGACAAATAAAAACACGCTTTTTCTTCGCCACAGTATCACCGTCTCGTTTTCAGCCAGACACGTCCTCAAGGAATACTTCTAAATACTCGTCCAAATAAAGCTGAGTACATAGCGGCGAGATATTAAGTCTTGTAAGTACTTGTCAGAGAACTAAAGTTGTAAATTGCAAACTTTGCTTCGGAACGCTTCGGGATGCGCATTGAGCGAGCTCATAATGTTTTGATGGTGGTGTTTCGTTTTAAAAAGTAATTTCTTGGTGTTTTTCATATTTAGCTGGCGTTTTAGAAGTTTGGTTACGTTTTGGCTTGAGTTTCATGATACATTTTTGGTTTATTTTTAATCTGGAGCATGATTACTTGTGAGAATTTTTCAAACACCTTTTTATCAGCGTTACTTTTACTTAATTCAGCACCACTCAAAAACCAGTATCTCTCTCACACCCTTAATGCAATAATTACGCTGTCAATCTCCGGAGATAACCTAAAAAATCACGCCAGAAATTGGCAATCAACATAAACGCCCGACCGTCCCATAAAAACGTCACGTCATTTCTAATCTTACCGTGAAACCAATAAAACTCGAGCTATAACCCAAAACGAAATACACATCTATCAAAACATGTTGTACTGTACGCTTTTTATTTATTATTTTTGTTTACAACATGTCAAACGCAAGGCGACGCGATCTATCACTAGCGCTCCTGGCGGCAAGCCAAGGAAACTATTTCCAACTATTCGGACAGCCTCGCTAATAGTTTTACAGTTGTGGCCCTCGCGTGTGCGCTAAGCTTTGTAATTAATACCCCAACTAGGATATGAAGTTTATTTTGTTGTTGAATTGACGTTCGTGAAATATTATTTGGGAAATAAAATTTATTTGTTGTTCGGGGTTACAAAAGGGTTTAGTTCTGGCACATGATGTGACCAACCCTTTTAATCACATAGGTTATCGTAGAAGGGTAACAAAATATGTCATTTAATCCTAATTATAAATTATCAAAAAATAAGCAGCATTTGGATTAGCATTTCAGGACCGATCAGTGTGTCGACGCCTAGGGGAGGCCTATGTCCAGCAGTGGACGTCTTTCGGCTGAAATGATTCAAGCAACTGCTAAAATAAAACCGATACAGGAACATTATTAAATATTTAACTGTAAGCTCACATAACTAATTGGCTGATTGAAAAAGGATATGAAGTCAATATACATCTCAACAAAAAGACATCTAACAAAATATTATTTCAAAATAAACCGAATGTAGAACGATGAACATAAACATTCAAATGTTTTTTTTTATATTTCGAACGGCAACAGTAACTTTGGTGTTCACAGGCGGCGCTGCCTGCTAAGGAAAACGTCAAAGACCTGTCAGATTCGGTACATTTTTATTTAGTTCCATATTTTTCCGTCTGTCAAGATTTTTTGGTCGATGAATGTCGTAAGCGTTTGGATCTTTTTTTATAGATGACATGTTTCAACCGTTTGACTGTTGATGCTGTTTATGATTTAGTGAATTTTAAACTGTAATAATGTTTTAGTGTCTGCCGAAAACGTTGGGTTAATTTATAATTCGTGGGGATTATAAAATGCTTTATAGAAGTTATTGCTTGTAAAACATTAGCGTATAAAAAAAAATCAAACATTTTTGTTTATTTCTTAGCTAGAGTATTCCATAGCTTAGTTTTGTAATAAAACGTTTCGTATATTTTAAGGTAAGAAGCGATGGAAATCGATAGATTGAAACATAATAAATATTGATCTTGCTGGGCAATATTATACACTCCATCTGTACTTAAGAGTTGAGAATCTATGTTAAGATTCTTGCAGACAAAAGCGACGTGACAATGCGACAACACTTTTTCATACAGAACAAAAAAGATTGTCGCATCGTATTGGCGCTTAGCTCATGTCTGTATTTAGTTGCTCAAAGTTTATTACCTGGCCATATATTTCTATACGATTCTAATATAAATTAAACCAAACACAAACCATTACACTATCCCTAAAATACTTTTAAAAGACGATGTCAATAGAAAAGTACGTGACATCTCTAACGTCACAGCTAACGCCTAATGAGTGGGGTGAGTGACCTTTGGAGCGGGAATTTTGCAACCGCAGCGAGTTCCAAGTCCTCTTGTATTGAGGGTTGCCAACCTATTTACTTTTTTTGTTAAGCGGATTTACATTTACAGAATAATAAAGTTCTTTTCTTGTAGTGGCAACTATTTGGAGTGTCGAAATAAGATGTCTGGTCTGAGTGTTTCTTTTAAGGTTGATTTTGTTTAATTACCCTGGAATATAGTAATGTTTTTTCTGCAGTGACAATTGTTTGGAATAATCTTTTAAAAGATGTCAGTTCTGAATGTGTCTTGAGACAATTAATATTAATTTCAAATGCATGTTTTTAAAACGCAGTTAAGAAGAACGAATGCGATGAGATCTTTCTAAGAACCGTGACTCATTTAATTCTTGCATTATTTTAACGAACTTTAACTGACCGCTGAGATCATCAGCAATTTAGATCAGACTTTAACTTTATCTACCTGGCTATCCAGTGCATTTTCTGCCCTCGTTGAAGAAAGAATTAGCTGTATTCAGCCTGGCCCGTAACAAAATTATGCAAATTATTTTTAATCTTGATGCACACGAAAAAGTTATAAAAGAAATTTTTACATTATGACAAGATCATAAAGACTTTTTTTTTTTTTAAAACAAAATTATAAAAAACAGAAAGACACATGTTACATCCGTTCCATCTTCAAAAAAATACCCTATGAAAGTTCGAGTTACAACGAAACTCCTAATAATTCCTATGTATATCATTCCTTCCATAAAACGAACCACAAACGTTGGCAAAGCTAAATGAATATCCAACAGTGGTAAGGATTGATTAGCTAACAGCCTTGACCTGATTCCCCGACCCCATGACAGTTCTGTCTGTTAGAATAACGTTTCTGAAGCAGTTCGTGCATTAATCTTTGGAAATGTGCTTAGATTTTGCTGCTAAGATATAATTTGTAGTGAAATAGCTAAGGATTAAACTGAAAACTGTGTTGACAGGTTGAAAAATTATAGTGGTAAATCATGAACGCAACGAATTAAAACAAAACAGTGCTATTCGAATTTCAAACGGCGGTCGTATTCTATTTCAAAACTCTTCTAACCATTAAATCATACCAAAAGCATTTTTTTTTTAAACATTGCTGTTCTATTTTCGAAGGGTATATATACTATTCGATTTTCAAACAGTTCTAAAGGTCAAATCTGGTTATCGATTTGATATCCATTTTCTGTAATCCGATTACATACGATGAAATTTTGCATCCACGTGTATTGTGAGTGTTTGTGAGATTAAGCGGAATATTACGTTGAACTATTTTAGGACGGTTTTTTTATCTTCAGCTAACTCGTATAAGGTAAAAAATATTATGGTAGGTAAGTAAGTACGACAGTTTTTGCATAAAAAACGCCAGAGTTATTCTTCAAATAAAGTTATTTGACGATTGAATAATCAGCCCTTAATTGCCCAAACGAAAAATAGCAAAACACCGATGAAAAAGCGGAACGCAGAAGTCGCAAACTCAACCACGCAAGATTCGCAAACAAGTGTAATACAAATCTAATAATCTTTATACCATTGTCTTACAACATTTACATCGTCTCGCCCCCATCACACAGTGTACCCGTGGGACCTACCACATGGGACCTGATGCCTCTCAGAGAATTGAGGGGGTCATACACCTCTGCACACCCTTCGAAGATCACTGGCTAGGGTACTAGACGGTTACCTCATAATGTAATTTTTGGGACCATGCTTTTTCAGTAATCAGAGAGAAAAAAAAAAAGTTGGAAAAAAAATATATTTGTGACTGGCATAAGAGATAGGTACCTACACAAACAAGAGAAGAGAACCACATTTTTTTTTAAATAATCGGTGGTAGACCAAAAAGGCTCCTATCACAGCATATGCTGCGATGGAGAGCAATTTTTCCTACGTGGTCAGACAGTACGGACACCTTATAGGAAGAATTCCCCTATGAAGTATGCTTTCTTTTAACTTAAACGTAGCAGTATCACGGTTTTAAGGAATTTGTCTCCCAAGATATATAAACACTATCTAAAAATTAATTTTGCTCCACCCTAAATAAGAAGATTCTTATTAAAAAAAAACAAAATTCACAAATTAATCTTGCAATTTTCTAAAATAATCTGATGTTTAGTTACTAAACAAAACAAACGCACAATTCCATCAACACGGATCAAGTGTCGATCAACACGAATAGATTCAATCATCTGTTTTGATCCTATACAAACTGTACCGCACACGCACGATAGATGCGAAAAAATCCTACTAATCTTGCACCACTTTGGATCTAAGCTGGTGGGAATTTTGAGGTTAGACTGAACTGGATATTTTTACCGACTTCACTTTTCAACATAGGCATCCCAAAATCTGCTACTATACTAATCTTGCACCACTTTGGATCTAAGCTGGTGGGAATTTTGAGGTTAGACTGAACTGGATATTTTTACCGACTTCACTTTTCAACATAGGCATCCCAAAATCTGCTACTATACTAATCCTCCACCACTGAGGATCTAAGCTGGTGGGAATTTTGAGGTTAGACTGAACTGGATATTTTTACCGACTTCACTTTTCAACATAGGCATCCCAAAATCTGCTACTATACTAATCCTCCACCACTGAGGATCTAAGCTGGTGGGAATTTTGAGGTTAGACTGAACTGGATATTTTTACCGACTTCACTTTTCAACATAGGCATCCCAAAATCTGCTACTATACTAATCCTCCACCACTGAGGATCTAAGCTGGTGGGAATTTTGAGGTTAGACTGAACTGGATATTTTTACCGATTTAAAAAAAGGATGTTATTTTTTTTTTGAGATTTGTTACCTTACTTTAGAGCTTTTCAAAATAGGCATCCCAAAATCTGATACTATACTAATGCACCACAATTTAGGATCTAAGCTGGTGGGAATTTTGAGGTAAGACTGCTGAACTGGAAATTTTTACCGACTTGAGGTTATGTTGATTGAGATATGTTAGCTTTATTTTAGAGCTTTTCAACATAGGCATCCCAAAATCGGATACCATACTAATCCTCCACGACTTGGGATCTAAGCTGGTGGGAATTTTGAGGTTAAACTGAACTGGATATTTTTAACGACTTTAAAAATGTTGATTGGGATATGTTAGCTTTATTTTATAGCTTTTCAACATAGGCATCCCAAAATCTAATACTATCGGCCCAGAGAGTACTAAGCTGTTGGGAATAAATTTGAGGTTAGACTGAGCTGAGTTTTTTTTGTTGATTGAGATAACATGCTAGCTTTTTTTAAAATTCCTCAACTGAGGCATCCCAAATCAGATACCATCGACCCAGAGAGAAATGAAACAATGTTTTTTTTTTATGATAGCCTCGCGTTTGACCACTACCTCACCTGATGGTAACCGATGTTGTGGTCGACGACGGTGAGGTTTGCCTAGAAGTAACCTATTCCCTCTTGACTTAAAGACCCCCCAGGTTGAAGGTATCAGACTACTCATTCTTTACCTTGTTGTTTAGAAGGAAATGCTTACACATTAGTCATTTGTTTTAATGTTTGTCATCTGCCTTCTAAAAACAGCCGATATTTACTTCCAATCTATTTCTAAACAGCTACAAACTCTTCTATTTACTCTCCACACTAAGAAGCTTTTTGTATCACCGTTTTAAGAACCTCATAACTCCGTTCCGAAGAAAACCGTTCACTTTAATTACGTTCTTATTGGAACTAAAAATAAAATGCCGTTATATCCATTAGGAGCGTTGACAACCCTGTACTCCAATATCTGAAGAGCTTTCATCGGTTCTTACAAATCGCTTACGTCCCTCGCTCCCTCTTTCGAACGTTGAGAACCACTGCCTACACGGGTCCCTTGTTTTAAGGCAAAAATTATGGGTTGTACTGTCGCGCGTCGGTTTTTATTTGGCATCCTGTATGCTACGTTTTTGGCGGCGCACAGACGTTTGGATTGCTCAATTCACTGGCAACATTCACAACCTTTTGCGGAATGTTTATTGTAATTTTTTGAATTTCGAACGGCGTTTTTAACGACGATATTTAAGTTTGAGAATTGCTTGTTTTTTTTTGTTTGTTTTTATTCGACGCAAAAGGTAAAGAGGTATTGAGTTTTGCACATTTTCAGACAAAGATGAATTTTCCTTGAAGGTGGCGTTATTGTTTGATAAAATCGAATCCGCGACAAAGCTGGGTATTCTGTAGGGACAAAGTAATTTGCTAAAGTGGTAATGCCTCCCCTTCTTCACCCCAGACACCCCCCGATAGGCGTACGTCGTCTATCTGCTAAGGCTTAGATACTTAGTGGTATTCTTTCTATCTTTTTATCTTGTTTTCTGATAAATATGTAGTGTTTGTGTTATGATTTTAATCAAATTATTTATTGGATTTATTAGCAAATTGACTTTTTATCCATTTTTGTACATAACAGATAGCTAACAAAACGTCCCCATAACTAAAAAAATCAAAATTTTAAAATATTTTTGACAAGCCCGTCGCAGAGCGTCGTATGTGAAAATTCCTTGAAAATTCCATCACATATTAACGTCGAAAAGCGTCGTAATTCATCTCTTAGCTTTTAGTAGACGACAGTGGCGTTCGAAATTCGAAAATAAGCTGGTACCTGATGTAAGTATGTTTTATGGTACTGCTATTACATGTCGCGTTGTGTACATACGAATTTATTCGGCTAGGCATTGGTTGCCGATCGATTACGGAGTTGGGAAACGACCTTGGGGGAATAATGTCTTATCAGCACTGATATGTAGCAGGGTTATTTATAAACAAAGAAGAAAAGAGGTTTTTGTTTGGTTGAGCGCATCCGTCTTTACGGTTTTAAGTACGAGACGATGATCATCTTTTCAATTTGCTTGGACATTGAAGAAAATGGCTTTAGGAGGTTAGTTAAATCCCAGGTATCAATAAAAAAAACAAACTCAGATACATTTATACTATTCCTAGTAGCTGTCAAAAAAAGTCGTATTAGTCGTGTAAACGTCGATTTAAACTTAAAAATATGACTAGAGGAGTCTATTTTAAGGCACCCCAATGTCAAGTAGCGCAATTTGGAGGCTTTGAGATAAAATGTTTTTTATTAGACTGTAATGTACGCAAACGCATGTACTTACAACATTGTGTAACGGCTGTTTACGTGAAAATAAAACATCTGAAACTACGGTTTACGTTTCTACATTAACCTTCATGGTTTCAAGAAATCCATCTGAACCAGAGTAAAGTTTAGCACCTGCGTCTGAGTAAATAAACAAAACAGTTTGTACTATTTTTCGATAGTCATGAAACAACCGTATCTTTTTCGGCCGGCCGTGACCGATTTGTCTATTTTTCACTTACGTCGTTTTGCATCGAGCCATTGTGTCATTCATCAAAATTGTTTATTTTATAGCAATTATTTATAATTACTGGCTGTTTTCGGTTAACTGGGCAGTTGACAGTCGAAATAATGTTTATTATTTGTTTAAATATGATTAATGATGCGTATAACTGTTTATTGGGGCTAAAATAACATTAGGTGTTGTTGCTAGACTTGCTGGGTATTTTCTCGTGTCATTCAAAATAATTAGAGACCGAAAAACTTCGCAAGATTCTTCAGATATCAAATCCAACAAGATTGATAGCAGAACCCGATGAAAATTCACAAAAAATAAACGGTAATAATTTGGCAACACCTTGATTATTTGCCTCCTTTAAGTAGGTAAGTAAGCAGTTACCTAATTATTATTTTTTTAATATTATTTAAATATCCTTCAGATATTCTCCTATTTTATTATTACCTACAGGTCAATACAGTACCTTCAACTTGGAAAGAGCCTCTCGAAATTAGGTTAAGGCTTCCTTCCCAAATTCCGGAACGAATTCTTCATTTGAGTGCTTCGTTAGCTGAAGGAATGGCGAATAATTATGAAAATTTCGTAATACCCTCATAATTACGTTTAAATCGTCGGGTATATTGATACGAAGAGTATAGTCCTCTGTGTTGAGTTTCGATCGGTGTTGAGTCGTATCGGGAATTGTCTGAGTAAATTTTAGATTAAAGTATGCACTAGTATTGATAGTATTGCTTCTTGAAATGATAATATTGTATCTCGCATCATCAGTGATTAATTTTACAATATAAATCCGATTGTTTAGGTTGGGAAAAATGTCTTGAGAGGTCCTGCAAAACAGCAATGCATCAGTCAAATAATTTATTTAAATTCGAAAACCATTCTTTAAAAGGCACTTTTGGTTTCAAGAAAAGAATATTGATTTACATTACTAAAGCGAGTTCCATGAAGTTAGCCCCGTACCCTGACCTGTCAAAACTATCATAATTCGACTGTAAAAAAGGGTCAGATGTATATACAAGTCATATACATCTGTCCCTTACGCACTCTCAAAATAACCTTACTCTAAGAGCTTAGGGTCACCCTCACCCTCTGGTCAAGCATTTTCTAAAACAGTGATGGAGAGTTTGCTTCGGCTGCTTCGAGTTTTGATAAGGCAATATGTAGTTTCAAACACTAAAAGAGAATATATACTGTAACAATATTTGACAATCACTTGTAACCAAACGCCAATAAAAATAAAAATTAATTAAATATAAAACTCAGAATGGCCGTCGCATATTATAAAGTTATCGGAACGAAAATAAAGGTGGGTTTACGTGAGATAGGGTCGGGTAACACCGTAACAGGTAAACGCTGAGTGGTGGGTAAACAACGGTGTTTACCCCCGCGATTGGGGGATTATGGTGCTTTAGCATCGTGGTCGTGGGGCAGCGGGGTAAAGTGGCACTATCACGCGTCGGCGTGGGTGGGGTATGTTGGTTCAGTGTGTAAGTAATTAGGCGGGTTAAAAAGACAATGAAATAATCTGGTTTTCACAAGCTGCTCCAGTTGTAAACGTGCCTTTGATCTAGCTCTGTTCTGTCTCCTGCTTGTGAAGTATAAAATAGAAATATTGCTTACACCTCCGCTGTTCTTTTCTCATTAATTTCATTGAGGGTTTTAGGCAATTAAATCGTTCGAATCGAGCTTCATCGACTCAAGGATTTTTTGGTGGACGCCTCTGTGTTTATTCTGACTTTTGGGAATTGCAGTGTTTGGGAATAGTGTGAAGGGCTTGTTGTGTAGTTCGGTATCTCCTGTTTAGGACGATAACGAGCGCGCGAAATTTTATAAACAGACCTTTACACTAACCCTCTTACTAATAAACGCGGAATAAAGTTATACCAGGTATAACTAAGGTATACCCATACATTTTCATAGGTTTATACCTGGTATAACTTTATTCTGCGTTTATTTGTAAGAGGGCTAGATATCATGAAAAAACGACTAAATGTATACTTTCAAAATAAAATTATTTGCAATGTTGAATTACTAATCTATCCCTGTATGGAGGCCGTTTTGCAATTTTCCTTCTTCTTATGGTATTTATTTCCGCCCAAGGGTGCGTTAAAATTAGTGTAGAAATATGGAACTTTCGACGCTCACATCAATCAATTTTTTTTCCTTTTTGTTTCCTTACCTTCCAATGATGAGAAAAATTGATATATTTTTTATTTTGAACTTACATCGTCAAATAGTGGCGTGTTACGTACTCGCACAGCACCCAAACCGCTGACAAGCGATTACCTCATTACCGCACATCGCAACAGCCGCGGACACGAGGCGCCGACGCAGCACAACGTGATGCAGCCCGACACCGGACATCGAGGCCCTCGTGGAATCGTCACTTTTGGCACGGCATCGGTCAACTGTCGTCTATTTCTAAGCCATTTTATAATTGTAATTTTAATAATTAAATTTAAGTTAAATAAATTTTGTATTTTTTTAAATCCTCCGGCTACAGCCTTCGTAATTGGCGCAGTCGGTAGGATACTCGCGGGCCGGTTCGCGAGATTAAATTGATAGGATCGCGAGTCACCCGGGTGGCCGTCGGGCACCGTACGAGTATC
This sequence comes from Orthosia gothica, assembly GCA_949775005.1. Classification (NCBI taxonomy): domain Eukaryota; kingdom Metazoa; phylum Arthropoda; class Insecta; order Lepidoptera; family Noctuidae; genus Orthosia; species Orthosia gothica. The sequence goes on along the minus strand of OX459060.1, from coordinate 8,532,610 downwards.
CAGAACCTACAAGTGCTGCAGACCAGAGGAGTATCCAGACATCGATACAGAAGAGGTACAAAACCATTACAAGTAAGTACTTTAGAATCGCTCTAGAGTCGCTTCCTTTTTATCCTTAACTGTTACCCTTTAATCGTTCCAAGATTTTCCATCCAAGGCAATCTCGGACCCCTAGGTTAGATAGTAATCGTAGAGTTAGTATTTTAGACGCTAATAGAAATCTAGAGGCGGAACCGTGGGATAGTAGTAGTATAGAGATATCGAGTATGGCTGACTCAGTAGATCAAGTTTACAAGGCCCTACGATTGGTTCCTGAATTCGATGGGAACTCGAACGTACTAACTAGATTTATAAAATTATGCGATCAGTTAGTACAGGAGCTAGTGAAAAATGGACCAGAATATCAGTTAAGTAATTTGGCATTATTAAACGGAATTTTAAATAAAATAGTTGGACCCGCATCGCGTACGATTAATTCCAATGGTATCCCGGAGACCTGGGAAGGAATTAGGAGTGCTTTAATTAATAATTTCGCCGATCAACGCGATGAGACATCCTTGTACAATGACTTAGCGCTTTTAACACAAGGTTCAGCAACCCCGCAAGAATTTTACGAACAGTGCCAAAATCTCTTTAGTACTATTATGACTTATATCAGCCTGCATGAAACGATAGCGAGTACCATTGAATCAAAACGTACCTTGTACAAGAAACTCACGTTACAGTCGTACCTACGTGGTCTACGAGACCCGTTGGGTTCTCGCATTCGGTGCATGCGGCCTGATACGATTGAAAAAGCTTTAGAATTCGTGCATGAAGAGATGAATACGCTATATCTGCAGCAGCGTAGCGACCATGCTCCTGACAGGAGGTCGCAGCCCCAGCACCAGGTTAGTCCTAAATTTTCTTATGGCCTTATGCCACCGAATCACGCGGCACCACCTACACCGCGCTCTTTTAATTTGCCACCCTTTAGGCCTTCCAATATGGCAGGACCCTCGAGACCGTCTATGCCTCAAGGTCAGCAAGCTATTCCGATTTGGCGAAATCAACCTCCTCAATACCGCGGGCCCACACGTACGCAGCAGATGTTTAGTTCACCGCCACCTAATTATACACCCCAGGGTCAAGTTTTTAGAATGCCCGGTCCTAGCAGGCCAACTACTAGTAATGCCCCGCAACCTATGAGTGGTGTAAGTCACTATGTGGCTAAACCATTCGTCCCACGTGCATCCCACGATTGGACTAAGGCTGGAAATCCGCCGCCCACAAATTATTTTAGAACAAGGGAATTCAATTACAATGATTTTAGCGACCAGTTGCAGTATGACTATTATAGCGATTATTTTGTTAACGGTGATTATTACCCCCAGGAATATTTTGAGTATACCGGTTATGTGTACCCAAATGAATACGTCCATGAGTACCCACAGCCTACAGATTCATATGTTATTGTAGAGGAAGTAAAAGATCCGATTCCGCCTGCCGAAAGGGAGGATTTTCAGAAAGTCCCCAAATCAGAAAAGTCAAAATAGAGATTAATTTACAGACGCAAAGGCAACTGCCGTATATACAAATCTCAGACCCTCCGCTAAAATTATTAATTGATACAGGTGCAAATATGTCTTTTGTTAGCCCCGCAGTAGTTCAAAAGTTCTTATCCCATATACCGTGTAATTATGATCCCTTTGAAGTAACGAATATTCACGCTACCACTAGAAGTGATTATTCCATTACCATACCGTGTTTCCCGGAATTTAATGAACCAGGTGAAATAACTCTTTTCGTTTATGCGTTCCATACATTTTTTGATGGTTTGATTGGCTATGACTTGTTAGAAAAACTGGAATCTAACATCGATCTGAAAAACAGACTGCTGGTCACTCGTAACTCTAGTAATCCTTTATTGATGTACGATTCGCGCAATAGTAACCTATACGAAGACATAGTACCGGCTAATTCATCTAAACTAGTAAAAGTTCCAATAAATTCTGAGGACGGTGACGTTTTAGTTCCCAAGAAAGCTGACGCCAGTGGAAAAACCAAATGGCGCTTGGTTATAGATTTTAGGAAATTAAACGAAAAAACCATTGACGATCGCTATCCTATACCCAACATTTCGGACGTCCTAGACAAGTTAGGTAACTGCCAGTATTTCACCACCCTGGACCTTGCGAGTGGTTTTTACCAGGTTGAAATGAACCCGGATGACATCCATAAAACCGCGTTTACAGTCGAGCATGGACATTATGAATTTCTCCGCATGCCGATGGGTTTAAAAAACTCTCCTTCAACCTTCCAACGGGTGATGGACAATGTCTTACGGGACCTTCAAAATGTTGTGTGTTTAGTGTATTTAGACGATATTGTCGTTTTTTCAGTATCCCTTCAGGAACACATGATAAATCTGGAAAAAGTATTTCAGAGACTCAGAGAATCTAATTTCAAAATACAAATGAATAAATCGGAATTTTTAAAGTTAGAGACAGCATATTTAGGACACATAATTAGCAGAGACGGCATTAAACCTAACCCGGATAAGATTATAGCCATCCAGAAATTCCCACTGCCCAAAACGGCTACTGAAATTAAACGTTTCCTAGGTCTGTTAGGGTATTATAGAAAATTCATTCCAGACTTCGCTCGCATAACAAAACCTATGACACAATGTCTTAAAAAAGGTTCGAAAATTGCCATAACCGATCCAAATTATATTAGTTGTTTTGAGAAATGCAAAACCCTCTTAATTAATGACCCGATCTTGCAATATCCAGACTTTAGCAAAGACTTTATACTAACAACCGACGCATCTAACCTTGCCATTGGTGCCGTTCTCTCACAAGGTCAAATAGGTACTGACAAGCCCATTGCATACGCATCCCGCACACTAAACACTAGTGAAATTAACTACAGTACAATTGAAAAAGAATTGCTGGCAATTGTATGGGCAACCAAATACTTCCGCCCTTACCTATTTGGTAGGAAATTTAAGATCGTTACGGATCACAGGCCCTTACAATGGGTCATGAATTTAAAGGAACCCAATTCTCGTTTAACCCGCTGGAGACTAAAGCTAAGCGAGTATAACTTCACTACTATCTATAAACAGGGCAAGCTGAATACTAACGCAGACGCTCTGTCCCGCATCGAAATCAACAATGAGGATGCGAACTCTATAGCAGTTAACACGTCTGAAAAATCCCCTTCAGTGGTTGGTTCTACAACTGCAACAGCTCACACCAGTGCTGAGAACCCTATATTGGAAATACCGATTTCTGATGAACCTTTAAATAAATTCCACCGCCAAATATCCTTTGTAATCGTAGGAGATATAAAAAAACGCCCAACTGTGTCCAAACCTTTCGAAACCCACACTAAAACTACCATACAACTATCCGAGTCTAACCTTGAACAAGACGTAATAAATGCCGTTAAAGAATATGTGAATCCCAAAGTAAAAACAGGAATTCTCATCCATCCCCCTCTAGCCATGTACAATATAATTCCGATCATCCAAGATAAATTCAAAAGCTCCGCCTTGGATATGGTTTTAACGAAAAAAGAAGTAGAGAACATCAAAAATTACCTGGACCAACAGGAAATCATTCGTAATTACCATGAAGGAAAAACCAACCACCGTGGTATAACTGAATGTTTCCTTGCCTTATCACATCGCTATTATTGGCCCAAAATGAAAGAAAGTATATCAAAGTATATTAACGAATGTAGTATCTGTGGCCAAGCAAAGTACGATCGCAACCCCATTAAACAAAAATTCTCCATAGTTCCTCCCCCAACTAAACCCTTTGAAATTTTACATCTGGACCTTTTCACAGCACAAAATGAGAAATTTCTCACTCTAGTAGACGCTTTCTCAAAATATGCTCAAGCATATCATCTTAGAGATGGTACCGCGTTAAGTGTCGTTCAAGCTCTTTTAACGTTTTGCACCCACCATGGCGTTCCCTATACGATAGTCACGGACCAAGGACCCGAGTTCACTAATGCATTATTTTCAGAATTTGTCCGACTCCATAAGATACAACATCATAAAATCCTTGCACATACTCCTAACGATAATGGAATAGTAGAGCGCTTCCATTCTACCATTCTCGAACACCTCAGAATCCTGAAGTTGGAAAAACGTAATGAACCCGCCGTAAATCTCATGCCCTATGCAGTTTTAGGTTATAATAGCTCAATACATAGTTTCACCAAATGTAGGCCTATAGATCTAATCACAGGACACTTTGATCCCCGCGATTCCTTGGATCTAAACCTATCTGAACACCTACTGCAAAATTATTTACAAGACCATAAAAAACGATTAACCCAAGTCTACGAAATAATAAATGAGACCGCCCTCCACCGTAGGACCGAATTAACTGAAAGTAGGAATAAAGATCGTGAACCTGAAAAGGAATATAACCCTGACCAACAAGTATTCGTCCGCAATCCTCTAGCTAACAGACAAAAGTTAGCCCCGCGTTTCACTAAAGACATAGTCATGGCCGACCTTCCCATACACATATATACCAGAAAGAAACGAGGTCCTGTTGCAAAATCTCGTCTCAAGAGAAGCCCTAAAGAGTCCACATTGTTACAGGATGTTACTGCTGCTACTCCTGCAGATGACGCAAGGACAAGAAGTAATGATTGATCCTTTAGGAAACGGCCCTGGAATACTTCCGTTTAATTTAGGAACTACGCGTATCATTTCCCATTATCATTCCTTTCTCAACTATGTTAATCTCGACGGTATACAATCCCAGATATATACAGTTAAAACACAACTGACAGACGTTAGTCATAAACTAAATAATAAGACGTCTCTATTATTTGAACCGCACATGAACTACCTTACATCTAAATTAACTAAAATATCTATGCAGCTAGAGTCATTTGAACATAATCGTCATAAAAGAGGACTCGTTGATGGTCTCGGTTCTATTATTAAGAGCATATCCGGTAATCTTGACCAGACTGATGCAATCAAATATAACAATGCTATAACAGTCCTTAAGGAAAATGAGTACAAGATGCAAGCTCAACTTAATCAGCATGTTAGTCTATCTAAAACTTGGATTTCATATAATGCCAACTTATTAACTAACATAACAAAAAACCAAGAGAGAATAGGTAATGTTTTAAATCGGATAATCAATAGTACAGCAGACTTCGATTTTACCCAATACGCCCACATGGCTCAACACTTAATTATCTTAAGCGATAGCATAGACAATTTGTTCGAAGAGCTACATAAACTAGAATACACTCTAGCCTTAATACGTACATTAAGCACACCCCATATGGCAGTTAGTATAGCTGAAATTAGGAATATGTTAGATAAATTAAGGATTTTATACTCGAACGATGAAATCCTCGAAATAGAATTAAGGGATTATTATGACGTAATTAAGCTAGGATACTTTTATATAGATAATCAGATAGTTATAGTATTTAAGGTGCCGATTGCCTTCCCTCCAATCTATAGCCTTTACAAACTGTCCATTGTCCCTAACAAGAACAATAAAATCCTTTTACCTACCTTACCCTTTATTGCGATTTCCGGACAAGATTCTATGTACATGGAGGCTGAATGCCCGAAGGTAAATTCTCTGTACCTCTGCGAAGCAAAATCAAAGTACAAGACCCAAAATGATCCGGATTGTATCCAGCATCTGATCTCCAAGCAAGAACTTCTCCCATATTGCAAGCTGTCCTCAGTCACATTGAAGAGAGAAGCTGTGGAACAACTCGACGAGAAACACTACACCATCAGTTTCCCACACCCAACCAAAGTGAAGATATCCTGCAGACAAGAAACATATAAAATCCTTGAAGGAAGCTATCTGGCTATTATCCCGCACAATTGCCACATTAAAACGCCCGAATTCACAATAGCGAACTCTAACAATCACATCAAGGGATTCGCTCTGGAAATTATGCAATTGCCTACGGTTATTGAAGACTTAGAAACCTCAAGCGAGGCACCAATCATACTAAACTCTGCCGATCTAGAAAACCTGCACTCCATAAACACGAAAATCATGCTACAGACTCCAGTTAAGCTTAATGAAACAACCGATACAGCTCTCTACCATACCACGATTCCAATCTACCTAATACTATCCGGTGCAAGTGCACTCACTATCGCACTGATGTACCGACGATATCGAGTGAAGCGACTTCAGAAAAATCAATCAATGGAAACAGATGAAGCCACATCTTCAGGAAATTATGCTGAAATTCAAGAATCAAATAGAATCAGCCCCAGCAAGATAAGAATTGACCACAGCAATATTTCATCATCGCTGTCACACAAGATTTCGAAATAGTTGCTGATCTTCGGGGGGAGGTGTTACGTACTCGCACAGCACCCAAACCGCTGACAAGCGATTACCTCATTACCGCACATCGCAACAGCCGCGGACACGAGGCGCCGACGCAGCACAACGTGATGCAGCCCGACACCGGACATCGAGGCCCTCGTGGAATCGTCACTTTTGGCACGGCATCGGTCAACTGTCGTCTATTTCTAAGCCATTTTATAATTGTAATTTTAATAATTAAATTTAAGTTAAATAAATTTTGTATTTTTTTAAATCCTCCGGCTACAGCCTTCGTAATTGGCGTAAGCGTCAGACTACGTTTGTATGGAAGAATGATCGACTAGTGTAACCTTAATTAGGTATGCTGTGACTGACTTTTCATAAACAATACTCTTAAAACATAGCTCAATATCAGCTTATAGCAAAAACTATGATGAACACAATTTAACAACATATTATTAATACTATACAAGCTCGATCCAGACAAATATATTTTGTCTGAAGCGAGAATGAAAGCCTCCATTGAAACTGAATCCTTCCTGCATCATTTCTGCGAACTCTAAAATCGATCCTCAGGATGTAATACCAAGTTACGATGCATTTTATACTCTGTAACACAATATGGTCCTCAATAATCAGAAATATAAATGACATTGCTTCTCAGAATGGCCGTTTATTTCCGTTGATAACTTGGACTAACATTGCACCTATTTGTTTCAGAATGGCCGTATTATATCGGTTAATAACCTGGACTAACATTATACCTATTTCTCTTGATAAAAACAAGTGGTTTTTGTTCTAAGTGACAGGTCCAATGATCCTTTAAAAGGGTCAGGTAGAGGTATTATGATACACCCACATTATGTCAATGTCCAATATTGCTAACGGTATTCTTCGATATTTATGTAACTTATCTAATATTAAATTGATTTTGAGGGTTGAAGATTTTTCAGAGACAAAACTCTATAGAATACACTATGGAATTTTTGGGCAGTTTGGAACCTTATTCTCGTTTATTTTCATGCGGATTGTTTTGTAAACCTTCAAGATTGTTCTGATATATAAACAGCAGTCAACAGCCTCCAATTAGAACCGCCAAAGACTGACGAGAACCCTAACACTTAAGGGTTTAGATAAAGTTATATTTTATCAGAGACTGGGTCTCTAACCTACCTAGTATTCTCAGTTAATCAAAACCTACAATATATTCTAATAAATATTAGTCCTCTTTTCAATCTGTCACCAATAAATCAACATGCCATAGAAAGCTCGTCACCTCCTGACATAAACGTCCTCTATAAACCATTTGATATGCACCGTGTGTGGGCTTATAATCCTGTACCGTCATGGTCTCCTGGTATCTTATCTCACCTCAGAAGACTTTCCGAGGTCTTGGGTGTGGCTAGAGCTCCCAAATGTGTGTTAAGTAGTGTTGATTGTGGGATTGGAAGTGACGTATGGATTTTGTCTGCTTTGTGATTGGATTAATTATTGAACCTCAAAAATGTGATTGGGTAGCTGAAGTTCGAAAATGGTTTCAAAACTTTTCGTTTCCTAGAAATGGAGGAGCTTTTAGGACTTAAAAGTTTAGTAATTATAAAGAACAAAAAAAAAGTTTTACTTTGGCGTTGTGTAAGCAGATAGGATTATTAATTCTAACTAACTTTTACTACCTTTCTCAATATTCTTTACTTAAACTTATTTATTTTTTGTTGTAATACTTTTCTTGCTTTCTTGCTTCGAATTTCTTGTAACCTGAGAATCACAAATACAGAATTCACAAAATCCTTTTAAAACAGCACAATTTTAATCAGTTCAACTCGATACCTACATAGCTTCGAGTAGCCAGTATCGATTTAATATCAAATTGCCGATCGTGTGAAACTAACCCGTTTAGTTCGAGACCACTCAGCTGATTGTCACTGCATTGTGACGCTGAGTCCGCTATTAATGGATAGGTGGGATTGAGACTTGTGATTGGTGACATACAGGTAGGGCGCGTAACGAGCAGGATGGCCGTGTTTTTTTTTTTTTGAGTTTAATGCCATTGCCAATATAGAATGCTTGAATTGCTTGTGCTTAAAGAGGAGGGATGTCTTTCAGCAAATTAAGTTGGTTTTATAAAAACCGATCTTACTGTGTTGTGGGTTAGATAGGAAGTCGGTTTATTTGAAACACTGGTACTCTGCTGCATATATGAAAATATAGGTATGAAAAGGTTAGACAGATGAAAATGATGATGACGATGATGAATGAATGCATGAAAATGATGAAGTGCTCTGCTATAATATAAACTCGAACGTAATACCCAAGGCCGCCTCCGCCTTTGTACATTTCTTTATGAAGTCAAAAGAAGAGGAAAACGATATTAAACATGCATTACATAAATAAATTAATACTCAAGTACCTCTATTAATTAAACACATCAATTCCATAAACATACATCTGCAATACTTAATCAACGATTGATTAATTTATTTCTACTTCAAAATAAAATAACCCGTTTTTAAATTAAAAAGAAGGTTTTATATCTAGAAAACTAGGTCAACTGCTAATCATAGTGTTTGAGTAGACGTTGAAAGAATATTTAATCCTCCACGGAAAGCGGATTTGTATGGGATGAGTTCCGAAGCGTGGGTAGTTCGAGTTTTATTAATCAGCTGGTTAGAAAATGTTTCCTTTGTCGAGTTAGATATTGAAGTAATCTAGCGCTGAGTGGTGGTTTTTTTCCGATTAACTCCCGATTAAAAGCTATTTGTGGAAACGTTCGCATTTTGTTTTTAATCTATGTGTGTGGGTAGATAAATAATACAAAGAGATATCAACAGGTAACTTGATTTGTGTTTTCGTTGAGTCAACCAAGTTTATATCAAATATCTTGAGTACGGTATCCTAAACTTACCTATTAAGAATAACAGGACAGAGCTTTTTTTTGTGTTTGGTAAGTCATCCAATGACTTCTCTCGCTCTGGATGAAGCAACAGGGCGTGTCAGACTTTTACTGACAAAAACCCACCCGTGTTCCTTCAGTTGCTTGAGCCAGGGCCGCGGTAACTCTTTGATCCGTGACCCAGACAGGCATCGGCCCTAGCGGACCCCGTCAGTTTTTGTTGACATCTCTTTGAGGCGCGGGTGCAACACTACGCGCCGTTGACTCGGGCCTGGTCCTTACCGGACGATGAGCTACCTCCCGCGCCTACGGTGGCCGGGAATCTGCTTGCGACTCCCGACGCCAAGGGCGTCTCCTGCGGTGGCTAACAGGACAGAGCTAGTTTCAAGATATGGCTTTAACATGAAATGTTTTAGCTAAATAACTTCAAGCTTGTTCTTAACGTGTCGGCCCACACGCGCGGGTTAGCACCGACTCTTCTTAGTTAAATCCTTTTCCTAACTCAATATTCGGCAACGTTGCCGTGGCATATCTGGCAAACTTTAAACTTCAAGCTCGAGTACCAACAGAATCTTACTAAAATTTGGAATCGAAATGCGAAAATTTGGATGGATGTGTGTATGTTTGTGACTCAATCACGCTTAAACGGCTGAACCGATCAGGATGAAATTTGGCACAGAGATAGCCTATAGTCTGGAATAGCACATAGGGTAATTTCCATCCCTGTATAATGTTCCCTTGGGATAAGAAAACCCTTTTAACGCTGGCGAAGCCGCTGGTAGAAGCTACTAATAGAAATACTAAATTACATTACTACTAAATTAAATTTCCACCTCAACGAACACATTGGCTGTCTTATACCGGTCTACAACACTCCAAGAAATTCCTAGGCTCTACGTTCAAAGCCCGGGAATGCATTTGCAATATGAGCATGGGGTAAATCCGCTACCTGCTTGGAGCCTTTACTGGGCACTTTGGAACCAACGACATGCTCATGAAGATGGATCTAACCGCGACACCCATGTGCAGGTTGTGTGGGGAACATACGGAACGCATGGAGCACCTTCTGTGCACATGCGATGCACTGGCTGGTAAGCGAATGAGTCTCCTAGGGGTTGGATATCCAAAACCAGAAGACTATAGGCTCATATCTCCTAGTCTCGTTGTAAAACTCATGAAAAGAGTTTTCAACGAGATTGGAGAGGAGTAAGTTATCTAGGGGAACACAATAGATCCCAATGGGTCGAAGTGTCCGAGTTATTTCTCGGTCCCCTCCACAAGATAAGATAAGATAAATTTCCACCTCGGTTCTGCAATTTGTATACCAATATTGAGGTCCGTATGTGTCGCAACAAGTGTTGCAACGTTTAGGGACACTTTGAATGGAGTTATCCTTGATTCCAGCCGTCCCTATGTCCGGAGCCCGGACATCGGTAAATCGCCTTGTCCAATGTTTTCTTCAGTTATTTATGAGATAAAAGCCTATTTGTATTTGTGAAGTTTTCAAGTGTTTTATTTACATTTTTACAAAAGAAACTGGGTTAAGTCGATTGAAAGCTGTTTTTATGAAGAACCGTGCTTATTTGTTGATGTTTTTTTGTTACAGGTAAATACTACGATTATTTTGAAATGCTCTGGGATGTCAACAACGTTCTGTAAGGAGTCTTAAGGTAACAAAAATAGGTAATTCATATTTTATCACAGTCAATAATTGAAGAGCTCGTGGCTAAAAAATATACAGCCGCACGGGTTGATCTTCAATGTTAAGCAACGATTGACGAGGTCGGTCCGTGGATGGGTGACCATTTCAACATACCGAGATTCTGCCGAGCCTCGGCAAGCACGTTAAGCCGTTGGTCCCGGCTGTCATTTGAAGATCTTTGACAGTCGTTACGGATAGTCAGAAGCCTGACATCTGACACCTCTTGCCAAGAGGTGAAGTGTTACCCAGTTACTGGGTTGTGGAGGTCAGATAGGCAGTCGCTCTATGTAAAATACTGGTACTCAACTGAATCCGGTAAGGCTGGATGCCGACCCCAATATAGTTGAGAAAAGGCTAGGCAGATTGATTGATCACAGTTAATAACTAAATTTTCTGTTCTCAAAGATGCTTTCTGTGAAAAAAATATATTTGCATGAGATAACATAGTTTAAAGTTAAAATACTTTATCAAATGCACTCTTGCGCAGTCTTAATCACAATTAAACGTTAACAACAGCAAAAAGATCATAATGAACAGGTGACAACAACTAAAAAGAGCCATTCAACGAACAACTGTAATGTGTCTATTACTGCGCAGGAGTTCACACGAATGCCGAATTAAAAACACATCAGAAACGTATTATACTAACTCTTTACCACCCGCGCGGTATTCCTTTATAACTTAAGTTGCGCAATATTAGACTCAATGCGCCTAATAATACGCACTAAGAATCTCTAGGAACTAGGAACAAATCACTAGTCATTCAAAATTGATCTTAAAAGTTGACAAGATAAAGTTCAAATTCCAATGACAGATGTTCCCGGAAACTGAAGGGACGGTAAGGCCAAAATGTTTCTTTAAATCTCATATCTAAAGTTCAAATTCCAATGGCTATTGTTCCCGGAAACTCTAGGGATGGGAAGGCATCGAAACCGGTTTGCGGTTGTTTTTTTTTGGAGAGTTCAAAAGTGGAATTAAGGTTGTAAAGTAAGCGACGGAGCGATTCCGGGAAGGTTTCTAATACTGTGTTTGTTTGGTACAAGTTTGGTTCTATTTTAAGGTTGCGTGATAAGGTTATTTTACTCGTAAAATAGGACACTCCAAAAAAAATTAAATGTTTGGTCAGATTACTAAAAAGCCAGTTACTCAGAGGTCTAACGGTACCTATGAGGTAACACCAAAACAATTGATCCCCAAACAAATTGATTTTCTTAGAAATGTCACAATCACAAGTACAAAAAAAAATTAAAACCAATTCATCAGTCTAGAGAAAAATAAATCAGTCCAAAGCAGTTCTGAAGCTCACGGTAAAATGTCAAAAATGTGATCAATCCTTTACATTTTGGCAATAATCATCGTTGATGCAATGGAAATGTTTCCTGGGTAGAAAATTTATAATTCTATTTAGTCCGTCATATTAATATTATTGGACCCGTATTATTAACCGACTTTCCAAAAAAGAGGAGGTTATCAATTCGACTGTATTTTTTTTTTAATGTTTGTTACCTCAGAACTTTTTACTGGGTTAACCGATTTCGATCATTCTTTTTTTAATTTGAAAGTTTTAAAAATTTAAATTTCATCAAGATCGAATGAAGAACTTTGGGAGTTATACATTAGAACTCTTCAATAAATGACTGCAAACACTCGGGATAGCTGCAATCGCATGCCTGTTTATTGTTTTTACCATTAAATAACATAACATCACACTGGTACGCTCTAAAGAGGGTACGCAAGTGTGAACAGTTAACCCTGGTATACTCTCATTCCACCGGTTTTGTTTAAGTTTCATGTTATTGGGATAATCAATTCTGGCTTCACTTTGGGCATTATACGTACCTAGCCTATTGAACTGGTCCATTACAATTAAAAAAAACAACTAAAAAGTAAAAAATAAAAAATACTTTTTACAAAAAATACAACCGACTTCCAAATAAAAACACTACAAAGTGAAAAATAAATTCAATTTCGGAAGTCGGTGTCAAAAAACCAAAGAAACGAAAACAGGAACACCGACTTCCGAAATTGAATTTAGTTTTCACTTTGTAGTGTTTTTATTTGGAAGTCGGTTGTATTTTTTGTAAAAAGTTTTTTTTTATTTTAAATTGTTTCCTTTACCAAATCAATAAAAAATGACAAAAGTTAAAGCGCATCAAAGTTCACGAGTGGGGGCTTGTGACGTCACTAAGGCAGTACGGCGTGTCGTTTCACGATAGTTCAAACTAGTTCAAAGCATTATATCTTTGTCACTTTATGTTGACGTGTCAAAAGAAAAAATACGTGTCCAATATTTTTTATTAATCTACCTGAAGGACAAAAAAATAATTTTCTGTAAACTACCCTACCTACTTATTTCATTTTCATTGTACACTATCTAAGTCCACAGTCATGTCTTACCCACACTAGTGAGGTATAATCAAGTAAGTACACTAAGTGCTGTTCGCACGGTAAGCACTTGATGCAGCAACTAACCGCGTTACGCCAAGTGACAAGTGATTTAACCAATCGGCAGACGTTACTAAGCTTTGGAGATTGCTAATTGGTTGAGTGATGCTAAAGAGCTGCCGGATTGGTGGGATATTGTAGTGTGAACTTTTCTGGTTCGCATTAACATTCATGATGACCGAGGTTTATATTTTTTCATCAACTTCTTTAAGTGACAAAATTGGTGTTTAATACTTTTAAAAACTAGCCAAGAAGGCTTACTAATGCTGCTAAAAATACCAATGTAACAGCTCATTATTATTGCTGTTGTGAAGACATATGTCTTCATAGGGTCATAGGCCATCGAGCTGCTCAATTTCCATCAAATTGTGACAAAAGATTTTCATAATTCGTTGCACATTATAAAGGGATTACTATCTTCTTGACAAATTAATATTCTGATATACGTAGGTATCTTATTCATAATTTCATAAGGGTATTTTGTGGGAAAAAGGTCAGTGCTTGATCAAGATTGATATAACAAGACATAAGATCTCAATCCTCGACAAATCCGACCATTACCTTCTTTTGCTCCTAAGTTCCTAAGCCCTTTTGTTTGCTAAGATCTTGCAATCAAAGTATCTGTAGGAAAAAAAAAATACACCATAATGACCTAAATGTACGATAAATCCGTTAAACACAAATACACCATATCTAAAATATATTAACCCCCTCACTATCTAACCCTCAATCGATCTTGAACTCTAAAGACGGGTTGACACGAGTAATCCGCTGTAAACTAGCATACACTACTGAAAGATGAAGTGCCGGCAAATATTTGTTTTAGCACACGATCAACTTTGATGGCACGTCGGCACACGGGTTTGCGTATGAAGGCCTCTTGCACTTCCTTAGATTGTTGTGGCCAGTATTTTAGTAGTTTAGGAGAATATTCGGATTTTAAAGAAGGTTTGACGTGAGGTTTTTTTTACTCTGGCAAGTTTTTGGTTACAAAATGTCCTCTTGACCGGTTGCCACATTTCTGACATCTCTCTCGCCACAGACGATAAATAGGTAAGTAATTCTAATGTCTTCTTTGTATGATAAGATACACTTTTAGAGATCCATAGAACAGTATTAATAAAATTATAAAATATTTGGATCCTATATTGAGCCATAGCTAATTCACATAAAATAATAAACCTCAAAAGCATATGCCATACACATCACATCACATCACATCATCAGCCTATTAATGTTCCCACTGCTGGGACACAGGCCTCCTCTGTGTGAGAGGGAATGGGCCTTAATCCACCACGCGGGCCCAGTGCGGGTTGGTGGATGTCACAAGTCTTCGAATTTTTGGTTCTCGGACATGCCGGTTTCCTCACGATGTTTTCCTTCACCGTTTTGAGAGCAGTGGTGAATAAATAATTTACACAAAGTAAAGCGCCTGTCTGGGCTCGAACCCACGACCTACAACTTGTAAGTCGCGGCCGATACCACTGGGCCACCACTGCTCTCACTGGGCCACCACTGCTCTCCACATGCCATACAGTTTAGTTTAAAAAAAAAGATGAATACAAACTTTTCAAAAGCCAAAAATATTTTTTGGGAATTATTATAGTGAAAAGTTTGGGCACAAAAGTTGTCCAGATTTATTAGAATTTTCGTGTACGCTTTCAGAGGTCAGTGGCCTAGTGCATTTTAGTTTTGGACTTGTTGAACAATTTCGATGATCCGTTTGCGGAGTACTCCAATAATTTACACAGGGGTAAACGAATGTCTCGAACAAATGAAAACATTATTATGTACTGCTTAAGTTTATTTTGGACATTATTGAAGAAAATTATTGGGATGAAACACTGAAATTATCAATACATATCTTCGATCAAGGATATATATAAATACATATAGTATCCTAATATAGTGTATCCTTGATCAAAACATACATATAAATAAATCTGAAGAAAATTCCTTTTGTACATCGAAAATATTTCCAAAAAAAAATAGCCAGGGTGTTAAAAGATAAACAACAGAACCCATTGGCTGCATTTTTTGAATTTTTGTCGGTTGGTCTATTTATTTGTGCACGCATCCCGTATAATGTAAGAATTCAATGTAGATAACTTAAATATATAAACAAATTGTGCGAAACTTGAAGTATTACTTAGTTTTTGTTTCATCGCAATCGGTTCACTCTATCAAAAGTTAGATGAATTTAAAATGTGCAAGAAGTAAAATATCACAACACACGCAATTTAGATACTCGGACAGTTGAACTCCATATACGATGATGACGAACGATGGCGTTGTGCATTGGACGCCATTTTCTGAATGGTGATTTTAAGATTCTCCGTGAAAGAATGACCCTAGAAAAGAAATTAGTAAATAAATAGGGTAGGTAGGAAGGCAAGTAGGGTACAGCTAGGGTAAATATAAGTCTGAATACGCCAACTTGCTTTGAGCAAGCGTGGCGTGCCTTCTCTGTATGAGAAGAGGCCTTGGCCCTGCCGTGGAACAGTTAGGCTGGTATTATAAACGATTTATAACAAGCGGTAACAATTAGTTTAAATCTAAAAAGCGTTAGTCTTGTCTTAAAAAAATCTGAATGATATAAAAAAATACTTAAAAGCATAAAGGCGAGTTTTTATTCAAATGATAGGTATTGTAACACAATACTTTTAGCCTCGATGTGAACAACTTGGAATCTAAATATATTTTGATGGCCGCTAACCTTGTTTAGTAATGCGTGTCTTTCCTAATATTTAATGAGAATCCTTTTGGGGTCACAATATAAAAATGACAGGTGTCAATGTCACCGTTGACATGACATGACAAGTCTTCACAGATAAAAAAAAAATACGCCATTCGCTTTTTGAACTTTTATTGTAAATACAACTGTCAACAATTAAACATCGCATACCAATGCATATTTTCCTACCAATTTTTTTTCGCAGTGTTGCTAAATTAGAGAAATAGGTAAAGTGGCACATAGACGTCATTATACAGTTAATACTACTCGTATGTAGTTCTCATCGTCAAGAAATCGGTAACCAGTGTTTGTTCTAAGAATCCTTGGAACGTCTTGTAAACTACAAAACCAATGGTCACCCCACATGTCGATGTCTGTACTTGCAAGAGAAACAACTACACGACGAATTTATACGACCTTCTTACTACACTTTGTATAGAAGCCGAAGTCTTCAGAATTCCACTGAGTTACTTCCATCATTATTTCGTGTTTTATGTACTAGGGTGTTATAGATTGTGAAGTCGTGTGAAACATTGTTGTTTAAGATTTAGTGGCCACTAGCAATGGATGAATCTGGGACGAGACGGGAATGTGTTGGTGATTTTGCACTAGGCGTTTTCCATGTGGGATTTATGTCTTGTTGTTTATGATTGCTGTTAGATCTACTGCGGGTTAAGTATTAGCACAGATAATATAATGCTAGCATACAGATGCCTTATCCCCTACAAAGAAACCGTGCCGACGTAATTAGCGTTTTTCGTCTGATTATACTGATTATTTTTGTAGTTCTATAAATGGTGTTAGTGTTGTAAGTTCATGACTATGTTTTTCTTTAAATACAATAGTGATTTGTTTTATAGAATTTTTGTATGTTTTTACAGTTTCATTGTACCAAAATGTCTTAAAATATAAATTTGAAAAATCGAGTGGCATGCCTCAGAAATCTAAAAACGCGCCATCTCCAACTTCTTCTCAACAATCTTTGAAATTTGAATTAAGAGCACAATAATCCATAATTGTGTGCTTAGGAGAGTTGATTAAACAAGAACATACAATTTTTATGATTAATTCTAGAAAAGGTTAATTTTACACACATTTCAACCACAAATCGATGCATATCACGCCATCTAGTGATATTTATTTGAATCAACTTTTCTTAGGACAAAACTATAGTAAACAGTAATTAAAAACAAGCTGTCTAATGAAATTCACATCACGTGCTCGAATTATGCTCAGAATATTTATTTAGTTCGATTTGAAATTCATAAGCAAACTTCTTCGTTTGTGAACTACAAAAAGGACTGGTATTGACCGATCTGCTTTGTTGATTTAATGAATTAATGATTTGATTTTAAAATGTTAAAAGACGCTGGTCCTGACTTTATTGTGCTGCGACCACAGACATAAATCTAACTAGATAACTCAAGTCCCTCCTTGTATGAAAACCATGCGTGCCACTTTTTCACACACAATTTAAAAATGTATAATACCAATGAAAGAAAACACTTCCAATATTTCCCCCCTCACACTTCAATATGGCATAATTAGACATTTTTCTAGATTTCGGTGGATTTCATTTGCCGATAATGCTAAATGAAAAACTCAAAGTACGATCATTCATCGTAATTTTACTCCGTTTTTTGACATGGGAAGTACATATAATCGCGTCATCTAGTTAGATTTAAATCTGTGGCTGCGAATAATTTCAAACTTTGGTTTTCTTGCTGTGAAAAGGAATTTAAAAAAGAAATGGACATGGGGTCTGAATTTGGATTTACCCATAGAGTGGGAATAAACCGGTTTCAAACCCGTATCATCAACATTTTAAGACTTTTGCTGCTCGATATAGGAAAAGTCCTAGCATAGGACTTAGGAAAGCCTAAGCATCCTGCGGATTCCCGTGGCATTCACCAGGTTTCGTGCTCTCTGTGCAACAACACCTGCACCTTAAAAGATATTTGTGAGGCAAACGACAACGCTATAGGCTGAATTCTGGTCAAAATATATTTAATTTTGGCATCATCGATACGACGAAGATGAATACCTGCCTCCGTACCCTGACGTGTCAAAACTATCATAGTTCGACCGTGAAAAAGGGACAGATGTATACAATTCTATACATCTGTCCCTTACACACACTCAAAATAACCTTACTCTAAGAGCTTATGATTACCCCCCTGGTCATACAACCTTTTACTTGGTTTAATACCAGATCTAACCAATCTCTATAGGTACTCGTATATAAGCAATCTACCGGGGTTAAACTTATATATTTGTATTCATGATAATTTTTAACCGTAGTGCTGGGCAACTAGGCTTATCCCAGTTGTAAACGACCCTTTGTGCCTATTGGCCTTGGTTGTTCTGTCTCCTGCTTGATATGGAGGGAAGTGGAAATTTGTATTTTTTCCAACTTCTCCGTTATTCTTTTCTGATTAATTTCGTTGCGGGATCCAAGACAGTTAAATTCATTCTCCGGGACTTCGTCGAGCTTCATTGCCTCAGCGCGTCTAGTGGTCGCCACTGTTGGTTCTGGTTTTCAGGAGTTGCAGTGGTTTGGGAATAGTGCGGTGGGATTGTCCCAAATAAAACCACCACAGTACAATATAATTAACGTGGAAAAGCTGTATATGATTGCTTAGATGCTCTCTTTTTCATTTGGTAATGAACCCAGTTTCTAATTGTAGTAATTATACTTTTAACAAGTTTTACCATTGACCTACACAACTTGTACGTGCCTATCAACTTAGTAGCTTTAATTAACATGTTCTAGAATAAAAACAGAAAATCATGCTGTGCAGTCTGAGGATATTTATATTTTTGGTCAGCCAGCTCGCGAATATGTATCCTCCGACTGCACAGCATGGTTTTCTTCTTGGTTACATCTTTTTAGTTCGCTTAAGCAGTCGGGTTTTTGATTTTATTAACTTTTTTTATTTGCAAATTTTTAGTTATATTTTTTATTCAAATGAATTTTAAACATATGTGTGGCATATATTTTTGTAATCACCTCTAAAAACCCTTCATTTTGATACCACACTTGATGGGTTTGCAAGAATAAAAAATTGGAACCCCTACAAAATGGCGCCTAAAATCCGCCTCTTTGTTTCTTTTTCGGACACTTGGGCTTTTAAGACGAATATAACGATAACTTACTGTAGAAATCTATCCAGGTGTTTGTAAGATACGATAGGTAATAAATAAATTTCAAACAAACATACATGCATACCTACAAACAAGATACGCGCGAAAAACATTACTATTCCGTGGTAGTCGGTTATAAATTACAAGACCAAGTAGTTTTAGTCCAATGTTTAATCAAGGCAATATAATCTACAAGATCTATCTAGGCACCTTGAGAATGTTGGCTGACTAAATTCTCTTATTTGCTAAAAAAAATCATTTCCATATTTGGGTGCCACGCAGTCGGTAAAAAGGTTTTATATGCCGACGAGGTTAGATCTATTATATCTCTTCTTATTCGTGTTCTTCAATACTGAAGGTTCTGAATAACTTTGACGAATCTTCTCAGGGCAGTGGTCACACACAGTGAATATTGCCGGGCGAGCACGGTCTGCTGTGACAAGCTTGAGTCACGCATTTTCAACCAAACTGTGATAAAAATGCGTAACTCAAGCTTACCACAGAGGCCGTGCTTACCCGGCAGTTGTCGCTTTGATTTGGTCTGACCAGCAGCGTAATGGTGAACAGCCGCTCGGTAATTATCCGTCCACTTTTACCACTACAACAAGCAGTGCTTTTCAGTAACCAATTCACAATGAAAACTAAGGTGAAGATAGCTGACAATCCACACTTTACAACCTGCTGAAACACATTATATATTCGTAACAAAGCTTTGCCCATCATTCTACAAACAAACGATTCAATAAAAACTTCTTCTAAATTCTAAACATCAACTTTAAGTGCATAAACCAATGTAAATCAGCCTCAAACATATATAACATTTATATACAAATTAGTGAACTGAGACGTAAGTATTTACATATTTCCGTCGTTCTTTATTCGCGGCCATTGATGCGATTTCCACTTGCCTATAAATAAGACAGCAAGCCGGCCTATAAAACGGTTTTTTATGCTAAATCTAGACGGAGCAAGAATGCCCAACTCTAGGCCCGCGGGCTGTGAAATACCCGCCAACGCGTTTCGGTTCGTTGACGGGGGGCTAGCCGTCAACGGTCAGAAGCTGGCGAAGAACTAAAGGTCTTTCTTTTGGGGGGAACAGTTTGCACGATTTGAAATATTCTGCTCTATCTAAAGTCTATACCCATTTTCAAATATCTGGTTGAGAAATTGCTTGCATTGACACCTCTTCAAAGGTCTTGTTGACTTAAAGTTATGTTCAATTTTAATAGGATAGGATTAATACCATTTATCTAGGCATTACCATAACACTGTACGCAGGTTTTATTCACTAAAGTCCCCGTCACGAGAAGCCGATGATACTGGAACGTTCCATGAGTCAGACGCGTTCCAGTACCACAAAACACTAGACGACAGCGCTTTCTATCGCTAAAATATAACCCGACCAAGTGAAATTGCTCGTTAGTTTCGTATTACACGTATGTCGCTTTCGAGTTGATTGAATTTGGGATTATTTGTTGATGATTGAATTGTCGCTACGTTTAGTAGAAGTTCTTTATTTACTAAATTTATAGCTTCTCGTGACGGGGACTTTAGTTAGCCCTTCTAAATCAACATTATAATAATGCAAACCTGTGACTGTGCCGCTGCAGGGTAAAGGTCTCATCTCACACACAGCCGTGCAAGAGTGCAGAGTTTTCTCAAAGCGGGTTAGCCATTTAATCTTATGGCCCATCTTTAAAATAAGTTGGGTGCCCTTGATCTAGAGGAACTAATTCTGAGCGCGTTCTCTCTTGTATATTTTAACAATGTCTTATTTTGTAACGTTTGTAAACAGATTTTAGACGAGATACGCGCTAGGCGCGTTTGTCTGATCTGACATTTTTATGTAGGGCTTGATGCGACAAATTGTTGAAACCGGTTCGTCTGTCAGTCTTCTTTATCGTTAGTATTTTGAAACTATGACAGCCTCGTTCTGACTCGTGTTTGAAAAAGCGAGTTTACTGTTTTGACCATAATTTAGGCATACTTTTTTATTTTAGTGATGAGCTAGCTTGACCTCGTTTCGCCTGATGGTAACCGATCATTGAGGTCTATGATGGAACTAGCAATCCCAGAAGATTCCTGTTTATTCTTCCTTTGAATGCGGAAGGGTTACAGATGGTAGGGAACACAGACGCTGGCAGCGAGTTCCACATTTTGACTGTACGCCAATGATATTCAAATAAACAGATACGTTATACACTCACAAAACAATTGTAAAAAGTGTTCCGTGCAGCAGCGGCAGCACACACACAGTTTTCATTCATCTGACATTGTAGTGAAAAAGTCGAAAGGGATGGCTTGATAAAACCAACAAGAAAAGAAGAGACAGCTAGTGTTTGTCACTTGCGTGTGAATGTAAACAAACATTATTCTGACCACCAATGTTTTTCTTTTTGAAACCGCCAAACATCAGAATATTAGGAAAAAAATATTGAAATAAATTAGTAAATTGAGGTGTATTGCGTACTTACATATGGTATGAGATCCCTTCTGTTTTATGTAATTTGGTATTATAATTGGTCCACGTTCTAAATACTTGAAAATGGCATTTTTTTTATTTTGTTTTTGTTTCAACAAAGCGTATCGCTCTTCGCCATGCGTGACATAGACTAAAGACTAAAGGTTACAATTGTCTCCTATTCGAGTCTTCACAATGCGCGCGCTTATAACATATCTGTTTATTTGAATATCATTGCTGTACGCATAACAAAAGTAGAAGAGAAGCGCTTCGAGAAAAAAGTATTAGAACACGAAAAAAATTATTAAGCCATAGACACACCTTAATTATAGGTCTACCAGAATCTCATGACAAAAAGGGAAATAAAAATTTGTTGTATGCAATACTGGGGAAATTGGATCAAACGATCTTGATACTGTTTAATTTTTATTTATGTCTGTAGTATTAATGAACATGAGGTAACTATATTATAGTAGTCACAACGGATCTTTGTGTCTTTGAACTTGGTCCTGCCAACCATTGCGTAAGAAACAGTTTGTCATCGAGTTTACTGCATAGAGTAAGCGAGATAGGACGATGACAAAAAAGACAAAAGATATTTATTTCAACTGGGCCACCACGCGGCACTTTTGAATGTCACAATTTAAATTTACATGGAATAAAAGTTGATTCTACCGTGCATTCGGAAAGTAGCTTGTTATGGAGAAGAATGCACAAGAAACTCCGTAAGCTTATGTGAAATACATAAGCGAGTGAAAGAGACAGTTATACAATGCTATCTTCACCTTCAACATTGACACAAAAATAGCTACTGCGCGGGGTCTTGCAACCAATTCAGAGACACAAAGATCCACTGTGAGTATTATAGGTATGTGTATGAATAATGTTGTTATACATCGTGTTCTTAACATAGGAAAAATAAATCAATTGAATATTAATTTATGTACTTATTTATTATTTAGCATTTAAATCATACTAATAACTTAAAACCTCATTCAGAACTAGAAAACTAGAATACGATTCCATGAACTCCACTGGCATTTCAAAAACTTGTATCTTTGTAGTTTTATGTCATCTCTCTCCATCAAAATGGTTCTTTTTCATTGGCATTTAACATATTCAAAACCAATCTCTTTATGTATAAAGTCTGTAAAAAATATAAAATGTATCATGTTACTTAAAGTCATTCATCATCATCAGTCTATATATTTTCTTTTTATGTAAGTTTTATGGCCTGGTTGCTAGGACCTTTTAGCCACGTCTTTGGAAAGAGTTTTGGATCTTATATTTATTCTTTAGTATGCATTAGAATGCGGATGTAACAGATTCTAATGTTTTTTGGAATATTTGGCAGCAAATTGTATCGAGTCGGTCTTCCCAGTAAGCTTTGCAGAGGCAGTCAATACTACAATAAAATACACCGCTCCACTATCCCGAGATCGCTTTTGTCAATGATTTTACAAATTGTCCAGTTGCGGAGACAGTTGAGATACAAAACTACACCAATAATATATCACAATATCCACTAGGAATCAATTTACAAATAATATTAACAGCCACTGAACTTCACTCGACAAAATCCCGCTAAAAACTCCCGTCTATATACGCGTCCCACTGCAGGGCGCAGATTATTACTTATTATTTTTCTTACGTCAAAGATTCTCAATCTCCGTTAAAATCAATATCTTGTCG
Source organism: Orthosia gothica (assembly GCA_949775005.1). NCBI lineage: Eukaryota > Metazoa > Arthropoda > Insecta > Lepidoptera > Noctuidae > Orthosia > Orthosia gothica. The sequence continues at coordinate 8,509,210 of OX459060.1, read as the reverse complement.
AAGAATTAGTAACAGTTACATTACTGTTGCCATTTCCTTCCGGCCATCATTCGATGTGCCCTGACCTACGATTTACCATATAATAGTAATGGAAAGAAAATAAAATTAAGTAAGAAAAATATAAATTAAACTAAATGTATCAAAACAAGTCAGTCCAACTTACCGGTCCACTCTACGACGCACTTTAAAATCAAAGATTGAGTTTGATTTACGCCTTCTTCTTCCCTTATTTTATGATACACATTGAAAACAATATGTCTCGCATGAGATCGAAGTGGGTTTTTCGACATTTTCACAAAAATAACAAACTTTCAAGATAATATCAAAAAAATTCAGCAGCGGTTGACACATCAAGTACTTTGTTTCGACAGGTGACAATTGACATTGCCATATGAAAATCACAATATAAAAAAAATAAAAAATGCCATGAGATTCTGGTACACCTATAACACAGTTTACCTTGACAAGCCATTACGACATTTGCACAAAAAATATGCATAGAAAAAAAATATTTATGCACATATCGACGCCTAAAGATATAAAATACATTAAGCACATAATTTATATGACTTTATCTAAAAATTTACATATTATGTAAAAAATTAAGGAATCCCACTTAAAGCGTGGACACATTAGCATATAACCAAAATGTATGTTATTAGGAGATAAGGATGAAGCTAATTGTGTTTTTAAAGTAAAACTAAGTGCATTTTCGGGCGCCATGTTGGTTTTTTTAAATTAAGAACTCTGGTATGGTAATTGCTTTGTTCAGCTAATATGTTTTATTATTCTTCTAATTTTGGCATTACTTACAAAAATATTAGATTTAAGTACTTAGATCTGACTTAATTGTCGAGTAAACTATATCTCTATTATATTAGTTGGGGCACGGGCACCCAACGCGAAAGAAAATTTGGTTCAAATAATTTGCACTAGATGGCGTGATAAGCTTCGATTTGTAATTGAGTTTTGTAAAATATTAAGATTTTCTAGAGACGATCATAAAAAAATATATTTTCTTGTTTAATTAACTCTCCTAAGCACAAAATTAAAGAATATTGGGCCCCTAATTCACATTTCAAAGATTATTTGAAAGGATCATTTAAAATTGATTCCAATAGATGGCGTGGTTTTAAATTTCTGAGGCGACCACTTGATGTTTTAAATTTGTTTTGTAACACCTTTTGGTACAATGAAACTGTAAAACTGAGAAAAAAATACTATAAAACAAATCGTCGCTGTTTAAATAAAAAAGTATTTACGAACCGAGTAAAACCTTTTACTTGCAAGTCGCTGCTAACACCATCTATATCCGTGGAACGGAACCGAACGCGATCGACGATCTTAGAAAAATAATCCGTTAAATTAGACGGAAAACGCTAGTTACGTCGGCACGGTTTCTTTGTATAGGATGAGGCATCTGTATGCTAGTATTATATTATCTGTGGTTGAGGTAATGTTTACTAACTGAATATGTTGGAGGATAGAATGGAGAAGACTGCATTACAAACTCTCTTCCTTTAATAGATTTGAATGCGTACTGTCCCAAAATTAAGCATATCCTACTACATATATGCAAGGATACGGAGGAGACCTTTGCGCAGCTGTGGGACAAAAATTGTTGTTAAAATACTTTACCTAAAACTTTAAAATCCATTTGCAACAAAATTGCGTATCACAAAAAAGTCTTTTACGGAACAGTGATTAGCAAATAGACGATTATTAACTTTGATCGCATTTGGGCACATATTGATATGTGACCTTATTCCTTATCTCGAAGATAAACCGGTTTTTAATCGTATCTACTATACAAAGTAGCTTTTTGTTGGACAAGAAAGCTTCTTGTTCAGATTTTTAAGTAGTTTTGCAACTATGTTTGCTAAGTGCTTCGATAAGGTTAGTGATTGATTTATTGAGTTAGGATTAAGGTTTCAATTTACAAATTTTAAAAGCCTCTTATGCTGTGGATAGATTGTACCTATTGTTATTGGTAAAGCTTGATGTACACTTTGTTTCGTGGTCTGAGAAAAGAAGTCCACTACTGGGCTGAAGCCTCCCCCAAGCATCGTCATATTGCGTAATTGAAATCGGCAAGGCAAAGGGTTTTGATGCTATCAATCAACCAATCACATTCGAGATGAGTGTCGCTGCGGAGTGGAAACTGAAAACCAGCGCTTGGTATCTGACGCCCAGCAAATTCTGAGTTGGTAACCCTTTCGGTATGGGCACGTCCAGCGCAATTTGTCTTTTACTCCATGTTTATTGCTGTTGTGTTGTGCCTGTGTCGAATATATTTATATTCTATTCTATATGAAAGACGCGATGTGGATTGCCGTTTATGTGATTGGTCGAAAATGGCGGTCAAACCCTTTTCCTTGCCGAATTCTCTTACGTAGTAAGGCTGCTGGCTGCACTAATCAGGTCATCGATCCACCCAACGTAACACTTTCCAATAAGCTGACGCCACTCCAGAACCTTTCGGTTCCATCGAGCATCTGTTCTGTGAGCAATGTGCCTTGCCCATTGCCTCTGACAATTCTTCGGGCTATCTCGGTTATCTTCGTTTTCCTGCGGATTTTATCAATACGTATAATATTATTTACTTACTAGGTATATTATTACTTTAAATGATAGATTGAGGAATGAGTTAATAAGACAACGTTGTGGTTTAAAAGAAGATGTAGTGACTAATATTGAAAAGAGTATGTTAAGATGGTTTGGCCATGTTGAGAGGATGAATGAAAGGCGACTAACGAATGGTATTTACAAGGCAGACGTGAATGGAAACACCGGGAGGGGACGCCCTAGAAAGACATACATAGACCTTATAGGTGATGTTCTTCAGAAAGGCCAAGTGCGCAGTACCCATAACCGGCGTGTGTGTATGACTAGATGTATGAATGTGTGTGAAGCAAAAGAAGTATGTAAGGATCGTTGCAGGTGGCGTTCTGTAGTTTCTGCCTACCCCCATGGGAAAAAGGCGTGAGTTTATGTGTGTATGTATAATATTGACAATGGGTGTCTATAGTATCACAACAGGATAGCCCGTGGACCACCTGCAAGTAAACCACAGGAATACAGCAGTTTGACTTCACTATAGCTGATCAGGTACATGCAAATGTAAGTACTACAGCAAAACTACTCTGACGTATAAAAAAAACAAAAGAACGAAACAAAAGGTAATCAAAGATGGCGGCACAAAACAAAACGATTGAAGGCAAACGGAGTCACCTCTCTTTTCGCAACTTAAATTAATTAAACACCAAAGCTTTTTCAAGCTTGGATTTCAGCTCACATTCTTTTGTAACAACCTGTATTATAGTAAAGTGGGTAGTGAGAAGTTCTGTGTTACAGCAACGATTTTATAACAACCTCTATATAGTAAAGTGGGTAGTGAGAACTTCTTGTGTTACAGCAACAATTTAAATGCTACAATGTCGGTTGGAATGGTGCTAAAAATCTGGACGTTATTCCTCTAGCCTTGTTATACTTTCGGTTCTAAAATAGTGCAGCTTTATGGTAGAATTTAACTTCCAAATGCACGTTTTGTGAAGGCATGCAGTTTAGTTGTCTTCAGGCACGTCTTTTATGCTATGAGATATTCTAAATATAGATAGTAATCCTTACAAAGCATCAGGAGCTTGGTAAAACTTCAGTTCCTACTTGTCCAGATTTTTAAGCCACCAAATTGTCCATAGTATGCTGATAAACACCTATAATTGGACTAGATGTCTTTCTTCCGCGGAGAATCTTAATCAGAAAATGACGCCAAGTGCACAACGCCATCTATCGAACATGGAGTTCAACTGTCCGAGTATCTGAATTGCGTGTGCTGTAATTGTGATTATTTAACTTCTTGAACACTTAAAATTCATATATCTTTTGATAGAATGAACCGATTGCGATGAAATAAAAACTAAGTAATACTTCAAGTTACGCACAATTTTTATGTATCTAGGTATATAGGTTTCGTATATTTTACGTGATGCTTGCACAACTACTTTAACAACATGCCGATTTTTTTGAAAATATTTTAGATGTACAAAAACGACTTTTCTACAAATTTATTATATTATGTATTGATGATATTTCGTTTTACATTAGGGTTGTATGTATTTTATATTTTAAGCAAATACATTTTTTCTCGAATAGCCTTTATTTTGACCACACTGTATACTGTATAAGTAACTGCAGTAACTGCATTTCTAAAAGTGCCATAGCAACATTGTCACGTTTTAAAGTTCTCACTAAAGTGCGCGTAAAAGTATTATACGTCCCACTTTTGTTACATTTTTATTGCGTTCTCCTACGTTACCATAACGCAGATGAGTGACAATGATGGAACGGATAGCTTTCTGGAAAAACTGTTACGGATATTTTTGGTAAAAACTATACTGGAACGGGAAAATGACAGATGTTACATTTTTGTTCTTTCTACATCAGTAATCGTTTTTGGAGACTGCTATGGATAGAGCTATGCTGAGAATTTCCTTGCGTGATCGATTCAGAAACAAAGACATCCGCAAGAGAACCAAGGTTACCGACATAGCCCGAAGAATTGCCAAACTTAAGGCGAAAACTTCAGGAGTTGATAATTAAGCCGTTGCGTTGGATGGACTCCTAGCTCCTAGGTGGAGCGACGACCTGGTCAGGGCTGCGGTGTCCGGTAGATGCTAGACGCACAGGACCGATCAGTATGGCGACGCTTGAGGATTGCCTATATCCAGCAGTGGACGTATTTTGGCTGAAATGATGATGATGATAAATGACGTATCGTTTTTTAAGGCAAATATATGAGACTTTTCATGGTAGGCTATTGCTCTCAGCGTCTACATTTTGAGTCATAAATTATCTCTACATTGGTCAATTGATTTGTCACCCAGTTACTGGGTCGGGAAGGTCAGATAGGTAGTCGTTCCTTGTAAAATATTGGTGTTCAGCTACCTCCGGTAAGATTGGAAGCTGACCCCAATACATCTGCCTACATCAGATGAGTGTTGTAATCTTGAAATGCTATTTTCATTATTTAGCTTAGCAGAATCATTATTACAAGTATAACGAGTATTTTACAGCTATAATTGCCCGTTGAGCTGGACTCCTTCGATAAAGCCTGTTTCCAAATAACCCTAAACACAGATACATGGAGTAGGGAAGTATTTAGCCAACCTTGGACATATTTTAGCAGTGAAATTACAAAATTGGTCGAGACTCCCGAAATGGTACAAACACCATACAAAGATATAGTAACAAGCCATTTTTGGTTAAAACCGAACAATACTTAAGAACACTCTGCTTTCAACTAATGCTTTCTTAAGAAGTGTTAAAAACAACTTTTCGTTCACACCATACAGCTAGATGTAAAAGGAAAGATTTTTAACTGTGAGTAAGAAACGCGGGGTTGCCAGTAAGTGGGGCAATAAATTGTAAAAGTAGAAAAACATCGTTGGCTACTGTTGCTTGGTTTAATTTTAGTTTTTGTTGCCCGTTTTGGTAACTGTTCCGTGTGTTTGTTGTTCTTGGGTGCTGGGCTGATTTCTAAAATTATGGTATGGTGCAGTATGTGTACGGATATTATATTAATTATTAGATTAAAATGTACTTAAAAAGGAAATGTATGATTTTGGATTAAGGCGCATATACCCCTTAGTAGCTGATTTGAAAATGAGAATCACGTCTAAACGTCTAGTCGTAATTTTCTGGAATAAAATATATGTTACGTCAGACCATTTTCTTAATAATTTGATCTCAGAAAATTTTGAGTTTTATTCGTATAACATGGTGTAATTCATTTGTAAAGTTATGTCTAAAACGGACAAAAACACAACAATCGCAACAAAACCGCTGGGCGTATTTTAATAAAATTCGACAACAATTTTGATCTGAGGCTTTTTTTTAAAGTCATAAGGAAAGTACAAAAAGCTAATCAAAATTTTGGGTCGCGCGGGTGTGACACGAGTGCGCGTTTTGTTCCCTCAAGTTCGTTGGCGTTAGTCGTCGTCTTAAGAGTAACTGTATGGAAGAATATTGGCTGGAATAAAAAAATTGAAGTTATTTCAGTATTTGTCAAACTCTGCTTTAGCTTGAAAACCTGTCAAACTTTGGCGTCCAAGTAGGTTTGATATTCTTAACACGTACAACGCCATGTCGGACATTGCTGGGCGACAATTAACTTACCCTATAAGCCATACAAAATATTTGAAATTGTCAAAAAAACAATTGTTTGTTTTATTGTTAGAATTATTAAATATGAATTTCTAACTTACAAAACATTGACATAACTGCAGAAATCTTTATAAATGTGAAGATAATTCATGTCGCCCAACATTGTCCGACATGGCTTGCAGCGTATGATTATTTGAGTTTTCTTCCGTTGAAGCCGCGCGGGTCAAAATTTCTAGGTAGAAATCAAGCGAAAAATAAAGTAAAAAAAGTAAGCACATTCTGTGAAGACTGTCCAAATAAACCGTTTCTTTGTTTAGATTGTTTTAATAAAGTTCATCGTTCTTTTTAAATATTTTTGATTGTTATTTTGATTCTTTTCTTATATGATTGTTGTTTTGATTCTTTTAATTATTTCTAAACCTAAAAAACTGTTTGATTTATGTTAATTTACCTAGTAAATATTATTGAAAATTTACGTTTTCCCATGATCTCAATTATTTAAGTTTAAATGTGATTATTGTTCCTATTTCCTAAGTTTAAAACAATAAAACTGATTTTGATTTAATAAAAATCATGATTTTTTAATTTATCTATAAACCGAACACTATTTTATTCCATAAAATCGAAAAAACAAATCAAAATTGCATTACACAATTTTTTATGTATTGTTGACAAAATAACATTTTTAGAAAAACTGACGCAACTTTTTTATATTTGTATGTTTTTAGAGTGCTGATGTGATTACACTAATCTAGGAGGCCGCGCGGGTCATGTTGCGTACAATTTTGCCCTGTATTATTGACCGACAGCTTAGTAGAGACGTTTAAACATAGCTCTGACTGTCGGACACCATTGTCTCCCACGGCCCGAACGGAACATATTGGTGTCGCCCATCATTGTCCGACATGGCCTGAATGGAAACTTATCATTTTATTTCGTGGCGTTATACGTGTTAATGATTAATTTGGAAACTAGCCATATATAGCTTAGATCGACCAGGACCGATCAGTGTGGCGACTCTTGTGGGAGGTCTGAGCTGGGAGGCCGAAATGATGATAGCTTACATAGGTGAGACATGTCAAACAATGACAAATAATGAAATATGGAAGAAGAAAACATTTTGCGACGTCTGACTCAAAATAAATTAGGATAACTGCAAGAAAAGAGACTTGCTATTTAAAAATACTTAGAGAATAGAGACAATGTGTTGGAAAAAGTTTTCTTGAAGAATTTCTTGTTTTGTTTTTACTAAATGATGGATTACGCAATGGAATATTCTGCAAAATCTCATTTCCATTAAGATTTTCGCCAAAGTACAGTTACGCACACAAAGTTTATACTTAATATATAATTGATATATTAAAATTGATGGCCGGCTCACCGCTATTAAATGGTCCCACACTATAAAAATCCGTACATAAAACTCCTCGTAACTTTAGTAGTCAATAAGAGATTATATTAAGGTCATTTCGGACCCTTAACGTAATTGAATTTCAATTTACGACGTATCTTCGCGTTTTTTAAATAATTTGGTATTTAATGAGTATATTATATTATTATATTATATACTCTTTTTTATCTTCATTTACTTTAACACCCCGTAATTCTTCGGAGAAACTGCATATTATTTTAAGATATGATATGTCAATTAACTGTCTAAAAGTTTGATTAAAGTTATGTTGCCATTTTAATTAAAATAATATTGTATGTAACTTTAATACTACCGTTTGGTTTCGGAATTCTGTAAATCACTGTAAATGGCGTTCGTGGTCAATAAATCTTTAATATCCTAGTCGTAAATACAGTAATATTACCCGAATATAACGGTTTTAGCTATCAAATCGAGGTAATTACTTAGATATCTAACTAAGCAATAATATTATTCGATTTGAGTAATGAATCAATAAAGTTAGCCTTTGAAAATGTCTGCTCTAATAATTGTTGGATTCTGATTGAAATATTGACATTTATAGTCCTAATACCGAGAAACAAAGACCTAATATCTTACTTAATCAAAACTTTGAGAAAAAGCTACATTTACGTTGTATCTATTATTCTAATTAATACTTTTTTATTTCTTTTTCTTTTTTATACTTCCCGCTAAGATACTGAAAGAGTTTGATATAAATAAAATAGCAGAGACGTAGCTTACTTTTTGAAATTCACACTCAACCTCCCAAAAATTAAAAACTTCACACGGGCAGACCCACGGAGCACAGCTAGTACTTTAATAAAACTTCTTCCTTGCGATGCGATAGCGTGACTATTGCCAGATGTGGCCGGTCTAGCGAGCCACTCAATCTTCTTTTATTTTCTAGTTTCTACTCTTTTAACAGAGAGCATGTTTTTACAAAAAAAGTTAAGAATTTTACAGGGCTTTCCTACTTTTTGCCCGACGATTACCTCGTATGTAAGTATAAATTTTCATTTTTAAATATATTTTTTTATGAAAAAAATATCCTTGTAATACACAATAAGTTAATCCATTCATTTGATAAACCTACTGTCGTATAAATTACGACCTTATTAATATATTTAATGAGTAAATATATGGTGACAAAGTCGTTCATCTGTGGTAATGCAGTTGTTCTTCTGTTCTTGCAAAATATACCATTACCTTTTTTTGAAGTTGGTTAAAAATAGACCCGTTTATTCTACAAAATAGTAAAAGAAAATCTCAATGATTTCACAGTCTACAACAAGATTACGTCATTAAAAAATATTGCTCCCAAACGACCCACATTCAAACCGACATATATTTACATTTTTATGAGTTTAATTTATCAAATTCAATATGAATTATGAATCGGATTTGTCGTGTATCGATTAAATTGGTATTTAATATCGATACGACCTCTCATGGGAAATCATTCGTTATCATAATAAATGGAATATATTACCGGAAAAATATTTTATTATAAACGGTTTTGTTCGTGATTGTACTTTTGCTGTTTCTAATTGGTTTTTGTTTTATTTTATTTTTTATGTTATTACCGTATTTGCGTTTAATTGCAATTCTATATTTTGCAATCCCCCGATTTCTGATTAGAGAATTTAAAGTTGCGTATTTGTCAAACCAGCCTGAAAACCTGTAAAACTTTTGCATTCAAGTGGCAAATTCTCAATTGAGTAACAGTACAGTATTTTGAAGTACCTTACCACCGGTTTCTCAACACTCGATTATCGGGCTGTTAAAGTAATTTAATCTCAGTTATCTGCTGTGATTGGCTGTTAAAAAAACATTCAATCAATCACAGCAGATAACGCGTGCTTGACAATTTGTCACATTAATTCTGCGATAATTTAGCGGTGAGAAACCCGGCCTTAATGAGTAGATCAGTAGGTCTAGATCACAAAGCATAGAAAATAAGAAATATTTAAGTAGTTATACAAAAAAAAGGGAATCTTTTAGTTTCCGACGCACAGATAAAAATACTTCCCGAAATGATTTGAACTTACGAGTGGATACGTCTTTCCAAATGGAAACTCTTTGCATAAGAATAATGGTCCAAATACACTTCTGTGAATAAACACAAGAAAACTAAGCCATTGCTGGGACGGATTTGGATTGGATTTCCACACAAAAAAGTCGTTTATTGGAAAACTTTTTAGTAAGGAATAATAGTTGCCAGCGCTATGTTGGGCTCTGAAAACAGCGGGCAACCGTTTTCTTAAGCAAAAAAAAAAATTGTTAGCACCTGTGGAAAATTTTTGGGTGTTTTTTTTGTGCGCTTGATAATTATCTCATCTGCTCGTTACCGATGGAATGCGGATGGATGCAGAGGTAGAGTAAGACCAAAACATCGATGGATGGGTTGTGTGAAATGTATATAGCTGCTCTGAAAAGTGGTGACAGTTGAGATCACGGCAAATGGTGATGTATGGAAATTTAAAACATGTTTTTGACCCCAAATAAATTCGGATGAGGCCAGAAGTGTGATAATAAGAAAATTTGCAGTCAAGTATTAGTCAATACCTACCTTACCTTAAAAGTTACCCACTCAAAGAATGTGGGTACTCCGAGTTAAACGCTGCACTTCTAAAAGCACCATTTAACCCTTTCTGCTTTGTATTAGTCAGCTTTCAGTCAATCTGTCATATAACTGAATGTTAATATACTATACTACTTCGCATCCTGCTCATAAGAGCATATCGCGACAACCAATCAGTGGTCAGCAATCCGATTGACAGGCAGCCGAGCGAGTTGATTAGTGCATTATCCTTACTAGATTGTACATTGTTTCGCACTAGTTGAAATTCTATAATAGCTGACCTACATTGATGAAGTCTTACTAGCCCAATTGTCCCTTATGACTGCAGACAGGCGTGAAGCGATAATGCGACAACCATTTTCCATAGAAATCGTTCAACGAATAATGTGCCATGGAAAAATTTCTACAAGAAAGTCTTGTTGTATTGTCGCTTCACGCCTGTATGGAGCAATGTCAGGGCCATAAAATGACTGTCATTCCTGTACAAGTGTCATATGTAAGTTGTTAGATAATGATGGCGCGGCGGACCCTCGCATTCAACTCCGCTGGCAATCTTGTTGTCTGGCTAATCTTTTAAACATGACAGGAGCAATTTTCGGATAGCGCGCTCAATGTGCCACCTCTCCTCGTGATCAGGGGCCGTATCTACTATGACGTGTCAATGCTTTCGTGGTTCCGTTGAAGAAGAGCTCTCTCTCGTAACGGCATTATGAGCACATTGCCAGTTGCCACGTCATAATAGGGAGTTAGTTAGGGAGCAGTATAAAGTGTACTAGCGGCGGCGGCGTGACGTTTCACGATATTTTAACGCATTCTAGTCGTCACTTTATGTTTACATACATACATAATCTCACGCCTTTTTCTCATGGGGGTAGGCAGAAACTACAGAACGCCACCTGCAACGATCCTTACATACTTCTTTTGCTTCACTCACGTTCATACATCTAGTCATACACACACGCTGGTTATGGGTACTGCGCACTTGGCCTTTCTGAAGAACATCTCCTATAAGGTCTATGTATGTCTTTCTAGGGCGTCCCGTCCCGGCGTTTTCATGTTACACTTTATGTTTACATGTCAAAAGAAAAAAAATACTTGTCACTGTAATCCATCCACACATTCTTTTCTTACCCGCTCCGCTCCTCTCACAACTCCCGCTGGTTTCAAGCCCCCACGGCTAGTGAGAAAACATTCAAGCGAGCTAACATCGTTGGGCAAGTTTTACGGCGACCATTCCCAATAGTCGTCTTCGGCCTACAGGCTACACCCCATATCCGTTTTCCGGGCATTTGGCTAATCGTTTATTGTCAACGGAATCTTTTTTGTGATATATTGGTTTCTGGTAGAAGCGTTTTTGTGGTGAAAGTGGTGATTTGATTTGGTATTTCGTGGTAGTTTTTTTTTTCCTTTGTTGAGTACTTTTATTGCAATTTAGAAATCTTGTATTAGGTACTGACCGAGGAGTTGGTGTGTTGCTAAAAATACCTCATTTGTAGGTCTTTGAAAGTCCTTTTCAGAAGCCTGAAAATCGTACAGCAGTTTCGCTGAGGGGTTTCGTGTTACTCAGTTACTGGATTGTTAAGGTTAGCGTTAATTACAACACTATCCGAGCAGCAAAAAGGTGACCCTTATTAAAATAATACATACATACATAAACTCACGCCTTTTTCCCATGGGGGTAGGCAGAAACTACAGAACGCCACCTGCTACGATCCTTACATACTTCTTTTGCTTCACACACATTCATACATCTAGTCATACACACACGCCGGTTATGGGTACTGCGCACTTGGCCTTTCTGAAGAACATCACCTATAAGGTCTATATATGTCTTTCTAGGGCGTCCCCTCCCGGCGTTTCCATTCACGTCTGCTTTGTAAATACCTTTCGTTAGTAAAATAATGTTATCATTAATAGAAGTCAATAGTTTACATTACAAAGCACGTTTTATTTAAACAAAATAAAGAGTATCTCTGGGTAGGTACCTATAATCACGTTGTCCGTGAATAGGGTAGGTGAGGGAAAAAAAAAAATTGTCCGTCAGTTAGATAACCAAAAACTATTGCACACGATTTTTTTCTTTTACCACATAAACAAAAAAATACGACGATACAGTGCGTTGAAATATCGTGTGACGTCACGGTGTGCTACACTTTATATTGACAAAGTTACGTCACAAGCCCCCACTCCTGAACTTTGATGCGTTTTTTCTTTGTCAATTTTTATTTATTTGATAAAGTAATAAAAAATACGGGACCAAATATTATTTGATAATCACACTGACGGACTAAATAGAATTATCAATTTTCTACCCAGGGAACGTCCCTATTATCTGGAAGTAGTTTCGAAGGAGACAATGGAGGCCGGCTGTATTCCAGCTGTGGGACTTAAAACAGGTTTAGATTAGTCACTAGAATTGACGGTAATCTCATCTAACTAGTCTAGATTCTGCTATAATTGTTCTATCTAAAGATGACGGGTTACGTGACTTTTATGACACCGAAATAAGATTCATTTTGTTACGATTCATCCCTCATCGTGAGATAGAACAACTATAATGTCTTCGAGCTTGGTTTGCCGCCCAGTCCTTTAAGCAATAGAATCAAGAGAAAAACCCCGGGTTTCAAAATCACGCAAAATTACAAACAAACATTAGTTAGATATCAAGTCTTGGTACACGCTAAACATTTATTCAAAAACCGAACACTCAGCGGTGCAGCCCACACTAGTTGAAAAGCTGTTTACCGCCGGCTCCCACACAACTCTGCAGGAATCCGCGAACTAATCCCCGCGCAACTTCCCAAATGCTCCCCCGTGTGTAACGAGGCGCTTCTATTTAACTAAAATCACTATTTAGTATTGATTTCTGTAGTTCTGTAGTTTGGTTGTTATGCGGTAACGTGGGTATTGTGAATTGGTACTGTTATTACGCGAATTACTAACTAACGTATTGTTTGTAATTCAGTTTTGGGGTTCCACGAAGAACTTTCGTGGCCTTATTGTTTAATTAGCGAAAACTTGACTTTTCAAGAAAAAATTTAGTAGCGTAAAAAAAACAATCTGCCTAAATATTTACATTATTGCTTTAGCTTTAAGTGGCATTAATATCATGCCAAATATTTTGACAGTATTTAATAAATACTGAAAATATTTCATTTCGGAGACGAAAACAACCGTAAATTCTTCTCAAGATTAAAAGAACTATAAATCCTTTTCAAGTCACTAGTCTACGTTGCCACTTTACGAAATCAATTCCATACCTAAATTCTAAACGTCACTTGGAGAGAGATAAAAAGAATCACTAAGCGCCGACATATACTCGTAGACTTCGCGTGACAATGCGACAACGCGATTTCATAGAAATCGTTCTTCAGATACACTTCTATTGAAGTAAACTGTCGATTTTTTTTTCGTTTTGCATCTGTCTGAGTGATCCTTAAATTAATTCCATAGTCTACTATTATTATAATCCTTAATATCTATAATATCTATAATATAAAAATGAATCGCAAAATGTGTTGGTAAGCGCATAACTCAACAACGACTGGACCAATTTGGCCAATTCTTTTTTTTAAATGTTCGTTGAAGTTCAAAGATGGTTTTTACGGGGAGAAAAATTCTAATTATTGCCGAAAAAAAATAAAAACAGCCCTTTTCTTTTTCCCATACAAAAGTTTTCTAACTAAAACGTAGAGTCAATTTGAGCTTTATTGCTATTGTATAAGCTATTTTTGCTTTGTGTAGGGTAGGGTAGTGTATGGTAGGGTAGTGTATGGTAGGGTAGTGTAGGGTAGGGTAGGGTAGTGTAGGGTAGGGTAGTGTAGGGTAGTGTAGGGTAGTGTAGGGTGGTGTAGGGTAGTGTAGGGTAGTGTAGGGTAGTGTAGGGTAGTGTAGGGTAGTGTAGGGTAGTGTAGGGTAGTGTAGGGTAGTGTAGGGTAGTGTAGGGTAGTGTATGGTAGTGTAGGGTAGTGTAGGGTAGTGTAGGGTAGGGTAGTGTAGGATAGGGAAGGGTAGTGTAGCGTAGAGTAGGGAAGGTAGTGTAGGGTAGGGTAGGGTAGTGTCGGGTAGTGTAGGGTCGGGTAGGGTAGCGTAGTGTAGGGTAGGGTAGGTAGGGTAGATAAATGTTTGGTGTTTTTATGGCAAAACAAAGTTTGCCGGGTCAGCTAGTAGAGAATAAAAAAAATAACTTACCATTAAAAGCACGAGAAACAAAACACAACGCTGTATTGTCAAAGTCAACAAAGGATTTGGGGTAACGACACTGGCCTAGTATGCCGCGACCAATCTTGACCCTTGGGTGTCAACAGCAATATACATAAGCACAGGATGTTCAATGTCCTCAATTTCATAATCTTACTGGTGATCTGTTCACTGAGAAATGAGTCAGACGAAAATAAACGGGCTTTATAGGTATTAATTCTATTAAAAATATACACTACTAGCGGACGCCTTGCGGTTTCACCCGCGTAGTTCCCGTTCCCTTAGGAATACATGGATAAAAAGTAGCCTATGTCACCCGGGGATAGTGTAGCTTCACAACGGTGAAAGAATTATTGAAATCGGTCCAGTAGTTTTTAAGTTTATTCGTTACATACAAAAATACAAATCTTTTCTCTTTATAATATTAGTATAGATATAGATGATAAGTATTGGATCAATTAGGGGTTTCCAGGTTTGTCTTTTAAGAGGTCAAGGGGCCACATATGCTGATAGTGGTCACTGAGGCGGTTTTAGTGAGGTGAAAATCCCACACCTTGGTCTTTTCCCCATAAGTCCAGGCGCCTTTTGGAGGTTTCCCCCGGTAACAGAGTTACCTATGGATGTTTAGATGCTTGTGACTTTAGATGTTTGCTAGTCAATGAAGCCCTGAGAGCTGAACGGATTTGGATGGGAAAACCATGGCCTAGATTAGGACATAGCGAACATTTTAAATTTTCAAACTAAAAGGCGGACAAAGCCATTGGCAAACGCTAGTGATAAAAATAAATAGATAAGTCTTAGTTATTGCCGTTATTAAGAAGCTCCTGTCTAAATGTTTACGAAATAATAATCACTGTGTTTATTATTGTTTAAATTCTTCGTTTATAATAAATAGAGTAGATGCCAAAACAACGATTTTCATTCGTTAGAAAGACGTAACAAAATATTTATAGACGTTTACCATGAAACTAAAACAGTTTTAAAAGATATCGTACCGCTAATACAGAGAATTCAAACAGCTAGTTTATAAACGTGAAGAGTTAATCTATTATTCGATTTCTGAAAACCCTAACTAAAAAAAAAAAATAAAAAAAGACACAAGAAGTCGAACATAGAACCTCCTCCTTTTTGGTAAGTCGGTTAAAAATACAATGAACAATAAAAGAGGTCAATCACACCACACTAACTACAGTTAGCCAATCAATACTGAAACTCACGTCAAAAGAAAGATTAAGTCAAAAACTTAGCGCGAAATGTTTGCCAGAGCACAGTGAAACAGCAAAAGAGAACGAATGTTTAAACTGAGTTTAACGACTCTTTAATGTTGTACAGCGAAGTTGAGGTTTGTGAAGCGGAATAGATTAGACCTTTTATGAGATCTAAACTCGTTCTGAAAAAGGGAAAGGGAGACAATGTGTTGTTGCCTCTTTGTATACGAATCGTCGGTTTTATACTTGTACTAAGTGTTATGTTTATCTCGGTTTTAATGATGCTCTGTTAAAGTTTTGAGTTTATGAAGTTAAACATTGATTAAGCTTTCAAATTGTTTAATTGGTCCTTAAGGGAATCATTTTATGTGTATAAAGACACATCACCAGGAAAAATCAGTTCGATCAGGCTCGAAAATAGACATACCGGGGTAAATACCTACAAAAAGGTTGGATGATGAGGATACTGTCTGATGCTGCGGATTTAACACAGGATCCTCTTTTCATGCATCAACAGTGGTAACAGTAGCTGGCATTAAAGAAACTCAAATTCAGAACTGCAGTTGTTGGCATTTGCTTACTAAAAGAAGATAATGCATCATATCTTCTTGATCCCATCTTCTTTCCGTCCACTGCACTTTTGGAGTAAGGGGAAGGCGTCTGATTTTCAGAGAGTGAAGTTTGGTAATAAAAACTGCACATTGAAAGCGTCAAAAACACATGAGAAGAACTCACAAATATAAAAGATATCACCCAAACAAACATTTAATGATGCATCCCAAAAAAGACAAATGTACACTTTTATTAAACTAGTGTAGAAGTTTAATAATTCCTAGTTGGTATAAATAGGATGTCGTAAAAATGAAATATGTCTGTAGACTGTTAATAAGAGTGATGCTGTTATCTGATCTTGTGACAAAGCTGGGGTCGACATCAATTGGAACTCGTGTCTCGTGTCTAGGAGATTTTAACCCTGATTCAGTCTTTGGATATTTTGCGTTTAGGTAGACTGAAAAAGACAAATGTAGTTGACGTTTGGTGATAGTTGCTTTTCCGATGATCTTTGTTGCTTGGTTTCGAACAGTTTTTTCATGGACAGCTGTAACTGTGCGTTTTCTGTTCGATTGACTTATTAGATCCTTCCCAGGAATTGTATTGGTTGAAAGTGTGGCTTACATTTCCTCGATAAAATATATGTACCTATCCCTTCTTGTCTCGTTTTGTATCGTCATCCTACTGCTCAACTTAAGAGGAAATATGGGCCGAGAGTGCCGACGTTTTAGACTAAGCCCCAATGTTTTCCTTTTTACCCGACTGCCGAAGGAGGGTAATGTGTTTATCAGTCTATGTATGTATGTATGTATGTTTGTTCCTATGTGGCGTTCCAGAGACCAAACGCGTTGGCCGATTTTGATGATTCATACGTCAATCGATTCGTCTTAACCCTGCGAGTGTCATAGGCTACATTAAAATTCGACAATAGAAAAATGGCGGCTTTTGGGTGCCATATTGTGGGGGACCAATTTTTTTTTTCTTCCAATCCTATCGTGTGGGGTATCAAAATTAAGGGTTTTAAGGGGTGATTTCAAAAATATATAACACTTATATGTTTAAATGTATCTAATTCGAAAAAAAATTAACTAAAAAGTTATAAATAAAAAAAGTTAAATCAAAAATTCAAAAAACCCGACTGCTTCAAAAGCGAACTAAAAAGACGTAAACAAGGAAAAAATCATGCTGTGCAGGCGGAGGATACACCAGATTTTGGTCAGCCAGCCCGCGAATATGTATCCTCCGACTGCACAGCATGATTTTTTCCTTGTTTACGTCTTTTTAGTTCGCTTTTGAAGCAGTCGGGTTTTTTGAATTTTTTTTCATTTATATTTGTCAAATTTGTAAGCCTCTGTTGACAGCGCAATTTTGAGCATTTTTGAGAGTTCTAGTACTTCTAAATATAGTGTATCATCAAAAAGGAAAACATAGGGGCATAGTATATATCTTTAATTTTCAGTTTATGCACTATCTTTTAAATGGGTCCAATATTGGAGGAGGAAATAGACGAGAGCCAAACCTCGAATTATGACTTTTTACTTAGGATATTCAGTCGGCGATCTCTGCCCATATTTTCCTCTTAAGGGTACGGTGCAACATGTATTCTTCCTCCATTTATCTGTGTCAGCCAGCCATCTTAATCAATTTCTAACCCAACTAAAATCAATCTGTCCTCCCCAATCCAGTAACTGGGTAACACGGTACCTCTTGTTACCACGGTACTGGTCAGATTTACAGGCTTCCATAATATCATTCAACCAGCGCTGCGGCTCTGTCTCGCACGCGTTTTTCAGCATTATGCTGAGCGATGTCCGTTTTGCGTGTTTGTGATGCATATTTTGTATTTGTATTTAAGTTTTTTTTTTGTTTTTAATGGTATTCGTCGTGCCTGGCGCAAATAAACGTATTATCATTCTTCTTTCACAAATATACACTGTGTCTTCAGCAAAATTGGGCAAAGCTTGTAAAAAAATCCAGAATTTATGATTTTTGAAAAGGCTATATCTCTCATTATTCTCTTTTAAACTCTAATAGACTTGTATGTACTCGTAAGCCAGTAAACATGGGAATGCACATACGAGCCGTATTTGCGTGTCTCTGAAAGAATCCTAATGTTAGCCGAGCCGTAGTAACTCGTAATAGGATTTGTCTAAGCTCATTATTTTGCAGAAATGTACTTGTTTGAAGAGTATTAGACGAGAATTACCTGGTATCATTCTATGGGGACATAAATAACGGAAACGGTAAAGGAATTTTGGATACTCTAAAGACCGGCCAAGTGCGAGTCGGATTCGTGCAAGAAGGCTTCCGTACCATTTCGCAAAAACAGCAAAAAAATCACGTCCGTGGGAGCCCAACTTAAATATTTATTTTATTCTGTTATTAGTATTTGTTGTTATAGCAGCAACAGAAATACATCATCTGTGAAAATTTCGTCTGTCGAGCTATCACGGTTCATGAGATACTGCCTGGTGACAGACAGACGGACTGCGGAGTCTTAGTAATAGGGTCCCGTTTTTACCCTTAGGGTACGGAACCCTAAAAATTTTATCACTCGGATAACGTTTGGCTCTTTTGTATTTTCTTGACTTAAGGCTAGTTAGACTCTTAATTGTTGTCTTATACGCTAGAAGCCTATTTTAACATACCTTATAACACACAAATATTAGTGGAAGAGAAGGCAACACACCGGAAAAAAATTTAAGGCAAATATGGGTACAATATGTATGGGTTGAAAAGGATTTAGCCCCATGTGACGACTACTGAACCGAAGAATTGAAACGCAAATATAAATGTGAAAAATAGCAATGAACAATAATTCCAAAAATAGCTAGGATTGCTAATTTACCTTCAAGTTCATCAAATTATTTACAAGACCCAATTTTGAGTCTCAGACAAAAACATAGGTGGGTAGGTACTCCGTCAAATCATTACAGAAGGCACTTAGAAAAATACTCGAGGAAAATTTACAATTCCTGAATTCTCAGTCAGTTGGATAACCATTAATGTTAATACACGAAGCCCGGAATTTTGAAGTCTACTTGAAGTCCCTCAAGTTTTCAAGTATCTTAATTTAATTATTCTCTTCGTTTTCGATGTAATTATGCGACTGATTTTCCAATGTGAAATGCTTTTGCTACGGATATTTTTTTTATAATGATGTTCTATTTTTGATTGCTTTTTAGGGTTCCGTAGCCAAATGGCAAAAAACGGAACCCTTATAGATTCGTCATGTCTGTCTGTCTGTCTGTCTGTCTGTCTGTCTGTCTGTCTGTCTGTCTGTCCGTCCGTATGTCACAGCCACTTTTTTCCGAAACTATAAGAACTATGCTGTTGAAACTTGGTAAGTAGATGTATTCTGTGAACCGCATTAAGATTTTCACACAAAAATAAAAATAAAACAATAAATTTTGGGGGTTCCCATACTTAAAACTAAAACCAAAAATATTTTTTTTCATCAAACCCATACGTGTGGGGTATCTATGGATAGGTCTTCAAAAATGATATAGAGGTTTCTAATATCATTTTTTTCTAAACTGAATAGTTTTCGCGAGAGACTCTTCCAAAGTGGTAAAATGTGTGTCCCCCCCCCCTGTAACTTCTAAAATAAGAGAATGATAAAACTGAAAAAAATATATGATGTACATTACTATGTAAACTACCAGCGAAAATTGGTTTGAGCGAGATCTAGTTAGTAGTTTTTTTTTAATACGTCATATATTGTAAACCGCAATTTACCAAGTACGGAACCCTTCGTGCGCGAGTCCGACTCGCACTTGGCCGGTTTTTTGTTTCTTGTTGAAGTTAAGTTTTTGTTTTTTTTTTCTTTTTTCGTGTCTATGGTTCTTTCGTTTAAATTTAGAAACTTAGGTTTAATTACTTGAGAAGGGCTAAAAGTACCTATTTTTGCAATGCACTGCTAATCTAGATGGTTGGGATGATTTGACAGTCAGACGATTGAATTCAACTTATTTTTTTGACGACATTGAACTGCCTCAACAGCCATTTCGTTAATTAATCCTTCATAATGCGCACAGCGAATGAGTGGAACTCACTACCTGCGTCTGTTTTTCCGAACGCATTCAACCCGAATCTCTTCAAAGTTAGAGTGAACAGGCTTCTTCTGGGTAAGCTCACACCATCGTCGACTCTGTCTCTCTCGCCTCTGACCTAGACTAGAGTCAAGAGCAAACCAAGGCAAATTAAAATAATTAGGCCCACAAATGATTTTGTTACCTTTAACCGAAACTATCAATCTTACAATTTACGCCCTATTTAAATGCTACAGCCCCACTACACTGACTCTGAGACCTCTGCTCACCCCATATAAGGCAAAAGACTGCAAAGATAAACTATCTGTTTGGTATACAGGATGTCAATTTGTTGCTTTCAATGCAAATCAAGTTCTATTCAAATCTTAATGCTTTAATACTCAACCTTCATTTATGGAACCGACGACTAAATTATTTATGGTCTCTCGACTGTCTACGATGTTAAAAAAATGACATTCATAGTTTTTTTTTCTCAAAAGCCTTCTATTCAAGATTTGATTTTGATTAAAATGTCTAGTTTAATTTATGAGGTCGATCTAAATCGTTCGAATTATGAAATCGTAACGTTTTTTTTTTGTGAAATGCGTGATAAACTGCGATTTGGAGTTTATCTTTAAATTGACGTTTTTGTTGCTTTTTTTTATAATCGATTAAAGTGACCTTGTTTTGTTTGTTTAATTGCTGTTTGTTTGACTGTTGACACTTATTATCTAGAATTCTAGAGAAACGATAAATTTTATTGCGTCTCTCTTTAACAGCATAATTACTAAATTACATTAATAATGTAATACATCTTAGTAAAATCCAAGTTCATCCACAGAAAATCGACGAAACAACTAATCAACTTACCTACTGACTTTATCAAGTTGTGTCTAACGCGAAAACAATAGAAATCTATGCCCTAAATCCTAAAGGCCAAGGTGCCAACACACGAAAAAAAAACCCACTCTTCTACAGTACAGCCAACATGATCACTATAATAAACCATTATCTATGAATAAGTTAAAACCTTCGTCCTTCATTTTTAGGGATATTTCCTTTGGGTTGTACGTTACTGCATAATAAATATGCTAAATGGATATATGAGGAGGTATTTCAAGGTTATTGTGTCCGGTTATTTTTAGAAAATTGTACCGTTATAAATGGATTATGAAAAGGTTGGTGTAAGTAGGTTTTAATCAAGTTTTAACCTGGAATATAAGACTAGATTAGCGTAGCGTGATCTTAATTAATCCAAGAAATAGTTAAGTAAAGGAGAAGAAAAATATTTTGTAAAACGAGGCCTAAGGTTACACTAGTCGTTCATTCTTCCATACAAACGTAGTCTAGCGATTTCTCCATTGTTTGACGATGTACGTTTACAAGTAAAATTTCAAAATTTAAAAACCCCCGACACATTTATCTTGCGAAAACATCCCGATTCAAACAGTAAAACGCCCATAACTTTTGAACAGCTGAACCGATTTTATTCAAACATAGCTAAGAACACTCCGACAAAATTACCTTTCAAACAAAAAAAAAACTAAATCGAAATCGGTTCATCCGTTTAGGCGCTATGATGCTATGATGCTAGCGCCACAGACAGACACACAGATACACAGCAACACACGTGAAACTTATAACACCCCTCTTTTTCCGCCGGCGGTTAAAAATAAGAATGATATCAATTTGTCTCATAATTATCTAAAAAATATAATATTTGAAAGTTATGAGCGTCGAAAGTTCCATATTTCAACACTAATTTTAACGCATCTTTGGGCGGAAATAAATACCATAAGAAGAAGGAAAATTGCAAAACGGCCTCCATACTGGGATAGATTAGATAATTCAACAATGCAAATAATTTTATTTTGAAAATATTCATGTAGTCGTTTTTTCATGATATCTAGACTCCCAAAAGTCTGTTTATAAATTTTTTAAAAATAAAATTTCGCGAGCTCGTTTTCGTCCTAAATTATCATCCATTTCGATAAAATTTGCTAATACGTACGCGAACTGGCTTCTTACTGCTCATCACAGCATCTATCTCATTCGCACGTGTTGTCGGATGAGATAGCACGCATTTTAAACTCGCGCACAAAATAGTTCGTGCCGTCGACTAGGGGAACCTAAGATGGTCGTGTACCGACGTTCTGCACCACAGATTAGGGAGGTAATCTGTGTTCTGCACTATGCATGTGGAGTTCTTCTCTTTATTAGGAGGGACCAATCCCTTTGCAGTGTCAGGCTGGTTTTATTATTATTAATAATAATTGGCGATATTCTAAACCTCTTCGCCATCAATGCCGTTGTTATGGTATTTAAGCCACAGCTCTATCCAAAGACAGCAGTTCTCACCGTTAGGCATATTGCAATAATCATGGTTAGCCTTTAGAATACCATATCTAGACAAAGCCTCTCCAAATGCAAGCCACTGAGCCGATCCTGGACAACTTTCAGCCATCTACTGCCACCCACCCTTCCAAGGTCATAAGCATAACCTCTGATACTTTAAATTATTCTAAATCGTTTGTTCTCTTACCTATTTTACTCCCGTACCGCCCACGGAGGTATAGGGAACTCTAATCTTAGTCGGGATTACACGATCTAAATAAATCAGCTGTTTATCGCCCACGCAAATTGGGATAAGTAAGATTTAAGGAAGGAAGGCTGCCATGATTACATTCTTTTTAAGCTAGTTATTTTTTTTAAAGGTAAAGTTGGAACGGCCATAATACTGACGTGATAGAGGACGATTACTTGAGAATTTGAGAACTGTCAAATTGACAGTTTGCTTAAAGAAGTAAATTATCCTGTCATAGATATTATTTATTATAAAAAAGAAAGTATATTGCGATAAGTTTATTTTTATGTTCTTCTTTTCATAAATTCAACAAGAAAAATTTACATGAATCCACTCTCCATATCTAGTGCTTTTAGTATTCAACAGTATTACATGCAAAATCAAATGCTAGGATCACTTTAGATACAAAATGGACTCTTCAACTTAGTCTGTTAGACTTTCTCTCAAGCCTAAGAGGATCGCATCAAAAGTCTGGACTTAATGAGTGGCCGTAATGGAACTTAGCACCAAACTTTTTAATGAATAGTTTTTCGACAAAAAAAGTTTACGGGACTCTTTCGTCTTTGAAGATTCTCTTTATGGCATTATTAAGAGTTTTGAAAATGGAACGACAGCTATTTGTCTTTCCAATAGTAAGTAAAATGTGTACTTATAAAAATAATATTTTTCGAAAGTTGTATGAGAAAGTTTCAAGTAAACTTCATTTCAATATTATGACGTTAAAATAGCAAGCACTTCAAAACTTCATGTAATTTAAATAAAATAACTTGGTTCAACTTAAGTTCTCCATAAAATCTAGGTACACTTTATATTCCCTTTGCAAATTGCAATTTGACATCTATGTCAAATTCAAATCAATAATACCAAAGTTTATTGGCCATCAAAATCAGCTTACAATCAAAACTATCAATGAATACTATTTATACTGAACAGTACACTGAATGAAGCAATCACAAGAGCCATAATACATCCAATAACATCGTACCGAGCTATTTCAAAGCATTTGCGGTTAACCGAAACGATTTTCTCTAATTCCGTTTTAATTTCAATAAAAACATGTTGCGCGCGTTTTTTAACAAAATGGCGTCCACCTGTTACAACCAAATTATATGCTTGGGTCGCAACGAAAACAGATGAAAAAAAGTTGGGTTTGGACATAGAGTGTGCTAATGGCCAGTCATAATATAATTCTGTTTTTAAAATGTCGCTGTTGATTTCGGGTCTTTGCTTTTTAATTTTAAAATTAGTTGTGTTTTTATTTTATAAATAAAAAATGTAAAGTTTTTAATTACCGTCTAGTCAATGATATTCAAATAAACAGATATGTTATAAGCGCGCGCATTGTGAAGATTCGAATAGTAGACAATTGTAACCTTTAGTCTTTAGTTTATGTCACGCATGGCGAAGAGCGATACGCTTTGTTGAAACAAAAACAAAATTAAAAAAATGCCATCGTGTGTATTTAGAAAGTGTACCAATTATAATACCAAATTACATAAAACAGAAGGGATCTCATACCATATGTAAATACGCAATACACCTCAATTTACTAATTTATTTCATTTTTTTTTCCTAATTTTCTGATATTTGGAGGTTACAAAAAGAAAAAACATTGGTTGTCAGAATAATGTTTGTTTACATTCACACGCAAGTGACAAAGACTAGCTGTCTCTTTTTTTCTTGTTTGTTTTATCAAGCCATCCCTTTCGACATTGTAGTGAAATGTCAGATGAATGAAAAGTGTGTATGTGTGCTGCCGCTGCTGCGCGGAACACTTTTTTCAATTGTTTTGTGAGTGTATAACGTATCTGTTTATTTGAATATCATTGCGTCTAGTTTAATGTTACTTCGAAGCTTTACGAAATATAAATCTTTTTATTTTAGTTAGATTAATCTGCAATCGTTTGATGACTCATCCCGCCAGCCAATGTTATTAAAAATACCGTATTCTTCAACAACTTGTTTGCACTTTTTATAAGAGAAACGTGGCCAGTGGTCCAATTTGTTTACATGTTTGCATCCAAATTTGGTTTGGTCTTTTGGCCGCTTTTTCGCCAGTATGCACGATCGCCGGATGCAAGAGTTTTTTGTCCCCGCTTTAAGTGCAACTCAAACATTGAGCGAATGTGTTTTCACAGCCACAATTTTTTTATACCTCAATTTCGTTATTTGAGGATAATTCTGCTGTCACATTTTTGGCCATATGCTTGGGTAAAACGGTCGTAATGACAATTTGACTGTTGGAATTTTAGCAAATATGGTTTTGAAATAAATTTCATAAGTTTTTAGTCGAACAAATAACAACCGTGATAAATCCCGCCTTGCTTTTACATAATTATTCATTAAACGGCTTACGTTTCGTCCCAAAAAGTGTAACTTTTTTACGCAATCTACCCGCCTTACGCAAAGAACTAAGTAAAAACTGTCATTACCATTTCACAAAACATTTAAATTCGCCACAGATGATATAAAAACTGCGAAAACTAATCCCCAATGGGCAGAACGACGGTCATCGTGGACAAAAACTAACTAACGTTTTTATGAACGCCTCTAATGACAGAAATCATGTAGCCATTTCATTTCGCCTCAATAGATGCTCTCTGTTGCTAAATTGAGGGTTTCCACGACCTTGTGACATTAAAAAAATGCTTAAGACTAAAGTAGATTACTTTCTCTTTCAAGTTTTAAGTATCTGTTTCGTAACTTGAAGCTATTTGGATTTGTAATTAAAATTAGAAACTTTTTTCACGGTGTCCGTTTTAACTTTTCTTTTCAGCGAGCGTTTTCCTTTTGAGACTGTTGAAGTTGAGAGAGAATTGATTTGTTTTGCAATTTAATGAAAGAAAAGCTCTCATTGTTTTGGCCGTTTATTGTGCTACTGTATTGAGATAACCGCAATGTGTCTTTACCATAAAATCAGTCGGCCAGGCCTTTTTCCTACTATATTGGAATTGGCTTCTCATTGGATACATTCTGGAGGATATCTGGAGGTTTCTGCGTTTCTTATAAATGGAGCGACTGCCTATCTGACCTCCACAACCCAGTAATTGGTTAACACGATACCTCTTGGCAAGAGTGGTGTCAGATTTGATTTGGTAACGGCTGTCAAAGATTTTCAATGACAGCCGGGCTCAACGGTTTTTCGAGGCTCGGAGTTGTCTCGGTATGAAATGGATAGAATGGACCTTATCACGGGCTGACCTCGGCTAGCGTTGGTGAACCACAAAGTATGGCCCATGCCTCTGCTATTCCTAAGCTACAAGCTCCTCCTCTAACTCCTCATAACAACAAGAAAATAATCACAAAAACTATAAACCAAAACCCTGATACAAATCGAGCGACAATCAATACGAAACTGGAGCTAAAAGCTTCATTATCCCCGAACTAAATACCAAGAGAATAACGG
This sequence comes from Orthosia gothica, assembly GCA_949775005.1. Taxonomy (NCBI): domain Eukaryota; kingdom Metazoa; phylum Arthropoda; class Insecta; order Lepidoptera; family Noctuidae; genus Orthosia; species Orthosia gothica. The sequence goes on along the minus strand of OX459060.1, from coordinate 8,483,075 downwards.
AAAATAATGTTCGTCACGTTTTTTTATCTCATTAATAGCTGAGAGCTATTTATCTCTCCATGTCGCCTGTGTAGCCACCATTAATACATGTCAAAACGGACTTTGCTGTCTTCGGTCTCTTAGGGGACTTTTGTATTTCGTTTTGTCCGGTGACGTTTCGATTTCGGCGCACTGTGTACTGGCTGTTTGAAAGCGTTTGCTTCTCTATGCTTTTGATCGGGATTCAGGATTATGACGTTTTATTTGCCAGGTTAATATTTATTTGTTTTGTTTTTTTGTTTGCAGGTATGTTTGCATTGACTGTTCTGTCTTCGGAAGCGTTATGAGTAAGTAAGTGATATTCAAATGTGTTTGCATGTGTTTTCGGTTGGTTGGAGCTCCTTCGCAAAGAGATGAGTGAGAAGGTTGCAAATCGTTTTTAAATTGTTACGTGGACCTGTTTTTTTGTGAGTAGCAATTTCATCTATTAATCCGCCATTGATGTCAATGAGAATTTCATGATTATCAAACATGCTTGTCAAAGAGAAATTACCATTTAAATCTTTACCATAATGCAATTTACTTTATTGATAAAGATCTGAACAAGCATTCAAGTTTTCTCATTTCCAATCTAAACATGACAACTAAATCTAATGGTTGCGTGGGCAACATTTAGTACGAACGACATATAAATAAAATTGCCCGGAACAGGTTACACCGCCTAGGGGTAGTAATTAAGGCAATGAAGTCTTTATACCGTGGGTACGTGGGTTTGGCGCCGACTCGGACTCATAACGGTCAGTCCTTATCTATTTTTGAGATCTTTAAAGCCCACTCTTACAACCGGATTTGTGTTGGTACCTGAGATGCATAGATGGGCTTGCGTATTTTTTTTAAAGCAAATATTTTGATGTTTTGTATTGTGAAGATGTCTAGAGAATATCTTAACATCTTGAGTGACATCCTTTTTGACTAACAATTGAGATAGTATGACAAAATAAGATTCTGTCATGTTTGGATTTTAGTGTGAAACATATAAATACAGGTTTCCAAAAAGCATGACCATAAAAGCCAGAATAAAATTGAAATAAGTGCCGCTAAGTTTGGGAATAGACGGGGAGAGAGAGGCGGCTAAGATCAAACGTCAGAAAAACACCCGATTCGTCAAGAATTTAGTTCAACAGTTAAATTAATAAAAGCAGCCTGTAACTGTCCCATTACTCCCATTGCAGGGCAAAGGCTTCTTCTCATACAGAGAAGGCACGAGCAAGATGGGTTGGCGATTTCAGACTTCTCTTAGAATAAGGTTATTTTGAGTGTGTGTAAGAGACAGATGTATATGACTTCTCTACATCTGTCCCTTACGCACACTCAAAAAAACCCTACTCTAAGAGCTTATGGTGACCTCCTTGGTTTCCACGCGATGTTTTCCTTTACCGTTGTCAGCGATGTCCAAAATAAACTTAGAAAGTATATGAATTGAATAAAAAAAGTTAAATCAAAAAATTAATAAACCCGACTGCTTCAAAAGCGAATTAAAAAGTCGTAAACAAGGAAAAAATCATGCTGTGCAGTCGGAGGATACATACGCGCGAGCTGGCTGACCAAAACCAGATGTATCCTCCTCCTGCACAGCATGATTTTTTAGTTAAGTTTTCGAATTAGATACATTTAAACATATAAGTGTTATATATGTTTGAAATCACCTCTTAAAACCCTTTATTTTGATACCCCACACGATGGGTTTGGCAGAAAAAAAAATTTGGCCCCCACAATATGGCGCCCAAAATCCGCCATTTTTCTATTGTCCAATTTTAATGTAGCCTATGACACTCGCAGGGTTAAGACAAATCGATTGACGTATGAATCATCAAAATCGGCCAAAGCGTTTGGTCTCTGGAGCGCCATATAGGAACAAACATACATATATACATACATACATACATAGACTGATAAACACATTACCCTCCTTCGGCAGTCGGGTAAAAAGACGCATTGGTACTTGCCAGGATTTGAACCCACGACCTCAAGCACGAGAGACGAGGTATTTAGCCACTGGGCTTTCAACAGTTAGTTAAAAAAAATATCTGATGACCTGCGTTTAAATTCACAGTATGTAATTTATAAAATAATTTTAAGAAAATTTCGCGTAAATTATTTAGTAACCAATATTCAAATGAAATATCTAAGATGCAAAATAGAGTTTGATATTCAAAAATGGTCTAAACTTTTATGAATATTTAATTTAATAACTAAAGATAGGCTCTTTGTAATCTACCTCTGAATCAATTAAGTTAAAGGTCTACCTTGGGCATGAATAAATTAATTTTAATATTGGCAAATTTCAGTTTATTTACGGTACTGAAGGCTTACCATTTTCAAACGTCTAGTGGCTGCGCGTGGTTCTGGGTTCGATTCTTAGGCAAGCAAAATTAGATTTTGCTTTCCTACAAAAACAATTTCCTACAGTTATGAATGTTGATTATGACTGAATACAATTATGTATGTATTTACCCAATTTAATTTAAACTAGCTTCCGCCAGTGGCTTCGCCCACGTGTTAGTCCACGGAACGTAGTCCAGGCACAATAAGATCCTTCACCAAGGTACCATCTATCTCCAAACCAAAATTTCACCAAAATTGGTTCAGCAGTTTAGGCGTCAAAACGTAACAAACAAACAGACAGACGAAGCCAATACCAGGGTGACATAAAATCATGGGAGGTCTAGAAAAATACCACAAAACAAAAGAATACCCATTTATTCGCATCTCATTGTCTTTGACAATAGTTAAACAATAAAATAAAGCAAAGAGATCTTTCTTGAGATGAGCATATGCAAATCGGCGGACAGGTAAGCAAGCACACGGACGGACGTGGGTAGGAATTTAAAATAAATTATCATCTCCATACCTAAGGGATCTTGAATATACCTATACTCTTAGCGCTGTAGCATGGTGCGGCTGACAGTTTCAATAAAAAAAAATACGCATATACGTATACGCATATTTTTTAGTTTAACGTCATACAGGCAACTATGCTATATGGTATAACTATGGTATGACGTTAAACTACAAAAAATGCGTATACGTATATGCGTAAAAATGTTACTGAAACTGTCACCCGCACCATGAGTACAGCGCAAAGAGTGTAAGTATCTTCTTCGGTCCATAATTATCTGTGTATCTAGATAATGTATGTCAATGTATAAATGAGTAAAAAATATAAAATTTGTAACTAAATAAAAAAAAGTAGTACGATTCAATTATTATGATATCGATCCGAAAATAAATTATTATATTATTACTAGCTGTTGCCCGCGACTTTGTCTGCGTAGCATTAGCACTTTTTATATCGCCTAATAATATTTATGGTGTGTGTGCCGCCTTACTCGAGAAATTATCGTCATACAAACTTCCACTCCCCTTTCCACCCCTTTAAGGATGATTTCCGGGATAAAAACTATACTATGTCCTTACTAGGGTCTCAAACTATCTCCATATCAAATCTATACCAATATTATAAAGAGGAAAGAATTTTTGTTTGTTTGTACCGAATGGGCTCCGAAACTACTGAACCGATTAAAAAAATACATTTTCGTACCACTTGCTCAAAAAAGTGACATTCTATGCCCCAAAAAGCGAACATAACAATAGTCATTTTTTATCTGTTAAAAACAGGGAAAGAAAATTGTACTGAATTTCATTCATCCTCTAGGGGGAGAATGTGATTTAAATTTAGAATACTTACCGAAATTTGTACTGAACTACATCTGTGTTTACACCATTGAGTTTGTATATAAAGCATTATACATCTTTTTGAAAAAGGAATACGCATTTATTATGCAGTTATGATTATTAAATAAAATTACGAAAACCGACGAGGCCGTATGAGCTTGATGCCTTTGCTTTTCCGACAAAAAAATATTAGTCTAGGAATTTGCCGAGTTTTTGTTTTCTTCAAATACGTAAACGTAGTTTATTTTACTTTTAATTGTCATTATTTTTAATAAATGCTTATCTCATATTATTATTGAGATAATTTTTTCGCAAATGGTACGAAAAGTAGAGTATTTTCCTCGGTGATAAAGCTGTCTTAGTCTTGGGTGAACTTAAATCCCTCGCTACACTCAGGACTCGTCTTAAATCCCTCGCTTCGCTCGTGATTTAACTTTTTAACACCCTCGCTACGCTCGAGAGTAAACCTCGAGTCCTTCGTTACGCTCGCGATTTAAATCGTCACCCACGACAGAAGACACTGCTTTATCCCCTTGGTTAATAATCTACTATTACCTATGGAAAGCTACATTATTCCTGAGTGACATAGACTATTTTTTTATACCGAAAACGGGTCCTGTGGAGTGGTCCACGGGAGCGAAGCCGCGAGGAACAGCTAGTTTCATATAATATAATAAATATTATAAAGAGGAAAGATTTTTTTTGTTTGTGTATATGTTTGTACCGAACATGCTCTGAAACTACTGAACCGATTTAAAAATTCTTTCACCAATAGAAAGCTACATTACTCCCGAGTAACATAGGCTATAATTTTGACGGGACCGAACCTGCGGGTGTCAGATAGTTATAATATATTATTATAATAAATACACACTACACTACACTTGTCGAGTAGGTGAATTAGACATAACAATATTCCTGGAAAGATATCTTATACATTAGGCATCACCGTTGGATGACGATAAAAGGCACTGTGGTAAGAAAGAGCGAAAATATGCGTTGTCTATGGCTGTTAATAAAAGAAAGATCACGTCTCCGTATTGTCTTGAATAAAATGCACTATTCCGCGTACTGAATTGAGTTGAATTCCATTCTTTATCTAAGAGAAAACCATAAGGAAATGCTGCAGAAGGCACATGTACAGGCGATAAAAGACATAGGCATGCAGACACCGCTGGCGAATTATATTCAGTGATCTCACATGCATCATAAATATTTTACTAAATAACACGAGTTTTGCCTTTATCATCATCATTATCATCATATCAGCCGAAAGACGTCGACTGCTGGACATAGGGCCTTCCCCAAGCGTCGCCACATTGGCCGGTCCCGTGCGTCCCGCAACCAGCGGATCCCCGCAACCTTCACCAGGTCATCGGTCCACCTAGTGGGAGGCCTTCAACGCAACGTTTCCGGTTCGCGGTCGCCACTCCAGAACCTTTCTGCCCCAACGGCTGTCCGTTCGTTTATGCATGGCTTTAAAGTAGGCCTGCATAGCCTTAAAGTAGGCCTGCATAGCTAACTAATTTGTTGACTGTACCTACGAATGATTCGTACTTGATATATTATTACAGTGATATAGAATAATCCCAGAGTTTGTGACCTTTACAAACATACACTGGCTTTTGCATAGCCTCAAAGTAGGCCTGCATAGCTAACTAATTTGTTGACTGTACCTACGAATGATTCGTACTTGATATATTATTACAGTGATATAGAATAATCCCAGAGTTTGTGACCTTTACAAACATACACTGGCTTTTGCATAGCCTCAAAGTAGGCCTGCATAGCTAACTAATTTGTTGACTGTACCTACGAATGATTCGTACTTGATATATTATTACAGTGATATAGAATAATCCCAGAGTTTGTGACCTTTACAAACATACACTGGCTTTTGCATAGCCTCAAAGTAGGCCTGCATAGCTAACTAATTTGTTGACTGTACCTACGAATGATTCGTACTTGATATATTATTACAGTGATATAGAATAATCCCAGAGTTTGTGACCTTTACAAACATACACTGGCTTTTGCATAGCCTCAAAGTAGGCCTGCATAGCTAACTAATTTGTTGACTGTACCTACGAATGATTCGTACTTGATATATTATTACAGTGATATAGAATAATCCCAGAGTTTGTGACCTTTACAAACATACACTGGCTTTTGCATAGCCTCAAAGTAGGCCTGCATAGCTAACTAATTTGTTGACTGTACCTACGAATGATTCGTACTTGATATATTATTACAGTGATATAGAATAATCCCAGAGTTTGTGACCTTTACAAACATACACTGGCTTTTGCATAGCCTCAAAGTAGGCCTGCATAGCTAACTAATTTGGTGACTGTACCTACGAATGATTCGTACTTGATATATTATTACAGTGATATAGAATGATCCCAGAGTTTGTGGCCTTTACAAACATACACTGGCTTTTAACAAACATCAAAAAACTTTTTTTTTTTTTTACCCGAATTCAGTAAAGCAGTTTCTTTTTCTTATAGAAGAAAAATGAAAGTTTTATTTTGATAATCGTTGAATAAGAATATAATAGAATATACACAAATATTTTACAACAACTTAATGCTATGGGTAAGTACAAAGGTCTTATCGCTTACAGCGAAATCTACCAGACATACTTTGGAATCCATTCAAAGTTTGGATGGACTTTAAACAACTTAAAATAAAACAGGGGGTAGCCTACGGTGCACTGCTACATTAAAAAAAGTCGTAAACAAGGAAAAAATCATACTGTGCAGTCGGAGGATACATACGCGCGAGCTGGCTGACCAAAACCAGATGTATCCTCCTCCTGCACAGCATGATTTTTTCCTTGTTTACGACTTTTTAGTTCGCTTTTGAAGCAGTCGGGTTTTTTGATTTTTTGATTTAACTTTTTTTATTTATAACTTTTTAGTTAAGTTTTTTTCGAATTAGATACATTTAAACATATAAGTGTTATATATTTTTGAAATCACCTCTTAAAACCCTTTATTTTGATACCCCACACGATGGGTTTGGAAGAAAAAAAAAATTTGGGCTCCTACAATATGGCGCCCAAAATCCGCCATTTTTCTATTAACCAATTTGAATGTAGCCTATGACACTCGCAGGATTATGACGAATCGATTGACGTATGAATCATCAAAATCGGCCAACGCGTTTGGTCTCTGGAACGCCACATAGGAACAAACATACATACATACATACATACATAGACTGATAAACACATTACCCTCCTTCGGCAGTCGGGTAAAAAATATCAAAACGTGAAAAATATTTAGCTATATAAAATACTAGCTGAACCCCGCGGCTTCGTTCCCGTCAATTGGCTACCTACCATAAATTCCCTACCCTACCTACCATACATACTGAAAAAAAAAAACATAAACCATCTACTAAATAGTCTGAACAAAGCCTAATCATTTGGTTTGGATAGGTGAGCCTGTTCTTGAGTTATAAAATTACAACGAAAAGTGGCATTGATTTTTATATATATATAGACTATACATAAACTTACAAATAAACATACATACACAATATTACATGTTGTCAACCGAGTGTCTGCGCAGATTCTTACTCTCTTACTAATAAACATAGAATAAAGTTATACCAAGTATAAACCTATGAAAATGTATGGTTATTCCTTTGTTATTCCTGGTATAACTTTATTCCGTGTTTATTAGTAAGAGGGTTAGAATACTTCGGACACATTGCAAGGAAATACATTGGCAATCTCGAGAGGCATCAACAGGACAAATTCGATTCTATAAATAACTTAGATACAGTGATAAAGAGTACTTGTGCTATCTACAATCACTCTACTATGCAGTTACGTGGCTTATCACGTTATCTACAAATGTGTGGGGCGGTTGCCCACTCATGGGCACCATCTGCTAAATGATAAGTATGATAACAGACGGTCGGTTACCCTAGCTTGCTTATCAATTCGCTATTGTATCTTAATCTAATAAAAACCAGAGGGTTCATTGACTTTTCATGCAGAATATTCTAAAGATTTATAAAAATCAACGTTTGAAACAAAAAACAGCTTAACTACGCTATATAAATCATACAAAGTAAAGCACTTTAAAGTTTTTCAACCACTGCAAGCTACGACGTGGAGGAGCGATAAAATATAGCGTCATTAAACACAGAAATCGTCTATCTATGCACAATGGTTCGCCAGGTGTCACCGCCACCCTCACTGAATCTATCATAGCGCTATCAAACTGGTTCCATTGGTTATGGAAAAAATTAAGTATGTGCTCCTGTGGTAACGACGTGGTTCCGCATCAATTTAATAATGTGTTTGTTTGATTTTTACTCGGAACTGTTAAAAATTGGCAGCATGTTATGTTATAGTCATGTTTTTGGAGTTAAACTGTGTATTTCAATTTGAATACAAAAATACTCTTTATGTATTGTATGTTAATATTTTCGCGAAAAGAATACTTGAATAGAGTAACTGTAAACAATGCTGCAAAGTACAGATATTTAAGTTTTATTTAAGACAATAAGTCTCGTCTACATTTTTTTATTTCAATGCAAATAGGAATGATGCGTCAACTGAATTCGTTAAAAACTGTAAAATGTATTCAAAATTTTTCTCGCTCAGAAATTTTCCACATTTTTTCGCATTTAAAATTTACTAGCCCATGAATTATGACGACCACCGCAGGGCAAAACGCTCCCCTCTTTAAAACCACCAATAAAAAAGCATAAAGTTTAAACCAGGAAAAAAGCTACACAGTACCATGAAGGGAATTAAAGGTCCTTCCGTAGACGGAACCCTAAAAAAACCCCTCCTGCGCTATTACAGATAAGAAGATGTAAATTACTCCTGGAGGGTGTTAAAACGAATTTGCTGAAGCGCTCCTCTTGAACAAAATTGATGTTTTAGAAGCATGATCGAAGATCAGGCCACTCAGGTGGGAGCAGCCGATTTACTTATCAACGTTTATACCAACAAGGACCCGATAAACGCGGTGAAATTGCTTAATTTTTTGCTGTACTTAGTCCCTAAGTAGGTGTCCATGCCTACTGCCATAGGTCGATACTTGGTTTACATACTTACATCCAAAACCCGTGATGAGAGCCAGATTGGGTTGCTTCCTTAGCATACACGTACGTACGTACTTACATACGTACAATGCTGAAGAGACTTTTGAAATGTACTACCCCCGTCCTTGAAAGAATCTGTTAAATATCTGCTTTCAAATCTGAAATCAAATTTTATGATACTTTGACCAAAACTATCATAAACAAAAAATCAGTTAAGTATCACTATCAGTATTCAATGCGCTGTGTGAAAAATCGCGCTTAATCTCTATATTTACTATATTCAATAGCAAGATAAGGTCGATTTCAATTTAATTGACTAAAAATGTAAACAAACAGGTCAATAACCCGATCACAGGCGGCTTCTTCTTGATATCACCACTTTATTACACTGATAATAATCAAAATAGATAACGAATCACTTCACTAGACAAGCATGAGATCTACCGAAACCCTGACCAAGCATTAGTGTTAACACAGAATAGATAGATACAGAAGGCGCTATATTCAAAAAACGAAAATAGGCGAACGCACACATAAGTACGTAAGGCGATCTCAAATAAATGCCGGTCGCGAGTGCTGTACGTGGAGCGTGTCTGTGTGTGAGTGCGTTTTTACTCGTTGGATCGTATGTAGCGGACTTGCGAATATTCAAATGGATGTGTGGAGTGACCAGGATCTATAGTGCGACATATCAGAGGAAGATTTGAAAGTACAGCAAGTAAGAGAAAACCTTAACCTATTTATTTAGATGGATGGAGAAAAGGGAGGCCATAAAAAAAGATGCATGGATTGTGTGTGGATTAAATGAAACGGGAGTCAATGATAGCGTGTCGGTGGACGGAAAGGAATAGAAGCTGACATGCTGCGCCGGCCCCGAGCAAAATTACATTCTAGCAGCAATAACAATTACCAAAAAGTGAATATTTTACGGGATTGACATATTTTCGACGGATATCTCTCTGACCAATGTCTGAGTCATGATGATTATAATGAAGCTTCTTTACCAATCTATTCCGTGTCGCAAACTAAGCTAGATATAGCAGATATACAAGCCCAACACTTCGATATATCAACAATGGACGCTTTGTTCGTTTATCGATTCAACACAGTGGGACACATTGCGCTGGGGTGGACAAAATTGCCGGTCGTGAAGGATGGGATTATTTTATATAGATGTGTTGCATGCCATGTTGGATTTTATGGGTTTTGATTTGGGGAAAGTGAGGGAATTGTAGGAAGTATTTCTGATTAGGTTTTTGGCATTTTAAGTGGGAAATGTGAGGTTGATTTCAGTAAAGGGGACAAAAAAGTTTAAATCGATAATTTTGTTTTTGATTGATCAAATTCTATGGTACTTGTTATCAAGCGCGGATACAAGAGGGGTTCTACGTGGACAATGCCCCCCGCACCCCCGTCCCCTTGGGCCTCGACCAACTTAGTAGTATGAATGGTCAACAGAAAATTGATCGCAGATGCAGGATTCTGAGCTATATCTATCAATGAAGTCCTAAAATTTTCGAGCTCAATTCGCTCGCTCTTGACCACAATGGTTTTCAAGTTTACATTTATCAGTAATCCTACTGAAAAACAAAACCCATGAGGTTATTAATACGATCCGAAACAGGAACAGAATTTTTTTCAATGACAACCCTCTCTAGAGTGCTGTTTGCCCCCCCTGAGTGAAATTCTGTATCCGCGCCTGCTTGATATCATTCTACAATTTCATAATGTCATGTCTATTGTGTATTCTTCAGACATATTTAGTCAGAATTTGTGCCCGATTGATAGCAATAGGATTGCCCCTATTCTTTGGGACTTAACAAACATAACTGGTGACTGGGAGCACTAAAGATGCGCGCCTCTGCCCAATCCTTTTAAATAAAAAGATTTTCAGAACCATTAGGCGCGAAAAACACAGCATTTTAGTACTAGCGTGTAACATGTTACACAAAAACTATTAAACTGTTTTTAATGGATATTTCACTCTTACAACTGGATTGCCACAAGTTTCAATAAAAAACGTCAACGTGTAATCAATGACTAATGTATTTTGACGTCTAATCAGTGAGCAAAACTATGTACAAAATGCAGACACAATATACAAAATAACTTCTTGTAATTTTTGCATCAAAAAGCTTACACAAAACCGATATTTAGCATCAGAATAGCTTAAAGCTCTGAAATATTTCATGTAATTATTACCATTCAACCTACATTGATACATTTACGTAACTATTAAACTGATTTATGAAGTTATTATGTACTGAAATCGCTAATAACACACCGAATACAATTCTGTATATATACCTACTAATTTATACAAATTACATGCTCTCCAATTTAGCCCGAACGTCTGTGATATCATTATTGACTCAGGTTTCTATAATTCAATTGCACAGTGGTCTCCCATAAGATATGTGTAGACAAAATAATTTTGCGTCTGTGGCGAAGTTAATTTGGGGGTCGAACTTGCCTCACGGCAGACACAGGTTGGGTACCTAAGGCACTCTAACTTAATTACTTTGGCTACTCTGTACGAAATTTATTTGGAAACTTCTTCACGTTACACGGTGAATGATTAAACAAGAGAACAACTTGCGTTAATAAAACTGCTTGTTCTGAATTGTTTGGAGTTCGCTGAAGAAAGTTTCTTAAGAATTTCAGCTTAGTAGATAAAATAAACGGTACACGCAACCGTTAATGTGAGCAGTTTTAATTATATTTGTAAAATGTCACTTTGAGAAGAAACTGCAGGCGAGCGATAAAGTAACAAAAGAAGCTGCAGTCCAGGATACCTGATTATTTAACAAAGAGTCTATAGAATTAATTGTTTTCAAGGCGATTTTAATAACCCAGTCCAGTGAAAAGATTTTAGAACAACTTATTTTTCACAAAATATTTTTCTTTCGCAAAAGTTTTGACCAAAAAATCAAGTCAATAAACGAGAAGTGGGACTGTAAACGTCTAAATATATGTGTCCCTGCTACCGGCGCACTGTGGGTGCAAACAGCCGATAGCGCGGACAAAAAGATTCCTCCGCATTGTGGGCGCGACACAATGGATCGCGGCGAGAAAGGAGAACTTGTAATTACTATTTTCCTACCGCCTTTTCAGGGGGTTTATATTTCAGAAAAATGGAATATACGTGAGGAGTGCGATTTCTTTGTTAGTCCGTCTCATATCTTCGGCATACATCACAGCCACACGAATGAGACCCTACTAAAGCCTAATCTCACTTGTATTCTCCTTGTAACATACACATTTGTGACCCAAATAACTCTTTGTTCAAACACCTACAATATTTAACGCTGAAATGGCAACAATTTAACGCGGAAATTCAGAATATAGATGTGACATTAACTGCCTAATTAAGTAAACATAACGACCTGCCTGACAAATAACTTTAATATGTTGTCAACCCATAACGTTTTGTTAAACAAATAATTCCTGATTTCTTGATATGTTAATCGTTATTTATTAACGGATAAAGATTAAACTAGATTGCTATGATAAAGACATTAAATTATGTAACCTCACTTCGTAAGATCTAAGGCAATCGAAATCTCCTCCGAGGATACTATTATTACAGAAATTGCTAGGTATAAGCTATTAGCATCGAACATAATGGTCATTGACTGGTGTAATCTCATAAAAGGATCTACCACAAATGTAGCCGGCGAGCCCTCGATATTTACTGGAATAAAGTGTTCTTCAAAGAGCAAATGACAGGAATGAGCCGATGTAGGGAGCGAGTGAGAGGCAACGCAGGCTATTTACCTCGATGGCACATCTGTAATTACTGTATAGCGTATACGAGAGTTAAAATATCCCGTCGCTTTACTTGGAATTTTGTCCGCGCAACTTCGCCGTAAGTACCACTAGGCGGCGAGCGATTATCAACTGTATTCTCTCTAATGAACCGCGTCCGTGCATCGCGCGCTGTTAAACTTTTCATAGTTTCATAGTTACACTAACTGTGTAGTTTGAAGAGATAATTAAATACGAAACATTGAAACGAAGCCTTTGAAATTTCCAGCGACCTTTTGTTTCTATGAATGAAGAAGGTCAACAGACATTGTGTCCACGGACAAAAAAAACGTTGCCCAGGCTACTTATTACCAATAAAATTTTGAGAGAGAGCTCCTAAGTGGCATTTAAGAGTCAGTCAACTGGTGTTTAGGCCGTTTTGCGTTTGGAGGTGTGCGACCGGCCTTAGGCGGACTGGTTTGACTCGAAGCCGGTTGGACAAAGTGTAGCGAGTTAGTAAGTCGGTATGGATACTCCTTTGTGGGCGCATTCCGATAGATACGGGCCCCGCCGGACTGAAATGCGGATAATGAAGAGCGCTTATTGTGATTTGTGTGGCATCCGAGTTGGGAACTAGATATGCAGTTGGTCCTGTTTAGTATCATGAGATCGGTAGATTTATGCGCTCATACACGTCTTTAGCATCGCTGATGCGAATAAATATTGCTTTGAAGCCTTTAAATTGCAGTTTCTTTAAGTTACATGAGGGAGAAACATTGCGAAAGTAAAGGAGGATTTCTTGTTTTATTTTTTGAGATGGTGGAGTGGTATGAATCTCAAGTTATTCCGCCTTTAAAAAGCTCTGAACACGCGTGGTTACGGCCAAATTCGGCAGTTTTATGACCGCCAGATAGGGTTATTTATACCGGGAGTCTTATTTAATAACGTTATCGGAATCGGTTTGTCGTTAAATCCATTAATGCTTGTCTTACCTGTATATTTTGGATGTTTTAAAAGATATATGCCTGAGGTTTTGTTTTATATTTATCTTTAAGTTCTTTAATGGTTTAATATACCACGTTGTGGTATGCATTAAAAGAATCTTGTTTTAACACCACAGAGAGTTAAATCACTTAATATAAATCTGTTCTCTCAACATTAAACAAATAACAAACACACTTTATATGAAGAAAAACTGACCAAGCCCGAGTCGGACTCGCGCACGAAGGATTCCGTACCATTATCGCAAAAAAACACGTATTTGTTGTTATAGCGGCAACAGAAATACATCATCTGTGAAAATTTCAACTGTCTAGTTATCACGGTCCATGAGATACAGTCTGGTGACAGACGGACAGACAGACAGACGGGTCGTGGGGTCTTAGTAATAGGGTCCCTTTTTATCCTTTGAATACGGAACCCTAAAAACCCTTGCATCTTTCAGAATATCTATCTTCATTAAAACTGGAGCTATAAAACTGATTCTCAAGCTCAAAAGCCCATCAAACCATTCACAATTCAACGTTATATATATTTCCTATTCTCACAAGTAGCCAGAGACAAGCCAGCCATCGACACATCCATAACTCCGTCAGCGGCCACATAACACATAATATCTCATATCCTGTTATTCCGACTTCCTTGTATGGCGTAATACAATTTACTGTAATCACATTAGCTAGTAATGACATCAACGGACTGATCCATTTAGTCATAGTTTTTGTTTTGTATCCTTATTTATTCACTAGCTGACCCTCAGGGCTTCGCTCCCAACAAGTGGCTACCTACCTACCTACCCTGCCTAACCTGCCTACCCTGCCTATCAATAGTCTTCACAGCGCACGCCATGAATTTTTTAGGCAACATTTTGCTACCTTGGGTTACATTATTGCAATTTTCATAAGGATCTCTAACTTTTTTTGTAAATATATTATAGCTTATGACACTCAGGAACAATGTAGCTTTCTACTGGTGAAAGAATTTTCAAAATCGGTTCAGTAGGTCCAGAGATTACCCCTTACAACGTCACAAACTCACAAACTTTACCTCTTTATAATATTAGTTTATTCATAGATGGAATATTTTTAGAAGAAGATATTTATGGTCAGTTCGACCTGTTTCCCAGCTCTATATTTAGTTATTTGACCAACAATTTTGAATTGTTTTCTGAAGAAAATGTTACCTATTTCAACAGAACAATTTGCCCGAGTTATACAGGTTGGATTCGCGAAAAGTTTCGCGAGTCTCGAATTCTAGTCTCCTGGAATTGTAGCCCTAAAACTGGGACACCTAAAAGAAACTTCCTCTACGTTCAAGTTAATTTTAGGAATTGTATTCCGGTGAAACTTGCCTCGAAAAATCTTGAATATTGTTCCAACAACGCCTCTAGACATTTCACCGTAACCAGACATTTTTAAACAACACATATCGCGTACAAGATCTTAGAAAATGAATTTGATATGCAACTTAACGTCAACTTTTATCGCCAATCTATGAATATGTTCTTACAAAAAACTTATCTTGCATCTAAATACTGCCATTTATCTCAAAAAAGCAGGCCAAATCTTCCGAAAAATTGGTTGAATGACCTCCATACTCGGCGCGTAACAGCAAAAATTTTTCACCCAAGCTTTGGCCATGCAGTCATCCCATTGCGAGGTGTTTATACTCTGTACACGTTGCCACGCAGAACAATTGTGATTTTATTTAAAATTCATGAGACGCAATATTATTTTGTCCATAAAATTATATTTTTTGTGGAATTGCCCACTGTGTATGGTCGATTTGGGTTAGTGATGGGGCATGGGACTTACAGTTGCTATGTAGTAGATGTAATCGTATTTTGAAAGGTTTTGAGTTGACCTTCGTAAGATGATTATTAATTTCAGTCTATGCGCAAATTAATAAAAAAAAAAACCGTTTTATTAAAGGCTCTCGAAATCTCGACATTCTGACATCCAATAATTAATTCCAATAATCCAAAATATTAGTTTTTTGTTCGTGGGTAGATTAATAAAAAATATTGGACACGTATTATTTCTTTTGCCACGTAAACAAAAGATTACAACTATAAAGTGCGTTGAAATATCGTGTGACGTCACGATGTGCTACACTTTATACTGACAAAGTGACGTCACAGGCCCCCACTCCTGAACTTTGATGCGCTTTATCTTTGTCAATTTTTATTTACTTGATAAAGCAAAAAATACGTGTCCAATATTATTTGATAATCTCACTGAAGGACTAAAAATAATTGTATTTTTTCTACTCAGGAAACATCCCTACTAGCGATAGCGTTTGTCAAAAACTCCAAAATGTAAGGTATAGATCGCAAACGGAAATTTCACCATTCGCCATCGCTGGAAGAATGATACATCTTCTGGAACGTTTGTGCACAAATTATTCAGTTTTTTTTTTATCGATTGTTATGGTTTATTCCCATCGGCCACCCCCAAGTTGCCACCCCGGTGGCCGATGGGAATGATTTAGTGAAATTTCCTACCTTCCTTTATTCCCATCTGCCACCGGGGTGGCGGATGGCACTAACTAGTGGCGTTTGCCGATTTATTCCCATCTGCCACCTTCATAAGTTTAGTCGGGTGGTTGATTCTCATGACCGTAAAACGGGGTGAATAGAAAAAATATCAAGAAAGTTTTCAAGGTTCATATTTGACTATTTTTTGTAAAAAAATGGAATCGAATTTTAAATCATCAACATTTTTTTATTTTTTTTTATTATGTGCGGGTGAAATATAAACAGAATTCTATAATATGGGGACAACACCTTGAGTCAGACTTCCAAAAACCAAAATTGAAATAGGTAGGGCAATGCAAGGCGCGTATTTAGTTAGAAATTTAGATGATATTATTAAGTTATCAGGGCCAGCACCTTTAGTTGGATCCAAGTAACAAAGTAAACCGGTCACAGCATCAACATTCACTTTTATGTGACAAATGTCATGAGAATCGCCCACCACCTCGGTGGCATATGGGAATAAAGGTAGGTGGAAGATTTCACTAAATAAGTCCCATCGACCACCGGGGTGGCAAACGCCACTAGTTAGTGCCATCCGCCACCCCGGTGGCAGATGGGAATAAAGGAAGGGAGGAAATTTCACTAAATCATTCCCATCGGCCACCGGGGTGGCAACTGGGGGGTGGCCGATGGGAATAAACCATTGTTATGTCCTAAAACACGAATTCTAGGACAACACTATAGCTGAAAAAGATCTCAGGCCACACAGAAACACAATACAACAATTTATATTCACATTAAAACTAATATGCAATTGTCACAGACCATTATTCGGCATTAGCTTTTAACTATATTATTTATAGTTAACGCTGCTCATAATTTTAACGGGACTGTGTTAAAACAAAATATATCCGACTATAATAGTGCAGTTAAAACTGAACTACTCGTTTTATTTATGTGCCCCTCGCTCTTTGGTGAACAACTTATATCTAGTTTTAAATGTTAATAGGCGAATTGGTGTTAGCAGGATTTGTGGTGGAAATAAGCTGGTTTAGGAGTCATAAAACAAGAGGAGAAAACAGAGGAGCTCGTGGCTAAATAATAACAGCCGCACGGGTCGATCTTCAAGGTTAAGCAACGCTTGACCAGGTCGGTACGTGGATGGGTGACCATTTCAACATGCCGAGTTCCCTCCGTGCCTCGGAAAGCACGTTAAGCCGTTGGTCTCGGCTGTCATTTCAAGATCTTTGACAGTCGTTACGTGTAGTCAGTCAGAAGCCTGAGATCTGACACCAGTCTTACCAAGAGGTATAGTTGTAACCCAGTTACTGGGTTGTGGATGTCAGATAGGCAGTCGCTCCATGTAAAACACTGGTACTCAGCTGAATCTGGTAAGACTGGAAGCCGACCCCAACAATAATTTGAAAAAAGGCTAGGCAGATGATGTGGAGTAATAGAACAACTGATGAATGTGCCATGACCTTAGCCAGTAGATAGGGACAGTCTATCAGATAACGATGATCAAAAATTGGAGAGGTTTTAGACAAGGGGAGTCGAAAATCCTTTGATTGATCAGGTGAAATTTCGGTATTGAGTGCCATCCCAAACATTTCAAACTTTTTGATAATCCTGAATGTCTAGTATCTAGTCCTCAGTTCCTAAAGCTTACAAATACTTGTATGGTTATTTATTGCCTCTAATAGCATCATTGTTGTATATAGTACTAGCGGACGCCTCGCGGTTTCACCCGCGTTGTTACCGTTTCTGTGGGAATACAGTGATAAAAAGTAGCCTATGTCATCCGGGGATAGTGTAGCTACCCAACGGTGAAAGAATTTTTGAAATCGATCCGGTAGTTTTTGAGTTTATTCGGTACATACTAAAATACAAATCTTTCCTCTTTATAATAAAAAAGTATAGATGGCGTTTCTGTCTTTGAAAAGTAACCTGTGTCTACAAAAAGCAATTAAAATAACACTTCCTGAAAAACATTTCTATTTAATGTAATATTGTAGTTAAAAACAAAAACTCTGAAACACTTATCCCAACGTCGCGATATAAGGCCCAGTGTGCATTATATTTTATTGGTACCGATTCTTGTTGGGTTTTTTGCTAAGCCTTACTTGCTAATATTGCAGTATTTACTATCCATTGTTCTTTAAGATCGTAGGATGGAATATGCAGAGAGTTCTAAACCAGCTTTGTATAGGGTTTGACGATTTAGCGTCGAGAGATGTAAAATAATAGTGAAGAATTTTTGGTGTGAAGAGCTAAAAGACAATATAGAAATTATTTTATGTCAAATTTTATATGACAAGTGTGGTGATTTTGGCAGTTTAACTTTGACTGCTGTGCACTTAAGAGTTATATGTTTTAGCAATAGGAAATTTCCTTATAACTTATCTCGCAGGAACAATGGACAAAAACCACCATTCAGTGGATCCCAAATAGCAGGAAACGACAACACGCAGAAAGATTGCAGGATGAGGTGGACTCCATAGTATTTAAACAAGCGCAAATAAATTCAAATTAAAGGTGCTAAAAATACTGAACATCCTACTGAAATATAAGAGAGCGACAAATAGTGGGCGAATTTAAAACAGCGACTTAAAAATAAAAAAATTGTCGACGGAACCCCGCCAGGGTCTAAACAGTCTCAAGTAACCTTACTTGCAGGAGAAGTCATCCCCTTCGAACCTAACCTATCCGTGTCGGGTTGCCCTAAGTCAGGGATGGCGAACCTTTATTAGAGAATGTGCCATTTAAATTATATATTTTTCTTTATGTGACATTGAAGTGCCACCAAAGAATTTTGAATTTGTCTTAATTGACAAAAGTAAGAATTTTTGCCATTTCTGCTGTTGCTTATTACCTAGATGCTAAATAACCTCATTTTAGCGTGCCCAAAATATTTTGTCGTGTGCCACCACAGGCACGCGTGCCATAGGTTCGCCATCCCTGGCCTAAGTAATACTAATTCGTTGAAAACACGAATACACCCGAACGCCCTCGCTGCACAGCGATGTCGCCTCGTCGGTTGTTCTGCTATTTTCAAAAGAATAATATGCTAAAATAGAAAAATATAACCCCAAATACAATTAAATTATATAACAATATTTATCTTATTTTATTTGGTTTTCGCAGCTCACAAAAACTACCTAAAAGGTATTATATTACTCAAACCGGATAAATAGTTACTTACTTATCATAATAGTTGCCAATTCAGTAAAATTTTCGCTTAATTAATAATTTCCTTTTTCAAATTTGCGATTGCAGTAGACCGAAAGAAAAGGAAGAAGCCTCTTCAGTGGAACAGTTACAGGTATCATCAGGTACTATGCGATAAGTCTATCTTGAATAGAGTACCTGTTATTTTTTTTGGCGTTCCTTTCACAAATGAAAGAACTGGTGTTATATTAGCATTTTACATTTCAATGAAAGAAGTACACAGCGTTCAACAGCGAAATAGAGTCTGAAAAAAAAGTACATACATTTTAGTCGTGAAAACTAAATATTGGCGTTTTACTAAAGTTTCTGGAAAATTAGAAACCTGTTGTTTTTTATTTTATTTCGGTATTGAAGACACAATATATTTGTTTTTTTATCTTGTAATGGCCGATTAGGGGACAATTTAGTGTGCCGATAATTTGGCTTTGATTGCTTTTGAGTGGGTAGGAATTTATTATTTGTGTATTTTTTGTTGACTGCATGTTGATTCGAATGTTTACTCAAGATTAATCCTACTCATTATTATAAATCACTCAAAAACGGCTGAACGGATTTGGAAACTTTGCTCACAGATAGCTTATATCCTGGATTAACACAGGAGTAAAGCCGCGGGGAAAAGCTATAGAACATAAAAGACAGAAGGCGTGACGAATTGATAACATTATCATCGCTCGACTATCTAAAAATAACATCAAATAAAAGTTGTTAGTTGTAACTACTAGTCTGCAATACATAATTGCTACAACTTGAATTACCTGTTAAAAAATACCAAAAAAAAAAACCTAGTAGTTTTGTTCCCACCACGTATCGTTAATTCCATCAGACAAGCATCTAATACTGCTGACATGACTACGAACAAACACACTAACACATTGTTTTCAACAACTGTATTTTATTACTATGTACCTCCTTTTATTGACCACGCCGTAATACATATCGACATGGCTATTAAAATTGTAAGAAACAATCACAGTGAACCATACACCCGTCTCTTTCACTAACACGCAATAAAAAAGAGATTGCAATAGTTTATGGCCGAGTGATCGCGAGACAAGATCGGTGCAGCCAAAAAACATTTTATAACAAGCCATCAATTTTTTAAAACCTGTGTAACGTGACACCAGAGTACAAATGAATGTGTTCAAGACAACCAAAATGCGTGTCCGACCGCACAGTGGGCCGAATAGCGATGTTACATGGCCATAACTTTTTTTTTCTTCCAACCACAGATTTATTCATTCGTTATAGTTTTTTTTTTATGTCAAACATAAAACGCAAAGCGATCGTTAAATAAATTAAGAGGTATTAATTGGGAATCTTGAATTTTTGTACTGAAAGCGTAAAGTCGGGGCAGCGTTGAGCGTTTTTTCGCCATTTTACCCCTTCCTTGGCTGTTAACGCGAAGTATTTAATGAGAAGCTGTAATGAACTGATATTATAATAGTTCTCTTCAATAATAATGGCTGCAGGAATATAAAATGGTTCGTAAGAGGTTTAAAATTAAATGTGCTTCTAGTAGAGCATAATAGTTTGAGTTATTGTAGAACAAACATCAGATAACAACAGGATTTAAAATGTTTTACCAACATTAAAAGCTATTATTTTCTGTCTGGCCTATGACGTATTCCACATTGTGCACCCGTTGTAACGGCCTGAAGGTTGACCTGAGCTTTTCCACTTACGTCACCTATCGATATTTTTCGCAGGTGCCATTATTTAAAATTTGATTCCGCATTTGGCACCTCCGTATCCGTAAGTACTAGTGTACAAACTCAGTATGTTGAAATGGTCACCCATCCACGGACCTACCTCGTCTAGCGTAGCTTTACCTTGAAGATCGACCCATGCGGGTGTTATTATTTTAACTTAATTTTTTGAACAACAACATTATAAGCATTTATAGCCAAACTACCAGGGGGCCAGAATCATGAAGAAGTATTTGCGGGCCTAAATTCTCAAACGGTAAATTAAAAGCTCAATCCTCAAACATAGTTCGCCTCCATTCTCATGTTAGCACAAAACCTTTGACATTTGCAGCCATTTAATAACATTTCGCGACCGTTAACATTCCGTATAACCACTACAATAATTTAGAGCCACTAAAACCTTTGCCTTCTCTATTCAAAATTTCCCACCAATACTTTGACATTCTAACACTTCGATGGCAACTGAGGCCGCAACTTGGTCAGTCGTAAAACTTGAGCATAAAACCGTAATTGCGCCATTACAGGGTTAATTAGCAAAACTGAGGCGTTTGTCAGCCAGAGTTTTACGGTTTACGTGACTGAATTCGATCGACACAATGTCGAGACAAGTTAGTCACGTGGTGTATTTATTTTTGGGGCGAGGGAACAGAATTAATTACGAAGGGATTACGGAGATATTTTTCCGGAAAAACGGATAGAAAATAGAGGCAAACAGCTGTTGAGGGCAACGGACTTTGCTATTTTGTTTTGGGTGTGTCCGTCTTAATAAAAGTGTTTATGAGGACGTGTCACTTGAACTGGTTTTTCTGAGTAACTTAATCTGAACTTAGCTGTCAAAATTTGTATTGAAACAATAAAGTTACGGATTCAAGGCCGGTTGCTCTAACTTCAGTAACTTTCAAAATCATTTCTTAATTCACTCTAACGTAGTCAGATATTCTTGAACTCTAATCACCATATAAAGTAGACATAACGGCTTTAATTGACAAAGTTAACAACAAAACATTTAAAGTAGTCATTAAGCTCTGTCAAACTTAACTTAGAACTAACTTAGCGTGTGCAAACTTTAACTTCAATCATATTTGATCACATAACTAACTTGGGGCGTTATTTTACGAAATTACATGAATTTTAGTGTTTTTGCTGCCACGTTTTGTAATAGAAACCAGCCTATTAACATCCCACTGGAGGGCAAAGGCCTCTTCTCATACAGAGAAGGTGTCGCAAGCGTGGTGATTAATGCTCGTGGCATTAAGCACCATGCTTGCGAGTTGGTGATTTCCAACTTATATTAACCATAAGTTCAGAATTCCTCAAGATGGTTTCCTTCATTGTTGTCAGTGATATCCAAGATAAACTTAGAAACTGCATAATATATATGAATTGAAAAAGTTATATTAAGGGTGCCCTAGTCGGCGGCACGAACTATTTTGTGGGCGGGGCTAAAATGCATGCTATCTCATCCGACAACACGTCCGAAAGGGATAGACGCTGTGGTGAGCAGTAAGAAGCTAGGGCGCGTACGAATACACACTTTTGCATATTTTTAGTGAAATGGATGATGATTTAGAATGAAAACGAGCGCGCTACATTTTACAACCAGACCTTTGGAAATATGGATATCATCAACAAAGTACTGAATGTGTCTGTTTAAAATAAAATATTTGCATTCTGTGACTGTTTTGCAATTTTCCTTCTTCTTATGGCTTTTTTTTTATTGCCGCCAAAGATGCGTTAAAATTAGTGTTGAAATAAGAAACTTTCGAGTTTCGACGCTTATAACTTTCAAATATAATGTTCTTTTTAACATTTTTGTTTCCATACAGGCCTAGATAACAATGATACAAATTGATATAATTTTTATTCTGAACGTACGTAACGTCAAACAGTGGAGTAATCGCCATACTACGTTTGTATGGAAGAATGACCGTCTAGGGAACTCTTAATACTTGTCTTGATTTGAACACACGACACTTGCCACGTTTAATAATTTCTTAAAAAGTGGGACTCTTTAAGACTTTTAATTAAGTAGAGAGGTAAGATGTGAGGAGTCATTTCTAGTCGTTACGAGAGGTACGTGGACTCATGTGGAGGACTAGAAAACGCCCTTTTTCTTGTTTCACTCGTAAAATGGTGTTTTAGAACGTGTTACCTCGACTTATGTTTTTGATAAAACATTTTTGTCGTGAGATGTTGATTTGTTACACTGTGGTGTGTGATATGAATTTTATTTGTTTTTTATTTAATGTTGATAAAATTGTTTTAATTTTTTAATGAGTTATTCTAAAATTAGACTCTCGTTCGTTTGCACATAATTGTGGAAATTCGTGTTTTTGTGCTTTATTCAAGCTACATATAAATTTTGAGTTTGCTAGCGATGTATACTATCTGAATATTTATCTATCTTGGTAGAAGCAAGTCTTAATTAATATAATGTACTATGTAAGATACCTAATATGCTAGAGCTTGTCTATCAGCTGTTTTCTATCCGCTTTCGTTATAATTACGCACTTAATAACATATGATATTCCAATAAGTTTTTAACGTAACAAAGTAACTTAATATCCGTAGGTTTAATAGAAAATTGGAAATAAAGAGAAATGTGAATAAGACTTGCTTTTGATGCCAAAATAGTATTGACAGTTCAATTGGAAACACATTTTTCTTGTGTGTTAATGCTTTTTTTTTTCAATATAGAAATATTGAATAAACTACTTTTAGTTTCTTCGGATTTCGTTTTCTCAATGAGCACGAAACAAAGATATAAATATTATGATGAGTAAAGCTATATTTAATTTTTATATGTTAGTCAACAGTTTTTTTTTTATATCAGAATGTGGTGACACAGGTGGTGAAGTCATATACATCTGTCACTTACGCGATCTCAAAATTTACCTTACTCTAAGAGATTATGGTCACCCGGTGTTCTTATTTTAAATTCAAAATGTCTTTTTTTTATGGAAATTTTAACTATCTAATCAGCTTACAACATTCAGCGCGGGAAACAGTGATTTGCAGGTCGTAGTGGTTAAAATTGATAACCCTATTACGCTGAGGTTAGGTAATAGGTACTTATACGTATCAAATGTATATTATTTTTGTTTTTTTAGTGCGTTTTTTTTTAAATGTCTTATCGAATCCAAGCCAGTACGATTCGCAAGCTCGCTTGGTGTGGACTATGGTGATACTAACAAATAAGTTAGTTTTGAGTCCGTAGCTAATCGGCATACACGTGAGTAAAACCTGTATCTAAACTAATCTATCTATCTATAATATAAAAATGAATCGCAAAATGTGTTGGTAAGCGCATAACTCAACTACGCCTTGACAAATTTGGCCAATTCTTTTTTTTTATGTTCGTTGATGTTCAAAGATGGTTTTTACGGGGAGAAAAATTCTAATAATTGCCGGAAAAAAAAAACAGCCCTTTTAATTTTCCCATACAAAAGTTTTCTAACTAAAACGTAGAGTCAATTTGAGCTTTATTGCTATTGTATAAGCTATTTTTGCTTTGTGTAGGGTAGGGTAGTGTAGGGTAGGGTAGTGTAGTGTAGGGTAGTGTAGGGTAGGGTAGTGTAGGGTAGGGTAGTGTAGGGTAGGGTAGGGTAGTATAGTGTAGGGTAGGGTAGTGTAGCGTAGGGTAGGGTAGGGTAGTGTAGGGTAGGTTAGTATAGGGTAGGGTCGGGTAAGGTAGGGTAATGTAGGGTAGGGTAGGTAGTGTAAGGTAGGGTAGGTAGGGTAGATAAATGTTTGGTGTTTTTATGGCAAAACAAAGTTTGCCGGGTCAGCTAGTAGTTTATAGAAATAACTTTTATTTATTCAACCAGAACGTAAAAATGACAATTACATTGATTAGACGGATTACAAAGAGCACAGTATGGGTTCATCATCATCATCATCAGGCTTTTAATGTTCCCACTTTAGGGACACAGGCCTCCTCTCTGTGAGAGGGAATGGGTCGTAATCCACCACGCGGGCCCAGTGCGGGTTGGTGGATGTCATATGTATTCGAAGTTTTGGTTCTAGGACATGCCGGTTTCCTCACGATGTTTTCCTTCACCGTTTTGAGAGCAGTGGTGATGAAATAATTTACTGCTCTATGCTCAGTATACGCGTTTCCGTTTTCGTGGGAATACAAGGATAAAAAGTAGCCTATTTCACCCGGGGATAGTGTAGCTTCACAACGGTGAAAGAATTATTGAAATCGGTCCAGTAGTTTTTAAGTTTATTCGTTACATACAAAAATACAAATCTTTCCTCTTTAGTATAGATTTAGTTGCTTCACACTGATATCGAAGTATTCGTAACCGATTTCAAATAAAGGAGCGTGTTTTATAATCGTTGCGTACCTATATTTTTTGTAGTCCTGAGAGTACTCGATTTTTTTTTACAAAAAAAAGGTTGTGTTCTAAAACAAACTCGCGATCGCACAGGGCGTACATCGATTGGGTTCGGCTATAAAACTTAGCACAATTTGCTGCAATCGATTCGCCTCGCTTTAGCAACGCTGTGGGGAACTGGGCTTATGAAGTTATGATGTTATTGCAAGAAAGTTGGTTTTGTCCTACATTATTGTACTGTGATGATTTTGAATGAGTCAATACAGCAGAAATAATTATAGGCAACGTGGTACTGTTGGAATTCGAAACCCTAAACAAAAAATCAAAAACCCGACTGCTTAAGAAGCTAACTAAAAAGACATAAACGATATTCGCGAGCTGGCTGACCAAAACCAGATGTATCCTCCGACTGCACAGCATGATTATCTTCTCGTTTGCGTCTTTTTAGTGCGCTTCTTAAGCAGTCGGGTATTTCATTTTTTAAATTAACCTTTTCTATTTATAACTTTTTAGTTCACATTTTTTTCCAATAACATTTAAACATATAAGTTTTGTATATTTTAGAAATAAAAACCCTTAAAACCCTTTATTTTGATAAAACAGTGACTTTGGAAAAATAAATAAATTGGACCCCCCAAAAACCGCCATTTTCTATTTTCCGATTTTAATGTAGCCAGTGACACTCGCAAGGTCAAAATCGGCCAACGCGTTTTGTTTCTAGAACGCCACATAGGAACTAACATAATTATGTACATAGATAAACACATTACTCTCCTTCGGCTGTCGGGTAAAAAACCAGAGGAACCAGAGAACCAAAAGTTGGACAGACATGTGTATGTGACGTCTACCAGTCCGCCTTAGGCTCGCGTGGTGGATTGTCCACTCCCTCTCACAGAGAGGAGGCCTAAGTACCAGCAGTGGGCAAGTTAAAGACTGCTTATGATACTTATATGCATTGAGAGAAGTAAGTGAAAAACTGGCCAAGTGCGAGTCGGACTCGCGCACGAAGGACTCCGTACCATTATCGCGAAAAACGGCAAAAAAACACGTTTGTTGTTTGGGAGTCCCACTTAAATGTTTATTTTATTCTGTTTTTAGTATTTTTAGTTATAGCGGCAACAGAAATACAGTACAGCCAGTGAACCGTGATACTATCACGGTTCATGAGATACAGCCTGGTGATAGACGGACAGACAGACAGATAGACAGACGGATTAGGGATTAGTAATAGGGTCCCGTTTTTACCCTTTGGGTACGCAACTCTAAAAATTACCAAAGTAACAAATAGGATTCAATATTGTTCTCATACTATTTTTTTTTTTTATTTCATTTTGCAATGCTTAGTTTTTTATTGAATTACACGGATGTGAACATTGAGAACCAAGCTCAAAGTTATCATTAAGATACAATCTCAGTGTTGAACTTAATTTAACTTTTAATTAACTTCTCGAATCGCATTGTCTGATAAATTCGCGTAAATTGTTACTTTACAAAATGTTTTTGTGTTTTACAACAATATTACAGTAAGATTTTTGTTAGATATTTTTGTATACTAAATCACTTATATAATGTGTGGTAATTTTTTATAAAAAAAAAAGTTTTATTCCATTAGAAATAAAAAAATGGTCCTAACTGCAGCGCCTTAATGCACACTGCTGCAAATCGATCTTTGTCGTGGAAAAATACCTAGATTTTACTTCTAAGATTTCTAATATCTTTTACCTCTTCTTAATTTACTGAACCTGTTTCAACTTGCAATATATTAAAAACATATTAATAATATCAAATCGATACTACCCTTTAGGCTAGGCCCAGTTTCAGCTCTCCGTCCAAAATTGGACCATCTTGAGATAATAGCCTACTATTGTATGCGTCCCATAGGCGCGTGTCTTTGGCCATCCTATTAATTAAGCCTATCTCAGAGCCATGTACAGCCAATTGGAGCCAATTAGACGTAGAGCCACCACCAGTTAAGGAGCACACCAGTTGGCAGGATTACGGATGGGTGAAGGAGCTTCTCGATTTCGCCGGGTTATGGATGCGAGGACTTAATTTCGAGGTGTTGGGATTAAATTGATCGAGTGGCGAAGGAGGGTTCATATCTGGAGCGATGGCTCAGCTTGATAGTGATGGTGCGTCGTTGTCTTTGTTGGTTTGAATTGGTGGGTATTTTAATGCGTGATGAGTATCTTTGCTTACTAAGCAGTTGCATGGCTTATCAGATTCGTAGGATTTTAATTGTGTATGATTGGGATTGGTGCCTCGGCTAAATAGAGCAGTCTATTTCAAATATTATTTGTTACGTAGAAGGGACTTGCATGTGACAAATTCGTGACCATTTATTGTAAGAATCAGCAAATAAAATTGAATACAATATTGTATAATTTGATGTTACTTCTGAAAATAATTAAAATCCACAAAACAGCTGACCAGAACGTGGTCAAAAACCAATCATGTGGTCTCAACAAAAACGCCGCAATACTAACCACACTTTATAATCCCAACAATTGAATTCAAAGTCGAGTACGAGAATTCCACGAGATTTATAACAGATAGCTACCAGAAAATATAAAGACAGAAGATCGACTACATGGAACTTACGAAAACAAGCGCAAGGACACATAGACGCGTTACGTACGGCGATGTCAAACAAATGCCGGTCGCGAGTGCGCTTGCACTCGCTGTACGTGAATCATGTCTTTGTGTGCGTGCGTTTTCGCTGGTTGTACAGACACGGCCTTCTGTACTCCGTATTTTGTGCAACTCCTCTGCTAGTGAAGTTATGATGACAACCTGCTAACGTGTTCGGACAGGGTCGTCCTGTGACATTAGTTTATAGTACAGGTAGAACAATGCCTCTATTTATTATTGTCCAACCGCACTGTGCGATGAACGGTGGACAAAAAAATGTAATTTAGATCTCGAGCAAGTCGGAGTGGAATTAGATTGGCGGGAATGAAATGAAATTGTTGGTAGAAACTTGGATAGCTAGATAGGATTGTCTCTTCGTATTTTAAAGTCGAAATGTTCAGTTGCTGTCAAATAAATGTCAAAACTGATTTTCAGACAAGTTTTGGTAGAAGCTTGATTTACTTAAATAATAAGCTTGATTTTAGGTTACTTTGTGACAGAAACTAGCAGAAATTGATTGTCAAAGTGTTAAAGTTTGGGTAAACAATAACTTTGCATTGCTTATTACACAGTTTTCTTACTGATTTTGCTTTACAAATATCAGAACGCCACCAACTTAAATCACTTTCCTAACAATACACCAATTACAAGTTGATTCGAAACCAGAATAACAATTTAATTTATATTCAAAACTTCATCCGGAAACGTTTAGCGTTTTTGTTAAAGTCATTTCTCATTATAATTACTTGTAAAATATTTATGGGCTATTGTAGGCATTTTTTATCGTCCCGAGGCTTGGAAGAAATAATTGTATAATTTATGTGCTGTAATTTTGTCCAGAGCAGTCTGAGATTTATTCCTCTGTGCAGTGAACGTATGATTTGTAACTGTGTGTTCGAAGGCTGTTTATATTAACTGTTTGATGGAATCGTGGTACTGTGCTGAATGATTTAGTGCTTAATTGTCTGTGTCTCGCTAATAGATTTTAGTTCGAATGTTTGGTTAGAAAATCTGTAGGAATTGAATGGCTATTTGTTAATGGTTAGGAATACTGTTGGTTCGGTGATCAAAGGCCAGTGCGAGTTTTTACTCACGTTCAATCGCGAAAATAAATTTGTATTCAAACTGGATAAACGCCGTCTGGTGACGGTAAGGAGAAACCTCTTTTTTTGTATACATTTTGACATAAGAGATCGTTTACGGTATCACAAGTGAGTGCGTTCAAAAAAGAGGTTATTCAATTTCAATACAAATTGACGTTTACGTTAACGTGATTGAGCGTGAATAAAAACTCGAACTAAGGCCTCTGGTGATTGTAAGCTACTGCCTGAGTGTTGACGTGGAGAAAATGAGTTTGATCCTCAGATCGGTCAAAAATATGATTAAGTTTTTCTATTAGACTATGATATCTCATCATTATACATGGAACTTTAACTTGACCAAAGAAATAATGTTGCTCTAGCTAGACTAATCTGCTTTTTTATCATCATCATTTCAGCCGAAAGACGCCCACTGCTGGACAAAAGCCTCCCCCAAGCGTCGCCACACTGATCGGTTCCGTGCGTTTCGCATTCACCGGACTCCCGCAGTCTTGACCAAGTCGTCGCTCCACCTAGAGGGAGGCATTCCAACGCAACGTCTTCCGATACGCGGTCGCCAATCTAGAGCTTTTCGGCCCCATGCCCTGCCCACTACCATTTCAGTTTGGCTATTTTTCGGGCTATGTCGGTAACCTTGGCTATCCATGCGGCTACATATTTCCGTAGAAATATAATATAATAATCATCATCATCATCATATCAGCCGAAAGACGTCCACTGCTGGACATAGGCCTCCCCCAAACGTCGCCACATTGACCGGTCCCGTGCGTCCCGCATCCAGCGAATCCCCGCAACCTTCACCAGGTCATCGGTCCACCTGGTGGGAGGCCTTCCAACGCATCGTCTTCCGGTTCGCGGTCGCCACTCCAGAACTTTTCTGCCCCATCGGCCATCCGTTCTGCGAGCAATGTGCAACTTAAGTTTGGCAATTATTCGGGCTATGTCGGTAACCCTGGTTCTCTTGCGGATTATCCTTGCGTGATCGAATCAGAAATGTAGACATTTCTGATTCGATCACGCAAGGATAATTAGAATATAATAATTAACATAAATATTTCCTTTCAAAATATGTGTACAATTATCCAGAAAGAGTTTAACAATTGAATAGTTTTAAAGCTATAGTTTATAAATATTTATTACTTCCTTTATCAGCACTAGTTACGGTCGATGGTTTTGCTTACTTTCGATTGCACGATGCTCTAGTTTTTGTTGCGTTGTGGTAAATATTTAAATAATGCTTTTATCACGGTCCGTGGGCAGATTCGTTCAGCTTTGGTGTTTGTACCGGTAGTTCTTAGTGACTGGTGATACCGTTGACTATAAGTACCGTTAGGTCTTTGATATTGGGCCCTTTATTAAAATTTCCTACTTGTTATGTTTTTACAATATTTTTTTTAAATCAAACTTCAATGTATGACAGTAAAATACTAGTGGCAATATTAGGAATTAGCTTGTTATAAGTAGCCGTGGTTTCGTTCCTACTGTCTTAATCCACTGGAACCGTGCGTTCTTTTAGGGTTCCGTACTGAAAGGTACCATACAGAGCTATATTGCTGTCATTCACGTGTCTGTCTGTCCGTCGTCAGTCACACAATTTTGTGCCGAAGAATTTTTAACTTCCCATTGACCTAAGAACTTGTAATTTGGTGATAATGTTTATTACGTATATTTTACTAACAAATACCAATATATTGATAAATCTGATATTTTCTTTGGTACGGAACCCTAAATGTGGGATGTCCGACACGCACTTGGCCGTTTTTTTTTTATTATAATGAATCTTTTGATCAGTGAAAAAGTTTCCTAATCGTATCCTGACCTGGTGAACGTTGTGGGTATCCGCTGGATGCGAGACGCATGGGGCCGACGCTTGGAGGAGGCGTATGTGCAGCAGTGGACGTCTTCTTTCGACTGATATGATGATGATGATTCAGATGACTAATACAAAATATTTAAACAAACTGTAGGTACAGAACCCTAAAACTAAAATCAATCAGAAAACACAAAGAAATCGCGTGTCCCGACATTAAATTCATTGCTATTTTGCCACAAACGCGGTCATGCACATACAGGGTGTAAGCTCATTTGTTTAATAAACGTCAAAGAATACCTATTAGCAGTAATAAATAAAGGAATTTCCTGTACATTTGTAACGAACCACGCGACGAGAACACGCCAT
The DNA here is from genome assembly GCA_949775005.1 of Orthosia gothica. Classification (NCBI taxonomy): domain Eukaryota; kingdom Metazoa; phylum Arthropoda; class Insecta; order Lepidoptera; family Noctuidae; genus Orthosia; species Orthosia gothica. The sequence continues at coordinate 8,451,885 of OX459060.1, read as the reverse complement.
TGTTATTAATTGTGTTCTTATTTCAAATCTGTAATTTTTTTATCAAGATTTAGAAGTAAAATATGAAAACGCGAAATGTCAAACGGCCTGTATCAACTTAGTTGTTTCTTGATTATTATTTATCGCGATATTTAGAGTACATACATAATATAATAACTATACTAGTGGCTGTGATCTGTCTTTTTGATTTTACTATATTAGTTCGTAAGGAGTTGACAGTAGTATCGTTACAGCTATAATGTTTTCCAATTATATGCAACCACTAATTGTTTATGTATGTTCGTGTATTTTGTTTATTTGATTGAGTATTTATTGTATGTATGAAAAGCTTTAACCTATCTTAGGTAGCATGATTTATTTTCAATATTGCACCTACCACTATTTGTCTCTGCATCAACCAAAGGTTGAGTGGTTGAAAATGAAAGAATTTTTGTCCAAACTGAAACGCTTCGCTGGCGCTTCGCGCTCCCTCAGTCATTTGTTTATTCTATATCTAAGGTGCGGTTTGTCATATTTTTCGTCAGGTGCTTATACAGATACACATCCTCTAGCTGACTTTTTTCTCTGTTGGGCATTAGCCAGGCTCATGGTCTACCCGGTATGCCCACCAATATCGACTGCGCATCTCACTAGTCAGTACCCAACTGAAATTAACTAAATGTTAGCTATCTTTTTTTTACTTGCTGAATCCTACTATATCTTACAAATATTATAAATGCATGGTTTGAATGGATGGATGCTTGTTTGTTTCTCAATCACGCCAAAACAGCCGAACGGATCTGAATGAAATTTGGCACATGGATAGATTATAATTTGAAATAGCACATAGGCTACTTTTCATCCCGTTTTATGTTCCCTTGGGATAAGAAAACACTTTTTACGCTTGCTGAAGGTAGTTTAATTTAATTGCAATATTTGTAGCAGAGTTATACCAAATACCGATTGGAAATGAAACCATTCATATACAAATTATTACTGTTGTGCGTCTGTAAGTGGCAGTTAATAATTAATTGTTGTTCGGTCAGTAATTATATTTTAACCACAGCTATGGAGTATGTTGTATCTGTGATGTTAAGGGTGTTAGCACACTGTGGGTCAGTTGTGGAACTCTCACGGTATGGCTTTTTCTAAAACAATTTGTCCTGTTTCTGTAATCTTGATGACTTGCAACTTTTACTCGACTGCTAAAGGGTTTTATTTTATTTTATTGGGGAAAAAAATGTCGTAGATAACAATTTTAACATGTCCGAATAACCATCGTATAAATCATTAATATTTTTACCCGTCTACGGCGAAGCAAAAGGAAGGGTTATGTTTTAGACCGGTATGTGTGTGTGTATGTATGTATGTTCATCTGTTCCCTCATAACTTCTTATCATAATTTGACAAATGAGGTGTCGTTAGAAGCGTCTTGTTTGTCCGCTGGTTATAGGCTATGCGACGTCACATTAAATTGGGAGAGAGGGAGATGAGAACATTTTCTTGATTCTTACTTTTTAGACCGTGATTTTTTAGTAGTCTGGTTTTGTTTTTTGAAATATTTTTTATATAAAATATATACAAGTGTTAGTTCTTCAGTTTCAAAAGAATTTCATGTCTACAAAGTAGTATCTCAACTTTTATTATTAATAAAACCTCATTTGATTTAACACCATAAATGTAAATCGAAAATAAACGTAGATACATTAAAGCAACCTGCAAAACATCGTATTTTTCTATACCATACCAATATTATAAAGAGGAAAGATTTTTTTGTTTGTACCGAATAGGCTCCGAAACCACTGGACCGATTTTAAAAATTCTTTCACCAATAGAAAGCTACATTATTCCTGAGTGACATAGGCTATTTTTAAATCCCGAAAACGGCACCTGTAGGGTCCACGGGAGCGAAGCCGAGGGGAACAGCTAGTATAATATAAAATAAACTCTACTAAGCACTTGTCTTTACCCGACTAATTTCACTACCAGTTAGCTAATTAACCACCCTACCGGAAGTTGTACTTACAATTATGTATGTACAGTATAGCTTACTTTTATTTTAAAGAAGGGAAGTTTATAAAGGGCGACGCCGCCGCCGCCGGTTGAGCCTATTCCTAGCCTAGACTTCTCCTATTAATATCTGTATGTTTGTTTATCAATCAGGCCTCAACGGATTTGTATGGTAGACCATGGCCTGGATTAGGACTTAGAACACTTTTTCGATAATTTTCGACTTACGTTATAGTCCATTTAACAACATTAGATATTTAAATGATCCCCATTTTACAGCCCGTTCAACCGATTTTGACTTCTATTGCGTTGGTAATATGACTGATGGCGGCTGTTTTAAACAGTTAGTTTTGGTAACAGGTTTATGCTTTTTATGCCATCCTTATACTTACGGGATAGAACTCAAAATAGTTTGAACGGAATGTAAAAAGGGGTTGTAAAAATTGAAATATTTTGAAGATTTTCTGGTTTTGATATTTGAGTTTGTAAAAATGCTTTTGCAGTAGGTAATTTCTTATGATTTTTTTTTATAATAAATCTGTTACTTACATAGAATCTTGTAGGTACTATTCTATTTTCCGTAGACGGATAAAATTAACTATTTTCTTTTCAAAAGATATTTTCTTCTTTTGAATAGAGAATGCAATTTGTAATCTAATCTAATATTCCAAATGCATGGTTAGATTCATGAATAATCATATTGATAGTTTTGAATATTTAATTCAGAATTATAAGGGATTTGTGTAATATCTTGAATTTATATGTTCACTTTGCAATTCAAATATGTAGTAGATGGTTATAGAATTCTACATATTTAATATTTTGAAAATAGTTTGATATTTTGTTGTAAGAACTACATTATTGAAATAGACAATTCAGAAAGGCTAGAGAACCAAGATTTTACACGAAGTCTTCTTTGATTTTCATTACACTTTTTGGAAAAAGAGCTATTAGCCTACAATCGTACGTGTGAAAAACTAAGATGATAGCCAGGAGAAAGAAGAAGAGCTGCTCATATTTACTTTTATTTATTTACGAGTATTTAAACTTTAAGGAAACTTCATACTAAAAACCGGCCAAGTGCGAGTCGGACTCGCGCATGAAGGGTTCCGTACCATTATCGCAAAAAACGGCAAAAAATCACGTTTGTTGTATGGGAGCCACCCTCAAACATTAATTTTATTATGTTTTTAGTATTTGTTGATATAGCGGCAACAGAAGTACACATCATCTGTGAAAATTTCAACTGTCTAGCTATCACGGTTCATGAGATACAGCCTGGTGACAGACAGACAGGCAGACAGACGGACCGCGGAGTCTTAGTAATAGGGTCCCGTTTTTACCCTTTGGGTACGGAACCCTAAAAACGTACAACGGGCGGCCTTATCGCATTCGCGATCCAGGCAACCTGGAATGGACAGTGATTGCTTGGACATAAAATGGGATAGTAGTAATGCCTGGACATAAAATGTAGTCTGTGTGGCTGGTGGGCTCATGTGGATTAGTGTTTCCACGATGTTTTGTCTACAATTAATTGGAAAATGTTATCACAAAGCATGTTATAAATTGTGTACTCGTGTAAGAAACTAAAGATACATTATTTATAGGAACAAGTCATACGTCAACCTGTGATTTCATCCGTATCTAAATTGGTATTATGAATGGTGGTACAAGTCACAAGTGAAAGCGGGTAAGTCTATTGTTTTAGGTCTCGACAACGAGTTATAAAAATCTAGCACAGAACTACAGATTCACAATCTCTGGTAGGTAACTATAACGAAGAGTTTCGTAGATGATAATTAGTTGCAGAACAACACTTTTTGTAGGAGTTCGTTCGGGGAAGAAATACCACCATACGTTGTTCTGTTCGAAGACTTCGCGTACGTGTCAAAGAACAATGGCGAAAAAATTGTTGTTGGAGTTATTAAGTGTCTACATATGTATGTGGCCGTGATAAATACCGATGAAATAATTAACTAATTTTTATCAAATCAAGGTTATGACCTATCAAAGCCTGGCAAAAAAATTCTCCATAATTGAAAACTCAATTGACTAGATAATTGACGATAATAAATAGAATCATGGCTTCTGGCTAAGCTGTGTTGCCATGAACAATAATTCATGTGTCAACCGGCATAATGACATGTGTAATGTTAACATAACCTCTAGATGCCGGAGACTTACAAACTGGAATATAATTAATTCCTGACTTCCTATAAAAGTATGACTAAAGACAAAACTGTTCAGGAATTCAAACTTTATATTTTGAAATATTGATCATTGGCAGACGCTAAAAAAAAAGTGTCCTTAAAAATTTGTTGGGGAGTTCGCCATTGTTCTTTAGTCTACGTTATAAGATTAAAATACTACAGGTTTGTCTCTAGGATGGCAAGTCCCTGTCATGCTTGCCATGCCATGACAAAAATGTTACTAAAGTACTTTGGTAAAAAATGTTACTAAAGTACTTTGGTGAAAAATGTTACTAAAGTACTTTGGTGAAAAATGTTACTAAAGTACTTTGGTGAAAAATGTTACTAAAGTACTTTGGTGAAAAATGTTACTAAAGTACTTTGGTGAAAAATGTTACTAAAGTACTTTGGTGAAAAATGTTACTAAAGTACTTTGGTGAAAAATGTTACTAAAGTACTTTGGTGAAAAATGTTACTAAAGTATTTTGGTGAAAAATGTTACTAAAGTACTTTGGTGAAAAATGTTACTAAAGTACTTTGGTGAAAAATGTTACTAAAGTACTTTGGTGAAAAATGTTACTAAAGTACTTTGGTGAAAAATGTTACTAAAGTACTTTGGTGAAAAATGTTACTAAAGTACTTTGGTGAAAAATGTTACTAAAGTACTTTGGTGAAAAATGTTACTAAAGTACTTTGGTGAAAAATGTTACTAAAGTACTTTGGTGAAAAATGTTACTAAAGTACTTTGGTGAAAAATGTTACTAAAGTACTTTGGTGAAAAATGTTACTAAAGTATTTTGGTAAAAATTATACTAAAGTACTTTGGTGAGAAATGTTACTAAATTACTTTGGTAAAAAAAATTACTAAAGTACTTTGGTGAGAAATGTTACTAAATTACTTTGGTAATAAAAGTACAAATTAAAGGTGTAATCTACCAAATAAATTTGGTACAACGTCAACTTAATGTGTTTGGTAAAGCCAACCAAAATTCGTGATAGGACCGAAATCAACCGCAAACTTTGGTTACATTTACGCAAAATCTGTTAAATCCAACCTAACATTTTTTTCATTGTGCTTATGTCCATAGGTGACGTTAAGCACTTACCATCAGGTGGCTTGCAGCTCACCACACAATAACGCAGTAAACTTGTAACTTGTACCACATCGTAATTGAGTCCGCAATGAACAAGGAGTCACCAACATAAATATAATGACATTGGGTAATGAGCTCAAAATAGTGCTTGCATTATGTAACGAATTACAGTAGCACGAGTATTTTTATCTATTGACATAATGATGTGTTTATTAATAGTGTAATTTATTTGTATAATGTTCAAAGCAAATGCGTTTTATTATGTCATACGTCACGATTTCTGTCTTTGTTGGGGTAGATGTGTACTTGTAAGATGGGACGCCCTCTGACTAGGTGGAACGTAAAACTTCGCTGGGTGGCTGCTTGCAGCTGGATGAGATCTGAGACAAATGGCGTGCGATTGGATAGAAAGCATGATGATGATGTTACGATTTCAAAGACAAATGTATCATAAAGTTTGATGCAGATTTCGTGTGGATTTTCTAAAGAACAATGGCAGGTGCCCATACATTTTTTTAGCTGAGATTCAATTCCTACGTCTTTAAATGAAAAATATCTGGTTAACTCAGGGTGATGTTCTGAATTAGTTAGTGCAAGAATTTTTGTTCGAGAATGTCGAGAATAATAGATATCCAGTCATAAACTTTTGTAGGTTATGTCTGGGTAACTTTTAATAATGTGTTAAATAGGTAATATTATTCAATTTCGTGGAAGTAAAAGGGGAATATCGCATTAGCATTTCCCTTACCTAGTTATTTCAGCATGAAATGTATAATATACTCTTTGGAAAGAGTATATTTATTTAAACTAAGCTACTTTGACGTTTATCAAAAGGTCGTCGTCCTCGTCAACAACTAAGCTATATTTTTTGAACTTGGATACTAGTCTTTTTGCCAATCATTAATTAAAAGTAATTCATTTATTTCTACTACACTACAATATTCTTACCTACCTGCGAGGAACATCTATACTTAGACATAAACTGTATTGTTAACTCATTTACTGCAATAAATACATTAATTATATTATTAATTAATATAGTTACTACTTGTGACTTAGCAGATAAAATATATAATGGCAACACTAAGATAAAGAAATTAACAAAAAAATCAAATAACTTTTTATTTATAATGTATTTTTTTTATCCGTTTTGAACCAGCCCAATAATATATTTAAAAAATGTAAACAATTAATAGAAAGTCTTTCGTATATAACTCACTTTCAGACGCTCAAATTTAAGTCAGCTAAAATCTCGCCATTGTTCTTTCCTGTACAGCTATGCTCTGTAAAGAAAGGGTAAATATTTATGCAGAATATAACTTAAATAGCTGACAAGGCTAATTACGCTCAGCCAACTCAAAGCACTTTTCAAAGTGACATAATTTGCCACAGTTTTCTTTTCAACCTACATTTTATGCAAAATAAAAATACACTAGACCGTTTTATATTTTTAAAACCTAACTCTGTAACGCGAAAGTAATTTCATAATACGCTTATAACAATGTGCATTCAGCGTAAAGTGCGTGCAACGTTGAACGACATCAAAGTGAACGAATGGACGAGCTGTGAACGAGTGACCGGGTGAATGATTCCGCACGCTCCGCTGGAAGTGACCGGGATAAGTGCGGTCGTTCGAACTTACGATGTTTAAACATTCGATTAGTCGTTTCTGAGCCGATCCTGGATGAACTAAATAATGAATAATAATAACAGGACATGAACATCATACATGACTTGTGTAAGACAGGATAATTTATGTTTCCTTGGAAATAAAAGTCAAAATTAAATTTACTTGGGTCTTCTGTTTAGGTAATTTAAACGGTTAATGTAATTGGCTTCTCTTAAGTATCTGTAATTGGTGTTAGTGGTGTATTGTTGTTAACTTATTCTGGGTGGAGTTTTTTGCTGAACGATTGTTAGCATGACTGACAAGATGAGGTTTCTCAGGCGTGAGAAGTAGAATGCTCACTAAGCATTAATTTGCCGAAGCAAATGTACATTTGGGACAACTTCAACTTTATTTATATAACCTTTGAAACTTTGTAAATGTCTAAATCTCAGTCTACAAAATCTAAAAAACCGACCCTAAAAATCCCGCAACAAATTAAAATTCTCTCTAATGCTAATTTTAAAATAAACCACGTAACAGGTCAGTGTCCACGGACCAAGCAATCCGTGAACGAATGAGTGAGTGAACGAGTGAACGGTTGATTTATTTGCTCGAGCCGATCCCGGCGGAATGGGAGCCAATGAGGGTAGAACAAAGCTTTGAATGACTACTTATTTGGAATGCTTAAATAGACGTAAAGGGAGGCAGTGGATAGTGTTAATTTTTTTTGTTTAGGCACCGGTTTTTTGAAGTTGATTTTTTAGCGTTTGGTTTTTCAGCAGCAGGTGGGGGGCGGGGTTATTGGTAGGTTCTCAGTATACTAATATTAACTAAAAAGTTTAAGAATATATGGGGTGTATACGTATGATTCGTTAGTTGATACTTGATTCTACCTAGACAAAATACTTTTCCTAATATTTTAGGGCAAGTTAAAAAACGGAAAATCAATGTCGCCTGACACGTCATTCGCACGGGTCGTGGGGCTTTTGGGACCGGGACCGCGGTCCCGGATTCCACCTATAAATACTATATTATTTTTGAGTAGTATGTGTTAAGGAGCTCAATCAATGGGTTAAGGAGAGTAGTTTCAACATTTTATTTAAGAAAATCTGTGCTTATGTATGTAGAAGATAAACGGAGTGCTTTTAAAATACTTAAACTATTTTATGAGTTAGCTCTCACGCAACAACGGGAAAAGGACCACACATCTCGACATAATTGCCATTAACTACTATCATTGTCCATCTTAAGAAAAAAACTTTCGACCATAGACCAATTATCTTACGCCTACACTAATAAAAAATGTTTACAACCTCTGATAAAAATAACGGTGTCAATCTTCAACATACTCGTTAGAAAAAAAAAACCGTGCGCTCGCATTAAGGTCCCTACAAACAGGCGAAAAGCGACAATGCGACAACGTGTTATAGTAGTAATTGTTCTATGGATTAAAAAAATATTTATGAATATCGTTGTCGCATTGTCACATCGTGCCTATCAACGGGAGTCTTTATCTTAGATTGTACCTTAAAGTACGGTGCACAAAAAAGGTATATTTACCCCGAGAACTCCGTCTCAATAGGTATTACACTCCAAATGCTCCTTACAAAAGATTCTTTTTCTCTTCCATGTTAAGTAGAGAGGTTTTTAGATATGTACCGTCAGCAACAAAGTTTAGATTGCGTTGCTTTACGTTTGTTTTAGAGAATGTTTCTTACTTTTGTTGTGCTAATGATGTTTTTCTTTTTGTTTGCAGGTAAGGAATGGGCGTTATATTGAACCGGAGAGATTTATTTGGAGTCAACGGTTTTGAACTGTAAGTTATTTATGACTAGTTTTGAGGTTAACTGCTAATAATTTTCTTGTAATAAATGTCTTGTTATAATATGATAATTATAATTAACCTTGCCACCACAAACCTTTAGACTAATACCAATCTCTAGTCGATTTATTAATCTGCGCAAGCGGGAATATAATTTACAACCTTCTACACAATAGACAAACAACCTCCAGAGTTTATTGGTGCTTTAACAATATATACATATAGATCAATTCAACTTTTCAATATTAGTATTCACATCTTAAAACCTCATACAAACAATCACCAGTTTCAAACATTACCAACATCACAAATTACCAATATCACTCGTCACCAATATCACACATCAGCAATATCAAACATCACCAACATCACAATCATCACCAATATCAAACATCACAAACATCACAAATCACCAATATCACAGATCACCAAAATCAACCTACCCATCCAATTTATTCTGCCAACTGTACACCCATTCGTCTCGCCAAGGGCTTGCTACTGAACAAAGGTAGCAGAAACCAATTTGTTACGTGATAATATGCCCCCTTCTCCCCTTCGATACGAAATGAGCCCAGCCTCCTCTTTGACAATAAAACGAACGTTTACTTGCCCTGTTTTGATAATATGCGCTTTTGTTTCACATGTGATAATGAAGGTTTTGATGACTAAGATGATATTAGAACAAGTTTTTATTAAAATATTCAGTTGGGTCCACTTCTAGGACACCTGTATTTTTTTCCTACTCCTCCGTTATTCTTTTCTGATTAATTTCGTTGCGGGATCCAAGACAGTTAAATTCATTCTCCGGGACTTCGTCGAGCTTCATTTCCTCGGCGCTTTTCTGGTGGTTCGCCATTGTTGATTCTGGCTTTCAGGAGTTGCAGTGGTTTGGGTATAGTGTGATGGGATCATCCTAAAATTAGACACCATTTAACATAGAGCGACTGCATCTATTGGATTTGCACAATCCAGTAACTAGTTAACACGATACATAGTGGCAATATCTATACTTCTATATCTATACTCGTACTAATATTATTAAAAAGAGAAAAGATTTGTATTTTTGTATGTAACGAATAAACTTAAAAACTACTGGACCGATTTCAAAAATTCTTTCACCGTTGGGAAGCTACACTATCACCGGTTGACATAAGCTACTTTGTATCCCTGTATTCTTACGGGAACGGGAACTACGCGGGTGAAACCGCGAGGTGTCCGCTAGTCTATAGAAGTTGTCGTGCACAGAACCTTTATAAAGCTAAACTCAATCATAATAAAAACTATGTATATCGTCAAGCAGATGTTCTTTCTCACTCAAACACGATGCTCCATCACTTTGACTTGCACACCTGTGATACTATCGCCGTCTGAGTTTGTATTACTTGAATTGATAGACGAAAGGCAACTGTTGTCTTGGGCCCCCATTACATGCAAGAAAAGTGACGTTTATGTATCTCGAGGTATGGTCATAGAATTGGTCACTTCATGATGTGGCCTAGACATGGGTCGTACTTGCAAAATCTAGTACCAGGGCTTTCAAGTACGTCTACTTTATGAAACCAGGTCCTAAAACCAGGGCTCGGGATACTTTCAAGTATTTTCTATCTGGATAGGAAATTGACCCGTAATGTTAATGAATAAGGAGCACAATCGCGTTTTCAAATAAATACCTACTTACAGCCGATTGAACTTCCTACTTCTATATCAATCCCTGTTGGAATAAAAAATACTTGCATAGGAAATTGAAACGTGACTTGCTATAAATAAGGAGCACAAATACCTGGTGTGAAAACCTGGTCGCGTAAATACGTACCTTCCCTAATGTGGCCGACCATTTCATGAAATGGATACTACCCGCTGCCTACTTCATGATATGGTCTGGCTAGATCAATGAATAATCAGCGTTTAACGATATGAACAGATAAAAGCACGGCAACTTCATGATATGGTCAAACATAATAGTGATCATATCGTAAAATATTTACATTATCCTCAGTTAGAGCCGCCTATTCTGATCAAAAAGCTATTGTAGCGCCAATTGAAGATAAAAGTGATGTGAAATGTCGTTACGACTAAAAACTACTTGAATTTTACGGTTGGTCAAATCATAAAGTGATCAATTCTAAGATCTGTCCACGACAGGTATACCTATTAAGAAAGAGTTAGGGACCAAACCGTCCCTGTTTCCAGCTTAGTTATACAAGATGGAACTGGAAGACTCAAAAGGAAATCTTCCTTTTTCTTATCCCCACAATCTCAACTCGGTAAATAACAGAAACATCAAAACCCGAGTCCTATCCGAATTCCAATAAAACGCTAAAACCGTCTTACGGCCAATATTACCAATATATACCGTTCTACCAATATTTGTCAAAGGCAAAATCACCTCGCCAAGCCATGTAGGGCGGGGCTGAGTTGAAAGGCGTACTGGCGTACTCCGGCGTACCGGCGTACCACAAGACGCAAAGGTGTAATTTCAATACGCCGTATTCTATAGTAAGACGTCAGATTATGCGTGAACTTTGCATAAAATACTTTGATTTTGGTTTGGATGTTCTTTGTCAAAGGTGATATTTGCATACTGCGTAGATTGATCAGTTGTGGGACTTGTTTAATACAAAGGGTATTTTGTAACATTGGATTAAACCAGCGTATGAGAATGAATGAGAACTTGTTGTAACATAACGGCCTGGTTGTTCAAGTGGTTGTAAGCAAGACAGCTGGGCATGGAGGCTTGGGTTAGTTTCTCAGGTCGGATGAAATCTAATTAGGTTTTCCTCCAGTAGTCTAGGTTCATGAGGATATAATGGCTTACCACGATTCAAATGAAACGGGACAGTTCAAATGGGCATTTATACTTTTACTCACGGTGAATACAAGTAAGGTAACAAAGCTTAAATAGTAGATTAGTAGCCAAGGGTTGTAAGGCATCAAATGCAGCCCGAGATATTTAGATACAAGCGCAGCGAGGGCGCCTATAGTTCGAGGGTGCAATTGGTGCTTACACCCAAGCTAACTATTCTGCTTTACATCTCGATTGTGAGGTAAGTAGAAAAAAACCGGCATTACAAGAATAAAACATTTTAAAAATATATTTTTTTTCAAGAACGAAATTGAGCTTCGCCGTTCGATATTTAAAATTGATGACTATTATACTCACACGAAGAAAAGGCTGTATAGCAAAGCGACCTCTTTGGTCATTGGGCTGAATGCATGATGTCGATTGCCAGTGTGATGTTTAGATTTACGCGAACTTTTTGAAAGAAAGAAGTGTTTTTTTTTATTACTTACCGCCCTAGGGCTTTTCTAGCTACATTATTACCCTTGAGCGCTAATTAGTCACCTACAAGCCCCATTTGGACATAATAAGAACCTACTTACCGAACATGAGAGATGTAAAGAAATATAATGTTTTGACAAACCTTCTGTTTCTACGGCATTGTTACCTAAACTTTTTTGGCAGCCAACATACCGGACAATACGAAAAACCTCACAAATCGTAGTGATTTACCCAACAATACAAATTACCATAAAAATAAAGTCTACTGTTAAAAAGGGTCCAAAATTACATACTTTCAATAGCGTTTATAAAATAAAATATGAATAAACGGTCTACGTTGGAAATAAGTTGAATTAATATGACGAGGGGTTGTCAATAGGTGCCCTTTGCGTACGGAATTTATTTTGAAAATTTCTCGCCTGTCCCAGCCCTATAATCTCTTATGATCGTTGATATTTCTAGACTGGAAGCGACAATCATAATAATATGATTTGTTACTTAAATTATATTATCATATTTCATTAAATCTAGTGGGGTTTGCTTCTAAATTGACACTACATGGATCTAAGTCTTCAAGAAGAAGCAAAAATAATGTTCTTTTGCGCCTGGATCAGAGCAAAAGGCCGCGCTAGTCGTGTTTGTGCAGTTTTTAAGAGCTATCTACTCTTTATTTAAAAATAAATATCAATTTATAAAAATACCTACATTAAATTTCTACATAATATTGATTCTAAAATGGTAGTATATTTTTTTTAAAGAGGTGTATATGTTTCACTAATCTCCTTCCAACATAACCATAAAAATTAGAAATAATTATTGATAGCATGCATCTCCTCGTAAAGTGTTCACTATATTTTTTTTTGTACTAACACTAATGGATAGACAATTTGATACCGAACATTTTGTAAGTTTTTTTTTTTCAAAAGACCTATATTCGATTTTATAAAGATTTTATTCTAAAATCTGGGCTATTCTATCAATTATATAATCTATTCACTAATGTAATTCATGCGCCACCAGTGCCGCTAGGCCAATAGGAATGCTCATATCTCATGCTGATTTTTTGGTCAGGGTAAGGCCTTAACCGATTTAACGTACCGATAATACTAAAAGAACTACATCTTGACAGAATATAAAAGTAGAAAGAAACTTCCCTAATTGTCATCATTCAACATCATGTCAGCCGAAAGACGTCCAGTGCTGAACATGGACTACGCCCTTAGTATCACATTGACCGGTCCCGTGCAACTTACATCCAGCAAATGCCAAGTGAATAGCTGTAGATAGTTTATTAAGAAACTCTAGATAGAACAAGTAGACGAAACCTATAAATGTCTAGGTTTTCATACAAAACCTATGTCAGTATATACAGGAAAAGCTTCAAACCCTGATTTTATGAGTATATTTTCGCATGAAAAGGAATCATGTAATGTAAAGAAAATGATACGGAATCAAAACCATTTAAAAGCTCCGTGAAAGGCGATGTTTCATACAGGAAACATGCTCTGTTGAGTTATTCTGAGATGACTATCGTTTATGATGTATTATTTACGCCATTATGATATGATATTAAACTTAATTATAGCTTTTAAGTAATAGATTGAGCTTTTGAAGGCGTTATTAACGCCTTTATAAGGTTAACGGCTATTTGCGAGATGCATTTTGTTCATCATGTCTTTCTTGTTCAAGATGCATGATTGTATAGACATCTACAATATCATTTTCTTTTGACAATACACATCAATCAATACAAATTTTCGTTGCTGTAGTCTCGATGAAAACGCTTCAAAGTTTATTCGACTTGTTTGTGATAGTTTATGAGATATCTCACAAGACTTACTAAACATACTGACAAAACCACGCTCAGTCACTTCCAGCAAACGTTAATATCATCTAGTTAGTATCGGGGAATATATTAAATTCGTCGTGAGGACTGGAGCACCCTTCCGTGTCGTAACGATGTCTGTCCGGCCGCGTCCGGGCTTGTCCGGACTTTACCTAAACTTGTTTGGATTACGTGTCCAATTTAGACGTATTTATACTTATTTTTTATATTTGTTTTCGACAGTAATGGGCAATAGCGGCTTATGGTGAATTTGGACCGTTGTTCACGTAATTTTTCGGGTTTTCAGTATTTTTTGGCATTATGTTTTTTTTTTATGTGTACCCCCCAGGGCACTGGTCCGATGCGACATTGCGACAACTATAGACACAACCATTTATTTCTAAAATGTTCTACGGATATACATATTATAGCATCGTTGTCGCACTGTCATGTCACGCTTGTCTGTGGGAGTCATTATAAAAATGTTGTTTGTGTGACAAACTAAACTTCGCATTGCTCTAACTTTTCTACGAAATAGACTCCGGAAACCATTTATTAAATAAGTGTGTCGACAAAGTAGACCTATCATTGTCAAAGATACAATTCTCTTTTGATTGTCGGTATGGAATTAAGCTTTTTTAGGAGACCTGTTAATTACATTTGTTTTCTTAATCAACTTACATTGGTTATTGCTGTAGTGTGTGATTATTTTTAACCTCCGACGGAAAAATAGGGGTGTTATAAGTGTGTCGTGTGTACCTGTATATTTGTGTATCTGTCTGTGGCATCATAGCTCCTAAACGGATGAACCGATTTTTTGTTTGAAAGGTGACTTTATCGAGCGTGTTCAGCCGTTCAATAGTTACAAGCGCTACTACTCGTACATACTACGTGAAAAGAAATGTGTCGGTTGTTTTTAAATTTTACTTCTTGTGTCATGCCTATTCTTGTCCTATCTCAAGGTATTAATTTGCAGTCGTCGCAACATGTCTACTTACTTCTTTATTAATTAGTCGCCAACTTAGTAGTCAATTCAACTTTCACACTCTATCTAATGTTTCATTGATCTTATCTTCTTTATTGAAGAAGAAGATCTTTCTAGAAGTTTTTTTACTAGGAAATCAATCAAGTTTTAACTGGTCCACACTTGCCCTGCAGTGGGAAAACTCATGCTAAAAATAGAGTAAATAAAATATTTAATTACTATCATCATCAACTTTTTCATATTTCTCTTTTTAAGTGTGACCAGACGGGACCAACCACTCAAGCCCATATAAAAAATTGATCAGGTTTCGCCGATACAAAAATGATACTACATCATTTTTCATGTCAATTTAGCATGCGAAAAAACGCCTCGTCAAAAAATTGCTATCGAAAACGGCTTGCATAATTATAATTATTCTTGCTGCCACCAAAACTTCGGGCCATTCAACTCCACCAAAAGCTATGGGCATTAAAGCTGGTTAAATGTGCATAACTTATTACAGCATTCATGTGCAAATACAACCCATTTTCACAACGATAAAATACATATTTATCGATTCAACTCTACCTACCCTCAAATATGATTCAACAGAGACACACTCTCTATTTGCATAAGCAACGTTTTAATATTCATCTTGGTCCTAAGACCCACATTATGCTGTAAAATTTTCGCGAAATTATTTCTAAAAAACATTGTACAACTTAAAAAGGTAAGTGAGTGTTGCGAAGTTACCACTTTACGACACCGTCTCTTAATGAAAATGAAAGTCTCGTTGAGTTTATTTTCATTCTACCCTCGGATTAACCGCAGTACGAACGGGGAATCGTAGTAAAGCAAATACTAACCATGTGTGTGCAAATATTGTGCCCTTTTCGCCAGTCCCTACGGATGGTCTATTGTTTGACCAAAGAACTTGGGGTCTTTTAGTTAAACACTACGTATTTTTGTATAGCGTTGTCTTTGTTTTAGTTAGTCGTATCTACCCTTTAGTCTATTTTACCCTTGTGGGATGAAGTGTCTAGTTTATCCTACGTATTTTCTCAGCTCGACGTGAACTTAGATGTTGGTTTTAATAATTATACTGTTCAAAGTTTCTGTCAGAAATTATTCTAATATTTCTAATGTAGATCTCTAGAGTACACTTTATAGAAGACGGAGACGTTTCATCTGATAGCACTAGGGATACAATCATAATTATAATTGTTAAAACGCAAAATGCAGTTGAAAATTACGTCACTGTAAATATCGGTGTTGTATGTAGGTAAATGCTAGATATGAGTAATGACTCTCCTGGGACTAACATTGCGCGCTTTGACTAATGTTGAAACAACCTACATTATGTTGACTTTGTTTAATGTTTCTCTATTGATATTTGCTGATAAGACCGTGTTACTAGAATTAGTTTCTAGATTTCTATATACAGAACCGTTTCCAATAGATTTACGCAAGTCTATCAATGTATTCGAATTAGGATTGTAATTTAGGACTGGCTCTCCGACCAACTCAAGCCCAAACCTAAGGGCTTTAATTCTGTAAGATCCATCATTCAGGATCCAATTCTAATTTAATCCATAGGATAATAGTAATCGAAATATATATTTTCGTAATAACTCTCCTTTCCTGTAATTGGAATATTACTTAGAATCCCGGGAAGCCGTACTAACTCGCAGATATTTAATATTGTTCTGCATTTCATTTCGAAAATGAATTTTCGTATTGTGATTCCATCCAAGTTGTTAAATTTAATCAGAACAATTGAATTTATTGTTTTCTTTATTATTAATAATGGAGTTTTTGTGAACATTCAATTTCCTGGGACCTTTTGTTCTAATTTTGTCATGGCCTTTTAATTTTAGATATTAGTTTTCATTTTGCATTGTCTACTGTCGTAATTAGTTGTTTTACCTAAAAGCTCTTCGCATAGAGTTTATTTTATGTTTCTTAACTACAAATAACAGACCATGATAAAAAAAAATACGATAGTTTCAAACTTCCAAGTAGAAAAGTAGCTTTTGCAATATAACATCGTTTTTAGGGTTCCGTACCCAAAGGGTAAAAACGGGAGCCTATTACTGAGACTCCGCGGTCCGTCTGTCTGTCTGTCTGTCTGTCACCAGGCTGTATCTCATGAACCGTGATAGCTAGACAGTTGAAATTTTCACAGATGATGTATTTCTGTTGCCGCTATAACAACAAATACTAAAAACAGAATAAAACGAATATTTAAGTGGGGCTCCCATACAACAAACGTGATTTTTGTGCCGTTTTTTTGCGATAATGGTACGGAACCCTTCGTGCGCGAGTCCGACTCGCACTTGGCCGGTTTTTTTACTCTTCTTAAATTTGAAAATTCTTTTCCTCTTAGTGTTAGTTCAAATATATCAAAGTACTGTACAATATACTAGTAAAACTTTTGACCTCAGAATTTTTAGTTCTAAACTAGCTACACTTCTTAAAACTCAAGGAAAATAATTCACAAGAAAAAGCTCAGTTTCACCACCACAGCTTAACCTAGCTCCTTACTTTGAAATACCAACTTTAATCAAACCCGAACAATATCAAGGAGGAAATACTTTATTTCTTTCGACGATTCATAGATGGCGTCCCCAAAATAGGACGGCCCCCAAGACCATAAAGAAAAATAAGTCCGATTTACAGTCAGGTACTGTCTGAACACAAGAGATACAGGGATATGGTTTATTGGGAATCTGCATGAGTGATTTAGATATCATTTTCGTTTGTAGGCTCCCCTTGGAAGGATTTTTATTTGACTTGTGAGGGGAGAAATCGGGATTGGTATTGTTGTACTTTGCGGGTTTTAAGAGAGCTTTGACAATGCATTATTTTAACAGTTTTTTTTTTTGTTAACATACCCAGAGTATGGATTCGCATTCAGCCTCTTTTACTTAGACATATCTAGCGCAATGTGCCGTACTATAGATACATTACAAGTGTGTTCGGGTCAAATCTTGCAACTGATTTTTTTTTTTTTTAATTAAAATTTTAAGCAGTTATCCTCCACCGATTAAGATGAAATTTTGCATACACGTTTAGTTTGGATGACAATGCATGGTTAGCTAAGTGACGTCATTCTAAATCCAATATGGCGGACGGTCGAAGATGGCGGACTAGTTATTTTTTGTGCACAGTTAGATATGGGTATCAAATAAAAGGGTTTGATGAAAAAACTTGTTCTATTTTGCGTGTAAGTTACGCAAATGAAGCAATATAAGTGTGTAACCAAGGTAAAAAGATGTGAGATTTAGTATTTTCTTCTTTTTAAGTATTTAGGGAACACCACGTGATGTTATGTTATTGATCAGATTTCAATATGGGACAAAAATAGTTGGTCCTTATTCTAAGACCTTATTTTCCCATTGTTATTTTTGGTCCTTTTTTACTTAAATATTCCACGTGTTTATATAAATAATATCTATTTAAAACAAGGACGACTGTAACAAGGGTCTGCCAATGATTCCGGGATGGGATGCCATGAAAAGTTAAATTGTTTCGCAACCCAACCGCAAAAAACAAGGGGTAACAGGAATAATATGCCAAAAATATCTAGGTGGGCGACACAGACACACAATTACGGCAATATCTTTACGTTTTACGGGGTAGGAAGAGACCTTGCCTTGACATAAATAAGGCAGGTGACTGTGAGACATGATAATTAATTCTATTGTCAATTCTCATCATTATCTTCATCTTTTTACTATAACATTGCTGTCGATTCCTAATCAGATTAATCTTTCACTAAGACTTAAATAATTTATTGATTAAAAAATCTTTTTTTAAATCAAGCTTTTTTCGTATTCTTCTCAATAAACCCTTTCATTTGATACCCATATCATGGCAGTGCGCAAAAAATAACTAGTCCGCCATCTTGGGCTGTCCACCATATTGGATTTAGAATGACGTCACGTAAATCCATGCATTGTCATCCAAACAAAACGTGTATGCAAAATGTAATCTAAATCGGTGGACGATAAATGCTTTAAAATTCAGTTGCAATATTTGACCTGAACACAGTTACATACATACATTTAGTCGAAACTTAATTTTTACATAAAGTACATTATTATTACATACGTTGCAAGTTAATTAAAAGCTTGTAAAAAGGAACTAGTTTCTACTTGCAAGTTCGCCTGAATTAAACTGATAGCCCAGGAGAATGTTTATAAATACGCTACTGGTGCCCAGCCGCTACGCTATTGGCCAAAATTCATCCGAATAGCCGTTGAGAAGTAAATTATTAACAAATAAACAGACTCCATTAATAATATTACTTAGATAGTTACTAATTGAATGCCCCATAATTATATTTTCCGGAAAAACAGAATTACAACGTCAGCGATCTCAATACCACATGTCGCAGTAAACGGTAAATTCGGACAATTCTGAACACGACCAATTCTGAGTACTGCTTCCCTTACCAACATTATCTGCAATCAGTGTCACACACGTGTCCAGCACGTGCTTGCATTATTAGCTACAAGTGCTGACCAGACTACAAAGACCCCTGAGCTCTGATAACATAATGTTTTTTTCTTTTGTTAATTGAACATAGCAAGGGATGCGAGTACCAGTTTAACTGGTCCTTCGGAACCCTAAGCTTTTAGGTGTCATGTGCCAAAGTCACACTTTTGTGGTATTGTGTGTTATTATGATCCTTACAAGTTTTCCTACCTCCAGTGGATTAAGCTAAAGTTTGTACTAAAAGGTTTTATCTCCGTGGATACTACAAAATAATTGGATAAAGAAAAAAGAACTCGATAGTGCATAACTAACCATGAAATGAGGGGAATCGGACGGTAACGAGTAATCGTGATGTCGTGAGTTCAAAACCGGGTGCTTAACAGGTTTTTTCAACACATTATTCAATACATCACTTCTCCAAAGGGTGTAGTACAAAACATTGGTAAAAAACACTCTACAACAACATAAAGAAGTCTTTGTTACATAAACAGGAAAGATTTGTTTGATGGCCTAGAAAGATACGAATCCCTTACAAAGGAATTTAGAAGCTGACGTAAAGAACGACTCATTCAATCGTAGTAAAAAAAAGAATTTGAATCTGGAACTATGTTTCTGGCACATAACAAAAAAAAAAAACGAACAACTACACGTACATTTTTAGATTTGGAGCTTAGGCTAAAGAACTGGCTCCAAATTCAAAAATACGATTTCACATTCCTAATTTTCGTCTTCAAAAACAGTCAAAGCTTTGATCCGTAAACTGCAAAAGCCTATAACCCATGGGCGTGTCCGATGTTGAAATTGCATTTCATTACCCTTTGTCGGGGGTTTTTTGTTTACCCACTCAGGTGTTGATTCGACTCACAACTCGGCTGTAACAGGCGCGTGTGAGGGTAATCCTAGTTGATTAATTTACTGTTGATTGTCGTCACTAATTAAGCCACTGATTCTATCTAAATGGGTAGAATCAATAGGTTTGTTCGTCGTTTATCTGTCTTAATCCGACATGATTGGAACCTTTTTCATTTTGGGACATTGGAACTTATGTTTAGTTGTATTTGTTTGTAGTTTCTTTTAAGTCTCAACACAGCAGTTTTATCTTCAACAAAAATAATCCAAACACAAATCTACCATCAAACTCAAAGGTTTAAACTAAACGACAAACCAAAAACGCACAAAGACCCCAATCCGTACAGAAAGACCAAACAGAAAACAAATACATATCGATATCAAAGGAACGCATCCTCTGCAAGATAAAAACAAAAATAAAATCGTCTGCTCTATACAGTTCAGTGTGCAATGGAGCGTGGAACGTGGACGCCAATTATTGGCCGCTGGATTTACGTCGCGTCACTTTTCTAGCGGGTGATTGACTGACGGGGGACAACTTTTTTTTTCATTTTGTCCAACAACTTGCACTATGCCTGTATAGAGGAGAACTGGAACATTATTAAATTGCTTAATGGGGAATGATTTGTGGTGCGATTTGTTAGTTTGCTTGTTAAGTAATTAAATGATCAAGTAAAGTCCTTTGATCCTCCAGCGATACAAGTTGTGTCCGTACGAACCCTATCATCAAAAGAAAAAGGGACACTATTTTACATAACGAAGTCTTTTCATCTAAATCGATTTATCTGTCCTTGATACCGATTGACAAAAAGGCCTTTTCTAATAGGGTTTCCTAACCCTGAAAATAATACATATACAGTCGACGTTGCTTGTAAAGTGGCGTGAATATATTCGATGGCAGTATTCAACAGACACGTCTCAATCCTGCCGGTAAGACGGAAATCATTTACGCCAATAACGCCCCTCTCCCCCTTCGATCTTGGGTGATTTAAAGAGGGGAGAAGTACTTCAGTAAATATCGATTTTCTTAGGTAAATATTTACGTCGTTTATTCCCTTTTTTGTCGTCGTTATGAAATTGTTATTGAGGCATAAAAGTTGAGTTAAGATGACGCGTTTAAATGCCTATATACGTTGAAATTGTGGATGGAGACATTTTGCTGGTAGGATTTTTAAAACGGTTTTGCTGTTTATTATAAAAGTTATGTGTGATATACATAGTGTGCTTAGAAATAGAAGCGAATAATACTATTATTAAACAGATATAGAGACATTTAGCACCTCATCAGAACGAAAGCGTACTTAAAAAAGCAAAAAAGTCCAACATTAACTTCAAAAATTTTTCATGTCGAACATTTACACTTGAGGATATTTTCAAGAAGCAAAAAAAACTTCTCAAAGGCATGAAAACGGAAATAGGCACATAAAGCGGCGATGTAACGAGAGGGCTAGCTCTCATTACCACTGTTACAAAGATGTACAATTCCGCACGGAAATGACTCGGACGGTTATAGGGAGTTTCGCCCCTCGAAACTTACTTGAAGGGCAGGCAGAACTCAATTTGTTCCAGAGATTGCGATAATGTCAGTGACTCTGAGATTTTAATACGTTTTTGTCTAAATAAAACGTTGTGTGTAACATTTCAGGCAATTTTATGACTGCGTATGAAGACATTAATTTTAGTATCCAATATATTTTATAACTAGACATAAAAGTGCTTAAAGGATTGCTCCATTTAGGCAATTCAGCACCTTGCGAGATCCAATTTCAACATGTGAACAGATACTGACTAAAAGAACCAAATTTTACCCGACTGCCGAAGGAGGGTAATGTGTTTATCAGTCTATGTATGTATGTATGTATGTATGTAAGTATGTATGTATGTTTGTTCCTATATGGCGTTCCAGAGACCAAACGCGTTGGCCGATTTTGATGATTCATACGTCAATCGATGCGTCTTAACCCTGCGAGTGTCATAGGCTACATTAAAATTGGATAATAGAAAAATGGCGGATTTTGGGTGCCATATTGTGGGGGCCCAATTTTTTTTTTCGTCCAAACCCATCGTGTGGGGTATCAAAATAAAGGGTTTTAAGAGGTGATTTCAAAAATATATAACACTTATATGTTTAAATGTATCTAATTCGAAAAAAACTAACTAAAAAGTTATAAATAAAAAAACTTAATTCAAAAAATCAAAAAAACCCGACTGCTTCAAAAGTGAACTAAAAAGTCGTAAACAAGCAAAAAATCATGCTGTGCAGGCGGAGGATACACCAGATTTTGGTCAGCCAGCCCGCGAATATGTATCCTCCGACTGCACAGCATGATTTTTTCCTTGTTTACGACTTTTTAGTTCACTTTTGAAGCAGTCGGGTTTTTTGATTTTTTGTTAGTGTAAAGTTGGTTTTATTTAGCCAAAATTGTCCTTCACGTTTGAGGTGGCTCAGAATTCAAAATTTTATGGAGTCCTTTGGCCAGAAATAACTCAGTGTTTAATATAAAAATTAATGAATAGTCCTCTTCACCGTATTCGACGACAGCGATCCAGACTAAATTTCCTTCTCTTCCTCAGATGACTAACAAATCCAATATAAAAATAATATCCATGTGAAATACCCAGTAGTTTAACGTCTTAACACATACACTGTCACTCATAAACCAGCTCTAACATAGGTGGAGCCAAGTGTTTAAATATTTTACGATCTTAAAGAACGTATCAAAATACTCCGCAAACATCGACCTAGACAAATATTACTTCCCATCATCGGGAGCTCTTTAATTACTAGCAAATTTAATATACGAGCAAAAATAATAGCCACGTGAAGGTAACACGTCATAACACATATACTGACACACATAAACCAGCTCTTAACATATAGTGCCGGGTGTTTAAATATCTTATGATCTTAGTGAACGTATCTGAATGGGCTTGCCAGACGTGACACGAGCGCACCTGTCGACCATTCTCCTTTGGATGCCGATGTTGTAAGTAGGTATTAATTTATTAGAGATACTAATAATATCTGTTGGTTAAATGATAGTCCTTTGATACTTGTTAGTGGAATACTTTTGGTATTCGATATAAAAACACGGGTCGATCTTCAAGAATTCGTTAAGAACGCTTCCCCAGATCAATCCGTGTATGGGTGACTCATGACTGAGTTTCCTCTGTATTTCGGCATGTACTTTTAGCCGTTTGATTTGGTTTTCGTTTGAAGGTCTTTGAAACCAAGATATCTGACACAAACCTTGCGTAATCGTGTTACCAGTTACTGGGTTGTGGAGTCAGGCAGTCGTTCCATGTAAATTACTAGTAACTACAGCTGCATCCGGTCACCCTAGAAGCCAACCCCAACATATTTGAGATAGGACTAGGTAGATTTATTATTGGTTTTATCCATTTTTGCTACGATCCGGCTCGAAGGACCAGAAAATTTTATCCGTTAAGTGTCTGAAATGTGCTTCGTAATCTAGCAAGAACCAATTGGATGAAATTCAATTTTGGTAACTATATGTCGACACTCAACGAAAATAAAACATGAAAAATCTTACATGTATGTAGCAGCAAAATGTAAAGAAAATAACAAGAGTTTCTAACTTAATCCAAGTTTCATAAAAAGAAAATGAATTTCGACAGAAACTTACACTCAAACGAAAAGCAAAAAATAACTGAAGTTCTAAATAAATAACCACACACATTTTCGCGAACATCAAAACCATATTTTCTCAATAGTTATAAACAAAAACAAAATAAATACTAACATGAAAAACCTATCATACTTTTGCTGTCCAGATATATAAATGTATAAGGTATGTAGCATATACAATTTTTATGATACATTCGAGTACTTTTTGTTCGTCAAATTTTTTCGATAAACTTTGGGGTTCGTTTCGGATTCCATTAGAAAAGTTTTCGAGGTACTGCGAAGGTGTCTACCTGGACTCCAGTTCGGAATTGATGTTATGTTTCTTCTCGAAAAAGTAGAAATTATATCAGGCTTGCTACAAAAAATAATCTTATCGATAGACGACCGTTAGTCGTATAATAATTCTTCATGATACCTACTACATTTTTTTGATGTTACAATTGCTATCTCCGGACGGCTTAAATATTAATAGGTTCGTTGATATATTTTCGTTTTATTTTGAAGTAAACCACAGTTCAACAATTAGTAACCTATATGACTTCTAGAGAAAAATAAGTTATTTCTATCTCTCTGGTGTCCTTTGAACTTTCTAACTTTCAACGGTTTTATATTAATGGTAGGTAGGAAAAGTATAGAATTATTACATATTAGTTTTTGGCAGCGGCTTTGCCCTCGTAAAAGTCGGAAATTATCCTTAAGGAACGTACGCCCGGTGTAAAATATATCCTATGTTCTTCTTCAAGGATCAATCTACCGAAAATCATTAAAATTGGCTTATTGGTTTAGATGTGACTACGTATCAAACAGACAGACAGAGTTATTTCCGCATTAATATTATTAATACTAACATCTACCCGCGTGAAGTGTTTTATTATCCCAGGGTATGATTATCCCGTGATGAAAAGTATCCCACGTCCTAATCTAGGTTCTGGTCTATCCATATGCGAAGTTTCATCCAGAAATCTCGGCCTCGGCCCTCGGAAACAATGTCTTTGGGTGACATTTCATTGTCTCTATTCAGGCGAAAACCCTGGGTTTATTGTGATTTGGACAGGTTAAAGTAGTTTAGAAGAAAACACTTTTTTAGAGTGATGAGGTGTAGTTTGTAACAGCTATTTTATTTTTCGTCTTAAAATACAATTCATAAAACAAGCCAAGAAGTTTAAGCTCTAGGGTATTCTAAGTACAGCATCATCATCAATTCAGGCAAAAGACGTCCACTGCTGGACATAGGCTCCCCCGAGCGTCGCCACACCGAACAGTCCTGTGCGTCTCGCTTCCACCGGAATCCCGCAGCATGTAGTACCTATAGAAGTTTATTTATATTAAACCTTCTGAATTTCTCCCCCATCTCAAGAAATTTCAAAGACTTAAAAAAAGGGTATTGAGCAAAATAATCCTTCAGAATTCGACTCAATTACAAATAAAACATGAGCTTGAGCACATGCTGGGCTTACTCAGCGTCTTGGAGATGACTTGTGCTAGATTTTAATGCAGAGGTGGCACAAAAGCCTTTTTGCTTCAATTTCGTGATCTGTCTCGTCTTTAGATTGGTCCGGCGGCGTATTGCAGAAGATTGTATACGAAAATGTAGATATATTTTAACAGTATTTTTTACAACTATCTTGTTTATATATAGTTACAATAAATTGATGAGACATCTAATTCACCAACGTCTGACGACTAAAATGGTGTCGATGGCAATATCACTCTACAACCAAATTGATTTACTCAGAATTTGGTTAAAAGTCCTTTCGTTATGAAAGGTTCGATGTCTATTCTATTCTGTTTTCATCTCTCAGTTCTCTTCATTAACATGAAAATAATAAAAAAAAGTTAAATCAAAAAATCAAAAAACCCGACTGCTTCAAAAGCGAACTAAAAAGTCGTAAACAAGGAAAAAATCATGCTGTGCAGTCGGAGGATACATACGCGCGAGCTGGCTGACCAAAACCAGATGTATCCTCCTCCTGCACAGCATGATTTTTTCCTTGTTTACGACTTTTTAGTTCGCTTTTGAAGCAGTCGGGTTTTTTGATTTTTTGATTTAACTTTTTTTATTTATAACTTTTTAGTTAAGTTTTTTTTTGAATTAGATACATTTAAACATATAAGTATTATATATTTTTGAAATCACCTCTTAAAACCCTTTATTTCGATACCCCACACGACGGGTTTGGAAGAAAAAAAAAAATTGGGCACCTACAATTTGGCGCCCTAAATCCGCCATTTTTATATTAACCAATTTGAATGTAGCCTATGACACTCGCAGGATTAAGACGAATCGATTGACGTATGAATCATCAAAATCGGCCAACGCGTTTGGTCTCTGGAACGCCACATAGGAACAAACATACATACATACATACATAGACTGATAAACACATTACCCTCCTTCGGCAGTCGGGTAAAAAGTAGCTTAAGCGTTTTGCAAATCATTATGCTTACGGCTAAGTAGTGGAATTCCTTGCCGGAGTCTTTGTTTCCTGATAGCTAAAATCTAGGGGTCTTTAAGTCAAGAGTGAATAGGTTACTTCTAGGCAAGCGTGCTTCACCGTCGACTGCCGTCAAACGAGAGCCAATCAGAAAAAAAATCCTTTGCTGGGTATCTCATAGTGTCAATAAAATGTTTAAAAGATTTTACCACAAAACGATAACTTCTCAAATCATTGTATTCTAAAAGAAAGATAGTGATATTGTGGATAAGACTATGAGTTTTTTTACCTTTAAAAGTTCTAGACTCCTAAAATATTATAGGTTTCCATTTAGAATACTGTGTCAACAAGGAAATATCCCCAATATGAAGTTATTCCTCAAAATTTGAGCCTAAGGAGATAGCAGTAAATACGAAATTTGAGCACATGCCGTGCTAGGGCTGAGCACGGCTCAGGATTCGAGCCGCTCGCCTAGATTGCTACTTAGGGTTGGCAGCTATTTACAAGTATCGCTGTAATATTTAAAAAATTGAATTTTAAATAATTGATAGGATTTTTTTTTTTTGTTTTTGGAAGTCTATATTCAGCAGTAGTAGTGTTTATGGTTTAAATTATGATAAGAAAATCTATCCTAAAATTATAAAGAGGAAAGATTTGTATTTTTGTATGTAACGAAAAAACTTAAAAACTACTAGACCGATTTCAAAAATTCTTTCACCGTTAGGAAGCTACACTATCCCCAGGTGACATAGGCTATTTTTTATCCCCGTATTCCCACGGGAACGGGAACTACGCGGGTGAAACCGCGACGCGTCCGCTAGTATGATATATAAAAGTCCTGGATTAGAATACGGTCTAGCATCGGGAATACTGGTAGAAAATACTTTATCCTAAAATTATCCATAGCCTGGAACTTTTTGCCAGCGTCTGAGTAATAAATCTTTAAAGCAAAAGTGAAATTGCTTCTTATGGACTCGCTCGTTACATTGTAGGTAGAATAGATTAAGGTGGCTTATCGTAAAATAAAAGAAGATATAGCTAAAGCAAGTGGGTAGTGCGATTATCAAGCTTCCTTCTCTGTATGAGAAGAGGACTTTGCCCTGCAGAGCAGTTGCAGTGGGACAAATACCCCCTCTGATTTAATACATTCCTCTACTGCTTCCATTATAAGTGACTTTTAATATCAACATTTTTAATCAATTAAAAAACAAATCAACATTTGAGACTGAAAGGTTTATATATTTATTTGTTGCCATTATTATCTGTAACTGAGTTTATGAAGCAACAAAAACCCAAACGCGTTTCATCACTCTTACGCTGAGCACATTTGTTATTCTCGTGGCCATGATGGATTCAATTTCTTTTTTTGCTTTAATTTACTACATCCAGATTTTTGTTAACGTTTGCCATAGAATGATTCAATTTTCAACATTTTTTTTTAATATTTTTTTGTGGGATTTCCGGAAATATGTTAAGAGTTATTCCGTTTTCATAGGTAAACGATTTTAATAAAACGGCGCGTAGATATTTACATTGTTTTAGCAAAAGGCTTAAAGGCAAAGGTTTTATATTTGAATCATAAATCATCTTTTACATACAAACGTAATATTAATAACGCGACCTAAAAACAATATGAAATACCACGTCGAAATCGACAAAAACGGCAAAAAGGTTTAAACTACAAAAAAAAACAAAAGCAATTTTTTTTTTGGGACAGCCCTATTTCCATCTTATCTCGACGACAGGTACGCTTGACGGCGCAGCGTCAATAGACGGGGGTCTATAGGCTGCTATAGACGTCGGTAGGCTTGCCTGTCTGTGTGTGCGTCAATCCGACCCTGTGATAGTGCATAGGCTGTAAGGTAGGACCTATTGGAGTAATGGAAATTGATCGGGGATTGAATACTAGAGTTTTTTTTACCTAACAAGGGTACGGCCATATCGTGTAATGGATGACCTAGCTGTCAACTCAACTAAACACAACATCAACTCTGTCTATTGCAGTCCACTGCTAGAACTAGGCATTTCACAACGTCAAACACAATAGACAAAGGTGCCAAAAAAACACAAAAAAAAATCAGAAAAGTCAAAATTGTAGCAGGTTTTAGTAATAAAATGCTGACCTTAAAGCTATAAGTGCATCAATCACCAGATTAGAAATTTAAGAATCGCCCAGCGGGCCATAAACAGCCATGGCCCATCTGGAAATCCCTAAACCGGTTACGAAGCCAAATGGGCCGCTGTAGGCATAACTTAGTCAGATAGGGGTACTCCAGTCAGCCACAGTGTGACTGCGGAACCACCCCACAGACGATGCCCCACCTCCTGTCCTGCTCCTTGTGTAAAAACACCTGCACCATGCAAGACCTTTGTGAAGCCAGCGCTAAGGCTATCGACGTGGCTGAATACTAGTCGAAGAAAATTTAGTGAAGGAATAATCGATACGAAAAGAAGAAGACTTGATTAGGTACTGGTTAAAACTTTCATCTGGTTCCCACTATATACATCATCATCATCATTTCAGCCGAAAGACGTCCACTGCTGGAGATAGACTTCCCCCAAGCGACGCCAAATTGACCGGTCCCGTGCGTCTCGTATCCAGCGGATCCCCGCAACCTTCACCAGATCATCTGTCCACATTTTCATCTTACAAGAACTCTTTAATCAAACAAACTAAGCTTACTATCAGCTTCACACAACAGTTCCGATGCAAAACAATTTACCATCACACCATCAATTCTTCCACCAAACATATTTGACAAAATATACGGTAAAGAAAACCCCCAAACTCATGATATATTGAAAAACATACCCTTTTATAAGGAAGGCTTTAACGTTCCAAAGAATTTTTACCCTTTATGATAGAGAAGTTATTTCTTCAACTAAAATCGATTTCCTTCGTGGTATATTACATTATTCAGACCAGATTTTCGAAGCCTCTGAACGACAGTGAGGACTCGACTTTATTCAGCTACTTATAGCCTTGTTCGAAAGGCGATATTATTGGTCGAAAATGTTGTGGTGTTACTTGATATCTGTACAAAGTTTTGAGCTAATAATAAGGTAACTTTATTCGATAGAAGATGATTTTGAATTACCGACAGAAACTTTTTAAAATCTGTCAAACTAGTCAAGTACCGCTGAAATAAGATATTTGATGATTGAAAATTCAGTCATTAAAAGAAACAAAGCCCGTTTTGTAGGGGCCTTTGTCCAGCTGTGGACTGCTATAAGCTGATGATGAAAATTGTAATTTCGATGGAATGTTTTGTTATCATCCTTTGTCCCAAGTTACTTGGGGTCGGCTGGCGCAAAAAAAATATTTTTCATTTAATACAATATATCTACCAGGGTTGTTGTGAACACCAGCACCAGCATCCGCAGATTTTCAGCATCATTTTCAATATCAGCATCAGCTTTGATAGATACTGATTATAAGTTAAGAGCAGTGATGGCGCAGCGGTAACGGCCCTGACTTACGTGTCGTCGGTCGAAGGCTCCAATCCATGCAGGCGCATTAATTTGTGTAAATTATTTCAACACCACTGATCTAAAAAACGGTGAATGGAAACACCGTGAGGAAACCGGCATGTACTCAAACCAAAAATTCGAAGAAATGTGACATTCCCCAACCCGCACTGGGCCCGCGTGGTAGATTAAGGCCCATTCCCTTTCTCACAGAGAGGAGGTCTGTGTACCAGCATTGGGAACGTTAAAAAGTATGATGATAATGATGAATGCTGAATTTCGAGTCGTGACATGACTGCAATGCAAAGGGAGCGGGACAATCCCACCGCACTATTCCCAAACCACTGCAACTCCTGAAAGCCAGAATCAACAGTGGCGACCACCAGAAAAGCGCCGAGGCAATGAAGCTCGACGAAGTCCCGGAGAATGAATTTAACTGTCTTGGATCCCGTAACGAAATTAATAATTAATTATTAACTCTTTCGGGTAGGTTAAGTTCAGCTGCATATGCAGTAAGGAAAATAAGGCAGTTAACCGATGTAGCCACAGTTAGGTTAGTATACTATGCTTATTTCCACAGTATTATGTCTTATGGCATTCTGCTGTGGGGATCAGCAGCAGACGTTGACCCAATTTTCATATTACAAATAACTAGTCCGCCATCTTGGGCCGTCGGCCATATTGGATTTAGGAAGATGTCACTTAACTAATTATGCATTGTTATCCAAACTAAACGTGTATGCAATATATCATCTTGATCCGTGGAAGACAACTGCTTTAAAATTCAGTTGCAAGATTTGACCCGAACACACTTACATACATTGAAAGTTAAATAAAAGCTTGTATTAGTCACTTCACGAGAACAACTTAGAAATACTTCAAATTTTTATCCCTCTTGTTTAGGCTTACCATGCCTAAAAGAAACAAACCTCTGCATAGCCTCTTTTCCAACTATGTTGGGTTCGGCTTCCAGTCTAACCAGATTCAGCTAAATACCAGTGTTTTACATGGAGCGACAGCCTATCTGACCTACACAACCCAGTAACTGGGTAACACGGTACCCCTTGGCAAGACTGGTGTCAGATCTCAAACTTCTGACTACCCGTAACGACTGTCAAAGATCTTCAAATGACAGCCGGGACCAACGGCTTAACGTGCTTTCCGAGGCACGGAGGAAACTCGGTATGTTGAAATGGTTACCCATCCATGGACCGACCTCGTCAAGCGTTGCTTAACCTTTGAGATCGACCCCTGCGGCTTTTTGCGGTTATTATATAGCCACGAGCTCCTCAGAAACCTTTTATGTACTTGATTAATTTCTAACCAAACCACAATCAATTTCCATAAACACATAGACATCCGTCTCAGGAAGTATATGTACAGATACATATTGTATATGTATGTATTGTGCCGGATACCGACAAGCTCAGGTGATTAAGTTCCGTTCTGCGAACGCAGAGATAAATGACAAATACCTAATCAGTCAACTGTTATGCTTGATGTTGTATTGTTTGTGGGGTTATTATTTATTATTTATAGATTAAAATAATACATACCGTGGTATTATTATTCATCTGAAGCGAGAGACTTACTAGCTACTGCAGACTTTGAAGCCATTTAAAAAAAACATCAATTTTTTTTTAAACAATCTTTTCTCGTATTCTTCTCATCAAACCCTTTAATTTGATACCCACATCATGGCAGTGCACAAAACATAACTAGTCCGCCATCTTGAGCCGACCGCCATATTGCATTTAGAATGACGTCACTTAGCTAACCATGCATTGTCATCCAAATTAAACGTGTTTGCAAAATTTCTTAATCGGTGAAGGATAACTTTTTTTAAATTCAGTTGCAAGATTCGACCCGAACACACTTGCATACATACATTGCAAGTTAAATAAAAGCTTGTATAAATAACTTCAAATTATTCAATAAATTATGGTTTGTCCTGGTTGGTAGTTCCAGAGATTTCCACGTTTAAAAAATCCTTGCACTTACGTGGGACACTCAGAAAGTTTTGCGAAACTAAAAAAAATTGTTCTATACGTACATTTATTTTTATTAAATCTTTTCAAAGTACTTTCCACCAGCCTCTATACAAAGATTCATGCGCCTAAACCAGTTTTCAAAACACTTTTTCCAGTCCGCCGCAGACACCTCGTTTACAGCCTGCTCGAACGCAGCCAGCGCATCTTCCGGCGACGAAAATTGTATCCCTTTGAGCTGATTTTTTATTTTTGGGAATAAAAAGAAGTCACACGGTGCTAGATCAGGGCTGTAAGGAGGGTGACCCAGGAGTTTGACTGGCGTGCTGTCCAGGAAG
Organism: Orthosia gothica; assembly: GCA_949775005.1. NCBI lineage: Eukaryota > Metazoa > Arthropoda > Insecta > Lepidoptera > Noctuidae > Orthosia > Orthosia gothica. The sequence continues at coordinate 8,419,886 of OX459060.1, read as the reverse complement.
TCCCTCGTTTTGAGTGCGGTGTGCGCAGGTGCATTGTCGTGGTGGAGCAGTAGCCCGCGGAGCCCTGTGTTTGGTCGCTTGTTGCTTATAACAGAGAAAACTTCTGGCAAACATTTGGTAGTATACCATTCGGCATTAATGCTTCTTTGATCCCGTAAGGGAATTGATACCAAGTGGCCAGTCAAATTAAAAAAGCTAGCGATCAAAATCTTACCCCCGCTTCTAGATCGCTTCACTTTGGTAGGCGTTGGCTCATTTTGAAACACCCAAACAGTCGACTGGCGCTTGGTTTCTGGGTCGTATTGATAAATCCAGGACTCATCACCTGTAACGATGTCGTAAACACGCCGAGACGAGCCTGCTTCAAATTTGTTAAGCATATCACGGCACCATTCCACCCGGGCCTGCTTCTGAGCATCGGTGAGGTTGTGCGGCACCCAGCGTGATACTATCCTCCTCACGCGAAGATGGCTGTGTAGAATCTCGTGAACGCTTCCCGATCCAATCTTCAATATGTGTTGAATCTCCTGATATGTAATTCGCCTATTGTCTTGGATTAAATTTTTCACTGCTAGCACGTTTTCTTCGGTAACAGCCGTCAAAGGGCGACCGCTTCTTTCGTCATCCCCCAAAGTTGGTCGACCGCGCTTGAATTCGTTATACCAACGATACGCGGTTGCCTTGGAAGGGCCTTCATCCATGAATGCCATTTGAAGTCTATCGTACGATTCATCCGGTTTCAGGCGACACTTGAAATCGTATAAAATCATAGCTCTAAAATGTTCCCGGCGCAGATCCATATTTCAGTGAGACACAATACTTTGAATTAACTCGCAAAAAATGTGGAGGGAAATTTTGAAATTGGAACTTACTTATTTTTACTTATAAATAATCATATTTTCGAAAAACATTATAACTGGCCAGTCTCCCATATATAAAAACTTTTTTTCGCAATACTTTCTGAGGGGCCTGGTATATGTATTTAGTATAAGTAGATTGATAACATAGTACATTTTATAATACCTACCCTTCACAACATCGTCAGTAAAACCTATGAACTAACATCATATATAAGGCCAATAAATACAATAGTCATCATCATCAGCCTAATAATATTGCCACTACTGGGACACAGGCATCCTCTCTGTGAGAAACGTAATGGGCCTTAATCCACCGGGCGAGATCCGCGGGCCCAGTGCCGGTTGGTGGATGTCACATGTCTTCGAAGTTTTGGTTTTAGGACATGCCAGTTTCCTCACGATGTTTTCCTTCACCGTTTATAAGAGCAGTGGTGATGAAATAATTTACACAAAGTAAAACGCCTGCCTGGGTTTGAACTCACGACCTACGATACGTAAGTCGGCGCCGTTACCACTGGGCCACCACTGCTCTTACTACAATTTAATACAAAAGTATTCTTATTAAAAAACATAAAAATCTCAAGTAAACACAGACGAGACATTCCACTTGCATTCACCCATGCACAAATGGGGTAAATTGCAACATTTCCAACGTAGCTCAAAAAGAGATACTTACGCAGAGATCTCTAGTAAAATTGCTCCTAGATCATGATGAATAAGAATAAAAAAAGGCTTTTCAAAAAACTTACCGAAGCATGGCCCCCACTCCAGATTAAACGTACATTCAGCAATATTTTTCACAAAGGGATACCTTAATCCCTAACAAGTGGGGGTAAGCCTTTATACCCCGATTTTCATAACCGCTCGCTCTTCGAAATTGAAATTGCAGCTGTATGAAAAAGGGATCGGTTTTGTTTTCTTGTAGGTGAGTTTGGAATTTAAATGCATTGGTAATATTTTGGGGATGTTAATACTGCTGAAAACATCGTGAGGAAACTGGCTTGTCCTAAGACCAAAAATTCACCAACCCGCATTGGATCCGTGTAGTGGATTACGTACGGCCCACTCACAAAGATGAGGCCTGTTTCCCAGCAGTGGGATCTTTATAGGCAGATTACACTTACGGTAATATAGCTGAAAGACGCTAATGACTTCAATACAGCATTTCCTATAACGGTTTAACCATCAATCTGTCAAAAACCCCACCATCATTCTTTCCCACAACGACCGTTTTTGGAATTTAGAACTAAAGGATCGAAAAATCTCAGCAAACTTATTTAAATCACATCCAATCGTTAATCACTACAACAAACCTACCTATTTCCGTGTTCGAATTTCAAATACAAACACCAAATATTTGCCTCTAAAAAAGGGGGTAAAACAAAGACTATAATACCATCTGGGACTGGTATTGATTTCGATACCGCTCGCTATATCTCGCGTGCGATAAGTCTCGAGCGTGTTGACAATAGACCGCATAAGCTTTCATTCCGATATTAATATTGCCGAGTTGAAAACTCGCCGATGGGTTGCCATCATTTTTTTTTACGTTTTTTATTGAAAACTTTTTCTGGCGTCAATGGTGTCTGGTCAGTGAACTTTGATCACAATGTTACAGGGAAATTAAAATATTTAATCGATTGTTTTCGATTGATCTGTTTGTACCTACTGGCATATAGGAAAAAGGGTCAAAATAGAACATTTTGAAAGGCAGATAAGGTATTTATTTAGTACCTATTTTAAGTCTTAAAACGGATCAGGAAGAATCTTGTAAGCATGTGGATGGCAAATAGTTTTTTTTTTAAATAAATAAATATTATGTTGTCCTAGTATTCAGCTACGGTAACACCATTTGCTGACGCTGCTAATAGATCCTTACTTACTTATATTAGGCAAACGGCAGTTGAAAGGTGGGACTTGGTCTGCATTGTGCTCTGGCAGTTGAGAGTGTGTCATGCTCTCTAATGTCTCACTGATGGTGGCACATGTGTTGGATCATTCGGTTCCCTTCATGATTGTTGAGCTGAGTGATGCCAATCCATGCGTCATATTCGTGAATGGGCGCTATCAGTTGGGACTGATCATAACTTAGCTGCCACGGCCTGCTTTTAATTGCGTTCTTATTGTATTTTTCCAACAAGAATGATGTAACAAAATTATTGTAATTAATATTGTTATTGTAATTGTTGTATTAGATTCATTTTTTGTTCGACAATTCAAAAGTACCTTTATAAGATCTAGTTGAAATAAAAATAATTAGATTTTGGAGGAATAATGTTTCATAGATTGAAGTAAAAGTGTATTCTTTGACAATATATGAAGATAGAGAACATCTATCGCCCAGAATTGACCAGAAGCAAGTACTGACTTTTATATGAATCTGAAGGTGTTTCCATCTAGGACGTTGCGAATGAACTTTTAGAGTAGGGCACAATTAAATCAAACTCTATCGATTTTGTGTTCAGACTCCAATCTACATTCTTTTCAGTTTTATTAATACTTATTCAGAAATTATAACATCCAACGTCATAAAATCTTAGTCTCGAATAATTATGCTTTAGAAATATTCACGCTCCTTCTGCAAAAATCTATAAAGACCAAACCGAGAGGGAGGGAAGACTTATTTCTGGACTTTTAAACAATGGGCAATTAAGTTAGGATATTATAAGAGCAAAGTTAATCTATTGTGACTGGGTAATTAGTGAGCTTAGTAGTTAAAACGATACTTTTATGGTTCAGTACGCAAGTAAACTTTAATTTTATTTCAGTAAAATTAGACGCACACGCCTAGTAATTTCCTGTGCAATAGGGTAACATAATAAATCAAGTACTGGGTTTTTAAAATACCGCTAAACAATATCTTATTTTTAATCGACTCAAAAATAAAGGAGGTTCCGCAGAAACAGGTGTCAAATTTCGTAATAAAGGTTATGCAGTCGTTTCGAATGCCGCTACAAAATAAGTTATTTTTGCTCCAAAACATTTTCGTAATTCTCAGTAGCAAAAAATAAAATGTTGTGTTAAATATTATTTTCACTCTAATGACAGAACTCTCTACTTTTGAAAAGACAACCCTGTCAGAGGTCAACACACTGTTAACCTTGTTTAATAAAAAGTAATTAGCGTTTTTAAAACATTAGCCAGCGACATACAATGAAAAAAGAAAATAACACAAAATAATTTGCCTTTTCACTAAGTGTCAGGGGTCGAAAGTGATTACGCCTGAACACCATAATTTAGGATGAAAGTTAGAAAAGATTCCGTCCAAAGAATTAAGGACAAAAGACCTTTTTCGGGCGGTTTACATTATAAAACAATGGCCACCAACGGAACCCCGTTTGAAGCTAGGGCTGTATCCAACAAAAAGGATATAGAGCACGTTTTGAAAAATGCTTCGAAATTTAAATTAAAACAACCGGTTACATTCGTTTTTTTTTTGAAGCAGAGACAACAAACATAAGAACTTATTAATTTGGTCCTTTCGGCCATTAGAACCCAGGTAGCACATTTTTACGACCGCGGATACGCATATTTTGTATCGGAAGATGATCTCAGCCAAATGTGGCCAGCATACATAATTATTATCGCAGATTAAATTAAGGTTTCTGACGTGAGTCACTGTGGAAATGAGCGAAACAATAAATTTATTTTACGACCAGGTTTTGTTGAATTTGTTATTTAATTCCGGCGATTGTTGTGGCGATAATAATTTGTTTTTGACGTAATTTTAAGCCTTTATTCTACCCTCGGAAGGGTAATCTTTCATTTAGCTTGGCAACACTTTTAAAACTGCAATTTATCTTAATTTTAATTGTGTAACTACATCGTTGCCAGCCCTAACATGTATACCGAATAATAATGCGTTATTTGACGTGAATTATGTGAATTATTCGAGTTAAAGCAACTCCAACCGCGAAATTTTAATAATGAATTAAAACATCCTTTCAAAATGTAAATTTTTAATTAGTATTACGGTGGTATCCCTTCGGTGTTTCGTTCAGACGCTGTGTTTGTTTGCGATGTTCAGTTGTTTCAACTAGGGGAGTTATCGGACACTGTAAAGCGTTTTATCTAGATTTGTATTTGCATATTAACCACTCAAAGTGACAGCCACTTCAAAAGTGCATATGTTAATGATACAAATAAGTGGTTTAGTGCCAGGGTACAGGGAGTATCTCATACAGCCACCTGAAGAGGCACGGTGTCCCTACGCTGACCGCAAGATTTGAACAGAAAAAAAAGTAGATAAAAGGACATCCAACAATTCCTTCTGCCAATAACGACATAGCAATCTAAATAATACCAGGCGATTGGGTCATTGTGTCAACTCAGATTGCCAAGTTGCCAAGTTACAGAAGAAAAAAGAAAAAAAAGTTCCAGGTTTCAACGCCATCTGGACTCATTTTAAAAGTGGGTTCGTTAACCTCGGGTTACCACGGTGTGTATGTTATTTAAGTCAAAAAAAATACAGCTCAAATTTAAGCCAAATGTTATATTATTTCTCTGTTGTAGAGAAGTCAGCCACCTTTAAAACTAAAAGCCGTTTGTCACCTGTCCAAAACAGGTCACAACGGAGTTAAATAATTCAGTAAGCAGTATATTTATTCAGTCAAAAACTCCATAATTGCAATAAATACCGTTAAGTGTCACTTCAAAACAACCGTCCCCTAAATCGGTGCCCAAGTCCCCATTAAATAACTCTTTGATCATCTGCACTCCCAATATTAAGAATTTAATAATTGGGGTTTAAACAACAGCGTAATGTGTCAACAAACACAATCCTCAAACAAGTTAAAAGGAAATCTTATTCTCCCCCTTTCCCCCGATTGGTCCTTTGTCTGACAGAATCGATCCCCCGTCACTTAATAATATTTCTATAAGAAAATTTGAATCACCCTTTTCGAATTTCTATTCAAAGCGCCATTTTAAGCTCATTGTCTTCTAAAGTACAGTCTGCGTCGAAAATATTAATTAAATTTTGAATATCGTCTCTGGATTTTTTATTAATTTTAATATCGTTTTTCGATATTATTTTAAACTTCGAACTTAAGCGTCTTGTAAATAAATTAAATTGTACATTTATGGTAATGTAATTAGGTTATTAAGGTTTCATTCGGCGAAATAATTTGGATCAAATCGATTTTTGATTAATAATAACCATAGACAAATAGCTAATTTGCTATACAACACTTGGTTGAATGCTAATACTGGTTGTAGAACGCCTTAAACAGTTGTAATGTTCATGTTGTGAATAAATTTTCTTGTCTTTCATATTTTAAGTCTGCATACATTATGCTGAGCTTGTTTTGTTTAAAATATGCGTGTTTCGCTTTATTTTTGAGCAAAGACATAAAATATACTAATTCGAAATGAAGATTGAAACAAAACATGCATTTGTGTTTGTCGTAACTTTGTGTGTACACAAATTTATTCAAACTATACAGTCGGCTTTGAAAATAAAATTAATGGTTGTGTTCTCATGAATTTTAGTTGTTAAAACTTAATTGTTCTTTACATAACAAATGCTTTACAAGCCGTAACAAAGTCATAAGAGTGACATTTCTTTCTCTGTTGGAAGACTAATGAAATTGTTGGGACAGTAACAAAATAATTCTGTTGGTGCTATTGCGAATGGAAATAGAAACACAAAAACCGGCTAAGTACGAGTCGGACTCACGCACGAAGGGTTCCGTACCATTATTGTATTCACACATCATCACATCATCAGCCTATTAATGTTCCCACTGCTGGGACACAGGCCTCCTCTCTGTGAGAGGGAATGGGCCGTAATCCACCACTCGGGCCCAGTGCGGGTTGGTGGATGTCACATGTCTTCGAATTTTTGGTTCTAGGACATGCCGGTTTCCTCACGATGTTTTCCTTCACCGTTTTGAGAGCAGTGGTGAAGAAATAATTTACACAAAGTAAAGCGCCTGTCTGGGCTCGAACCCACGACCTACAACTTGTAAGTCGCAGCCGATACCACTGGGCCACCACTGCTCTCCTTCTTGTATTCTGTTTTTAATATTTGTTGTTAAACCGGCAACAGAAATATACAATCTGTGAAAATTTCAACTTTCTAGCTATCACGGTTCATGAGATACAGCCTGGTGACTGACAGACAGACATACGGACCGCGGAGTCTTACTAATAAGGTCCCGTTTTTACTCTTTGGGCACGGAACCCGAAAAAGCAAAAAAATGGCGAGCATTTTTCACAAACTCAATAAAAATCTTGTAAAAATTTCAACCGTCAATAAAGTCGTCCCCTACACAATTATTAGTATAATAATGAAACATTACGACAGTGTCAAAGTTCCCAGATAAGGGGGGAAACACACCGAGCATAAATATATTATTCGAACACTTTAAACTGTCCTCCCGATGGGCAACTGCCTTAAATATTGCAGATTTATGCTAAACGTTAACGTGGACTCTGGATTTTTTATGACCGCATAAAAACTTAATTCGAATTAACTCCCGGTGTAAGACGAGTTTTACTTTTACCCTTTTGGGGGAGAAGAGTCTTGGAAATGTTTTCGAGTTTTATATCATTAATGTAAATCTTTAAAACCTAATTAGAATCTTAAAACTTAAAAAAAAAACAGAAGCAAAAGGGACAATTTATTTGCAAGATGGATGGTTTTTCAACGGGTATCAAGATTGGAACGAAACGAAAACGTTCCTTTTTCAATTAAGTACATTTATCTTCGGTCATTTTTCAATCCTATTTCATTCACAAATCATAGACCGAATGAATAGTTATCCCAGTTCGGTCATTTCTCATAAAAATTAAATCATTTACTCATTCTCTTTGCAATTGAAATCTTAAGACATTATTTTAAGATTAACGCAAATGTCTCATTGTTTAATGGATTTTCTTGAAATAATATTTTAGTTTTTAGAAGTGAAATTAATAGTCAAGCGATTTAGCAATTGTTAAAAACTTACTTTCTTGTCATAATAAATTCGGGCGTTGATGAAAAAGTAATTTAAATAAAAATAAAAGATGTATTAAGATTATTTTAATATCTTAAGCTTAAGAAGATTACGATTACTCAGAGAACGATTATACCATTCTTATAGGTAGTAGTTTGAATTAGGCACCTACTTAGGATAATATTTTATACTCGCTACTGCTAGCGGCGTAGCCCGCGTGAATATCCCAAGGGAACATATTCCCGGGATAAAAAGTATCACATATGCTAGTCCAGACTATAATCTATCTTTGTGCCAAATTGCATTCAGATCCGTTCAGTAGTTTTTACGTGAAAGAGGAACAAACATACAAACACACACATTCACTATTACTATTATTAGTGTAAAGTGTATTTGTCTCTTAGCAAAGTATAGCACGTTTTCGAAAAACAAGTGGTCTGTTAAGCCGTTTGAAATCTACCTTTAAATTTTCGCTTTGCATGAAAACATAGAACAAAAAGTTTTTACATATGGCAACCATGCAAGAAGATGTCTTGTCGTCGTTTTTGTTAACAATTAACTATGTACATTGAATAGCCACATATATCTAGAAATACTCAGATTACTTAAACTTTGAGGTTACAGGCTAAAAAGATCAAAGGACCAAGAAACTACTTGACTAAACTTTGTCCAGCAAAAACCAATAGTCCTCGGTTAAGACCTCGTCTCTATTTAAATGTCCTGATTGAAATCCGAAGATTGAACACTCAGACGAAGTTACCATTCCAAATTGGACTTAATTTTCTAGCAGTTAAAGTTGAAAGTTGCTGTTAAAAGTTAAGATTTTCGTCTACCCTCGTCCAATGAATAATTCAAGTGGTTCCTAATAACTACTACAGTGGTGGGGATGTATGGATTTTGTCAGTTTCGTTTTTTTTTTGGATTAGATGAAAGGAATGATCGATGATGGTGGTAGCGTGGATTTCTTTTGATGTGTTTGACTGTACTTATATTCAGGAAAATTATGTTTTATTTTATTTTATATGTCCCATGTAAGGCTTATAGCAAATTTCGGCAAAAATTCCGTAGCTTTTTTAGGATTCAGTACTCAAAGGGTAAAACGGGACCCTATTACTAAGACTCCACGATCCGTTTGTCTGTCTGTCCGTCTGTCACCAGGCTGTATCTCATGAACCGTGATAGTTAGACAGTTGACATTTTCACAGATGATGTACTTCTGTTGCCGCTATAACAACAAATACTAAAAACAGAATAAAATATTTTTTTAAGTGGGGCTCCCATACAACAAACGTGATTATTTTGCCGTTTTTTGCGATAATGGTACGGAACCCTTCGTGCGCGAATCCGACTCACACTTGGCCGGTTTTTTCGTATATTCGCGTTTTACCACCACCTCACCTGATTGTAAGCGATGATTTTATGTTCTCTAGATAATATACAGCATCACATTTCATTTAAGCACAACACATTACCTCGTACTCAGAAAGACCTAAGTCGGTTACTGGACTGTGGTTATCTGCGTAGTCTGATTAAATTAGTGCGAAGCCCTAATTGATACCCAGCTCAACTTACTAATTAAATATCTGAATAGTATCAAAGTATAGTGTTACAAGCTCTGCCCTGCGGCTCCGCTTGAGTTTCGAGTAGTATTATTGTTTCAATTGAGAGTACCAAGCTATGTTGATGATATTTTTTATTACTCAGTATAAACTTAAGGTTCGCCTAATCGAAGGGACGAACTATTTTGTGCGCGGAGTTAAAATGCATGTTATCTTACCCGTCAACACGTGCGAAAGAGATGCTTGATGAGCAGTAAGAAGCTAGTTCGCGTATGAATTAGCAATTAGCAAATTTGTAGCGAAATGGATGATAATTTAGGACGCAAACGAGCGCGTCAAATTTTGTTATATTATATTGCCGCCCAAAGATACCTTAAAATTTGTGTTGAAATAGGGAACTTTAGACGCTCATAACTTTCACTTTCCTTTTTTGTTTCCATACAGGGCTAGATAATGATTAGACAAATTGATATCATTTTTATTTTGAACGTACACGAACGTAGGTCAAACATTGGAACTATCCCCAGACTACGTTTGTATGGAAGAATGATCGACTAGTGCAACCTTAAAGTGGTTTCTGAGAATTTCTCTAAAAGTTGATTTAAATTAGTAAAAAACGTACTACTTTGAAAACGTACCTACTAAAAATATTATAATATAGCTAGGCATTAATTTTTATCAGACGATATATAGACAATGCTGATCTAAAGGACATTTATTATTGTTGATAGGATTGCGTTTGACCACTATCATTCATTTATTCATCAAACAATTTACATTTTGTTCGAATTCTACAACATAATCACATTTCAAACTATAACAGAAGCAACAATCAAATACTATGTGTAAATCAAAAACCGTTTTTACATTTCAAACCACAAAAAGTGTAATGAGAATAAATCAGCTAAGAATTAAATGTCAATTAAATTACTGTTCACATGTCCAACCATAAAAAGCACAAAACATAAAGGAGAATACCCATTTTGTAAGGGAACTTGGGCCCCCATGAAAAAGTGGTTGTATCTTGATGAATTTGGTTATATATCGTAGAAAAAACACGTTAAATTCATAATTAGAAAATATTTTTCATTTATTTTGTGGGGTTCACGAGATATAACGATGTGTCTGTTCTTGAAATGAACCCTTATTACAATGCAATAAGGTGCATACAAATGTCCAAGTGAAGGAACCTGATCTGTTGTTGTCTGTACATATAAAGTAAAGGACAAGGATGGAAAAAAACACAAAATATAAATCCTATTTTCGGATAATATTGAAATCGCAGACACGATATCTCATAAGGGGTCTGTGTATGGGCAATCTCCTTTAATCAAATGAGAGTATCTCAACTGATGGTACGCTTAGGGCACTATTTATCCCAAAAACGAAACAAAACTACTTGTTCCCGTGAGCTACATCCAATGTTAATATAACTCACAGTACAATCGTAACTAACACAAACTTTTATTTTTTCCAGGTACGTACTCACTCTTCAAGTGCGGTAATCAACAAAGTTCTCCACTCCGCTGCAGTAAATTTAACAGTGGCAACACTGGCAACAAAAAGAAGTTCGCAACCGCCATCTAGTGGTGTATTATCGAAGTTTACAAGTTAGTATCACGAATAGCGAGTTGTAAGTCCGTGAAGAAAGATTAAAGAAACGTTTTGGTGTAGTTATTTTAAATTGAAGATTATGAATGTTGTTTGTGGTAAAGAGTATGTTTCGTCTTCACTATGTGATATCGTAGAAGATGAATTAGGAATTACGTCATGGTTAATGGAATCCTAATGAAAATCGCTTAATGTTTAGACCGCTTTAGTGCCATAAAATAGTCACTTTCTAAAGCATACTCCTTAGTAACGGCTAGGTTACAAGGCTTGAAAAAAATAATTATAATTGATTCATGTTCATTATTTGTGAAACATGGTTTTTTCGTGTAAATAATAGTTTTGCTTAAAAAAAATAATTAGCACGATAATATTTTTTCGCTATTTTTGGATACTCCTCCAAAACGACTTGGATTTTTAAAAACATTTTTACACAGAAAAATTGATGGCTGGAATTTCTTCATTACTAACATAGCATATGTACATCAAATAATATTTTGCAAACAAAACTGTTCAAAAGGAGGTTCAATATTGACGTTTTGGCATCGAGCGGGCGCACGGCCAGTACTGCGTTAACATGCATTGGGGCGTATATAGCGCCTTAAAAGTAACCGAATGAACTTGTCTGTAAGTGATTCCAGGCTGAATGATGTATAATTGTATCAGAATGAACTGAGTTATTATCATGAAAACTGCCAATATTGTTTACTTGCTTGGTATATGTAGGTATTGGGTCCGACTAGAAATGTATCCTTCTGTATCCTGCGATGACGACCCGTCAGATAAATTATATTTATGTAACAGTTTGTATTTGACTTGAATCGTTCTTGTGATCTATTTCCAGACTTCTGCTGTAATGCAGCTTACTTTGTAGGATGCCCGTCTTGACGTGGAGACGGAATAATGTGTATTTTAGGTAACATTAAATTACGGCCATTCTGATGGCAATATAGGCAATGAAAATTTGAAATAAAGCCATCAGAAAAATAAAATTAAACCCTATTTTCATAAATACACAATACCATAAAGTCTAAAGCAAAATTTTACGACTATTCCCTCAAAATTATTGCCCTATAAAACGTAACAAAAATAAATACCTACATATTTTTTGAATGGCAACACCGAGCTGTCAAAGGCATATTCGGTCATAAATCAATGGATAGTACTTGGTGTAGCTTTGGCATTGTTTTATAAATATGGTTGTTCGTTACGGAGTTAGCAGCGTATAATATAAACAGAAATACGAACGTGACCAATGTATATTTTCTGGTATATTGATTGTAAACAATCTTTGGTTTGGATGGAATTATGAAAGATCGTGCAAGGTATTTTATGATAGTGGTTAAGTTTACCATGATGAGGAGCTCGTGGCTAAATAATAACAGCTGTACTGGTCGATCATCAAGGTTAAGCAACGCTTGACGAGGTCGGTCCGTGGATGGGTGACCATTTCAATATAGCGAGTTTCCTCCGTGCCTCGGAAAGCACGTTAAGCCGTTGGTCCCGGCTGTCATTTGAAGATCTTTGACAGTCGTTACGGGTATTCAGAAGCTTGAGATCTGACACCAGTCTTGCCAAGGAGTACCGTGTTACCCAGTTACTGGGATGTGGAGGTTCAGATAGACAGTCACTCCGTGTGAAACATTGGTACTCAGCTGAATCCGGTTGGACTGGAAGCTGACCCCAATATAGTTGGGAAAAGGCTAGGCAGATTGAATATGTTAAGATCGGCAGTTAATTTTATGGCAAGATATGGTTTTGAAAATAGATTTCTAAGTGTAAAAGCTTTTTAAGAAACAGCGCTGTTGATGCACAAAATAGAAGTGGTTTATTTTAATTATTTTTTATATTATACGGATAGGGTGGCCTACCTATGTCCAGCAGTGGGCGTCGGTTCGCCTGAATGATGATATGAATACGAAGCTGAAGTACCTACACATGATTTTTACTTGTGCAATAAAAGCTTAGCAAATAAAAACCGCAGAATTCCATGCAACGCTTACCACATTAATGGCTCAAGTATTAAATCCTCTATTATTTCCCAACGTACGTTTAGTCAGAGGAGGTGGGTAATAACACAGAATTATATACCACAGATTATATTTCATACCTCTAAATACACCGCTGTTGTGTCCATTATGCTAATTTTGGTCTAGATGACGTCACATCCTTAATCTGCGAAATTCTAGAATATGTTATTATTCGACTATAATAACACTAGAGTACTAATTAGATCTTAAAACTTAAAATGGGTTAATGTTTTTTAAGTTAAAAGATATTTTAGGTCCTTTTGTGTGTTTAGAGTTGACAGTTCTTGTTGTTTTTTTTTAGGATTGCGTACCCAAAGATTTAAAACGGGACCCTATTACTAAGACTCCTCTATCCGTCTGTCTGTCTGTCCGTCCGTCTGTCACCAGGCTATATCAATGAACCGTGATAGCTAGACAGTTGATATTTTCACAGATGATGTATCAGAAATACATCATCTGTGAAAATATCAACTGTCTGTACCACTGTAACAACAAGTACTGAAAATGGAATTAAATAAATATTTAAGTGGGGGGAGGAGTAGTATGAGTGGGAGTGAGAGTAAATGGAGTGGGAGTGGAGTGGTATGTAAGGATCGTAGCAGGTGGCGTTCTGTAGTTTCTGCCTACCCCCATGGGAAAAAGGCGTGAGTTTATGTATGTATGTATTTAAGTGGGGCTCCCATATAACAAACGTTATTTTTTGCCGTTTTTAGCGATAATGATCCGGAACCCTTCGTGCGCGAGTCCGACTCGCACTTGGCCGGCTACACTATCCCCGGGTGACATGGCTACTTTTATCCCTGTATTCCGACGGGAACGGGAACTAGGCGGGTGAAACCAAGAGGCGTCCGCTAGTCTTAAATAAATATAAATTAATCTGTCCCCCAAAACAAAAATCTACTTCTCACTATAAAGTGCAGACCTATAACCAGAAAAAAATACAAAAAAAAAAAACAATTCAAAAACAAGACTGCTACTAAAAACCTTTTTAGCAATACCACTGTATAGTTTGGTTCACTCTCGCATGACGCTTCTAGAATGGGGTCAGAGCTAGTGCATGGATGCAGCTCGGAGTACGCTTGTACGAAATTAATGTCCATAATTGACTTAAGTTTAGTTAACTATTAGATAAATTACATTATAATGCTCGAGTTTTGTATTTTGGATTAGTTTTTGGGAGTAGGATAATGCGGTTCTGACTGGAACTAGTTTTTGTTGGGGTAAAATATTGTATTTTCAATCAAGTATTTTGTGGAGTTTTAACAAATAATTTGTGTGTCCTGTCTTGCGCGTGCTACACCTACACTCTAAATGGCCACAAAATCACATTCTCTTTCACAACCGATGGAAATTTCGGAAATGTTTAAAAAATCGGTTTACTTGACTCGCAATTAATATTGTTGAATAAACAAAATAAAAGGCATTGCGATTGATTGTTTGAATTTGTGTGTTTGCTGAAGTACCCCGTTGTTATCAGAAAATATTGCAATTTATTTGTTCGGCGCTCGACAACTGCCCGAGGAATTTATTGTTAATAAAACAACTTACTTCCAAAGCGATTACAAAAAAAATATTTTGTTCTAATACTAATGTAATATGCGCGGAGATTCTTAACTTCGCGATTCAGAAAATACTCAAATGGTACAACGCCATCTATCGAGCGTAGGGTAAAACTCGCGACCGAACACAATCGCAAAAGTCTTGTATAGAGACTATTTTTCGAAAAATTCATGGAAACACCACACAGACTTGGATATAATACCTTTTACCATAAAACTGACCCAAAGTAAATATTTCGCATCCTTACTAGTACTATTATTCTTTATAATGGAGCATAAAGTCAACAATAAATGCAAGAGCCACTTGCCCCAATTTCAGCTCCATTCAAGCTAGCTCAAAAATACGACCTAGGTACAATAAGGACTAACGCTCACCCTTGACATGTCTCTATTGACCTACTTCACAAAATACGTTTTTGAAAACTGGAAGCTTGTCCTGTAGCATCCGGATTCAGCAGTTCTATTCTGTCAAGTTCACTTCCAATCTCACTCGAGTGACACTATTCGAAAATGCATTCATTTTGAAAAAAAAGGAAAACGTTGGATGGACATTGAGATACCGTTCGAAATTCAATACGTCTTTCGAAAAAGGGCACTGGACAAAAATGTATACTACATAATACACTTCTTATTAAAATAAATAAAAGTTTTAAAAAAATTTAGAAAAAAGTAGAAAATAATTTTCAATCAATTTAAATTGAGAATAACGCGATTAACAACAAAATGTATTTCATTATAAAAAAGCGTGTGGTGCTTTTTAAGATATTTTTAAATGCCACTACTTTTACCAGTATCTGTCAGTGAAATATTATAACAATTAACATCAAGCACTCCATGCTTTTTAGGGTTCCGAAGCCAAATGGCAAAAAACGGCACCCTTATAGATTCGTCATGTCTGTCTGTCTGTCTGTCCGTTTGTATGTCACAGCCACTTTTTTCCGAAACTATAAGAACTATGCTGTTGATACTTGGTAAGTAGATGTATTCTGTGAACCGCATTAAAATTTTCACTCAAAAATAGAAAAAAAACAATAAATTTTAGGGGTTCCCATACTTGAAACTGAAACTAAAAAAGATTTTTTCCATCAAACCCAGACGTGTGGGGTACTTATGGATAGGTCTTTAAAAATTATATTGAGGTTTCAAATATCATTTTTTTCTAAACTGAATAGTTTGCGCGAGAGACACTTCCAAAGTCGTAAAATGTGTGCCCCCCCTGTATCTTCTAAAATAAGAGAATGATAAAACTAAAAAAAATATATGATGCACATTACCATGTAAACTACCAGCGAAAATTGGTTTGAACGAGAGAATCGTAAACCGCAATTTACCAAATACGGAACCCTTCGTGCGCGAGTCCGACTCGCACTTGGCCGGTTTTTACAATCAATTTTGTTTTTGTTGGTCACACTATTCCTAATTTAAATTTATTGAAAATTATTTTCTACTTTTTATTTTGGTTTTGTATTAAAGCGTATTTTTTCGTTTTCTAACTATTATTTATATTTTGTATGTAAGTTGTAAAAAAATAAGACAAATTTCTTTTTATTAAATTTATGTATTGCATTGTCATCGGACCTAGATAAGTGTGCAAATTTTCAAATTAATCCGACGTTTTAAAGGGATAAATTTGGGGAAAGATTCCGTTTCATAGATTCATACATACCAAACTAATAAAAGCGTGTAATGAAAAGTATTTTCAAATGTAAAAACGTTTCTTCAAAATGGATAAAAAGTACTCTCGTCAGATTGCCACAAGTCTCGATCCAACTTTTCGCACCAACCTTTTTTTAAAGAACTAAACTTATTGACAGCGAACTCACTTTTGTAAATCATCCCAGATAATCACTTGACACCGTTCCAATTCCGAATGTTTAGAGCATAACACCACTTTAAAAAGGGCATTGTGTGAAAACGTATGCAATGACACAGCCACTCCAGAAAATATGACTCCAGTGCCACAATGGGTTGAGGAAAACTGGGTCAGGAGCCATCTACTCCGCACCATGAGAAGGTGCAACTTTGTTTTTATTCACGATTGCTGCAAACTGTTTTCCTGCCCCACTTATTTTTTAGGTTAATTGGATTGTATGAGGTGTTCCTGCGAAATGGAGTGTTTCGGGGATTTTCATATTTTAGTGGTTTTTCGGACTTGGTATGGCAGACTGACAAATGCATTTTTGAATTGAAATAACTTGTATTTATTACTTTAATTTCACTGTGTTTCCACTTTGGGGTTGTCAGTTGTTTTTGCAGCATTATGTAAGAGCAAAAACGGATGCTTGTCTTATTTACTTAGGGTCTAACACTGAGTGTGACTTAATTTAAGCATTATACAAGGAGTTGGAGAAAGGTAGGTATTTTACCTATACAGACTTACAGAGTGTTTCGAATACAAATGTATTTTTTTTATTTACTTCGTTTTTCATTATTGACATCCACCAATCCGCATTGAACCCGCGTGGCGGATTAAGGCCCATCACCTCTGCCAGAGAGAGGATACCTGTTTCCCAGCAGTGGGAACATTATAAGGCTTATGATAGTGATAGCATTAACTTTCTTCTCAATATGGGTTTGCAGAGGGATAGTTACAACATAAAAAGCCGATTATCTTACTAATATTATAAATGCGAAAGTTTGAATGGATGGATGTATGTTTGTAACCCAATCACGCCGAAACGGCTGAACAGAGTTGGATAAAATTTGGCATAGAGTTAGATTATAATCTGGGGTCTCTATATCACATAGGCAACTTTAATCCCGACAAAATTTACTGTTCCTGTGGAACAACTTTCACGCGGGCGAAGACGCTGGCGGAAGCTAGTGTATTATAATTCTCCTGACCAAAATGACTCCTCCTAATTGATCCTTTTTAGGGTTCCGTACCCAAAGGGTAAAAAGCGGACCCTATTACTAAGACTCCACAATCCGTCCGTCTGTCTGTCCGACTTTCACCAGGCTGTATCTCATGAACCGTGATAGCTAGACAGTTGAAATTTTCACAGATCATGTATTTCTGTAACCGCTACTAACAAATACTAAAAACAGTTTTTTTTTTTAAATACACTAGAATGAGCTTTTCACAAAATTTAATTTCCAAAAGATCAAAGCAATATTTACAAAAGCTTAAACAACTCACAAAATACATCCTGTAACATGTTTAAAACTACAACAAGATGAGAGATAACTTTTACTTTGCTACATTTATTCGCATTGCAGTACAGCGACTCCATTTATTTACACTTTATTATGTTATTTAGCTCACAGACAGGACACCGCTTTGAAATTGTAGAATTCTTCTCTGATGTAGAATAACTTTATTAGTATTGTTCTTTGTTGGGAATGGGAAGAATCGGTCTTCTTGTGTGTTTTTTTATTGAATTGTAGGATGGTTACATTAGGTTTTCAGTTTTAGTTTTATGTAAAGTACCTGTGTCTTGGTATGTATGCCTTATTTCGAAAGCGAAAAATCTTACTTTTTTGCCTAATAATAGTAAAGTGTGTGTGTAGTGTGTTTGCCTCAAGTATTTTGTCTATATATCTATCTTCTTCACGCTCAAACGGCTGAACGGATCTGGATGAAATTTGGCACATAGGATACTCTTTCTACTTCTTTCTTTTTTTCTACTAACACGCGAGCGAAGCCGCTGGCAGAAGCTAGTCTGTCTAATAATTTGGGTTCCGTACCCGAAGGGTCCAAACGGAACGCTATAGCTGTAACTCACGTGTCCGTCTGTCCGTCGTTTGTCATAACATTTTGTGACGGAGAATTTTTAACGTCCCGTTGGACCTATGAATTTGAAATTGTTGATAATGTTTATTATTACGTATATTTTACTAACAAATACCAATATATTCTTCTTTGGAACCCTAAATATGCGAAGTCCGACACGCACTTGGCCTCTTATTAATGTTTACACCAAAGCTATGTATCTGTGTGTCTGTCTGTGGCATCATAGCGCCTAAACGGATGAACCGATTCTGATTTAGTTATTTTTTGTTTAAAAGGTGATTTTGTCGAAAGTGTTCTTAGCTATGTTTGAATAAAATCTGTTCAGCCGTTCAAAAGTTATGGGTGTTTTACTGTTTGAATCGGGGTATTTTCGTAAGATAAATATGACGGGGGTTTTTTAAATTTTGAAATTTTACTTGTGTATCAAATTGCTTGTAAACGAGTCAAGAGGATTCCTATGAATAAAGATTGATTGACATTGAAAATGCTATTCTAGGTATTCTGTTGGATGACATGCCGTGACTTGCCAATAATTGAAGTCTGGAACCCTCAAGTAATAATAACCACACAAAACACATTCTCATTAAATATTTTATAGCTAAAGCAAGGACACACAGAACAAAAGTACACGAAAAATTACAAAGCTTGATAGAACTCACGCGAAAACCATAAAACATTTCAGACACTAGAATAACATAGAAGCTAGTTCTATTAAAGTAAAGTTCTAACGCTAGAACCATTACATTTGGGACACTAGAATAGAAAATGATACTAGACAATTCTTTTATAGTAAAGTATAGAAGAATAATAATCACAATAGATCATAAATCACTGTATAGATTTTATTTTGAACTCTTATTATCTTCAAATCCGATTAACTCTGTTTTTTTTTATTTTTATGATGCGAAAGCCCTTTATTTTGCCTCCCGCTGTGTCATTTATGTTGTGATATTAATCCGTTTAATCACGAAAGTGGAGGTTTTTACCTAATGCCAGGTCTGCAGACATTTTTGTTATTTTTTTTTATTTCAGTGGTGACATGTTGCCCGATTTTGATATAAGTCGAATCATTTATTTATTTTTATTAGAGGCTGCTATTTTTAATTCTTTCATAAGTAGAGTTTGTGAACCACCTTTTACATATTACGGCTTCTATTTTTTTCCAAAAATAGTCATCGTATCGGTGTCGCATTGTCGCGACTGTCGTAAAAGCCGACCAAGTGAGAGTCGGACTCGCAAAACACGGCAAAAAAATCACGTTTGTTGTATGGGAGCCCCACTTAAATATTGATATTATTCTATTCTTAGTATTTGTTGTTATAGCGGCAACAGAAATACATCATCTGTGAAAATTTCAACTGTCTAGCTATCACGGTTCATGAGATACGGACAGACAGACGGATCGTGGAGTCTTAGTTATAGAGTCCCGGTTTTACCCTTTGGGTACAGAACCCTAAAAATGGCTGTTGAAATAGGGATTAAAATAGGTAATTAACCTAGTACAATGCCAGAGATGGTGTCACCTTTTAATAGCTAGAAGGTTAAAAAAAAAACTATAAAACGCAACAATGAGATCTTAGAAATAATTACTGATTAAAGTATTTTTTACCTACTTTTTCCCTTACTGTAAAATCACCAGCAGAAGGCCATCGACATTTCTAGATGATGCTCACAACATTTGCAATTTTAATTGCCTCTACTGCTCTTCCCTTCCAAATTTAAACATTATATTTGAACTACCCACCAAAAAAAAGTTGCACAGTAAGTTGCCAGTTGCCAGTGGCAGTCGTTAATGGCACAGTAGCGGTAACTGCACACACGCGACACTCCTTATAATGCTCCCCTCGGATTTATAATAGAGAGAAATAAAATGTTCTATCGATCCGGTAGGGGCTTTTGGGTAGGGCTGTGCTGAGAGAAAATATTAAAGAGCTAGATATTTTTTTTTATTAATTTTGGATTTGACTCAGAAAAGGCTACAGAGGAATGAATTGGTATGAGCTGAGAACGAAAATAGAGGCTAGAGGGGATCTAAGTTAGGCACTTAGAAAAAAAGTGATATTATAATACAAAAGAATAATAAGTTATGGCTAAGAAAAAAAATGAGGCATATCGGTTTTAAAACGTGGACGAAATTGAGTCTACTAAATTATTACTGAAATATTTTCGAAACTCTTTTATACAACCAGTGGTGTCTCATCCCATACAAAGAAACCGTGCCGACGTAATGTACTGATTATACTGATTATTTACTGTACAGATTATACAGATGAAAAACGCTAGTTACGTCGACACGGTTTCTTGGTATGGGATGAGACATCTGTATGCTAGTATTATATTATCTGTGATAGAACAGAGAATTGTTATTGCCGATCTGATAATATGTAGATCTTTTTGAGCACTATTAAAATATCTAAAATATTATATTACTGTAATTATATTTAGAGGTCAACAACAGAGAAACAGCGACGGACAACTAATATCCATAATTAATATTAATCTATTATGCATAATTAATTACCAATTATATTAATACGCCTCATTAGTTTTAAGAAAGACATAACTATAACTTTGTTTTAATTGGTATTTTATGAATTAATTAGGAATTGAAAAGTCATTATGAATATTCAAACTTGGTACGTAGCTCTTATTATTAAGTCACTAAGTATGTAATTATAAAACAAAATATTGATAAGTCACTAAGTATGTAATTATAAAACAAAATATTGAGAATGTAATGTATAATGATACTTATTACAATCAATTCGCTTTTTCTCTCGAATCTTCTTTATTATTTTAGCTAACTGCTGGGCCATCATAGTTTCATAAAATTTTGCATGTCATTCTCAGCTTTGCCATATTTTGCTTTAGTTTCAAGTTATATGCCCTCGTCTGTAAGGCTATTTAATCTAAAATTAAAATTGTATGGGTTTATAAAAAAAAACATAGTCAAACATTATGATCGGCACCCATAACCCTCTTTCAAAATGAATAAAAAAACTTACAAAAACTAAACAAACTGCGCCAGTGACACCCCTGGCACGCGACTCATGAACGCGTGGTTCGCACGGCCTGTTTATATTACCGACAGCTTCGCTATTGCCATTTTTTTGGCGTCACAACCATTGAATCAGAACTTAGCAATAATGCGAGTAATCGTCCATATCCGTTTATTTTATATTAGATTATATTTCTAGTGATGGGTAGTGAATTATGACCATTGTCCTTTGAGTGAAATGAGTTTTGGATCTAGTCCATATTGTTTGTTTGATGTTTTTAATAAGTCTGTTTGTTTTCATGCAGGTTAAGGTTGAATGGAAGTTCATAGTTTTCTATTGTTGCTTATTAGTAGTTTTTGTGTAAATTCCTTGTGTAATTTGATCGAAAAAGAAAGGAAAGAAATAAAAAAAATACATTTATTTAACACAGACTAAAAGACACACAACATAATATAAGATAAAATACAAACAAATAAAAAGTGTAAAGTCTGACGTAAGAAGGTAGCAGGAAAGTGTACCTCAAGACTGCGCCAGAAAGGCCCAGTTCAGCAAAATGTTAGGATAACTAGTGCCTGACGCTGGTTTCCAACTGGACCTAATGTGTGATGTGACGGATGTAAATCAGTTTTATACTACTATAGCCAAAGGGTGTTTTTTATTTAATCCCACTTTAAATAAATCACACAAACAAAAAATCTGCCTAGCGTTTTCCCAACTAGGCATGTTGGGTCGGCTTCCAGTCTTACCGGATTCAGCTGAGTACCAGTGTTTCACATGGAGCGACTGCCTATCTGACCTCCACAACCCAGTAACTGGGTAACACGATACACCTTGGCTAGACTGGTGTCAGATCTCAAGCTTCTGACTACTCGTAACGACTGTCAAAGATCTTCAAATGACAGCCGGGAACAGCGGCTTAACGTGCTTTCCGAGGCACGGAAGAACCTCGGAAAAAAATCACACAAACAAAAGAGTAATTAACTCCAAAAAAGCGTAGTCTGATCATATTCAAACCAAAATCGAATTATCTATGTAAAACAATAACCGAACAGATGCGAATCATACACGAGTCCAAGCAACAATTCCGCAGGGGGATAGTCTATACGTCCCTTAATAAAGGCCCTATTGTCCTCCCCCTGTATTTATTTCAGAGATAGATAATCTTTTATTATACCTAGTCACAATTTATGGTCGGACGTCGAATTTCATTTGTCATTGACAAGCTTTGTGAGCGATTCTTTTGTGCTCGATTCTCGTAAGGTAATCGATAAACGAATGTTTTGTCGAGAGAATCGATTTGCTAGTTTTGTAATTTTTGCGTTAGTTCGTAGGCAGTGTAGACCGTGCCTAATGGGTTGATGTCGACGTTTGGTAGTGTTTTTGAAGTGTGAAATTAAGATAACAGTTTCTTTGAGGTGGGTGTACTTTATTTTAGTAGATAAAACACGGTGGGTTCAAAATGGAGACGGAAAATCACAATAAAATTGTGGCAAAATAATTTAAGTATTAGCCTTTATAAATTCGGCGAATTAGGTTGTGTTTAGCTAGTTATTTCATTAAAATACCAATGCTAGTTAACCAAAACTATAAGAGATTTCCCATTTGGTAAAGGAACTTGGGCCCCTTTGAAAAATTTGTTGTGCCCTGATGATTTTAGTTGTATATTGTAGAAAAACCACGTTACATTAATAATTAGAAAACATATTTAATTTATTCACCCAGGACCAGATATATTTTTTTAGGTTGTAGATATTAACCCTTATTACTGTATAATAAGGTGCATACAAATGTCAAAGTGAAGTAACCTAATGTGCTATTGTTCGTTACATATAATGTAAAGGACACAAACGAAAAGAAAATAAAAAAATATGATCATATTTAAATCAGGCACACGATACTTCTAGAGGGAAATCTTCTTTGCCATTATAATCGTCATTTGTATTACTACATCAACGCGTACTTCCCGTACAAAATACCAAACCGATTAACTCGAAAAATAAGCCAACACAGGCGTGAAATAACACCCAATCTACCAACACGAGTACCCACCTACTTAAAACCCATAGGAAGTGTTTCTTCTTAATAGTTCCCATCCGTTACCGTCATTTACTGACCATTACCGACTTTCACAGGTAGCTGTCAATGGTAATTTAACTTCGTTACCAAATCAACGGCCAGCCTCTTAAGTATACGTTCGTTTAATTCTTAGTTTTTACGACTCGAAAACGTTTTATCGATAAACCTGTTGTTTCCGATGTATCGGTACGGTATGGTTACACAGAAAAGTGGTTTGATTAATTCGTGTAATTGATATCAATTTATTTGTTATGGGTCTTCAGCAAAAGTAGTTAAGATTGTTTTATGTTTTGTCTTTTTTTGTATAAAAGAGCAGCAGCATTTGATATAACTAGCAAATGCATACCTATAAGAACACAAAAAAAAATGGCAGCTATAAGTTATTCGTTTTATTTAACTTTGAAAAAAAAGTAGGTTTAAAAGTTAATTTTCTAATTCTCTAAAAACTTATAAAGTTTTTGGCACTTAATAGCATAGATAAATTGAGCTGTGGACACAGTTAATCGTACATATTCATCACCATCAGCCTTTAAATGTTCCCAATGCTGGGACACATGCCTCTTTTCTATTAGAGAGGAAATAGATCTTAATCCACCTCAAATTTTTGATTCTAGGGCATGCCGGTTTCCTTACGATTTTTTCCTTCACTGTTAGTCGTATCTATACCATTATTTATTCTGTGTTGTACTGGTTCTATTATGTATTCTGTGCTTATACGATCAAACGAATACGAAAGTGTACTAGAAATATTTATATTTCAATAACTTTAGCACTCACCTGTACAGTTTTACGATTTTAAAGGCTATAATTGATTTCGCAATCAGTCTTGAGTTATGCACTTATTGTGTTCGGCATAATCAATTTATTTATCTGAAAACCAATACAGCCAATACACTACTTTTACGACTTTACTACATCAACTATAGAAAAGTCCGCCGTAATAGGAAAACTTGTTTTTGTTTTTTTTACACGGGTTTAATAAGGCGTTTCGCACACTGCACCGCATAATGCAGCGTAGCGCGGGCGTACGCGTACGTGTTGTTACGTTGAACGTAACGTGTTACGTGCAACAAACGGAAAACGCGTTCACGCGCAGTGTCGTGGCTTCATCGCCACGAACCTCGCAGCGTAAAGCGGAAGCCGAAGTATGAAAGTGCCTCATTGGTCTAATTCGTTATTCGGGTTCGATTCCCGGGTCGAGCAAAGTGTTATTGGGTTTTTTCCACCTGGAATTTCTCAGCAGCAGTTCGGTGATTAGATTTGTGCTCGGTTGATGACAATATAGGCTCACCCCCTATTACACGGGACTTAAGAAATGCCAAACTTAAGTGGCAGTGGGCAGGGCACATTGCTCGCAGTACGGATGGCCGTTGGAGTCGAAAAGTTTTGGAGTGGAGACCGCGTACCGGAAGTCGAAGCGTTGGAAGGCCTTCCTCCCTAGGTGGAGTGACGACCGTCGGTCCGGTGGATGCGAAACGCACAGGACCGATCAGTGTGGCGACGCTTAGCCTATGTCCAGCAGTGGACGTCTTTCGTCTGAAATGATGATGATGATACTGTCTTTTAATAGTGTGAAGTATGGAAGTGTTTTTGACGTTGGTAAAGGTTTCTAGTCCTGCTTTGGCAACGCCTCAGCTCAAATTGAAAGCAAGTTTGGCACAGAATCTGTTGGTTCAATGGTGATAAAATTTGTGTCTATTTAATAAACTGTGTCTTTACCAGCATTTTGTATTAGATATCTTGCTCTCTGCATGTCGTCAACTTTAGATACCTTCGTGAAGATTGATTGTTTCTGCTGTTCTTTTGGCTTTACTGATTTGGATCAATATTTTTTTGATATTCTTTCTTTTCATACTCAAGTCTTCTGCATCTATTCTTTCAACTACTTAGATATTGCTTTTGATTATCAGTTTTTTGTGTGTGATCTTTTTCTTTTTAGTTACCAAAAAGCTCGTCGTAATGAGTTCTTAATGTTTTTAATATATGTATTTCTGTATTTCTCTGATAATGTATTAAATCGGTTAAAATACCAAATTTAGAGCGTCGATCGATAGTGAATTATTTCGAACAATTTTTATGAAAAATTAATTAATTTTTCGAATAATTCCTGTGTTTTATTTTCGTACGCGATCAAAAATTTTAAGTTTGTTTATAAAAATAAATGAAATGGTCGAAAATTTATTGAAGATTTTTTTATAGAAATGCTATTATATCCTAGACTGACAGCAAAACAATGAAATACAGAAAAACAGCTCGTAAAAATCATCTCAGAAACATAAGTACCTATACTAAATTTCCTTAACGACGAACATTAAAACTAGGTACACACCACACTTCATTTTCACGTCGTTTCAAAACAATCTAAAATTTCTAAATCAATCCCGAGTCAACAATGGGCCTTTAATCAACTATTGTTAATAGCTATTTATTGCTCATTAAAGGGTCTTATGAAGTATGGGCCATTCGCGGGGCCCATAAATATGCGGTACGATAAGCAATTAGACCAGAACGCTTTGCTATGGCCATATTGCTTGCCAATGTATTAATGCGGGAATTGTTTCCCCATGACTAGGGTTACCTAGCAATAAAGCTAAGAAAACATTCAATCTTCTATATTTTCTTCATTCACAGATAACCCCATGTGAGTCCGTTGTCCTAAATTATAATTTAACAACATCGACTCGAAAAGAAGAAAATTAATACACCTCATCATCTTCCTGCCCCCATGTTACTTGGGGTCGGCGCAACACGTTTTCTTCTTGCATACCGTTCTGTCCTCTACCAAGCTATCACTGACTCCTATAAAAAAAAACATACTTATTTGTTTTACAAAAAAAAAAAAATACCTACCTTTTAGTTTTACAAAAAAAAAAGCCCTGAACATTTTTGCCCAATGTCCTTTCAAATTCTGGACGAATGATCAAATACCCGGATTTATCCTATACTGGTAACCCTATCCTCAACCATTTTGTAGTGTTAAAATCGTTTTATTGTCTTAGAAGGTTTAACTACGTGGTTAGGCGCTTAGAAATAATATGCAACCTTTCGTACCTTAATGGGCGAATGCTAAATTTAGTGTCGGAGTAGTGGTACCTTTCCCGATGGTTTTGTGAGAGCTAGTTAGTTTTAGGCTTGCCTATTCTCTCTTGGGAATGCATTTTGTGAAGAAAATTAAAGTTTGATAACTCAGGGTTTCTATTATTCAAGTTATTTTCAGTATCATGAATAAATGTTGCCCTCAAAAGACCTGCTAGACTAAGACTAGACTTCATAGTTCGAACGTGCAACATTTGGGCGACATTATTGAACACAACTAGCGGTGTTATGTTTCTAAGGCCTACTTGCACTAAAAGCTTAACTCAGAGTTAGTTGTTAACACGAGGTTAAAGTGACAGTTTGTCATACTACTCGTATATTGTCAATATAACCTCGTGTTAGGAACTACCTCTGAGTTAAGTTGTTCAATGCAAGTAGGCCTTAATATTTCTGTTGTTATAATTTTGCGTTTTTAAACTCTGCTGCAACAGGTCCTGGGTAGAAAAATGATAATTCTATTCGTATAGTCCGTCAGTGAGATTATCAAATAATATTGGACACGTATTTTTTGCTTTATCAAATAAATAAAACATGACAAAGATAAAGCGCATCAAAGTTCAAGACAGGGCTTGTGACGTCACTTTGTCAATATAAAGTGTGCACACAGTGACGTCACACGATATATCAACGCACTGTATCGTCGTTATTTTTTTTTTGTTTACGTGGCAAAATAATAAATACGTATGCAATATTTTTAGGTTATCTAGCTGACGGATAAAATAGATATTTTTCTCAACTACCCCATTATCAGAAATATCTCAATTCTGAAAATGCAAAATGTTGCACTATTTATTTACATTTACGCCCAAACGGTCAGTCTAACACATACATCCCCTGAAAACGTAGCCCCCAATGATACAATACCATTAGCAAATACACTATTGACTCTAACTATCGGAAATCCGCAACACACAGCATTCTAACACAAACGGCTTATATTAGGCTTTACCAGTAACGTGGTACAGTCAAACACAAAAGTATTTGATGAATCAGTTGTGGAATACGAGAAGCAGACTGTTCGATGTGGCGAAGCTTCTGTCCAGCAGTGGACGTCTTTCTGAAATGATGATGATGGTATGAGACATAAAGTGAAGAATCATTCGTCAGTTCATAATTTAACTTTTTTTTTTTCTAGAACAGTCTGTTTAGAGGCAATAATTGGTTGGTATCGAACCTGGTACAGACACCTCAAAAACCGGTTATGAGATTATTATTCTTGCAGTATGCCTTCTTTCGTTAGTAAAAGGATTTTCAAGCTGAATCTTTACAATCAATCCATCGAAGTTTGGTCTTCTCTTGTTGTTAGATTCAGCCGTATTAAAAAGTTTCGTTATTCCTTGGGTATAGCTCATGTCTCAGCTCAAACCTAACATATTGAGTCAATGGTCTACTTTTACAAGTTTTTTTTATTATTTGGCAATGTATGTATGTATATATGTTCGAGTCAAATCTTGCAACTGAATTTTAAAGCAATTATCCTCAACCGATGCATATACGTTTGGGTTGGAAGACAATGCATAGCAAGCTAAAAATTTTGCATAAAAAAAAATGAAAAATGATTTGATAATTATTTCATTAGATGGCAAGTGGCAACGTTATTTTTGTCTTCAAAAGTGTAGGGTATGGGCACTTGGGGCACTTCAGCTTTTGGTTCTAGTGCTGGGGAGTAGTAGTACTGTCTGTCCCAGGACCACCGTAATTCCAAATTATGATCCTCCACTTCTGTCCCTAACTGTACTGTACAGTTACGTCAAATACCATTGGAATTGCTTGAATTTCTCTACCGTTCGTAATATAGGCGCCATGTTTGATTGTGCGTACCTAATTGATTTTCAGTTTGATTGTTTTGTATTTAATTACATTTATTGAAAAGGATTTTCGTTACTTACTAATACTATGTTAGCTAGAATTGTTTTTGAATTTGGTTTGATGGTTATTTTTGTTTATTGAGCGTCCAAGCTGAAGGGACCAGTGTGACACGGTGGTAAGCGCCCCGACTTACGTGTCGTAGGTCGTGGGTTCGTACTTTGTGTAAAATATTTCATCACCACTGTTCTCAAAACGGTGAAGGAAAATATCGTGAGGAAACCGGGATGTCCTAGAACCAAAAATTCGAAGACATGTGACATCCACCAACCCGCACTGGGCCCGCGTGGTGGATTACGGTCCATTCCCTCTCACAGAGGAGGCCTGTATCCCAGTAGTGGCAACATTAAAAGGGTGATGATGATGAGCATCCAAAATTTCGGAATTTGCTATTTGATTTTAAATTATGACTAAATACAAAAAATCTATTTACTTAAATACACAAACCTTACTAGACAATAGTTGGACCAACTAACTCGAAAAATCTTAAACGTAAATTTGTAGATTTTGAGGGAATTGAACCCATAACCTGTAGCAACAAACCCAATCTCTCAACCGCTGCTCTAGTCATAACTTTCTGCAGTGTAACAGTAACAGCGGGTAAAAATATAAAGTTACCGTTTTACTCTTCAAGTTCAAAAGTCAGCGAAAAGACAAGAACAGCATACATACACCGTATCATTGTAATAGCAATATTTCATAACATTATCGTTAATATAAGCCGCGTGGGTTCGTTTGCCCTCCTTTGCTTCCTAGCATTGTGTAGACGCCACACTCCACTGCCTTTGCTCCTATAAGCTTCTGCGTTACTTGTAGGGCTGACTCAAACAACAACAAAAAAATAACCTCTAGGTACTTATTGATTTACTAAAACAAATTCTTGAAAAAAAAATGTACGTTTATTGCGTTCGTTATTCTTTGCTCGGACTGATTTTGTAACCATCCTATATAGCACTGGTACAGAAAAATGGCTTTTCAGGGTTTCTTACCCAAAGGGTAAAAACCTATTACTAAGACTCCACTGTCTGTCTGTCTGTCACCAGACTGTATCTTATAGAAATTTTCACAGGTCATGTATTTCTGTTGCCGCTATACAAAACATACTAAAAATAGATTAAAATAAATATTTAATTGGGGCTCCCATACACACTTATTGCGATAATGGTACGGAACCCTTCGTGCGCGAGTCCGACTCGCACTTGCCGTTTTTATTTGCAAAAAAAAAAAATACAGCCATCGTATTGTATAGTTTCCAGGATCATGTTTTCTTGTGATAGTGATAATGAAGTACAATAAAATGTCTAGTTTATTACTAAAGCATCCATATTCAATGTCTTTTTTGCCGTTTTTGTATGACTAATTATACAACCAAGAACACTTGGTGATTGCAATTGATTAAGCAGCTTTATAGCATTTTAATTACAAGATACGCTTCTATAATTTCCATTAAATAACTAATTTAAAATTCTAACGAGACATTACCTGTATTAACAAGTAACGTACCTTAAAAAGGAGATTACAGTACATGTGCCTACAAACCAAATCCACGGCCCGAAAAAACAGAATTACCAAAACACAAAAACACATCTACCCTCCCGAAAAAAAAAGAAGTGACAGCCCTACACACACGTATGTTGTTTCTCACATAAATTCAGGGCCACCACGCGGGTCGGCGAAGGTGTTTGATTTACTACGCCACGAGAATAATATTGCATTCCCTTGTTCTACCTGTATTCTGCTTACATATGATTTATAAAAACGTTTTTTGGGTGCGAATGTTCGCCGTAAATATGATTTTCGGGCTAGACTTTCCTCCAGTTTATGTACCCTGTATATTAGGGTGCGGTGCCTGAATGTCGGGTCGGGATTGGTGGAGTTGGGCGCTGTTTAACATAAGTTAGCGTTAGGTAGGGACAGGTTAGGTGCGAGGTAGGCCGTGTAGGGCTTTAAATTGATGACGTAATTAGGATGCCTGGGTAAATACCTATTTGAGATCGGGTAAGAATGTTATTAATGTTCTAAACTCTAAAAAGTCACTGGAAAGGTCGAATCATGACACTATCAGATAGGAAGCTTTTTTTTTCTTTAGCTTCGATCTTGACCTCGTTCTCGCCTGGTGGTAAGCGATGATGTGGTCGACGGTGAAGCACGCTTACCTAGAAATAATCTATTCCCTCTTGACTTAAATACCCCTAGATTGTAGCTGTCGGGAAACACAGACTCCGGCAGGGAATTCCACTCCTTAGCTGTCTGTACGCATAATAAGTGTTCCCAAAACTTTTTGTGCGTATGGGTGGGATGTCCACCATGAACCGATGGCGCATTATATGTTGGCAATGCACTGATTCACCTGATGAAATGTGGTTATGCGATAGACATCTAAGATTCCAATGATGTACTAATCTAAAAGTCGAAAGTTGGAAACACTTTAAATGTTCAATCGTTTTTTGAAAATTTGAGCAAACGCTGGCAATACAACTTTTGTTATCTGGTATCGTTGCCAAAATCGCTTTCAAAATAAAATCCATCCTGAGATATGTTCATAGGTACATTGTTTATTCTAATCCTAACTCTCCCGTGTCCCTAGTTTGTCCCAACAACTTGCAGATACAAGTGTCAGACACTCAACTAAATGCAGTCTTAATCCCCTCGAAGACTCTTCAGCAATAATTGGAGAATATTGCCAAATCCAATACACTTGGCAGGAATGAATGCTGATTGCATTATGAAGTTGCCTGTCGCAGGTGGATGGTCTTCCCTTTTGTATTCCCTGGGGTTAAGATGGGCTATCCCTTTTATGGTAAAGGAAAAAGAATTGGTGAATTCGTCATGGAGTGATGGGAATACGTCACCAAGTTACTTGTGTTGATAGGTAGAAGTACTATAAGGGAATGGTTTGAAGTCTGATTAAAGGAGAGAGCTTTTTAGTTTTTCCACATGGAAATGTGATTAAGGCTTCATTCAAGACTATATTAATAAAATTCTTTATTTCACGGTATAATCAATTTTTATTACTAGTAAATTTTAATTTATTTGACGTTCAAAAGTGCCGTTTATTGGCCTAGTTGAATAAATATATTTGACTTTGTACTGTACTGATTATACTGATTATTTTTTGTACATCGATCGCGTTCGGTTCCGTTCCACGGATACAGATGGTGATCTATCTATCGCCGTGGAACGGAACCGAACGCGATCAATTTACAAAAAATAATTGGGAGGTATAATCACATGAAAAACGCTAGTTACGTCGGCACGGTTTCTTTGTATGGGATGAGGCATCTGTATGCTAGTATTATATTATCTGTGGAATAAATCTAATTTAGTTATAGCTTGTTAACTGAGTGGAGGCAGTTCCTTGAAAATTAAATGTTATTTTCAACACCGGTTTAAATTTTAAATAAAAGTTTATATCATGTAGTTGTACTGGCAAGGTTTAAGGTACGTACATGAGTTCAGTGCATTTTGCCTTTCTTGTTTATTTTACTCAAGCTGACCTTATGATGAAACAAAGCAACCACAAAACCCTGTCTTGATTTTAATCAACCAATACAAACACATACACACCCACCAGAAAATCAACACGATTGCAAATTCTCGATCATAACACCTCCATGACTTCATCAAACATTGCGAAACTCGATACCATTCATTGCTAATACAATGGGTGGTCCGTAATAAACATTGTTTTTAATTACGAAACTACTAATGATTCTTCGTAACACTGAATCAGACGGCCATGTTCAAAGAAATGTCAAATATCACCATTTTATTAAGACACGCGGCGAAATCTGCAACTGAAGTAACGCAATGTAAATTTTGACACTTGACGTTGATAGTAGCGCCATTCTGCAGTGTCAAGTTATTGTGGACCATGTTCAAAGGAACGTGAAAATTTACCATTTTATTCTGACACGCGGTAAAACCTGAAACTAAAATGTACTGAATTTGACAGCTGTCGTTTGATGGTCGCGCCATCTTGAAGTGTCAAGTGTTATGGTCGGTCCAGTAATTCGGTGTACGGTTTCTTGAGTATGTGAATTCGTTTTGAGTTATCAGTAAACAAGTGTTTGGTTGCGTAATGGAGTTTTGTGGCTTACCTGACACTTATTTATCGTTTAAGGAAGCTTATAATTAGCCATTGAGGAGCTCGTGGCTACATAAAAAGAGCTGCGCAAGTCGATCTTCAAGGTTAATCAAGGCTTGTCGAGGTCAGTCCGTGGATGATACATTATCTTTAGAAGCAATAGACTTATCTAGTGTTCAAATTTGACAGATATAAATGAAAAAGGAAAACATAGGGGCATAGTATATATCTTACTTTTTCCATTTTATGGAATATCTTTTAAATTGGTCCAATATTGGAGGTGGAAATAGACGAGAGCCAGACCTCGAATTATGACTTTTTGCTAAGGAAATTCAGTCGGCTCTCTGTGCCCATATTTCCTCGTAAATAAAACTGTTTTAAAAACTGGTCAGATTGATTGGAATTTTGTCATTAAGACGGCGACAGTCGCCAACGACCTTGAGGCAACAAAACGCGCACTCGTTCCACATCATTGCGACCCAAAATACAGTAGATTTTATTATTCAATGACTTTAAGATAAAAGCCGTAGATCAAATTGTTGGTAGTAAAATTGTCTTTGAGATGGTGAACATTTCATTAAAACACGCCTGGCAGATTAAGTGCGATTGTCGAATTTTTTACCGTTTTTGACATAACTTTACAAATATTATATATTATATTAATTACACAATGCTATACCAATAGAACTCACAATGTTTATAGGTCAAATTATTAAGAAAATGGTGTACTGTAACATATATATTTTCCAAAATCATAAAACTAGCCGTTTAGATGTGATTCTCATTTTAAAAATGTGATTGGAATGCTTTATTACTTGGAGTAATTTAAAGACAGACCTCGTTTCTTCTCTACTATTGCGAATTATGTAATATATGAATTTATTAATGTATTTACTCATGTACCTTAACATTGTAAAAAAACTATTTTATTTTTAAAAGAGTAAGTATGGATTTTCTTGTACATTCTTCTCCATAACAAGCTACTTTCCGAATGCATATGTAGAATCAATTTTTATTCCTTGTAAATTTTAATGTAACGTTCAAAAGATGACAGAATAATCGAACAGAATGACGAATAACTATTATTATGGCTAGATTCTTCGTTTTCACAATTAAAAAATAATCCTATACACTGGCGAAACAATAGAAGTAACGACTTAAAGAACTATAGGAATTTACCTCATACACATAAAATAAACTCCATATATAAATTTTAATAATGATATTCTCGTACTTGATTTATGCGGTGAGCTCCCCGCCTATAAGTCGCTACTACACGACATAAATTAAACCAGACTCTTAGACTATTGCCTACTTGCACCTCATTTTTGTTGAGTTATTGCTTCCTGCACTAATCATGGTTCTTGAATCCATGTGATTGATGTTTTGCAAAGAAGAGGTGTAATTCTTTCTGAATATTTCTAATTGCTTTTTAAAACAACAGCTTTTCAGGGAACATCACTACAGGTTTCCTAATGTTTTAGTGTATGGACAAAATTATAACTTATAAAAAAACTTATAGCCTTCATAATTGTCATAAAATTGATGTCAAGTACGGTCAATCTCGCTACCACTATTTTTAAAAGATTGCAAGTCAAAGAGAGATTGAGAAATCTGTGCAAAAAGATTTAAATGATCTATTTATTGGAACTAAAAAAAACTTAATAAATATTGACAAAATGATTTTATTAAACATTTCAGGCCCGTTTCATAATCGGACTACAAGACATACGGCAATGCGCCATCGGTACATGTTAGACATCCCACCCATACGCACTAAACGTTTTGAAAATACTTTCATTATGCGTACAGCTAAGGAGTGGAATTCCCTGCCGGAGTCTGTGTTTCTCGGTAGCTACAACCTCGGGGTCTTTAAGTCAAGAGTGAATACGTTACTTTTAGGCAAGTGTGCTATACCTGCGACCACATCATCACTTACCATCAGGTGAGATAGTGGTCAAGCGAAAGCCTTCCTACAATAAAAAAAATCTCTGCTTAGCTCTTTACGAGTTAAAGCACCTTTCGCGACAAAATCCAAAATGGCGCCAACGAATTAGCGTAACCGTCACGAACACATAAATTAAAATCATACAAACATAATCCTTATTTTAACGAACGGATTACCTAAATAATAATATTTGCAAAGCATTCATGTAAATAACAGAAATCTGGCTATAATAATAATTTATCATATTTAGTTGGTAAATAGTCATTATGCTGTACACTAGCTTTTCATTCGGCTCCGCTCCCGTAACCTATACAACAAAAACCAAGATTTTTTTCGAGGTAAAATACATTGAGCTGTTGACCGCATCTTCGCCCGCGTCAAACGCCAGCCTGAGTTACTCTTTATAACATCACCTATCTTCAATAAAAGTCCTTTCAAATGCGGTCTAGCCGTTTTGAAGATTACCTGGCACAAACAGCGAGACAAAAATTTTGAAAATATTATTTTTGTTGTGGTATAAATTAATATCAAAGTATTAATTTATTAAAAGGCTATTTATTATTTTGATATTAAAACGGACATTTAAATTTTATTTAATTGTATAGAAGATGTATATATGTATGACACTCAACTATAGAGTAGATTTTTATCAGTGAAAGAATTTTTTTGAACGGGGTACGGGTTTTTTGTTAGCCTACACTGTCCTGTCCCATTACTGAAGAATAGCCTCCCCCAAATCCGTCCAGGTAATCTTTTACGGAGCCGCCTCGAGCCAGCAGGCGTCTAGGTCGTCTCGCCACCCAGCAAGCAGGCCCAGGGATGTACCCTAACAGGCGTTGCACCTCTGTGTCTCTGGGTTCCAGGGTGTCTTTTGAGAGTCCCGTGCATGCTGATCACCGGGGTGGTTTCGGAGAAAACTCCCCGGACTTTTCCCCAAAAGTCCAGGCACCTTTTGAAGGTACCCCGTTAGAAAAATAAAAGGCAGGCCTCGGCGGTGCGGTCCATCCTCAAGCACCCAATTAGTGGACACTATTGCTCAGCGGTCACAATCAATTTTACTTCTTTGTAATATATATTAGTTTACTGATAAACCTTTCATGGTTTTATTTCAATGAAACCATTGATTGCTTATACCTATATTTTTTTTAGTGATATAATGTAAAATGGATTGGCTTGGATTGAATGACGAATTAGTTGGTATTTTGAAAGCCATGTTTATGTTGTAACTAACGCAGATTCGAATTTAGATAATAAAGCTAGGTGCAGTTATCAATGATCTAATACTCGCTATGTTTCATTTTGCCGCATAAATATATTATGGTTGTTGGAAACTGATTAGGTCATAGTGGAAATAGTATAGAGGCTAAATATTCTAAAGAATATGGCGTAGTATTTGTTATTAAGAGTCAGATAGATTACTCTGCCCGACCAAGGCAGAAAATGCCTGATATTTTCACACAAAAAGTCATCTGCATAAATTTTCATGTTTTCATGTGCTCTGGCCTAACTGGCTGCTAATCAACTAAAAATATCTCTTACAACAAGAATTACGAAAAATTAATTACGTTAATAATGCGTAATCAAAGTGCTCGTTCACACAGAGGTCCGTTTCACAGGTCCGCTATATCGTATACTTTTTTATTCGGCGCCGACTTATTTATAGTTGTATGAGCGAGTTCACACACAACAGTATTAAAATACAGATCCGTTTTGTTTGAAAGTTGGTGGTACACTGACAAAAAATTGTGGTGTGAACATTACCCCCCAGTAGCCATAGACTATACACTTAAATACAGAGATAGATGCGCATCTCTAGGTACGAAAATAGGTGTGTTGTTTGATGCCCCTAACCATCAGGGGGCGCTTTTAGTTCCAAAATAATACATCAGAGGGCGCTTTTAGTTCCAAAAAAATCCTGCAGGCCGCGCTAGTGTTCTTTTCTCCATTATGTACTTTATGAAAATAGTTAAATTAGGTATTTGATAAATAAAAGAAATATTTATATTAAAACATTTATTGTATCGAATACAAACAATTCTATATATAGTTTTATGCACACGATTAGATAAAAAGAAAGAAAAAAAGAAATAAATCGCAACCTCGGAATGAAGGGACCGAACTCAAAAATATTAAATCTACAAAAATGTAATAAGTCTTGAAAAAAGTACACAATATGTATATTTTTATGATTGACCCTTTCTTACTCATAATTCGGGCTCTATTTCGCCACAAGGTAGTGGAGTAGGCTTTTTAAGGTCAGTTTATAGCTAAATCAGAAATAAGAAGGAATAATCATTCTAAGGAATTTTGATAATTTATTCTTTTTTTTCTTCTTTTTAAATAAAATTCTAAAGCCTGTTGTTTAACCTGGTCATTCTTATCAAATTTTGATAGCTTTCCGTTTAATATTCTATTGACCCCTTTACACCAACTGTGAATAATTAAATAACAATTTGGTGAATGAAAAATATTGAAATAATATTTACCTAACTTTAAAGTTGGAACAGCATTTTTTGTCAATCTATGACTTGGTAAACAGTACCCTTCCAGAAAATGGTTGTTACATAATCTAACTGTGTTAAAAATATAATTATTTCCTTTCTCCTGTATTGATGCAGGTAGCACACTTTTCCAAACATGGAATTTTTCCAAGACCTCCCATGAGCCAGTGTTGGGATTTGGAAATAAGTGCAGTGGTCCTGAAAATACAAGAAGCATGAATTGTAAATGATAATAATTTAATTCCATTTGACTAGAATTTGCGTATTATTTGATTGAGTTTTCATTTCAACTTTGAATAATTATTTTAAGGATTCCAAAATACCTACAAACAAACCTTTTCGAAAAGCTTTTGCCACTGTAAAGTCCGAGATATATTTGAACTTACCATCATTTTTGCACCCAAAAAAGCAACGTAAACGTGATTTCTTAGGCATTTTGTGTTTCGAATCCTTCTTTTATCCGAATCAGAAAGCAAAACTCAGTAGTCCAGGTGTATTGCCAAGTAGATCAGAAAAGCAGTAATCGGTGTCCAAATTCAAAGCCAAGGTGGTTTCAGATAATACACAGGGTTCGTAATTCCGTATGTCGAGCGCAAAGTCGTAGAAAAATATCAAAAAACACGGAAAATCGCAAACAACTGATAGACACCAACGAAACTCAAACTTTTCAAACTTTCAAACTTCATCAATCAAGTTCACAAATTGGTTGCCGCACTTAAAAAACATTTTGTAAGGGTTGCTATTAAAAAAAAGTGCTATTTTCTGTGCTAAAAAAAGTGCTATTTAAGCGAAATATTATACTTAAAATAAATTTACACTATCATTAAAACATTTCTGCTATTTTTAGAATTTTAAATTTGATCATTTTACTAAAAAATATACATAGTCTGCGGTTTTACTGCCATCTAGGTACATTTACATAAAACAAGCTTTAAAATTAGAAGGACCTGCACCGTCAGATGGCGCTAGCTTTAGTTGTTCAATTTTGAATCATAGATTTGTTTGGCAGTTTCATGCCCCTGCCAGTAGCCACGGATCCATTAAAATTAATCTTGGAAATACGAATGTTCTGTATGAAAAAGAAAGAAAGAAAATACATTTATTTGTCACAAGCCACTAGAGCACACAATATAAAAAAGCAAAAACAATAAGAAAACTATACAATAATAAAAAGAGAAAAAAACAATATAAATATGACATTGTGTGTCCCACGGCTGCACCAAATAGGACCAGTTCAGCAAAATATCGCGCAACTAGTGCCCGACGCTGGTTTTGATCTGGACCTGTGACTGTGACATGACGGACGTAAAGCAGTATGAACAGTACCCTTAGGTTTGACACATTCTTAACTCCACTCAATTCAGAAACCTATCAAAAACCCATAAAAATAAACAAAACGGAAACAAAACAAAGGTGGCGTACGACGCGCGTCTAAAATATCCGACTACCCTCAACCGTCGATGTTTATTAATTAAAATTGTTCGGAAGTGGCGATTTACTCGTACCTGTGAATTAATTCCGGATCAGGCTTCGACATGTTACGCGTCAGGAACAACCCTAGCTCGTCTGTTGTAGGGCTGTCCGAAATACGCTCGCCGACTAAAATGTTTGTTAAATTTTGCTGGCCATTGATCATAAAAACTTTTTATAGCACCCATGGCTAATCGTGTGACACCAGACTTGCCTTGCCGTGTTGCCCAGTTACTGGGTCGAGGGTAGACAGGCAGTCGCTCCATGCAAAATGCTGTTAATCAACTGTATAATACTCACAACGGATCTTTGTGTCTCTGAAGTTGGCACTGTCAACTATTGCGCACGAAACAGATTAACTGCATAGAGCAAGCGAGATAGAATGATGCGACAAACATATGCGAGTGAAAGAGACAGTTATACAAAGCTATTTTCACTTTCAATATTAACACAAAAATAGCTACTGCGCAGCCTCTTGCAGCCAATTCAGAGACACAAAGATCCGTTGTGAGTATTATATCTGAATAGATTAGAAGCTGACACCAGCATAGTTGGCAGTGATTTTTGGGTAATGCAGCCATTAAGCTTTCCTAGGAATTAGGCAGCAAATATGAGACTCGTTTCTATGAAAATTAACATGAGAGGCATAGATAAATATACAGAGTTATTAGTAATAAAGGGTGCATACGCTTATATGCTTCAATCAACTAATCAAATATTTGAATATCAGCGCTTTGCGGTGTCTAGCTCTATGTTATATTGACAGAGATACGTTGTTAATGGTTAATTAAATTACATACCTACGTAATACTTTCTAGTATTGTAATTTGAAGGCAGTATAATCCAAGAAAATAACTGCAATTAGAGGCCAATGCGATAAAATCCTAGTTAAGTACTTTCATCGGAATTATGTTCATTATGGTAGTAGCACAGATAATATAATGCTAGCATACGGATGCCTCATCCCATACAAAGAAACCGTGCCGTCGTAACTAGCGTTTTTCTTCTGATTATACCGATTATTTTTTGTAAATTGATTGCGTTCCGTTCCACGGCGATACATAAATCACCATCTATATCCGAGGAACGGAACCGAACGCGATCGATGTACAAAAAAAAAATTAGCATAATCAGTAGGTAGTACCTTCAGTACGTCGGGACAGTTTCTTTGTATGGGATTAGACACCACTAATGTTGTCTGAAAAGTCCATAAAATCTCTTAAGAGCAAAAAAATGGGCTGTCAAAGGGCCTACACATGAGGTTTTTTTATTATTTTCAAATATATCTTTATTTCCTGGGCTAGTAGTATCTAAAAGCGTGTTTGCTCTTTTGAATCCAGATAAATCCGGTATTATGATAGAAAATAATATACTTTACGTAGGTTGGTACACGAAAATAGTTTCACATCTCTTAATCTCTTGTTATAATAAGAGCCTAAAAGAAAATTGTTTATTAAAGACACAGGAAATACAAACCTACAAAATAAATGAAATTATTTTAACTTAAAAAATGTGAAGAGGCCAAACAGGCTCGTATTAGCACCGATTATAAAAAAAAAACACATGTAAACTGTGACTCATTAAAAAAACAGCAAAAATTTAGCTAATGATCAATATTTGACCTACAGACACGCGTAAAAAAACAACAAAATTCACACCTTACCATAAATAAAAACATACACAAATTAAGCTTATCATTTTAAAACTACTCCAAGCAATTAGCGAAACACTACTTAATCCAATCGAATTAATTAATATTTTTAATTGACACAGCCCTGTAACGTTCTCTACGAGTCCCTAGGGCTGTCAACTTCCACAATTTGGACGGTAGTCGGTACAAGTTGGTTGGTGTCCAGCGTGTAACGTATTTAGTATTTACTCTTGCGAAATATTAATCTGCTGGGTAACGAACTGGCGATAGTTTGGTGACATAGATTATGTGTTTAGTTTTGAAGAGATGCGACTTGTCACTTGGGTACCTGGGATCACTTACCTGTTACTTAAGTTAATAAATTGTGGGGTGAATCTTAGTGGACACCGAATTTGCGTGTTACTACCTTAACAATTAACATAGTTTTTTTTTTTTTGACATTTTGGTTTCGCTCACGTCAACTGCCCACCCTACCCTGCTTACTTTCCTACCTATCCTACCTGCCTGCCAATTTTTTGTTCTCGGTGTAATTTTTTCGTGGAGAACTTTAAGAGGAAATATGGGCAGAGAGCGCCGACTGAATAGCTTAAGTAAAAAGTCATAATTCGACGTTTGGCTCTCGTCTATTTCCTCCTCCGATATTGGACCAATTTAAAAGATATTTCATAAACTGGTAAAGTAAGATATATACTATGTCCCTATGTTTTCCTTTTTCATTCATATGTGTCAAATTTGTACACTAATGCCTCTGTTGACAGCGCTATTTTGAGCATTTTCTGAGGGTTCTAGTGCTTCTAAAGATAATTTATCATCAAAAAGGAAAACATAGGGACATAGAATAAATCTTACATTTTCAGTTTATGGAATATCTTTTAAATTGGTTCAATTGCGTGTGTTGTGATTTTACTTCTGTTAAAATATCAAAAGTAAAGTAAAATGTCTTAAAATCATCTGATTTGAATCATTTAATTTTAAGTCGATTGCGATGAAACCAAATATAATTCATACATTAAAGACGCACAATTTCTATGTATAAAAATTATCTAAATTGGTACTTACACAAACAAAAATTCCAAAAATGCTGGAAATGGGTTCTGTTGGTTTTATCCTTTAACCCTGGCTATTTTTTTTGGATATATTTTCGGTACGAAAACGACTTTTCTACAGATTTGTTATATGTATTGATGATGATTGGTGGTGATGGTTTCGAGGTAGAGGAAGACCAAAGAGTCGATGGATGGATTGTGTGAAAGATGACATTACTATTGAGATTACGGCGAATATCTATAAGAAAGATGACGACATGCTGCTCCGATTTAAAATGAATTGGGATGAGGACGAAAGGATGATGGATGACTTAATTACACGTGATGTTTATAATAAATTATACATACATACATAAATAAACTCACGCCTTTTTCCATGGGGGTAGGCAGAAACTACAAAACGCCACCTGCTACGATCCTTACATACTTCTTTTGCTTCACACACATTCATACATCTAGTCATACACACACGCCGGTTATGGGTACTGCGCACTTGGCCTTTCTGAAGAACATCACCTATAAGGTCTACGTATGTCTTTCCAGGGCGTCCCCTCCCGGCGTTTAAATTTAATGGCGTTTAAATTTAAATGATAATTTAAATTTAAATTTAATTTTTTAAATTTAATAATTATTTTTTAAATTTAATGGCGTTTTAATTTCTAGGGCGTCCCCTCCCGGCATTTCCATTCACTTCTACCTTTCGTTAGTCGCCTTTCATTCTTCCTCTCAACATGGCCAAACCATATTAACATACTCTTTTCAACTTAAGGCACTACATCTTCTTTTAAACCACAACGCTGTCTTATTACCTCATTCCTCAATCTATTATTTAAAGTTACATCACACATACTCCGCTAATAATAAATTATGTTTGGTATAATTCAAATATCTTATTAAAGTTAATTACTATTAATTTAAATAATAGTCAATTTAATAAATATCTAGCCCGTATTATTCATAAAACAAAGTGCAATAAAACTACAATAAATTAACAGCGAATAGCCACTAAACAAAACAGCTATTTAATTAGTCCTCACTACCATAAAAGCACGTGTAAAATGCAAAGTAAGCCATAAATATATGTATTGATATTCACACTACAAAAGTGCGAATATATCTTAGAGTCTTAGTTAGAGAACGAAGAAAGCTATGGAGCGCCAAAATACGGCAATATTTGCAAATCGAATTATGTAAACTCGCTAGGTAAAAGGTCGACCGGTCTGCCGAATCCAACACAGTTAGTGGGTAACACTATAGCACTTGATAAGACTGAGACAGTTTTTGGCGGGATTTTTTCGAGTGAAGTTTAGCGGCTGTT
Source organism: Orthosia gothica (assembly GCA_949775005.1). NCBI lineage: Eukaryota > Metazoa > Arthropoda > Insecta > Lepidoptera > Noctuidae > Orthosia > Orthosia gothica. Next base: position 8,377,541 of record OX459060.1, on the reverse strand, counting down.
AATATTATTTGCAAATTGATTCCTAGTGGATATTGTATCCGATTGAAAGACTTTTATTTAAGGTCAGGATTAATAATTAATATAAATGAACACTGATGTCACATTTTCTGGTTTCTGACAATACATAACGACTGTCATGATCTACAAATGCCAACTTCTGGCTATAGAAAAGTGGCATTCGATGTCACCGAAGGCTATAGTCAAAATGCTAGGGCTTGATAACATGATTTTTAGGGTTCCGTACCCAAAGGGTAAAAACGGGACCCTATTACTGAGACTCCGCGGTCCGTCTGTCTGTCTGTCTGTCTGTCACCAGGCTGTATCTCATGAACCGTGATAGCTAGACAGTTGAAATTTTCACAGATGATGTATTTCTGTTGCCGCTATAACAACAAATACTAAAAACAGAACAAAATAAATATTTAAGTGGGGCTCCCATACAACAAACGTAATTTTGAGCCGTTTTTTTGCGATAGTGGTATGGAACCCTTCGTGCGCGAGTCCGACTCGCACTTGGCCGGTTTTCGATATGGCTGGTCAGTCGCATACAATTTTGCCTATTTGACAATCGCTATCGCCAGGCTTTCGATGGTAGAATGTCACTTATCTAGGGCCTCAGGACCAACGCCTAAATGACCAAAAATCAATCAATATCCATTGTGTTTATCACTTTTTTTCTGGCCCAAAAATCTTATTAAACGGTATTGCTCCAAATTGCTCATTTTATTTCTCCACCGACCAGTACCAAGCAATAAATTGCTCTAAAAACACCCTCGTTACACACCTTGTCTAATTCTTTCTTCGTTGCAAATAAATATCTCACTGTTGCCCTCGTGTTCGCCTCACTAAATTAGTATTTTATAGCCCTCACCCGTTTTCAAATTTTATTGCTCTATGCCGAATAGAAACGTATAAATCTTGTTGGTTTGATTCCGCACAATTTGTTTATTAGTGTGTTGAAAATAACTGGTTTTATTGCGGTTTTGTGGCTAATAGTAGTTTAAAGTAATTCATTAGGTTTATGGGTTTACTTCTCTAGTCATTTTTTGTATCAGTTCTAATCATAATAGATCATAAATTCTTTTTGATACAAGGCAAATCATCATCATCATATTAGCCGAAAGAAGTCCACTGCCAGCAATAGGCCTCTCCCAAGCGTCGCTATATTGACCGGTCCCGTGCGTCCCGCATCCAGCGGATCCCCGCAACATTCACCAGGTCATCAGTCCATCTGGTGGGAGGCCTTCCAACGCAACGTCTTCCAACTCGCGGTCGCCACTCCGGAACTTTTCGGCCCCAACGGCCATCCGTTCTGCGAGCAATGTGCCCTGCCCACTGCCACTTAAGTTTGGCAATTCTTCGGGTTATGTCGGTAACCCTGGTTCTCTTGCGGATCTCTACATTTCTGATTCGATCACGCAAGGAAACTCAGAGCCATAGCCTAAACGCGGGCGAAGCCGCTGGCAGAAGCTAGTTTGTAGATATTTGACAGACATTACGGATATACCACCAACCACCCATGGCCCCACCGACATCTTGTCATATTGGCCGAATCTCAAGGAGACGGCTGCGGACATAGCCCGCCAAATATGCGAGCTAACACCGCAGTCTCGTCCTGCCCCTTTGTGCCTTTCTCCCCATTCTGGGGCGGCCACTAGCGTTACCCCGCTCATATCGGCAGCCAGGCAATCTGACACCATATTGCCAAGAGGTGTCGTGTTACCCTGTTACTGGGCAGTGGAGGCTGGCCTAGGATAGGCATTTGCGGTTTAAATAGTCTTTGTCCCTAATAACAGTTCAGTTTCATAGCAAAACTTCATTTTACGGACTGATACTTAACCCGATTCTACATCTATTACACTGAGTGAAAACATATGAAAATTTAACGCCTGCAGCCTACCACGTCCGTCAAATTTAATTGGATTGACACTAGAAACGTCATTGACGAAGTTTATATTGTTAACTAGAGTTTTACAGCGGTTAAAGTTTGTTTTACAAGCGTGTTTGTGGCCAGTGTTTTTAATTTCAACTTTTTTATGTGTTGAACAGTGAAAAAGTACAGGGTAATGGTGTACACAAATGATAATACAATTTACAACCAAGGGGTCTTTAAGTCAAGACTAACTAACTATAATATAATACTAGCAAATAGATGCCTCATCCCATACAAAGAAACCGTGCCCACGTAACTAGCGTTTGCCGTCTGATTATTTTTCTAAGAAGATCAATCGCGTTCGGTTCCGTTCCAAGGATATAGATGGTATTAGCAGCGAATTGCAAGTAAAAGGGTTTGCTCGATTCGTGAATACTTTTTTTTTAAATACATAGATTTGATTTATAGTATATTTTTGCACGTTTTTACAGTTTCATTGTACCGAAATGTGTTACAAAACAAATTGAAAAAAAAACGAGTGGATGCCTCAGAAATTTTAAACCGCGGCATCTATTAGAATCAATTTTATATGATCCATTCAAATATTAATTTGAAGTGAATTAAGCATTAATTAAACAAGAACATACACTTTAACTTAGTGCAATTTATTTGAACCAAATTGATTTTATTTGCGTTAAGTGCCCTTGCTTCTAGGCAAGCGTGCCTTAACATCGACCACATCATCGCTTTCCATCAGGTTATGGCGGCATAAGAGCTTACTTGCCCACTGAGAGACAAACATTGCTGTTCATTGGCTGGTAATAAAAAGGTAAATACCATTTGAAAAGAAAGAAAGAAAACATATTTATTTGACACAAGCCACTAGAGCACACAGCATAAATATAAAAAAGAAGGAGAAAAAAAATCTATTATTGATGTGATTGTATTTCATAAATTAGGTCAGTTTGTCCACGCTTACTAAAACATTTTCCAGTAATGTATCTCATCTTGAAAGAAGATGCACTTACCTCGTTAGTAAACCAATTCACTGGAAGAAAGGAAACTCTGGTTTCTTTACACCAGCTTAATTTAGAAACAGTAAAATGTTACCCTATTCGTCAAATCAGACATCTCAAAATACCACTTAAAACATTTGAAATTAAGTACGTATAAAGAATGGCCTTTAAACCCCATAATTGTAGTATTTACAGCAAAACTTTGGCACGAAACAATGGCAAAATATACTGCCGGCCATCTTTCACACTTTCAACAAGTAAATTCCCATACGTCAAACATAAAAATGCCGCAGCATATAATTATAACTCGGGTAATATTTTTACGTTAGGCAACACTACATTCGTCTGTCAAGATATGAAATTGAGAAGTGGCAACTCTTGTTATTCAACTGAGTACTGATATTTCTGTTCAACGCAATTTTAAATGAGTAGTGCAGATAAAAGTATTTAACGCTAGATATGTTGAATCTGAAATACGAATTACACACAGTGTAGCAAAAAAAATTGACATAACCAAAACTTCTGGTTACAACCATATTAATTTTTATGTTTAGACTAAATTCCACCATTTAATTATTATGTCCTTTATTCAACTTATTTCTTATATAATATATTTTTAAATATTTTTATAAAACATACAAAAGAAAACATTTAAAAATATAAAAAAATAGAGGCCTACCGGTATCGAGAACAGGGTCCAAGCTACCGGCGGTCAGGGCTCCAGAGAGAGGAACCTCCTAACAATACGAGCCGTGTCCAGCAGTACTGTTTTCTGGATCAGGCCCTAGACCCAGCCGCCTAACGAGAGCCTCCTAAGATGTTGGTCGAGGCTCGTGGCTATTAAGCCATTGGCTGACATGACAAATTGTTGGTATCATTAGCCTATACTATTTCTCTTCTAATATTAAATAACCACAAATATCTCAACGTTAATCTAATGCCTCATAACTAATGCAGTGTCTTCTTTATTTACAGGTACGTCAACAAGCTCTACTTAGCTTCCACCACACGGCAACTAGCAATTACTAGATATTTCCAAACCAAGTAAGTATGACAAATTACAGACCACTATAATTTATTTCTTATTAAAATGACCTATATTTTCTCTATTACTAAGTTACCTAGAAAAAACTAGACGAAACTACGCAACGAAACAATTTTCCGATTCGAATTCAATTACAATTCAACTCGTGACAATTCCACTGCAACTAATTCGATATTCTAAGTTATTGCCAAGTTATTGTTGTAGATGTTTTGCTTCGTCAAGCCAATCTAAGTTGTGTTGCCAACAATTATAAGTTTGTCGCTCCCTGACATTTTGTGAAAATGTCTGTTTAACTTGGACGTAACTTGGTTTCAGATTGTTACGGTATTTTGTATCAATCTTCTATTTTTGGATCCCTCTTTGGTCTAGTGGTCGCAAACGCTATTGCTGAGTTTTAGGTTCTGGATTCAAGTCCTGGGTCGGACAAAGTTTTTTTTTCCATTTGGAACGTCTCAGTAGCATCCCATAGTCTAGAACGAAGGCTACCGGTTTTGTGCTCACCAGTTCGCGCCACTGGCGAGTAAGGTTATTACGCGCACGGAAGCAAAGTTTGAACTAAAATAATTTCTAATATCGAAAAAGAGCGATTAAATATAACATTAAGTATGCCGTAGCTCTGTGCAGCCAGATTTTGCCAAAACATAAAACTGTATTAAAACTTTGATTGCTAAAACTGGTATAATACTCACAACGGATCTTTGTGTGTCTGAAGTTGGTTCTGTCAACTATTGCGCACGAAACAGATTAACTGCATAGTGTAAGCGAGACAGGATAATGCGACAAACGTATGCGAGTGAAAGAGACAGTTATACATTGCTATTTTCACTTTCAATATTGACACAAAAATAGCTACTGCGCAGCCTCTTGCAGCCAATTCAGAGACACAAAGATCCGTTGTGAGTATTATACTAGTCTTAAGCTGCCATATTTGGAAAATATTCACAACAATAAAAAAAAGTAATGAATAAACTCGCGCTAAAAAACAAAAAACGGTGATATTTGACATTTTGAAGACCTCATTCTACACCAGTGCCCCTAGCGGAAAATTTAAACGCGCTAGTCCTAATTGTGCCTGGTAATAGACTCGCCCACTTTTACATAGGACTTAAATATAACTGGCCAAATGTGGTTAGGTATATAAGGAGCACCTCTGCTGAACCTTTCGGTAAATACAGGCGTAATGTAAAAACCTCTTTGTAAAATGGAACTTTAATCTACTGGGATTTTGTAAAATGGAACATTAATCTACTGGGATTTAAAAAAAACATTACAAATGCTAGTAGGTGGATTATGATCGTCTAATCTAGGTCAGCCATTGTTTCTTTGCCGCATCCATCAACTTTTTTCATTACCTCAAAGTGCACAATGTTCAACCCCACAGGTATCCTTAACAAAAACTAAATCTAAAATATTTCCATTTAAACGAAAACCAACAACACGTACGTGAAACTGCAAAGTGGTACGAACGAGTAACGACTCTGAACAAAAGTTCAAAATAAAGAAATCACGTCTCGCGAACCATTGTCACCTGCGTCCACTACCAAAAGTGCATTTTCTAGAAGCTGCCGAGGCGTCCAGGGACTTAGTTTTTGTTTTATTTCTAACCTAAGGAAACTACGAATCGCCTTTCTCACAAACAAATACACGTTCAACCGTAAAAAATAAATTAAATTGCCTTTACTTTGTCAAAAACAAAAACATAAACGTTTGTTCTCGAAGTTGCAGAACAAAAATATCTTTCTGTTTATTGCTGTTCCAAAAAATGTTCAAATGGAACAATGTTTCAACCTGACAAACGTTTTTATGATTCTACAAGAGCATGCAGCTTAGCTTGCAGTCTCAGCGTTTTCTCTTCGGAAAAACTTGAGCGAGAGACGGAATTATAAATCGGGACAGTCAGAGAGAGACAACAGATGTCTGGAATAGAACAAGTTCGGTAATTTACGATCAGACCGGACCGTCAGTTTTTTGGCCAACTACTATAGTGCTTCGCCACACTGGGCGTGTAAAATTCATGTAATTTAAAACTTTTGTTGAATTAGTGAGTTTTTGTACACCAGTGTGATTAATGTTACCTTTATACGGAAGGCAGGGAGGGGGGATGAAAAGGGGGGGTGAAAACTTTTGCTATTACTTTGAACGGATGTTTAAATTTCTCAATAAAAGTTCGTAGGAGGTTATTTGGACTCGTATTGTGTATTTGATATTTTGACAAAAGCATTTGAATCGAAGTTTTGTGTTGGGGAAGTTGGTGGAACCGCTTAATAAACGTCTTTGGGAAGTACCTTTGTATTTAGAGTGGAAGTTTATATGTGAAATTACTTATAGGGAGGCAATGCTTGATTTCCGTTGAAATTTCAGGCGGATCTTATATGTCGTTCACTTATGTAATGTTTATTGGATCAAAGGTTTGTGTGGGCGAAAGGTTGCTAACTGTTGGTGAAATAAACAATGATTGGTTATTGGATGTTTGGAACCGGTAAAGTTTTAATAGACACAGTAATGGGCGCTCGGTTGGCGCAGTGGTTGAGCGATTGACTGCTGCGCTACGTGTCGCGGGTTCGATTCCCGCACGTCACAAATATTTGTATGACCTACAGATAGATGTTCCGGCTCTGGGTGTTGTGTACGTGAGTTTATATGTTTGTAAACGCACCCACGATACAGGAAGAAATTCCTAGTGTGGGGCAACGTTTTTTTAAAAAAGAGAAGAGAATTAATATGATGAAATATAGGTACCGTTGGATAACAATTTATATTTTTTAAGTGAAAACTACAATAACTTCTCTTATTTTTCTTAGGTAGCTTAACATTCAACTACGCCGCGCGTCGCCTTGAAATGATTATAAAAAAAAGTGATGAGTTTGACGTTTGATCTTTTTAACAGTCGATTGAGAATAAAATAAACGTCAATTGAAATGAAAAGGTTAGTGAATTGTCAAATTAAAAAAATATTATAAATTGAATCGGAGGCACAAGCCTTTATTTGTAAAGGTTACATTTTTTTTATATTTTACTAAATTGGCGTGGGTGGACGCTTTGAGAAGAAATAATTTTCGCGCAGAGGTATTTTTTGACGAAGTATTTGAGTACGGTTAATTCCTTAGAGAGATGCTTAATCTCTCTAAGGAACTAACCAATAGGAAACTTGTAAAAGAATATATTTCCTAATTTATTATTCTTTTCATGGTTTTCTATCTCAAACAAATGAATGTTAAGCAATCGAATTTATTACTAACATGATCGCATTTATAATTAATTATTGACATTACTTGACATATTAAATTAAACAAAAAAAATTGACATTGATCACGGAATTATTATAAATTAATTTACCTAATTGGCAAAAGCCTCATTGTATATTTGTACGCCACATGGCAAAACATATAGAAACTGTTTTTTATTGTAACATCTTGCACACTGCTGTAACCTACTTATGTTTATAAATAAAGACTGATTGATTGATTGATAAATTCTCTAAACAACCCCTTGAAATTCGAATCTGCGATGATTTATTTTAAAATAAAATGAGTGAATTCGTTTATAGTATGCGGTCATTTGAACGAGGTTTCAATAAGAATAAGTAATCTTCTTTGCTTGATAACTTTTCTAAAACAAAAGAAAAGCCACCAAGAATTATTCTCGAAACATTACTTTTAAATAAGAAAAACAATCAACAAATCTTTCTCTTTTAAGTCAAGAGTGAATAGGTTACTTATAGGCAAGCGTGCTTCATCTTCGACCACATCATTGCTTACCAACAGGTGAGATAGTGGTCAAGCGTGAACCTATAAATTATATTTAAAAACAACTATGTCTCGTTGTGAATCCGCGATGAATAACTTTGTAAACAAATGGCAAAGCTTGGTCCCATTATTCTTACTTCTACGTTAGCAACGGATAGATATCGTTCGATTCCCGGCTCTGGTAAAGCCATTAAGTTTTTCCATCTGGAATTTCATAGTAGCAACACAAAGACCGGATTAGTGGCTGGTTGATAGCAATGGTGTCACCCTTTTTGTATTGGGAAATCATCCAATGACTTATCCCGCTCTGGGTGAAGCAGGAGAGCGTGTCAGACTTTTACTGACTAATACCCACCCCTGTTCCTTCAGTTGCTTGTGCCAGGGCCGCGGTAACTCTCTTTCAAAAGCCGCGACTCAGACAGGGACAATGGTGTCACCCTGGAGCTTAACCATAACTGTCGGCAGATGGAATTACTACTGATACACTTATGCTTATTCTTGTTCCCCCGGTACAGGAACGCATTTCAAACAATACGTCTTGCTTGACATCATTTACGAGGAGATAAATGGTGCTATCCGATAGCTATACACAAGCTGTTCCCGTGCCGTTGTCCAGTTTTATCTCGCCAACAAAGATGCAGCTTCTGTGGCCATTTGTCAAGCTGACATCCTGGATAGGTTTGGCGCGATCATTATGGTTCCTAGCACGTGTATTTTGTGATGTATTTTTAGGGAATTGTGACGCTTTGTTGGGGGTTTTCGGGTAGTTTAGGTGGGGTGTTGTTGCGCCCGTATTAGATATATTAATACCTTACAAATATCTTGTCTATCTATCAACTTTCCTGCAGTATTGTCTCTCTTTCTCTCTTTTAAATGCATCCCAAGGTTGTCTTTGTCACCCAATGAAATTCTTTCTTCATTTCATATTACTAATAATATTAATGTGAAAGTTTGGATGGATGTATGTGTGGATGTATGTTTGTTACTCCATCACGTCATTCATATGTACTTTCTAAGTTTACCTTGGACATCACAGGCAACGGTGAAGGAAAACATCGAGAGGAAACCTGGACTTATATAGTTAATGTAAGTTTGAAATAGCCAAGTCAAATGCCTGTGGGGTTCCCGGAGGCGGCTTAATTAACTCTGACACCAGAGGTGGCCACATCTACACACGAAAAGAAGAAGAAGACCTACTTTTCATCTCGGGATAAGAAAACACTTTTCTCGCGGGCAATGCCGCTGGCAGAAGCTAGTCCTATCTATATTAAGACGGTACCCTGACCAAAAAATTGGCATGAGATATGAGTGTTCCTATTGGTCTAGCGGCACTGGTGGCGCATGAATTACAGTAGTGAATACGCCCAGATTTTAGAATAAAATCTTTATAAAATAGAAATTTTGGACTTTAAAAAAAATAACAATAATGTTCGTTATTAAATTGTCTATACATTAGTCTTAGTACAAAAAATAATCAATGAACACTTTACGAGAAGATGCATAATATCAATAATTATTTCTCATTTTTATGTTTTTTTGGAAGTAGATTAGTGAAATATATACAACATTTAAAAAAAAACTAAATCTACCATTTTAGAATCAATAATATGTAGAAATTTAATGTATTTTTATTATTTGATATTTCTTTTTAAATAACGAGTAGATAGCTCCTAAAACAGCACAAAAAACGGCTTGCGCGGCGTTTTGCTCGGGGTACCGCCTTAAGCCAGTTTTTCACCACATTAGAGAATTCTCGGGCATTGGCAACAAATAAAAAAATACTTTTCAGTTAAATTTCAGCTCATATTCCAAATATTTTATGTTTCTTTGACCAAACATAACTTACATCGGTAGCTGCTTTTTATTTAAAAATCTTTTCTTTTTTCAAAAGCATACCAAAAAAACAGAAAGAAAGCTAGATCTTTTGCAAGATTTGAAGTTTTCTGTCCAAGACATTCTTTGGATGACATTGCAGACATTATCGACAAAAGATATAAAAATAATTATCTGTTCTTTAAATAAATTGCTAAAAAAAAAAAAAAAAAAAAATGCTTTTAATATTGTTTCATTCACTAATTACTTCATTATGAATTAAGCTTTGAGGTAAATTTTTAGATTTCGTAATTAGCCAAGCGTGAAGTTTTTATTCAATGAACAGAAATAATTTATAGAGCATAAGTTTTCAATGAAACATTTATGAACATTATAATTCAAAAGAATACTACTCAACAACAAAAATAAAACGAATTCGATATACAAGGTTGTTCTCTTGTGCATCGATTTAACTGAGTAAGTACACATAAAGATACTTTAAGAACTTAAAAAATCCAAGTTCACAGGACTACAAGATTAGATGAGAGCGAACCTCAAATGTTCACCCCTGCTGTCAGTTGATTGATCTGTCAGTGCTTTGTTAGTAAATATTATATCTTCATCTTGGCGAGAGTATACAAGTTTGAACTTTGGTCAATGAAAATATTTTACCCATTTTTATCCGCCGCTTCACTCCCGTGTTCCACAGGAACCTAGGATTTTTTCGGCATACAAAGTATGGTATGATATATGATTATATTTTACATGCTGAGATAGGAGCCTTTTTGGTCTCGCACATGGTTTTTATTTGTATGCTTATTTTCTCGTGTCTCCTGTGCGGGTCACAAATAAATATTTTTCTTTCTTTCTTTCTTTCTTTCTTTCTTTCTTTCTTTCTTTCTTTCATATAAACTTACGCCTTTTTCCCATGGGGGTAGGCAGAAAATATATTTTACGATGATAAGTTTTATCCGTGGTGCTAGGCAACTGGCCTTATCCCAGTTGTAAACGATAATTTGTGCCTATTGGCCTTATTTGTTCTGTCTCCTGCTTCTTCTTCTTCATCGTGTAGATAGTTCCATTTTCAGTTTTTAATTTAGATGTTTTGCTTCGGCCATAACTCAGCCACGGCGACAGACCTAGCGCTGGCCTCGCACAGGTCCTTCATGGTGCAGGTGTTTGTGAGAGAGCAGGACAACAGATGGGGCATCGTTTGCGGTGTGGTTCCAGAGTCGCATTGTGGCTGATCGGAGCACCCCCATCTGACCAGCAGGCTTATTACGTATCTTTTGCAAGAGCAAGACGATAGCGATTTTTGCGCAATAATTGCTTTTCCATACAGATATTTAGAGTTGGTGGCGGTTGTTTTTATTAAATAAGTGCTTTTGACAAATAGCGAGCGATTAGCAAACGATTGTGTAGGACCTACCATACCTACACTGCACGTAATTCCGACTTTTATGACATAAAAGCGTTTGATCGCTATCGTTTTGCTCTTGCAAAAGATACGTAATAACCCTGCAGGTTGTACCTACAGCGACCCACTTGGCTTCGCAGCCTACTTGAGGATTGTCTCCGGCTTGATATGGATGGCAGTGGAAATTGTGTTGTTTTTTCCTACTTCTCCTTTATTATTTTCTGATTAATTTCATTGCGAGATCCAAGACCGTTAAATTAATTCTCCGGGACTTCGTGGAGCTTCTTTGCCTCGGCGCTTTTCTGGTGGTCGCCACTTTTGATTCTCGCTTTCAGGATTTGCAGTGGTTTGGGAATAGTGTGGTGGAATTGTTCCAAAAATGCTATGAATTTTACCTCTTTATAATATTGGTTAAAAATGTCCACGGTCCCTCATAAAACCTAATAATCTGGTGTCTTTGAAAACATAAGTTTTTCCAAAGGCTATTATAACCCTGCACCAATAAACATCTAAGTTTCAAATAAGTTCAATAAATAAGTTTTCAAGGTTGTCTGGAGTAACCACACTTTTCTATCGAACATTTACTTAAGTTGAAACGGAGTTGTAACTTATTTAAGTTGTAAATGTCAAAATGAATGTCGTTAACATAACAAAACTATATTTGGATGTGATCAAAAGTCGTAAAAAGTAAGAATTAATCATCAAAACATTAGCTTTACTATTGTGATTTACATTTATGACTATTTCGTATTAAATTTGTATTAAATTGGCAACATTATACCTAGGCCATATTTTAATCACACTTCACACTAATCTATACATAGATATAATTAAATTGTAGTGTCTGTTTGTAATATTGAAGTAACCGTTTTTTACTACATGTATATGAATATATATACGGTACATACACCAAAATAACAATTTTTTCAATTTTTGTCTGTCTGTCTGTCTGTCTGTTTGTGCCGGCTAATCTCTGAAATGGCTGGATCGATTTAAAAAATTCTTTCACCTATGGAAAGCTACATTATTCCCGAGTAACATAGGCTATAATTTTGACGGGAGCGAAGCCGCGGGGGTCAGCTAGTAATAATATTATAAAGGCGAAAGTTTGTGAGTGTGTTTGTATGTTTGTTACTTCTTCACGCTCAAACGGCTGTACGGATCTGGATGAAATTTGGCACAGAGATAGATTATAGTCTGGAATAGCACATAGGATATTTTTTTTTTTATTTTCGACATTCACGCGGGCGAAACCGCTGGCAGAGCTAGTAATTATTATAAATGCTAAATGATATATGATGATAGTGACTCTGTCGGCTAATTTATTTGTTATGTTTTTAACCCCCGACGATAAAAGGGGGGTTTTATAAGTTTGACGTGAGTACCTGTGAATAAGTGTAGATATTTGTGTATCTGTCTGTGAAATCATAGCTCCTAAACCGATGAACCGATTTTGATTTCTTTTTTTTTTGTTTGAAAGGTGACTTTATCTAGAGTATAGCACACAGCACAACAGTACAGCTAAGGAGTGGAATTCCCTGCCGGAGTCTGTGTTTCCCGATAGCTACAATCTAGGGGTCTTTAAGTCAAGAGTGAATAGGTTATTTCTAGGCATGCGTGTTTCACCGTCGACCACATCATCGCTTACCATCAGGTGAGATTGTGGTCAAGCGCGAGCCTATTGGTTATAAAAAAAAAAAAAAAAAGTATTCTTAGCTATCTTTGATGAAAATTTGTTTAGCCGTTCTAAATTTATGGGCGTTTTACTTTTTGAATAGTGAAAATTTGTTTAGCCGTTCTAAATTTATGGGCGTTTTACTTTTTGAATAGGGGTGTTCTTGCAAGATATCGTGTCGTAATAACGTGTTCCATAGATTTTCTATCGAAGCGTGTTACAACTAGATAAATTATGTACTTAGCATGAAATAAAAATATGTCGAAGGTTTTTTAAATTTTATTTGTTACATCTAAACAATTTGTGGGAATGCACAGTTTGCATGCAAAATGCTATTCGTTGTTTAATTACATGAAATACTAACATGGAAATAACATACTCACTCGCATACTATTTCCTCATCAAATTATCTATCCTTTTCGTCTCCATTTCACCCAAAGCCGCCTTTCCTTATACACATAAACAAATTAACACATATTTCCACCATCCTGTATAAAGAGACATAAAAATAAAGGCATGTTCTAAGCGCACTAATGATCCAAGATGGCCGACCCTAATTATGTAAATGTAAGCTGTACGGACGTCACATCACTTAGACGTATAAGAATATTTAATAAACTACCCTCTCTGGTCAGTTGTAGTACTTTGTAAGGTAGGTAAGTGTTGGTCAAAAAATTGGGTGAAAGAGGGTAGGTTGTTATGTCCCGTCTGGTTGGAAGTGGATGACGTAATAAGGCTCTTGTTTTAGTTAGAAGGATGGACTGAGGAGAGCCGTGTTTCCTTTTTTTTTAATTATGAAAGCTGTCCAAGGAATCTAGCCGCGTGGCAATTTAATATACTGATATCACACTTCACGCTAATATTATAAAGGCGAAAGTTTGTAAGTGTGTGAGTTTTTTTGCATCTCCACGCCAGAACAGCTGAACGGTTCTCGATAAACTTTGGCACAGAGATAAATTATAGTCAGCAAAAGCACATAGTATACTTTTTATCCTGGGAATATGTTGCCTTGGAATAATTTTTGACATAGTTTACTTTTTATCCCGGGTATATGTTCCCTCGAGATCATTTTTGACTTAGGATACTTTTTATCCCGGGAATATGTTCCCAAGGAATCATTTTTGACTTAGGATACTTTTTATCCCGGGTATATGTTCCCTCGAGATCATTTTTGACTTAGGATACTTTTTATCCCGGGAATATGTTCCCAAGGAATCATTTTTGACTTAGGATACTTTTTATCCCGGGAATATGTGCCCAAGGAATCATTTTTGACTTAGGATACTTTTTATCCCGGGAATATGTTCCCAAGGAATCATTTTTGACTTAGGATACTTTTTATCCCGGGAATATGTTCCCAAGGAATCATTTTTGACTTAGGATACTTTTTATCCCGGGAATATGTTCCCAAGGAATCATTTTTGACTTAGGATACTTTTTATCCCGGGAATATGTTCCCAAGGAATCATTTTTGACATAGGATACTTTTTATCTCGGGAATATGTTCCCAAGTAATCATTTTTGACTTAGGATACTTTTTATCCCGGGGATATGTTCCCACGGAATCATTTTTGACTTAGGATACTTTTTATCCCGGGGATATGTTCCCACGGAATCATTTTTGACTTAGGATACTTTTTATTCCGGGGATATGTTCCCTCGAGATCATTTTTGACTTAGGATACAATGTACAATTCAATGTACGAGTATGGTTAGAAGAAAGAAAGAAAGAAAGAAAAAGTGTTTATTTGTCACAACTACGGTTACGGTACGGTTCACAACTTCGGTTAGCAGAACAGAGATTGTTACGCTACTTTGCTATGAGGCATTTTACAATTTTATCCATGAATGTAATAGATCTATCTCGTTTCAATGTGAAGATGTCTTGGTGGCCCAGTGGCTCATGTACCTCGCCTCTCGTACTTGAGGTTGTGGGTTGAAATCCGGGCAAGTACCAATGTGACTTTTTCAAATTCTTATGTACTTTCTAAGTTTATCTTGGACATCACAGGCAACGGTGAAGGAAAACATCGTGAGGAAACCTGGACTTATATAGTCAATGTTAGTCTGAAATAGCCAAGTCAGAGGCCTGTGGGGTTCCAGAGGCAGCTTAATTAACTCTGACACCAGAGGTGGCCACATCCTTACACTAAAAAGAAGAATGTGAAGATGAAGCAGAGACATTACAAAATTAACCCAGTCTTTATAAAACACATATTTTAAAAGATTGTTTATTGATTGTAAAATTGTGTCTATGAAAGGTAGTATTCATACTTTTTTATGAACAACAGAATGTCTATCAACGCCACAGCCACTTAACCATCTATAATAAAGTATCAAGTGAAACTGTCAAGTCGTCACCATCATGTATGTATAATGCCAGCCTGATGCAGGGTCCCAGGTGGAAACCCGACCGCACTTTATACAGCCGTGTACATCACCCTGTATTATCGTCTAATACCTTTTATATGTGTGTGTGAATTAAGTAAAAAGGGTGACGAGCTGGTTTGGAAGTAGGTGTAGAATTTTGAGGAAATAATGGGGCATTAAAAATGGCAGACTGTATTTTGTCCATTGCAGGACAAGGCTTTAATAAAACCGGCCAAGTGCGAGTTGGACTCCAACACAAAGGGTTCCGTACCTTTATCACAAAAAAAGGCAAAAAATCTCATTTGTTGTATGGGAGCCCCACTTAAATATTTATTTAATCTGTTTTTAGTATTTGTTGTTAAAACGGCAATAGAAATACATCATCTGTGAAAATTTCAACTGTCTAGCTATCACGGTTCATGAGATACAGCCTGGTGACAGACAGATAGAAAGACGGACACTGGAGTCTTAGTAATAGGGTCCTGTTGTTACCCTTTTGGTACAGAACCCTAAAAATGAATTAGAATTTCGTAAAATGAAAAGCCCATGATTTGATAAAATGGACTTCTCAGGACATGTTAAGAATTAAAGACTGAAGATCAGAAATATAGCTCAGGCTGAGTTTTACTACGTTCCGTCCTTTTCTGAGTAGCGTGAAGCTCAATTCCGGTCGCGATGGTGGACTACTGTGGACGCTCACTGCTAGGCAGACATAGGATTTTAAATCAGTCCTTTTCTGTCTAATTTTCTGGACTACTGAGTTCTTCTCAAACAGAGAAGAATCGAGCACAGATCACCACTTTTGCTAACTGCTTGATGACGATTTCAGACAACGAATTTTAGATTTGCTTACAATGTTTTCTTACACCGTAAGACAATTGTGCTTATGACGGATACTTTCATTATTTAGTTACGCATTTTCGGTAAGAATTTTAATGCGAAAGACGACCTAATTAATGCAAACAAATTGTTTATATTTTACTACGGTAGTATTTTATCCGTGGGAAGTAATGTAAAGAATCAGTTATGCCAATAAGATTTGTTAGATTTCTTCTAAATGGCTTCGTTCAAGTCATTTTACATTTGCACGGTTTTAATGGTTATTTGAGAGACTTGATTGTAAGGTTCCCCTAGTCGACGGCACGAACTATTTTGTGCGCGAGGTTAAAATGCATGATATCTCATCCGACAGAAAAAGACGCTGTGATGTGCAGCAAGAAACTAGTTCGCGTAGGAATTAGCACTTTTCCAAATTTGTTTCGAAATGGATGATGATTTAGGACGAAAACGAGCGCGCGAAATTTTATAAACAGACATTTGGGAGTCTAGATACCATGAAAAAACGACTAAATGTATATTCTCAAAATAAAATTATTTGCATTGTTGGATTACAAATCTATCCCTGTTCCCGAAGGAAAAAAAAAGGCCTCCATCCTTTTTTTTTCCTTCGTTTTATGATATTTATTTCCGCCCAAACATGATGCGTTAAAATTAGTGTTGAATTAAGGAACTTACAAACTATATTTAAAACGCTCATAACTTTCAAATTATATATTTTTTTACTTTTTTGTTTCCATACAGGGCTACATGATGAATGATGAGACAAATTGATATCAATTTTCATTTTGAACGTGCATCGTTAAACACTGGAGTAATTTAATTACCAGACTACGTTTGTATGGAAGAATGATCGACTAGTGTAACCTTAACAAACATCGACCATAGACTATAAGCTAGGCATGTAAATTTTTAGCTTAGCTCCTTCCAACGACTTCGCCTTCGTGAAAGTTTAAAATTTTAGTTTAGATGGTATGGTTTTTTTTTATTTATTTTTTTAATCTAATAGCAGTACATCGCAGACTACCCCCTTTTTATTCTAAGTTTTTTCAGTCCATCTAAAGGTTGTCTGGTAGTTATCGCTGACAGCGATATAAGACCGCCTTTGTACACGTATAAATAATTTTTGCGTGTAAATGTATACAAATTTTATGTTGTATCTTACTCCCGGAATAAAAAGTGTCCCGTTACCCAAAATACATTAAGACGAATCTTTGTAACTACATTTAGATACAAAGTGCATCACTTACAAACTAATTAAGTAACTGCAATAAAATATAATTAATAGCATGTTGACATTCTCTCTACTTAACGACTGCCAACCCATTTTCTCGACGACAGATATGATTGGAACGAGATGATAAATGGGGACAAATGATAAATACATCTGCCATTTTATTTATTACGGACTATTTATAATTGACATATGAATGTGTCAGGGGAAAGTTTATCTGAGTGTGTTAAGTGGGCCTAGGAATTTGCGATAGTGTTTTGTTTTTATGGAACGCCCCATATATAATGTATAAAATCAATGCCACTTTTCGTTGTAATTTTATAACTCAAGAACGGGCTCACCTATCCAAACCAAATGTTTAGGCTTTGTTCGGACTATTTAGTAGATGGTTTATGTTTTTTTTTTTTCATTAGGCAGTGTAGGTAGGGTAGGGTAGTTATGGTAGGTAGGCAGTTTGTGAGTGTGTTTGGTACTCCTTTACGCTCAAACACCTGGACGGATCTAGATGAAATTTGGCACAGGGGTAGATTATAGTCGGTCGGTGTCTTTGGTACCTATTCATTTTTCGTTTTTGACACCAACTTCCGACAAGAAAGTTATTTTTCGCTTTGTAATGTTTTGTTTTGGAAGTCGGTTTTTTTTCTCGTTTTGTTTTGGTACCTTATATTACCACGATAATACGCATTATTAAGCATAACTTAAAAACTACTCGTCAGATCTTAACCAAATTTAAATGGCGACACATCAGAAGCACCAGCATTAAAAAAATCATCAAAATCGGTACATAATTGGCAGAATAATCGCGTAATAAACATACAAATCATCTCAATCAGTCATATTGAGAACCTTATTCTTTTTGAAGTCTGTTGAAAATACCAGTCATCTTGGCCTATGCCTTGTCTTACTTATTTGAATAAAGCTACTTTTTAAGCCGATACTTATTACAGCTAATCTAAAGAAGTTTCAAAGAGGTAAATTTCTAATTCTACCCACATTACCCTGTCAAATTGATACAAGTCATCCGTAAAATAGCCGAGTCAGGACTATGAATAGATCAAGTTAATAATTGTCAATTATCGACACTATAGATATGGACGTATAATAAGATATAATTATTATAAAATATAGGCTCACATTCATAGATGAAGACGTTTTATAATTATAGGAAATCTTGAAAGATGATTGTTTAAGGGTGAGAACTTTTATTTAACGTAGGAGAATATTAGAAGTTATTGATGTTTACGTTAGTTTACCTTTTTACTAAGACTCCGCGGTCCGTCTGTCTGTCTGTCTGTCACCAGGCTGTATCTCATGAACCTTGATAGCTAGATAGTTGTAATTTTCACAGATGATGTATTTCTGTTCTGAATAAAATAAATATTTAAGTGGGACTCCCATACAACAAACGTGTTTTTTTTTTTGCCGGTTTTTGCGATAATGGTACGGAACCCTTCGTGCGCAAGTCCAACTCGCACTTGGCTGGTTTTTTATTTTATTACGTGTTGGCGAATATATTTTGAAAAGACCTGATTGCATAATGCAACACCTGGGTGATGCTGAGAGAATCCGCTGGATGCGAGACGCACAGGACCGATCGATGTGTTGACACTAAACTTGAGGGAAACCTATGTCCAGCAGTGGACTTCTTTTGGCTGAAATGATGGTGATTACTTATGCATACTTTGACATAAAACTTTCTTGATAGACATTTTATTTAAGTATACATGTACATGTACAAGTTTACAGGTCACACCTAAGGCGTTATACAAAAAAAAAAACTAAATAAAATCTAATAAAAAAAACAACGAAAAACTCATTAAAATTAACAAAGAAAATATAATTATGTACTATTCTATCTTTCATCCAGCCTCTCACAAAACCTTAAACATTCACGACACACATCTACCCATCTCCCAGCAAATAGGCCACACTCCGGTGCTGATGCCAGGAGGACATTTAGCATTGTGAGCGCCCGAACTAGAGACGAGTTAGCTCGGGACGCCGTACGACAAGATACGGCCGTAAGAAAAATCTATTTCAAGTTCGATAATAAACAGAAAACTTCAGCTATTGTGACTTAATCTCGTGTAATCTACATCGAAGTAGATAGGTAGTTGGTTTATTAAAGTTTAACATTTTGTAGGAAAACGAAAAAAAAAAATAACATTCATGATTGGCCTCACACCTCGCCTTAACAAATAAAATGCAGTGTAACGCAGCATTGTATAGAGAATTAGATATCTATACAGAATGGCGATTTAGAGGTTAAGTCTGTCCATCTAAGGCTTTGTTATTTAAGTTCTCATGGAAAGGATCAATCGGCAAATCATGATAAACTTAAATGAGGCTGAGTTAAGTGACCTTGTCTTAGATTTTAAAGCGGAGAAGTCAGGAGTACATAAAGAGAGACATTTCAGGAGGATGGAAGTCTCTGCATACCCCTATTATTGAAAAAGGCGTGAGTATATATATGTGAGAGCAGTGGTGGCCTAGTGGTAACAGCCGCGACTAACGTATCGTAGGTCGAGGGTTTGATCCCGTTTTGAAAAAGGAAAACATCGAGGCGAAACCGGCGGAGTTTCTTGTCCGTTCTTCTCCATAACAAGATACTTTTCCTAATGGACGGTAGAATTAATAATTATTACGTCTAAATTTAAATTTTTGACGTTCAAAAGTCCCGCTTAATGGCCTAATTGAAATTTTGATTTAATTTGGCATGTCCTAGAACCAAAAATTCGAAGACATGTGACATCCACCAACCAGCACTGTGCCCGCGTAGTGGATTACGGCCCATTCCCTCTCACAGAGAGGAAGCCTGTGTCCCAGCAGTGGAAACATTAAAAAAGGCTGATGATATTTATGTGTATAAAAGGCAGTTGGCAGATATTTACGAGGTTATCAAGTAATTGGTTTATGCCACACAGAGAAAAAATAATACACCACGAATAGTTATTTGCCATCGATACATTATCCGCCCAAAATTCGCTTCCTAATTTCCCAACACACAGTACAGTCAGCACCATCAATCATGACGTGTACAGTCGGCTGCATCATCAACGAACAAAGGCAGTAATCACATGGTAATTAAATGTCGGCTACGGATGCAGGCAAACATAAATCTTAGGGAATTACCTACCTTGGAAGCTACGTGAATGTAGCACTGAAATATGGGTTTGTTTTAAGTTAATTCTGTAATGGTTGAACAGCATTTTTGTTTGTGTAGGGGGATGGTGAGAAAATGTTTAGATCTAGGGATAGGTGAGAAGGTTCTTCACGCCGGAACAGCCCCTCAATTTGTATCAAGCGCAAGTTCGATCATTCATGGAATACTGTTCTCATCTCTGGGAAGGATCTGCCAAATACCAGCTTGATGCACTAGAGTCGATCGAAAAGCGGGCCAAGAGGCTCATCGGTGATGAGGCGCTGGTCAAGTCAAAGCTAGTCAAGGCATCGTCGCCAAGTTGCTAGTTTGTCGGTTTTTTATCGGTTACATTTCGGGGAGTGCGCGATGGAATTGCACGATCTAATTCCGCCAAGCCCGTTTCTTCATCGGACTACACCATCCATCACTAAACGTTTTGAGAATACTTTTATTATGCGTACAGCTAAGGAGTGGAATTCCCTGCCGGAGTCTTGTGTTTCCCGATAGCTACAATCTGGGGGTCTTTAATTCAAGAGTTAATAGGTTACTTCTAGGCAAGCGTGTTTCACCGTCGACCACATCATCGCTTACCATCAGGTGAGATGGAGTACGACATCCCGTTTTTTTCACGATGTTTTCCTTCACCGTTTTGAGAGCAGTGGTGATGCAATAATTTATTCAAAGTAAAGCAACTGCTTGGCTTTGCACTAACGACTTACAACTTGTAAGTTTCTGCCGTTACCTCTAGGCCACCACAGCTTTCAAAAAGCATCCATCTGATGTTCAGTGGTCACCGAAGCCTATGGACATCTGTAATACCAGTGGCATCCCAGATGCCTTGCCATTCCGGCATCAAAGCTGAAATGTGTTTGCTTGTAACACATACATATACATACCCTTTAAATCGGAAAACAGAAACATTGCTTGACAGCGGAAATAGTAAATGGTTGTAGTGTTTTCAGATAATTATTTTGAAATATACATATTTGTTATATAACAGCGTGCTGGTGCCTAAACTTATGTATGGAAGTGATGGTTGTGTATGGCAAAAAATGATATGAAAGTAGGATTAATGCAGTAGAAATGCGTTCCTTGCGAAGTATGTGTTGTGTAACTTTAAATGATAGATTGAGGAATGAGGTAATAAGACAACGTTGTGGTTTAAAAGAAGATGTAGTGACTAAAATTGAAAAGAGTATGTTAAGAAGGTTTGGCCATGTTGAGAGGATGAGTGAAAGGCGACTAACGAAAGGTATTTACAAGGCAGACGTGAATGGAAACGCCGGGAGGGGACGCCCTAGAAAGACATACATAGACCTTATAAGTGATGTTCTTCTGAAAGGCCAAGTGCGCAGTACCCATAACCGGCGTGTGTGTATGACTAGATGTATGGACGCGAGTGAGGTAAAAGAAGTATGTAAGGTTCGTAGCAGGTGGCGTTCTGTAGTTTCTGCCTAACCCCATGGGAAAAAGGCGTGAGTTTATGTGTGTATACGTAATTATGTATTATATTTATGTATGTATAACACTTTCTCGATTGGCCGTTTGATTTTAAAGGAGAGTTATTCGTTTGATAAACAAATATGGGTCGGGAAGTCACTAGGCCACAATATACAACTGTTATCTTAATATATTAAACGAGGTCTCTATTTGCATTGCAGGAAACATAACTCTTGATAAAATTTGTATAATTATGCTAGGTACAGACTCAAACTAGCCACACACAGGAAAACCCAAGAACTTGCCGACCTTGGCATCGAACCCAATTTTGCAATTGCGACCATTCTTTTTTATCTTTCCTTTTCTTTTCTTTAAAAATAAAACATTGCTCCACACTAGGAATTTCTTCCTGTATCGTGGGTGCATTTGCAAACATTTAAACCCACATATACAAGACACCCAGATCCGGAACAATTATTTGATCAGTGCGGGATCGAACCCGCGACACGCAGCGCAGCAGCAGATCGCTCAACCACTACGCCAACCGTGTCGTCATTGTGCCGAGATACTGTCAAACCAAAATACAAGAACACTCATTAAATAAACAAAACCGGCTAACTCATCCCATTTACTAAAGAAAACAACACTAAACACCATTTTTCACAAAGCAAAAAAAAAAGTAATCACACGGTTCCACTCCAATAACTTAGCGCTGAGAAACATTGTCAATACAAACGTACAATGGGAAATCCTACCCCATCCCAGCGCATTACTCCCCCCACCTTTGCGATTACGTTCAGGAACCGTACCAATGATGGATAGCCGGAACTTACCGGTGCTCCAGCATTGCTGTCTATACCTCCTACCTTTACCTAGGGTTGCCCAAATCATTAGACCGACACGGAGTTTGGAAACCCCTTTAATTTCATCCAAATGGTGGTTTGTGAATTATGGGTTGAGTATTATGTATGTATGATATGCTGTCTGTTTCTGCTTGTGGAGGGATTATAATGAATGAGGTGATTTGTCTGCGTCCCTAGGGGGTTGAGACGTGTTTGGTTAATAAAGGCGTGGATGATTTGAAAGTCTTTTGAAATTATGCCGTCGAATGACATCATCATCGTCTTCTTGGCCTTGTGCGATGTTACTTGGGGTTGGCGCTATACGTGGTGTCTTTTGTAGATTGTTGATAGTGGTTACGGATAGTCAGAAGTCAGAAAATCTGAGACCAGTAAATACCCAGTTACTGGGTTGTAGAGATCAGATAGGCAGTCATCATTGTAAGCCTTTTAATGTTCAAACTGCTGGGCTTTAGGCCTTCCTTTCTGTGACTGCTTGGCAGATTACGGCCCGGTGCGGGTTGATGGATGTCACTTGTCTTCGATAGGCAGTCGCTCCATGAAAAATACTGCTTATATCCGGTTAGTTTAGAAGTCGATTGATTAAAATATCTGCGACTGACTTTTTCTAATTGGAATATCAATGTCAAACTGCATAATTCGTAAAGTCTTATTTTAACTGGATTTTCTTGAGAAAAACTTAAAAGTTGGTAACCCTATAACCACCTAGCTCCTTTTTGTTTGAGCACGTTAAAATATGACCCGTCCCGTGTATTGACGTTTTTCATATCCGTATATTTTGTAAATTTGCTCGCGGTAATTTGATTTTAATGCTGTTTGCTCAATGAAACTAGTTTTTTGTAGCATTAACTCTGTTATTATAAAAAGCATTTTATTTTGTATTTTGTTGCGTAGTGATGAAAACGATTTTTCAGTTGATTAGGTTTCAAAACACCATGGCGAGAATGAGCCATGTTGAAATATTTTCACTGTGTACCAAATTACCAGCTCAAAATATATTTCATTGAGAATCTAATTAACTAAGTCCTCTCATATATCAAGTCTCTAATTAATTAGTTTAATTACAGAACATCCGTTTACAAACAGAAAACCTAGAATGAAGACCAAACTTTAGTAAATCCTGACCCACAAAACTTCCGAAACTTTCATGCCTAATTACAACGCAACTCCAATCTTTAACATGTTCTTTCCTCGATATATGCTGGAACCGAGAACATTTTCTCGATCTATTTACTCGTGGCAAAACATCACTAGTATACGTTATCATAATGACATTTCAATTTCAACGCGAGATAATTTCACGGCAAAATTTTCTCTTCCAGACCCAGTTAGTAAGCCACAAGGTATGAAACGCCAACTTAAACGTGAAAAGCGTAGTTAAGTAAACGTCTTGCGGTGAGGGCCCAAACTAAGAGGATCAGAACGTTACTGAAACTTTGCGGTTTGTTAAATAACTATTGGATGTCAATGGTTCCGTGGTTTGAATCCTTATAAGGTTTGGTGGAATATTTTCTTTCATGCTGGGTGCGTTGAAAGGGTTTGATGGGATTCATCATATTCTGAGTATGTGACTCTTCATGAAATATATTTTGCTGTTTACGACGGCGATACCTTTGAGTTAGGCTTTTTTACTAAATGCATGAAACACAGGACGGGTCAATGTGGCGACGCTTGTGGTAAGCTTAAGTATGTTCAGAAGTGAACGTCATGCGGCTGAAATGATGGTGATGAAGGGCTGGAGAATAATAATGAATAACAGATGTATTTTAAAACTTGTAAAAGCACTATTTATGCATTATTAAGTCAATTTAAGAATACTTATGTGCGTGATTGTTTAAAGAGAAAAAAGAGAATTCCTAGTAGGAGTACAAAACATTATATAAACTGGTTAGCAAAATAGTCATCGGCTGCCTTCAAAAGGATGCTTCTAATACTTAATATAAGAATGTTATAATTACAACTTATCATAAAAAAGTGACATCTGCTGCATTGCGTCATGCAATTCAAACAATTCCCTTTATCAAGCCGTAAGTCATTACTTATTACTAATAAGCTGAGTAATTACATAATCGGTGTATGATTACAATGCATTAGCTACCAGACGAGGTAGGATCGGAAAAATTGCAACATATTACTTTTTAATAACGTAATTGTTGGTGCGCTGACGCGTACTATGCATTTCGTCGTCGTACGGAGTTGAATTATAATGGAGATTTAGAAATACGCGGTTGGTTGTTCTAATTTTGAAAGGGGTTAAATTGATTAGTGAACTAAATTTTTAAGATTTTTTAAAATAGTTAATATACATAGTGCAATATTTTTGTGGTTTAAAATCAATCTAGCTTGCCATTTTTCGACTTTGTTGAGGTCGGCTTCGAGTCTAACTTGATGCAGCTAAATACAAGAATTTTACACAGATTTATTGTCTATCTGATTTGTACAACCCCTTAAATGGGTTACACATTAACCCTTTGTTTTTTAAGTATCTATAATATAATTGTTGTGTTGGAAGTAGAAGCAGCTGTTCTATAAAATGTAGCAATTTTGATTACCGATACCGAAACTAATTTTTTATTATTATTTTTCAGGTAATTTTTCGATACATCAACTACTACACAGGGAACTTGTAAGTTTCATACCTATATATTTTTAGTTCATCATATCAGCCGAAAGACGTCCACTGCTGGACATAGGCCTCCCCCAAGCGTCGCCACATTGACCGGTCCCGTGCGTCCCGCAACCAGCGGATATTTTCAGTTAAAACATCTCAATGTGTAAAAATCAATCATTATATTGAACACATAGAAATACTTCAATAGTTTTTCTCGAAACATTTCATGAAAGAGCCACAAAAAATCATAAAGGTTCGTGCTAGAGAATCAGAAAATCAATTTCCCATTGAAAATGAATTGTCACATTTCCAGTGACAGACGAAAATAATTTTAAAACATCAATTGGCTGGTATGGAATGGAGTGGTACGGCAACATTTATCGGAAATGGGACATTTCACTGGAAGGTACTCCAAAACAGAATGACAGCTTCGAAATTAAACTTTATTATATTAATTTAATGTTCTGTTGACATCAAAGCAATTTAATCACTGTAAATAATTTGAAAATGAAAATGGACTGGGCAGTTATATTTTGGGAGTAGTTATGTTTTATTTGTTATAATTTTGATATTACTCTTTATGAAGTTGAGAGTTCTTCTCGACTCTATTTAAAAAATAAGATTTCTGAATTATTCCAGTCTGGAATTATTATTTAGAGCAAAAAAATAACTCATTATTGTATCCGGTTATTGTGAAAAGTCATGATTATGACTATATATTTTTCGGATAGGATTTAGTAATTAATTTAATGATATTTTGTGATAGGATTTAGAATTTAATTTAATGATATTTTCAAATAGGATTTAGTAATTCATTTAATGATATTTTCAGATAGGATTTAGTAATTAATTTAATGATATAGGTACTCTTTCCCGGCATTCCGTCTACAACTATTCGACAACTCCGATTAGATTAAAAGTCGTAAGAGGTTCGTGCGAACCACACATGCAATGCAGGACGGGCCGCCTAAGGAAAGGAGCAAACTGTGGCTAGAGAGGTATCCACGCACAACCTCATGACTTCATGAAGCCCAAGGAGCACCTTCCTCTAGGTCATGAACTGCAGAGTCCTGTGTGGAAGACACACACACATTTAATTTGACAAAATAGGGGCTTATTTGTCCATTGAACACCAGGTGCGATTGCGGTGCTCCTGTACAGACTATGTCCCACTTGTTGGTGTGTCTCCGACTGGCCATTCAATTGCACCTTGGATGACCTGTATCATGCCTCTGACGCTGTAATAATGTATTCTGGGCCCAAATAGTTTGATCAAATGTCCATCGAAGGTGCTCTTTCTAGAAACACTACATAATTTATTATTAACTTAATATTATCACTAATATTCCCTTACATAATATCATAAGTTACCACACCAACATAGGAAACTACTACTCAAGGCCAAAAACATATTCCTTCCACAATTTCTATGGGGGCCTTCCTACCCTAAAAAGCCATGGTGCCATTTGTAACAATTACTATTGATTCGTCTCTCCAATGGTGATATTTCTCAATCACGACCCTATTGAGCTCGTGAAGGTCGCTGCTGATACTTTTCCACAATAGACCGTTAATGTAACTTGGTTTGTATTGAAGATAAGTTATTTTTCTTGTTTATGCTTGTATTTTTGGATGGGTAAGTAGCGTAGTTTTGATGTTAGTGATATTGTTAGTTACCTAAGAATACTTAGAACCTAAACTACAGTGAATAGGTTAGTTTTAGGCAAGCGTGCTTCACCGTCGACCGCATCATCGCTTACCATCAGGCACAGTATAAATATGAACAAACAGTATGGAAACTAGCTACAAAGCGGCTCGCACTACTGACAGCACCGCCAGAACCGCTGAGGGGTCTCGTCGTTTCGAGCGTTTTTCAACGTCGTCCACATCATCGCTTACCATCAGGCACAGTATAAATATGGACAAACAGTATGGAAACTACCTAAACATGCGCATCAACGAGACCTCTCAGCGGCGCATGTTTTGTGAGTGTGCCGTTTCGAGCGTTTGTAGCTAGTTTGCATACTGTTAGTCCATATTTATACTGTGCATCAGGTCAAACGCGGTTAGGTAACCAGAACAGCTCCACACTTTAAAAATCAAAATGCTGATTAAGGAAACAGTCGCAAGTAAATCAGAACCACGCTGAGCAGGTAGCTTTAGAGTACCAACACTGGATTGCTTTCATATTTTTGACGCACAGATAAACCAAAAATTTTTTTTAAATGTATCAAATCTAAGAGCCACGAAAATTAAGAACGCATGAAAATTACCTAAACATTTAGAAGCGAATCAAATTCGCTCAACTGAAGTATCATTGTTCATGACAGGTTGACAGGCGTCCTTAACATCGTCTTCTCTTAATGAAGAGCTCTCGAGTTAGTTCTGCTTGTACCCAATTTGTATGTGGTCGTGAAAACTCGCTTTCACGCCCTCATATCAAAATTAATCTTCATCTCGATGACACGGCTTTTTGGGTTATTAGGACCCGCATGTTTTCTCTGTCGTTATGCTCTTTTTAGATTGGCTGTAGTCGGATAAAAAGTGGTCTAATTTACAAAAATTATGGATGATAAATTATGATGTAGGAAATTACAAT
Source organism: Orthosia gothica (assembly GCA_949775005.1). Taxonomy (NCBI): domain Eukaryota; kingdom Metazoa; phylum Arthropoda; class Insecta; order Lepidoptera; family Noctuidae; genus Orthosia; species Orthosia gothica. Next base: position 8,349,864 of record OX459060.1, on the reverse strand, counting down.
TGTTTTCCTCCCCTTGGTAATATCTAATAATACAAAAAATTTAAAAGGTTTAACAATAACCTACTTAGAGTACTATGCTCAAATCATCAAAACGGGAATGACTCCCATTCCGAAATATTTAATAAACTCTCACATCAGATACAAAGTCAATAGGGTAGAAAAAAAACCGGCCAAGTGCGAGTCGGACTCGCGCACGAAGGATTCCGTACCATTATCGCAAAAAACGGCAAAAAAATCACGTTGTTGTATGAAAGTCCCACTTAAATATTTATTTTATTCTGTTTTTAGTATTTGTTGTTAAAGCGACAACAGAAATACATAATCTGTGAAAATTTCAACTGTCTCGCTATCACGGTTCATGAGATACAGCCCTGTGACAGACGGAGAGACAGACAGACAGACGGATCGTGGAGTCTTACTAATAGGGTCCCGTTTTTACCCTTTGGGTACGGAACCTTAAAAATGATAATTCTATTTAGTCCGTCAGTGAGATTATCAAATAATATTGGGCACGTATTTTATGCTTTACCAAAAAATAAAAAAATACGAAATTAAAACGGATCAAAGTTCAGGAGTGGGGGCTTGTGACGTCACTAAGGCAGTATAGAGAGTACTAGCGGCGTGACGTTTCACGATATTTCAACGCATTATATCGTCGTCACTTTATGTTTACTAGTCAAAAGATAAAATACGTGTCCAATAATTTATATTAAAACTAATTTTCAGTAAACTACCCTATTACAATATTAGTTTATTCGGCTCATAATTCCTTCTAAAGCCCACAAAGTATGCCTAATTAAACATTAAATAAATTATCTGTGACTTACTTACACCAACCAGAAAGTTTATTGTATTCAAACTGTACAATCCGTCTTTAAACATTTGATTCCACCTCATTACCCAGACAAAATATAGACTGCCAGGAAAATGACCAGAAAAAAACAAAACAGCCCCATATGTCAATCTTTTTGTGCACAAGGTTGAAAGGAAAAGAAACTCTAGTTTAACAAAAATAGGATTGTAAATCCCCTGGGTATAAATACCGACGGTAAAGTCAAGTTTGTCTGTATGTCTCGTCCAATTTAAGAGGCAGACAAAGACTAAAAAAAAGTTAACTTTAATAGCTAGGACATGCGTCCCTTTAAACAGTTATTTTTAAACAAAACACATGTAAAAAGAGAACACGATTGTCGGCCGTGATTATGTTGTTAGTGAAATGTTTTGGTGTTTGATTTTAATATTTATTAGGTAGATATTAAGTGTCATATTTCATTGAAAGTTTTTGTTGTGTTTAATTTTCATGGGAAAACGAGTATTTTGACTGCTGTAAACAGATGACTAAAATAATATAAGTAATTTTTAGTAACGGATATTTGTCACAAACTTGATAACTAGCTTGCGCTGAAAAGAGTTCCCTTGGGATTAAAAGTATATGTGCTATTTCAGACTATAATCTATCTCTGTGCCAAATTTAATCCAGATTCGTTCAGCCGTTCTGGCGTGATTGAGTAACAAACAGACATCCACACATCCACACTAACAAACTTTTTTCCAATGTTATTGTGATAAGTAAGATTTTGATACCGCTGACCTTTATCCACTATGTCACCTGATGGTAAGCGATGATGTAGTCGACGATACAGCACACTTGCTTAGAAGTGATTCAATGCTTAAACCGGAGTCCACGGCTGCAAATAACTTCCCCATGTCACCTTACCCCAACTTTATTTTTCCTACCGACAAATTCTAAATAAAAATTCACTGCAAATGCAACTTGCTAGTCTATGTCCCTCCAATCAATTGAATACGAGCAAATAAACGTATTTGAATAAATAACGCATGTAAGGCAGCCCTAGCTCGAGCAATTGGCGTCAAATTCAGCGCGCGGCAAAACATCAAAGAGCACCGACATGTGGCAAGGGTTGCCGCGCTATTGATTTGTGCACGATACTTTGTGTGTTGATAAAGAATAATATGTTAGATGTGGAAGATGCTGTGTGGACTTGTTAGAATAAATATTTTTATGGGAGTTGAGAAAACCATTTTATGGTCAATTTGGTTTTTGTTTAGAATTTTTCGAGATTTCGGGTAATTACTTATAACACATAACGTCCAAGCTGTTACTAGAACTATGAATAGGTATTTTCTGAAGTAAATTACGAACACGCGCGGATACACGCTGATAAGAATGGAAGGCTATGGGAAAGATTTTAACCCAGCATTGGGAAAATACCAGTGAACAGTGTGTGTTGCTAGTGATTTCATATGGCTCTGAAATGTGGTCGCTCACAATGGGCCTCATCAGAAAGTTTACAATCACCCAAAGGGCAATGGAAAGGGCTATGCTTGGAGTTTCCTTGCGTGATCGAATCAGAAATGTAGAGATCCGCAAGAGAACCAGGGTTACCGACATAGCCCGAAGAATTGCCAAACTTAAGTGCCAGTGGGCAGGGCACATTGCTCGCAGAACTTTGCCGATGGGGCAGAAAGGTTCTGCAGTGACCGGAAGACGTTGCGTTGGAAGGCCTCCCATCAGGTGGAACGATGACCTGGTAAAGACCGATCAACGTGGCGCCTCGGGGGAGGCCTATGTCCAGCAGTGGACGTCTTTCGACTGATATGATGATGACGATGATTGGGAAAATATAGGTTAACAAAAAAGTTTAGTCCAAATACAATATACCTGCGAAAATCTCTATATAAAGATATCTGGCGAATCGTGGGTACACTGCAGGTAGACTTCTACCTAACCCTTTGAGGAATAAAGGCATTAAATTTGTATTTTAAAACATTTAAATCAATTGCAAATATGCCTCAGTTACTTAAACCAAACCTAACACACTTGATCAGACAACACAGCACGATGTACCAACTCGTACCCTCCATAATCCAGAATATTGATATAGCCAATGGCTTCACTAAGCAATGATATACCGTACGGTAGCCAGTTCGATGCCCGGGGGTGCAATTACGTGTATCAGAGGCAAATTTCCTCTCACATAGTCTGACCGTAGGTTAATGATAATAACCATTATGGATACGGCATTGTTTCACGATGTATATTATATTACTAGCGGCCCGCTCGGCTTCGCTCGCGTTGATATGGTTTTTCGATCTATTTCTTCATGATTCTGATCTCCTGGTACTTTGAGTCTTTACCACATATGATGCCATCCCCGGATATACTTCTTTTCTTTATGATTATGTCCGCCTGGTAGTTCGAGAGTCACCGAATCTTTATTAGTCATGCTTCCAGGCCCGGTTTTTTTTTTTAACTTCATGATTCTGGTCTCCTGGTCAGTGACGGCAAATCATCATCTGCCTAGCCTTTTCCCAACTATGTTGGGGTCGGCTTCCAGTCTAACTGGATTTAGCTGAGTACCAGTGTTTTACATGGAGCGACTGCCTATCTGACCTCCACAACCCAGTAACTGGGTAGCACGGTACCCCTTGGCTAGACTGGTGTCAGATCTCAAGCGTCTGACTATTTGTAACGACTGTCAAAGATCTTCAAATGACAGCCGGGACCAACGGCTTAACGTGCTTTCCGAGGCACGGAGGAAACTTGGTATGTTGAAATGGTCACCCATCCACGGACCGACCTCGTCAAGCGTTGCTTCACCTTAAAGATCGACCCGTGCGGCTGTTATTATTTAGCCACTAGCTCCTCCTCTCGCATCTAGCTCGAGTGACGGCAAATCTTAAAGTAAATATAAAGATCATAACTTTTTTCCAGATCAACAATTTTAATGAAACAAATAAACACAAAACTGAGCTTAATCTTACTGCGGAAATTCCCAGAAAACTTGTTCAGTATTTTCGGAGATTAGCGTGAACAGACAGTCAGACGGACGGTTGCTACTGTTTTATTATATGTATAGATATTAGTGCTATCACTTCCTGGAAATATCATTTTATATTTGACCTCATTTCGTTGGCTACGAGTTATTTCTGTGAGTGGCTTGTCTTATTGGTGGGAAGGGTTTTCTTCAAGGTTAACTATTACGGTTTGTTTGGTTTGGAATATTGGTAGTATTTTTTTGTTTGAGAAAGGAACTTAAGAAAGCACCTTTTACTTAACAGCACTAATTTTGAGTTCATAATGTGAAGAACTCTGCAAGAACTAAAGAGATTTCAAAATTTCATTCACTCATAGATAAATACACTGTCGCTATGGGTCATATTATGCTTTTTTTATGGTTCCGTACCCAAGGGGTAAAAACGGGACCCTATTACTAAGACTCTGCGGTCCGTCTGTCACCAGGCTGTATCTCATGAACCGTGATAGCTAGACAGTTGAAATTTTCACAGATGATGTATTTCTGTTGCCGCTATAAACTACTAACAACAGAATAAAATAAATATTTAAGTGGGGCTCCCATACAACAAACGTGTTTTTTTTTTCGTGTTTTGTGATAATGGTACGGAACCCTTCGTGCGCGAGTCCGGCTCGCACTTGAAGAGTTTTATTATATATGCCAGGTATTGCTGTTTTGCAGCTTCAAGCTTTCTAGTAGAAAATTCAATTCGAGCATTGGCTTTTAATACTTCAGTTGAGGAAGTGACCACAAGTTCTTCAACCTCCATTTAAACAAGTTTTAACCCTTCAAAGGCTCGCTCAACACTTCCAAGCACTACTTTGACCTTTCAGTTAACCCGTTAGCGCTCATAAAGACGATTCGAAATGTTTGTCTTCTTTCACAAGTCGCTGGAATCAATTGAAATAAGCCATTTTACTGGTTTCCTGGGACGGTAACATTACCTTTTGTGTTATTTTGTGTTTTACTCAAACTGTTAAACGGGCTTTGCGATGCCGACGGGTTTTGACACTTTTGAACCTTTGTTGTACCGTTAGTTTAAAGTGTTGTGGGTGAGTAAAAAGTTCTGTTTTAAACTGACTTAGTCGTGAATGCTTTAATGTTGAGTTGCAAATGGACGTTAGTTTTAACGGTTTACTTAAGCCCCTTTTGTTGAAAGCTGAAATTACGAAGAAATCTAGTTTTAATAGTTTGTATTTATGATCTCTCATATACTCGTGTTTGGCTATTATCTCAACTGATGGTAGGCGATGATGTTGTTGACGGTGAAGCATGCTTGCTTAGAAGTAACCTATTCACTCTTGACTTAGTACCTACAACTCTAAAGATTTGTTCTCAATTGGTATAATTATTACCGAAACAGTTGATTATCCTAATAAGAAAAAGTACAGGATAATATTGTTGTCAGCAGCTTAAATATAATAAACTAGCTGTCCCACGAGGCTTTGCTCCTGTCAAATGGCTACCTACCTACCTACCCTACATACCTACATGAATGTTGCGTAACTTAAGGCGGTACCCCGAGCAAAACGCCGCGCGAGCCGTTTTCAGTCTATGTATGTATGTATGTATTTTGTGCTGTTTTTAGGAGCTATCTACTCATTATTTAAAAAGAAATATCAATTAATAAAAATACATTAAATTTCTACATAATATTGATTCTAAAATGGTTGATTTAGATTTTTTATAAATGTTGTCTAAATTTCACTAATCACCTTCCAAAAAAACATAAAAATGAGAAATAATTATTGATATTATGCATCTCCTCGTAAAGTGTTCATTAATTATTTTTTGTACTAACACTAATGGATAGACAATTTAATAACAAACATTTTTGTAGATTTGTTTTTTTTCAAAAGACCAAAATTCCATTTTATAAAGATTTTTTCTAAAATCTGGGCGTATTCACTACCGTAATTCATGCGCCACCAGTGTCGTTAGGCCAATAGGAATGCTCATATCTCATGCCGATTTTTTGGTCAGGGTACCGTCTTAAACCGTTTACGCAGCGCACGCAACGGAAGCTCTTAAAAAAGGGAAAAAAACCGTTTTTGCAACATTTTTCACTTATGCTCCGTACCTATTGGTCGTAGCGTGATGTTATTCAGCCTATAACCTTACTCGATAAATGTACTATCCAACACAAAATATTTTTTCAATTCCAAACAGTAGTGCCTGAGATTAGCGCGTTCAAACAAACAAACAAACTCTTCAAATATAGATAAACATTCTACCTGGTTTTTCTCCTCAAAACAAGCCCAAAATCAGTAGGATGACATTCTAATTGAGACCACAGGACATTCAGAAATGTTCAAAGGTATCCAGAGGAGAATTACCGTATCCAAACGCGTTGAATGCATGTAAGCATTCAATTGGGTCGTACGTACTGGCGGTGGTAGGAATTCAGTAAATATTTTGTGACAGCCCTGTTCAGACCAAATGTATCGAATACCTGGGTCTAAATATCTCTGTACCTTGTGTGTTATCTGTATGCTTGTGAAGTTTACAGATGAATTTCGTATTAGTTGATTTTTGTTACATGTTTTATGGCAATTCATAGTTAGCTTAGATTTGTGGTCGGTGCAATATATCTCCTTCTTTCATACCCTTCTTTAGCAGTCACCGCCTTAATAGATTTTTTATTTGATTTTTGTTGCAACAATGGGTGTTTTATTTTTAATTGTTGTTTGCGTGTGTTCAACATGGATACAACATTATTCGGTTGACTATCTTTGGGCACATTTTTGTACTTATTGATCCTGTATGTTAAATAAATACCACACAACGAATTTATTAGGTAATAGGCTGTCATTAATCATATCTATTAAAACATGTGAATTAATATAGCATCCAATAGAAGAAAAATCAGATTTATCAATATATTGGTTTTTGTTGGTAAAATATACTTAATAATAAACATTATCACCAAATTCCACGGACTCGTCAGTGACAGCAATAAACTCCGTTTGGACCCTTCGGGTATGGAACCCTAAAATTACGTTCTTTTGAATAGTCAAAGTTTTTTACTTAGAAATTGACGATACTTCAAATAAAATTATGCTCAGTAGAAATACGTAACAATTTACATGTATTACTTACTAATCACGAGAACTTCGAGATTCGCACTTGTATAGCTGATTTACAATTTAAAAAGTTTCATTCTTTGAAAGAAGAGGAAAAGAAAGTTTGTCTAATTCCAAGTATGGCATTGAAAACTTATTTGATATACTGAAATAGACTGAATTCCATTGCGTGATCGAATCAGAAATGAAGACATCCGCAAGAGAACCAAGGTTACCGACATAGCACGAAGGATTGCCAAACTTAAGGCGGTACCCCGAGCAAAACGCCGCGCAAGCCGTTTTTCGTGCTGTTTTTAGGAGCTATCTACTTTTACGTTATTTAAAAAGAAATATCAATTTATAAAAATACATTAAATTTCTACATATTATTGATTCTAAAATGGTAGATTTAGATTTTTTTTAATGTTGTATATATTTCACTAATCTCCTTCCAAAAAAAAACATTAAAATGAGAAATTATTATTGATAGCATGTATCTCCTCGTAAAGTGTTCATTAATAATTTTTTGTACTAACACTAATGGATAGACAATTTAATAACGAACATTTTTGTAGATAAATATTTTTCTAAAGACCAAAATTCGATTTTTTAAAGATTTTATTCTAAAATCTGGGCGTATTCACTACTGTAATTCATGCGCCACCAGTGCCGCTAGACCAATAGGAATGCTCATATCTCATGCCGATTTTTTGGTCAGGGTACCGTCTTAAGTGGCAGTGAGCAGGACACATTGCTCGCAGAACGGATTGCCGTTGGGGCCGACAAGTTCTGAAGTGGAAGGAGTAGCGTTGGAAGGCCTCCCTCTAGGTGGAGCGACGACCTGGTCAAGATCAAGACCGCGGGAGTTCGGTGGATACGAAACGCACAGGACCGATCAGTGTGGCGACGCATGTGGGAGGCCTATGTCCAGCTGTAGACGTCTTGGCTGAAATGATGATGAATGATGATATAGAAATTTGTATGAAAGATAGGAAGTCGCGAGATGTGTGCCTATAAAATATTGCAATTACAGTAGTAGGCATCTGGAACCACGGTAATGATATCTATTACCGTGCTGGAACTACAGAAATTTTTGGCAACACTTGCTCAAGATTACAATGTCTCTTGTTTTTACTAAAATTAAGTAGGCACATAGTATTTTTGTTAATACATAAATAGTTTCTGTGGTCTTGTTATTTTCAGTCACTTTGCCTGGATCGTTTAAAACATATATTGAGTTAACCCTATAGATTTTCCTCTGGTAAGTCATGGTTGAATATCTCAAGGTTTACAAAACACTGTAACTTTCAACTGTTTATTAAAGCAACAGCATTACTGATATTCTAATTCTTAGTGAAGTCTTATCAAATGCACTTATCATTATACAACCCGGTACCTATTCCCATCCAACAAGTACCAACAATAGTAATGTTTTAATAACAACACTAATCAATACTATCTCTTCATAATATAATTTTAACGCCGATAAGCCCCGAAACAATAGATTCACACCCCTATACAAGGGAGGGGGTTCAGTGACCTTCCATTGGTAAATTGAACAAGCAAAACCCAACCCTAATTCAACGTGTTAAAGTTCAAATTAACTTGTTAAGTTTTGTTTATTATTTTAACAGTACTCATATCTGAGGTGTAACTAAAATTTGAAATTTATTGTTGCTGATTCTTTAGTATTCATTTCTAAGGGTCGGGAATGAACCTTACACCTTTCGTAAAGCAATGATTATAGTTCATATTGTATGGTGGACAATAGTCGATGTGTTTATTATGGTTGAAATGAGTTCAAGTTCTTAAGGGGGAGCCTACACACAGGTGCGACTTTGCGACACGATTTTAGGATGACTAGATTTTTCTTTGATGACTCTACTGCCTGGACCTGTCAAAACTTAATCAAAATCAAATAGTTTATTTCAAATACACCATAGAGGTACAATTGTCAAACAAAAAAAAGAAGACTAGTGACCAATCCCAACTAATGGCGTCCGTTCACGAACATGACGCATGGATCGGCACCACTCAGCTCAACCATCATGATGGGAACCTAATGATCCAACGCAATTGCTGTGGCTCTATTTAGGGTTCCTGGAATAAAAATTAAGGTAGAATTAATGTAATGAATTGTCCAACGCGTATTAGTTGAATTACTTTCATTCAATTAAGCTTTGATTGTCAGTTAATTTTGTGAAACATAAATTTTTATATTATAGAAACTGTGTGATAGTCTTGTCATTTAATCTAGGGCTCTAGAACAAGTGAGCGATGTAAGAATCCAAAAATGTCAAAATGTATGGGATTTTGATAAATATAATAATAATTGAGATTTTTTTGTGTTAAATTTCCTGATACATGCCTAACAAGGCCTCTGCGAGTTGGCTTCAGCTCCTTGCACGCCTTTCAAAGGAGCGGTTCCCTTGGGTCCCAAAATAGAAAAAGAAAAAAATGTATAAATACTCATTTTATTTCACGTGTCATTTTTGGTAGTACATGTCAATTATATTAATTTTTGACTTCGTTAAATTCGTTATGGCTTGATAGAATGTCTAGCTAGAGGCTCATGTCGCGTGTAAAGTCGCGCCTGTGAGACCAACCCTTAAGACTCATAGACAATCACAAAACTGCGCAACTGTCATTGGTATGCAAAACTGAAAGTCGAGGGTGTTCCCAAACCCTTAGGGACGAAAGTTTTCATAGTTTCGAATGTACATGTGGATGCGTTTGTCTATGCAATGTGTACTATATGTAGTCCCGTACCCACTTGTAGCCCCCCGAGAAATGGGGTGGCTTGCACGTGGCTCGCTTTATTAAGTGTTTTAAACGGATTTGGTTGAATTATAAGTTTACAGATCTGATAGGACGAATGATTTTTTTATTATTAGAGCAGTTTTTATTGCAGTATCTGTCATGTTGGACAAAGGGTTTTTGAAAGTAAAGAGCGTTTTAGAAATATTGGTTTATCGCTCAAAGTGTCATTCAAAGTATACTTTTGATAGACTTATAATAATTATATTATTATTATTTTTTAAGTATTTATAAATATTTGAAGCCTCTTTTTCTTTTCGTGTGAGGTGTGGCCACCTCTGGAGTCAGAGTTAATGAAGCCACCTCTAAGAACCTCACAGGCCTCTGACTTGGCTATTTCAGACTTACATTAACTATATAAGTTCTGGTTTCCTCACGATGTTTTCCTTCACCGTTGCCTGTTATGTCCAAGATAAACTTAGAAAACAGATTTAAATTCTAAAAAGTCACATTGGTACTTGCTCGGATTTGAACCCACGAAGTCAAGGCACGAGAGGCGAGGTTAAAGCGACTAGGCTACCACGACATATCTGAAATAAGAAAGATTAAAAGTGTTATATATTTATGTGGCCCGTAAAATACTATAAAATTTCTTCACTACATTCGATATGCATTTTTACCATCTTATTTTTCTAAATTCGTTCTTTCAGAAAAGGCAAAATTTTCTCTAAAATCCTGCACCACTGTTCCACATCCATTTCCTCTTCTTATCACCTCAAAAAAATCTTATCATAAGCCACTAAATCTTCGGAATAATACTTCACTTTGGCTGAATAAAATCCTCGTTTCTGCCACTATTTGTTGCAGTCGGTCTAAGCTACGTGTCTAGGAGAAATCTAGGAGATTGATCCAGACATTTGCATAGCATTAGGAGATAGCACTGTTTTAGTTTCAACTTGAAATTCTAGATTTTAGTCTGCTTTTATCGCTTATTACTTTTGTGATTTTGTAGATTGGATATATGAGGAATTGGTTTATTTTGGCTCAGTTGTAAATAACTGAGCTTTGCCTTAAGGTACCCAAAGACTAGTGAGTCGAGACAATATGTCAACTGTTTTATGTAAATTGTTCTAAATATATAGAAGAATTTTATTAAAAATTCTTTTATGTGTAGTCTATGTTCCTACTACATGTGGTCTTTTTTTGGTGTGTTGCATTGTCGCTTCAACCCGTCACCTTTTTTAGGGTTACGTTCCCAAAGGGTAAAAACGGGACCCTATTACTAAGACTCCGCGGTCCGTCTGTCTGTCCGTATGTCACCAGGCTGTAACTCATGGACCGTGATGGCTAGACAGTTGAAATGATTCACAGATGATGTATTTCTGTTGCCGCTATAACAACAAATACTAAAAACAGAATAAAATAAATATTTAAGTGGGGCTCCCATACAACAAACGTGAGCTCTTTTCCGTTTTTTGCCATAATGGTACGGAACCCTTCGTGTGCGAGTCCGACTTGCACTTGGCCGGTTTTTAAACATCATCTGCATCAACTCGATAAAATTAAATTCAGCAGCAACAAAACCAATCTTCAAATCTAACCTACTACATAAAAATAACACAGACATAATTTTCCTAAAAGAATACTTTTCCCTACAATTCACAAATCAGCGGACATGTTTGCTCAGTGAACATAAAAACGAAACGCTTGACAGGTACCCTGTACCCTGGATGTGCCCTGGAGGGTAGATATCAAATATAATCCGCGGATCTTGAAGGTAACTCGCACGGCGGCCATCTTGCCGATAAAAATGTAAGCGCCCTCATACATAAAACTATTACGGAGTAGCGCTTTATGTTTTTGACAATATTTTTTTTGGGTCAACGTTTTTGTGTTTTATGGGAGTGCAGTCTTAAAAACCGAAAATACTAAATAAATAAATAAGTAACTAAAGTATCAGTAATTTTTTTTTTTAAGAAAATGCTTGTTTTTCGGTTTCGAAACTAGAGCAATATTTTTTTATCACATTTTATTCAGTGACTGTATAGAATTAGGAGTTTTACCTACTGTTAGAGAAAATGCCTATCCTACCACACAGTTTTCAATAGCACTGCAGCATTCCATCGCATCAAAAGTTCGTACACCGCGATTCCACGCACTCACCTCTCAAACCAAAACAAAAATCCAATCACAAACCAAACAAATAATTTTTCCAGCGCCATCTTACTTGTCAAATTCTGCTATTCGACTAAACAAATTTATAACGGTTTCACTGCACAGGAAACGGATCCAAGTGAATTCACGTGCGTAGTTTAACGGCTGAAACATGGCATCCGGAAAGGACGGTTACGGATCCGTAAATGTGAACGTACCCTTATACCCTTTGTATTGTGTAAGGTGGGCCTTATTATGTGCGAATTTCAAAAACGTCGCTTTCGGGAGGAAATGGATGGTGATGTATGGCCTTTAAAGGGTTTTAATTGTTAGGTTAAATGGATATTTTGGGGGTTTTCGGTAACTGTGTTCTTGTTTATTTAATGTGGGGCGAAATTAGTTTTAAAGAACGATTACTAAGTAAATAGTTAGGTCTAGGTCATCATCCTTTTGACCTTATCTGAATTTAGTTGGGGACGGCGCAGAATGTGTCCTTCGCCCTCATCTCAACAGGTATGACTTAGGTCTGGAGGTCAGACAAAAAGTATCCCTGAATTTAGACACAACTGGCGTGTCCTTTTCCAAAAATTCCAACTAGGCGCTTTCGAAAAGATGTCTCGTTTTTCGGGTTCCGTACCCAAAGGGTAAAAACGGGACCCTATTACTAAGACTCCGCGGTCCGTCTGTCTGTCTGTCAGCAGGCTGTATCTCATGAACCGTGATAGCTAGACAGTTTAAATTTTCACAGATGATGTATTTCTTTTGCCTCTATAACAAAAAATACTAAAAACAGAATTAAATAAATATTTCAGTGGGGCTCCCATACAACCATTGTTTTTTTTTTTACCGTTTTTTCGATAATGGTACGGAACCCTTCGTGCGCGAGTCCGACTCGCACTTGGCCGGTTTTTGGGACCGTGTTAAATTGGTATGTTTTTTTTTCAACATTTTGTGCAAATAACCAATATTAATATCTCAACAAATTAAGACAAGACCAATTTTATTCCAAGATGAAAACTTTGAAACGTATAATTTTCCCTTACAGGTTATTAGATTAACCACCCACCTAATAAGATTTTAATAAATTAAATTAATCACCACTATCTTAACCACTGCAACCGTGTAAAACATAAATATTCACGCCATATCTTAAAGGGACCGAGCTGTAAACATTTTAGAACCCCCAATGTCACACCAACTGACTTTGCCACTAACATTATCTAATCTATGTCCTCTACCGCACCGTGCTAGGCTAAAATGCACTTTAAGAACTTATAAATAAGGAAAAACCCAACTGCAGAGGTATTTTGCAATAATTAGTATGCCGTGGCTGTGCGTTTTCGCTGATTGGCTGGCGAAACAGGGGAGAAGGGGGGATTAAGTTTTCCCCTTTATCGTTTCACTCAAATGACTGCCTTCAAACTTGATTTCCTAAGATTTTAAATATAAATAAATTGTTTCGGTCTATTGATTGAACTCGCTTTAAAATCGTGTAATGGCTTGATAGATTAATTTAGGACATTTTAGTATAAAGGGTATATATTAAAATGACATGATGAACGACAATTAAAGTTAATCGACTGACTACTTTGTCGTGAATATTTGATTAAAATTGAAGTTGATCCTGTTAACGTTGACTGCTGAAAATGGACTTAGGACCTTCATAGAATAATAATGTTGTCATAATGACTATTAAGAACGACAGGTACAGTGTACACTGATTTATAGCATTATTATCTACGCCAAAACAAAATCGTGTTTTGTATAAAACAAAACACGGGTATTAGAGTAAATACTTCCACCTGAGATAGGAGTGTTTTTAGTCTCGCACGGGTTTTTTTATTTTTATTATTGCATTTTTATTGTTTTTGCTTATCTCGTATCTCCTGTGCGGGTCACAATTAAATATTTTTCTTTTCTTTCTTTTCTTTCTTTTCTGTCTTTTCTTTCTTTTCTTTCCTTTCTTTCTTTTCTTTCTTTTCTTTCTTTTCTTTCTTTTCTTTCTTTTCTTTCTTTTCTTTCTTTTCTTTCTTTTCTTTCTTTTCTGTCTTTTCTGTCTTTTCTTTCTTTGTTGTCTTTCTTTCACCAGTTATGATACATATCTCCAAAGCATCCGACGAGTCGGTAGCTTTGGTTACATTATCAACGCGTAAAACCAAGTAGATATATTCTGAACTACGACATTTCGTATTCTGAGAAAAACGGAATAGAAAATTTCACTTTGAGGTGTAGCCTTATTTGAAGACATGTGACATCCACCAACCCGCACTGGGCCCGCGTGGTAGATTAAGGTCCATTCCCTCTCTCTCACAGAGAGGATGCTTGTGTCCCAGCAGTGGGAACATTAAAAACCTGATGATGATTATGATGATAGCTTTTATATCGAGCTAACAAGAAAATAAATTACGCAATAACCCTTCTATTAAGACAACTTACAACCAAATACATCAGATACCCAACAAGAAAACAAATTATAGCCAAGTCTAAGCCCAGCATTTCAAATCAAAACAATTAAATTTTCATCGTAGAACCCTTACTAAAACAATCACACATAATCCTTTTGAGAGTACATTAATAGATATGTTCTAGTATTCTCTTGGCAGTACCTACTATTAGTTTTAATTAGTTTAACACTCCACAGAGAGGCGGAGCAGGGAGACACAGCTATAGTAATAGTGCTTATATTAACATGACTAGTGAAGCTTATGAGGACTTTAGTATTGGAAAATGAAGATATTATTAAAATATGGGGATATTACAAGCTTTTAATTAACTTGCAATGTATGTATGTAAGTGGGTTCGGGTCAAATCATGCAACGGAATTTTAAAGCAGTTATCCTCCACCGATTAAGATTAAATTTTGCATACAAGTTTAGTTTGGATGACAATGCATGGTTAGCTAAGTGACGACATTCTAAATCCAATATGGCGGACTGCCCAAGATGGCGGACTAGTTATTTTTTGTGCACTGCCATGATATGGGTATCAAATGAAAGGGTTTGCTGAGAAGAATGGGGAAAAAGATTGTTTAAAAAAAATATATATATATATATTTTTAATCTAGAATCTTGTCATAAACATTGAAAGTGTTAATGATTGACAATGATAAATGCTGATTTGAGTGGTTTGTTAGTATTTTAACACGTGATTATACCAATTCAGACACTAAGGTCCTAAGATTTTGGAGAAATAAGGCTATCTAATGGCGCACGGTTGGCGCAGTGGTCTAGCGATTGACTACTGCGCTGCGTGTAGCGGGTTTGATACCCGCACGGAACAAATATTTGTATGACCTAAAGATAATTGTTCCGGCTCTGGGTTTTATGTATGTGAGATTATGTTTGTAAACGCACCCGCGATACAGGAAGAAATTCCTAATGAGGAGAAAAATTTACAAAAAAAAAAACGAAAAGTAAATAATTGGTACCCAAATTGTATAGGTTGTATATTAGTATTTATTTCATCAACTATTGAAAGAAATTACTAATACCAAATTCAATGGCGGCCATAACAAACCGAATAAATTGACCCAGAAAACAAGGTAGAAGCCAATAAATCATATTGTCACAACTAGTTTTGAAAAGCCCTCAAATAATCGCGGGCAATTTTCAAACAAATTCAAAGTCAAAGGCTTATCCCATTCATTGATACCCTTAACCGTTATTTTGATTAATTAATCACAATCCCTTAATTTGAATGCGACAACTTTCGAATCGTATGAATAGGCACTAAAATACTTTGATTAAATTAGTTTTTGGGAAGGAAATAGATTAATAATGTCCATGAATTAAGGTTCACCTAGTCGACGGCACGAACTATTTTGTGCGCGAGGTTAAAATGCATGCTATCTCATCCGAAAACACGTGCGAAAGAGATAGAGATGCTGTAATGAGCAGTAAGAAGCTAGTTCGCGTACGAATTAGCACTCTTGCAAATTTGTATCGAAATGGATGATTATTTAGGACGAAAACGAGCGCGCGAAATTTTATAAAAAGACCTTTGGGAGGGTAGATATCATGAAAAAACGACGAAATGTATACTTTCAAAATAAAATTATTTGAACAAACAATCGTTTTGCAATTTTATTTCTTCGTATGGTATTTATTTCCGCCCAAAGTTGCGTTAAAATTAGTGTTGAAATAAATGGAACATTCGACACTCATAACATTCAAATATATATTTTTTTTACTTTTTTTTTTCCATACACGGATGATGAGACAAATTGATATCATTTTTTATTTGGAACGTACATCGTCAAACAGTGGAGTAATCGCTAGACTACATTTGTATGGAAGAATTTTCGACCAGTGTAACCTTAAGGCGGTGACAACAACACGTTATTATAGAAATTGTAATATCTGTAGTACTTAAAATTTCTATGAGAAATGATCGTTGCATCGTGCTTGTCAGCACCTTTATAGTGTTGTCCTCATTGTTGAAAGTTATTGATAACCCTCGCCGGAAAAAGAGGGGTGTTATAAGTTTCACGTGTGTTGCTGCGTATCTGTGTGTCTGTCTGTGGCATCATAGCGCCTAAACGGATGAACCGATTTCGATTTAGTTTTTTTTGTTTGAAAGGTAATTTTTGTCATTCAGTGTTCTTAGCTATGTTTGAATAAAATCGGTTTAGCCGTTCAAAAGTTATGGGCGTTTTACTGTTTGAATCGGGGTGTTTTCGCAAGATAAATGGTTCGGGGGTTTTTTAAATTTTGAAATTTTACTTGTTTTCATAGTGACGAAGTCTCCTTTAATTATATATTCAGGCTTCATCGAAATTGTTTATTTAACGAACCAGAATTTCATAGGTATGGCCGTTCGTGCGAAATATTTATTTTATGAAAACTGATGAAGCGAAATAATTCCTCTTTTAATTATAAGAGATTTTTTATAGTTTATTGTGGAACATTTTTTTATGTAAAATTCATTGAATTTGTTCGAGAGAAAGAGCTCAATTTTTCCTTATAATTATTGCCTTGAATAATTTTGAGCAACAGAGCATAATTCTGTTGGTTTCGAATTGAAAATAGTAAAAGGATTATTTTACCAATATTTCACTAAAGAGCAGACGTTTTTAATAACCTTTTGTAAAAGTTCGTTGAAAATGAAATTAAATATTTTATCTGCCCTTTCATATTAAAATAATTATTTCAGTACTTTCAGTAATTTAATAATTTTATTTAAATTAATCCAACTGACTTTATAGACAACGTCATTACATATGTCTAACTTTGTACCGACACTAGGTACTTGGGCTTTGTTTGTACGAGTATGTGTACACGTTGCTCAGGAATTCGGACAATCAGATAAAAGCCCGGATGCGCTTGCGACGCCTGCTCCTTGTGGCGCGAAAACTGATTTAAATTAAGAATGTCTCATTGTCAAGATTCAAATCAATTTCTTAGCTTAGCTGCTTCTTTGTACTATTCTAGCTGACTCCCCGCGGCTTCGCTACCGTCAACTGGCTACCTCCTACCTTACATACCCTACCCTACCTACCTACATACCTACCTACCTACCAATTTGTTAAACTATCCATTTGAATAAGAATTAATACTACAATACGAATGTAACCAACTTTTGTTTCTACCGGCGATCTAATTAAATATTAGAACACATAAGCTGCTATTGTGACTTAACTATGATAGTGAGATATATACTCTTGCAGACTTTTTTTGTATGTAATTTTAATCATGTAGTACATAATCTTTAAGTACTATCAATAGTTTTCTCAGCACACGCCAAATAATGAATTTTATAGGTAAAATTTCTCGACTTTGGGTTACATTATTACTATTTTCATAGGGATCTCAATTTTTTTTGAAAATAATTTGTAGCAATGTTACTCGGACTTGCTTTCCATAGGTGAAAGATTTTTTTAAATGGGTCCAGTAGTTTCGGAGCCTTTTCGGTACAAACAAACAAAAAAATCTTTGCCCTTTATAATATTGGTATAGATGAGATCATTCATGTCCTTTAGAAATAACACTTTTTATCCATCCAAAAAAAAAAACAACCAGCTCTTGCTTACTGACGCCATCTTTCTTTAATTAGTTCCTAAATGCAATCACGAAAAACAATACATCATACGATTCTTTCCCAATAAACACAAACCGACCGATTTTCGCTCTTTTCTACCCATTTCAGTAAATCTTAAATGGTGTAGAAATAATTACATTAAGTATAACATTAATGGCTTTGGGACAAACGTATCTGCAACTGTCAAACTGGCCGTCAAATTAATGAATGCCGGGGCCCTGAGGTAATGACATTGTGGGTCACTCATTTGGAACTGATAGTAGCCAACAGAATAGGGAAGAGGGCTTGAAAACGGCGGAAAAGGTAGCGGGAGCGATTTGAAGAAAGGGGTGTTAAAAGTTTCAAGTGCGTGAAATGACGCTAGAGATGAATACATAGAACATTACAGGATCATGTTACTTTTAAAGGATCTGGGTGATGAATCAGACAATGACGCAAAAAGATAAATTATGGTCCTATTGTAATATGAGTATGCAGAGAAAGCTTAACGCATAACACTCACAGCGGATTTTTGTGTCTCTGAAATTGGCTGCAAGACCTGAAGTGGTTATTTTTGTGTCAATGTTGAAGATAGCATTGTATAACTGTCTCTTTCACTCGCTTACGTTTGTCGCATATTCCTATCTCGCTTACTCTATGCAGTATACTCGATGACAAACTATTTCATGCCCAATCGTTCGCAGAACCAACTTCAGAGACACAAAGATCCGCTTTGACTACTATGATAATGGTTCTTCTGTCAGTACTTAGGTGTTCTGGCTAAAAAAGTCTTCAATTGTTAAAATTAATGAGGTGAAGCAAAACAGCTATACATATCCATAGTACAACTTCAGTTTAGCATATCCTTTAAGTATTGCTGTATCATCATGTCCAGCCAAGCAGACTATTGCTGGACCTACTGTCTGCCTCACCATTTGTACGCCATTCATATCTATTCTCGATAACTTTCATCCAGGTGTTAGTACAAGCATTGTTGTATACTTTTCATAAATACGTTTTGTGATTCATGAATTATGTATTGTATAAAGTGGTGGTTTTGTTAAATCTTCAGGTTTTGTTTCACAAATGTCGGTATCGTGGTTTCTTGGAACTTGGAAGTGGCTTAAATGGAGCTTAGAATAATGTTATTAAAAGCCTACTCAGTACTGTGTTGGAATTCGAGCTATATTAGCTTAGGTGTACAATTTATTATAGCTTCAATGTAATAATGAATATGAACATACTCAATGGATTGATATTTTTCTTTAAACGATGATTGACTACGTACCTGTCAATAGATTAGCCTACAAGAGACAGGATTTTGACGTAAATACCATAAAAGTAATTTTAAATTACTAAGAGATTCGGCGTCAATCCAACATATATTATTATCATCTTCACAGATATCATTTGTAGGTATGACATCCACTTCATCATCTTCCCCACTATCCGCTGCCTTCAAAGCCCCACCTAACCCAGCATCAAATACCACCTCTATTTCTTCTCAACAGAGTCCAAAATCCCCTGGACCATCACCAGAAGGCCACAGTGGCTTTCAATTGATTTGGCCAGAAGCAATCTCTCCTGATTCTTTGAGAGTACATTTCTTTCGAAGCCAAGTATTTGCATTTACTTGAGTGTATACAAAAGGGGGAATTTGCTTACGTTTGTTAGAATTTGAATAAGATAGTCAGTGGGATAGAAACATATTGCTTTTTTTTTCTTTCTTTCTTTCTTGTTTAATGACTGCTTTGATTGTTTTTGAGGGAGTGAGGGTTGGAGAGGTGGTAATTAAAAATTGTTGGCCATTTCTGTGTGGGTGCATTGATTTTTATTTTTATTGTTGGTAAAAACCATTTCCTCTTTCCATTATTTGTGAAACATGTTTTTGTCGTGTTATGCTATAAAAAAAAATTAACAACACGAATTTTTGTCGCTTCTTTTGGATACTCCTCCAAAACGACTTGGATGTTTAAATATATTTTTACACAGAAAAAAATATGGCTAAATTTCTTCATAACTGAAATAGCATATGTAAATCAAAGAATATTTTGCAAACAAAACTGTCCAAAAGGAGGTTCAATATTGATATTCTGGCGCCAAGCGAGCGCACGGCCAGTACTGCGTTAACATTGGGCAATATATACTCCTTAAGGCTTTGATTATGATATCTCTAGCCACTTACTTTTTTGCCCAGTGTTACACATCCATCCATCCATCTTCTTCGTCGTATCGAAGTTTCTCAATTAAATATGTTTTGACCATAATTCAGCCATCAGCCATGTCGATTGCGTTAGCGTTTGCCTAAATATATATTTCATCTTGAACTAAACCTGTTGCAAAATCAGTTCTATTTAGATTATCTTAAAGCATAACAGTTGCATATATCTTCATTACAATCGAAAGACTTCCACTGCTGGGCATAGGCGTCCAAGTGTCACCACATCGATTGGTGCTGTTGCATATAATATTCACTGCCCACACTCAATTGCCTCAAACTTCAGAAAAGCTTAATTAGTTAATATAATGACAAATGTCTTTATTATGAATATAATAGTATGCGTGATTACAGATAATTACCTGTCACATAATTCATGAGAGCAGCCAGGCTTTACATTATCTACAGTTGTTATATGATTGTTATGTGCTGGTTAACGAACGGTATCGTGGTGCAAATATATAGTTAAAGAATTTGATCAGAAAATCACAACGTGTGTATCTATAAAGAGGGACATATTCCAACACTACATATTTTATCTAATTGATGGATGTCCTACCAATTCTTTGATTTTGCTTATTTTGTCGACTTAGCATCTTCATATATTATTTTCTTGATATTTTGATCTCCGATACGACAGTCTCCACCGTTTAGTTTCGGTAAGGCTGTATCAAATCTCAAATTCTTTGTTATTTTATCTATTTCTGTTTTCAATTCCACTTCATCTGTTTCAAAACGAGCACTCATTTCAACCATTACTTAATTGACGCTTAAATCAATTGCAGCATCTGCACCAATTATATCATTCAATTATAAAACCATGGTTAAATTGATATGCTTATCATTATTGACATGTGCAAACATTATCCCGGGTGAAGATCGCATCATGCATACTAATGAGCCTTGCAGTTTTTGACGTTTTCATCAGAAGCGAAGCGAGCGGTATGGTATGGTCGACGATTAATAAAAAATATGCGAATAGCTCATGGCCAAATAATAACAGCCGCATGGGTCGAACTTCAAGGTTAAGCAACACTTGCCGAGGTCGATCTTTGGATGGGTGACCATTGATTTAATCCGAGTCTTTTTCATGTCTCGAAAAGTACGTTAAGTGGTTGGTTACAGTTGTTATTTGCATGTAAAATTTGTATATTTTGATCGATTTTGTTAAATATGTTGTGGGTTGAAAAGGGGTGAAATACTAGAGATACCGCGAAAAGTTGTTGTAGCGAATAGTCGAATACTAGCCATTATTACTCGACATAAAAAAAGGAATATAAAAAGTAGTTAATATATTCTCAAATGATAATACATATTTCATTAGTAGTAGTCTCTTGAACTTATCAATCATTACTGTAATCTAAAAAAATCTAAGATTATGAAAAAAATAAAGAAAACAATGAAGTTAAATTAACGAGTCTCATATTTTACTGATTTAACATTTTTAAATGCTGGTCAAAACTAGTTTTCATTCTCCACAACCTGGCCGTTTTGGATTTTAATTTATAATTTAAAAAAAAATACAAAAATTACAACCGAATTCCAAATAAAAACACTACAAAGTGAAAGAAACTTCGTTTTCGGAAGTCGGCTTTTCTTACTTTTATTCTTTGTTTTTTTTTTGACAAAAAATATGTAAATATTCTGTAGTGAATACTATGATGATGGCTGATAAATATGTTTGGAAGAGGAAGAATTACTTTAACACGAGCAAGGACAGAAGCATGATTATACTGACGATGATAATCAGAAAAATGTTTAGTATAATTATTTATTTAATTACACTTTACGAAAACACGTACAGAGGGACGCACCTACAAGAAACAGTGAATAATAAGATAGTTCGTCTATCGTCTAGACTAGATCTAATCTAGACTCTGAAATTAAACTTTGTGCTGAAGCTGCGATCTGATAAATCCATCTCATTTCCTCCGTCATCAGGTTTCTCGATACCTTTTAAATCACATTTCAAAACACCAAGAAATATATAACCCTAAAAACTCAATCTTCCAATAGAAACGTCACAACTTTTCATGTTTACGTTCATCATAAATAGATTGAATTTTATACCGGGGTCGGAACAATAAAAATAAATTGCCTTTCGGTCCGTCAATACGCAGCGAATAAAATCGCAATAACTCCACCCCGTGGAAACAGACGAACATACAGATAGATACTATTGTATGATAATCTGTTAGAGTAAGCAGAGTAATCCTGATCTGTCAGGGACTAGCCCTGTATCTGCCAAGCAAGCCGTAATCGCTCAATAAATAGTTGGCAATGCCAAGTATGGCAACCCTAACGCATCTGTCACTTAACTACTAAAATATACAAACGTCATTCACCAGCTCAGTGAAAAATCGCGCCGTTCTGCACCACCCCTAGCGTGTACCGTCAGCAAACAAAACGTTCCCAACTTTAAAATAAAAGCATTAAAGTCGATTTTTATATGCACGCAACAATGAATAAATTTAAATATTTGTTAACTTAAAATGTAACCCATGTTACCGGAAATACAGTCTAAATTGCACGGGTGAACATTTGTTTCTTCAATTGTGTTTAAAGCGAGGTAAAAGCTACTCTATGATTCAAGTTTTAAAGATTGAATTTCAATGTATTTGTTCCCGATTCCCGTCAACCTCCTGTAGGGGTTATTTAACTTTGAAGTCGTTCAAAAGACCCACGATTTGGGATTCTGGTGGATTTCTTTTCGGATTAAAGACCCCATGAATATAATGATAATGCATTCGAGGGTTATTACGGAACGATTTTGTCACGCGTCAGCGTTTGTATAGGCTTTCTTGTTTTAATAAAAGAACCATGTACCGTCAGATCAAATAAGAAGTTATAATGATGTGGTTTTTAATTCTTTTATTACGTTATGAAGGGCCATTTCTAAAGAAAGATTTGAATTTGAAGAATTTAAATTAGGAAAAAATCAGTTAATTGGAGAATACAAGAGAAAACTTTGACACAATTTATAATTTTAGGTTTTTTTTCTTTTTAAAGCTTTCATTGTAAATTTTTTGAATGGCAATATTCTTTTCGCAAATAAGACTAAAATTATTGATACCTACTATTATGTCGACAGCACTAAGGGTGCTTCACAAATAACCCTTTGAAGTGATAGTTAATGGTGTTTACAGTGCAAAAAAAACATTTTTAATTAAAAGCGATGTGTGATCAAATGTTTGTTAGTTTGCGGCCAATATTTGCGTTTATGGTCGATTGACATGTTTGCTAACTGTGTTTGTTTATTTATACTTGTTTTTTTTTTGTTTCAGGTATTGACTGAAATCAATATAAAGGCTGAAGCTTCGAGGTTTTCGAAATTTTGCTGGTGAGGGTAGTTTATAATAAACAAATATTAGAAAAATTAAATATCATCATTATTTTAGCCGAAAGATGTCCACTGCTGAACATAGGCTAACTAAATAGTAAAACTGGTGTTGTGATTTTTGAGTATAATCTTTAACGCAGGAGAAACATACTTATATTCAGTAACTAGCCGAGCCCGTCGTCTGCCTACCCTACCCTGCTTACCTTCCTACCTACACTACTCTGCTTACCTTCCTACATACCCTACTCTGCTTACCTGCCTACCTACCCTACCTACCAATTTTTGTTTTAAGGTCATTGCTTCGCGGAGAATGTATTGTGAAATTTTACTTCTTGAACACTTTGAATTCATCTAACTTTGGATAGAATGAACCGATTGCGATGAAACAAAAACTAAGTGATATTTAAAGTTACGCACAATTTTTGTGTATAAAAGTTATCTACATTGGTTTCTTACATTTTATGTGATACGTGCACAACTAAACAGATAAACAGACAAAAATGCTGGAAATGGGTTCTTTTGGTTACCTATCCTTTATCATCCTGGCTTTTTTTTGAGAATATTTTTGATGTACAAAAACGGATTCTATTTCTACAGATTTATTATATGCATTGATGATGAAAAGGCCCAGTTAAGGACCGAAAAAAAATACTTGAGTAAAAAATGGTACAGGTACCATTTTTTAGATTGTTTTGTCTACTTAAACATAACTCGTTGTTTCTATAAGGTGCACCTCTGGCTAAACTTTTCGAGGTACTGTTATGTACAGGCGTGATGTTATATTGTTTCCCATTTCCATTTCTATCAAAACAGTCAAAATCTCAGTTTATTTCCCCAACCTTCCAAATAAACCATCCAACTTATACACCAGTGACAGATCAGCACAATCTTACTACAGTTTCCAAGCAACACGTACCTTGGTTCAACTATTTTGCCTCAGCGAGAGAATTTCCCCGGATAATTTAAATGTAAAATTTATGTTAATCACATTCACACCTTGAGTGTTTTGTGAACCACGGTGGCTGGCCTGTTTTCTGTGTATAGACATAGAATAAAAACCCTAAAAATGTAGAAGAGAAACACCTCCGAATGTATTCTTAGCGTACAGATATGTAAACTTACCTTTTAATCTGTCAAAATAACGATGAAATGAACTGTTGTTGTTTGTTGTTTGACTGCAGTCTACTCTTGGTTTTGATAGCTTGAAGAGAGAGCTTCTTTATCTTTTGTAATTCATGTACCAGCTTTTACTCACGGCTTTGCTCCATCAGAGGCCCCTTCTAGCCCTGGAAACTGTTGGTCGTTCCATTTGTAGATATTTGAAAGTCGTTACGGGTATTCAGATGCCCAAAAGTATATCACCCAGTCTTGCCACTTTGATAATATTTACGGGACGACAGAATCCTGTAAATCTGACAATCAGTTTTGCCACTTTGATAATCTTTACGGGACGGCATAATCCTGTAAATCTGACAATCAGTCACTGACAATCAGTCATGGCACTGTCATAATCTTTACGGCACGACAGAATTCTGCAAATCTGACCATCAGTCTTGCCACTTTTATAATCTCTATGGGACGACAGAATCCTGTAAATCTGACAATCAGTCATGACACTTTGATAATCTTTACGGCACGACAGAATTCTGCAAATCTGACCATCAGTCTTGCCACTTTGATAATCTCTATGGGACGACAAAATCTTGTAAATCTGACAATCAGTCTTGCCACTTTGATAACCTATAAAAGACAACCAATCTTACCAAAAGGAATGGCTAACCAATGGCTATGGCAAGAAATTGGGTTGTAAGGTCAGATAGACAGCCGGTTAATGTAAAATACTGGTGCTCGGTACTATTCAGCTGCATCTGGTCAGACTAGAATCTGACCCCAACATATTTAGGAAAAGGGTAGACAGATTATTTTGCCTTATAAGGAACGAAATGAAGTAATAAAGTGTAAGTTGACTAGTTTCTCGTCTGTACGGTATTAATCTTCTGTGGTATAAATAGACACGAAACTTTGAGCTTTATTGTTAGTGACTGATGGGCTTGAATGTACCTACCAAGCTATGGTTTGGTTGAATTCCGTTCATGCGTGGTGAGATTGAGAACAAACTATTCTGTTACCATGCTACAAATGAACGGATCTGTCTTACGTTATGATGCCCGCAGACAGGTCACTAGTTTTCATAGAAATTGTTCTACGCACCTATAATTATGTCCGTAGAAACATTTCTAGAAAACAAGGTATGTCGCATTGTCGCGTCGCGCCTTGCTGCGTGCCTTACTTTATAGAACTTTTCGATAGCCAGTAGTATTCCTCGACTTGAAACTCAATACTTTTTGACAATAGTCTGTTCTTTACTAAATTACTTGATCAATGTATGTCTGTCTTATCACGTTATTCTGATTTTGATAAATGCATCCAGCTTTAAACTGATTAGTTTCAAGCTGCATGTTGCTACATGATTTCCCTGAGCACAGCTGAGATTTTCCTGTGTTATAGTTTTAGACTTTTAGTTCTAAAGCTATGTAGATATTTTAAATCACTACTTTAAGGCAAATTACTATTCTCAAACTAAGAATAAATGAGCTTGAATGAGACACTTGCTTCCTGCGATGGTAATATTGGAATCCGATCTGACTTTTCTAAGTTTTTCACGATCTTTTACCTCATAATTATGGTCAGCTTATTAAGCCACATTCACAATAGATGGAGATTCAGATTCAACAGAAAACTCGGGAGTCAAACTATTAATATCTCCTCCACAATTCCCGCACCAATACGTACAAAACTTCAAACGGAACCGAATAATCGAATCCTCCATAAGTTCTCTGCCCACCCACTTTAGGCAAAACCGTGAGGTAGATAACATTCTATTTAAGAACACCTTTCCGAGCTAAAATTCTAGATAAGTGCCCATTGTGCCACGATTATCTTATCTGGACATATTTATGGTAACCTAGGTGGCTAGGACCTAGTAGCCTAAGATCCAACTGCAAAAATCTACAGGTAATTCTGATTTTAAATTAACTGAACTTTCTTGAATGGTACTTGTTAGTAGAATATATTACCATAATTAAATACATTGAAATTTGTTTTTGGTAATTAACCCAAAATATATAGGTAAGGTGTAAATTATTTCTTCACCACTGCTCTCAAAACGGTGAATGAAAACATCGTGAGGAAACCGGCATGTCCTAGAACCACAAATTCGAAGACATGTGACATCCACCAACACGCACTGGGCCCGCGCGTTGGATTACGGCCCATTCCCTCTCACAGAGAGGAGGCCTGTTTCCCAGCACTGGGCACATTAATAGGCTGATGATAAGATTTGATGTGATGATATAGGTAACGTTTTTAAATGAATCCATCACAAGTCATTTGAAAGGAAGTGGTGTAGAAAATATGAAAAAGTTAGGTTGCCAGCTATGATTTAACCGCAATCTGGGGATGGTCAGTTTATTTTCTAAACCTGGTAACCCAGGAATGGCGGCTAACTGAGAGATAGATGATGTTGCATACGAACCCACGATACAGGAGAAACTTTTAGTGTTGAGTTAAAAAAATACACAAAAAACTGTTTGCGGTTAGACAATCCTGCAGTATTCTATTCCACGATCAAGAACCATTCATAAAAATCAACTTTTGTCAAAAAAAGTACCTGCAGATTTTTGCACTGGGATCTCATACTATTGTGTTCTAGGTCGTAAGCTAGGTTACCTAGATTTCAGACAGAAAGGCTTTCGTTGTATGTTTCAGTGTAAGTATATGGGTCCCAGTAGTGCGTTATGTTCAAATGGTTCGTGGTTTTATGTAGATAAATGTTTTGTTTTGGGTCGAGTATGTTAGGGTCCTAGTTTAGATAAGTTTTTTAGGCTTTGAAGGCTTATCTAGTTTATTTTAGGGGAATAGTCTTAATAGTAGATGAGAATACTGTTGGTGATTTCTTGTTACTTACAAGTACATGTTATAGCATTTATCTTAGAGCTCAAAAACTCATGGTATTAGGCAGTAACATTAACTGATATATATAACGGATATTGGTTGCTTTTCGTCATTGAAAGTTTAAAAGAATATCCTGAGCAAGACAGTACCTACAAAACTACTACCTATAAAACATATGTTTACTGCCACAGTAGAAAACAGCCTTTACCTTGAAATAAAACTTCAAAACATAATCAGTGTGTCAGTTTTAAACATCGATAATTTTGCACATAGCAAATAAATAAAGAAAAAATATATTCCAGGTATGAATGACGCATAATTGACCAAAAAAATATAGAGGTGTCTTATGGACCCGTTGGAACGGAGTTCTATTAATTTAAATGAATCGAACTCCGTTCCAACGGGTCCATACAGTTTAACAACGGGTTTAAAGTCTTACAGTTTCGTAAAATATAACGAAACTAAAATAACAACAACACTGCTGATGCTCAGTGTAAACACACAATAGCGGCTTCTAGCGTAGGTGCCTAGTCAGCGCGTGCTCGTACGTATTCGGTTTTCTTCGTGCGCCTCCAGCTCTCTCCTCGGCGTCTCCCTTTCGTGCGGATCTTCGCTTATACTATCCTGCATGCAGCACGCTGTGCTTAGCACAATTTATCACGCAAAAAATATTATATTTTTTAGTAAAAAAGGGTATTTAAACGTAATTTTAAATATTTTTGCATATTCTCAAACAATATATAAATCGGCCTTCGCTGAGCCTAACGATGAGCCATAGAAGGCTCTAGATAACGTGGAAAGAACAAAACATTCGATCTCTTTTAACAACCCTCAGCACACATGTAAGTAGATTTAGACCTACCCTCACCTCCATAACCGTTACACCAACTAACTTTAACACTAACCCTTCATACCACGACTGCAACTAAGTTATTCCAGGCAAATAGTCTGTAATATCGCTGATATAAACTTAAACTTACCATCAACGAAAGGTCTAAGTAAATCTTATATGCAAATTTAGTAACTTAGAGTTTGGTACAAGGTATGAGAGATTAGCGAGGATTGAAGTGCTTTAGTTTAGTGGCGTTTAGATCTGGGTGATTTGAATGGAGATTTGACGATATATAAATGATAACTTGGTCTCTTGGACTCGTTTAATCATGTTAAATGCCATGGTGTACTATAGGGTCAGCAATTCAGTCATAACTTAGGGTATAATTCTCTCCAAACTTCTGGACCGCCCTGAAGTTGGCTTGCCGACGCGCAAGGCACGAAACGGTGCTGTTTTTGTAAGAGATTTACTACTGCGCAGCTGTTGTAGCTAACTTCAGGGCGGCCAAGAAGTTTGACGAGAACTATTACTGATGTTTCTTTGCAAATGATTTTCTCGGGTAAACATAAGAAGATATCGCTTAATATGACATGAACAACCAGAGCTTTGTTTGAAGTAAACAACCACCATGTAAATAATTTGTACTACCGATCTGGGTGTCGACAATCTTCACACTTGACAAGGTGAATAAGTAATTACAGCCGGTGTTATTTTTACAAACCCAGAATCTCCCTGCCTATTGCACAAAGTGATATTTACGTCATGAATATAAAACTCTCTACATTCAAGGTTGCCTGGAAGAGATCGCAGAACGCGTTATGGCCGACTGTTGTATATTTGTTTTAATTTTAATGTTTCTTTTTGTATTGTTTTATCTTGGTGTACAATAAAGTATGTATATAAATACATAAACTCTGGGCAAAACTTTGACCTACTTCTTTCATTTGAATTATTATTCAGCAGAGGCTCAGTTTGTCGGTAAAGAGCTTAGAAATTATAACAATTCTTTGATTACTTCTTCAAGCGTCAATATTTATAGTAAAAATCGCTTCTGCTCCCACCTTGACCGCACCCTATCTCATCCGTGGACTGATGATATTGCATAATAGTTGTCAAGTGCGGCCTTTCCACCAGATGGTGACGCAAGCGTTTTTGGGAATAGCAAATATGCTGCGGCTCTGCCCGTTAAATAAATATTTGAATAAAACCTGGGCAAGTGTTGTGAGGTTAGGGAAAACTTTATTATCATTTTATCGTGAGAAATTTGATGAAGAAGTTACGTACACACTGACAATTTAAAAAAGTACCGATTTACCTTAGAGGTTTCTAGGAAAATTTACCAGTTTTATTCGCGGGCAGTAAAAGGTATTATGTACTTGCAAAGATGACTTACATCCCAGAACTTGAAAAGTTTATGAGGATGGATGGATGTATAGATGAATGTTTGTTACTCTCACGCAAAAACTACTGAACGGATTTTGATAAACTCAATCACGCCAGAACGGGTGAGCGGATCTGGATGATATTTGGTACAGAGATAGATTATAGTCTGGAATAGCACATATGTTACTTTTTTCACGGCAGCGAAGCCACGAGAAAAGGCTATCTATAAAATTCTCTATTGCCCAAGAAACTTTGCTCTCCAAAATCTGCCAGAATTTGTCAAAAATTCCACGAGTGCCTAGCCTACCTCATCATAGAATAATCACCTTCAATCAATCATAATTGCCTAAATCAAAAACTTTGACCCAAAATAAGCAGATCAAAATTTATAAGTCAAATCAATCAAAATTTTAAACCAATTACGTATTAATTTGCTTAAGTTTCACCTTGGCTGCTTAAACTTCTTTCGAATAACAACCCCAAGATATCTTAATGGCAGTTTAAAATTTAACTTTCCACTTTAACTTAGTTTTGGACATCGTTAATTACTTATATCGTGTAACGGAGGACTTCGGTGTTTGATTCTTGAAATATTCATACTTTTCTTGGTTTATCGTCTTCAAGAGTTGTTCTTTCGACGTGATTCAAAACCATAATAATCCTTTTCTCGATCTTTTACAACTGCACTGCACATCATAATATGTGAGTACCATGTATCAACTGTAAATCTATCATTTACTGTACATATTATGTCGTTCGTTGACTTAAATTGCCCTGGCAGTTAAGAGTGTGTCATGCTCTCTCCAATGTCTCTCTGATGGTAGCAAATGTGTTGGATCATTTGGTTCCCTTTATGATGGTTGTGCTGAGTGATGCCAATCCATGCGTCATGTTCGTGAACGGGTGCTATCAGTTAGGATTGGTCACAACTTAGTTGCCTTGGTCTATTATTAATTAATTATTGTATTTTGGGGTTGTTTGTTTTACTCTAGACGCTTTTACTTGAACGTCTTTTTACATCGTTCTCATTTTTATATGTAATTTTTCCAACAACAATGATGTAACCATATACATGTAATTATAATTTATTGATGGAAAAAAGTGTCCGTGGAGTTTCTTGCACGTTCTTCTCCATAGAGACCTAATGCCGCTTGACTAGCTCTATTTTAGTTATTTTTTTATTCAAAAGTACCTTTAAATGGTTTAGTTGAAATAAAAATATATTGATTTTGATTTAAAAAAATGATAATATAATGTTATGTAACAATACCGCTGAACTGGTGTCCTTAGTTATTGCTTCTATTATAAATATATGATCCTATCTGCCTAGTCTTATCCCACCTATGTTTGGTTCAGCTCCTAGTCTTACCGGAATCTGCTAAATACCAATGATTCCACGTAATTTTCTATAAATCAATTTTCACATAGTCCATCTATCATTTTCAACATTTCCAAATATATTTTGACCGCATATTGCAATTAGATTTTAACTCACGAAAAATTATTCACGAACCTTTTGGAATAATAAAACATTTCATTATTAAAAAACCTCTTATATCTGAAATGGATGAATTCGATTCCAATATCGAAAATGTTTTTATTCAAATAAGTCGTTTCAAGTACACTTAAATCGCCAGGAGAAATACTGGTTCGATGCATTGATTCTACTGAAACCCGAAATTAAATCAGAATACGGAGATTTTCGTTCATATTTTACTCTGAAATTAGAAGGTTTTGGCTTAATGGCTTACAATAGGTATTCGTAATATGTTAAATATATATTTAAATATGTAAAATTGTTGTATACTACTGTGCCTGAGGTTTTACTCACATAATACATATGAGAATTGACCTTACCTAAACTATGATAGTTCTCTCTTATTTCTTCTTCAACCCTCAACTACATATCTATTGCAAAGTGTTTCCTCTATAATTCTTCTTCTATACACACTCGGATAAAAGTTCTCTTCTTAGCATATATTTTTCTTCTTCTATACTTATATCTCTATTCGAGTTGCCAGCTTGTCGGTTTTTTATCGGTTGCATTTCGGGGAGTGTGCGATGGAATTGCATGATCTAATTCCGCCTAGCCCGTTTCATCATTCACTACAAGACGTACGGCAATGCGCCATCGGTACATGGTGGACATCCCACCCATACGCACTGAACGTTTTGAAAATACTTTCATTATGCGTACAGCTAAGGAGTGGAATTCCCTGCCGAATTTTGTGTTTCCCGATAGCTACAACCTCGGGGTTTTTAAGTCAAGAGTGAATAGGTTTCTTCTAGGCAAGCGTGTTACACCGTCGACCACATCATCACATACCATCAGGTGAGATGGTGGTCAAGCGCGAGCCTATCAATAATAAAAAATAAAAAACTCAGTATTCACCTTTTGTATCATCAACCACAATTCTATCGTTTTTGCCTTTTCCTGCTCTTTAGCTTTCCACATTTGAAAAACCACAAAAGAAATAAATCCAAGCCAGTAATAACACACCAACAATACAACCGTAAGCAGTTATTCTGAACCATTCGTTATACAGTCCTAATTTTCTTCTTTGATTCTTTCGTCTACTTTCACCCTTGACCCATCATTCGTTACTATTAGCTAAAGAACCTTTACCATCTAAAAAACATCTTTTATCACTTCTATTTCCAGTCCAAAATCAACCTTAGGATAGAGGGAGAAAGTTTTATTTTGATAGATTCTAAGGATATATATAGGATGTTTCGTTTTGTATAGCAGTGTTGGCTGCCTTATATAAATGCTAACAAAATGTCGGGTTCGCGTGATATACACTACTTATCGTACTTTTACTATTTTGCATATATTACCTTGCTATGCATATTCTGTTTACGGTGACTTTACCAATTTTATGTTTTCGCTTCGTTCGGGAATGTAATCAATGCTAGGCTTCAGCTTCATCGATGGAAGATATATATTTGTTACACTAGACAATTTTGGGTGTAATGGAGGCGCCTAAGAAAATATCTTTTGTACTAAAAATATGAGCTTTATAAAGCTTTTGTTAAATAATGACTAAGGCAAAATTCTGGGCTATAATAATATACTTAAGGCTAGGTTTATACATAATGACTAAGGCAAAATTCTGGGCTATGTACAGGATAGGTTTATATATAAGGGATGTAAGGGTTGGGGAGTGAAAAACATGGTACCTGCTTGCCAAGTTGTAAAACTTTTCCGAGGGGAACCGTTGCTATGGGGCGAGTAGGTTTATGGTTGACTACCTGTCAACAATTGGATTTCTACAGTATTCTCTACATGGATTTATGTGTAGATTTTAGTTTCATAGATATACATCTTGTATCTTCCTGCTCCAAAGGTACCTGGGAATCTTACCAAAACATTTTTATCAATGTTTTTAAAGAGCTGGCTTTGCGTCAAATCCTTATCGATCTCTTTGATACCAATATGATTTTTGATGAGAACTGAAACAAATTATATGTACGTAACTGTGTTTTTTTTTTAAATTGGGCTATAGGAGTATTTGGTCAACTGGTCTTTGTCTATGTTTTTATATATCCTTTCATTCGTGGTTTCTTTCATATCTTGTTTTTATTTTTCATTTCTTTAACGAAAACTTCATGTACACCATGTGAGATATGGTTATGCTACAGATCATCATTTACTTCCAACACTTTACCAACTACGAACTCTCCAAACACTTCTCTCACATTTACAACTTAATCAAGTTCGCGGAAAACACTTCAAACTCAAACTTCAACTTTACCTGGATTCACCAAATCCTGGATTGGGCCTAAAGCTGCGTGGAGCTTCCAAGGGTTCACATTATCATAACTTTGAGTCGCTTGAGCCCTTAATCCCAGGTATAATCCTTGATCAACGAACAGCCCCTTCACAGAATGGGCCATGATGGCCGTCTAGGGCGTTATTTCAATAATGCGATCGATTTTCAAGTTAACAAGTAGGTAGCACATTTGCTTAATTCTTTTTCGCAGTTTTTCGCGTTTGTTAAAAGTTTTGTTTTTAAGTGTTTTGTTGCGTGTTGTTTTTCAAGATGGTTTGTTTGTTTTTGGGTTTCTTCCGTTTCGTTTACTGGGAGGAAGTTATGTTACTTTACTACTTTTGGAGTAAACAGTTCAATCATTTGTTTATTTCCCTTTTATAGCAACAATCATTCCTTCGTTATTTCCAATAAATACCTATCTAAAATCTTGACTCTTTTAAAAAGAATTGCACGCCAAAATTCCCTAAAAATATTCCAACACTTTTACTTCGAACATTTTTTCTTAAAATATCTTCAAATTATTGAAACTTTCGCGCAAATCTAAAAGGAGTTCCTGCCTTGTGTCTTAAAATTCAGAATAAAGTCAAGAAAGCGACATTGTTCAAGCACCAGTATCTGAATCTACTTACGGGAGACTTGGAGGCATCCAATGCAATCACTTCGGACCTCCTAGGACCTCCCAGAACCCCCTCGCTAAGGATGGGCCATTAGCATTTTTATCGATAGCGAAAATGTTAAGAAGATATTGACTGATCATTATATTTTAGAGGCAACCGTTTGAGGTTTATAGCGTCTTTTCTGTGTGAAAAGTGCTTTGTGAAAGTTATTGTTATGTCTTTATCAAATTTTAGTAATGTTGAATGCAACAAGTTAGAAATGATCGCGTTTGAAGTATTTTTTTTATTTACTTTAACTTTCCTTTGTTTAACGATTTCATAGATCAGTGAACTTTAATTTATTTAAAAATCTACTTCAATGGACACTATAAAAAAAATTGTAGCAGCTCTAATTAAAAAAGCAATATTTACTACGATGCGATCCATTCTCGATTGATCGCTAGGGTTGGCACGAAAACTATCGATGTCCATCCCGGGATCCGTCTAAACGCACCCGGTGCGCCGAATTTCCATACGTACACAGAGCCAAATCCAACTGAAGTTATTGGCCATCCCGCGGGACTTCAATATATTCGACTATTTTTATTTACTTGAAAGGAAAAGCTTTCGCGCGTTCACTACGCTCTACGTCTCCCGGACGTAAAACGACCGTGGAATACGTTATTTTTCGTCACATCTCTATTCTTTAACGTTCTTTTTTTGAAATTTTAATTTTTATGAACGCACCAGACATGAAAAAACTTTGCGCATATTTTAAAATGGAACGTTTCTAAAGGAAACGTTCGATATTTAAAATGTAGCAACAAAATTGGTGTTCATATTAGGAATGTACAATTTATTTTTTTGTGTCATTTGAAGCTTGGTTTTGTCTCAGAAACGATGCGCTTTACAAAACTTATGTTCGATATTAATCGCTAACATTAATTGGACAACGAAACTCATCTCGAAGTTTTAAGCGTTCGCTTTTACAAGGTTATTTAATATTATTAAAGCCAACATAATGCCATATAGACCACCCACGACTATTAATGTTCCCACAAAATTACAACCATCAATAAAAAAAATCGTTAATTGTAAAGAAGATTTTTATAATGATAGTTTCTATTATGTTATAGGAATTTAACAAAGCCTCATAGTATGATGGAAAGACGAAAATAAATAAACGTCATCCCATTTTTCTGACTGTAATTTTAACTCTAAACCGCGAACATAACTTGCGAACAACTCGTAATTTTTCATTTCAAAAGATACAAGCATGATTTTCTGTTGTAGATTACTATGAAATTTCAGCCTGTAGGACGTGATTTTTACTCTAAAATTCTTACTAACACCTTGGAAAAACGCCATCAGACACAATGTTAAATCACCTCACCAAACATTAAGATAACTTCACAAGCAGTTATCTGTGGCAAGACAAAAAAATGCGGGAGTTTTTAATTAACAAAATGGCGGCGGAATTTCTGCAATTCAAACATGGCGGGCCTAGCCAATGAGCGACTCTTTATGTACATATGCTAATGAGTGACAGCCCTGTGCGAATGGAATTGTCATGTAAGGGCTGTCATTACGCTATACTGTGAAGTTACAGGGATGAGACGGTAATGTTATTTTTGCATTTGAATGTATCTTGTCAGCTTTGTAACGTCATTTTTCGTTATGTCTTTGTTTTAGAGAGCGACAAGGTTTTGAGTGAATAATCCAATTGGGATTTTAGATTTTGTTATTTTTAAAGTTATTTAAATAATTAGGATTGATGTTAGTTGTATTTTTTATGCACCAAGTGATTAATACGGCATCATGAGTAGGCAATATGATAAAAACTATTGAAAAAATTAAATTGACCGGGCATTCTGAATAACGCCCATCACTTATTGAGCCGCGTGATAAAAAGATGTGTTTTATTATTATTTTAATGTTGACATTGGTTTTAATATAGGTACAATAAGTACGATTACTATTCCAGCAACAAGTGGCTTCTATTTCTGTCTGCAGGTTTTAAAGTAACCTAACCTATCCGTGTTAAGCAAGCCCTTAGCTCCCGAGCTCACTTCGCTCGCTCTTGGACTAATTCATTGACCATAATTATCAAATTGCCCAACCGTTTCGTAGCAATATTCATAATGACCAGACAATGTGATAAATATAGAAGTTTAAACCAGTATTCATTACATTGCTCGATTTGACTTGACTAGATTCATAGTGCCCTGATTAATCACTTGGTCCATGACATATTCACATCACAAAAATTCCATCAAAAAATTGTCGGTCCGTTATTGTCATTCCGTTGGATCCAGAAGTAAGTTAGTGATGTGACTAAAAAGTTCAGTTGTTCTTTTAAATTTGGCTAAGATAGCTAAATATCAGGAATAGATTATAATAGCACCTGTCAAAAGTTTACCTGCATATTGAGTGACTTTTCATTCATTACCTACGGTTTATTAATATGAGTCCGGGAATAAATTTAGTGTTGTGATTAATTCAATTTTGCTTTAGTCGATTAAAAGACAAAAATACTTATCGACTAAAATATCGATACACTATTTTAGTCGCAATTATTGAAATGGACAGATTTAAACATAGCAAAAAAAAGTTTAATTATCCATTTTCTGTTCATTAAAAGTTTATTTTTATTTAGGCAACTATTCGCCGAATGTCGAATAATAAACACTACACGAATAACAAAAAAAAAGTGTCGAGTAATGCCGAATACCGAATATTAGCGAGTATTCGCGGCCTCATTCGACCAAAATATTTCACACGTCGATCTTCCCAAATGAAGCTGTCAAACTCCAGCAACGTTCAACAGTTTTCGAAGGAGGTTTTCATAATAATAATTAGAAAGTTTATTTCGTAAGTAAAGTTGGTAGCGATAAAACTGCACGTTACGTTATTAAACGACCTGTGTACGTAAAAGTTTGCGACCCCCGGGAACGCTTTATGAAACATTTCAAAGAATTAATGAATTTTGTAAATTTTTAAGTAGGTGAGGTACGGTGGTTCTTTAGACACACGTTTTATAATAGAAATTGGGAACTTGTTTTTTATAGCAACAATGTGTATTGTTGAAACGAGGGTAAGTACACCTTGGCACAGTTTTTCTTGGAATTGGTGATTGTTCGTTTGATCAAGACTCCTCCTTGCCTCTGTATATGAAAACTTTGCATACAGTAGATTCCTAGTAGGTGCAGATAAATTCCTATAAGCCAATCGTTATCGTTTTAATCCTCATTTATCTCTATTAGATGTTCATCATCATCATTTTAGTCGAATGCGTCCGTTGTTAGTTCCAAGTTATTATTATTTGCATTTGTATCTAATGTACTAGTATAAGATTTGCAGTAAATAAAAAGTTAATTCATAATAATAATAATATAATATGATTTACAAAGGCAACTACATTGTCTAAGGTAATGACAAACTTTTAGTTGCGACTTTTAAACCCCTTCACAATTCGACTAACCAACAATAGTCAGATATTCTATAATCGACTAATAGTAACAACACAGCACAACACTAATTCACGGAATGATAACAATAAAGACCACTATTCACAGGTGAATCGCGTTTGCATATAAAACGTCCTATTCACAACACAAAATGTTTTTATACCGAGTGAACTTTATATTCACGTAAAAAATTTCGAAGACGCTCGAGGGTGTTGCAAATCGTTCATTTTACCGTTTTTTTTTCTTCTATAAAGCAACCGTTTCTTACGCTGAACGTGCGACGTTAACGCAGAATTTATTGCCCTACGTTGGCTCTTAAAGGTGAATTTTGCTTGAAAACTAAATCGGTTTTGTAGGTACTTACCTTTCTAATTTACACGGGGTTGCGAGGTACTTTGTGCCTTATTTGACTTGGGACAGTCGTGAACAGAAGTGTTGGTGCGTGACGTGTGAAGATTGCCTATTACTTATAGGGTTTCTTACTGTTAAAGTAAGTCTTTATTCCTTAAATTGTGGTAATTCGATAGAGATACTTCTCTCTTCATACAACTGTTACAATGTATGTTTGCCATCTGTTTTCTCAACTAAGACGTGTGTACTCGTAACAAGTTAGAATATACCACTTGTGCACGAATCTGTACTAACAATGTGCTGACCAACGTACAAAGTCCTACTTCGTAACTCGAAACTTAACTCAGCTTGGTTTCGTACCGAGAATGAATAAGCTGTATCCTAGGAATAGGACTGAAAAAAGCTACAATGTAGAAGCGTTTTTACTTTAAGAATAATTTGGCGAGTACTAAGAATACGAAATAAAAACAAAGATATAGAGAGGATTGGTCCGATTTCGTACCAGGAATATAAAATGGTCTGATACTAGTATATTCTTCTTTTTGTGTCCATTGGACTCAAATTTTAGCCGACCAGAATGTGTCTACCTGCCAGGCGAGCACGGCCTACTGTGACAGACAGGTGTCACACATTTTTATCACAGTTTGGAAGCAAAAACTATGATAAATGATGAGGCCGTGCTCGCACGGCTGGACAACTCTATCGCTGTGGCCCCCGATTGTATGAGACTTAAACATAACAGGGGAATTGAGGGTCCTACAGGTACACTTTTAAACAACCCTACGTGAAAACTACGCGGGATATTATGATAATTATGTTATCTACTCGTATGTTCTAATCTTCTAGTTTAAACAATATAAAACAATGTCGCTATCAGCCTGTCCATTTCTCCGCTCACTTCTCATAAACCACGCAACGGATTTCGATACAGTTTACACAAATACAAAGAGCCATAAACGAGGAAGGTTTGTGAATAAAATTGGTCCCGTGCGAAGCCGGGGCGGGACACTAGTGTGATATAAATAACAAATGCGAATAAAAAACGACCAAAGATCGCTACGATTTTATGTGTAGAAATTAGTGCTAAACTACAAATTAAGATAATATCTAAAGCTACTACTGAAACAAAGGTACATAACTTAAGTGTAACAAGAAAATCGTACAGCGATCGTAATTAATACTCAACGTAAATTACCATCCGCGCAAATTCCTACATTAGAACGGTGTTACCTTCAAACGTTCTCAATAAATAAAAGTAAACGAAATAAATTCCTTTTGCAACTGGGATGCGCATATATATTACACCCAGATAACGTAGATGTATTCAGTTTTCAAGAAATACTGGAATACAGTAAAAGTTTGCTAGAGAATTTCAATTGTACCTTTTAAATAAGAGTGGTAAAGGAATTTTGAAATAGTGATTTGTGGGTCTTATTGAAATGGTTTACAAAAGTGGGGGTAGAATACTTTTCAGTTTGAGACTTGAATTTTGTTGAAAAGAATTTCGACAACGATGATATTGCCGAGAAACTACAAAAGTTATTATACTTCCTTAGTTTTGAATATAACTGTCCTCAACCAAATATTTAACAAGAAAATTGCTTAAAATAGATACAAAGATATTCGGAGTAATACTCAGGATTATATTCCACAGAAAAGAAGACATAGAATGGCCACGTGTAAGCGTATTGGATCAATTTTGGTCTCATTTAATAGTAAAAGACTATTGAAATGTCATTTAGAATTAATAACATCTTTTGTATTCTTTAGTCTGCCAGTGATATTTATAATTTCACTCCAAGA
Organism: Orthosia gothica; assembly: GCA_949775005.1. Classification (NCBI taxonomy): domain Eukaryota; kingdom Metazoa; phylum Arthropoda; class Insecta; order Lepidoptera; family Noctuidae; genus Orthosia; species Orthosia gothica. The sequence goes on along the minus strand of OX459060.1, from coordinate 8,310,341 downwards.
CATTACTAGTAAGTCTATATTCACATTCTTCAAATCTTTTTCTTATTCCAGAATTTCGTTCGTGTTTTGTTTTTCTACTTCGTACTTGTCTACTTCAATTCAATTCTGTAACGCGTTTCAATCCACATCTATTGTGGACTTTTTGACAATCCTTTTCCTTTTTTTCCCTTTTTAATCCTTTTTTCATTTTTCGTGGTCGAATTTTATTTTGTGTAGACTCTCTTATTATGTTTTATCTTCCTTCATGGGTTCTAGCACATCTAACTCTTATTATTTAAAATGCTTCATAAGCCTCTTGCGTAATGCAGGCCGCATTGCAGTAATCTTAAAAAGGCTGAGTTTAATCTTTAGAATAAAGATTTAGGTTTCAAAATCAGAATTAATATGCAAGCCATGTTTAGATGCAGCTTTTAGGCTAAGGTTAAGCTTTAGTACTTTGAAACCACCTTTTTTTAAAGATTTTTTTTTGACAAATGTAGAAATTTGTTTCAGAGAATAAATTAGATAGTCAAGCTCTATGATCCTTAGTTTTTCGTCTTACATTGAAATTTTCCTTTTTAAGGGCGTCTGTAATTCGGTCATTGGTCCTTTAGCCCTTGTTAAAAATAATGCGTAGGAGTAGAAAAATATGTTGACATATTTTCGTGCCTAATAATGTCTAATCATTTAGTCTTGTTACTTTGAAAAAGTTTTCTAATTTAGTAATGGCTTGATTAAATATATACTGAGAAGGCGCTTTTATATAATTATACTAGATTCTGCCTCTGGTTTCGTCCGCGTGAAAGTCGGATACTAATCCAAAAGAAAGTACTCCCGGGATAAAAAGTATCGTTTGACTCTCTCTAAAGTCCAATGTATATTTATACCAAAATTCAACAAAATGTGCTTAGCAGTTTCGGCGTGAAGACGTAACAAACCGGCAGACAAAGTTTCTTTCACGTTATCGCCTTTGATAACAGTGAAATTCATATCCAAAAAAAGATGTGGTGTAGGTAGCTCTTTTAACCATATCACTCTCATACGCAATGATTCTATTAACACTGCCAGACAAACATAACCAAATGACAAACATTGTCTAACCGTACAAATACAAACTTAATATACATAATTATGTAGGCAGCCCGGACGCATTCAATTCTTCATGTTTGTCGCCAAAAGCGCAAACAGCCGTGTTTTTTCAATATAAAACACACATACCTCCAGTTTACTTGGCGTTTCGGGGAATTGTTTGATTTTACCTATGCTGAATCGTTTTTACGTAATGTTGGAGTGCGGTGTACTGGTTTTTCTGTGTGGTCTTTTGTTACGAACCAACATACATTACCTGCAAGCCTCGAAGGATTGGACAGTGGTGCACTAATAATATTGTATCCACATGACACTAGTTAGAGCAGTGGTAGCCCTGTGGTCCCGACTTACGTGTCGTAGGTCGTGAGTTCGGACCCAGGCAGGCGCTATACTTCGTGTAAACTATTTCATCACCACTGCTCTTAAAACGGTAAAGGAAAACATCGTGGGGTAACAGGCATATCCTAGAACCAAAAATCGAAGACATGTGATATTCACCAATCCGCACTGGGCACGCGTGGTGGATTAAGACCTTTCTCACAGAGAGGATGCCTGTGTCCCAGCAGTGGGAACGTTATAAGGCTGATGACGTAATAGGGGGCGACCCTTGCCATTAACCGGGCACAAATCCAGACTAAGGGCTGCTACTGAGAAATTCCAGATAGAAAAATCCAATAACACTGCCAGACCCGAGAATCGAACCCTGATACTCAGCTGTAGCGCATCCAACCAGCAGACCAAGGAGGTGGCTTTTGATACGAATGAGACAGCTAATCTTTCTAAACTTTGTCAGTTAAGAGATGTTGAATTAGCATTAATATCTAATGATGATATGAAAAACAAAGCTGTTTTTTCCACTCTTGAAGACGATGAGATTTTACCAATAGAGACGTCATACTCATTATAAAGAAATAAAAACATGGTGATATTTACTTTAGCTACCTACATAGGACCTGTGAAACTTTATTTCTATCACTGAGTAGCTGTTAGAAAGAGATAAACATACTGTTCAAACGTTCGTGTCACGGCCAGACGCAGCACGGACTGAGTTCACTCAAGCTGATCAGCTTGTGTTTGCATTGTTGTGCAGACGTCGGTAAAACATTTCTACCTCAGTATATATATAACATCATGAATTGAAGATGATAAAAACATTACATGTTAATCCAATATTTAATATAAAACTGATTAAGCGACCTCACGTTAACCTATTTAAAGAAGTTTTCATGACAACCATACAAGGCTACTAATATTATAAATGACTCTGTTTGTTTGTTACCTTTTCACGAGAAAACGGCTGATCCGATTTAGATGAAATTTGGTATGGAGATAGTTTGAGACCCTGGGAAAGACATATCATAGTTTTTATCACGGCAGTCATCCTTAAGAGGATGGAAAGGGGAGTGGAAGTTTGTATGGTGAACCAATAATTCCAAATACGGAGCGTGTGGGCTCTACAATATTGACGACACGGTTGGCGTAGTGGTTGAGCGATCGGCTGTTGCGCTTCGTGTCGCGGGTTCGATTTCCGCACGGAACAAATATTTGAATGGCCTACAGATAGTTGTTCCGGATCTGGGTGTCTTGTGTATGTGAGTTTAAATATTTGTAAATGCACCTACGAAACAGGAAGAAATTCCTAATAAGGGAAAATCTTATAAAAATAAATTGAAGTCCAGGGTTAGTAATAAAAATAGACTATTAGAATTACTAGTGCTAAGCGGACGGAGTTAGGTAAACATAAATCTGATTCAGCGACCCTTCGTCAATTTATAAGTAGCCTTCAGAACAACCACACAAGGCATTTCTTAACCGTTTCTTCGAACAATTTCTTATGAACAGAAAGAAGGTATTATTACTCGACATTTTGTGCGTAACAAAAAAATTATGTACCTAAATTATTTCCTTTATCCTTCGCCAATAGAAGGGAATTGTTCTCGAATTCTTCGTTTCGTTCGACAAAATCCTTTTGATAAACTACATAAGCGTATTTGCCTATAAGGGTTTCGATAGGAGTTGGTCTTTGAATCTTTGTCTCATTCATGAATATTGATTTTTGATTGGTAAAGTTCGTGATCGACTTATAAGTTTGCATTTGATGGGAGATATCAGGTTTTTGGTTGAAGATACTCTTTTGGGTTAAAATGATTTATTGGGACTGTATTAGATCTACTTCTAGAGTTCTAGTTCTATTTTAGTTGTTCTAAGGTCTGTCTTAAATTCTGATTCAATTTCAGTTTACAGTTTCGCGCAATAGGCTTACGATTTAGCGAGACTACATATTATGCTATTTCTTTTTAACATACATACATAAAATCACGCCATTTTCCCATGGGGGTAGGCAGAAACTACAGAACGCTCTTTTGCTTCACTCAGGTTTATACATCTAGACATACACGCAAGCCGGTTATGAGTACTGCGCGCCTAGCCTTTTTGAAGAACATCACCAATGAGGTCTATGTATTTCTTTTTAAATCATTTATTATGTGGTTCCAGTGGTCTTCTTCATTAGTTCCACTTCACAAAATGATACATTCTGAATGCAAATGATTGCATTGATGATGAAAATACCAAAATAGCATGTGTAATATTTGAGGAGTTCACTCGATTTGATTTCTCGATTTGATCCTTTGATTATGGCAGATCACCAGATCTGCCATCATCTGACTTGGTGACAATAGGGATTATGCCCTTTCAAACACAAAACTACATTTTAAAATCGGTCCACAATTGGTGGAATAATCGCGTAACATACAAAAAAACAAACCACACGATCACAAAATCCCACCCCCAATAACCAACTACCCAAGAACTTAATAACATCTTGGAAAAGGCCCACAAATCGCCTTCCTTCATAAAACATATACGTGGGCAAAAAGAAAATACACGACAAACAAAAAAACATGGGAACTCAGCAGTAGAGAAATATTTGAATCATTTAAATATGTATAAAGCTGCCACATCAAACGGATATCATTTTCTCCAGGATCGAAGGCATTATTTGGGTAAAGTCGATATTTTGTGGGACTATGGGACTTGGGACGGTCTTGTAAATCATTTTCATTTTTGAAAAGGTTATTTTTTTCCTGCTGTGGTATGTTTTTATTTAGAAAGATTTATTTTGTAAATCGTATTTAGGGTCTAAGGATCGGTGCTGTTTTGCGATTTTTTTTGTTTACAACTTCCAGATTTATCTAGATTTCTATATAAACCCTGTTCGTACACAGCGTTATCTTATTCAAAATTAGTAATACTGTTAAAACTAAGATCCTGGTTTCTTCATTTACCACGCTGAAATCCGGTATCATTCTTAATCTTTCAGTGGCAATAAATATTTATTCTTTTCCTCCCACCTTCCAATGATTTCTTTATACTAAAGAATTTTAGTTGTATTAAACGGATGTTTCTTCATTAATGAGTTCAGTTCAAAACTGGCTATGCATCTGTCAGGCACATACTAAATTAGACGCCATTTTGGAATGTGACGTCACAGTTTCCCGCTTCTTTTCTCTTTCTATCGGTTGTTTATGTCTTTTTATCTTTGTTAATTCTATTAATTTCCTTCTTTTTTGTCTGTTTTTCCTTTTAAAATCACTTATATTATTTTCTCTTTATTTATTTCATGATACATCAAATCTGAAAATGAGTGATTAACGTTTAAGACGTAAGGTTTATTAAAGATACGGTCTTGATTAACCTTGGGAGTCTAGCTGTCTTTGACTGTGTTTCATTAAGAAATTACCCTGATTTATGAGCTTACAAAATTAGGTGCCTTAGATTCTAGGCTGGGTTTGATAAAACGAAATATGTTTTAGGTGGAGAATTGTTTGGGTTGATGGCTCAGCTGTTTTATTTTAAGTTGTAACTTATAAAAAACCTATAAAGATGTAATCCAATAAAATCTTTCAGAATGTCTCTAAGCAAAAACTGCACTGTCTAAGCTGCTTAAGGAATAACTGCCTATGTTCCACTCAGATACTTTTCTTTGAAATCATGGTACATATGTAAAAAAATGTCCATGAAAACGTATATCAAAACCAAAATTAAATATGACTGAGCATCAAAAGTGAAAATAAAAATACGTTTTTCCTAACAAAAAAATAAGGATAAAACTCCCAATTGTCGTCCAACTAAACAAGTCGATTATATTTTCACAAATTCCATTTCCGTCAACGTCGGAAAGTAAAGGATAAAACTCCCAATTGTCGTCCAACTAAACAAGTCGATTATATTTTCACAAATTCCATTTCCGTCAACGTCCCGCAAATGACCAAGAACGCTAAGGTAAACGGCACAATTGTTGTCCAGCGGCCCCCAGGTGTTTCACCCGGCATTTCTCCACGTCATACAATCCAGTTTTTACTATACAACGTACAATTTATGTGCTTATGTTTGTTCGTACGTTCGTGGGGCATAAAGTTTTAGTACAACTGCGGTTTAGTGTGATGCAGAAATATGAATTTTAGTTTTTATCACAACGATATGAAATTTTTCGTGGTTTATGCTTTGCGGTGGAATGTAGTGTATGCATATTTTAATTTTTTGTTTTCTGTTATGCAACGCTTTGTTGCTTAATCTGGATACCTAAAAGTGAGAAGAATTATTATTTGTTTAGATTTTTGAACAAAAGATTTTTACTTTTTTATCCTTGTAAAAACGCGTTACAAAAACTTATTTACACTGAACACTTAACAGAAAGAATAATAAATACAGATAGCATAACACAAATGTGCTGCTTATTTCAATAAGAAATTTCTTCCAGAAGAGCTGCAATAGGAGAGTTTGGTTGAACATTTAGACATTGTATAAATATATAAGGAAACTTAAAATAGATATTAAGTTCGGCTCAATTGAGAGTATGATAATTTTTTATTCCCTTTTTGTACTTCATCTTCGTCATCCCACTGCTTCCTCCAGTAATTGTATTTTATCGGATATTTTCAAGGTCGTGTTTAAAAAAACTGGTCGTGTTATTAATTCCTTTTTTGCCCTTTTACTCTACAACTGTCATCCACTTACATATCCGATACCAGAACTGGAACTAGATCTTTGGCACAATACTGAGCCCTTTTAAATGTAACTGACTTGATAAATCATTGTAATTTTTCTGCTGTTTTAATAAAGAAACTTACAAAATTGGCAGATTTTAGAGTGACTGTGTGACAGTGATCCCATAGGACATGTTAAAGTTTTCTGAAAAAGAAATAGCATATCACACTCAGGGATGGTGTAACTTTCTGTGATTGGATGAGTACTGCCAGAGATTATCTATATTATAATTGTATACGTTTTATAATATAATATATAATAAAAATAAATACATGATTCACCATCTCCCATTTACCTAGTATATTTAGTATATATATCTTTTACCCTCATAGAGAGCTGAATTAACACCAATAAAACAAAGCAAAAAGCAAGGTATTCATCAAAAACACCATTCTCAGTCCTTTCAATATGCATAACAAAAAAAATTAATCATCAATTGTCATCAGGCGAGTCAGGTGTGTTTCATTTTACAATTCACTCGATCTCATACAGAGGGAGCCACTATAAATCATGCTTAACCGTGCCTCCGGGAATTGTTCGCGTTTTTGCTCGCCTTCCCATCAAATCCCATTAGTTTACCGACGGTTAATGAGTCTAGCTTTTCTTTTATTTTCCCTTCGTTTGTGGTAATTAATGTTGAATTTGTTAATGTGTCGTGTAGGTTTTTGTTTTGTGTTATTATGGATGGTGGTTCTATGAGATAATGTTTTGTTTGTTTGTGTCCTGTTTAATTATCTATACTGTAACCTATCATCATCATCATCATTATCAGCCTTTTTAATGTTCCCACTGTAACCTATATCTGTAAGAATTATAAAGAAAGGTGTGAATTTTGTATCTTTGAATATAATTATGTGGAGGATAATCGCTGGTATCACTGTCCTCATTTGCAAGATTCTTTCATCATTAAAAGGTATATTTGTCATGATTAAAATAAGCTATATATTAGTGTATAAAGAAAGTGTCCAACTCGAAAAAAGCAAGAGCAGCTTGCTAGTGTTTCATAAAGCTAGTTTTTAGTTTTCTTTTAAGCAATTCCCAAAACTTACAGTATTTATAGAACCAACGTTATCCAAGTCTTGAGTCACATAAATTCAATTTGTCAATCGCACCAGATGCAACTGTCTATCTATACCTATTATAAATTAACCTCCATCTTAAACTTAATTCTAATGATACAAATAAAACAAGGGTCAAACACAATAAAGATAAAAACTACTTAAAGTCGCTCTAAAATTAGATTGATGAATACACAACCGATAATATTTCAAAGGAGGATATAAATCACGCATATACACAAACTGGCGGTAATATAAAAACCGGCCAAGTGCGAGTCGGACTCGCGCACGAAGGGTTCCGTACCATTATCGCAAAAAACGTCAAAAAAAACACGTTTTTTGTATGAGAGCCCGCCTTAAATATTTATTTTATTCTATTTTTAGTATTTGTTGTTATAGCGGCAACAGAAATACATCATCTGTGAAAATTTCAGCGGTCTAGCTATCACGGTTCATGAGATACAGCCTGGTGACAGACAGACAGACAGACAGACAGACAGACAGACAGACGGACCGCGGAGTCTTAGTAATAGGGTCCCGTTTTTACCCTTTGGGAACGGAACCCTAAAAATGAGAAAGTATAACAGTGCATCTAACACGAATATCAACTTTAACATTTAGGTAGAAAGTTCATTTTTCAATGATATAGGTTAGAAGAAAGGTCATAAAACGATTTTAAATGCGATGAAATCTGAGCTATGTGTAATAGAATTAAGGGTTGTAATCCTAGAGCATGTGAATTGAAATTTAAAGTGGCTGATGTATAATGCTTATCATCCAACATAACTGTAAACTGAGAACCTTACACTTGGGCTGTCATTAATCTACTCGGTCGAATTCATTTCGTTTTAATCTAGATAACGTCCCGGTAAAATTCATTTCTGTGAGAAAAATAATTTATTGCACCGATTTAATTTGATATTCGGATTTAATGGCGGCAGTTATATTCGTGTTTCATTTGGGCGAATCTTTTTCATATTGCCACATTAATATTGATATTCAATCACATCTGGTTGAAGTAGATGCTGATCCTAACAGGAAAAGGCTAGCATGATATGTAATAATGAAAAGGAACCCTACTTTATAGCTGAACGACACATTTCTGAATAAGCCCAAATCCGTCCAGACAGAAAAATAAATCCTGATTCTGAAAATAAACCTCCCGAGACCGTCATAAGCGAGATCTTCGGAATAAGATTATCTAAATATTCTCTGAAAGCAGACGTATTGTCTGTTCTCGTAATGCCAGAAACACAAGCTAGGATGAATCAACTGGATCTGTAGTTGCTAATGAGACAGAACAGGATATATATAGAGATAACCAAAACAAGGCGAATTGAAGGAATAGGAGAACTAAGATATACGAGAACTCTTGGGACATCAGATACAGATTGCTTTCATCACAGAACTATGAATTTATTCTCTGTGGCTTACTTAAATTAATCTGAAAGTATCTTTACAAAATCTAATTCAATTTTCATGTCACCTTTTTTGAACAACGAAAATCAGGTTATTAAAAATGAAATGATTTATTATAATAATCAAAAATGGCTCGTATAGTAAAATCATAGCAACAAGATCAAAAGCTCTACTTAATACCGTTAAAAATCAATAACTTGAAAACTTTATAGACCACTCCGACGAAACTTATGACCTTTTATGCTAAGAGGGATTTGAGGCTAACATGAGGAGTATTTCCTTAACGAGACACCACGCGAATAGGCACTTAGCGTATGAAATTTTCACAGCGCCTTCAATACTTGAACGGCGATTTAGTGGGGGAATGCATTCGCCAAATTGTAGCCGACGCGGAGTTACGATGCCGACAACTGGGGGTCTCACCTCGCTGAATAGTTGAATGGAATTTTATTCACTACGTTTATATGAGGTTTTGAATTTTTTATGGTAAAAGTTTTGTGGTTTACCTTTGGAGTTGTAGTTTAAAAGCACTGATTTCTATCCATTTAATTTTGTTTATCTTTACCGCTGACTTTTACTACCACAGTAGATATTAAACAACCCCTTCTAAATAGATTCAAAATAATAAAGTACAGTCTCTTGTGATGTAATAAATCCTTAAACCTAATGCTGTAAATCGTCTAGGACCTAGTTTCTAGGTCTATCATTAATATCCTTACCACGAATACTGAACACATTAACAATATATCATATAACCGAATATTGTAAGCAAACCACATTGCTCTATTTACTTCGTAGCTCCTGTTTCAGTCTAGAATGGACGGGAAATGGTCTAGATTCTAGATCCTTATCGCACTTAGGGAAATCGGGACTGTGCCGCAGAACGCTTAATATTGCCGACTTGAATATGCCAATATTTTCAACGAAATTGGTACATTACCATTCTATTTTGTAGATAGCTTGTTTAAGTATAATGGTTATAGAATTCAGAAAGTCAAATGGTAATGTTAAGTGTTATTTTGATCTGATATAATCTGGAACAGTCGTAGAAAATGGTATAATAGTTGAAAAATTTACGAGTATTAATAAAATGATTCGAGCCCAAAATGCGGATGATAAATATGTAACTGTATCTCACGATTATACTACGATACAAAACCTTGCAATCACAGAAATTATTCCTAACCACAACACTAAACCAGACAACAACAACAAAAAAGGAACAACTTCCAACAAATATTTTCAATCGAAAAACAAAACACTGCAGATATCCATAAATATTCTCTAAAAGTAACGAACAAGCAATTTCTCCATCGTTAATGCAAAAACGACTTCCTAAGCATTTAAGTGGAAAAAATCTTTTAAGTACAGTACCTACTGGATACCTACTTGGTTCCGATGGCTGTGAACAGGGTGGGACCAGGCCGGACCTGTTTAAGGCCATGAAATTTTAACCCCGCCTGCGACGCAAGGCTGGTTAGATGGGGTGTGGTGTAAAGACTTAGCTGATGCGATATTTTTAATAGATTGAACTTTAGAAATTGATTTTTGGAATGGTTGAGAGTGTGAACTGTTTCATGATGAAGGCTGAAGATAATAGAAATATGGTGATTATGTGATGTTTGATAAAGAAGCTAATTTTTAAGTGAGAATATTCAATGATTTGAGTAAAGAGCAAAAAATACTGTTTCGATTTTTATCTGTTTCATAACCATCTCTCGATTTAAAATCATTCACAAAGAATTACCAACAAAGCTGACACCACACTGACTCTTCCCACTCCGTTATTAGTTCTAAGTTTCCCAACTTCAAAATCCACTTCGCTTTATTTCCAAAGCCTTTCAAAACACTAATTATTATTATTTAATTAGCCCGCTCTCCTCTACAAACTTTAGCCCCATCCACTAGAATGCACTGACCATTCCACTCAGGCCATTTCTAAATTTAGATTGGACATAACCAACGTTCCTTTTAAAGAATAACTGACCATCTTGGTTGTTATTACGAACATTTAATTGCGTATGTGAAAAATGAGCAGCCATTTTCTTTTTGTTGTGTTCAATATTCATTTTTATGTGTTGAGCTTTTTCTAATGCTGCCTTTTTATTTTCGTGTCGTTTGTCGTGGTTTATGTCTTTAGCTGATTTGTTTTGCTTATTAGTGTCTTCAGTATCAGGTATTTTATTTATTGCGTTTTTCTAATGATTTGTATCCTTCTCGTTGACAGGGTTGACAAATGTCTAAGTGTTGTCTCAAATCCAGCCACTTAGCACCGGTAACGAGCAAAACACCACCAGGACCGAACACAGAACTCTAAACCACTACTAAACATTTTCCACAATCCTTAACAGAGACATCTTACCAACACTTACACCAAAATTGATGACCCGTTGAGTTTTTAGTCCGACTCCGTTGCAACTGCAAATTCCTTTGCAAAACAAACTGTGAAACCGGGAATGGCAAAACAAACAATCAGTCAAGGGGGGAGTTCCTCCCTGCACCTGTGCTCGACCTCCCCTCCAGAGGGCTAAAGAGGAATGGACCTCAGGATTGTTACGATAAATGACTGTTTATATTTCTTCTCAGCGTTTCAGTCCTGTCTGAAGCCACTTATTCAAATTTAATTCGATCCGCTACAAGCTCGTTTTACCGGATTTAAAATTTTTGCATTGTATTTTAATTTAATTAAAGTTGGGGAAAAATGTGATGATTTTAAATTCAAACGAGCTAGCAAACCCAGATGGAGTACAGAATTATGAAAAAACATTTTTCAGCAACTTTATTGGATAGAGCGAAAAAGTTATGTATCATGTTCACGATGTGGTTTTTAATTATAAATTGTGGTTCAGCTCGATTTCAAAAACTTAAATAATGAACAGCATAAATTAAAAATGAGTATTGCACGAATTCAATAGTATTGTTAACACGTTTTTCAGATAAAAGAGAAGCAGGGAATAAGGTGCCAATATAAAAAAATACCGACAAGTGATGCACTTCCTGCAACTCCCAAGAGTATTGAAGAAAACTCGTATGAAAACCAATAAAATTCTCCTTTCTAATAAAACGTGTACAATTGGACAATAACTCATGATAGCACCTGTGAAAGATCTCAGGGTGGGTAGTCCACCTGAACTTCAGCTCCCGGGGGGCTAAAACAATTTTCAGTTACGATCTACGGACCCAAGCTCTCGGACAAGTCCGAACGAATTTCCTGCCGTCGTTAAGCATAGAAATATCGTCGGAACGTGAGAATTATTCTCATCGCTGGCTCATTGATCCCTTGATCGGCTATTCCCTTTTATTTTTCTGTAATGGTGTGTAATGATGACATTTACTTTGTTACAACCCTTTTTATGTTTATCTTTTTTAATAAACGTTTTTCTATTGTAGAATTAGGGTCTTGTTTATGTAAAATCCTTAGGCCCGCCCGAGCCACCTCGAGGTTATCTTATTAACTCTGAGTTAGTAGCTAACCCGATTAATTATTATGTATGAAATATTTGTTATTTAATCTCGTGTTAGCAACTACCTTTAAGTTAAGTATTTGGCGTAAGTGGACCTTACTGTATTTAGTTCTAATTGGTCAAGTTCAAATAGAACATTAGATTTTAGATTAAGATCTGCTGTCACTATTATCACGCTTGTTATATTTACTGAATGAACAGCATTGCCTGCGGCCTTAGGGTTGGCAATATCTTAAATAGCACGCAGCGATAATTTGTTGGGTTTCAATTCTGTTGCTTTGAAAGCTATGATAATAACTTCGCTTAGGGGCACTATAGTTTCACTTATCATAACTTATGCAGGATATTAAGAGTCCGATTCTGAATATATGGCCGACAAATCGACTATATCTAGTTTATTATTTGAATTAGATACATGTTCTTTACCAGAATTATTATTAACAGACACTTTTGTTACGTTTCTGTTGTTAATATCGTCTTCTTTTAACCTATACAGTCCCACTACTGGGCAAATATCTCTAATAGACTTTCACATCTTTCATTTTGCTCCTTTTATTGTCCAATTCCGTCATAAATAATTGTATATTCGTCGTTAAAGGTGTCAAAATTTTCCATCACCAATTCCAATGATATTATAGATATCCAAAATTCACAAATACCATCAAAACCGAAGTATTGCATTATCCGTTACCGCAGGACTGGCTAGTAAGGGCAGGGAAGATTAATGAGGTAGCTTTGAGCCCCGGATTGGCACACCTGAACCGGCTGTGCCGTTGTGCATTGTTTTATGTGTAAACAGTTGGGAATTTCACGTTTTACCGTGCTAAAGATATATGGGGAATAGTTATTTAACTATTGGTGGGAGCTGTTTGTTTTGTTGCTAGTTTGGAAATTGCTATGGCCTGCTGTAAAATAGATTCCTACAGTAGTGTGTATGTGGATATAGGAACAACTATTATTAGGCAACTCTTTTTTGATGTTCATCATAATTTCTGGGAATCGATTTAAAAATAGGTATTTATGACAATGAATTAAAGTTCAATCATTTTAACTTGTAGCTGAGGTTTTCAATCCTTCGGAAACATTTTTCTTAGGGACTCAAAAATTTGCTTGGTCCACTATAATAATTTTGATGGTACTCTTATTATCACTTAGAAAGATGCTATATAAGCTTAAATACTTGTAAAAGTTAAAACACAACACTTACTCCAACAAAGTTAACCAAGAATCTCAATAAATCTAACCAATAAAATCTAGCAAAAAGTATTAAAAAAGAAAAACGCGACAATCCACATTTACGAAAATCCAGACATAAATCTTCAGACTTTGCTAAAGTTAGCGCGCCGTAAAAACTAAGCAATAACAAAATCTTATCCAATTTAACACCTTTCTGCTCAAACGTGCTCGAGAGTTCAACGAAGAATTTATATATAAAAAATAATCCCTTCGTTATAGAAAACTTGAGCGAAAAGAACAAAACCGACTCATTAGGAGGAGACTAGACTTGAGACTTGTCCAGAGCTAATCCGGATTTAAGGAGCAAGTTCATCTAACTCAGAGTTATCTTCGTCACTGGTCGCAGGTGGTTTCAGTGCATCTCCCCTCCCCCCACCAGGCTTACGTTCCACGATAACACATACTGTCACATCCCTTGATGAATTGCTTATTAGATTGTCGGCAGCATTCCCGTTTTGTGCTTATTTTCGTTCCAATAATCCCGTCCCGCTTTTATTTTGTGTAAGAAATTTATTGGCGGCCGATTGTTGGTGCGTTTACTCTATTAAGTTGTTAGGGTTTTTGTTTGATGTTGGTGTTGGTGAACCGTGTTGGTGTGTGGGTGAGTTGGCTGGCAAACGGCGAGCTATAAAAAAATAATGGATTGCCAATCATCGCGCCTAGTCTAATAATCTTACAGGCTATATTTTATGGCCTTCTACCATAATAGTGTTTATATTGAGCATAAAAATGTGCTGCATTTTGCACAAAAAAGGTTTTATAATATAAAGATCGGTGTTAGCGTTGATGCCTTTAATCTTCTTGTATGGTATAGGTTTATTGATGAGCTAATATTAAATGTTCTATTAACACCTTAGTAAAACTCGACATATTGCAACTATGCTGTTATATTTTCTTCTTTGCAGACCGCAATGTGCGGAATGTAATGACTGTTCATCAAACTTTTTATGTACTATAAATCTAAATTGTATTTCTGACAGAGATCAATGTTCAACAGGGTATGTCTTTCGTCTAAATAATGAGCCGAAATCTATTTTCCCAGTCACTAAAACGACTATTTTATTATTGTCTTGTCCAACGGAATTTTCTTTATGAACTGTATCTATGAATTCTATTTCTGAGAGAAACCTGTGTTCAGCAGTTGACGTCTTTCGACTAAATGACAAGCTGAGAACTTCTATACCAGTCTCTAAAACAAACATTTCACTATTGTCTTACTAACGAAATGTTATTTCTTTGTTACAGATGCAATCCCAAGATGAACCAGGAATTTGACCACAGTCAACCACTAAATCTCTAGCAAGAACAAACCACCACCAACCATGTCTGACCACCCAAACTTGGACCCGGTCACAGAACCTTCTGGTAACCCAATAACAACAAAAAAGAAGAGTCTACAAGACCTCAAATATCTTCTAGAAGACAGAGGATATAAAAGAAGAGGATTTAAAGAAAGAATTAGCAGTAATAGTTGTGACAATAATTGTAAAGAATATAGTGTAGTGAATGAAAGGTTTAGTAAAGGAAGCTGGTGCTTTAGTAGGTTTAAAACTATCATGTTTTTGTTATTAGTGTTTCAAGTGATTGTTGAAAATGTGCACGCCAGGAGTTCAGGTGAGTGTCTTTGTTGTATTTATTTAGCTGTAAGATCATACAGGTTTTCTGCCAAGTTCTGACTATATCAGGATTCTGATGATTGGCGTTATATTCTCTTTCCATACACATATAACAGGATATGGGCATTTGAAAGCTGATGATGATTACTAAGTCATTGTCATTGACCTACCAGACCAAAGGGAGGACAGTGATAACATTTTAAGAAAGTCCACAATTTTTTTTTTTATTATTTCACCCTAGCTGACCCCCGTGGCTTCGCTTCCGTCAAAATTATAGCCTTTGTCACTCGGGAATAATGTAGCTTTCCATAGGCGAAAGAATTTTTAAAATCGGTCCAGTAGTTTCGGAGCCTATTCGGTTCAAACAAACAAAAAAATATTTTCTCTTTATAATATTGGTATAGATAGGCCTACATGGACACTTATAAAACGTCGACAAAAGGTGCCTTTCTTCACCAGTAACTATCTAATTGTTCATTTCTAATGCTAAAGATTATACAATCAAACCCTTAAAAAAATAGGATCCAGGCAAAAGCTGGCTTACTGGTCATTATTATTTAGAGACTTTAAAATAGTATACGGCATAAAAACTATCTTCTTTTTTCTGGGTTACTGCACGGTTAAAAGCAATAAACATACTTCCAACATTACCGTATACGATGTTAATGGCTACCAATTTTACACCTCATCAGCTACAGTTCTACACAATAGATTAACACCAATGTCACACAACAAAAAGCATAATAATCATTGCCAGTGAAGAAATTAGCAATACTTTAGAAGCGTGCGCACCTCCTGTTGCGAATAAAATTGCTTTAACGAAATCTATCAAGTTTTATATAAAGACCGATTAGCAGGTCCTTTGAGTAAGTGAAAGTTTTTTTGGCAAGATTCTATTGGATAAAAGGGCTAAAAAAATATTAAGGTTTTTATGTGTCTGACTTCTGTAAGTGACATATTTTGTTATAGTTTGCTTTTATTGCGATCAATAGTATCTAGTAAATGCCAACACTAAATTGTTATTTTTTTATAAAAGAGCCAGTGGTGCTAGTGCTAAGCAGTTTTTTTTTAGGGTTCCGTACCTCAAAAGGTAAAAAAGGAAACCTTATAAGATCACTCTCTTGTCCGTCTGTCCGTGTGTCACCACCGATTTTCTCAGGAACGGGTGGACCTAGCAAGTTGAAATTTATACCAGAAACTGAGGTCTATAGTCTCAAGTAGGTGTATAAATCTAGGTCCTCAGTCAACACGATAAAAAGATATGGGAAAATTTTGATTTTCGCGAAAACTTGTAAGTTAAAAAAAATTGTTGTCTCCCTACATGCATAGTTGACGCCAACCTGGGTACGGACCCCTTCGTGCGCGAGTCCGATTCGCACTTGGCCGGTTTTTTTTTCATATAGGTAGCAAGGATCAACAACAAATCGGTGAGAATTTTACATTGACAGCGCCTTTATGGCGTAAGAGAAATGTTCGCAGATAGTGTTATCATTGATGTGCTTTTACCTATTCAAGATTGAAGTTTAAGTATAGGCTTGATCAATGGTGCAAAAGACCAGCAATTTTTTGAGATACTTGTTGTAAGTAAGGCATTTAATCCGTCCTTCATACTGGTCAATGACGCATGAAAAGAAAACCGTCCAGAATACCGTAACTCCAACATTTTTACCGTTTTTACGATTAACAATAACTACAAACACTGACTAAGAAATATCCTTACTCATTCACAAGTACAAATGAAATCCATGCTAATAGGTATTAAAAATGCGAAAGTGTCTGTCTGTTTACGTTTTCACGTCTAACCATGCTACTATTATAAATGCAAAAGGGTGTTTCTGTATGCTTGTCAAGTTTTCACGACTAAACCGCTGAACGAGTATTGATGAATCGCAGCATACCTACAGCCTACAGATAGACTATGGCATAGATTAGGACATAGGACTTTTCATCCTAATAAGTTCCCTTACTTGGGATAATAAAAAACTATTCCCTCTCATAGACAAAGGGAGCCTGTGTCCCAGCAATAAGTTCATTACCTATTAGGCTGCTTTAAATAATTTTGCACGCCAGCAAAGTCGCGGGCAGAACCTAGCACAAACTAACAAAGAAAAAAGTGAGTAATCATATTCTGTGTTTATAACCACATAGACGTAAAAACCCATGTTTTACCTACTTGTGAAACAAAAGATTTACCTTGTATGAGTAGGTAAGCCTAATAATTAGCATGTTTTAGTTCAAACTGAATTAACAATTTCTTGGTATTTTGAAGAATTTTGGGTTATGGAGGTTAGCTGCGGTAATACGCAAAAACTTGTCTGGTTTCGTAAAGAAATTTAATTTATTACACCAAAAGCCTGTTTTACAACGGTTTAGTGATTACGGCGGTCGCAGACATACGACTAAATGTCCTAAGTAAAAAGTCATAATTCGAGTTTTGTTTCCCGCCTATTTCCTCTGCCAATATGGGACCAATTTAAAAGATATTCCATAAACTGAAAAATAAAGATAAATACTGGGCCCCCTTGTTTTCATTTTTAATGATAAATTATCTTTAGAAGTACTAGAACCGTCCAAAAAATTTCAAAATTGCTCTGTCAACAGAGGCTTAGTAGTACAAATTTGACAAGAAAAACATAGAAGCACAACATGTATCTTTTTTATTCAATTTAAGGAATATCTTTTAAATTAGTCCAATACTTGAAGAGGAAATAGGCGAGAGCCAAACCTCAAATTTATAGTTTTTACTACGGAACTTCTGTCGGCGCTCTCTGCCCGCATTTATTGTTAAGCATTTATCATGTCCTTATCTAATTCTGTTATTGGTTGACGATATATTTCCAAAAGCATATCATAGCAAAACATTAGCTTATAAAGTTCCTGCTGGGAAATAGGAAGCCCCTCTATGAGAAACAGTGGGCCCTTAACCACCGCATAAACCCAGAGCTGTTAGGTAGATATCACATGTCTTCGAACTTCTTTCTTGGACACGCCGGTTTCTTCACCGTGTTTTCCTTCATTGCTTTGAGAGCAGTGGTGATGTAATAAATTAAACATATAAAAATGCCTACCTGAGTTGAAACTGTTGAAATCTATTGTTACAAGTTGGAGTCACTACCACCGCCAGTGCCAAGCATTTTCTTGTAATTTATAAAAGCAAATAAATGCTAACATTTCTGTTCAAGATTCAGCATAAATAGCGAACCGTATAGCAAATTACCTCTTACAAATAAAATACATTCTACAAAACGATGGTAATTAATTCTACCAAGCCCTTTATGCGCGAGTCGTGAATATACATAGAGAAGTACAAGGAACGACTTTAAGTCGCGCGACTGCGATTTTCAAGGACCTCTTGCAATGGCTTCTGAAGTTGGCAACGTTTTAAATAAAAGGGGAATAGGAGTAGAACTGTATTTAAGATTTTGTGTTTAGTTATTGATGGATTTGAACAAAAGGTAGTTACATGGTAGGGGCAGAAAGGGAACAACAGAAATGATGACTCTTAGAGAAATCATCATTTCAGCCGAAAGACGTCCACTTGTAGATATAGGACCGATCTCGTACGTCTCGCATCCATTGGATTTCCACAACCCTCACCAGGTTGTCGGTCCACCTAATGGGAGGCATTCCAACCCATTTGATAAATATGACAGAAAAAGTGATAAAGGCAAGAGATGGCTGGGCCCTCGTGGTGGATTAATGCTCATTCCCTCTCTCACAGACAGGAATCCCGTGTCACAGCAGTGGAAATATTAAAAGGCTGATGAATATGATAATGGACGGCAAGAGAATGATGATGTAGTTTAACAAATACTATTACAAAGATCTGCGTGAGTGTACCAGTTTTAGAAAAAGGTAGGTCTCCATTGTTCGTCACTGTCACTCATACATAGGTACTAATGGTATTATATAATAGTCTCTTTCAAAATCTTAATTTGCGGGGTACCTACTGACCTCTCCAATGGACTTAAAAAAAATTGCTTAACAAACAAGGTAATTTGAAAGAGTTTGCTATAATAATGGAACTTAACTTTAGCAAAAGGACAACACAACCTAGGCTATCACTAAAAACCGTAAACCACTTCACCCGCTGACCTTCCAACATCTACCTCTCTGCTCACCCCACAAACTATAGGAAAGCAATAACAAGGAAGGTAGAACCATCTGATGTTAGAACAACATGTCGAATTGCCGATAGTTTAGAGTTTCTAAGTATATAGAAAACAATGGGTAACTTTGATAAAGTTGTAGTGTTTAGTTATGGTTATGTATTATGTAAAGGACTTGACTTTGTCAATGGTTTTCGAAGGTACTTCATAGGTACTTTATTCAAGGCCATATAAAAAGTATTTAATGTTGTTTCTCTTTCTATTTGAGGACTAAAGCGTCTAAATAAGTTAACAGTATTAAGAGCTGTGTATATAAGCAAGTAGTTTACTAAACATAATTACATTATTCGCCTATTTTAGGCATCAAAGTCAGAGGCATCATCTAAACAAAACTACATGAGCTAACTATTGCTAAACCGGCATGTCCTAGACCCAAAAATTCGAAGACATGTGACATTCACCAACTCGCACTGGGCCCGCGTGGTGGATTATGGCCCATTCCCTCTCGTCCCAGCAGTGGGAACGTTAAGAGGCTAATGATGATGATGATGAGCTAACTATTTAGAAACACAGAAATCTCTGTCTGGTTCTAGAATAGGAAAAATGTCTAGCGATTTCTTATGTGAATTGTTAACAATTCTTGTTCCGGAGCAACAGACTTTAAAAGTCGTAAAAATACATTTTGTTTATAGATACTGAACTACCCTAAAAAGGTATCAAAAAGAGAATAATATGACCAACCCTTTCAAAATTCGCACATTCATCTCGTTAATCGATTCGCTCGCAAAGCCTATCCGAAACGGAAAAAAAAAGGAACCAAATTGGATTAGCTGCAGACATCGCTGAAAAAATTAAATTGTTATTTTTCCCTAATTGCTCGCCGACTCAAAGGGACCAATAAAAAAGGTCCCATTGCGTCGGAATACGTTTAATACTCTATAGAAACCAATCTACAGGCGGATTGAGGATAAAAAGACTTGCAAAATATCTGCAGGTAAGCCGAGTAGTCCAATCATACCATAATCCATTAAGATTTTGCTCCGCTTCGACGCACACACTTCCAAACTCCCGCGAGGTAAATATTTCACCCTCCCCTCCAGCTTTCTCTAGTATAATGTATTCTACACCCCCCAGACCTCATCTTTCCATCCCTATTTTGCATGAAGGGGGAATTTAAATTGTGTAATCTAACTTTCAATTCATTCATACATTCAACGCCATCTCTCGGTGATAAATTGAAACTGGGATGGATTCTTACAGTCATTTAGCTTTTGGACGCGACGCGGGGCGGTCGTGTCGGCAAACGTCGCGGAGTCGCAGGATTGATATGGAAATGCGGTTCCCACAATGTTTTCACTGCGTTTAAGTAGTTAAATAACTTCAGTCGGTCAACTTTGCCAGTTCATAATATCTAGGGCACATAAAATATACCAAGTTTGTTACACAGTGTAATGAAGTAGTTTTCGCATGGCACCGACGAAACTTCCAAATTGTCTTGGTATAATTAAATGTTTATATTATGTTTGGAGAATAAATTCCTCCGAGGATAGGTAGAGAATGTTTGCCAAGTTTTATCAAGTTGAAAATAGTTAGATTCTTGGCTACAAATTAAATACGTAAAACGAATTCTGTAGGTCTTAGAAATAAGATCTTTTGTACTCCTAAATTCTGAAACCTTTTTGCCTTTATACAGGTGTTTTCAACAAGTTGTTCGAATTGAAACCGCTTCATAATAACAAGTTGCTGAACTAGTACAAATCTTTTTATCCGGACATAATAACCTATACTCTGACCAAGATGAAGGCACAATATTTACTAACAAAGCAATGCAATGACAGCTCAATCAGATGATAGAAGGGGTGAAAATTTTGGATTGATCTTGGATATTTAAGATCTCAAACTATCTTTCATCTGTGCTAACTCAATTAAATCGATGTACAACAGATACAACATTTTATATCGAATTCGTTTTCAACATTCTATATTTTTGTTATTGAGTTGAGGGCCCGCACTAAAAAAAAACATATTTATCAATCTATTGGTATTTGTTAGTAAAATATACGTATGAACAAAGGTTTGTAAAAAAAAATTACTTAGGTGGCTTCTCTTTCCTTTTTTATTCCAATATGTTTAAAAAAAAATACAGTATTTATCTACTTAACGAGCTCTAAACAACGATATCCCACTCGATGCGTTTTTTTTTTTTCGCGTTTTATCTTTATGGGAACCCCCTTAATATGCTTATACTTTGAAAATTTTAAGAGTAGCTCTAACCGTTTGGCTGAAAAATCTGTGGGACAGACGACGGACAGACAGACAGACAGACGGAGAGTCAGACGGACAGACAGACACGTGAGTGGCAATAGGACTCCATTTGAACCCTTCGGGTACGGAACCCTAAAACATGAAGCAAATCCTGGCGTTGTCAAATATCATTTGTTGTCACTTTTCACAGGCTCGCTTTTATACAATTCGAGTTGAATCCCTTTGTCTTCATTTAGAAAACCATTTTTCTTGTTTACGCTCCATCCGTTTAGTAAAAAAGAAAGGTTAGCTTTTTATGACTTTATGAGCTGAAGTTCTCGTTTTCCAAATGTGCCATTAACAAGATTATTTGACAATACAATGAGAGCTTCCCTCTTTATAATGGGATATATTTCTTTCCCTTTTTCCTCATTGATTGTCAAGTTTCATTCGATTATGGAAAAAAGGTAGATTTTGTTTTTTGTTCTACCTTTCGCGTATCTTTTAAAGACTGGGAAGCTCATTAAATACCCTGATACGGTTGAAAATTACGCAGAAATGGGTCTAAAAGTAATTCTATTTGGGTTCTTACTTTCTTAGAAGCAAATAGAAAATGTTAATAAAGAGAATTTTATTCATGTGCTGGCAAAATATTTACGAGCACGACTCCAGCTGCTGACTTAGCAAATATTGGTCGCAACGATGAGTTTTGGAAACCAATCTCGGGAGGACTGGATGTAAACATGTTTTGGAGACTGCGATTGAAACTGAAATCGGTTTCAAAATATAATAAAGAGTGTCTATTAATGAGATATTTTCGACGGGATTCAAACAAAATAAAATGATCAAATGAAAACATAGAAAGTTTTAATTAAAAACCAAAATTCGTAGAAAGATTTATTTTTAACTTACCTATTTAATTTCACAAAACATTACATTACATTTTCGTAGTAGGTACAATGTTTAATTTCGGAATGCTACTTACTTACTGGCCTAAAACTTACCGAAGAGTTAGTAGCTAACTCAAAGTTAGTAAGATAATACGGAGTGGCGCAAGTGGGCCTAAAAGATGTTATTATTTCTTCTATTACGCATCTGTGAAAAACATAAGGCTTCAAAATACAAGTCATTTTGAAAATCCCCTTTTCCAATCAATTTCTACCTCATGCTCTACCCATACAGAACCATTTCTCCATTTTTAAAGTCGTCTAAAAATAAAAAGAATAAAAAGCCTTGTTCGTCCTTACAATCAGCGCTAATGAAAGGGTCCTCCTGTCCGTTTATCACTGAATTATCGTCGCACGTCTGCCCGTCTATACGTTTCTACCTCAGGAATTACTGAACCGTTTTCCGACTTTCCGAGAGGTATAAATCCAGACTGTTTAATGCGATTTTCATGTCTGGGAATTATAAATACAGTTGGTGCTGATTTTAATCGGGGATTTGTGTTTCTGCTCGATTTGAGCTGTTATGTTTCTTTTGAGTTGGGTTGAGTTTTATTCTTCGTAATATTTTAAACTGCGTCCGCCTGAAAAGTGTGTTATTACCCTAAGGGAACATTATACCGTGATTAAAACTAAAAAGGTTCTGGTCTACCCATATGCCAAGTTTCATTTAAATCTGGTTAGCCATTGAGGCGTGCAAGCGAAAAAAAAACAAACTCATATTCGTATTTATAATATTAGTTTGGATTATAAATGCGTCTGTTCGATCGAGATAGATTTTAGAAAATGGCGTAGGCAAGTTTTCTTCCAAGAAAATATTGATCTGATAAATAATATAAAAAATAAATCGCCAAAGCAAACGATCTATACACGCTAAACCAAAATATGGTTTCGATCATTCCGGGAGCATTTACTTACAGATTTTCGTGTATATGGCATAAAAAATAGTGGAAAAAATTGTATCGCAGCGTTCATCTATCCACGACAGTCGTAAAACTCAACTGAGAGGAAAAAACTTGCTTTATGTGCTGGTAAAATAAAAGCAAGTTTATGTTGCATAGTTCATTACCAATATCGTAAACACAATGTAGTTTTCTCAAAGCTGGGAGTTGTATGTAGTTGTACCACGCGGCTGGGAAGAAATAAAACTGCGGATTATATTCAGATCTTTTTCTCTTTCACCATTTGGGATAACACCCTGCTAACTGTCAGTCTGCTCGAATATTGTGATCGACTTTTATATACTTTTTGTAATTCGATAAATTCGATACTTGGCGCATACTTGGTACTACTAAACTAAGTGATTGCCCGTAGTGGGCACTCAGTCGCGCACGGCACATCGTTGATCACACAGCTCAATAATTTCAGTGTTTTTATGATATTTTTGCAATAAATACGCATCAAAATGACTTCTTGTGTAGTTAAACAGTGTTTTAATAATATTAGGAAGAAAAATAAGACACACAGGATCACTTACCACTCATAAGTACAGTCAAAAATGTTAATTTGTTGAAAATTACTATAATGTTTAATATTTGCTTCGCCATATATGTGAGAGCGAGATAGATATTACAATCATGCGTGAGAGACACGATACACACATAATGCGCGAGTTGCGAGACTCATACGCGGTACTAGACCGAGGTTGCATGTAGTCGTGCGCCGAGCCCAGGTTTACTGATTGCGATGTTAGCGCGTATCATATCTTCCTCCGTTTAATACATCAATGTTGACAATACAATATTAGACGCTAACTTCAAAGTGACAGCAAAAATGTGAATAAGGGACGCACAAAACTAAGAAGACTGGCACAAAAGAAATGAGGTCTTTCACCCAACAGTTGATTCAAGGTTAAAATTACCTACTAATGATCATGATGAAGACGAAAAGCCCAATTATGTAGCTACCTAAGACTTTCATGAACGTAAAATAGTTCCCAAGCAACTTCTTTTTAATTATGTTTTCATTTTCCCCGCCTCTATTATACCCATGATGGATGTTTCAAATAACTGAGCACCAAGTTTCGCAACGTCCGTTTTTTTTTTTTATAAAACCATTTTGTTAGCCATGACAGATGGTGAACGAAGTTAAAATTGTATTGCATAGTGACCCCGTTCTTCTTCATAGTATTTTTCTGGTTTTTTGTGTCAACTATTTGCATTACAATTGTTAGGTGTATCATTGTGAAATAGTACACCTGTTTTTTTGTTTGTGGAAATTTTCTATTGTGTGCCAATGTTGGTTGGTACGGGTTTTCGTTGGAAGCCTGCTTTTGATGACGTCACAGACGGCTTTATTTTTGGCTTTATTTGCTGGCTGGATTGAGGTTTCCAGCTTTAGATTATATCTGATTGTTTCGTTACTTAGTATTGTGCTTGGGAGTTTCTTTGTTAAAGTGTTTTTCTAAGAAAAGCACCTACATATTATCTAGTAGTATTTCTACTACTTGTTAAAATGTAAGAATTTCTTCTTACCTAAGTTACCGAAAGATAGCTTTAGACGTTTCAACGCCAAGTAAAAAGGTACAAAATCGAACCTTACCTTACTTTGCAACAATCACCAGATTTGATTGACGGTTTGGTAAATTGGGCTGTTCATCCTATTCTCTCAATCCAGAAGATAATAAACAAGCACTCATTAATAAAAATATAATGTTGCCAACAATCTATCCTTGAAATCCGGACAAACATTACAGAAAAGAATAATTAGAGACAATAAAAAAATACTCTCTTGATACAATCACATTACTGTCACAATCAACTTTGAGACTTAACTACTAAGCTTTAGATGTCATTCTCAAGAGAACATCGTTGGCATACTAGGACATAATATTTGCGAAGAAAAAATTTTTCGTCTCGAGTTCCATTTTGATAACATTCAATTATGAAAAACGCAAATTAGGACGCAGTAAATAGTAATGGGAATTTTTCTTTCTTTATTCCCCGCTTTCTTTCCTAAAGTGAGTTTTCATTGTGAAATCTTTTCGGTACATTGGTTATGAACGAATTTACGGCTCAGTGAATCACTATATATTAGCGGTGATTGGAGTTCGAAAGGCTTTTTAATGAATTTTCCAATTTTAATGGCGGTATTTAAATGATTTTTGGTGCTTTTATATTCATAGGTTTGGGTGATATTAGCTTTTGATTGGGATATGTGGTCATATTTTTAGGGGCTATCTACAGCTTGAAATTACTTATACCTATTCTCTCAGTTGTAATATCTTCTCTCACGTTAGTAATATCTTTTGTACTAATGATGATGAGTATTTTACTTTAAACGTGATTGCATTATTTACGTTAAGTATCTTGTTGTTTATCTACTGACCTGATCATATCGTAGACATATATTCACTCCCTACACATAATAATTTTTTCAGTTTCTTCTTCTTTTACAGTAGCTTTGGTAATTAATTTCAGCTATGATTTAATACCTACATTAAGAGATTTCCTTCTAGAATTCTATCAGTTAGATATCTATCATTCCCATCTTTTCCACCACTTTATGATTATCAATCGATTGCTGCTTCTTCTGGTCAACTAACTCTGTTATTAAAATCTTGTCATCATCATTATTATTTTCAAATAACAACATTGTGTCTGTCTGTCTGGTCAGCTGTACCTCTAGGTATGTTCCCCTCTCGCACACTTTCATTCCTCCGTACGTCGTGTTTATTGCCAATGGCCCCGTCGGGAGTGGTCTCTGCCTTTTTCATCGAGTTCTGTTTGTTGACCACTTCACACCGTCCATGTGGACGAAGATGGCTCCTTTCGTTTTTTTTTTTGTTTAGTCTGTCTGTTTTTCTAGGTAATTGCTAGATTTGAAGTGGCAGGAAAGCTTAGATGTTGGGTTTAGCTATTTCTTCAGGATGATTCGGGGAGAAGGCCTTTGTTAGTAAGGGTTTGGGCTAATTCTGGTTAGTTTTGAGTGTAGTAACAAAAATAGGTTGTAAAACTTGTAAATTATCCTGAGCTGAATAATAAGCTTGTAATGCTTTGATCTCCTACTAAGTGGATCGATGACGAGGTTAAGGCTTTGGGAGTCCGCTGGATGCAAGACGCGAAGTTGAGTTTTTTGCAGGACTGTTTGAAATTTTAATAGTTCTACGGTATGGCAATTTGCTTGAATCTAACTTCCACAAAACCAAACGTCTTCAGAGATAGAACAAAATGCATTTTACAGCGATACCTAACCAAATCGAATAACCATTCCAACAACAACGATTTTCAAGGAAAAAAATTCTTACCTAGACTTTTCCACCCCAAAAACACCAAACCACGTTGCCAATTAAAATAATGACCAGCCGCGATAAACGTAACACAAAACTTGTCCCATAATCGTAAAACCGAGCAACCCCATACAACCCCATACAATCAATGGTAACCCCCCACTCGCGACTACGTTTATTGTACCGAAATCGATCTCAAACGATACGGGAAGCACTCTCTAGGAAGGGTGACACTCCAACTAAATTTTTAAGCCGAAGAATCAGCAGGGTTATGACAAAAGCCTGTGAAAAGTTGTGTTTAAAAAAGTTGGTGAATTGCAGCTTGAGATCAATCTTGTGGTCAGTTTCAAGAGGGGATTACGGTAGTAAATATGTTCTGTTTGGCAGTTTGAACAGCGATTAAAGACAGGTAAAGTAAGAAGGTTGAAATCTAAAATAAGATCTTCTTATTTCGAAGATGCCCCTGGTAACAGCTGACACCCGGTAACGCAGAGTCCAGCTGGCCAATCTTCTCTCAACGATGATTCCCCAAAGGCCGGAATACAGAAAATTTGATGTTAATGTCTATTTTAATTCCTTTTGGAGAACACTCCACTCGACTCACTCGCCATGATAACGAAAAACAAAAACCCTTTATTAATGTCAATAAATAACTGTGAAAATGGAGGTTGAGCCGAGTGGAGTGGAAAATGTTGACACCAAAAAAAAATTTAATGGTTAGTAAGGCATTTGGATTGTTGGAGAAGCTCGTGGGTGGCTAAATAATAACAGCCGCACTGGTCGATCATCAAGGTTAAGCAACACTAGACGAGGTCGGTCCGTGGATGGGTGACCATTTCAACATACCGAGTTTCCTCCGTGCCTCGGAAAGCTCATTAAGCCGTTGGTCCCGGCTGTCATTTGAAGATCTTTGACAGTCGTTATTACGGGTAGTCAGAAGCTTGAGATCTGACACTAGTCTTGCCAAGGGGTACCATGTTACCCAGTTACTGGGTTGTGGAAGTCAGATAGGCAGTCGCTCCATGTAAAACACTGGTACTCAGCTGAATCCGGTTAGACTGGAAGCCGACCCCGATATAGTTGGGAAAAGGCTAGGCAAGCAGTAAGGTATTTAGATTGTAGATGTGTTTACTTTAGAGATATTTTCCTAGTACCTAAAAGGCGAAATTCCAGTTAATCGAAAGCTATATTTAGGCATAGCCAAAAACGATTCTAATTAAAATCGTTTCCGAATAATCATGGAATTAATAATTAAACATAAATGGAGTACATTAGTGGGTATCAAATAAAGGTTTAATTCGTTTTGTGATGGTTTTGTGCAAGTTCACGCCGTGTGTCAGTTCACACGGCACGGTATTATCTACAGTATTGGTGTTCACATTTTATTTGGGGGGTTGCACAGAGTAGGGTTAATGCAGAGGCACCAACCTTACTCCTACATACAACAACATTAATTTACTACTTATTGCATAAAAAACAAGCTGGCGTTGGCTTGTGTAATACTCTGGTAGGGTCTGAAACATGCACCAGACGAAAAGTTATATCAGTTAACAGTATTTTTTTTTGTCAAATATCTAAAATTAACTAGCTTAGTTATCTAATCTCTGCAACATTCAGCTCTCTATGCATCTGTTCGTCTATGGGTCTAACACATTATACAGAAAGTCATCTAAAATATGTAATTTGCAACTTAAAAGTACGGGCAATTCATCAGCAGTCAACCTTCATTATCATCATCATCATATCAGCCGTAAGACGTCCACTGCTGTACATAGGTCTCCCCCAAGCGTCGCCACATTGACCGGTCCCATGCGTCCCGTATCCAGCGGATCCCCGCAACCTTCACCAGTCAACCTTAGATCAAAATTAAACACACAGACACCAACTGACACCTCTGTCTTTTAACTACTCTATACCGCGAACTAGAACGCATTGGTACGGCGGTAATGGACTCGTCGAACCTCCAAACTTTTACACTGTATAGGCAATTGTAGCGACCTGGCTCGTTATTGTTCGACTACCATCGTGTTAGTTTTTGTAAACTAGCTTCTGCCAGCGGTGCCGCCCGCGTGGGACTTCCAAGCGGGAAAATTATCCTAAGAGAACGTAATGCCCTTCTCGAGCCGGGCGAGCACGGCCTCTGTGATAGCCTTGATTCATTTTATCACGGTTTTTGTTCCCAAACTGCGATCAAAATGTGTGACTCAAGCTGGATTCAATCTGTCTCTATACCAAAATTCAACAAAATTGGTTCAGCGGTCTGTGTTACTTGATACCTGCAATCTTTAAAGTCTATTCAAGAGGTAATATGTTACTTGTATTCAAACTCGGTTCATCGTCGTCCTCATCATCGCTTACCATCAGTTGAGATTGTGGACAAACGCGAGCCTATCTTACAAATATTATAAATGCGTAAATTTGGTTGGATGTATGTTTGTTACTCAATCACACCGAAATGGCTGAACGAATCTGGACGAAATTTGGCACAGAGATAGATTATATTCTGGAATAGCACATAGGCACAATAGAAAAACAATTGTTTCTGGGAACCGCAGATCCCGTTTGGCATTCGAGCGAATAGGCTTCTTTTCATCCCGGTAAAATGTTCCCTTGGGATAAAAAAACACTTTTCACGCGGGTGAAGCTGCTGGCGGAAGCTAGTCTATATTAAAAAAACCGGTTCAAAACTTAACTTAACAAATAGACAGAGTTACTTTCTTATTTATATAATCAGTATAGATTAGTTAGTTTTAACTTCAACACCATTATTACCTACGGATATAACCGTCGCGCCGTCTGCGAAATTTTTGAGAAGTTTGGTCTCTATGGGAAAGTTGGATTAGTGTTTCTGTTTTGAGTTATTGATTAGTATTGTTATTTTAGAGGTCAAATAGAGGCTCTAGGGTTTGTTTTGAAGCTTATGTTACTATAGTGTTCAGGTTATCTATCATTCATGAACAGATTAAGCTGAAGCTATTATGAACACAAAGGGATTCTCATGAAGTATTGATAATACGTACTATAACTGTAAACTGCGAGTATCATAGGCAGTTCTGGAATGATGACCGCGAACCGGAAGACGATGCGTTGGAAGGCGCTGGATGCGAAACGCACTGGATCGGTCAATGTGGCGACGCCAGGGTGAGGCCTATGTCCAGCAGTGGACGTCTTTCTGCTGAAATGATGATGATGATGGTCTTAGGCAGCTTTGACCCTGCAAAACTGCTTGGCCTACTCGGCTGTCCACGGTAGCGAATCCACTAGCAAAGCGTAGACACAGATTGAGATATAAAAAGAGGTTGAACACTTTGAAAGAGAAAATAGTGTGGAAAAGAAGACATGTACATAATGTCAAAACTTTGTTTGAAATCACAAACACACAGTGAACAAACGTGTTGATAGATTCTCGTTCCTTATGTAAAGCATGGCATTTGGCGATTACTACCCAATTTTACCTGGAAGCTTCAAATCGAAGCCAAGCCCTCAAATAGCCTGCTCAAATACTAGGCTATATTTCTCTGCCAACTTTCCTGAGTCTGCCTTCGAAATAGCTTACATGGTTCAGCTTTTAGGCCTAATGTGTCATCTTAAAGTTTTAGCGAACGTTCGATAGTTCGCGGATATAAATATCGCGACGATTCTCGATAATCGAATGAGTTTTAGAACTTTTTAAAAGTGTATTTAATTGGGTGGGTGAGTGACGTGTGGGTTTCAGTTAAAAGTAGTTGGAGTAAGACGAATAAGGATGAAAATTCGCAGAGTTGAATGAACTTATACTGTTGCAGTCTACTGTCGAATATTAGTTTAGAAAATTTGTCATTTTTGTACGTTCAATTTTCCATTACGTGTTTCTGTATTTAGTAGGTATCTACTTCAAAAGCTTTGGAATTATTTATAGCAAGTTTTGCCTACTTAAACTCCTGTCTAAATTGTACACGAAAAACTACTCGTTTTTTGAATACCAATACATAATAATTAAAGGGATTGATCAGCAGATCTATGTAGGTACGTTATGCTATGCGAGTTCATAGTTTTTAACCCCCGACGGAAAAAGAGGTGTGTTATAAAGTTTGACATGTGTATTTGTGTATCTGTCTGTGGCATTATAGCTCCTAAACGGATGATCCGATTCTGATTTAGTATTTTTTTTTAAAAGGTAAGGTTTTTTTGGTAGGTTTATTGAAAGTGTTCCTAGCTATGTTTGATGAAATCGGTTCAGCTGTTCTAAAGTTATGGGCTTTTTTTACTGTTTGTTTGAATCGGGGTGTTTTCGCAAGATATCGTGTCATATAACGTGTCTACTACTAGATAAATTATATAGCATGAAATAAAAACGTGTCAGGGGATTTTTAAATTTGACTTTTACCTATATTGTAATCTAAAACTCTAAACTAACTATCAACAAAAACTTTAACCACAGTAAAAATATACACACAGTATGGAAACTACCTACAAACGCTCGAAACGGCAAACTAACATACGCGACGCGGCACTTAGTACTGACATTACCTCAAAAGTGCCCGAGCGGTCTCTTCGGTGCGTACGTTTGTGTGAGTATGCCGTTTCGAGCGTTTGTAGGTAGTTTCCATACTGTTTGTATATTTTTACTGTGCTTTTACTAACTCTCACGAAACACATAACAAATTAAACAAAATTTTAAACAATATCGAATATCTAATAAACAGACTCACAAACAATGGATCACGATCCCATCCCAAACGCGACAGCTAAAAAAATGTCCGAACAATACAAAATGATTTTAAACGAAGTCCGTGGGGGTCAGCTTTAAAAACGAATTAATCAATGGGAGACCACACAGTATGGTGAAGATCGCAGTCGTTTTATGTGGTAATGGTACATCATAATCTTACTCATTAGTGGCGTATTTAATTTATTGGTGACAAGAGAGTGGGTAGGTAGGTGGGAATGGATGCGGCATTTCTTTGGAGTGTGGTCGGTTGTTCAAACTTTTATGTCTTAGGTAGCATTAAAAATATTTTGAAGTTTTTATCAAATCAGAAAACATGCAAATAAAGGAGGAAAAAAAAATCTATGAAATCTGTTTCAACCAACAGTGTTGAAATTAGTATACACACAGATAATATAATAGCATACAGATGCCTCATCCCATACAAAGAAACCGTGAAACGTTACTAGCGTTTTTCATCGGATTATACCGATTATTTTGTGTAAATCGATCGCGTTCGGTTACGTTCCATGGCGATAGATAGATCATCATCATCCACCTATATCCGTGGAACGGAACCGAACGCGATCGATGAACAAAAAATAATCAGTATAGTACGTCGGTTTCTTTGTATGGGATGAGACCACTGGTATAAGGAACCGAAATTTTATTGACTCATGTTTTTTTTTTTAATAATCAGATACTTAACCCAGCAATTGCAATTTTGATGCTATTCCTCTTATTCTAGTTCTTCTATTTTTTTAATATGCGAGATTATAGGTCTCTAAAATCTAGAAATAGGTGCACTATAACCTCAGTTCTGCAGTCAAGAGTGAATGAGGTATGTCTAAGTAAGCATGCGCCATCGTCGACCTCATCGCTTACCATCAGATGAGATGGTAGTAAAATATCTAGTTATCAATAACAAAATAATTATTAAAAAGATGTAGAATGAACGCCAGCTACAGCAGTTTTCGAGAAAGACTTTCGCCACATCCATCCTTTCGAAACTTCTAGAAAACTCAACATATTTCATACAAACGCGATCAATCTCCACCCGCGCACGTGTGTACCTACCTCTACTGGATGCCATTTTACATTTTAAATCTCTAATTCCACTGATGACTTTATATCTGTGATATAAGGAGGTTTTACACGAGCCGAAGTTATTAATGTCGATATTTATTAAAAGCTAAGTTTCGTAAATGTTTTTTAATTGTTTGTGTAATGTATTAAATGACTTGGGTGGGATTTAATGATGGGTGGCAGTGTTTTATTGTGAAGGGTAGTTGTTTTATTTTGTTCGGGCTTATGTCAATATGTGTAGTTTTGCCTCAATTATGATCAAACTGAGGACATCTAAGGCGCAGGCCACACAGAAATGGCGTCGGGCGCGGACACGGCACGGGCGGCTTCCTATTCCATCCTAATTTCAAACAAAATGCACTTTCATTATGCGTACAGCTAAGGAGTGGAATTCCCTGCCGGAGTCTGTGTTTCCCGATAGCTACAATCTTGGGGTCTTTAAGTCAAGAGTGAATAGGTTTTTTCTAGGCAAGCGTGCTTCACCGTCAACCACATCATTGCTTACCATCAGGTGAGATAGTGGTCAAGCGCAAGCCTATAGATGATAAAAAAAAATGGAAATAAAGCGCAATTGAGGACACACGGTATGTCGTTGCTCGGTCGTGGTTATAACGCGACATTTCGGTGCCCACGCCTGGACAAATTGCGCTTTATTTCCATGCATTTAGTTTGAAATCAGAATGGAATAGGAGGCCGCGCGTGCCATGTCCGCGCCCGACGCCATTTCTATGTGGCCTGCGCTTTAGCTGCACAAATATAAATTAAATAAAAACACTTGCGTTCATACATTCATACTCCAACACATACATGCACTTACCATTACAAACACCCACACTACGGACTTATCTCGAATTATTACATTCTCATTCCCTGACCGAAGTTAAGTTTATTATCAATGTAGGTAACTAATGGTCGAATATAATATGACGTCATTTCACAATTTTTTTGTTATCCATTTAATTTTTTTTTTATATCCCTGTATTCCCACGGGAACGAGAACTATATTGTCTAAGAGGAAAAAAAACTGTAACGAATCCCTAGAACAAGTACTTCAACAGAGGCTACAAATTCATTGCTTTAGAAACTAAAATGCATTAAAAACACATTAAACCTTTAAAAGGCAATAAATTAAAAATAATGGACACCGATAATCCAAACGAGTTCCAATAAATTGAAATTACACGTAAGAAAACATATAGCGTACAATTAAATTGAATTACATTTATAATTAATTCAATTACCTACTCCTTTAACTGACTTTCGATCGACGATAGAGTTTTACGGCCTTCATAATTGCATATTTTCATCATTCAATTAAATTGATATTTATTAAATAAAGTAGCTAACAATTAAGTTACATTAGCGCTGTTTATTAAGTTCAATTAGCGAATGAGAAATGATGGGATATCAAAGAGAGATAATTAATTTTGTTTTTCAAGTAGCCTAGTCTATGATATTGTGTTCTGTTTAGAAATAAGTTTCTTTTGTTTCTCTGCGTTATCAAGTTACTGTTTTAATTGAGGACGTAATATGAAGTAGCCAATGGACGTTACTATTCATTGAAATAGACTTGTGATAAGG
This sequence comes from Orthosia gothica, assembly GCA_949775005.1. Lineage (NCBI taxonomy): Eukaryota > Metazoa > Arthropoda > Insecta > Lepidoptera > Noctuidae > Orthosia > Orthosia gothica. The sequence goes on along the minus strand of OX459060.1, from coordinate 8,276,552 downwards.
TAAAAAAGATAAATAAAGCTAAAGTTAATATCTCGTATTTAATTTATTTGGAACGAACAGGAATTTAAAATGGCGTCCGTAGATTATCCCCACTCTGTATAAGTATCAATGTTGGTAGGTATGAATGCTGAAAAAGCCATCACAGGCAAATTACAAATCCAATCACCCACATAAAAATAAATCATGCGAAATATGAAATTAATCTACTAAAAATAGCATTCCAATATCCATTCCTGAAGCAATTTTAATCGTCCCTCATTAAGGGCATAGCTGCGTAACCACCGGATTTTATGTCCGCCATCTTGGATTAATAATGCGTCAACAAAATGGCTGCTGGTCTGACGGTATGGACAGTAAAATTTTTATTAGTCTCAAATTAAATCTTGAAAGCGCGAATTGCTTTACCGCGGTGTAATTATTATTTTATTAATTTTCGATTTTGGCTTTTACCCTCTTCAATTGAGGGGTGACAATATTTTTATTACACACAATCGTGTGAGATGTTATTTCGTATTTTGCTTGTGGTTGATAACGTGTAATCTTCAACACTTAAAGAGTTATGGTTTTTCGAGATTTCACTTAGGGTTGTATTCTCACCATAAAGAGTTTTGTGACTTGAAGGTATCTTTATTACATTTTTTATTATTCGTTTCGAATCCATACAAATTTTCTTTTTCACCTAAACAAAATGATTCTCGGAAACTCAGTGTAAAATAATTTCCTCAGCCTGTCAACTGAATTGGCCTATCAGAAACCAGAAAGGGTTATTTCCTGAATCACCCTTTTATTCAGCTAGTTATTCTGAAAACGAAACCGTCCTAGACATAAGCCATTGTTTTTTTATTTGTAAAGCAATCACTGTCAAGAACAGCCGTTATACCAGGACCATTGCTTAATATTTAACAGAAAGTCTACGGCCATTTTCCTTGTTTGAGTGCAAGGTATAAGCGGTGAGCGGAAACAAGCCAGTAACTTTTTTATAATTTTGTGTGTGAATGAGCTCTACCGGTCACGGAAAAATATAAATATGTGTTCGGCACTCGACAACTGCCCGAGGCATAATGTACAGCCAAGCGTCAAAAGTGCTGTCAAACTCTCCCCAATTCTCAAATGGCGAGTTTTTCTAGAAGAAGTTAAATTATTCACAACTGATTTGGTATTTTGTATAGTCATCAAAGTATAGATTATTTCTACTAACCGCAAAAAGTTAAAATTCCGCTGCCTACAAAAAATTGCCCTTTCTCTTTTGGTAGAGTGTGACTGCATTTTTGAACCTTATAGTACATTAAACAATTTATTTCAAAAGGGAGTACAAAAGAATATATTCTATTCTTTATAAATATGCGCGGAGACTCTTAACGCTTATTCAGAAAAATACCCAAATAATAATATGAGAACGTCCAAAGTCGGGCCCCCAAGGTTCGCAGACAAACTAGGGCAAACTTAAGATCTTTTTAATTATGCAGCTCGAGTATCATCTATGAAAGAACCTGCTGTAAATGTCCTTTTCAAAAATGGCGAAGACGGCATTAATTGCTATTTTTAAAACTATGCTTATGAAAATAAACTTTAACAGTTTCGCCGTGCAGTCTGACTTTTGGTTATAGTCATTCGCTTTCTTCGTGTTCCGAACAAGGAAGTCCTTGAGTAGATTGTGAAAAGCATCTTACTTGACCAAATAAATAAAACTTTTATAAAAAGAATTCATCTTTGATGTCCTGTCCGCTTATGCCTTAAGCCCCTCGTTTATAAAGCATTCATAGGACAACCACTAACACAGGCCGTGTCGCCGAACCTTACTATTAAAACGTCTTTGTGTTCATGTAAATAACGCTTCTTATTACCTTTCGCCACTGAACCGATATGTTGGATGTTTCATTATAGGTATTTACACGTGTCTTGAGTTTTCTGTTTCTGAGTTTGTGAAGTTATTTTTATAGTTAGGATTGTTGAGGCTCTTGGGTTTTATCTAAAGGATTATTCATACTAGGTACTGCTTGAGATCCTGGGTTCGATTGGCGGGTTGGGTAAAGTTTTTATTGTTGATTTTTGCGTCTGGTTTTTTTTTGTTTCTGCCCGGAGTCCTGATACTCAGGATTAATTTTCGGTTTTACCTATGTTTGCAATTTTTGTAAGTATGTGAGAACCATGTTCCTATTTATCAAATGAAGGAGTTTACCTGTTAGTGCTTGTTACCTTTACGTCGTATAGTAGTTCTGGGTGTATCGTCCTTACGTATATGAATTTATGAATGCATGTAAATGTTGTAAAAACTTTTTTATGTTTGGTGGTTCTTGTCCGTTCTTCTCCACAACAAGCTACTTTTCTGAATGGACGGTAGAATCAATTATTATTAACTTTAAATTTACTTTTTTGACGTTCAAAATTGCCGCATAATTGCCTCGTTGAAATAAAGAATATTTGTCTTTTTGTTTAACGCACTCGCCCACAGTTACAAGGGAGTTAAAGCCAATCTTATTTATTATTATTATTGACAGACTCGCGTTTGACTACTGCTAACGCCTCATGGTAAGCGATGATGTGGTTGACGGTGAAGCACTCTTGTCTAGAAGTAACCTATTCACTCTTGACTTAAAAAAAACCCGAGGTTAAGTGTATCACGAAACAGAGAAATCAAATCAGCCTTCCCTTTCAGGAAGAACAAGACGTGCGTGATGTCATTTTACGATTATGCAGCAATATTTTTAATTGCTTTGATACGTAATTACATTCAGAGAATTCCCTTTGCAATATTGATGGGAGCCACATTTTTCCCACTGAAGCGCAAAGACCTTTTCTTATTCTGAGAAAGATTGATAGAACAGTCAATGTGTGTTATTAAAACGACTATTCTTCACTGTAACGATACATGTCTTAGGGTAATGATTTATCAAAATTCCAGGGGGGTGACCATAAGCTCTTAGAATGTGGTTATTTTGAGTGTGGTGAAGGAACAGATACAAGTCATATACATCTGTCCCATCCACACACTCAAAATAATCTTACTCAAAATGTGGTGTTCAAAATGATTAGGATTCTTCGTGTCGATTGGACTCAAATTTTGTCCGGCGAAAATGTGTCCTCTAAGTGCGGAAATGGTGGTCCATCTATCCTATTCTATCCTAATGTGGCCTCCTGGATAGCTTTGTTGTTGGCCTCGTTCAAGTGGCTCAAATTAAATTATTTGGATTGCTCACGAGAGATTTTGGTAGCACTAGTCAATACCATACATTTTTTGAAGTTATTTGTCTATCGTTATTATGAATATTGTCTACAGCTCTTGGTCTATTTTCTACCAAACTTAATCTATCAAACATTTTGCAATAAAAAATAGTTAATAATTTCAAAAAACCGCAAGCAGATAACTAAAAAGATTTAAACAAGAAGAAAATCATGCTGTGTAGTCGGCAGATACATATGGTTTTGGTTAGTCAGCTCGTGAATATGCATCCTTCAACTGCACAGCATGGTTTTCGTCTTTTTAGTTCGCTTCATAAGCAGTCGTGTTTATTGTCTTATTATCTTTTTTTATTTACAACTAGTTATATTTCAGTTTATATATTTTTGTAATCATCACTAAAAACCCTGCATTTTGATATCCCACTCGATGGGTTTGGAAGAAAAACAAAACTTAGGCCCTCCACAATATGGCGCCCAAAATCCGCCATGTTAGTTTTTTTTTAACGTCACTTATCTAAGAACACTTGGGCGGTTAAGACCTATCTAGAGAAGTCTTAATTATATAAATCCATCAAGTGGTTTTAAAGATATGAGGTAATGAGGAATATTATAATACATACAAGATACGAGCGAAAAACAACCCTTTCCTTGCAATCGGGTAAAAATACACAACAATTCTAATAGATTGTATACAATAAACGTAATAAAAACGTCAGCTGTTTCTCTTCCCACGGTGCTGAAGATTGTATTGACTAGGAAAACGTATTCGTGGACGATCGACTACCGAAGCTAAGTAGCGACTTATTGAACGGTTGTATGTAGAAATCTAGCTAGGTTTTAGTATTATTGACTATCAGCGGCTTTTACAATGGGTTAAGTTTAAAGTTGTATGCACAGAATATAAGAGTTCTCTGTAGGTAAGTATAAGTTTCGGTCAACTTATTCTGTTCTTTTAACACTTACCTTATGCATTTCTAGGCCTTGTGCTTGCTTTGTGCGCTATTGTAGGTGCAAACTTGACTATGCAGTTTTTAGGGGCTTTGTTTAAAATGTTTCGATGCTTTTAAAGCGAAAGACGTTAATGTAGAATGGGATTAAGGTTATAAAAGTGTCAGAGAATTCATGTGAACACCATTGTTAAGGGTATAGTTTTCAAAGTCTATTACCACTGTTCTTGTTCTTGTAATGTAATGGTTGTATGTCGTTTTGTGGCAAATCAATTTGCTTTCTTTCTTTTCTTTTCCTATGTGTCTGATTGTGAACTTATCGATCTTAGAATATTAACATCAGGATTCTTCTTAGAATTTGCCTGAATCTTCACCTTTGTCTAGGTTGAGTTTAAGGTCACTTTGATTTAAATCTAGTCCGAAATCAAGACAAACCAGTATTATGTTGGATTTTGTGTGTTGCACACACGACGAACAGGCCAAACTACATTATATCACTAGGATTCTTGTCATTCATTCACAGACCTCTACCAAGAATTTAATTATTCCACCCCATAAGATCTTTAATAAAAAACCATAGGAATGTCTCATTACCACCACGCTTGTTATGTAAAGGCAGATAATAAACAATTTGAAGTCAGACAGCACGTTCGGCTCAAGGAGTCTGGCCGCCATTTTAATTGGAATAATGATGTCGACATTTTGAAGTCGTTCGGTAAGTGTTACTAGCTTTGTAATTATGTTATTGTTTAATGTAAATATGTGTGTTAAGTCACAGGAAAATAGATTCGTCACTTTAAGGGCTGTTTTTGTTTGTTCCGTAAATGAGAATCTGTTTAATTGCTTTACCGATGAATGTATTGTAGGCTTGAATGTACTACCTACTAGTACCTACCTGATGTTATGTTACGTGTTATTGCTTTAGGAAATCAAAATCAATAATTTTTATTTCACATAGGCCTACATGGGCACTTATAAAACGTCGACAAAAGGTGCACGGTTCGGGTTGGTCGTTTCCTATGGAGAAGAACGGGCAAGAAACTCCATGGTTACTCTCTTTAAAAATTGTTTGCTTTTACAATATTTCCATGTTACAGCAGTACTTACATGGGGGGACAACGCAGGCTCGACAATAAGTCGTAAGAAACTAAAAAAAAAATATTATATAATAAATAAAACAAAAGAAATAAAAAGTAAAACGAGATAAAATGTAAACAAGCATCTAGAAATCTAGAAGGCCTACAATGTTCACACATTTACCAAAACAATCGGTAAAAGAATCTATACAAAGTATAACAAGACTAAATATAACAAAAGACTAAATTATTGGGTTTCAGGAATGTAGTTGATTTTTAGAGACGTAGAGAGTTATAAATAAAATAGAACTGTCATTTATACTTTTATTCGAAATTGTTATGCTAAAGCCATCGTTATGCTAAAGCCATCGTTTCTTCTTAAAATAATGCTTCATGAAGAGGTTATTTTGCTGTAATTTTCACATCAATTATCAAAATATATAATATTGTAATAGTTGATTAGACAGGATATTTATGAATACAGGGGGTTAAATAAGTATTTTAAAAACACCGAAGTCAAAATAACAATTCTAGCTTTAATTATACTTACCAACATCAAATGATAACTGAACTCCTAAAACCAGATACACCTTTAAACAAAGATCCTGAAAAACACTTTGCAAAAAGAAAAAGTGAAAAACGACACCTTTAAAATACAGTTCTCGCCCTCAACCCTACATACATACATCAAGTCGGCAAAATATATCGTGCGATATATTTTCTATATTACTTTTGATGGCACGTTCGGGATTCAGGATTTGCGGAAAAAGCGTAGAAACGCAAAGAAACACTGCCTAAACGAAACGATGTTGAAATGTATACTTTATATTATAACCATGATTTAATAGTAGCTTTGTGGAAATTAAATGTATATATACCTTAAGGGTGGAATGTAGGAGAATGCTTCGAATAATTTCTTCGAATAAAAATGTTTATTTAAAATTCTTTAGACATTATTACTAAGTACCTACTTATTAGTACTAGTAAAAGTGTCTAATGCATTTTTCAAACAAATTACCAGTTTAATAGCTTATTTAGTCAACATGAAACATAATAATATGCCTATTTAATTTACTATTATTGATTGCAGTATCCCTGTTCACATCCTGTAGTAAATATTAATCAGTTTTACATTTAAAATTTACGGTCATAGACAGAAAGATAAATGAAGTACTACACAACATTAATTTACACTAATAGTATTAAATAAAACAAGTGTTAATTATATTTTATTTCTTTTACAGGTAAGCAGACTCATAATCTTGCAATCTTTAAGGCGAAGGGTGAGTCGATCATAAATATAATTACGTTCATTAAATTCTAGCACATTTAATGTAAATTAATGCTTTACGCCATAAATCTGCAGAAAGCCCCGATCTCGAATAAGACGATGATTCCGCAGGATTATCACATAAACGACGAAACAGAGTATCTCTTAATCAAATAACATTAACATGTGGGACATACTGTGCTTAAATTCAGCATGCATGTTGGTAACAAGGATTAAAAGAAAAGGAGGATAGTTGTACACCAAATCCATAATCGTTTATATTTATTTAGTAAGTCATGTGTTCGTAATTGTATGTGTGTGTGACATTAATTGTTTGTTTTTGTATGTTTTACTGTGGACTCTGGCCTGAAATTGGCAGTTATTATTCTATAATATAGATGCAATAAAGATTTGAGATTCAAAATCAGAAAACTTCAAATAAACTACATACAAATAGTGATTATTCGAAGCGATTGTACATACAATAAAATCACACTGTATTTTATTAAACGAATTCGATATAATATTTTTGTAACGTCACTTTTTGAGTTCTAAATTCAAATGTTTAAATACTATGCTAAATAAGCCATTGAAGTTCTAAATTCAAATGTTGAAATACTATACTAAATAAGTTATGGTAGCAAAAGAGTAAATTAGCAATTTCAAATGCGCTTTCATTGGTCATAAGAATATCAATCCACATTAAATTGCGCTTACACCATTTATTTGTTCAATAAAAGAACACGATATTGAATTTTAACATCATGGTAACGATATTTTTATTATATTATTATTCAGTATGATATTTCAATATAATATCGATATTTCAGTAACTAATTCAGAATTGATATTCTATTCAAGTTTGTCTTTGGATATATATTATATATAAAATAATAGAAAATTATTTTATACATTTAAGCCTAAATTATATTTGAAACTCTTTGAAGCTCAGTAGTTATTAATTACCGAGAAATCGATATCAAAATAATCTTATTATAATGATAGTCTGTCAAACTTTCTATTTATTATAGAGCCTTTTAATAAATCAGCTTATAATAGACTTCAAGAAAGCAGGGTAAAACCTCTTTTTTATCAAAAAAGAAACTAGTATTGATCAGACAAGTTCAAAGTGTATAATGTGTATATGTAGACCAACATAATGCTACGATTTGGACCATTTTTCCACCTTTTCCAAGACCTATTGATTTGCTCCAGATAACTTTAATACATCTTCTTTTTACAACCATTTAGGATAAAGAGAGAATGGGTCACAAAAATGCTTGGTTTCCAATTTCCTAAAAAAAGACTGTTGAGCATAGAGGTAAGTCTCTCTCCTCAATAAGGCAACATCGCTTCCTATAAATCAAAAAGATACAAAGCTTTTAGAGACTTAAGTCACCAACAAAACAATTCTTTCAATAGCTACGCCACTTCGCCACCTCTATGTCCCGGCAAAACCACGCGTTCTAAGATTTTAGTTTGGCCACGGCTCCAGCCTAGTCGTTTTAATCAGGACGGCAAGTACCACGGAGCTTGTTTAAATTTTCTATTAAATCTGTGAGACGAGTAGGGAGAGACAAAGGCGACGTATCTCCGATCTATTAATAAGGCAGTTTAATTTGGAAAGCGGTAGGTGGCGGTACGTGTAGCGACAACGTAAAAGGCGAACGAAATCATTGTTCTAATGAAAATTGAGATCGGGTTTTTGTGCGAGAGTTTTGTGTTCATATCGCAAGGGAGCAGGGAGCTTGTGTTATTTTTGTTATAACAGACGTATTCTCTTTTAATATGCTGTGGGATAGGCTATTTGTGGAATGTTGTGGAAAGGTAACTTTTACATTAAGAATTGTGTTTTTTTTTTCGAGTCGGTTAGAGTTTAGAGCTCTTTCTAATAAAAATCGCATCTCTAGCTTCTAAACATTCCGTCAAGAAGCTTTACCACGTAATATTTACCAAAGATTGCCAATCAGCGAAACATAAGAGACAAAAGATCTGAGAGAGCACATTCAGTGATAACACGGTATCCATAATTCACACATCACTCCAAGAATCAGAGCTAAAAGCTCTCAAACCAACGAGGCATCGTAAAATAACACATTCCACATATTTTTCGAGTATCAAAACTAATGAGAGTTATTTCGAAAATTTATTTTTTATGCGTGTATTGTATTTTTTCTGGGAATTTCTTCCTTTGCTAACATTTTGTTACGACTGAGTGCGTCCTTAGTCCTCTTAAATGTCTCGAAGAAAATACGAAATATTTTGCTTGTGTAATGAAAATATACTTGCTTCAAGTAACCTACTGATTCTCAAATTCTGAGTTTTTCTACTTGATTATTATTGTTTGTCACTAAGATTGCTAAATTAACCGTACATAAAGTATTTTTATTTCTTGAAAAAGGGATTTCTATTCCCTTGAAATACGTTCACGAATCGAATCAGTCAACTAGAAATAATCCATGTTGCCTAGAATTTGTCTAGAAAAACATCTTTTGTCTGTGTGTCTGGAGTTTAAATCTGTTATATTTTGTTGTGATGTATCTTTTTAACCCCCGCCGGAAAAAGAGGGGTGTTATAAGTTTCACATATGTTGCTGTGTATCTGTGTGTCTGTCTGTGGCATCATAGCGCCTAAACGGATGAACCGATTTCGATTTAGTTTTTTTCGTTTGAAAAGTAATTTTGTCGAGAATGTTCTTAGCTATGTTTGAATAAAATCGGTTCAGCCGTTCAAAAGTTAAGGGCGTTTTACTGTTCGAATCGGGGTGTTTTCGCAAGATAAATGTGTCGGGGGTTTTTAAATTTTGAAATTTTCTTGTTGTCTGTGTCTGTTTTTCTGTGTTGTTAGGAAACAAAAAAGAAACATTAACATTTTCATTCCTATTTTTTTCACAATTTTAATTAAGATCTTCGTTGAGAATTTTTGCTGACCCTACCTCTCTCTGTGACAGTTTCGTACACCAGCCAGATTAATGGTTATATTTAAATTCCCGTGTATTTTATGTTACTTTTTACTGTATTTCAGCCAATTTCTTTATTCAGCTTTTTCTTGCATTGTATTTTATTTTTTCTTTCACTGCATTTGATGTTCCAATTACAGTTTGAGCTTGTTAGGAAGTTGTGATTATTCGAGCTCGAATACAATATTGACAAATTAACTGGAGTCGACTAATATTCACTGAAGTCCAGAAGGGTCGGTATCGGTTCATGAAATGGTAAGCTGCAAATGCTGATCTACCAATAAATATATACATAGTAGTAAATAAATTCAAACTCAAAATCGGATGAGATTTCAAAACAAATAAAAAACAAGTCTGTATTTCTAGAAGAATTAGGCAGAGTGCACCTATAAACCCACATTTCCCTTATTTTGTTAATTCCCATAAATACTTCATTTTCTATGAAAACTAAAATAGAAAAGCTATCTCATTTTAAAATGAAAAGGTATTTACCTAAACATCCGAAATATATATTAGACAACATTTAAAAACATTACAATAATCAAACCAAAACAAAAATACAAGAAAAACACTTTTTGTTGTCGACCTTTTCCCACGAAAATTCGCATCATCTACTCCGGAGGTGTTATCGAAAGGAAACGAAAGCCTTTTGAAATTCCACTTTCAATAAATAGGGGTACTCTTTGTATTCCCTTCAAATCACACCTTTCAATTTCGCCCCAACTCACCCTGTGGTTGTCGAAGGGAATTAATTTTAATTACTACCTCCCCCCACTCTCCTCTTCCCTCTTCTTGTCTTCTGTGAGACAATGTTTTGTATCAATCGAGATTTGAATCTGGAATTGTGGGTAGATTCCTTTTTGTTTGACAGGAATTGGTTGTCAATCTAATTGGGTGATGATTGATTAAAACAAAAAGAAATGGTATTAACACAATTTTAAGAATCGTATTCTTCGGATCCTAGGAGAGTTTACAGAAAAAATAACCATTAAAGTAATTTCAATTGTAATCTACCAGTTTGGCATTAAAAATGCTTTTAATTGAATACATCCATGTTTTAGGGTTCCGTACCAAAAGGGTCAAAACGGGACCCTATTACTAAGACGCCGCGGTGCGTCTGTCTATCTGTCCGTCTGTCACCAGGCTGTAACTCATGTACCGTGATAGCTAGACAGTTGAAATTTTTACAGATGATGTATTTCTGTTGCCGCTATAACAACAAATACTAAAAACAGAATGAAATAAATACATATTTAAGTGGTGCTCCCATACAAAAAACGTGATCTTTTGGTCGTTTTTTGCGATAATGGTACGGAACCCTTCGTGCGCGAGTCCGACTCGCACTTGGCTGGTTTTCTATATAAAATAAACGTGGAACGTGTTGGAACATTATATCGTTCTTTTGATATCTACTAATATTTTAAATGCAAAAGTAATTCCGTTTATTACGCTGTTTGTTACGCTTTCACCCATAAACCATGGCATAGATATATACTTAGATTGGACCTTGTTGTGGCCGTGGAGATTATTCCAATGGAAAGTATTCTTTAATTTCCATCTTTCGCTTGCTCTCAATAAAACATAACGCAGACCCATAAAATCTACAAATTCTGGACATTACCCAAAAACCTACAATAATTCTAATCTGCATCATAAAGTCACAATTGCCTGCTGTGGGCAATCTTGTGGGCAATAAATCACACGTTTCTTTAAGTTTTATATACTCAGTGTTTATGTATAACTGTGTTATGTGCTTAATCTCTGTTTAAGCGAATACGGGAACACGCCAAAGGAACATTAATATTAGAACTTAGTAAAGTATAATTGAGGTTGGTGTTGTTTATAAGCGAAAGCGATTTCGGCTGTATTTTTTTACCGTTGTTTAAAATCAAATAAAAGTCATTTATTCAAATTAGGCTGAGAGTTAGCGATAAAGTTTTACATGAAGGCTGTCCTGCAATAGACATACAAGGTATTTTATGAAAATATTCAGAAATAGTGGCAAATTGGTAAAGTCTGTCTGTTTACTTATACCTAGGCGGGGTTTCTCACCGCTAAATTATCGCAGAATTAATGTGATAAATCAAGCACGCGTTATCTGCTGTGATTGGTTGAAATAATTTTTCAACAGCCAATCACAGCAGATAAACGCCGATTATTCGTCGATTACGTAAACAGCCCGATAATCGAGTGTTGAGAAACCAGGGGTAATATGTGGTCGCTTGATAGCTTGCAAAGTTGACAGAACATTATTAACGGAGACCCCGTCAATAAGCAATTATTCAAAAAATCTAAAAAAAATGCCAATAATCCTCCGCTGTTCTTGCATGCCTTGATACTCCCCCTAATCACGATTACATAATAAATCGCTGAAAAACTAAATCGATGCATAGACGATAGTGAAATCTAATTTATGCAAAATGTAATTTTCATTCCCTTTTCTTTTGTACTACGAATTTATTTAACTTTATCGCTACTTAAAAAGTTAATGACTAAAAGCTTGTAAATTATACTGGTAGTAAAAGTTTTCTATATTCAACATTATTATTATAACGAAAAGTTGTAGAATGAAGCTTTTCTTAATTTTTGATAGTATAATGCTAACAATTCGATGATACATTAGCAACCTTTCTGACGCAATCCGATTTATTTCACACGAATAAGCGATTTTTATTAAACGAAATTGCACTGTATGCATCTCATGGACGCAATGGAATGCAATTCGACCGACTTTCATTTGTTTTTTTTTTGCGCGATTTTATCCCTATCGACGCAATCAAAATTGTGTCACGCGATTCAGTAAGGTCTCTTACTCTAATGTGTAATTATGTTTGCACTGTATTATTTTAGTTGTTACCTACATTTACACCCCGAGTATTAGTTAAGTTTAATAATAAATATGATCAAGAACTCTATGAACTCATCCCACCGACCCTCTTCTACCATCGGACATCTAAACGCACTGCAAGTTACCATCCTTACCTAGTAGCCATTCCACCAAATCGCACCAAACGCTCCTAAACATCCTCCATAATGCGCACAGCAAAAGATTGGAACTCATTGGCTGCGTCTATGTTTCCAAACGCATTCAACCCACTTCTCTTCAAAGTTGAAGCGAGCAGTCTTCTTCTGGGTTAACTCACTCCATCGTCGTCTTTGTCCGTGTTACCTGTGATCTAGACCAGAGTCAAGCGCAAACCCATAAAAAAAAAATACCGCGAACTGGCCGGTGCTACTTTGGAAGGCTTTCCACTAGGTGGAGCGATGACCTGGTTAAGGTTGCGGGCATCCTCTGGATATGAGACGCACGAGACCGATCAACGTGACGACACTTAGGGGTGGTCTATGTTCAGCTGTGGACATTTTTCAGCTGAAATGTTCGCAAAATAGCCCAAATAACAAAATCAGAATCCAGCCTTTTAAATCCAACCATTCCTAGACTAATGACTAACCCAAAACTATCTGTTTCCTCAGTTCATAATATAGTGGTACGAAAACAAAGAGGTTTCTCGTTAGTAAAACAAAAGCAGATGGTTAGAAGCAACTAGGAATAAATAGCCGAATCAACATATTTAGTGCTGCCTCCAAGAATAATGGTCCACTAGAAATGCCACTGCGAATAAGATACGTGTCCCATATTATGCAGGGAGTCTTATCTTGGCGTGATTTTTCCTTATGGAAAAAGGTTGGGGTTTGGCAATGTTACGGTCGGAAAGTGACAAGAAAATAAGGTCAATTGTCTTGTCTTGTTAACTTTCACGCACGAGTGTTTAGGATGTGAATACAAAGTATCTATATCATTGACAAACAGTGGTATATTTTTGATTAAAGACTGAGCGAAGATTCAAGACTAAGGTACATATTACAAGACATTTTGAAGGACCTCTACTCGATTCGCCATGAGATAAAAAAAAAACCATTTCAATAAAATAACAAGCTGTAAATTTAAATTCGAGGTGTAGACGAGAGGGGGGACATAACTTGAAATTGACAGAAAATGGTCAAAAGCACATTATGTTTGAGAATATATTTTTGGTACTGCGCTCAAAACATCTTTCTAAACACGTCCGGGTCCGAGACTCGGCTCATCCAGAGACCCAAAACTCTACGCAAGGCCTGTTTGCGTGTTTTCATGCCAAATTAAGCAGACAGCTCACCAGTGCAAGGGTTAAGTCGGCTACTAAATAGCTAATGTATTTAGTTAGAATCCCGGGGTAAAAGGTTTGAATTCATAATTTCCGGGCACATACAAACGCTTAGACTTATGTAATGCTAATTTAAATGGGTCGTGTGTTTCGGGTTATTTTAAGAAGTTCCTTTCTAATCCGGAATACAATGAAAAATGTAGTGTTTCTAATGGAAAGAACCCGCTACAAAGGATTTGGAACCTAATTACTATCTTCATTAGATTAGTAATTTATTACCTGTCGACACGTGGGCGTATTTACCCGACCTTTCCGGAAAATCGGACATGATATTTTATCAAGTGGTTTTTAGATAAGGTTATGGGTTTCGAATCTGAAAATAGATAAGGATAGAAGAGAAATGAGTTCTTTTCATCTGAGGTTTCATCCTAGGATGTCCGTAGGGAGCTATCCAGGAAATTGCCTTGGGCAATTGGGATGGATCAAGGTGATGTTATTATTCCTTAGAAGTTTTCTATTGCAATGCTGGTTCTTATAAAGACCTCAAAGAAATTCGGAGTATCTCGTGTTTAAGTACGCTTAAAGCTCTTTGGTTTCAGGAGCATTACATGTACATGTTCCTTAGTGCTAGTTATAATGATGATAAGTTGAATTACAAGTCACTCTATCACAGTCCACCGATGGATTAAGACCTCTCCTAAGTCGATATCTTATTTATTATTTCCCCTTTATTGGTTTTCGATTTGCAAATTCCCAATAACGTTATTCATTTGACAGCTTCGCGGTTGACGCATCATTTCATCATTTACCACAGCATCAACTTAACCATTCAGGGTCAAACCCGTGATTATTATTTATGATATTTTGGGATCCCCTGCTTTATCTCCCCCTGCATACATATTATCCTATATAGCTTTACAAAGCCATCCATCACTACCAACTTTTAATTTGACATTACAAACTGATATGAAATTAAGAGCGGCCATTTTGATTACAAGTTTGACAGTAAAATGGTGAAATTCGAAATTCAAAACACAATTAATACGTCAAATAGTTTTCGATGCAGACGCTACGGACTCCTGTATTGATGGAATCCATTAATATTAAAATTTTCGGTTAACACTGTTCGTTGTGAATGTATGGCTGTTCGTAAAACTGATATGGTTTTTGATTTGAGTTACGTTTGTTTGTATTGCTTTTGTGTGATGTTTTGTTGAGTTTTGAACTTATAAAGGTTTATTTATGTGGAAATATAAACTACGTGCATAATCACTATCCTGCCGATCAGTGTGGTGACGCTTGGTGAGGCCTATGTCCAGCTGTGGACGTCTTTCGGCTGAAATGATGATGATGATAAATCACTATTCTGAGAATGACAAATTTGTCTGCGGTGTTTTGAGTAAAAAGGTAAAGTTAGTAGATTCAACACCTTTCTGCGATAGCATATCTAGATAAACTTGTAAAATGATAATATCAGCTTGTATATCAATTACCCGTCCAACCAAACAAGAATATCACTTAACAGAACCATGAATACAAAATTAACAGTAATTCAAAACGTACACAAATGAAATCTTACACAAGCACAACATACAAGGAAACTTGAGAAAACCCACGCGACTGCAATAAATTGTGACGGAGCGGAATTGGCGCCACCTGACATATCGAGAATGAACTACTGGTAGTACGTGCAACCAGTAGTTAAGTCACCAGTGATTAACATGCTGCGACTGAGTAATGCCTTTTAAACCCGGAAGGCAATGTGAAAGGTAATGCTTATATTAGAATAATTTTACAAAGGCAGAACTATGTAGATGTAATTTTAATCTTGTGTTGTAATGCAATAGTCATAGCACGTTTAGTAGGACTCATAAATATAGAAACAAGTACTAAAGCTAATGGCCTTCTGTCGACAATTCCTGCCTATCCATAGGATATATATACAAAGCGTGATGGTTAACTAAATGTATGTGTAATAGTAGACCATCTATTCGATCATGATATAGATTAAGATGAAACTGGAACACCAGTATTGAACCTACCCCATTCATACTTGAATGACTTCCAAAGTTCAAAGAGATTCAATCGTAGACCTGAATCTAAATTTAGACCTGAAACAGTTCCACTTTATCGAATAGTGGATCTACTACAAATATTCAAATATAAAGGGCTTATAACATAACATTTGGAAACTGTAAACCATAAAAGAATATTAGACAAATTTTTGATTGAGATATTCCACACACGAAATATATTCACGATGAACATTGTATGCCAATTCAAAAGAAAGATCTAGAAATAACACACCCCTCCAACGCCAAAAGGCGAAAATAGCTAAATTGAATTTCCACATATCCAAATCGTATAATGTCATTATATTACCAATGGTAACTCCTAACTCGAGGAATTCAAGTCTATATTTGCCAGTATTGAATTTACTTGCAATTCGTATAGTAGCGCTCTGAAGTGCAATCTGATTTAGGAATATATCTTTGGAGTTGGTATTATTTTTTAAATAAAAGCTGTTATCAGTATATCATTAATATCTATAGATTTTACAGTTAAAGCTTTAGTTTTAAATTAAGGGGAAAGAAAATTGTCTAGTCGATACGAAACGATACGATAGAAGATACGAAAGGTGATTTTCTTCGATCGATGTTGAAATAAATGTCGTCACAAGAAAATTTATTTTTTACTCTTCAATTAATTGCTACCTTTACCTCTCATTTGTTCTTCAAGCAATTATACCGTAACCAAAATAACTTAACCCTGTAAACTGTCCTTCCAAATCACAAAAGATTTCAAATCAAATTCGCTTTCCATTCGAATATTTCTACTGCCTTATCCATCATCCAAGATTTATTTTAAGTGGTGTAAGGGGTTCAAATGTCTTACCTATTGATTTTGTGGAAATAGCGGCACGTCTCGACGTTTCACAGGCATTGCCGAGGGAATACCGTGGGTTGGAAAAGAGACGCCTTGGTGCGACTTGACTTGTCTTTTTAACGTGTCAAGATCTATGTTAGTGTCTAATGTTTTCAGGATTTCTGTAGTTTTGTGTCTGGAATACGAATCTTTTGGTTGTTGGAATGATATAATAAGCTTCATTTTTGTAACAGAAATAATTGTAGCAGGTAAACGACCTCAATTGTTGTTTGATAAAAAAGGAAGAAGAGGAAAATAATATATCTTTAAAAGCTACAAACTTTTAAGCAAAGAATCTCGAGATTTTTGCTAGACGTTAAGAATTTGTTGGGCTCGCCATAACAGACTCAAAATAATCTCCTCTCTAAAATATTTCCTCTGGAAATCCTCTCAATGTCTGTAGAATTTACCAATTCAAAACTCGATACGACTGTGAGTAGGAACAGAGCCTCTATTTTATTTTTACGGTCTCGTGTATCGGCTGAAGCTTTACTAAGAGCTATATTTTAGTTTCTACTGCTCAATTTCCCTATATATGAGTTCCTGTTGCATTTTACAAAGGTTTCCCTATGTATTATTTAAATGTATGTAGTAATATTGAAGGCAGGCTTTTCTAAACATTCTCATAAACATCTTCTTCCTTATCTTTAACGTTTATGTGAATGTGAAAAGGACTTTCATCACATTCTGTGGTTAATCTAAAGAATACTTAAGTATTAGGTATATCAATAAAATTGGCACAAGCATCGAGATTGCCAATAACATTAATGAGATTACCAATACGTCTACCAAGCGTGCTGATTTTAGCAATAACTTCGTAAGAGCTGTGTTGTTTGCGGAAAATGCCCACTTCAGCATTGAACTTTTACGACCCGATATGATATGCATACGATTAACCTACAATCCAATTTCATTCCACCACGAGTGCACTAGAGCATAGTATATTAGATTTTTGTACCAGAACGATATAAAATTGAGTTAATAGAGGAGTCGCAGACAAAAGCCAGTGGTTTCATAAAAATGTTGCCAGCTCGATGGCATGTGAAAATTTTGTTGTATGTAACATTCGCCACGACTCTTGTTTCGAACTGGTGACCCAGTTTTGAGGCCGTTGTCTGTTTCGACCATCGCTAGTGGCCTTTTTTTGGGTGGGCTAAACAATTGGTGTTGCATTGTTTCTCCGTGGATATTGGATGAAACTGGTTCTGGGTTGTCTCATCTATCTATAAAAACATCGGTGAATACAAATATAGTTGTTTTCAAACTCCACGAAATGAAAAATTCTAGTTAAAAGCTTATAACTCGTAACGTCACGCCATTTTTTGGCAATACCGATATTACTTCATATCCAAACGAACACGAAGTAACTAAAAACAGCATGACAACAGAATCACACCACAAAACCTTCTCAACTTCACAACTAGAAGCAAATGAAGCAGAAAATAGCTAACTAGAAATCTTCAAGACAATACTAATTACCCGATTCCCAGACCATAACTTGTTTCCGAGAATATCAACCGTCAGCTTCTTAGACAGATCAACGCACTCGCTGGGTCCCCTGAGGGACACCCGCATTCTATCACTGGGTGAATTAACTCGCTTTCTGTTTCAAGTATCTGATTGTATTAAGGACTGACATGCGTTGTTTTAAACTTTGCGTTCTATCTGTAGTATTGACATTGGTGTTCAAAACTTCCATTTTACAAAGATTGTAAAGAAAGTTTGGAACTTAGTTTTCGCTTGCACGCAACGCTTTTCATGATTGATTTCTGAATGAGTCGCAAACGCCTTTGCTAAAACTAAACTTTTTCTTTAAATGTTTTAGCAAAAAGTTGCTTTAATCTTCTCATTCGTTTTGTAAACTATATATATAAGAACTTGAACTAGTTTTTCTGAACCTTTCATTCTATGAATTAAAAGCTATATAATTAAGTTATATAACTTTGGAATTTTGGGTGTACAATTATAGCGTCTGGCTATCCCTTCGGTAAAGGCAGGCCTGATGTTATGTCCATTCACAGTTAATCTTTAACAACCTTATAACTGAAACGTCAATCACATCCAGTAATCCTATCGCTGTGATCACCGCAAGAATACTCCTAGGGTCAGTTAACAATAGGCCATGGGGTTTCCATGGCTGTTTTGTTAAGACCCGCATGCACGGACAAGGGGTTCACAACCACTGTTTGGGTTGCGGTTTGAGAATTGAGATATGGTTCAAAACTGAGATTAAATTCACTGTCTTGGTACGTTGTTTCTCTGCCCACCTAAAAGGGCTTCAATTAACACATCATAACTTAACATAATATTTATATTCCCCTAAGGATAAGGCAGGACTGCAACTATATTAAACACACACTTCCCTAGTTATTGTTTACGTCCCACGTAATAAAGGACGAGCCTATTGCCGGCAATCGGGAACAAATTCGGGCTGCTGTAAAAAAAAATCTGATTGAAAACCTAATAAAACTTTGCCCGACACGGGCATCAAACCCAGGACCTCATGTTGAGCAGTAGCAGCTTGCGGCCACTAGACCAACGATGGTTTATTTCTCGCATTGAGACAAGAATGTGGTTTTCAATCATTTGCCTTATACAAATCTATACATGTTTTTGTTCGTGTAATGGAATTTGCAACTTTAAATAATTCTGCTAATGATTTAACGAGTGCGAGGCTTATTACTTCTAAATTATCTTCAAGTAGGTTAATAAATCTTTCGATATAATCAATCATCTGTGTTTCTGTCACAACTTCAACATGGCGTCGTAACTGAAATCTATTTAAATCTGCTGTTTCTTGTGCTTAAATGATAACTGTAATTACTTTTAAAATATCATCGGTAATGAGTTTTGTATTTTCAATTTGAGTGTAACTTCTTGTTGTGTTGTCGTTTATTAAGATGTTAGTATTGATGGAGATGTGATGGAGAATGACAAAAAGCTCTCAACCCATCAATAAACTATTACTTAACTTACAAAATGACATCAAACTCGTATTCCACGAAGATTTAGGCAAATGTGTCCTTATAGTACACGCTCGGCCAGTTATATTGAATGTGTATAAATTTAGGGAGCAAGACTTTCAACCGGGTACATATCCGCGGGCTGCTTCTGAAAAAATCCAAATGGAAATGTCCCAATAACATTTTGCCTGAGCCGAGAATCGAATCCAGAACCTCATGGTAAGAAATAAGGATTGTGACAATCACTAAATCAACGTGACAATTACTTAACTTAGCATTAATAACTAATATAGAAAACTATTCAATCTACATATCCTTTGAGCCAAACCCTATTACCGATCGCGACAGAAATTAGAACGTAACTTTAAACTAGGTTCCTTTTAAATCTGATACAGGAATAAGCTCAGATGATACAGATAAAGATTTCTACATAAATTATTCCTCCATAGCCTGTATTTCTCCAATAGCTCGTAAAGCTATGGGTTATAATTCTTCAGCCAGCAAAACGAGTATCCAAGTATTTCTTATGAGACAGAAATTGGTTGAATAGGATATATTTAATATAAAGGAGCTCTAAAATTCTCATTGCCTTGTTGAACCTTTTCATTTCTGGTGTATTCTAACTTGATTATAGCAAAATTGTGTCTTTGGTATTGTACAGTTTTCTTCGTGAAATACCACGTTATTATAATCCGATTTTCTTTATCGGCATTTCTTGACCTATCAATATATTCGTATTGGTGGTTAGCATTTTTTGTTTTCTAAATTCACTAATAAGGCTAGATAAGTATTCTTAAAATAAATTCTTGTATTTAATACTGAAAATAGAACCCAATGAAATATCTAAAGAAAAATCCATCCTTAATCATGAAAAAAAGCAATAGACAAATCTATTACAGACAACAATGAAAGAAAACTCGCATTGTACACACGAAAGCAAAATAATGTAACCACCGCGCTGCATGCCACCGGCTCATTCAAAATTATAAGGTACAACCAATTAGTTGGTCGGTTCCATTAGAACATAAACTTGCTGAGATTGTGGTTCAACTTAATAGCTTTAAGTATAAGGCAACGCAGCCATTGAGCGAACTCGAAGGGAATTACACTAATATTAACAGCTCCTTAACTTGCTTAGATCAGTTTACTACACCATAATAAGACGGTTTAGCAAAAATTTCTCGAGAAACGTACGAACGTGTTAGGTTGTTACACGGGAGGTAATATGGATTTGTGGTTCACGTTTGTACAGAATTTTTACATTTAAATATGGGGTAAATTCATTGTATTTTCTACTTTGTTGAGTTAGCTTCTAGACTACATCGTCTACATCTGAATTACACTAAACAACATGAACGCAATTCACAAAATACTTTCCTAGGGATCTTACCTCTTAATGAGGGAGCCGATATAAACAACTATTAGCATCTGTTTAATGAAACCGTTTATCAGAATTTACCGTTTCCAATACAAGCGAGCCCCTAAATGTTTGGCTATTTCAAATCAGATATAGCCGGCGTGAACCGGTTCGGGGCGGACGAAACTATATCGCAACCGGGACGGACTGGTCGAAACCAGATTAATCCAGTAAAGTTCCTCGCATGGTTTTGCTGATTTAGAAACTTGTTTGTTCCTTGAGACGGCCGCAGAGGGTCCTATAGAGTTTCTCTTCAAGTTTAATGGAAACTAATTCTAGATAGCATCGTCCTTTTGTATCTAGCTATCAGTTGTCTGTCTGTAGGTAAATATTTGGTTAACTTTGGGAATTCTTGAACCCTTTCAATTTGATTATTATGACTGGCTGGGTTCAAGGCCTTGGATTCTGATATTATTAAGGTTGTTTTCTAAGACACTGATAGACTTGATATTATTGCTTTTACAGGCATTAATGAATCTTATAACAAGATAAATTCATAGAAGAATTGGAATACCGGGTTATGCCAATTCTTTTCGGTAAATTGTTTTGTGGCTGTTTTTTTGATTAAACGAGATAATTTACATATAATTTGATTGTTGTTTATTGTAAGTTAGTATGTTTTGCATAATTTTCTTCATTAACACTGACAGAATTATCATTGGACACTCCCACTATGTCCGTTTTGTAACTTTCATCTTACCTCCGGTATCACTTTTCTTAAACAACTAAAACTACAATAAATAGTGCAATCCAAACCTCATAATATATTTACCATTCCCAACATTCACAAACATCCAACTTCCAGAAATATAACTACTGAAATATTCGAAATAACTGAAATATACAAAGTTGTGTGAAAACAGGATCTCATACTGAATGGACAGTAAACATTCGAGTAGTAGTTCAAAAGACTTTGCGGGTAC
The DNA here is from genome assembly GCA_949775005.1 of Orthosia gothica. Classification (NCBI taxonomy): domain Eukaryota; kingdom Metazoa; phylum Arthropoda; class Insecta; order Lepidoptera; family Noctuidae; genus Orthosia; species Orthosia gothica. The sequence continues at coordinate 8,254,747 of OX459060.1, read as the reverse complement.
AGTCAGCATAATTTACAAGCGATATAATACACCTATTTGCAGTACCTTGTGTTCGCTATATATTTATGTGCCTAAGTTAGCTTTAAACTTCGTATTGCCGGTTTTAAATTATATATTTATGTGTTTTAAAGGAAGCTGTGTTTTGTATTGCGTGATCAAGAGTCTTTAGTTCTTCTTAATTTTGTTTTTGTATACAAGTTTGTAATGATTTAATTCGTTATCGTTTCAAATTTGTTACGTTCGATATGATGTTTTATATTTGTGTCATGGTTATTGGCTATGAAAGGAAGCCATTCGTTTTAATAGTTGAGATTGTTAATCATAAACGATATTTAATAGCAGGATACGTTAGTATTGATTATGTTGTTCTTGTACTGTGAATTCAGAAAGATTGAATAAATCTTTACATTGCTTTTGTAGTCGTCGTTATACTAGTTGACCACCACCACATAGCTGTAATTTTTATTATAATTTGTAGATAGTATTAAAACATTAATTAAATTTAAATCACTTCTAAACTTACCTTAAATTCGTCTTACTCACATATTGTGGGTACAAGCAACGTTGGTCGACTGTACAGTATTGTACAAAATTCTACGTGCGCAAATATAACCAGTGGAGATACACTTAGTTTCGGTGTGTCTTGTTCGTGGTCCTTGTGTTTTGTAACAAGACGGTTTTAATGTCTTCTCAACCTGAAATAGTTTTGGTTTTGATATTACTTTCGTGGCGAGTTCATTTTTGCTTTCAAAATATTTTGTAACCTCGTTTCGCATTTACATGAATTAGCTCTAGTTGCTATATGGTGTCATCAGTTACTTATTTATAAAATTGCATTGTATTGTATTTCGTTTTCACTATTCTTTTAAGACACATGGGTGCTTATTAATGTAGTTTAGTTATCGGAACTTTTAAATTTCTCGTGTGCGGTATATCTTTGGGTACAATATGTAATTGTAACGTTAACCTTTTGTTCTCAATTAAATTCTAGCAGTAGTTTGAATTATGTTAGTTTCCAAGACAGACAAAACTAAATTCCTAATTTTAGACACGTTAACTGTTGCGTCCATAAACAAGTTTAGTTTCAGCTCATAATTCATCTCCACCATTATTTTCTACTAAAACTTCAACAGAATTTCAAGACTTCTCAAATATAAATCACGATTCAACAGCAAGTGAATTTATACACTCGAACTCACTTGCAAGCTAGAGGAATCGTCCACCCGTAAATTAATACATCAGTGTGTACTACTAATTAGCTGTGTAATCTTCAAAGGGGCCGCTATGTACTTAAGTACACAGGTTTGTGTACACAAATTGTTTGTACAGGTACGTTTAGATGACATATTGTGTTTAAATTGCAAGTGGTATTTATATGAGTAATTTTGGTTGAAGAATTGATTTCGGTTGTAGTGGTTTTGACATTTAATCTTTGAGGTTTTCATTTGCAGATGTGGCTTTAAGTTACGTATGTGTTGGTGTTAGGTTATGGTAATGTCAAAGTCTAGAAAGACTTATAGTTGAAAACAGATTAGGATTACTGTTTACTTAATGCGTATTCAATCATATTGCAATGTGTATTGGAAACCTCGACTGCTGCTTTTCTGCTGGTTAGGGTATTTTGTATGATTTTTAGAGACTTAGCTGTATTCTAACAAATGCTAGAGATCAGTTATCTATTCATTTAGTTAAAAATCTCAACCCAATCCTGCATCTATTTAGACAAACGCATTGAAAATTGTCATACAAATTGAATTTTCTTAAAATCCAGTTTACAAAAACAAACCACAATATCGATTGCTACTTACTACGTATAGATATAGGATATTCTAGAACACAGTAGAGTATTGAGGCACGATGCAATCGCAATCAGATGGTCCAATCCCTTTCAACCAACCACTTGATGTTTAATTAAATATGCCCGACTGCAATATTAATGAAAGCGAATTGAAAAGTAAATAACATTTCACTTGAGTACACTGAATTGAAATGTGGGTAGATACTAACGTTGGCTTCATTTGAGTAAAATTGAAGCCAAATATTTTCCTTTGTAACTTGGGTGTAATTAAGTTTTGTTATGAGTTTGAAGGACTTTAAGAAAGCTTACTTTGTAGTTTATAAAGACTTTGATCAAAATTAACGAAAACTACAATGATACATAACATAACACCTCCAATCAGGAAAAGGCAGAAGTACTGCACACAAATTATACTGATTCTAAACACAAATTATGATAAAAATAAACAATTTTCATTAATAATATATCCACTTTAAAAACATTTCTTAAAATCTTGCTGCACTTTAAATTAAACCTAATTATACATAACGTGACCCAGGATAGCTCCCTGCGAGACACCCGCAAACCGCGAGCCCCAGCACCCCTCCTTGACTTCCGCTTCCACTGCGGTTGTAAGAAACATTCCCTTGGAATTGGATTACAGTCGCCAGAGGAATATACAGCAGAGTGTTCGGAAGCGAGAAACCAACGTATAACATTAACGATGGTGTCATTTGCATGTGTTAGAACAGTAACAAGGCTATTTGTTGTATTGGGTAGCGTCTTTAATTTCTTTAAAGTGTTCTTAAGGTGAGACTAAGGTTGAAATTGTATTGCATTTATCAACTCAACAATTTATCTAAGATATTTGAAAATTTTCAGAATGTGTAATTTAAAATAATTATATACCTGCTACTGAAAAATCAAAAGTTATAATTGCAAAATGATTAATGTTATACCAATATTTGAAATTATTCGATGTTGTTTGATTTATTGTGATAACAACTTAACAACTACTAGTTACGCTAAGACGTTTTGATTTATTTCTAATAACTTTAACAAGAGCTGTTGCTGTAATATGCCAAGTGTTAGTATTTGTAATGGAGTTTCGAGCAAATATCGCACTGGCATTTCGGCGAGAAGAAAATTTGTCATAACTTGAAGTTTATTATATTACTACCAATATTATTTTGAAAGAGTGTTTACGTATAGAGCTTAACCTTTAGAATTATCTGTATTTAAACCACCGAACTGATAGGAGCTTTGCGGTTGAATTAAGAAATTTCACCAAGACTAGGTTCGGACGAACGGATACGAATATCAAAAGTTTATGAACAACTTTCTTAGAAGTTCCAAGTCTGAAACTTGCCCAACCACACTGGTCCGCTTTTTGAAAAATGAATTGTCTGCACTCCAAATATATGGTTTTAGTTGTGGAGTTGTGCAAAATATGGGAAACTTAGGGAAATTCTGTTATTACCTTTTTTCTTTTGGTTTTGAAACGTGATTTACGAGTTAGCCTTTTATACTGCAGTAGATTTTAAAAGAAAAGCGCACAATTTGTGGTTACTCTTTTTTATCTCTTTTACACTGTAATTCAGTGGGCAGACATTATTTTTTTGCATTTACTAAGTTTTGTCGCTATTGTTCTTCATTTGCCCCTTGTATAGACCACAATTCGTTTGCTTCAGTACAAGGCCTATTGAGATAAATATAATATGTAAAGCAAAGTCCTTCTGACCTCTGCTACCTTTAAACAAACCAGATATTTATCATTCTACATTAACATTTTCAAATACGACCCTTGACCTTTTTAAAACATCTTTCTACTATTACCATTATAAAATGTAATTTAGATACCTACGCCATTACAAAATCTTAAGTATTTATAGAACTGCAGACTATGACATTGAAATATGAAGCGACTGTAACAATAGAAGAAAGGGTAAAGAATTATTCATTGTAAAAACTGAAGACTAAATAAACAATACTAATGAAACTTCAACTATTTGACCTCAACCTTTAGGAATGCCGATACAAAAAGATTCTGATGAAAGTATTTTTATTTATATAACTTAGCGTTACCACTTTAGGTAATGATGTAAGAATTTTCTACTCAACTTTTGGAATAAAAATAAGTTTTACAGAACATATACTTAAGTCCCCGAAAAGGTTCATTCATGTACAATAGAGTTTCCAACCGCTTCATATTTTTGGAGCAATTTAATATTTGTGGTAAGTACATAATTTGAAGAAGAAGAAGACATAATTTGCTTGCTAAAAATAGATTTTAAGTAAAAATTTATGAAATGTTTCTTGTTTCCATTACGGTTAAAACACAAGTAACCAGTAGATACTGATGAATTAATTCTTTATTGTACACCAAAACAATACATTTACACAAAGTGAAATCAATGTTCATGTACAAAGGCGATCTTAACTCCAAAATGGAGTTTTCTTCCAGCAAACCTTTGAGTGATAGAGAGCATAATAATTGAGGGCATTAATCCAGTGTACAATTTTACAGTAAGATACTAATTAAATATATAATAATAATACATACATAAAAGAACTACGTTCATAAATACAAATAAAAATATATATATACGTATATATCTACTTATAATAAGAATGAATTTGATTACATGATTATTTTTGAGTTCTTTCTAAGATAGGCCTACAAATCAGTGGTACCGTCGAACTTATTCTCGTCGAATGAGAAACAACACATTTTATTCTCTTCTAACTTTATCCATTAGGAAATAAGCATAGATGAGCTAACGAGTTTTGTTTTTCAATTACGTCATCTCTTTCACCCATCTATTAGTCCTTCAACCCAAATTCGCCTGCAAATCCAAAACCTTGTTTATATCAAGAAAACTAGAAGTACCTATTCCACGAAAAAGGTGGCACAGTCCGCAATGTCCAAACTTGTGTAGATTCAACCTTATAGCTAAGGATGTAAGGGTGGATGGTGGTTCATCAGCAAATTTGTTGACTGTACCTAACGTAATGTTCGAGAATATACACATTCAACCTTATGATTAAGGGTGTAAGGGTACAATTTGGTTCTTCAACAAGTTTGTCGACTGTACCTAACAGGAGATGTGGGTAGAATTTATTATCTAAGTTCCGTGTGGGCCTCCAAGTCTTAAGTTATGGTCACTACGCATGCTAACTCATATTGTTATGTATGTAACACGTTACAAGAGTTATGCTAGTGAAAAATAAGACTTATCTTTTATTAAATGTGAGCTATATGTTGGAACAACATTCCCTGTGGTCTTGGAATGAGGTCAGAGTGTTTGTTCCTGCGGTTGCCTTTTAAAGGGAGTAATGAATGAATTTAATATTACATGGTTAAGTAGAGTAAGCATGCAGGGTAATAAACAAGCATTTTACCGTATAACAATGAGATGAATTTTCAAACTGAAATCTATGGCAAATGCAACAGTGTTATGTATGACATATGTTTGATGATAACATAATTCATCATCATCTTCCTGCCACTATCCCAATTTATTTAGGATTCCAATTATGATGATATCATAACTTTAATGTCATAAACTAGTAACCGGAAGACGCAGCGTTGGAAGGTCTCCTTCTAGGTGACCGATGACCTGGTTAATGATGCGGGAATCCGATAAATGAGACGCATAGGACCACTTAGTGTGGGGAGGCCTATGCCCAGCAGGAGACGTCTTTCAGCTGAAGTGATGATGATGATGACTATCATAAATTTGAGCGTGAATTTGTCAATCGGGACACTCTCTCAAGAAGCTTTTACTGTGAAAATACAAACAATATCTTAAAAAATGGTCTGATACCGATTTCAGAACATAATGCAATGGAGAAATCTCACGAATGTAAACTACAATGATGTCGAAACAGTTTTCACAAAACAAAACATTTCCTTCACAATAATGAAACAGACCCGTTAACATATTCCCATATTTTATATTCAACATCCACCGTCATCCACAATGTAGTACACAATAGCAATTCATATAAATTCGCTGGTTGCATGTCTTCCCTTATTATTGACCGAGTAATGCAGGCAATAATCGCATGCAAACTGAACATTATGTATGCAGTCTGCATCCAGCTTGCTACAGCGGTGTGTGTAGGTACCAATATGATGCTTGAACGCTTTCTAGGTAAGGAACATACAAGAAGAAATTCAAAAGGTCCACAGTCTTAAACCTTTCCATGTTATAGTAGACGACTTGGAAGTTCTATCGGTTAGGTAGATACTTTTTGTTGTTTTTAGGGGTTATTTAGGCCAGTACGTGGTTGTCAGTGCCCATTCATGGCCTTTGCCATGAAATGAAGGTGCAAATTAGCAATCGTGTGCCGTTGCTCTGAAGTAGGTCAATCAAAGACGAAATTAGTGAACTTAATATCACACCTGGATTTCACAAGGGTTTAGACACAGGCTGCAGTGGTCTATATGGTGCTTGAAGGCTTTCTAGATAGAACATTAATAAGCTGTTTCCTTTTCCTCTCAACCATCCATGTAGCAAAGCTTTTTGTGAAGATTTCGCGGCAATTCTACCACCATGCCTATTTCTGGTACCAATCAGCGAGCGTCACTTGTTCTATAAAAAGCATTTGGGACATTTTAACTGCGTCACTGGAATGGCAACGTACTTGCGACAATGGCTTGTGTGATAGCCTCCTAAGAGTCTCTGGACACAGTAACCTTAAATATCAAAATGTTAGGAATTGATCACGTGGCATTTCATTTCTAGAGGTTGGTCTAATTATTACTTATGGTCAAACCTCCTGTTTGTTCATAAAATTGAAGGCATCAACAAGACATTCAAAAAGAAGTATGCAGCAAAGCTTGCCTGAAGCAATGGATGAATGGGATGGCAACGTACTTGCGACAATGGCTTGTGTGATAGGCTCCTTAGAGTCTCTGGACACAGTAACCTTAAATATCAAAATGTTAGGAATTGATCACGTGGCATTTCATTTCTAGAGGTTGGTCTAATTATTACTTATGGTCTGGCCTCCTGTTTGTTCATAAAATTGAACGCATTGACATTCAAAAAGAAGTATGCAGCAAAGCTTGTCTGAAGCATAGCTTTTCTCCCGCCACGATTGGGCCATAACCTTAGGATGGGATAGCTGGCCCCCTTTTTCCGCACTTAGACTGCAATTTGGTCCATTGTGCGTGCAGGTCTCATCTCTGTGAGTGGGAATGGGTCGTAATCCACGTCGCGGGCCCAGTGCGGTTTGGTGGATGTCACATGTCTTCGAATTTTTGGTTCTAAGACATGCCGGTTTCCTCACGATTGTTTCCTTCACCGGTTTGAGAGCAGTGGTGATGAAATAATTTACACAAAGTAAATCGCCTGCTTGGTTTTGAACCCACGTTCACAACTTGTAAGTCGCGGCCGTTACCACTGTTCTCTTGGGCCACAGCCTTGTCAAATATAGTATTATATCGAATGTGCAGTAATGTGTACCTTCTGACAATCATGGGCCCAGTTCTAATACGAAACTGTTCTTGAGTATGTTAGTTCATATTGGGAATAGATATTGTCAATTATTAAGACTAGAATTCGTATCCTCATGCCAAGTGAGCAGGTTTCGGAGGTGAGCAGAATACCAAGTATACTAAAGTCGTATGGGTGCTATAATGTTATACATAAAATACTGCATTTATGTATAAGAAGTGTCCAGTTAGTGTGTGAATAATGAACTATTATGTAACAATAGAAATAGCTGTGTGGTCTTGTAAATAAAATTATTCATTATAAAAGCTTTTTTTAAACAAGCTCTTTTCGTATTCTTCACTTCCATATCATGGCAGTGCACAAAAATAACTAGTCCGCCATCTTGGGCCGTCCGCCATATTGGATTTAGCTAACCACGCATTGTCATCCAAACTAAACGTGTATACAAAATTTTATCTTAATCGGTGGCGATAACTGGTTTAAAATTCAGTTACAAGATTTCAACCGAACATACAAGACATACATACATACATTGAAAGTTAAATAAAAGCTTGTAAAATAAATCTCATTCATGCTAGAAGAAGATCATAGATGTTAATATTCTACGTATGATTTTCATAGAGCTATTCTTCTCGATTTCCAAAACTTTGAAAGAGGTCCTAAGGACTTAAGACAAAGTGGCAATGCATTTTCGTTGATGCATGTCTTTTTAACCAACTTTCCAAAAAAGGAGGAGGTTCTATGTTTGGCTGTACGTTGTTTTTTTTTGATAATCGTTATTGCTGATAGTACCATTTACTTTGTCTAGGCCCCCATGATTGTCTCTGGCTCTGAAATATTCAACACAATATCAAGCAAGTATTTTGCCATGTTTTGCATTATTTAAAACTTAAACTTATAGCTAATCTCAGTGATCAGTGCTGGGCTTCCTGTCCAACCAGCCGTAGGTGAATACCAGTACTTCACATCATCATCATCATCAGCGTATAACTGTCCACTGCTGGACGCAGGCCTCTCCAATTGCACGCCATTTGGTTCAATTTTCGGCAATTTTCTTCCATCTGCTACCAGCCACCCTGCGTAGGTCGTCGCTCCACCTAGCGTGAAGGCGTCCTACCTTACGTTTACCAGTTCGCGGTCTCCACTCATGAACACATTTACCCCAACGGTCATCGGTTCTACGACTTATATGGCCGGCCCATTGCCACTTCAGCTTACTTATTCTGTGAGCTATGTCGACAACTTTGGTTCTCTACCGTATCACCTCGTTTCCGATTCGATCCCTTAGAGAGACTATCGTACTTCACACAAACCGCTTCAAAATTCTACAAAACAAAAAAAAATATTTAAAATAACAAAAAACCCGACTGCTTAAAAAGCCAACTAAAAAGACGTAAACAAGAAAAAAAACATGCTGTGCAGTCGGAGGATACATATGCGCGAGCTGGCTGACCAAAGCCAGATGTATCCTCCGACTGCACAGCATGATTTTCTTCTTGTTTACGTCTTTTTAGTTGGCTTTTTAAGCAGTCGGGATTTTTGTTATTTTTAAATATATAATAGATTTTTGTAATCACCTCTTAAAATCCTTTATTAAGAATCATCAAAATCGGCCAACGCGTTTGGTCTCGAGAACGCCATATAGGAACAAACATACATACATAGATAGACTGATAAACACATTACCCTCCTTCGGCAGTCAAGTAAAAACAAGCATTGTACACCTTCAAACACCATTCCAAAAAGCCATAAAACCGACACACAACTTCCCTAATCGATGTATAATCCAAAACACAGGCAGCTAGACACAAAAAAAGCCTATTTCGACCAGATCGACCTCTGACCGAGCCGGTAATCGAACAGGCGATCAATCAACCAATGTCTCCCAACATTTATCTTCGAAACGAATATTAAAAGGAAAAACTGAATACATGGGGAACGCAAAACGGAATTATTCATGTAGCGATATGATATGTGGGAGCTGTATGGTTCCGTAGGATTTCAGAACTTAAAAATGATTTACAGTCGTACACTTACGTGTTTTATCTATTGGAGCAAAAACTGCAAAATGCTACAATCCAAAAGCCCTACTGACGCTTTTTGGGTTTTCTATATACATAAACAAGCATTTTTCCTTGGCTACTTCGCAGTTTTATTTTTGTTCTTTATTATTTCAAAATATACTGTCCTACTGCTCGCGAGTGGCAACCGTAAACTGGAAGGCCTCCCACCAGGTGGCCCGGTGAAGGTTGCGGGGATCCGCTGGTTGCGAGACGCACGGGACCGGTCAATGTGGCGACGCTTGGGGTAGGCCTATGTCCAGCAGTGGACGTCTTTCAGCTGATATGATGGTGATGATAATCATTTCGAATGATTGAATGCCCATTGCCATAAGATGAGTGTATTACATATTTCAAGCCTTAAGACTTAACCTAGAAGCTACTGAACTTTGAAAATCTAATTAGAATCTAGTCTGTTTAAATTATTTTCAGTAACTGAAAGTAGAACAATTTTATGCAGTTTATAATTTATGTGTTCATTATAATAGAGAAGTAGACGAAGCTATTTCACATCTCTTATGTAAATAGGACACAGGGACTTATGAAAGTCTTCAAAGAACTTGCCTTTGTACATGTACTATCTAATAAATGTGTACTATGGTTATATGTTTGGTTTACAATATAATAGATTGTTTTCTTTATTCAATATCATATGACTCAAAAATTATTAGTAATACTTATAACTATATTAGTAAGTTACTATATAAATACCCACGATACAGGAAGAAATTCCTAGTGTGGGGCAACGTTTTTTTAAACAAGTAAAATTTCACAATTTAAAAAACCCCCGACACATTTATCTTGCGAAAACGCCCCGATTCAAACAGTAAAATGGGCATAACTTTTGAACGGCTGAACCGATTTTATTCAAACATAGCTAAGAACACTCTCGACAAAATCACCTTTCAAACAAAAAAAACTAAATCGAAATCGGTTCATCCGTTTAGGCACTATGATGCCACAGACAGACACACAGATACATAGATACACAGCAACACACGTGAAACTTATAACACCCCTCTTTTTCCGGCGGGGGTTAAAAAGAAAGAAAAAGAAAAGAAATGTGGATGGATGGAGAAGGAGGGGAAGGCCAAAGAAAAAAGGATGGAGTGTGCGAGGAGTGATATGAAAGAAAAGGGCGACAGTGATGGCGTGACGGGGGACAGGACGGTATGGAAGAAGAAAACGTGTTGCGCCGACCGCAAGTAACATGCGACAAGGTCATGCAGATAATGAGTATGTAAGAACTGATACTTCAGAAACACAAACAAAAAAGCAAATAGTAGTGATGTGAGATGGCACAACAGTGACCCACGAAAACACAGTATATGCGACTTGAAATCATGCTTAGGATACTGTTAGAGCTGCTTCACACACTGCGCACCATGGAAGCGCACGTTTACGCATGGTTTCATAAAAACAATCTACATGTGCATCCGCGAACTACAATGAAGAATTAAGAATCACCATAGACAGAAGAATAAAATATTATTCATTAAAAAATCGTTTTTAAAATAAGCTGTTTCGTATTCTTCTCAGAAAACCCTTTTATTTGATACTATATCATGGCAGTGCACAAAAAATAACTAGTCTGCCATCTTAGGCCATCCACCATATTAGATTTAGAATGACGTCACTTAGCTAACCATGCATTTTCATCTAAACTAAACGTGTATGCAAAATTTCATTTCAATCGGTGGAGGATAACTACTTTAAAATTCAGTTGCAAGATTAGACCCGAACAAAAGTTTAATCCTAGTGCTATCCCAACTCTGCTTTGCTGGGTCGGCTTCCAGTATAACTGGAAGCAGCTGAAGACCAGTATTTTATATGAAGCGCCTGTCTATCTGACCTTCACAACCTAGTTATTGGATAACACTCCTCCTGGCGAGAATGGTTGTCCGACATATTTGAGCCTCTGAATAACACAATCTCATTTCAATGGAAATAGTTTTGGTTTTGACGCTTGCGGATCCCTAAAATATTCCATGTCATGGAACATCGGGTAGCAGATTCATGGTGCTAAAATAAATACATATTACTTTTGCTGGATATGTACAAAAATCAAGAAAATATTCCATCATTTATATTAAGAGAAACTCAAATCCTCTCTAAGCAACGCAAAAATATCCTTAAAAATATTAAAAACAAATTAACACACTGCACAAACCCATTAAGTACAGTCAGCGTCATAAATAACACACAACATTGTGAAATTCACAATTTCCCCATTCCCGCTCAATTTATTTAGCGAAATAAAAAACAGAAAAAAAAGGAAATAAATTGGATTCATTTATGCGTCCCCCGCTCCCGCCATATCCGTTAAGGGTAGACACAAAAACGAAACAATGAAATACCAAATTGAACTTTGGTTTGTGACAACGCGGTTGCAGTTTTAAAAGGCTTCATTCGGCCATCAGTCAACATCCGAAGCTATTTACATTTTTATCTTCTCCTTAACTTGTGTAAACGGTTTTTAGAAATTAGGGTTGTTCCTTTGTGACCAATAGTTTGAATTTTGAAGTAAGAAAACCATCCCTACCGGTCTGTTATAGTAGACGATTTTGTCCCTTCACTGTCTAGTTTTCTCAATTAGTTAAGATTTTTTATAATATAGGGTTTTTTGGGCTGAATTTAAATATTTTATGTCTTTAGTCCTCGTGGTTTTATTTGACATAATTTTATTGAAAAGTTTCACTGACTGGAAATGTAATTAATTCAAAATCAATACTCCCCAATGATGGTTTAAAAAGCCCGAATAATAAATAAATTACAAGTTAAAACCAACTCACCAAAATGCAATTACGAAAAATTGTTTTTTGAACGAAAAGGATCAATTTGAAACCTAAAGATAGCAATAGTAAAGCAATTTGTTGAGACTAACGAATATTACTTTTTCATAGATATTTTAACCGCAGCTGGTTAGAAACTGTTATTCTATTACATCTATTAATTTGAGGCTTAGCTATTATTTTCAAAGTTTTAGGCCATCTTTCATAAAATAATTAATACTTTCGTTCTGAAACGAGTTCAATGTACGGATTAATTTACTGGCCAGATATAATCCCTTCTTTTTGCTAAGACTTGAACCAGGGCTATTTTTACGTTAAGAAAATTTGGTCCTTCGAGTCGGATTCTTCGAAATGACATTTATTGATTCTTTTCTACTTACAGATCAAACCAGGATCTTTTCCCCTACCCTCAACTTCAAAAGACAATAATTACCAATCCATCTCTATAATAAAGCTGCTTTTCTTTTTTGTCTCCCTGCCGCATTCTTCTCAGCAGTTAGTATTTCTCGTACGATTTGCATTTGGAATTATAGTGTGTCTCGTGTCTAATTTAGTGGGGTAACGTCTTTGAGTGTTGGTTTTTTTTCGTAATTACGGAGGGTAGGATGATTATTTGTTGAGTAAGAATTGCTTGCTTTGTTTGAGCCTTCGATCAACAATATTACTGTTGATCGGAAGTTTTAGCAAATTATTTTTGACTTTTTCTGCCCGCGTGTATAGTGTTTTGTCCCAAGGGAACGTACTAACGGGGTAAAAATATCCTACCCGACCTGGCCACTGAGGCGTAATTTATCGACGATATCTAAACATCCAGCCGACATTCGTTTTTATAATACTAGAAAGATTTATACATGGAAAAGTACTTTTCAAAATAAATACTCTAGATAGAACAATAAGTGAGCATAAAATAAACTTGTCTATACTCTGCTGTATTTTATGATGGTACCCAGAACTAATTAAAACAGCAAAGATGTCTTCCACAAGGTTGTCTTTCTATAGAAGAATGTTTGACATTCAATTTCCTGGGCAAAGCTCGCCTCGATCTATAAAGAGAAACCTATAACTTTTAATATATATTTTAGATAGGTTTATGGATAATTTTATTTCAGCAGTCTTTCTAGACGCTATAAGCTGGAAATAAGCATCTCTTTGATGAATAGTTTTGTTTTGTTGCCACTTTTGTTAGTAAAGTGGCTAAAAAACAAAAAAAAAAGTAATCCATCACAAAGTTTAAAAACGACTAATTCTGTTTTCCTTCAGCAAATTAAGACACAAAAATTATTTCAACACTCATATTAAATTCAGCAGCGCAATAATTATAAAACCGTCCAAAATCTTTCTAACGCTCCAAAAATAGTTCCGCAAAAATATTCTTTCATAAATTTTATACGTCACTGAAACATTTTTCACCAACAATATCCTAAAAGCTTCATAATTTGATGGATAAATTAACGTTGAGCATTTTATATGCATATTTTAAGAGTGGCGAACAACGAAATTTTTACTCTGCACGAAATTTAGGATACGTACGTAAAAATATCTGAAATGTCTTTCTGTTTTCGGAGTATAGTCAGCAACAGAAATAACTGACATTTTAGAACGCATATTTTTGTCAGCGTAAGTGACAACATTTTTATTCATAATTGAAATTCCGTTGTTTCGGAAAATAACTAGATTTATTTTTATACCCACTTGCGCATTCTTTACACCTTAATTAGATTACCAAATGTTTGTTATGCCGTGATATTTTACTAACCAAAAATTATAAACTCTTCTAGTCTATAAAGCGGTTAACGAACACAAAACTAATTTGTTTCCACGGTGCAGACAAACATATACCTAATATATGAATTATATAGGTACATAACATATATGAAATTGTCCGTGCTGTCATAAATGTTGGTATGGCATTAAAAATTCACAGAAAATGCAGTCGAGACAGCTAATAGAGGGCGTGATGCGGTTAGAGTCAGGTACAGTCAGGTAGAAACAAACAAGTGTCAACTGTTGAAATTGACGTTTAAAATTTTCTTAAGAATTTTCGAGGTGGAAACCCCGGGAAGTGTTATTATCGAATGAATTTTGTATTTGTGACGCTCTTTGAACGATAGGTAATAATTTCTTTGTTTTCAAATGGTGGTATTAGTAAATTGATGGTAGAAAATTGTGTTTCGTATTTTTTTATTTAGAAAGCAATTATAGGATTACCAAGTTTGAGTTTAATTTATTTATTTTGGAGTTAAATAAAATTTTGAATTCAATTTGTTAAAGTTTTTTTTAGTTTAATTGTTTATTGGAGATACGTGCAGCTGGCAACTAATAGAAAATAAATAAAACGAAATGAATAAAGTTATAGTTTTAGAACAAAATAAAATATTGATCTAATTGTTTGGATTCGTTTATAGTGAAACAGTTTTCAACTAAACATTTCTTTCAATTAAACCTACACATAACCACAGATAATATAATACTAGCATACAGATGCCTCATCCCATACAAAGAAACCGTGCCGACGTAAATAGCGTTTTTCATCTGATTATACCGATTATCTTTAGTAAATCGATCGCGTTCGGTTACGTTCCACGGCGGTAGATAGATCACCATCTATATCCGTGGAACGGAACCGAACGCGATCGATGAACAAAAAATAATCAGAATAATCAGTATAGAACGTCGGCACGGTTTCTTTGTATGGGTTGAGACACCACACAAAATTAACCCCTTTTTATTAGCTCAAAATTTAATTCAACACACGAGCATTAAATATTCATCCGTACATTAAGAGCTCTATATACGGTAACGAAAATCGCTCAATCTGCTAATACTTATCGTTATTTTCGATCGACTTCGTGATAAAATGCGTAATTCCGAGATTAGGGGCCCTCTTTGAAATATTATGTAATTCCGAGCTCGTTCTACAAAGCAATTAACATGGCTTACTGTACTCAGGCATGTTTTATTATTGTCTACGTTTTAATCGTTTTTTTTTATAATATTTGAGTTTTGTGTTTTGTTGTAGTGAGCCGAGTTAAAAGTTACTTTTAGAACCCTGCAAACTACAGACTTTTTATCGGCCGATACTTTGGACGGGCCTATAATCAGTATGGGGCAGTATGCAAGTGTGCGGTGGCACATGTGTTGGATCTTTCGGTTCCCTTCATGATGGTTGAGCTGAGTGATGCCGATCCATGTGCCATGTTCGTGAACGGGCGCCATCAGTTGGGATTGGTCATAACTTAGCTGCCTCCGCCTGTTTTTAATTACCTATTTATTGTATTTTTTTTTACATCGTTGTCACATATATGGTTTTGTGGAGTTTCTTGTCCGTTCTTCTCCATAACAAGCTACATTGCCGAATGGACGGTAGAATCAATTATTATTACTTTTTAATGTTATTTTTTTTGACGAACATCCTGACTGCCCGATATTTTGCATCTATCGGTAACCCTTGATGCGACATATGGATATTTCTGGGTGAACATTGGCTCCTAAAACACAGACTCTTGGTCTAGTTTAGGAGGCAGCAGTTCACCGTTGATTATGTACAACATATAATTATTTATATTTTAATTGAAAATTTACCAAAAAACGATTATTATTATATCTTGTTGGAACTAAGCTATTCGTAGGTTAATAAGTAATTTCATCAAAGCAATGAACCACATCATATCACTTTCACTACCCCAGAATTAAACATGACAACCAAAAGCAAAATCTAGTTTCCCTAACACGATAATAACACCATGAGTCACCATTACACGGGATCTTAGCACATATGCGACGAAAATTGACAAAATCTAAACACATGTGGCTCTAATCCCCCGTAATACCCCGTATCGAATCGTTGGCATTCGTACCAAACAACCCCCAAAACACACTGCAAAATGAACCTTAACACAAGGATGTAAGACCCAGGAAGGCTTAGGTGAATAAGTAATTAGATGCAGTATAAATTTCATTAATGGAGTAAAACAGTTGGTGTAATAAAAGGAAAATATCTGTGCACATTAACATAATATTGCGTATTTATAGCCCTGTTTAGAAATTGTAATGCCTCCTCATATACAGCTTGGAGTTGCCAGGTTATGGCAGGATAAGATCCTTCTTTGTGTTGTGTTCTAATGTCTTTGTAAATGCTTTTTTTGAAGGCTGTATTGCTTTTTTTATTTAGAACTGGGTTGCTATACCACGGTAGGTCATTATGCGGATCATCATCATCATCATATCAGCCGAAAGACGTCCACTGCTGTACATAGGCCTCCCCCAAGCGTCGCCACATTGACCGGTCCCGTGCGTCTCGCAACCAGTGGATCCCCGCAATCTTCACCAGGTCATCGGTCCACCTGGTGGGAGGCCTTCCAACGCAACATCTTTCAGTTCGCGGTCGCCACTCCAGAACCTTTTTGCCCCATCGGCCATCCATTCTGCGAGCAATGTTCCCTGCCCACTGCCACTTAAGTTTGGAAATTCTTCGGGCAATGTCGGTAACCCTGGTTCTCTTGAGGATCTCTACAATCCAATTAGCAATTAAAAAAAGAAAACATAACGAAATCAACAATAAAATCAAAACAATTCAGATAGGGCCACGAACCTGTCTGCATTTTTACATCTTCACAATTACTGTGTAGGTACATAGACATACATAGTATCAAGTTGCGTGGTCGTAGGATTTCGGCAAATATCGTGTTATTTCGGACGAGTTCGTTTGCGAATTTACTGGGATTGTTCTTGTAATTGAACAATTGTATTTTAAAACCTGATTACAATGAAGCCATAATTTTTAGGTTGTCGTCTAAGTTGGTAGGTAATAATGTATGCCTGAATTATTCAAGGTCGCTGAAACCGGATACGGTGAAGAGGATTTTAGGAAGGTATGCCAACTTTGAACACGTAGCAAAATCACGGCAACCAATCTGCCTAGTCTTTTCCCGACTATATTGGGGTCGGCTTCCAGTCTTACCGGATTCAGCTGAGATTTTGCAAAAACACGGCAACCATCTGTTAAAAAATATATAATTCAGAACTGGCAAAAAAGACATGAAAGTAAGATTAATGCAGTAGAAATGAGCTCCTTGCGAAGTATGTGTGGTGTAACTTTAAATGATAAATTGAGGAATGAGGTAATAAGACAACGTTGTGGTTTAAAAGAAGATGTAGTGAATAAAATTAAAAAGAGTATGTTAAGAAGGTTTGGCCATGTTGAGAGGATGAGTGAAAGGCGACTAACGAAAGGTATTTACAAGGCAGACGTGAATGGAAACGCCGGGAGGGGACGCCCTAGAAAGACATACATAGACCATATTGGTGATGTTCTTCAGAAAGGCCAGGTGGGCAGTACTCATAACCGACGTGTGTGTATGACTAGATGTATGAATGTGAGTGAAGCAAAAGAAGTATGTAAGGATCGTAGCAGGTGGCGTTCTGTAATTCTGTAGTTTCTGCCTACCCCCATGGGAAGAAGGTGAGTTTATGTATGTATGGTGAAAATATTCAGTATCACCTACGTATAAAAATAACCCGATATCTTTCCTCTAACATCCATTAAAATCGCAACTAATACCCTACTACAACTACTAGTAACGTAACTAATTAAGGTAATAAATAATTCAGTACTACAAAAATATTCAGTACTAGTATCACAAAACCCGATATTTTACCATCCACCATAAAAAAATAAACCTAACTACCCACAGAAATCTGAACGCATAGGTACAGGACTACAGGTAGGCACTCAATGGCGCGGGCTTGCCAGCGATAATTAAAATAGATATAAAATAGAATATTCGATGCTACCCGTCAATATCCGGTGCAGCCGGATGCGACGCCATTTTGTTCTGTAGTTTTATGTTTGTGTAGTTTTTACATTCAAACTGTAAGGATATAATGTAGGACGTTATAATATCAGCCTATAAGAATCCCACTGCTGGGAAAGGCTTCATCTCATACAGAACTACGAGAGTTAATCACTAAACTTGTTCAAGGTGAATTGGCGTTTGCATATAACTAGGCTCGAATGCCAGATGCTCAAACTCAACATTGGCCACACATACCAATCTACTGCCAACCAATCACAACTCTCGAATTTGGCATATGAATCGGCTTGACATAATATATGTGTACTCAACAGAGCAAAAGCCCAAATGCCTCAGACGTTACTCAATTCTTTTTACACATAATGTGTGGTAGGTATTGAATGAAAATGAATGTCCAAGTTACGACAAAATGAATGTTCGAGTAGTACGTTCCAAATACATGCTAACAGTATTCAATTTTACTGATTTTGTGTTAATAGAGTTCGGTAACGTTTGGGGCGTCTAGGATCTTGTACTTGAGCACGTTAATGTAAAAAAAAACAAGCCAGCCAATCACAACTGTCCATTTCCAGTTTGAGTTGAGTTGAGCATTAGCATCCGGAATACCGGCCTAAATCCCAGTTTCCTCACGATGTTTTCCTTCAGTGATGTTCAAGATAAACTTAGAAGGGACTGGGGCTCAGCTAATATTTTTTGCCTAACTATAAATATCTTGATATTCAAGAAAATTTTCAAGGCTTTGTGTGCTGAAAACTTTAGAATTGTAGCTATATATTGATCGTGATAAACCTGCCTGGTTCCATTATACATTCCAGTATACATGAAGTAACTCAAGATTTCATGGGGTAAAACTTTACAAATATGATTCTATAAGTGTATGTGTCTCACCTATTTATGTGTAGCCTTGTTTTACTTTATTTATCCACTAATTACAATCTAGTTTCATAGAACAATGTCTAATTATACCTTATTTTTGTTTCAGGTATGTACTTGAAGTTTCACCGTCTATTCTCCAATTACAACTAATTATCTAAAAGCACAGAAATAACTTAGACTAAACAAGTCTAAATAAATAATCTCATGGACAGGTAAGTAGGATCTAGTTAGACAATACTTTTGTAATGCCTTTACGGTAAATTACTAGCGAGGAAAAAGTATCTTGTGACGTTATACAGATCATGGTTCAGCCGTGTGCCAAGTTTATATAAAACCGTTTAGCAATAGCGAATATGCAAGAAAATATATACGTATATTTATCCAGTTTATCGATTAAAACACTAAATAAAATAGAACACTAATAGTGAACACAGAATCAAAATTGATCGAAAATCGAAAGAGATATAATAATTTAAAGACGTTTTCTATGTATGGTCGTCGTGCCATCTGACGTCATGTGGCACGTCTGACTTCGCTTTCCAATTCTCAACTTTGACGCTTTATAACTTTGTCTCTGATCGAGATATTTAAAAAAAATCCATCATATTTGTTAATGGTTAATAAGTATTTCATTTAGAAAATTAAAAAATACATGCATATTATACCAAATCTCGAAATACACTAAACGTCTTACACGTTTACAATAATTAAATATGAAAGGATACATCAAGCTTTTAAAGAGACTGTGAGACAGATTTGAATGAAAGAGACAATGATCTGCAAAGCTGAAATATTACGAATAATATATATACACTGTCGCGTAACAAAACAACTATTTCTACTTTTTATTTTATCTGATACCACCATAGGTGATCGCATAATCTATATCCACTATGATCGGAAAACTTCGGCCAAATCCGGATTAACTCGGCACAAATGCGCAGACACATAAATCAGGCACAATTTCCGACGATAGCGACACTGATTGGTCTAGTTAACTAGGGGATGTAATGTGAAATCTCTCGTTATTTTTGTTCAAAAGGGTAATGTGTGTAATTACCCTTTGAAAAGGGTAAATGGCATCAACATATTGTGTTTAAATTCAGAACATTTGTTCAGTAATTGTGGATAATGAGATCTACGTAGTTAATTTTTGGTGTGGGTAGTTTTATCGTTCGAGGCGGGGGTGGATATTCTAACTAAACTGTATTAATTTAAAGTATAGTACTTTTTATGTCTCTACAGCTAAGTGCTCCTGGCTAAATAATAACAGCCGCACGGGCTGATCATCAAGGTTAAGCAAGGCTTGGCGAGGTCGGTCCGTGGATGGGTGACCATTTTAACATACCGAGTTTCCTCCGTGCCTCGGAAAGCACGTTAAGCCGTTGGTTCCCGACTGTCATTTGAAGATCTTTGACAGTCGTTACAAGTAGTCAGAAGCTTGAGATCTGACACCAGTCTAGCCAAGGGGTACCGTGTTTCCCAGTTAATGGGTTGTGGATGTCAGATATATAGTCAGTCGCTCCATGTAAAACACTGGTACTCAGCTGAATCCGGTTAGACTGAAAGCCGACCCCAACATAGTTGGGAAAAGGCTATGCAGATTGATTAACAGTTGTGGACAGTTCTATTTCTAGTTTTAGGACGAAAAAATAATACTTAGATATATCAAGAAACATGCTTAAAATGTTAAATAACTGTAGTAATGGTCATGTGTCTATTTTTTTTTTCATTTTACTTGCGTTGTTAGTTTGTTAGTATGTGTCAAACATAGCAATTGAATTATATAACAGTTATCACCAATTATTGAGCTGAAATTTGCGTACCTACGCTATGGTTTGAATGACAATGCACTGTTAGCAAAAAAACTAGATAAAGTTTTTTTTTATCGAAATATTTACTATTTACGCTGCATACGGTTGTGATAACTTAATTTAGTCATTTATTGATGCCATAGTCACCAAGCTTGACTGATTCAGAATCTTTTCTACAGTAGTAAGCGGTCAAAATTTGTGATATGATGGACGCATGTCTCCTAAAAACGGGACCGCCCCATTCTGCCAAGAAATTACAGTGGCACGCACTTGCAGTGTAAAAAATCCGCCTACAAAAGCACACGGCATCACATGACCTACAATTTCAGATCGCTAATCTCAAGATATAAATACAGCCAACCATCTGCTCCTCACATTAATAACCAGTACCTTGATCGAGGGGTAAAGCGATTTCGCCTTCATAATTAAGGAAATTTGAAAACCGACATCAAAACGGGGTTGAGTCGGGGTTACGATCTGATATGGCGGGTGAAAGAGGGGCGAAAGGGGACTATTCATTAATCAAGGCTGTGACAGATCTTGTTGCCATGTGTTCCTAGTAGATTATGTCTCGTTTCCAGTTGTTTGGTCAATGTATTGTGTAAATGTGTGCTTTGAGGAGGCGTATAGAAAAGGCGAGGATGTGTCTTGAGATCAATCTTAGGGTGTAGGTATTTGTATTAGTATAGTTGTATTTTACGTAGAATTTAATTGAGAAAGAATAATCAGACTGAATGTTTAAACTAGATTTTTTGTTATAAACTACACTATAATACCTACTTATTTAAACTCAGTAAAAAAACGAAAACGAATCAAAAAGGGGAACCTAGGTGTGTAAAGATCGTAAGAAGTGGCGTTTTGTAGTTTGTCTTTTTATAATCTTTTATTTAACTTGCAATGTATGTATGTAAATGTTTAGTTTGGATGGCAATGTATGCTTAGCTAAGTAACGTCATTCTAAATTCAATATGGCGGACGGCCCAAGATGGCGGACTAGTTTTTTTTGTGTGCACTGCCATGATATGGGTATCAAATGGAAGGGTTTGCTGAGAAGGATACGATAAAACCTTGTTTTAAAAAAAATATTTTATTATCTATGTCTATAGGAAAATAGGTTTAATGCATGTAACCCTGCTGTATGATATATTTAAACCCAGCTGTATGATCTATTTAGATAACTGTTTAAATACTCATGCAACGTTGTAAAAACAAAAATTCACAATAGAGTTTTCGAAGATTTATCTAAAGAATTTACTTCAAAATCTAATTAGCTTTGATGCGTCGTTTTAGACGTAGATTGCCGGAAGTCAACGGTCGTATATACCAACCAATATCTCTTTAATAAGGCAGTATATAACTAAATACTTATCTGATGATAAATTTCCACGAAGATCAAGGCCATCCTTCAAAGAAAACTCTCAGAATAAGTCAGATCTATCGTCCAAGGTCGCAAGGGTGGGCGATAAACCGATAGACCTAAGTCAACAAGGATCTCTAATTGAATCAAACATACCGTAGCTTGGCGTTGTAATTATTCCGTGTGAGCGTAGGACCTTTTTGTGGTCGGCCTTCGAGAAACTGGAAGTTTCTTAGAAATCCTAAAGGTGGTTAAACACCAGACGCCTTTGCGTGTAAATATAAAGCTATATATCAAGTTATACATAAGTAAAATAGAATAGAAAACATTTATTAAATATAGACATAACACAATAACAACAATCACAAAGTAACAGAGAAGAATGATAAAAAAAGTAAAAACAAGGAAGAATCGCGCCGGTCGTGCCCATACCGAAAGGGTCACTAATTCAGTATTTGCTGGGCGTCAGACATCCAGCGCTGATTTTCAATTGGCACCCCGCTAGTGACACACGGACGTGGATAAATAAAATAGTTACTTAAAATAATGGCATAATGTGAATATGTAGGTGCTAAACTTATAAATTGAAAAAATATGAAAATAGATTATATATAAACTGATAGAAATAAATGTGTTCGGTGTACTCTATATATAAGCCTAACCTATTTCCAGCTGTACCTGGTGTCGGCTTCTGTCTATTGAAATGCAGCTGAGTACCTACCAGTATTTTTCATGAAGCAACTGCCTATCTGACCTCCGCAACCCAGTAACTGGGTAACACGATAACCCTTGGCGAGACTGGACAGATTTTCTGGATTCTACATATGACAGTCGGGACCAACAGCTTTAACGTGCATTCTAAGGCACATATTGTAACGTAATTATCAAAATACAATCTTGTATTGTTACATTACATGCCAATCCTCTCCGTGAGAGACCACCCTTACACTTTATAAATAACTTAGCAGTTATTAGTGTTGATAAAGACGTAATTAATAAAGATATAAATACTAAATTGTACGTTTATAAACGAAGTTATTATTAGAAGCAAGAGACAGAGCTATTTCTGGGTTGACAATTCTAAAGCAAATGTCAAAGGTTTGGTAACTTTAGAAATAGTTGAACCGCTTTCGTGACTATAAATAGTACTTAATCCAATGGTAGAAAATGCTTAAAATAACGAATAGAGTAGATTTACACTTGTATTGGAACACCAGAGACTAACATCACAATTTCTTAAAATAAAGAAAGATGAAGTAGTAGGAACTCCCGTTTCTGCACTTAGAATCCCATTTGGTCCGTTGTGCGTGGGAGTACTGGCTAACGTAGCCAGCCTAGCCCCGTCTAAAAGCTCAGAAGCTTCCTGGGGGCTTCACAGGCTTCACAGGCTTCACGTAGCAACCTCACTGTTCCGAAGATTTCTTCACGTTGAGATGCCACGGCCTCGGATTCCAGGATTACGTAGGCGGCTGATACTTCGGCGTTAAAAAGACCCTGCAAATTGTGCTGTCTGTGGCGCCTATGTTGAAAAGATGTTTGTTAGAAAGGTGAAATAAATAACGAGGAGTCCGTCATCCCTGTAAAAGCAGCAATGCTTTACTAGTAGGTAGGAAAGTCTGGTGAACAGACAGACCGACAGTCAGAACCAACCTTGCTGACTATCTCAGCTTGACAACGTGTTACCAAATAATATGAGCATTTTTTGTATATAATATAATCCCACTAGCTAAAAGCAAAAAAAAGTATTTTTTACTAAAATTATCAAAGCATCAAAAAATAAACTACTTTTAAAGGTGAAAATAGTATAATATTTTGAAGATTTTCACTTTCTCGTCAATCATGAACTGCTGTTACATTTAAAAGCAATTCATAAGTCTGTGTAGGCTGTAAAATCTAGAATATGGAACATTTGAATAGGCTCTGTAGGCGTAAGGTTCGCATTTTGTCACTACCCACGTGCCTGTAATCTTTGAGACAATATTAATTGAAGTGTGAGCTTGTATAGGAATTATTAATGTTGTGACATGTCCTGGGGATAGGAAATATTCCATGTTTACCGATATACAAGAGTGAACAGGTTTTTTCTAGGCAAGTATTTCACCGTTGACCACATCAACGCTTACCATCAGGTGAGATAGTGGTCAAGCGCAAACCTATAGATAATTAAATTAAATAAAACAAAATATCAAATATGTTTTTCGTAAAACTGGATGACTGCTTCGTTGTCCAAGCGCTACTGCTGAGTGCACAGTATGCGGTTCTGGCTTCGAATCCTGGGTCAAATGTTTTTGAGTCTAACCATCTGGAATTTCTCAACAGTTGTCCAGAGTTCACTTTTGCCTAGCCCTTTGCGGAATATCTGTGTGATGTATGACATATTCCAGCTAGACTCATTAAACCTTCCAAATATCTACTCCAAATCTAAACACTATCAATTCCTCAATCTTCACAGGTTTCGGAAGTCTGTAAAGACAATATGTAAACCAAGTCTTACCTATGTCTAAGATAAGGGACCAATAAAATTTTATGCGACCATAAATTCAGGCTCTATTTTAGAAGTGTAATTAGTAAAGTTAGTGTGTGAACGAACCCAAGTCTTGGTATGAATAATGCTAGAAACGTCTTTGCCAAAGTCGAAAAGTTAATTCGGAGTCAAATATATGAAGAATACGAGTATTTCGTTGGACTCATGCAAATGTGCGAAATTATTCTTGTGTGTGCTTTTATTTCTTTTTCTTCTTGTGGGGAATGATATTGAGTTTGTTGTTTGAATGCTTGATATTTTTGCGTTTGCGTTTGAAGTTGACGAATATTGTTATGCATAGAACTGAAGGAATTACAATGGTTCTATAAACTTGCAGTACCGACTAGACTTTAGTATTATAGCAGAAGAGAAGACTAAGGCATATAATTCTACTTTAATAAACATCTTCCGCCTCAATGGACTCAGTCGGCATGATGACGGAAATAAAACTTTAGTTAATATCAATAAATACAAAGCTGACAATTCGATTTACTCGAGTGAAGGAAATGACTTGAAATGTAAGGGCAAAGACTCGAAACAAGATGCAACAAAGCTTATAATTAAGAGATTCCATCTTATTAATATCAAACTAAATAGATTTATAAAGACAACCACGCATGGACTGACGAAGCAACCCTTCCACCAGTAGCTGGACACACAATCACTATAACTGCCCACCAAAACAAGATTTAGCTACAAACTACCAATTGGAACGCCTAAAACACTTATTACAATACTAATGGAAGCTCGGTCATTGGATCGTGGAGAGGGGTGGTATAAAACGTCCATTAGCACTCAAATGCATTTATATTCACTACTAATTATATAGGGGGTCCACACCGTAGACTTAGGGGAGTCTGTGATGGCTCCTTTTGTTACACCACCACCTACTGTGCTTTGTGTGCGGCGGAAAGTGGAGTACCTGGGAATGCTGATACGCTTCATTTAGATTTTATAATAGCTGATAAGGTAAAGAGGGATGCTATTCAACCCTTGGGTAAGACCGCAGAGGCAATCTGTCTAAGTAATTCTGTGAACCATCTTGAATATGCTGCTGTTAGTAAAGTCAAGGGAACATGAGTAATGGACTGAATAAGATGAATGAAACTACCGTAATTAAAAATGTGTAAACAATATGTCCTCTGACCTGATGGACAATGCAATCTAAAGTATAATAGTAGTTATAAAGTGGCATTTTTATTTTGTAGGAGTTAAACTCTGGAAGGTTCCAATAACGAATATTCTTTTACTGGTGGCAAGCTAGACTATTGGTGAATGTCATAGATCACTTTTTTACAAGCTTTTATTTAACTTGCAATATATGTTTTCTCAAAAATGGTAATTATGTAATGTTGACATAACATCTCTAAAAAGTATCCAGAAAGTGAACTCTACCGGAGACTATTCACAACTGTCCGGTAAGAAGCGAGATTTTAAATTTGGAATCTCCTACTGTCCAGTAAGTAAGTATGTAATTTACTTACTGGACACTTGGTCATCCTTCATCCCTTTTTTTTTTTATGGCTTCGCACGGTTTAGGTCATCCTCTTTAGATCTGCTTAGAAAAAAAAAACATAGTACCAGACACAGATTAGAGTTTAGCCATTATAACATGGTTAGAGGGAGGCTCCAAATATATATCTATCTCTTTTTGGTATGACATTTTATGAGATACATAATATATTTTGGAGCCTTAAACATCCATTTTATTGTCTGTGACACTTTTTTTTTTTTTTTTTTTATGGGTCTGTGACACATAACGCGACGCAGAAAAAGTATGCACGTTGCGTTTTGTACTTAGTAATGTTGTAGAAGTATAGTGTGGGATTTTATGTTTGTATTTAGTCATTTCAGTTTATAAATCATGTTGGATTAAAGAGTCCGTTAATCAAGATGTACAACAAACAAATATAAATGCCCCCGGTAAATCGATCACAATATCTATCAGTAATTGCCCTAATATGAATGTAACCTTCAATATTAATTAAACGAATTTGTTGTTAAACTTTCTTTCATTTTTGAGAAAAGCATTATACAAACCTCAACCAGTAAGAAAGCCATCCTGGCCTCGTATATAACCGGACCTCACCTGCGGTTCGGTCCGGTTAACTCATACTCGGCCAGGAAGGCTTACTTACTGGATTCTGCTGTAATGTACTAATGTGTATGTATATAAGTGTGTTCGGACCAAATCTTGCAATTGAATTTTGAAGCAGTTATCCTCCACCGATTAAGATGAAATTTTGCATACACGTTTAGTTTGGATGACAATGCATGGTTAGCTAAGTGACGTTTTTCGAAATCTAATATGGCGGATGGCCCAAGATGGCGGAATAGTATTTTTTTGTGCACTGCCATGATATGGATATCAAATGAAATGGTTTGCAAAAAAGCTTGTTTTAAAAAAGATTTTTTCATGAATATTAGCCCGGTAAATTACACATTCCCTGTGAAATAGGCCATGGGCGCCAAGTGGCCAAGTTGTGGGAAAAGTGTCAAACTAAAACTTAAACCATACATTTCAATTAAAACATTAAGGTCTACTTTTTTTGATCCGTAATCGACCAATCCAATGGTCCAAAACGCGTTTATTCATTGTGTGTGCCAAATAAACTAGTTTTCTTTCTTTCTTTTAATTGATAGTCTAACAAATGGGCAAATTACTAACTTTTCAACTTATTTGACCATTGGCTAGCATATTTTACCATTTGTTGAGTTAACTATATAGATCAAAAAAGTGGTCTTAAGAGGCACTTTTGAAATATAATGGAGTCGGTTGGACCAAAAGATGAAACTAGTTGCACATTCCAAAGCTTAGGTAGGTTTCTATGGGGAAGAACGTTCAAGAAACTCCATGGGCATTCTTTTGAATAGTAAATCAATACAGAAAATCTTTAAATCAAAACAAAGCAGAAATCCCCATAATCACATTACGAAAGCATTTTATTTAAACCGTTCGCAAATCACCACTTCCCAGCATCGTTGTATCAAATCACCGAGTTAAAGTACAAAAGGGCACATTAACCGACCGCGCGGAGCATTTGGAAGTAATGCGTTTGCACTAATCGTGTCGGCCATTTTGTTTGATTGATTGGCGGGTTATTTTACTTTGACGAGTGTTTCTGATGAAGATTTATGTGATTGAAGGTGTTTGATAGGTTTATTAACAGTTTTATGTGTTGTTAAATGTTTCTTGTATACCTGGAATAATTGGGTAATTTACAAAAAATATGTATTTAGTCCGTCAGTTAGATAAACGAAAAATATTGGACACGTATTTTTTCTTTTTCCACTTAAACAAAAAATACGACTATATCGTGTGACGTCACTTTATACTAACAAAGTTACGTCACAAGCCCCCACTCCTGAACTTTGATGCGCTTTATCTTTGTCAGTTTTTAGGGTTCCGTACTTAAAGGGTAAAACCGGGACCCTATTACTAAGACTCTGTGGTCCGTCTGTCTGTCTGTCTGTATGTCACCAGGCTGTATCTCAAGAACCGTGACAGCTATTTTGACAGTTGATGTATTTCGATTGCCGCTAAAACAACAAATATAGTAAAATAAATATTTATTCGGGGCTGCCATACAAAGAACGTGTTTTTTTTTTTTTGCGGATTTTTGCAATAATGTTACGGAACCCTCCGTGCGCGAGTCCGACTCGCACTTGGCCTGTTATTGGTACGGAACCCTTCGTGCGCGAGTCCGACTCGCACTCGGCCGGTTTTTGTTTATTTGATAAAGCAAAAAATATCTACTGGTCTAATATTATTTGATAATCTTACTGACGAACTATTGACAGAATTATCATTTTTCTACCCAGGAAACATCCCTATTATCATCAACATCTGCCTCCTATATTACTTAGGGTTGACTCAACACTTTTTCTATAATAATCATGTTATCCCAAACACGTGCCATCCCTACTAATTCAAATTAAATTGACTGTTACACAGTCCTAAAGGTCAATTTACAATAACTTCTATAAAAACCACGCAAAATCGGATCACCGACCAATTTTGAGACGAGACTTTTCCACTGAAAATATCGTATCTTCCGTTTTTCGCAGAAGCCCGCAGTAAACATATCGACACTTCATATTTCTCTGAAATGAACCTAAATAACATTATGTTTCATTTAATAAAAATCGAGAACTCCGTACTTGTGAAGTCACCTATTTACCTTATTAAGTTTGTTAGGCTTGACAGTTCCTTGTTATATTCCTGGGATATCATATATAAGAATTATGATTTTTCACTCAAACGTTTTCAATCGCTTGCAGGATCTTTTCAAATATTAAGGCAATACTATACGGCCTAAGTCTAAGATTGCCGATAGCCTATTGAAAAGGCCTAAACTGACATCCCTTAATAGACTTACCCGTACTTAAAACTGATATATTGGGTCCTTTATCGATGTTTAGGGTTCCAAAGGAATATATAAATACCGTAAAAAGGGTCTTGTTAATTCTCTGCGTTATTGCAGCATTTTGATTCCAAAGATTTATCTTTTTGCCCCACAGTATTCGTATAACAATCATGACAACCAACGAGCCAACATTCATAAATAAACTCATCACAGACGCCGAAACACCCGAAAATTCTCATCTTCTCACCTACCTGAGATAATTCAGAAACAAAAGCTGCGAAAGAATAACTTTTTCTATTACCAACACACACTTGCTTGAAAGTTAGTGCGATAAACACCATCGGTCGGGATCTCATACATATTAATATATTCTGCGACGCCGAATGACTCTCAGAGGACGTTCGAAGTCGTCCCGTGTTTATTTAGTCGACTCAATGCAACACGAGAGAATTATTGTTTTAATAATTGCGAGCAATTTCTTTTAGGACCTCCCTGGAGTCACACAGTGGACGGTTGAGGTTGTTAGAACATTACAGTTGATTAGCACAACGATTTTAGTTGATTACATCTCTTGGAAATATTTTACACGAGCCGTCGAGACATCCATTACTCCTAGCAAATGAGAGGTACTATTAATGATCAATGGCACTAATTGCTTATAATAAAAGGCACACTATGAAAAACTATATTCACTCAAAATTACTGCTCGTTCTCTCTACAAAGACCTAAGTTACTGTTGCTACTGAGCCTCTCAGCTTTATACGTCCAAATCATAATTCCAAGCACATATGAAGAGCTTAACATAATCCGTAATAAACGAATGAACATCTCGGGCAAGTCTTGACACTAAACAATATTCTTGGCAAAAAATGGGAATTAATTTCCTGCAAACCTCTATATTTCCCGCGTCTAAATATAAATAAGAGGCTCGAAGGCTTAGTGGCCGTCGGCAACGGTGTCCTTGCTTCATAATGTCGCTACGTTGTTGACATCGCGGGATCCATTCGCCCGCCATTTTCGTCGCCATTTTGGACGCGCCAAAAGCGCGGGAATCTTGCTGTCATGGCGGGAAAATAATTAGATTTCCCTGGCGCACTTCTTCTCGGTTCATTTCTGTATGTTTTGTTAATTATTTCTTCGTGAATGTCATGCCGACGAGTCTTAGTGTCCTCCTTTTTTTGTTTTCGCAAGGTGAAGCTTTTGTGCCGCTAAATATCGCTAAAAAGCGAGGTGTAGACAGTCAACGTTTCTTTTAAATTTTTAATAAGAACGCTTTCTGCCTCCGTCTCCGAAGTTTTCCATTTATTTTGATTTTACTTTTGTTCGTAACATTGCATTCTTTGCTTTGTATAAATTAACCATTCTGTACCGGCCCCCTCAAAAGTACAAATTGATATTAATTGTGTTAGATGCCCTTACGGCGTTACCCCATGTGTTTTTCTTAACAATCAAGCGGTTGCACAATCCTTTTGCTGTTTATGTAGTGAAAAATTGTGCGATCCTCGACTTTATCGCGCAGATAATAGTAACGCAATCGAATCTATTCGAGCAGAAAATTAAGTTAGATAGTCTGTCGTGTCTCTCACTATTTCTAAATTCAATTTGTGTTCGAAATACAAATTGTGGCGGTTAAATCCCACGCGTCGGCCATATTTGAATTAATTTCGTTTTTATCTAACGCGGGAAAGCTCTTTATAGGGGTGACACCTTGTGAAAAGTGGTTTTATAGTGCATTTGGGAATTTTAGCCATATGAGAGCCTGAGACGAGTATTGCTGCTCTAAATTAGGTGTAATTACTGTGAGAATATTTTATAAGGGTAATGTGCTTGAATTTTTTAGTACTATCAATGTTTGTTGGTAGTTTGTAGCGACTCTGAAAGTTTGTTTTATGTACGGAGTAATTAGATTTTGCGTGGCTTTAGAAAAGTATTTTCAAAGCTGGCAATTACTTATTTAAGGCCAAACCCTTACCAAAAAATCTTGAACATTCCTAGTGCCCTAGCAGAACACTGGTGGCGCATGAATTTACAGTAGTGAATACGCCCGGATTTTAGAATAAATTCTTTAAAAAATTTAAAATATAAATATAAAATTGTACAAAAATTAATTAATGAACACTTAACGAGGAGATGCATGCTATCAATCATTATTTCTCTTTTTTATGGTTTTGTTAGAAGGAGATTAGTCAAACATATACTTCTTTAAAAAAGTATGCTACCATTTTGGAATCAATGTAGAAATTTAATGTATTTTTATTAATTGATATATCTTTTTAAATAACGACATAGATAGCTCTTAAAAACTGCACAAAAACGGCTAGCGCGGCGTTTTGCTCGGAGAGGCGCCTTAAATAAAGTGATCAGGTAATTCTAATAATTTTATCAACAAAACCCTCTAAACAACTTAAGCACCAATTAATCACAAAACAAGAAGTTTCAACATTAAGCCGTGTTTACACCTACGTAGGTACCATTTATCAAACTATATTACCCGGGTAAAAGTAATAAATACCGGTAAATGTGTTACATTTGGCAACTGGTACGTTTCGAGTGTTAACATGAGTTCTCACATGTGAAACTTTGTTGCTATTTTTTTTCTCTCTCGACCTATCTTCAAACTATAGTAATTGGGAAACTTTTGCTCATTATTATTTTTGGCTGACATTTTTTTTTGGGTCGTGTGTACTGGGGCTGTTGAGGAAGATTTATTTATAACTCGTACCTAATATATTAACTACTAGTATTTTTATTTGAGATAAGTATTTTTTTGCAGGTATATTTCTGATTTAGTAAGGATATTACTTTGGCTATTTCTCCTAATACAACTCAAATTCTATTGTTTTTTTTTTGCTTTTATTTTTATTCTGATACATGCAGTACAAGTGACAACTTATATAAAAAAATCTTGAACAATTTTTTGCCAGGGCTATTCTTTTAGGCTTACTTGCACCAAAGTCTTAAAGGCTTAGTTGCTAACTCGAGGTTATATAACAAATAAATGCCAAGCCGAAGTAGCTACTAACTCGGAGTTTGTAGGATTCGCCCAGGGGGGCGCCAGCGGGGCTAAATCAAATAAGACTTAAGTCTAAGTCAAATATTTTTATTTCAACAAGGCCTAAAAGGCCTAATATTAAAAAAATCAAAAGTATTTTACAATATTTACATAAGTATATACATTAATAAATTCATATATGTGAGGACGATGCACCCAGAAGCACTACAGGTATAACACATTATACTACGTAAAGGTATAAAATATTAAAACAAGTAAATATTACACATTCACTGTGCAGTTATATAATAGGTACTAGAAAAACATTAACATCCGAAGAAGTTAAATTATGACCAATCCCAACTGACGGCGCCCGTTCACGAACATGACGCAAGAATCGGCACCACCCAGTTCAACCATCATGAAGGGAACCGATTGATCCAAAACACGTGCCACCATCAAAGAGCATGACACACTCTCAACTGCCAGGGCACGCACAAGTCAAGGAACAACACATAAGTGCAATAAATGGTACATTTACAGTTGGGTACATAGTACTCACTACTTACACACGTGCTTATTACTTACAGTAGAAATATTTGATGCAAAAAAAATGTCGCCTAATCAAATAAAATGATACTGAAGACACTAAAATCCAAATCTTTCACAAAAGATTACCATTTCGCCGACGTAACAAAAGATAAAAGAAAGATTTCTAAGCTAGACAGTAAAACACACACATACTTGATCACTTTGACCTGAATATACTATCAGAAGCATAGCTATAATATATCATATGCTTCTCATAGGCTCTTTGCAAATACCACGACATTTTTGGATTGGCATATATGTGGACCCGACATTTTGGTAAAGGGCGATGCACAAAGGCTTTGTTTAGTGATTCAGAAGATGTAAAAGGTCTATTATAAGACTGTTGAATTGAAAAAAGGATTTTTTATAGAAATAACTACTGAAAGAAGAAAATAAGGAAAGAAAATATATTTATATGTGACCCGCACAGTGAGACACGAGAGATAAACATTAGCAAAAGTTTAATTCATTCATTTTAATTTTCAAAGGCCTTTATTTATACCAATATTATAAAGAGAGAAGATTTTTTGTTTGTTTGTTTGTACCGAATAGGCTCCGAAACTACTGGACCGATTTCATTAAACTCAAAATGTTCTTAGATCAAATTATTAAGAAAATGGTCTAATGTAACATACATTTTTTCCAAAAAATTACGACCAGCCGTTTTGACGTGATTCTCATTTTAAAATCAGCTACTCAGGAGTAACTGCGCCTTAAGTGCTTTCCGAGCCCTCTTTGTGCATCTCAATATAAAATGATTGGACCATAGATATAATAAACAAGGAGATATGCCCGGTAGACGAAATATATCGGCAACCTGTGTCTCCAGTTTGCCCCTGCCACACGGCAACTACTAAACATGTTCAGTAAATCAATAGACACGCAGTAACGCACACACCCGCAACTCTTAAATCAGAACGTACTACAGAATCAAATATAAACCTTATCTCATCAAACACAGCGTGTATTTACCATGTTCAGTACAACTTACCCACACAAAAACATCTACACAATCACATCACTAACTCGTCGCTAGAAGCAGCGGCCGTACTACGCGATGCATCCGCTTAATAAAGTATCGTTTTGTGATTTTTACATTGCTTGTCCAGTCACTTAGCGACGAACTTAGCTAGTGGTGAAGGAGCAATGTATTTATTGCAAAAATAGTACAGTCGCTGTGATATTTTGAAACATGATTTTGGACATGGGCACTGTGACCACGTCGTGCGGACACCGACACGCCCCCTTGCCACTTCTCCTGTATTTAATATTTATATGGATTGGACCCATTCACGAACCGACCTCAGCAAGCGTTACTTAACCTGGCAGAACGACCTGTGCGGCATTAAGACTAGCAAGCATTGAAGAACGATCTAGTAGCTGTCAGTACTCAACGACGAGACCGTTCTATAGTAACGAACGCTTCACACCTTCAAAACCACAGTAAACAGTAGTAAGGTACTCAGTAAACCATAGAATCGTCGGTTAATTAAGGGTTCAAAGTAACGAGACGGTTTTCTAAAGCCTATTCGAGTCGATAATCAAAGATACTTTAGTCACCAGTTAAGTTGAACTCTCACCTTCTGCACTGGAGGTGGGGTTGGCGTATGAATAGACATAGAACGCTATGAGGTCTTTTACACACTTTAAAAATGGCAATTCAAATTACTTCTGTAGCCATTAAGATTTACTTCGCCAACAGTCTATGTTCTAATAGGCATGTTAACTGAAAATTACTTTTTGTCCGTCAGGTAGATTAATAAAAAATATTGGGAATGTAATTTTTCTTTTGACACGTAAACATGGCATAAAGTGCCGACGATATAATGCGTTGAAATATCGTGTGACGTCACGCCGTTACTACACTTTATACTGACATAGTGACGTCACAAGACCCCACTCCTGAACTTTGATGCGCCTTATCTTTGTAAATTTTATTGATTTGGTACAGCAAAAAATACTTGTAAAATATTATTTCATAATCTCACTGAAGGACTAAATAGAAGTACCATTTTCTACCCAGGAAACATCCCTATTCAGTGGTTCCCTAAGAAGGATGTTTAATTAAAGAGCAATATGAATGGTCGATAGTTTTATTTAATAGGTTTAATTTAGTTGCTTGTTATAAATATAATTGTAAGCTATCGCCAAAAGGGTTTTCGATATTTTGCAGTACTACCAAATGACTTTAGTTTTCAATAGAACAAGCATAGCTCCAGAGAGATTTACGAAATAGAGTCATATTGCATATAACAAATTAATGAATATCTGCAAAAAATCGTTCAGTTCGATTAAAGTTAGATTAGATTTTCGGTGATTTTCAATAACACTTCAATTGACCAGTTCTTCGCGTATTTTCCTATTCCAAAACCCAAACATATATTTTTGATCCAATTTTTTTTCTTCCTTACCCAAACTCAACAACACACATCGTAACATTAATACCCCTCGATACAGATGAAGATAATGAAGAGGGTAGATGAATGTGTAGTCGCAGAGACAGTATATTTGGTCTGTTATATTTCCGTATCGTCTGCTCAGCGGCGTGGGCCAAGGGACAAGCGTGGGCGGTTGGTCCTGCATGCTTCGGAGGACGTATTAAAAGAATCACAACGTGTGAAGAAAGATGTTGGATTTTAAGATTAGGTATTAAAAATTAAATTATTGACATTTCTTTGAAAGTTAAAGTAAAAAAAAAAAATTCGCGACGAATTGAGGCATTTCTCCTTGTTTTGTAGTTGTTTAAAAATAGGATCACAGGATTTTTTTTTAGATATCATGATTTTTAAATCGTTACAAGCTTGAAAGGTCTACTAAGTTACCAGTAAGTTGCCAGAACCCGCTTACCTATCAGCTTTGCTTTCTTATTCACGGAGACGAAAAACGATGCATTTGTCAAGCTTGCCTTGCCCTTGGCAATCAATTCGACCAATCTTCTGTACCGTGAAAGTTTTGTGAAATTTCACTTTCCTCCCCTTATCTTCCATCATCAGCCTTACAATGTTCTCACTGCTGGGAAGCAAGCGTCCTTAAGAGAAGTATTGGGCCTTAGACCACCACGCGGGCCCAGTGCGGGTAGGGATGTCACATGTCTTCGAATTTTTATTCTAAGACATGCCGGTTTCCTCACGATGTTATTCCTGCACCGTTTTAAGAGCATTTGTAATGAAATAATTTACACAAAGTAAAGCGCCTGCCTGGGTTCGAACTCACGACATACGACACGTAAGTCGCGGCCGTTACAACTGGTCGCCACTGAACTTATCTTTAATGATCAATAAATAGGTAACCCATTGTACTCATTGAAAACATGATAATATAAAATAGTTGTGTAACTATCTCGGTGTACAATAAACTACCTATATTCTGTAAATTAGATTAGCATTAGACGTCTCTTTTCCTATTCTGCCGAATAATACTTTTACTGAACCGCCTCAATATGGCCGCAATCTCGCTGCTTACATTTGAAAATAAAACTCAAAAATCGCTGCCTCCTATACCTTGCGGACGCGTCAAGTAGTCAACGTCACAGCGCAGCGCAACGAGGCGGCGACGAGCAGCCTTGATTGTGGGCCAGCTACTTGCGCTAATTACTCGCCGAGAACTGGGTGAAGTAACTACCTAACAGCGACTTGCGCGAGTTACGGGTGTAAGTCCGTGTAAGGTATGTTAGGCTTTTCTTCTGGTGTGATAGTGGGTTGATTCTTTCTTTGATGGGTGGTTAAAGCTTTTGTAAAGGTTAGAGGAACGGTCGCTGTGGTGACTTGGCGACACTTGGAGGACGCATTTGTTCGGCGGTGGACGTCTTTCGGCTGTAATTTTGATTATGATAAAAGCAAGTTTGCCATTCTTCGGCATGTGTCGATGTGATAGCCGGTAATTCGTTTGTTAATTATGTAATGTTTTTCTTATTTTCTCATGATCTTGGCGGAAACTACAGAGCGTCAGCTGCTGCTGCTCCTTCCTTATTCTCATCTTGCTTGGTTTATGAATGAAACTACGAACACATACATACCTATTATTCATAGATAGCTACTTATCTTCTAGATAGAACAGAACAGTCTTACATACGTAAAAATAAATGAATAGATAATACCTCTATTCAGGTAATATTATCTACATTAATAAGTACACAGATCCCATAAAAGCGCGACAATCCCAAATACTAAAAACGTCCATATTTTTCACATAAAAAACACTATGTATGAGTCCCATTTCTGTAATTATTTCACGCCCAGACATAAAAATGTTTAGCACTTTCCATGGAAGACTATCACCATGCTACATACTGGAAATATTAAATAGTTACCTATCCCATAAATTATAGTTGGTTACATTAATAGTCGTATAGAGCTTTCATACAAATAATGTAACAGGATATATGAATTGGACTATTTATTTTAGAATTTGTCAAAATAATATAATAATAGAAAATTCAAAAAACCCGACTGCTTAAAAAGCGAACTAAAAAGACGTAAACAAGAACAAAATCATGCTGTGCAAAAAAACACTTTCAAACAAAAAAAGAATTTTCAATATCGGGTCCACAATTAACGGGGAAATCGGTGGAAAAAAAAAAACATACAGCCGAACATAGAACTTCCGCGTTTTTTGAAAGTCGGTTAAAAAATATGTTTAAGGGCTAGGCTAGATGGTGATACTGATATGAAAAGCCAGACACGAGCCGCTCAAACCAGATCAATTTCCTAAATTACCATAGGTATTTAAATTTTTAATTTACCATCGGTCATCTAGACGCACTGCAAGTTACCATCCTTACCTTGTTGCCATTCCACCAATTCGCACCAAGCGCTTCCAAACATCCTTCTTAATGCGCACAGCGTATGAATGGAACTCACTACCTGCGTCTGTTTTTCGCATTCTACCCGAATCTCTTCAAAGTTAGAGTGAACAGGCTTCTTCTGGGTAAGCTCACTCCATCGTAGACTCTTGTCTCTGTCACCTCTGACCAAGACTAGAGTCAAGAGCAAACCCATCATAAATAAAAAAAATGTAAAGAGCAGTGGTGGCCCCAGTGGTATCGGCCGCGACTTACAAGTTGTAGGTCGTGGGTTCGAGCCCAGGCAGGCGCTTTACTTTGTGTAAATTATTTCTTCAACACTGCTTTCAAAACGGTGAAGTAAAACATCGTGAGGAAACCGGCATGTCCTAGAACCAAAAATTCGAAGATATGTTACATCTACCAACACGCACTGTGCCCGCATGGTGGATTACGGCCCAATCCCTCTCACAGAGAGGAGGCCTGTGTCCCAGCAGTGGGAACATTAATAGGCTGATGTTGTAATGTGATTTAAATGTATTTATCAGGTATAGAATCAAACTCTAAACGGTGCATCGCCCACATTTAAACCAGTGTAATCTAATTAGTCCTAATTAAGGTGAAACTAATCCGATTGGGTTTTAATTGATATTTTCTGGTTACTATTGTAAATGGGTAATTACTGTTGTTTACGTGAAGCGAACGCTTTGGATTAATCTAATTAGTCCAATTGACTATAGAGGTGTTACGCTTGACGAGGTCGGTCCATGGATGGGTGACCATTTCAACATACCGTGTTTCCTCCGTGCTTCGGAAAGTACGTTAAGCCGTTGGTCCCGGCTGTCATTTGAAGATCTTTGACAGTCGTTACGGGTAGTCAGAAGCTTGAGATCTGACACTAGTCTTGTCAAGGGGTACCGTGTTACCCAGTTACTGTGTTGTGGAGGTCAGACAGGCAGTCGCTCCATGTAAAACACTGGTACTCAGCTGAATCCGGTAAGACTGGAAGCCGACCCCAATATAGTTGGGAAAAGGCTAGGCAGATGACTATAGAGGTGTTACCATGGTGTTACTAATGCCATGCATTGTTTTACGGTTTTTAAAAAAGGCTGTTCAAAAAAATAGGTGCTAGCATTTGAAATTAAATAACATCAAGCTTGTATTCCCCGAAGGGCTAAGCAGAGTTATAATAATACAGACACATTTTGCCAGTTATCCATTACCAGGTATGAATCCAGACTATTACTATTACCTAGATTTTCTAACACAATAACACTAACTCTAACTCTGTGATTGAACACCGAATTTTAATGAACTGATTGCATTCATCATCATCACTACCCAGCCTCGCCTGCTTTTAGGCATACGTCCCTTTTTAGGGTCCCGTAGCCAAATGGCAAAAAACGTAACCTTTATGGAGTCGTCATGTCTGTCTTTCCGTCCGTATGTCACAGCCACTTTTTTTCCGAAACTATAAGAACTATGCTGTTGAAACTTGGTAAATAGATGTATTCTGTCAACCGCATTTACATTTTCACACAAAAATATATAAAAAAACAAGAAATCTTGGGGGTTCCCCATACTGAATAGTTTGCGCGAGAAACACTTCCAAAGTGTAAAAATGTGTGTACCCACCCTGTAACTACTAAAATAAGAGAATGATAAAACTAATAAAAATTAATGATATACATTACCATGTAAACTTCCATCGAAAATTGGTTTGAACGAGATCTAGTAAGTAGTTTTTTTTTAATACGTCATAAATCGTAAACCGCAATTTACCAAGTACCCTTCGTGCGCGAGTCCGACTCGCACTTGGCCGGTTTTTTTGTGTAAATTCCCACGCTCTTGTGCCAGCCACCCTTATCCAGGATCTACCTTAATCCAGAGGAATAATTATCCTTTGATAACAATTACAATTATATTCCAAACACTCACTAATCCTACTTGAAAACGTCCTAAACACACTCCCATCTATCAATAAAAAAACCCCTTTGTAATAAAATATGATTTTCGTACTATATCGTAATAAACAATTGTACAAACCAGCCAGCCCCGTCACTTTCAATAGTCACTCGTCGTAATTGCATCCCCAACCGTAACTAGTAGTGCGCCACTTAAAAACCGGACTTCGGTTAAAAACCGCCCGGTTAAAAGTGATATTTGCGATTTATTTTACAGAGGGTACGTGTCGCCATCTGCTGGTGACATGTTGTTTTAGATGGGGTTTAAAGTTGATTAATTTTATTCTGGGTTTTTTGTTTTATGAGTTTGAATGGCCTACTTGACATAGAATCCCGATTTTTGTACCACAAGGATTAATGTTTCTTTTAGTTGCTGGATATTTGCGTATTTGGACCTAGCATCTACTAAGACAAAAGACAAAGACAAAGACAAAAGATATTTATTTCAACTGGGCCACCAAGCGGCACTTTTGAATGTCACAATTTAAATTTAAATGGAATACAAGTTGATTCTACCGTGCATTCGGAAAGTAGCTAGTTATGGAGAAGAATGCACAAGAAACTCCATACTTTTTAAATTTACATGGAATAAAAGTTGATTCTACCGTGCATTCGGAAAGTAGCTTGTTATGGAGAAGAATGCACAAGAAACTCCATACTAACTCTTTTAAAAAAAAAAAAAAAAATGATTCTACCGTGCATTCGGAAAGTAGCTTGTTATGGAGAAGAATGCACAAGAAACTCCATACTTACTCTTTTAAAAAAAAAAAAGATTTTTACAATATTTAGGTACATGAGTACATATACATTAATAAATTCACATATGTGAGGACAATGCACCCAGAATAGCACTACACACTACACTATGTAAAGGTATAAAGTATTAAAAGTACTCACACATGTCTGTGCAGTTATACAATAGGTACTAGAAAAACATCAACATCCGAAGCAGTTGAGTTATGACCAATCCCAACTGACGGCGCCCGTTCACGAACATGACGCATGAATCGGCACCACCCAGCTCAACCATCATGAAGCGAACCGAATGATCCAACACACGCGCCACCATCAGAGAGACATTTGAGAGAGCATGACACACTCAACTGCCAGGGCACACACAAGTCAACGAACGACACATAGGTATAGCAAATGGTAGATTTACAGTTGGGTAAATAGTACCCACACACGTGCTGTGCAGCTATACAATACTAAAAGAAATCGAGTCTATACAACACAAACATAAACATATCATTTGTTTTTGCGCCCTAGTGGTTGTGGAGCAGGACTAGCATTGAGCCAAGCATTTTTATCAGTGATATAATCCCCCAACTTATAATATGCCTGCCTGCATAGTGTGCGTTTTATACAATTTTTAAATTTCGTCTCATTCAGTTCTAGAATATGGGGAGGAATTTTATTGTAACATTTTGTACAGTACCCCATGAAAGATGAGGCCACTTTTGCCAGTCTGAAACCTGGTTGAACTAATTGGTCCCTATTTCTAGTAATGTAATTATGTCTGTCTCCGTTTTTACTAAAAAGATGTAAATTCTTTCTCACGTACATAATGTTTTCATAAATATATTGACAAGGAACCGTCATGATGTTAATGTCCTTAAACAGTTCCCTTAGAGAATCACGGCGGCGAAGATTGTAAATCGCTCTGATGGCTCGTTTTTGCAGAATAAAAATAGACTCAATGTCTGCAGCCCTTCACCATAGTAAGATACCGTAAGACATTATACTATGAAAGTAACTAAAATAGACTAGCCTAGCGGTATCCACATCAGTAAATTGACGAATCTTTCTGACAGCATAAGCTGCCGAACTCAGCCGCCCCGCAAGTGATACTAAATGAGGACCCCATTGTAACCTTGAGTCTAGCGTGATCCCCAGGAAAACCGTTTTATCGACGAATTCGAGCTTCTCCTTGTTTAATATAATGTCACAATCAGTACTTTTGACATTTGGCAACGAAAATTTTACGCATTTGGTTTTTTTACCATTTAATACTAAATTATTGGCAGTGAACCAATCCTGAACCTGCCGTAGTGCGTTATTTACGTCGTCAACCTGACAAGTACGTCTATTTACTTTAAAAACTAAAGATGTGTCATCAGCAAATAACACCATATTTAGTTTGCCTTCGAATAAATGGGGTAAATCGTTTATGTATATTAAAAATAAGAAAGGACCTAAAATTGAGCCCTGGGGTACCCCCATTTTCACATTTAACCCCGACGAATTCACACCGTTTATTTGAACTAATTGTTGTCTATCACTCAAATAAGATTTAATCAAACTTAACGCTGATTGACCTAGCCCGTAATGCTCAAGTTTCAGAAGTAATGTTTCATGATTAACGCAATCAAACGCCTTCGACAGGTCGCAGAAGATACCTATGGCATCCTGCGACTCTTCCCAAAATCGTCGGGAACTAATACCTGTCAGATACGTGAGAATACTATATATATATGGCTGCATATAGAATTCTTAGACATCTTTATTCTGAACTCAATTACGAACTGAGCTTTTGAAGAACGGGGTTTTTTTTGTGGTCTTTATCCCCATTGTCATGTTGTCCAAGAAAAAAATTATCAGTCAGACAATTCAATATTTTATCAAGACAAAATAAAACAATGTTAGCTATCACTTCACATAACACTGAACTCTTCAGCAGAAATACAACAAAACCCCGCAAAAAAAACATTAAGGTTACACTAGTCGAAAATTCTTCCATACAAACGTAGTCTAGAGATTACTCCACTGTTTGACGATGTACGTTCAAAATAAAAAATTATATCAATTTGTCTCATCATTATGTAGTCCTGTATGGAAACAAAAATGTAAAAAAAATATATATTTGAAAGTTATGAGCGTCGAAAGTCCCATATTTCAACACTAATTTTAACGCATCTTTGGGAGGAAATAAATACCATAAGAAGAAGGAAAATTGCAAAACGGCTTCCATACAGGAATAGATTAGTAATTCAATAATGCAATAATTTTCTCCCAAAAGTCTGTTTATAAAAAATCGCGCGCTCGTTTTCGTCCTAAATCATCATCCATTTAAAAATTGCAAAATTGCTAATTCGTACACGAACTAGCTTCTTATTGCTCATCACATCATCTATTTCTTTCACACGTGTTGTCGGATAAGATAGCATGCATTTTAACCCCGCGCACAAAATAGTTCGTGCCGTCGACTAGTTCAACCTTAAAGGACCCACTAAAAAATCGATAATTACGCCACTAACCGTTACCCACAACCGTAAAACTTTCCGTAAAAATTACCGGTCCTTAGAGCGTCTAATTGACTGGTACATAATACATACTTGTAATAGGTAGGAACCGTAAATCTCTCACACCTGGACACTCGCGTGCGTTCGGAAATCGTCGGGAATGGTCGGCAACCGTCGGCAACTTACCCGAAGATAAATCACTAAAGGGATGCTAGGAGAAGATTAAAAATCTTTCTTGTTTTACACGGGAAACGTTGGACCATAAAGTAGGGAAAAGTTTCCGGTTTTTATGTAAAATTGTTATATCG
This sequence comes from Orthosia gothica, assembly GCA_949775005.1. Lineage (NCBI taxonomy): Eukaryota > Metazoa > Arthropoda > Insecta > Lepidoptera > Noctuidae > Orthosia > Orthosia gothica. Next base: position 8,212,025 of record OX459060.1, on the reverse strand, counting down.
CAACGGTGTAATAGAAATCGCCAGATATTTGATAATATTACAAAAAATTGAGACCATATTAAAGGCCTACATACCCTTTAGTGCCGTGAAACGGTAACTTTCTAAAGCATACTTGTTAAAGCATCAATTAGCTCGGCGCAATTTGTAGACAATAAGATATTTAGCTATAAGTATTTTATCAGGCGTTAATCCTACGGTCCTAGGATTCATGTAATGTCAGTTAGTAGTCAAATAAAAAAGATGGATCACTGCGTGCTACATCCTGAGTTTTTAATTACCAAAATTCCCAAGAAGTTCCTCCAGTTTTTAAACATGGTCCTTCGAGCCGGATCGTGCATAAAAACTGGAGGAACTTAGTAACGGCTTGATTAAAAGGTTTGATAAAAATATGTATTTATTATTGATTCATATACATAATTTTGAACACAAGGTTTTTTCGTGTAACTAATAGTATTGCTTTAAAAAATAATTACAAACACGATATTTTTCGCAACTTTTGGAAACGCCTCCAAAACGACTTGGTTGTTTAAAAATATTTTAACACAGAAAAATTTGCGGCTGTAATTTCTTCATGACTAACATAGCATATGTAAATCAAATAATATTTTGCAAACAAAACTGTTCAAATGGAGGCACAATACTGATATTTTGGCATCGAGCCGGCGCAAGTCCAGTACTGCGTTAACATTGGGGCGTATATAGCGCCTTAACTTAACTTTTCAGATGCATAAAATAAATAAGGTTTCCTACATTAACAATATAATCACACCTAGCAATAGAATCAAACATTCAAGTCAGAGAACATACACTTAGCAAGCCGAATTAAGTAAATCTCTTCTAATTAAATCGTTCCAACTCAATAAAACTACTACTTACTATTCCCCTAAGATCATCAAAAACACATCTGCACTCCCATACACAGCCATACATAATAACATCACTACATGTTCCAAAATCAGCGCACGCGATCAATCAATTGTTTTACGACAACCAGTCATTATACTAGGGATTTCAAAATTATCGATACTTTTGATACGATGTTTAGTAAATCCGTGTTATATATCAATACGTTTTAAATCCTCGGAAAGTTTCGGATTTACGTCTCGAAACTAATCATGTTTTTGTTTAGTAGTGAAATAGCTGTTTCATTTTGATCTAGACTCGTCACAATCTAAGAAGTCCGTTGACGTTTCTCATTTTACATGACACGATAACTTTCTACGTAAGAAATTGAAAAATGTAATTCATAATCCTAATTAATGACTATGTTACCCATACACTATAATAACGAGTATCATTCGTAACCATCAAGTTTTATTATTATTAAGTATTTTTATAGCTGTCAAAACGGGCCTTTTTTTTTGTCAATTTTAGCGTCTAACATTTAGAGGCTAACATGTATGTCATTATTACTACACCTGGTAAAGATTTCAACGTAATAGGGCACTGAGTTTCTTCACGAACTCTAATTCCTTCAACTTATCATACATTTGTACCCAGAAATAATGTTAGTTTTCACGAAGAAATCGTGTTCTTAACTTGATAGAAGTTAAGAACAAACATTCAACCATATTTTTTAATACTATGTAATAGGGCACTGAGTTTTTTCACGAACTCTTATTCCTTCAACTTATAATACATTTGTACCCAGAAATAATGTTAGTTTTCACGAAGAAATCGTGTTCTTAACTTGATAGAAGTTAAGAACAAACATTCAACCAGATTTTTGAATACTATGTAATAAGGCCACTGAGTTTTTCACGAACTCTAATTCCTTCAACTTATAATACATTTGTACCTAGAAATAATGTTAGTTTTCACGAAGAAATCGTGTTCTTAACTTGATTGAAGTTAAGAACAAACATTCAACCAGATTTTTGAATACTATGTAATAAGGCCACTGAGTTTTTCACGAACTCTAATTCCTTCAACTTATAATACATTTGTACCCAGAAATAATGTTAGTTTTCACGAAGAAATCGTGTTCTTAACTTGATAGAAGTTAAGAACAAACATTCAACCAGATTTTTGAATACTATGTAATAAGGCCACTGAGTTTTTCACGAACTCTAATTCCTTCAACTTATAATACATTTGTACCCAGAAATAATGTTAGTTTTCACGAAGAAATCGTGTTCTTAACTTGATAGAAGTTAAGAACAAACATTCAACCAGATTTTTGAATACTATGTATCGAAACTTTTATTACGATATCGATAATAAGTTAAGTGCATTATCGATATATTTAATTCCCAACCGTATCCCTAGTCATTACGAGTGGGGGTGACCGAATGACGTAACGAATTGCATCCACCGGTAATTAATCCTAAATCTGCGGAACCAACAAGTCTAAGGGTGAACGACCTCATTTAGGGTTCCTTACGAAGGGGACCGTTGATTGATTGTAAGAAGTTTCTACTCAATATTTGTCAAAATATTTCACGGCTCAAATGTTCTGGTTTGAAATGATTTACTCATTTTTGTTGGAAAATGAAAATTGTATATGAACCATAGAATAAAGGCTCCTGCAGACAGGCGACAATGATCATATCCTTATTGCAATGTCACGTCATGCCTGTCTGAGAGGACTTTACTCAGAAAAGGACAAGCAGATTTTAAAGCTGGTGTTAAAATAATATTACTCGTATCAAATAACGATACTAAAGGGTAACACGAAGACACGACACAAAAAGAACAAAATGCAACATTTTACTACACTTCTAAACAAACATAGTCTTTGTATTAGTCCTTACATAGTCCTGATTTAACAAGAAACTTTCAATAGAGACTAGACACGAAGATCAGGTTCCATGACAGTTGCTCATTTTGTAAAGATTTTGCTCCATTGTTTGCACCTTTTATAAGGCTCTGTCGTCACGAGGTAGTTCATCCTCGTGATATTCTGAAATCGCATCCCACCCAACACAAAACGTTTTTTAAATATGTACTTTCATTGTGCGTACAGCTGTAATGACTTTATTTACATAAATAAAAATAAATATAGTGTATAAAATACTATACTGCATACAAATACACTACAATCAAAAACTACTAACTTAGTCTAAAAATAAACTAAACTAAAATATGGCGTCGAACATCTCCTCCACATCGTTGTCCACTGGTATTGTATTATTATTACGTGCAGCTGAGGTATGGTATTCTCTGGAGGAAAATCAAATATACAATCAAAATTTTATATTTCACATATGCCACTTATAAAACGTCGACAAAAGGTGCACGGTTCGGGTTGGGAAGAACCGGCAAGACACTCCACGGTTACTCTTTAAAAAATGGTTTGGTTTTGCAATATGTCCATATCACAGCATTAGTACTTAGATATGGGGGGACACCGTAGGGCCGACAAAGAAAAGTTAACAAATGTTAACAAGCATCTAGAAATCTAGAAAGCTTACAAAAAAGGAGCCTTGTGTTTCCTGATAGCCACAACCTGGGGATGAGGGAATAAGTTACTTCTAACCAAGCGTGCCCCATCGTCGATCACATCATCGCTTACATGAGATGAAATAGTGGTCAACAAAAAAAACTACAATTAGGTACAGAAAAAACGAAAGATACAGGCACATTCCCAGAAATACCTAATTACTGTAGTAATATAGAATTTATTCCAATGATTGGGTCCCTCCAATTATTCTCAGCCTTTCAGAGGTTCTCATAAACTAAATTACGGACGCCCCAAAACAACTGAGCTTCTTTTGTTTCTCGATATCATCAAAGGGTTGAATCGCTTCAATGTTTAGGAGGTAAATTTCGTTGATTCTGTGACTAGTAATGAAGGGAATGCCACATTTGTAGAAGATGAGCAAATGTGAATGGTATTGAAGCTTATATGCAGTCATCTTAAAAGAACAGGTCAGGTTAGCTGTCTCCATAAATGTATCAGTAAAGATGACTTAAGTATGTCTTCAGAGTTTGGGATAGTAAGGTCTACTGATATCACGACTCATCATCATCCTTTTAATGTTCCCACTGCTGGGACACAGGCCTTCTCTGTGCGAGGGAGGGGATGTATAGGGGATATATTATAATAGATAGATATTTAGGATAAGGACAAGATATTGATGACGAAATAAGTCTTACTTATAACAATAGTATAGTCCCCGGCATGTAACTTGGCAAGGTTTTGGAGTAGTGGGGGTAAATTCGCACATAGTGCGCGAACTGACCAAACACCATATAGAGCGAACGGAACGTGGGCGCGACGCGATTGGTCAGTCGATCCTTTTGTCAACTGACCAACCACGCGCGCTAAACGGTGCTAAACGTCCCCCGCGTCCCGCTTGGTAACCAAAGAGACCTAAAAACGACTTGTGCGCATGTAATGACTCTTGCCAAGTTACGTGCTGACATCTATGTATATGACAATCAACTCTCAGTCATCATTGCCCTGAACTAATTATTTAAACACCCGAGTTCACTATTTTCTAGATTGAATTTTATCATCATCATTGTCCTCCTGTCCTTACCCCAATTTAGTCGGTCGATATATCATGGCTTAATTTTCCATACATTGCTATATGCCGTCATCTTAATAGTCATAATAATACATTTACTTTCTAAATTGATATCATGATCACCAATTCCTTCTGGCAAAGCTTATATCTTTCAGTAACCACCATATTGCTAGCTTTCAACACAGTGTTCCTGCAAAGTTTTCAGCCTTATAAACTGTGTACATCTGCGTTAATAAAACCATATTGGCAACCGCCCAGAAACCAAGTTCTGACACCAAGTTATTGTGTTTCTATTGGGTACATAACAAGTCAACAGGAACTGGATTTGATATGCGGAAAAAGTGCTTTTGCGGTAGAAGAGTTTTGTTTTCTGGGTCTAGTCAGTAGGTGGCATATACGGATTTGTTATTTGGATTGGGCGGTAGCATTCGTTCTGTGGCAGATGGATCGTTCTGCAGAATTAAACACAACGCCACTAGTGGCGATCTTAGAGTCTACTAGTGCTCCTATTGAACTAGTCTGTGGCATTCCTACTTCTCCAAAAGTTATTTTATGATTAATTCCGTGTGCAGCACGGTGATCGAATCTCTGGTACTCAGACCGCCATATTTCTTCTGGATGGTCGCTACTGTAGATTCTAAGAAGTATTGGCGTAACACACAATCAATAAACATGTCTATAATTTTGACAATTCCACAACATTATGTACGTTTTTTACGTTGTCGAGCAGAATTTTTGAAACCTATGAAGCAATGAATTAAGAATTTTCTTCAAAGTTCACCACATTTGTGGGTTGTGATTATTTATTTAAGGAACATCAACGAGTAAAAAAAAAACGGCCAAGTGCGAGTCGGACTCGCGCACGAAGGGTTCCGTACCATTATCGCAAAAAAACAAAACACTTTTTTAGTACGGGAGCCCCACTTAAATATTTATTTTATTCTGATTTAAGTATGTGATGCCTGGTGACAGATGGTCAGACAGACAGACGGACCGCGGAGTCTTATTAATAGGGTCCCGTTTTTACCCTTTGGGTACGGAACCTTAAAAATATTATAGAAAAGGTGTTACGCAATTATGAACAGGAGTAGCCGAGGTAGAGAATAGTGCGTAGTCCCTAACATTATAGCCTTACCCATTCATCTAAAACTTAGCACATCATCACACTCTCAAACAATACGAAAACTACGTCACCTCCAAAAACTGAATAGATAAGACGATTAATTTCAGTAATCACACATAATGGCGCCATTCCAACTTACCCAACTTCGCACCAAGGTGTAAAGGACGTTAATGAAGAAATTAATTATCTAACAATAGGTACTATTCATTATACGTTACGTTTATCAGATCCCGATTCAGTTTTCAGAAAGTTTCCAACAATGACTATGAATGGTGGTGGCAGGGCGATTTATGGCAGGATCGCACAAAGGGACTGAAGGTCGGAATTAAATGGAGAGGAGGAATTGTGAGAAAAACTACTTTCGTGAAGGTACGATTGTGTGGGGGGAGAATGGGTCTGATATAGCTAGTCAGGTATGGATGTTTCGGTTTTGGTATAAAATCAAGGAGGACTGAAAATACAGGCATGTTAATATAGGCTTTACCACTTACGTACAATAAAATGCTGTCCAATACAGTAATGGACCTAAAACCTGGTGAGGGCCTCGAAAGTTGAGGGATGCGAAAAACGCTAAGATTCATCGATGTGGCGATGTTTGCGGGAGGCATATTTGCTATTGGGAGGCATTGGACGTCTTACGGGTCATAAGATGATGATGATTTATTTAAAAGTCTTTTCAAGAGCAGGTCCATTCGCCAACTTAATTCAATATTTTCATTACTCTCGGGAACTAGGGACGCAGAAACTTAGCAGTTTTAATGATAGTGCATAATTTCTTAAGGAGAACGTGTAATTGGACAGTTCTATAACCAGCAGTAGACTGCTTTTATACTAACAAAACTACCCGTCTTCTCCTAAAGCAGAATTAATCCAAACTTGGCCAAACTCCTCAAACTAAACTAATTTATTATAAGTAATTCCTCACACAGCAACATTATTAACTAAACACCACCCAACAATGCTGCAGCGATCTCTCTGCTGATCCCTCATTGAACGGCGTGCGGCGTTAACATACAATGGACAGGCGACAATGTAGCAATTTCCAATATTGTACAGTCAGACAAACAGATGTCGTTTCGAGATAAATGTGGTGTACTGTGTTTTGATTGTTATGTTGTTAATAGGAATAGTGTGTGGCTTTAAATATTCGGACATTTATTTGATATTTAGGTCGTTGAATAACTTATTGAAAATAATCGTCATAATATTTCCAATCTTACAACTGAGAAATATATCTTTATCTTTTTTTTTTTTATTACGAATTTCTTCCTGTATCGTGGGTGCGTTTACAAACATTTAAACTGACATACACAAGACGCCAAGTTCCGGAACAACTATCTGTAGGCCATACAAATATTTTTTCCGTGCAGGAATTGAACTCGCGACACGCAGCGCAGCAGCCGATCGCTCAACCACTACGCCAACCATGTCGTCAATTTTTAAGTGAGAATCGGCATAAATTTATTTTTGTAGGTTTACGAAAATGAACTTACAACTAAAGGTATCTTTGTTTTTTGTGTGGCAAATCATCCAGTGACTTCTGCCGCTTTGGGTTAAGCGGGAGGGCGAGTCAGACCTTTGCTGACTAAAACCCACCCGTGTTCCTTCAGTTGCTTGTACCAGGGCCGCGGTAACTCTCATTCAAATTTATCCGCGACCCAGACAGGAACTAAATAACTACTAACATAATTATTATATTTGTAACTATATTGACATAACAGTCACTTATTTTTGGACGGTAGTAGGAAGTTGATACTTAACCATTTCTGGAATCAAAATATAAATATTATGTTTTCGGCTTCTTTGTAATTTATTTAGCACATACAGCACGACCGCGACGCAACAAAGGAATATGATTTTCAGCATTAAAATTGTTAGAAAAACACCAAATGTATTGTTAGTTAATCTATCTACTCAACAAGACCCCAAAAATTAAAACCACATAAAACTCAACAACTTTAACTACAATTAAATTCTTACACCATCAAAACCCATTTCAATTAAAACAATACGCCTCAAGTTCGGTCTTAAAAACTTGTACGTTAGTGTACTCTACTTAATCACCATTCCAATATATCTTATATGGTGTTGACTGTACAAGTATCCATGACAAAGCTTAAAGGGTCGTTAAACTCAGCTTAAATATCTGACACACGGTCGTTAAGTGAGTCGAGAGATATTGGGTATAAGGTACCCGATGCTAATAAAATGTATCGAGTAGTGTTGGCACGACTAATAAAATATATTGTTATATTTTAATTGTTTTCGAGTTACTGTTTTAACAATTGTTAGTCTGTGTTATAACTTATATTGTAACAAGATTATAATCTGGAATGTCAGCACAGGACACAAATTCACACGAATATAACCAAAACTTCACCTAATGTTTACTATTTTTTTTATTGTTATTGATATGATTTTCATGAATAAATTGTATAGGTAATTGAATAATAATAATTGTTGTCGCTGATAAAAGGGCTAAAATACCTGTTTTAGCAATTAAAGTTTTCGCTTGAAAAACACAGCCTAAATAATTCGTCTACAATTACTAAACATCCAAACTAAATCAGGACGCATGGCAAAGCACACCGCCAAGTTCGGTAAAAAAAAATTTTGTTTTTCATCGAACTTATTCGCCAGCAAGCTAGCGACATCTTTCTTCAATATTCCCGAACTACACAAGCCGGTTTAACAGTAGTAAATCAGTGCGGTTACCGCGGTCCTCCTGCCATCACTCTTGGTTAAACTCCCAAGGTTTACGGCATATGATCTATGGCGTGACGCTTAAAATCATGCTGAGATGGGAGAACTTGTCGTTGTTTGGTATACTGGGCTTAGCGGTTGGGACATAGTATGTCAATGTTGAGTTGTTTTAGAGATGGGTAAAAAGGATGAATATGCTTATGCATTAATGGATTATCTTTACTAAGTAACTCTTCGTTGACTAAGGATACATAACCTCTGGTCGCACGCAATAAAAGTCATGTTTTTATATAGAACCAAAATATTGAGGATCATACTTCCTATTAGGTACAAGTTGTAAATGCGAATTTTATACTGACAAGATTAGCGGTGTTCTGGCAATGAAGTGACGTAGATGACATTAGATATATTATAAGGGCAAAATAATGATATTCATGTTTGTATTTTAGCCATTGTTGCTAAGAAACATGCAATCCAAAGTAAAAGAATCATAAAAATAGAAGCCAACAATACGTCCTGATCAAAGAAAATTCTAGATTCCTAAACAAAAAAAGTTGTTCTACCACTATAACCGTTAAAATTCAATATAATAACGCATGTAGTTAATTATGATGGATAGTTACATCTAAATGTGCTACAATCTGAATAACCGTATGGTCAACGATCTCAAACTCGAATCTAATCTATCATCGTAGTTCAAAATCGTGTAGGAGACAAAACAATATATATTTTATCTGTGGTCTTTGAAAAAACAATCGACAAATAAGATGAATTGTCACGTTTTGAAGACATGGTTACTGTGTTAAGTATTTTAAAATGTATTGTGTCGAAAATAGAATTTGAATAAGTACTACTTATTCGAAATCTTCAAATATGGATGGACTGGACATGGAATTGAATTATTAAAATGGTGATGCAATGAATAAATTTGATAAAATTATTTTTTAGGTCACAGCACAACGGATAAAGAATGAAAAATATACTCGCCGAATATAAAACCTCATTTTATAAAATAGCTTAAAAAATATATCACTGCGTACCTAATCGATTAAAGAACTTGGCAAACTTTTAAATGGCGCTTTATTGGACTTTAATTGACCTAATTATCCCTCAAAATCCAAGACAAACGCCTTACCTTTTTTCCTATGAAATTCAATAATAAACCGAACATTCTCTCCAATAATAATTTGCATAAAAAGCAAGCTACCCTTTACGCCACGCATGGCATAACACAATCGTCTAAGGGCGGGGGAGGTGGGACAGGAATTTCCCGCTCTATTTCCCCGCCTGGACATCGAACCCACACTACAGAAGGGTTAGAATAGGTCGCGTGTAAAATGTCCCGGACATACCCTCCCGGAGTTATTTTTGGCGTTTTTTCGCGCAAATTCCTGTCAGGAGTAAATAGAGGCTTTGATCGTGTTGGTCGAAAATTTGGAGTCATTGGCTCTGTATGGTTTGGTGGTCTTCAAAGTGTGGGTATTTAGGTTTCCTAGGGATAGAAATAGAACTGATTGGGTAATTTTAGACTTGCCTAAGTAGAAATTGTTTTTTTTAAGTGTGACCACAATAGACTGATTTTTAGCCTTCAGGATTCTTACTACACAGACATCTGTCATTATAAGTGTTGTTAGAGCGTCTATAACCATTATTCCGCCTACCGAATAACAAATAAGATGTGTTGATATGATCACCCATCTGAAAACTTACCGTGTCCAGTGCAATGCAACAGAACTTCTGACATTTTTATTCAGATGAGTCCGCTCTTGAGCTCAATCTCGCCCCACGATGAAGCTAGCTAGTCTTGACCCGAGACCCCTTCTGCAATAAAACAAAAAAGTTTAACAATTCTAATAAACAAACGCAACAAACTTCAATCATAACACCGGCCAGATAGGCCTATCCTTCTCCCAAATGTAACGATCCGACTGAGCCGAAAGCTGCCTCAATTTGCTAAAAGCTAAAACATCAAAATACACAATTCATAGATATATGAATGAAATAGACAGTACTGGATGAGGTTGGTTTTATTTGGAGGCTGGATAACATATCTGGTGTTGGATATGATTTGTTCACAGGGAAGAATAAATGCTAAAGTAAAACTGTTAATTCTGGTAATACTTGCCTAGGGATGACGGTGAAGTTATAGTAAGAAAAAAATCTTTTTTGCAAAAAAATACTACCGACTTCCAAATGAAAAACTACAAAGTGAAAAATAACTTAACTTTTGGAAGTCGGTGTCTTTCGTAGGAACCATTTTTTTGCGATATGGACACCGACTTCCAAAAGTTAAGTTATTTTTCACTTTGTAGTTTTTCATTTGGAAGTCGGTAGTATTTTTTTGCAAAAAAGATTTTTAGTTTTACCTAATAGCAAGTTGTTTATTAAGGTCCCTATAACTCCAGAATAGATTAACCGAATAACATGAAACTTGAACATAACCGGTGAAATGAGAGATCTGCGTACCCCTTTAGAGCGTACTGGCGTGATGTTATTATGAAATGGTATAAACAACAAACAGACATGCGATTGCAGCAATCCCGAGAGTTTTGCCGTTATTTATTGAAGAGTTCTGTTGTGTATCTCCGAAGTTCTTCATCAGACCTTCACCAAATTAAAATGGGACCAATTTCGAAACATACTCTTTCAAACAAAAAAAGAATTTTCAAAATCAGTCCACAATTGACGGAGATATCGGTGAACATACATAAAAAAAAAAAAAAAAAAACATACAAGAAGTCGAACATAGAACCTCCTCCTTTTTTGTAAGTCGGTTAAAAACGAATTAGACAAACAAAATAACTGGCATAGCCCAAAGAATTGTCAAACTTAAGCGGCAACGGGTAGAGGCATATTGCTCGCAGAACGATTTCTACAAAATCTGGTCCTGGTTCTCTGGAGAAAGCTACAGTCGATACAGACTCATAAATTAGAGGGAAAGAGCCTTGATTACAGCACAACAGAGCTTGTTGGGCTTATAAGCCAATTTTAAAAGAAAAGTTTACCCGATTTTTCCGAAAAAGAACATCATCATCACTTCAGCCGCAATACGTCAACATTTGCCTTTATAGGCATCCAAGCTTTACCGAATCATTCGTTCCTGTGCTTCTCAAGATACCGACTCCTATTTTTAACCCACTTTCGAAAAAGGAGAAGGTTCTATGTTCGACTTCATGTTTGTTTGTTTTTTTTTGTGTTTGTTCACCGATATTTCCGTCAATTATGGACCGATTTTGAAAATTATTTTTTTGTATATCTGATGAAGAACATATACAACAGAACTCTTTAATAAATAACGGCAAATCTCTCGGGACTACTGCAATCGCATGTCTGTTTATTGATTATAGCATTTCATAACATAACATCACGCCAGTACGCTCTTAAGGGGTACGTAGATCTCTCATTTGACCGGTTATGTTCAAGCTTCATGATATTCGGTTAATCTATTCTGGCGTTATAGGAAACTTACTAAACAACTCGCCTATTAGGTAGGTACAACAAAAAAAAATCTACCGGCTTCCAAATAAGAAAACTACAAAGTGAAAAATAACTTTTTTTTGGAAGTCGGTGTCTTTCGTAGGTAACATTTTTTTGCGGTAAGGACACCGACTTCCAAAAATAAAGTTATTTTTCACTTTGTAGTTTGCCGGAAGCCGGTAGTATTTTTTTCTAAAAAAGTTTGTTTTTACTTTGAAGTCAGCCAAAAAGACATAGTATTTAACACAAAATTTAAGTCATTCTTAGAACCATTACATTCCAATCAATACAACCTCACACAAAATCCAGCATCCCATCATTTCTAGCACAACAACGCTCCATGTTCAACACAGTTTCGAACTAATTGAACTACAGCTTGTGAACTGGCCGCCATAACGAGTTAGGCCATCTTAGCATGAATTTATAATACATCCCTTAGTTATTTTGGTGTACGGTGGGCAGAGGCAATTTTGGCTGTTCGGGTTTTAGAAAAGTGTTTGGCTTTGTAGTGTTGTCTTTCTCATAACCTAAAAAGCTCGTCAGTTTCATACAATAAGTATTATCGCCCAGTGGAAAAAAAAAACAATTGAATACCTTACATTAGGAAAAATCTGGTAAATATTCACTTTTCACTCATTGTTGTCGCAAAATTAACCGGATTAGCGTTACATTAAGAAGATAATCAGAAGCGTTCTTCTATCTGCTTCATCATCTTCATCTTTGGATCTTTTACTCCAGATGGTCTATTTTTTTCCTTTATTTTTTTCTCTGGTCTATAAGCTGTCAAATCCACCTGAATTTTAAATTTAAACTATCCACCAAGTGTGGCGATTTTGACCTCTCAATGCAGGTGTGCCATAACCCATAACCCATTTCCACCAGCACACGTTAAAATGCATATTAACGAAATAATTTATCTCCCCGTAAAACCGAGCTTAACGAAAATAACACCGCATTATTTCATTAATACGAAACAGCACTAAAACCGACTCGAAAACAACGAAATAATTACTACAGCACTAAACTTAAGACCCGCTTATTTCACTCGTTAGTAAAACTTTGGTCCAATATGGCCGCCATATTGGTCCGCAATATTGGGCCAAACTAAAACAAACGACCAATAAATATCACCAAAAAGAATTACCAGAATAACTATCTCATAACTGTTTCTATTAATAACGGAAAATTCAAGATGGCGGACGATTATTTATTGGTTACGGCCTTCATTACCGTACGTGTTTTCTTTTGACGTCATGATAGTGTTGTGACAGTTTTGGTTTTTAGTTTAGCAGGTTCTTGCAGACTTTTATAGACCTCTGATACCCAATGTAAGTGCGCTGGCAAAATATGCCATACATGCTGGACGCCATGCAAGTGATCATACACCTACACCGATTTTCCATCGACTTACAAAGAAGAAGAAGCAGACTATTAACGCAATTAACCTAACTGCAGCTAGTTTGACAGCTGTCAAAAATGACAAACGTCACTATATGACGACAAAGTCATTTTCACTCTTTACTAGACCGCTTATTTATAAGATTCCTTCGACATAATATCAACTACGGTCAGTTATTTACGATCTAATGGAGAGTCCCTAACTTGTTTGTTAGTAAACATGAACTAAACACCAATGCAAAACATCTTAGCCAAATTAATGTTGCAAGGGACGACCCCATCAAATATACATAAAACTACCCTGTATCTTAACAATCAGAAACGGAAGTACCTACATGTCAAGAGTTTTAGTTTTGGACATTTTGTCGCTATCACAACCCTACAGAGTGTCCAAAACTTGGCATACAGGAGCAACTTGGTCATCCCTAGTGTCTCCGTCCCTTTCGTTCATGCAGGTGTCGTAATCTGTTGTCTCTCTCACCCTTTTTGTAATTAATAATGTATGAAACCCGTAGACGCTATGCATCATTATGACGTACGGCTAGCTCTTAGCCCATTGTAGCGTTGACAAAAAAAGCTTGAATTTAATTGATACTAGTTGATTTATCGTGGCTAGGTGAATTGCAAGTGGTTCTTTTAACATGTCATATTATTTATTTTAAAAACAACTTTATTCTTTTATTGAGTTGTTGTGTAAAAAGCTGTTTTATTGATACATGCCTGAAGACACGTCTTGTGGCTTTTATTAATAAGAAATTGACATGTTAAATGCTCGATAAATCATTGATGTCATTGCCATTTTGTTTTCAATGAATAGGAATACTGTTATCCGTACTAATATAATAAATTCGAAAGTAACTCTGTCTGTCTGTCTGTTGCCTTGTCACGTCCAAACCACTGAATGGATTTCAATGAAATTTGGCAAGGAGATAGATGGCATCCTGGGGAAAGACATAGGCTATTTTTTGTCTTTAAAAATAAATAAAAACGTATGTGGGTAGGGAGGCCAGTTGACGGGAGCGAAACCGGGGACAGCTAATAGTGAATAAATTCTTCGTATAGAACCTTTGTAAGTAAAGAGTTATTGCCAAGAGGTTATGTATGAGACTGCATAAATTACTTAGCCAACAATACATAATTATAATTATATGTAAGTACCTAATTAATTTCTGCCATTTTCAATTCATAAATATGCATGGGCACGCAATGCACGTGTTGTTTAAAATGTAGGCCAATTTTGAATGTCAAAAGAAAACAATGCAGTGCATAGATATAGAAAACAAGAAAATTTGTTTATATTATCCATATTACAATAATTTAATTAATAAATCATACTAATGTTATAAATGTGATATTATATTTTATAAAATAAATAATAGTTTCGGTATCCGACCAGTTTCGGACTAAAACGCACCCATTATTGAATGTTTTTTACCGACTTAAAAAAAAGAGGTAATCCATTTGACACGTGTAATATTATTATAATTGCACTATATTCATATAATTATGTTACTCTGTATGGGCTTCCAAACACGTGTCCCAATTTTCGTTGTGTATGTTTGCATGTACCTATGTTTAATTGTCCACGCACTTCTACGATTATTCATTTTTATTGGATTAAGTATCTCTTAACTTAGGGAACAGTGCAAGTTTATCAAAATCGGTTCGACAATTTTCAAGACATGGAACATACAAGTGAATGTTTTGGCGACAAACAGCACAAATGTGTAAATTAAGTTATTATATGTATTTTGTTTGTCAATCCTTTAGGTACTTTACTATAGAACTTGCTCACTTTTTAGTGACAGGGTACAAAAACTAAAAAGAGAGAAATAAAAACATTTTCACAAAAAATAAACCGCCTTTTAATAAAAACGAAGCACTAAAAAGTGCAAAAATAACTTTCGTTTCGGAAGTCGATGTTGAAAAACGATAAAAACAAGAGATACCAAAGACACCGAAATCCGAAACGAAAGTAATTTATGCACTTTTTAATGTTTTGCTTTAGAAATCAGTATTTTTTTTGTGAAAAAGTTTTTTTTTCAATTCCAGATGCATGAATATGAAAAATGAGTTTCGTACATTGCTTTTGCCTTCAACCATTTTATTATAATGTGGTAGGTTTAAAAAAATCATTAATATGGATTAGCCAGAGACAATTAATCGCGACGTGGATGTTCTGTGACATATTCGCGAGTGCTTTTTAATTAAAATAAACTTGGAATGAGTAATTGTTCGTCTACTAGGTTCTTAAGGTATACAGGAACATGCTTACTTTTAAAATGTGATGTGTGTGTGTGTTTTGTGTGTTATGTGTGTGTGTGGGTTGTATATGTGCGCACGTAAATTAAATCATTTGATAAATAGGAATATGGTTCTCACATACTTACAAATATTGCAAACGAGAAAAACAAGAAGAGAAAAAAAATACAATAATTATGAATATATCAATTAACCAGTTTGATTTTGTCTACAATAAAGATTGCCCTATGGAGAAGATTGTTGTGTGTGAGGTTTTGTTTTGTGGTGTGATGTTGTGAGTATGTAGTTCTATGTATTTGTGATGTTTATTTTGCGAAAGTTAGTTTGCCATATTTAAATTGATGCCAGTTAAGTCTTCTTTTTTGGGCAACTTGCTTTGGTTTAATCATTTACTATATCTATCAAACGCAGTGAAAATCGTAGGATTTTACTATGAGACGCCACCCACGTAATAAGAAAAAAAGAAAAAGTATCTAACAAACGAAAAAATAATAGAGTAGGTAATTTTTTTTCTCCATATTAGATTCAGCTTTTCTTGCGTGATAGAAGTTCTTCTCAAAAATACCTAATTAATCTAAAAGAAATTAAGAAAGAAAGAAAATGAATTCGTTTCGCAAAAAAATATTTTCGACATTGTTCTGCTGACGTTAGGTACCTAAGTACCTAAGTGAAAGAGTTTTTAGTTATTTATTCATTTAGTTATATCACGTTATATACAAAACATATATATAGTACGAAAGGTCGCTTTAAGTGGTTTCAGCATAAAAATATTACGTTGCATGCTTAAATGTAATTTGGATCTAGAGATATCTTAAGAAAATAATAAGATTGGAGTTGTAATTACTGATCTAATTTCGTGTTCAGTAATAAATAAATTTTTCTGACGATTGTTCTGTGATCCTAATTTTATTTTTCGTTTATTGAAAATGCGTTGTATTAATGTATTGTAATATTTTTCTTTAATAAGAAAATTCAACAAAGATATTGCCTACTAGATACCTATTATTTAGTTGTTTCAAAATTTAATAAACATTATTTATGCTTTCTTAAAAAAAATAACCTCTAGAAATTAAAATATCTTTGTGTAATGTGTAAACAAGTTGTACTAATTATGTTTTTCTTTTATTTGCAGGTAAGACATGATGCCGCCATTTTTATTAGAAAACGAAATATGATAAGTATTGTTGTAATCTGTGGTAAATATTACACTCTTGATTTAGTAATGCTTCATGGTAGGTAATTAATGCTACACACAGCGCCACCTATTGACTCTTTATGATCACTATTTTATAATTACTGTCATGGCCTCTTACGATCACAAATTCACAATGTAATTTGGATAAAGATTATTTTGTAGGGTTCCGTACGACAAGCAACGTCTGTCTGTCTGTCTGTCACCAGGCTGTATCTCATGGACCGTGATAGCTAGACAGTTGAAATTTTGTTCGTTTAAACTGTTGCCGCTTAAAAATAAATACGCTTAATATTACTACTGGCCTAGTTTATTAACATCACGAAAAACTCCATCACTCCCATTTATACTTGGTTAAAAAAAAAACTTAAAGATCAATTTGTAGGTATAGGTATCTACCTATAGGCTATAATGTCTAGGTAACCTCAAATCAATGACAACAATCCATTTCAATTTCTCTAAAACCAAACTTTGAAAGTAATTCCAAATCACCCGATTGAAGTATCGTTCCCTTTCTCCAAAATTATAATGGAAGCA
Organism: Orthosia gothica; assembly: GCA_949775005.1. Classification (NCBI taxonomy): domain Eukaryota; kingdom Metazoa; phylum Arthropoda; class Insecta; order Lepidoptera; family Noctuidae; genus Orthosia; species Orthosia gothica. The sequence goes on along the minus strand of OX459060.1, from coordinate 8,194,861 downwards.
TAACTCTTCAATATTTACAGTTACATCCTTACATCATCTCCATCATACTTAAACGCCCACCCATCCAATTCCTGGCCTTGCATTACTCAACGGCAACCACAACAATCTACTATGACATAACTAAGCCATACCTCTAGCCACCTTTCACACCACACAACATTCAACCTTTGATTCTTAACAATAGACTCCAAATTCAATTGTTTTTACTTTCAAAACTACCATAGAAATTGCACCAGTTAATTTTGAACCGTGTGGCTTAAAAAATAGTTTTCAAATTCAATTGTCGTCTGTTCAAAATTTACATAGAGTAGATACATCTCGTATTTAAATTCGATAGACCATACGTTATCCGGTACGGTTACAAGAGAAGCGTTTTAACTATGGCATGCTTCGGTTTCAATTAAATAGATTATCGAATATTTATTTCGAATTTTCGATAGTTAATGTAGGGAGGGTAATTGTGGTCTGTATTGGTGTTGCATGGTGTTGTAATGGGCTGTTATTTTGAGAGGGGCTTGCTGTTAAGTGGAATAGCTTGGGTCGCGCAAAATGTTTGAGATTTAGTGTCGAGAAATTCATAGTTGTATGCTGCCAGAGGATTCAATGAGCAATCATACTTATTTTATTAAAGACAAGTTACTAGGTAGAAAACATTCAGCTTTATAAGATTTCTTCCTATTAAACTTTTTACCTTTTCAGACTTAAAAACATATTAAATGTAAAAATATTATGAAATCGATATAGAAGGTTGTATTTGTTGTACAGCTATTTAACTGAGTTAGTACAGGTGAAAGATAGTTTGAGAACATAAAATATTCAAGAACATAGGACTAGAAGATTAGATTAGAGCAAACCTCAAATGTTCACCCCTGCTGTCAATATTAAAGTCAAAGTCAAAAATATTTATTTCAACTAGGCCATTAAGCGGCTCGTTTGAACGTCAACAATTAAAATTTACAGGTAATAATTATTGATTCTACCGTCCATTCGGAAAAGTAGCTTGATTTGATAAATAGGAACATGGTTCTCACATACTTACAAATATTGCAAACTTATTTAAAATACTTAATTCAACAGCAACGGAACAGTGTGTGAGTTAATTAATACATTAACTAAGAATAGATAAATAAATTAACAAATTTGATTTTGTTTACACTAAAGATTGATTAGTTATGTTAGTAAATATTGTAGCTGCACTTTGGTCAGAGTATAGGTTACTGTGAGTTAAGTTTTTCACACAAGTGCGCCTAATTATTACCCGACTGCCGAAGGAGGGTAATGTGTTTATATATATTAGTAGCTGACCCCCGCGGCTTCGCTCTCGCCAACTGGCTACCTACATACCTACCTCCTACCTACCTACCTACCCTACCTACCATAACTACCCTATCCACCTACCCTATCTACCCTACCTACCCTACACTACTTACCCTAAACTACCCACCCTCTACCCTACCTACCTACCATTTTGTTGAACTATTTATTTGAATAAGAAATAATGCTACTATACGAATGTAACCAACTTTTATTTATATCGACGGCGGCGATTATTTAAAATTTAGAACATAAAAGTGTACATTGTGAGTCAATCTTAAAAGATAGACATATGCAGTCCCGGACTTCTTTTTTAGAACTTTTAAAGAGGATCAATTCCACCATACATGATATTTACGTAACTTAAACCTTTTACGCAGGGCACGCAACGGAAGCTCTCAAAAATGTTTTTTTTTTTGCCCGTTTTTGCAACATTTTTCATTTATGCTCCGCACCTATTGGTCGTAGCGTGATGTTATATAGCCTATAACCTTCCTCGATAAATGGAAAATCCAACAAAAAAAGCATTTTTCAATTCCAACCAATAAGTGCCTGAGATTAGCGCGTTCAAACAAACAAACAAACTCTTCAGCTTTATATATTAAGTATATTATTATATATATACTTTACTACCTATAACTTCAGAATAATAAAAGCCTGTCACTTCACCACAAAACTGACAGAAAACGTTAAAGAAATTCAAATAACATGACAACTTCAAACCGAGTACACGTCGTCACTCAACATTTTTTGTTTGCTGTTACAACATCAGCTTTCAGCGGTTTCAGGCCGGAGCGTGAATCCGGCCTGTCGAGCGTGTCTGAAAACTTCCTACCTACAAATTATTTCAAGCCCAATTGTTTGCGAAACCCCTACCATGTGTCACGGCGTTATTTATGTCTTTATTATAAGAGAAAAGTTTAGTGTTTTCGGCGAAGGTAAATTCTAACTTTCTGGGTGTTTTTGGCAAGCTTTGTGCAATGTCAAATTTAAGACGATGACTGTCGCCAACGACCTTGAGGGAACAAAACGCTCGTTAAACAACCGCGCGACTCAAAATTTAGTAGTTTTTTGTACTTTCTTTATTATTGTGACTTTAAAAAAAAAGTCTCAGATCAAAATGTAGATAATTAAATTGTATTTGAAATGGTTTCGACTTCACTAAAATACGCCCAGCTGTTTTGGTGCGATTGTCGTGTTTTTGTCCGTTTTAGACATAACTTTAGAATTAATTACATTATGTTATACGAAGATAACTCAAAATTTTCTTAGATCAAATTATTAAGAAAATGGTCTAATGTAACATATTTTTTTGCCAAAAAATTACGGCCAGCCGTTTAGATGTGATTCTCATTTTAAAATCAGCTACTCAGGGGTATCTGCGCCTTAAGATGACTGACTGGGTCTATTTTAGGGTACCTATAACTTCTAGATCATTAAAAGCTTCTACTATTTCTTAATTAGACTATTGTATGAAATACAAAAAATTATAGAGCACAAGCCTCCAGGACTGTGTAAAAAAATTAGGACCATATCGCCAATTATCTTACTTCTTACTAATATTATAAATGCAAAAGTTTCGATGATGTATGTTTGGTACTCAATCACGCCAGAACGGATGATCGGATCTGGATGAAATTTGGCACAGGGATAGATTTTAGTCTGGAATAGCACATAAGCTACTTTTCTTTCCGGTTCATGTTCCTTTGGGATAAGAAAACAGTTTTCACGCGGGTGAATCTGCTGACAGAAGCTAGTAGTGTATACTTAGTTACAATCTAAGGTATATGGACTAGATATGGGTTTCTCGTGAGTCAGGTTTGAAGCCGTTGATTTCCCATCCATAGAGATGGTTTAGAAATGGGGTTTTACTCATCAGATAGATCGTCTATAGACAACAAAAAAAATCGAATGAAATCCCAAAACAGAAGAAATCTTTTTTTTTTTTTATCTAGCTTTTTTCGTATTGTTCTCAGAAAACCCTTTCATTTGAAATCCATATCATAGCAGTGCACAAAAAATTACTGGTCCGTCTTACTTACTTGGGCCGTCCGCCATATTGGATTTAGAATGATCACTCTCATCACTTACCTGCATTGTCATCCAAACTAAACGTGTATGCAAAATTTCATCTCAATCGCTGGACGATAACTGCTTTAAAATTCAGTTGCAAGATTGATCCGAATACACTTACATACATACATACATTGCAAGTTAAATAAAAGCTTGTAAAATCAACCCATTTCACCATCATTTCTCATCATCCTGTATCTTTATCATTTCAAAACATCACATGGTAGGGGTTAAAACTTCAGTTCACATCTATTTTAAAGGCTTCAGTAAAGAAGACAACACACTGTAGAGTTAAACTTGTCACGAACAAGTGTTAGCTCCCGACTTTGTTCACCAAACGTGCAATACTATGGTCATTTGCACAGCTATCTCGGAAACTTGGTTTTATCGTTGTTTGTCGATTAGACACATGTGTTTTTGCTAATTGCAGTTGCAGTGGTGATATTTGGAATTGGAATCAGCCTGCATTATTGTCTTGCTGCTTAGCTTGCTTACTAAAAAGTTAGGCACTTCCAGGTTTGCCTAAAAATACATCAGTCAAATGCAGAAATTGGAATCTATTTCGGGATTTGACGAAAGGCGTTGGTCTAACCTAGATGAAAAAGTTAATTCAAATAATCAAAAAATCCTACTGCTTAAGAAGCGAATCGTTCGCTTCGGTTTTTTGATTTATAACTTTTTAGTTAACATTTAAACATGTAAGTGTTATATATTTTTCAAATCACCTCCAAAAATCCTTTCTTTTCATACCCCACAAGATGGGGCTGGAAAAATTTGGTGCACCACAATATGGCGCCCAAAAGCCATGATTTTTTTATTTACCAATTTTAATGTAGCCAGTGACACTCGCAAGGTTTCGAACGAATCGATTGACGTAAGAATCATCAAAATCGGCCAACGCGTTTGCTCTCTAGAACGCCACATAGGAACAAACATACATACATACATAGACTGATAAACAAATTGCCCACCTTTGACAGTCGGTTGAAAAGGGCATTGATCACCCTGTTTGGTTATTGATTAAACCAGATTTCTTGTTAATCTTAGTAGCTATAATAACAAGCTTTATTTCGCGGCTCCGCCCCCGTAAGTCCGAACAGGAACCGTGCATTTTTTTGAAATCTAAATATAATAGTGCAGTTTCTTATGGAAACAATCTCAACTCTTCATAAGATAAGTTAAGACTAGGTCGACTCTAGAAAACAAAAATAAGATCATCAAAATTCCAGTACAGTAAAACAAATATCGCAAAATATGAAAATAATAAAAGTAGGTACAAAGAGAACCCATCCTCCATAACTCCATCAGCTTAAGCCAACGGTGCCAAAACAAGGCGCAACGTTACACGTTATTAAGTCACGCCTAAATTCGGCCGCAGCGCCTAAAATATACTGAAAGCGCCCAAAATTCGGACGAAAGCTATCCTGCGTCTATCCCGGGGGCAGTTAAAATCACAGATTCCCTTATGAAAAGCAAACAATGCTGGTTTTGCGTAACTTTCGGTTGAAGGCACAAGTTTTAATCAAAAGAGATGATTACATAAATAGGTTTTTTAACCGACTTCAAAAGTATGTTCTCAGTTTGACCTGTATGTACGTTTGTCCGCGATTTTCTCGAAGAATCTATTTCGATGCGGTTTTCAGAAAAGTATTTGTTACATTCTGTAAAAGGTTTTGGTATACAACAAGTGGATACTCCGTGACGTTGTCGTCCGTATGGATCCGTTATATGTATGTATATTTATCCACGCATTTCGCCGAAACTAGTAATTGGATCATGATCATTATTTTTTTATTGGATTAAGTATCTCTCAACTTTGGTCTTAGTGCAAGTTTCACCAAAACTGGTTTGGCAGTTTCCAAGATATGGAGCATATAACCAAACTCTGTAGCGAAAACAGCACGAATGTGTAAATTGAGTTATTATGGGTATTTTGTCAATTCTTTATGTACCTTAATTTGAAACTTGCTCAATTTGTAGTGATGGTGTACCGAAACTAAATAGAGAGAAATAAAAACCTTTATTCTGCCTATAAAGGTAAAAGGTAGGTAAATGTAAAAGATACTTACCTACCTACCTGTGAAATTTCCCTGTTGACTAGGTAACTCACTTTATTTTATTTTATTGTTTGTTATGTGCGAGACTCAAATAAAAATAATGTTCTGCGTAGGTACCTACATTTTTCTACATTTCTAGAAATTGTTAGTTGGGTGGCACATAATAGATCATTTGTTGACTTAATATTGATTGCTTATTATTGTTATGTTTCTCGCGGGACTAAACAGGCAACACTAAAAAGCTGATCAAAGATTTCAGATCCCAACTTACTTCTCATTCACAAGCTGCTCCTGATCTCTCTTCATCCTCGTCAGCCAAAAAATAAACTCCTTTCACGTCACCGGAAAAATCCACGAAAATTCTAAAACAAGATCTCTGAAAAGAATATGACGAAAAATAAAATAAAAATATCAACAGACTCACCCCTGCAATCGAAGTGTAAGACCAATATTATTCTTCATAGCAGCTCAAGCAGGATTATGGCGACACAACCCCTCACATGCGCGTCAAATACCGAGACCGAGACCCGATACATCGGTATCGGTCTACCAGCAAATCTTCAAAAGCGACTAAAACCTGTCCCTATTACGAAAATCTCCTATAAATCAATTATCAGTGTGCAACATTTGTCAACGTAACCCTAAAATGCCTTACGTAGGGTACACCTGAACGCAGCAACCACCTGCGAATGTCGTCTAGAGTTAAGCCGATAATTACGGGATTATTCCCCCTCAGTCTGGATCCCCTTTCCTGTCTCGCCCCCCACTTCAACCCCCCCACTCCACTTTGCTTCAATGCACCACAGTATGTGAGCTAATGGTTTTAGGGGTATAATTTTTCGTCTGATGGGGTTTTTTCGTGAATAATTCTAGCGAAATTATTTTCTAGTGCACTTGTGGGGAAGTGTTTCTGTTGGTCGATTGTTTGATGCAAGGTGTGTAATGGCGTCTTGTGTAAAATATAATGTAGAATGCGTAGGCTTTGAAATATTTTTTGGGTAGGTAATTTTATTATTTTCGTATTCACATTTCGGAGGAGTTCGTGGCTAAATAATAACAGCCGCATGGGTTGATCTTCAAGGTTAAGCAACGCTTGACAAGTTACAACATAGCGAGATTCCTCCGTGCCTCGGAAAGCACGCTAAGCCGTTGTTCCCGGCTGTCATTTGAAGATCTTTGACAGTCGTTACGGGTAGTCAGAAGCCTGCGATCTGACTGACACCAGTCTTGCCCAGTTAATGTGTTGTGGAGGTCAGATAGGCAGTCGCTCCATGTAAAACACTGGTACTCAGCTAAATGAGGTAAGACTGGAAGCCGACCCCAATATAGTTGAGAAAAAGCTAGGCAGTAAGTTCACATTTTTGTAAAATTTTAATCCGTGTTCGTAAGTAAGTGAAAAAAAAACCAGTTTTGATTTCTTAAAATAACTACACAAATAAAAATTCTGAAGACATTTCCGTCTCTACTTTCGAGGTTTTAGATCCTCGAAATTGGTACCATTTCACTTGCCAGAACTGTTAAACACAAGTGGTTCAAAACTCAATTAAACAAACGATTGCCCTACATTCTATACAAGCAACTACACCAAATATCACCGCGTAGGGAGCCAATGCAATCCTCTCAAGACATCTTATTAGACCAAGTTGGATTGCCTCGTAATTTATCACAGTTATTGCAAGTTTTCGGGTCGGTATGACCCGACGCGGTGAAACAGGGTTAAACGTAGCTGAAGGAAATTGGTTTCAACGTTACTAACAATTGGGATAGTGACCTAAAATTATGGTTTGTTCCATCAGGTAGATTAATCAAAATCATTGTTTTTTTTTTCTACAACTTTAACAAAAAATAACGATCATACAGTGCATTGAAATTTCGCGTGACATCATATTTTAGTACTTTTCATTCAAAAGTGACATTACAAGCTCCTACTCCAACTTTTGATGCGCTTTTTCTTTTTAATTTTATTTAAGGCGGTACCCCGAGCAAAACGCCGCGCAAGCCGTTTTTTGTGCTGTTTTTAGGAGCTATCTACTCGTTATTTAAAAAGAAATATCAATTAATAAAAATACATTAAATTTCTACATAATATTGATTCTAAAATGGTAGATTTAGTTTTTTTTTAAATGTTGTATATATTTCACTAATCGCCTTCCAAAAAAACATAAAAATGTGAAATAATTATTGATATTATGCATCTCATCGTAAAGTGTTTATTAATTATTTTTTGTACTAACACTAATGGATAGACCATTTAATAACCGGACATTTTTGAACATTTTTGTAGTTTTTTTTTTTCAAAACGACCAAAATTCGATTTTATAAAGATTTTATTCTAAAATCTGGGCGTATTCACTACTGTAATTCATGCGCCACCAGTGCCGCTAGACCAATAGGAATGCTCATATCTCATGCCGATTTTTTGGTCAGGGTACCGTCTTAATAAAGCAAAACATACGTGTCCAATAAATATTATTTAATAATTTGACGGACAGATTAAATAGAACTATTAGTTTTTTTACCCAGGAATCATTCCTATTGATTTCTATGCTCTCAACAATTAATTATTGTTTTGCTAATTAATTTGATTATGACTACTGTGTATACATATTGATTGAAATAATATTAAATTCAATAGAAATTATTGAGCTTATTATGGTGGAAGTGTGGTTTAATCCAATCTGTAGACTTAATCATTGTAATTAGCAGGATTGCGAAATGCTCTTGACTTGTATGAAATCATTTAAGATTGTGGTGTTAGTAAACGCACCCACCCATAACATAAGTAAATCATATTTACATCTCTCATGTTCGGTAAGTAGGTTCTTATTACCTCCAAATGGGGCTTGTAGGTGACTAATTAGCGCTCTAGGGTAATAATGTAGCTAGAAAAGCCCTAGGGCGGTAAGTAATTTAAAAAAAAACACTTCTTTCTTTCAAAAACTTCGCGTACATCTAATCATCATACTGGCAATAGACATAATGCATTCAGCCCAATGACCAAAGAGGTCGCTTTGCTATTCAGCCTTGTCTTCGTGTGAGTATAATAGTCATCAAGGAGTTTTTGGCGGGATTTTTTCGAGTGAAGTTCAGCGGTTGTTAATATTATTTGCAAATTGATTCCTAGTGGATATTGTTATATAAAATTGGTGCAGTTTTGTGTCTCAACTGTCTACGCAACTGGACAATATGTGAATTCATTGACAGAAGCGATTTCAGGATAGTGAAGCGGAGAATTTTATTGTAGTATTGACTACCTCCGCAAAGCTTACTGGGAAGGCTGACTCGATACAATTTGCTGCCAAATACTCCAAAAACTATTAGAATCTGTTACACCCGTATTCTAATGCATACTAAAGAATGTTAAAATTGCACTGAAGATTAGGCGGTATGGTCCAAGACCTTAGCCTGCCCGAGAAGGAGGAACAAAAAAAAAAAATTTCATCAATTTTAAATATCGAACGGCGAAGCTCAATTTCGTTCTTGAAAAATAAATATTTTTTTAAATGTTTTATTCTTGTAATGCCGGTTTTTTTCTACTTACCTCACAATCGAGATGTAAAGCAGAATAGTTAGCTCGGGTGTAAGCACCAATTGCACCCTCGAACTATAGGCGCCCTCGCTGCGCTCGTGCGCCTAAATATCTTGGGCTGCAATTGATGCCTTACAGCCCTTGGCTACTAATCTACTATAAATGGAATATTAATTTATTTTACTAGCTGGGTAGAAAAAACTTTAAAATTGCAATGGTATCGACTCAAATCACATTGGCTCCCGCAACTTAGTTTTGAGTTAATTTTATCCCCATCACACGAGGTTAATTCCAGCTTATTCAGACAGTTATTGGCAGGCCAGCAATCAGTCTCTACACACTTAATGCATTACTGCAGTTTTGAGACCGACAGGTGTCTCAGAGACCCTAACTTAGGCGGCTAGACTGCAGGTAACACTTTAGGGTAGAAAGCTCAAGTTTCCGTATTGGACGTATCAAGTCTGGTACTGTCTGACGGCATAGTGGTTTCTATATATAAAATATTAATGATTTAAGTGTGTCTAAGTTTGACTGGATCACCTACGATTTTACATTTAGATATTGGCTTAAGTTAGTGAATTTTTAACCAATAGAAACGTTCTCTGCCGTCGTAATTGCAAAGGCAGTACTTGAAAATTGTTTGAACAGTTTGGAAATAAACGCCGTAAAGTTATTTATTGATACCTAAGCAACAAGTCAATGTTATATATTTTTTTAATTGTACCTAAAAATATATTTAAAAAAAAGCATTGAGATAATATGTACTACGTACTAGAGAAGCTATCCTAAGCAAAATACATGCTCCATTTTGTCAATTTTGACAAGAGTTTAAACTAAAAATTCGCTGCAGCGCTGAAAAAATAATTAGTCGTCTAACAAAACAATATAAACATGCAGCGCTATAGCGCTTCTAAGGTGTAGTTTTCTCGCGACCAAAAAGACGGAAGCGCCGTGATTTTCATGGCGCTTACGCGTTTCGTACAACGTTCTGCAACACCTTGTCATTCATATAGACTAAATTGCTGACTGACTACAGAAGTGACATAGCTTTATACCTAACAAGCTCCATTAGAATGCACACTTTTTTCATAATCTATATATATAAAAGAAAGTCGTGTTAGTTACTTCACTTATAACTCAAGAACGGCTGAATCGATTTAGCTGAAAATTGGCAGGGAGGTAGCTTAGAACCAGGAGAAGGACATAGGGTAGGGTAGGGTAGGGTAGGGTAGGGTAGGGTAGGGTAGGGTAGTGTGGGGTAGTGTAGTGTAGTGTAGGGTAGTGTAGGGTAGGGTAGTGTAGGGTAGTGTAGGGTAGGGTAGGGTAGGGTAGGGTAGTGTAGGGTAGCGTAGGGTAGTGTAGGGTAGCGTAGGGTAGTGTAGGGTCGGGTAGGTTAGGGTAGGGTAGGGTAGTGTAGGGTAGGGTAGGGTAGAGTAGGGTAGGGTAGTGTAGGGTAGGGTAGGGTAGGGTAGGGTAGGGTAGGGTAGGGTAGGGTAGGGTAGTGTAGGGTCGGGTAGGGTAGTGTAGGGTAGGGTAGGGTAGGGTAGTGTAGGGTAGGGTAGGGTAGTGTAGGGTCGGGTAGGGTAGGGTAGTGTAGGGTCGGGTAGGTAGGGTAGATAAATGTTTGGTCTTTTTATGGCAAAACAAAGTTTGCTGGGTCAGCTAGTTTATTATAAGTTGAAATAACCATAATAGAGTAAAATAAACTTTTGTATTTCTTTAATTAAAATATATACAATGCGGTTACAATAAGTTAAAAACATATCAAATCAGAATAGGAAATTTTACAATTCGCTTGAAACACGAAGCTTCTGTAGGTATATTTTTAACCGACTTACCAAAAAGGAGGAGGTTCTATGTTCGACTTCTTGTATGTTTTTTTTTTTTTTTTTTTTTTTTTTTTTTTTTTATGTATGTTCACCGATATTTCCGCCAATTGTGAACCGATTTTGAAAATTCTTTTTTTGTTTGATAGAACATGTTTCGAAATTGGTCCCATTTTAGTTTGGTGAAGATCTGATGAAGAACTTCGGAGATATACAACAGAACTCTTCAATAACTAACGGCAAATCAATCGGAATTGATGCAATCGCATGTCTGTTTATTGTTTATATACCATTTCATAACATAACATCACGCCAGTACGCTCTAAAAGGGTACGCAGATCTCTCATTTCACCGGTTATGTTCATGTTTCAAGTTATTCGGGTAATCTATTCTGGCGTTATAGGAGCCTATTTTAGGTAGGTAAAACTAAAAAGGGAAAAATAAAAAAACTTTTTAGCAAAAAAATACTACCGACTTCCAAATAAAAAACTACAAAGTGAAAAATAACTTTATTTTTGGAAGTCGGTGTCCATTTCGTAAAAAAATGGGACAAAGCAAGACACCGACTTCCAAAAATAAAGTTATTTTTCACTTTGTAGTTTTTTATTTGGAAGTCGGTAGTATTTTTTTGCTAAAAAGTTTTTTTATTGCTTAGTAATAATCGTTTATCGTTGTGCAAAAATCGCGTCGCAAAAAAGTCACTCAAGCTAATTGACGATATTTTCGTACCGATTGGTAATACGATAAAAAAACTTTTTTGCAAAAAAATACTACCGACTTCCAAATGAAAAACTACAAAGTGAAAAATAACTTAACTTTTGGAAGTCGGTGTCTTTCGTAGGTAACATTTTTTGCGATATGGACACCGACTTCCAAAAGTTAAGTTATTTTTCACTTTGTAGTTTTTCATTTGGAAGTCGGTAGTATTTTTTTGCAAAAAAGTTTTTTTATTATAATAATTATGTTTATTTAGTTACCCCTAAACAATATAAGTTTAGTTTACTTTTGACGCTTTGATAAATAATTATTAGTCTGATCAATTTTAGCTTCGTGCTTCAAGCGAATTGTTGTGTATTTGTTTATGATGGCCGTATCAAATGTGTTCGGTGATTTAAAGTGCTTGGTTGATCAAAAGAATGTTGAAGCAAAGATGTAAATACTTCCTTGTTAATAAAATATTCCAAAGTATTAACAGTAATGTAACTGAAATGGTATTTAGTAGAGAGACTGATTCCACCACTTTGTTTTATAAGTTTTCTTATTACAGTTTCAGTGGCGATACATATTTTATATACGTCTTCTGTGGAGTACGACAAGCCACCCATATGTTTAATAGTAATTAGTTTATGATGTGGTAGCCTTTCTGATGTACTTAAACTATCCACACATATATCGCATTTTAATGACTTTGTCAGTATTCGAGAAACGTACCCAGATATGTATCCGACGATCAACTGGGAACCAAATGGGATTTGTTCGCAACTGAGTATGAGCAAAAATTAAAATGTAAATTAAGTCTTACATTATGTAAAAATTGTTTTTCATCTTTCATTTTTATCTTTTTTCATTGAATAACCACAGTTAGTTCTTTTTCTAAATATTTATTTATTTATTTAAACTTCATGTACAATGGTGATACATAGGCGGACTTAATGCAGCAAGGCATTCTCTACCAGTCAACCTTTGGGTTAAAAAGAACACAGCAGTGGTAGGAGTACAAAAAAATAAAATAAAGATGAACAATAATTAAAATTAGAATGAATGGATGGAATGGATTAATACGTGGGACACTCAGAAAGTTTTGCGAAACTAAAAAAAATTGTTCTATACGTACATATATTTTTATTAAATCTTTTCAAAGTACTTTCCACCAGCCTCTATACAAAGATTCATGCGCCTAAACCAGTTTTCAAAACACTTTTTCCAGTCCGCCGCAGACACCTCGTTTACAGCCTGCTCGAACGCAGCCAGCGCATCTTCCGGCGACGAAAATTGTATCCCTTTGAGCTGATTTTTTATTTTTGGGAATAAAAAGAAGTCACACGGTGCTAGATCAGGGCTGTAAGGAGGGTGACCCAGGAGTTTGACTGGCGTGCTGTCCAGGAAGTCCCTCGTTTTGAGTGCGGTGTGCGCAGGTGCATTGTCGTGGTGGAGCAGTAGCCCGCGGAGCCCTGTGTTTGGTCGCTTGTTGCTTATAACAGAGAAAACTTCTGGCAAACATTTGGTAGTATACCATTCGGCATTAATGCTTCTTTGATCCCGTAAGGGAATTGATACCAAGTGGCCAGTCAAATTAAAAAAGCTAGCGATCAAAATCTTACCCCCGCTTCTAGATCGCTTCACTTTGGTAGGCGTTGGCTCATTTTGAAACACCCAAACAGTCGACTGGCGCTTGGTTTCTGGGTCGTATTGATAAATCCAGGACTCATCACCTGTAACGATGTCGTAAACACGCCGAGACGAGCCTGCTTCAAATTTGTTAAGCATATCACGGCACCATTCCACCCGGGCCTGCTTCTGAGCATCGGTGAGGTTGTGCGGCACCCAGCGTGATACTATCCTCCTCACGCGAAGATGGCTGTGTAGAATCTCGTGAACGCTTCCCGATCCAATCTTCAATATGTGTTGAATCTCCTGATATGTAATTCGCCTATTGTCTTGGATTAAATTTTTCACTGCTAGCACGTTTTCTTCGGTAACAGCCGTCAAAGGGCGACCGCTTCTTTCGTCATCCCCCAAAGTTGGTCGACCGCGCTTGAATTCGTTATACCAACGATACACGGTTGCCTTGGAAGGGCCTTCATCCATGAATGCCATTTGAAGTCTATCGTACGATTCATCCGGTTTCAGGCGACACTTGAAATCGTATAAAATCATAGCTGTAAAATGTTCCCGGCGCAGATCCATATTTCAGTGAGACACAATACTTTGAATTAACTCGCAAAAAATGTGGAGGGAAATTTTGAAATTGGAACTTACTTATTTTTACTTATAAATAATCATATTTTCGAAAAACATTATAACTGGCCAGTCTCCCATATATAAAAACTTTTTTTCGCAATACTTTCTGAGGGGCCTGGTATATGTTAGATTATTATTTTCACTCTTTAAAAAGAAACGTAAGCTAATTCTACCTACGCTTGTTACAGAAATTGTCACATCTTAATTTTTTGTCTATATGAAAAATGTCACAACATGACGTCCACCAAATATTTTGTTCAAATTATATTTTAAAATGATTATATAGTTACTCACCGATGAAAAGTTATTCCTTTGCACTTCGCCGTATTAGTTGAATTATTAGTGCAATATCTTAAAACACACCACGGCATATTTAATGCGTCTGAACGTTTTTTTCGTTTAAAAACAAAAAATGACTTAAGCTGTCAAGATCTAGCAAGCAAATGAGTCAAATGCGGCTATAAAACCGCAATTGAACACCACGCAGTAGTGATGTGTGATGACTTCTCTAGTGCGTAGTACATTATTACCTCAATGAAAAAAAGTTTTTTTTTGTCATCTTTAGGCTTTCGCTTAAACACTATCTCACCTGATGGTAAGCGATGATGTAGTCGACGGTGAAGCACGCTTGCCTAGAAAAAACCTATTTACTCTTGACTTAAAGACCCCAAGATTGCAGCTATCGGGAAACACAGACTCTGGCAGGGAATTCATCACATAATAAAAGTATTCCCAAACCGTATAGATTAGCCCCGTGAGACGTCATTTTTGTAAAATAGTGAAAAGCCTAAAAATGTCGATTACTGCAAGTACAATTTAGCAGGGCAGTACTGTATCAAGAGGTGAGATCTTTTAAAATGCTCAACTTTTGAGCTTACTGACTGTATTTTATTTTATACCTTTTTTACAGCTTCGTTCCGGTTCCGTACCGGGATAACAACAGCGAAAGGCACTACGAGATAGTGTTGTATCAGTAATACAATTTCAGTAATCGGATAGGTACTGCCAAACAAAAGAAGAATTTTACATCTTTATAATATTCGTTTAGATTATGGACCATATCGTACATACTACTACTTATTTATTTATTTATTATGGCACTCCAACGGATTGTTCACAGAAACAATGACAAAAACAATAATCCAAATTTCAGTAACTACAGCAAACTTTCCACTTACGGGTGTGCACAGCACTGACATCAATTAAAAAAAAACAATTAAAACATAAAAGATAGAAAATTAAAAGATACAGAATAAAACTAGTCAATAATCATTAACAAGTAATCAAATAATATTAAATAATATACAAAACAAAACACATAATAATTCATCAATAATAATAATCATAATAACAATAATCGTTAACATTAATGATAAACATAATCTTCATTAAAAAATAAAAAGATAAGTTCAATAATTATGGAATCAGGCAATGATGGAATAAAACAGTTTATTAATTAATTTCCTCAAGATGTCGAGAAAGTTGTATTCGAAATTGAGCCTACTACTTCGCAGTTTTTTAGTTGACTGAAGGGCAACATTTGAAATTTTGAACGTTCTTCCCTAAAATGTAATTCTAAAAACACTACCAGCTTATATTATTTACCAAAGCTTAAAATACCAATCTCTGACTTATCGGCATCGCCCATATTTCCGTATCCCATAGCATTACAAGCTACGCCGACTATTTGACGTGAAGCCTATCATCATGCGTGTAATGGCGTTAGGCGGGCTGCACGCTGAGCGATCAAATTGGTGGAAAATGCTGGTTGCCAGCTAACTGCTTCCGAGGCCGAGGCGTTAGAATAGTTTTACATGATGTAGTAGGTGGAAAGTAGGTTTTTTATGGGTTAATGCTTGCTGAATATAAATAATAAGTAGGCAAAATGGTAGTTCTACGAGACCGAAGATTGAGATAGGACTAGGCTAATCTATACTAATATTAAAAAGCTCAAGAGTTTGTTTGTTTGTTTGAACGCGCTAATCTCAGGAACTTCTGGTTGGAATTGAAAATCATTTTCGTGTTGGATAGTCCAATTATCAAGGAAGGTTATAGGCTATATAACAACACGCTATGACCAATAAGAGCGATGCATTAATGAAAAATCTTGGAAAAACGTGCGTGTGTTGCGTGCGCTGCGTAAGCGGTTAATGTTTCGCAACATTCACGTAGCCAATTTACGGGAGCGAAGCCGCGTAGGACAGCTAGTTTTTTTTATATAGATGAAACAAAAATGTTAATACTAAGTAAGGAGCAGTGGTGGCCCAGTGGTTACGACCCCGATTTACGAGTTGTAGGTCGTGGGTTCGAACCCGAGCAGGCGCTTTACTTTGTGTACTTCATCACCACTGCTCTCAAAACGGTGAAGAAAGACATCGTGAGGCAACGGGCATGTCCTAGAACCAAAAATTCGCTAGGAGGATTGAGGCCCATTCGCTCTCTTTGAGAGGAGTCCTGAGTTCCCAGTAAGGATTCACGAATATTGTAACAAAGCAGGTCTTCAATACTTCCCTAATCCCAAAAACACATCTAATTCAGTACAAAATCAACTAGAATCTAAACTTAGAACTACAAAGGGCATCCCTACGTCAAACAGACGTACCTTCATTGTAACACAAAACAGATCAGCAACAGAAAGGGAGTTTATAATTACTGTAAACAAACCAGAATACATGCATTGTGTTCTTGAAAACACTAAAAATGTACTAGTAAAAGCCGTTTCGGAAACTATAAATCTGTTAATGGATTATTTGGTAGCAATGCCCTTTAGGTGATGTTTAAAGTGTAGTGTAGTTAATCAGCAGTTATCGAATTGTTAACGGGTAAAATACAAGCCAGTATACAAGCTGAGGTGATTCAGGAAAATGCAATTTTTAAGACGACGACTAACGCCAACGACCTTGAGGGAACAAAACGCGCACTCGTTTCACACCCGCGCGACCCGAAATTTAGTAGTTAATTGTACTTTTCTTATTATTCTATGTCGATTTTATTAAAATACGCCCAGCAGTTTTGTTGTGATTGTCGTGTTTTTGTCCGTTTTAGACATAACTTTACAAATTAATTACACTATGTTATACGAATAAAACTCAAAATTTGCTCAGATGAAATTATTAAGAAAATGGTCTACTATAACATATATTTTTTCCAATAAATTACGACTAGCCGTTTAGACGTGATTCTCATTTTAAAATCAGCTACTCAAGGGAATCGGCGCCTTAATGATAACTGCGGACACATTTCGGCTTGACCTGTCGCACGGTAGTCTATGAAACACAGCTGACACAGCGATACAGCTTTCTTCATGTGGTAAAAATAACCTTTAGAATATCTTTCTTAATTGTAAGTATTTTAAAGTAACACAATTATTTTATTTAGTGATTAAATTTTACTTCAAAAACATTTTTTTAATGTTTAAACAGCCAATGTGTCGATTGCCTATTACGCTCTTGCAAAACCAATCAAAGCCATTTCAAATGTATAAGTACTAAAGCATCCTCAAAATGCAAATATCAAAGAACTAGTGCGCGCGAAGTTAATCGAGTGACGCTCAAGAGGGTGGTAGGAAACACAATTATTTTTATGGCAACACAATTTTCCTCGGCTCATTACATACATGCCGTGGTTATACGTACTGGCAACATTAACATGCCGGGTGGGGCCCTGTAATGCCCCGTGGGCACGCAAACCCGTTTCTGATTATTTCCCCAAAATTATATCGAATTTCACACCAAAAGACCCTTAGCGTGTGCACGACCCAAGCTTATGATATTCGTGACCAGAGACAAAATGTTCAGAGTCACGGCTTCGGGAGAATCGACGCCATTTTGTTTTTTTTTGTTCTTTTTTCAATCTTCCCGCCTCCGGTAGGTAATTATGGCAGTCTTGGCAGTGTGCGATTCTTTCGCGTGAACTGTTAAATTGATTTTTGTGAAAAAAAAACGCGTTGAAAACAAGCGTTGTTTAGCGATTATTGTAAGTAATGTTGGATATTTTGAGTAATAAGGTTTCTAAATGGGGTTGTTACACTTTATGCGGTCTAATTATTATGTTTTGATTCAGTCTTCAGTTAAGCACCAATTTTTATACCCATTACAGCTTATTACAGTAAGATAGAGCAAGTTTTAGCCAGTGTATCTTCAACTTCACATACAATAATGCGAGTTGCGATCTAAGTTTTGCCCTCCTAACTGACCTACCTAAGTAACCAGACATCATAAACATTAAGCCTAGTTCCAGTGACCTTGTGGACTAATGAAGATATCAGTCATGAAATAAATCCCTGAAACGATTCCAAAAATACTTCATGACACGCATTAACTGGTCTGAAATCAGACTAGCTTATCGGGCCGTTCAAATCGCGTGGCGGACCAAAACGCGCATTAACTTACTTAAACTCCCAAAACGGGTTCAATAAAATGGCGAATTTACGTTAAAATGGCGGGAGAATCGAATAGGAGCAGTCGCCTGACGGATCGGACGTTTTTAGGTTATACTGGTAGGTTCGCTAGCGTAGTCTGGATAATAGCTTGTGTCTCTAATATATAGTTTTGTTTTTCTCGTGTAAAAAGATTTCCTTCGCCTAAGGGGCTAGAATGAGGTCCATTTTTCCCTTTTTTGTAGATTGTACTAATAAAAAGCTTGTAACAGATGCGTGAGTTCTGCTAGACATTCATGTTACGAAAAAAATATTTTGTCGAAGTATATAATACTGAGTTTTCGGGTGGTTTGAACAGGTTACGATGAAGGAAGTAATGGAAAATGTAATCCCCAATATCTCGTATCGTTTTCTGCGAATATATTAGAATTTTCATTTGCATTATCGATAAGTCGCATTTCTGTTTGCCGATACAAATGTTGGTTGGATGATTTCAAATCTTTGCTGTTTCGACGTTATCTTTGGCGTAAGTAAAGAGAAATGAAAGCAACACCCATTTAAAAGTTATAAAAAACATTTCTCCCATAAAAAATGTATTCGTCTCATAAAGATTACATAAACTCAAACGAGAAACATGAACCGACACTCAACAGCCAACGTTAGTGTTGTCGTGTCCGGATTCCCGTGAAAAAATTTGTCCTCCTTGTTTATGTTCCGATTTAGATAAAGATATTAAGAGTTAAGTGCGCCACTGTATCAAATTTGCTCGCCGGTATATATTTTTTTATTTAGGCAAGTCACGCGAGCCGGTAACATGACCCAGGAATGCTGTTATCGCTCAGATTGCATAAAACAGATTTTTTTAGCGCTTTATTTTGATGTACGCGAGTTTTTACGATAAGTTTTGAGTTACGCTGCTCATGTACGTGACGTCATTTGACAGCCACTAATGAAAGGGCAAGTTTTTAATGTCGTTTTGTATTAAAATTAATTCCGTATTGCTTTATAAATTTCATTTATTATTACGTCACGAGATGTCAGTTGTCACAGTCAAAAGATTACTTACTGTAATTAATAGATTTTATCACATTTAAATACAATATTTAACTTGTCGGCTTTTGAGCGTTAATTGGTTAAACCCAATACAAACAAATTATTTTATTTCCCCAGCCGATATCGGCATCGAAATCAAATAAATCATGATGTAACGCGATTTGTACGTACACGGTAAACAGAAACACATTATTTTGCGATGTGAATATTAAAATGTGAAATGTCGCTACACGATTATAAACGTTCAGAATCGAGCGGGTACGTTTCAAAAGTGACACATCCCGAGAGGGATGTTCGATGTTCGAATTCAAACGTTTTGGCGGGAACGCGGTGTCAAGATGGCCGCCGCAGGACGACAGCGCGCGATATCGCACCAATTCTTTTGTGCAAACTCCGCGGATATATCTTCTCGGATTCGTATTCCGATCCGATTTGAAAGGACAAGCTAATCTCGCTATCATTGTACAGAATTGTACTATAAATTTTGCCTTCTGCATTTACACTTGGCTTTTTAAATTTTCTCCGCATCTCGAGGATTTTCTCCACTTTAAAAAGTTTGCCTTATTTTTAAATATCTGCGAAAACTAGTCTGTAAGAGAGCGTAGCTAAGTTTAGATTTAATTTTAAGTTAGCAAAGGTTTCGTGTTCTGGGGTGTCTGTTACGCTTTTAATTACCTAAGTGTAAGCTTAAAATATTTGGAAAACATAATCCGACACGAATACAACGCTTTCGTATATTAAAAATTCTGCCCTCGTCGTAATCCCGGTATTAATTTTTATGGATACTTAACTAATGACTGTAATTTTTATATTTATAGATAGTAAGATTTTGTTAGATACCATAAAATATTTATAGCGAGAAATAAACGTGTACTTTTAATAAAAAAGCAAGTTAAAAATGCAATCCGATGTATAAATAACTATAAAAATAGGGTTGTTTTTAGTATAACGGTCGGTCACGCCCACAGAGTAATATAGTGGTCACCATTAAAACGTAACGAGTTCTTTCACTATAAATAACCCACAGCCATTATAATTATAGCGAACGAAATTCCTCTTATCACGCTCATATTTCACCAAAGAGTCTAGCATTAGGCATAAACACAAAATGCCGTGGCCTCAAAAAAAAAAAGTATTTTAGAGAACAACGCGGCAAACAAATTACTTTCTTTCACCTCGATTAAGTGATCATTACAGGAGCAAATATCATTTATAATGGCGTTGGGACAGCGACGGTGGGCTCGCGAAAAATAAAAGCGTAGGAAATTGCGTGTGCGGTTAAAAAGAATGGGTACCTTCGTAAGCCGAGCGAAGTGGCGGGAACGACAACCGCCCTTCTGACGTGACATGTCGCCATCTTGGAAATCATCTTTTGTCAAGTGTAACGAAATGTCGATTGAGTCACGTATTTCCGTTTCCTTAGACAAATCTTGGCTGCGAATAAATTTTTCCTTGAAGATTTGATGTTTTTTGTGATTTCATCGATAAATAATAACCATGTGTTTGTCGGTTTATTGTAGATACGCGAATACGTGCGTGACACATGTGAGGAAACAATCAAATTATGTCAACAAGACAACACGACAGAGATCCTTTATTGAAATGTAATTCAATATAATATTTCGAAAATACAGAACTGATAAATAAACCCTTTGAATATTATCAGCACTAACGAGTAAAATTACCTTTGTCTCGCAAAAAATATACCCAACGACAGAAACTTTGACTATCCACAATTTTATTAGTCCCACAATAATTGCTCAATGTTGAATGATTGGCAAAATAAAAGAAGATTCGCTTTATACAACGTTTAACTTAGTTACGATTCGAAAACAGCGGAACCGGTGTTCCAGCACTAAATAGCGTGGAACCGGAACGAACCGATACGTAATCGAATTTGCCGAGTATCGATTCGCGTTGAAGAAACTTTTACGGTTTTCGTGGAGGGAAGACAATTATTTGGGATTGTGTTTTAACCCGTTGTTGTTGATAAATAAAGTCTTTTTTGATTGAGCAGTTAGGTAACAAGGACCAGTCATGCCAAGGGCTGGCGTATTACCCAGCAACGGGATTGTTGACCTCATAAAGGCTCATAGTTCTAATGTAAAATACTGATATTCAGCTGCTTCTGGTTAGATCTGATGTCACCCTCAATATACTTGGTACAAGATATTAACCCCACTGGTGGGTCCCACATTGTCGAGGCGGGGGCTCAGTGTCAGGGTGATGGTGGGTACTCCCACAGGGTCTGGTGACGGACAGCAGCGGCGGGTTCGCGGGTGTATGCTTACGCGTGCCCGTGTTCCCGCCATGCTCGGCACAGGAGGACACCGTGGAGTTTTAGTGGGTTGGAGTCCCACATAACTACGCTATCTTCCCATGGTAGTGTACATGAGTATTTCTCCAGGCTACAAAAATAAATAAAAAAGATACAAGATAGTAGGACTCAAACACTGACAATTCACAAACGTCTCTGTCTGAACACTGAGGTCTTTCGATTGTGTGCTTTTGACACATTTCGTATATACCATTATCAATAAAAACTAGTAGACTCTGATAAATTTGACAGCTATACCTTTGGTACATATATCGCTTTCAAATTAGTTGTAAACCTGGTTATTCTATATTCTACAGTGCTAAGAAAACCGCACACCTACGCAAAATGTCGCATACCACAAAATATGACGGAAAACAAAATCCCCAAGGAAAAAGAAGCTCAGAAAAACAGGAATAAGTCCCTTTTGTCGCGTCTAGCATCACAAATTCACGTCTCACGTACTAATGTGTGAAATAATATTTTTTCCCCTAACAAAAGCCTTCGGGCGGTTGTCGTGCGTTGACGTGAAGTACATACATAGGTACTTCGGAAGCTGTAATTCAATTTCTGGTCCTTGGGGGCTAGGGCTAAAATAGGTACGGCTTGTGGTGTAGACAGATACGCGTCAATCATTAGGTACGATTCACACTTGAGGAAGAGGCGATCGATAGAATAGGATAGAATATTCTTTATTATGTACACCATATAAGTTACAGAAAGTATAGATGAAGAAAACATTACACTGGGTGACACAAAGGGCGGCCTTATCGCTAAAAGCGATCTTTTCAAGACAACCTTTTGATGAATCGATGGGGGTATAGATTTTGGGAGAAATACTGAGAATATAATCTTTTAAAAGTATCTTGTTAAAATAGGTGTAAAAAAAAAGCTTACCATCAAATGAGACAGTGTTCCAACGCGAGTATGACAAAATAAGTAAAGTAAAAAAAATACAATTCAAGAGAATCTGAAAATTCTCAAAAAGAAAAGTACTGCAATAAATTAGGTATGGAAAATGGAAATAGAGGATTTTCTAAACGCCAAAATGATAGTTTTCACTCGTCTGAACTACGTACATAGCCCAAAGAATTGCGCAGGGCATATTGCTCGCAGAACGGATGGCCGATGGGGCCGAAATGTTCTGAAATGGCAACCGCGAACCGGAAGACGATGCGTTGGAAAGCCTGCTCCCTAGGTGGATCGATGACCTGGTCAAGATTGCGGGAATGCGCTGGATGCAAGACGTACGAGATCGTTCAATATGGCGACGCCTGGGGGGAGGCCTGTGTCCAGCAGTGAAGGTCTTTCGGCTGATATGATGATGTTTTTGTTTTTGATGATGAACTGCATGAGAAATATGAGAATAATTCACGCTGTGGTAGAAATTGAGCCTATGAGCACAGTGATATCAAAGCTCCCAAAATTAGTTTTGGAAGTACCTATCTATCTATATTTAGTATAGTCACATGAGTAAGCTCACACGTCATCAATCATGTCCCATAAAACACAAACGACAAAATCCTTGAACTATCAAAACAAGAATAGCCATAATTAGCCACAAAAGAAGTCCAATTACCGTATTCCAATTATAATTTGAACCTAAAAAAAAACTTTTACTTCTATTTCTAGTTTCGTTTCTTCGTTCGATTTCCGAAATTGAAATTATTTTTTACTTTTTTATTTGGAATTCGGTTGTATTTTTCTTTCAAAAATGGTTTTTTGTAGTCTTTTTTTGAAGCAAAAATGTTTTTTGTTATCTTTTTTTGAAAATGTTTTTTTTTGTCGTGGTACCTAATGGGCAATTTCTATAGTAATGAACAATAAACAGACTACTTGCATCACATCTTCACCAATGAGAATACCTCGGGCAAGTACCCTTTCAAACAAAATGACTTTTCAAAATATAGTTGAACATACATACGAAAACTAAACACACCCACGCACAGCCATACAAAATCAAAATCAGAACGAACATTGTTGTCATACTGCATTTTTTTCTGAAAGCTGTATTGGTATTGGGTGTCCTGTGGTCGTAACTTGACTCCGGTGCGGTCAGATACATAGTCTGGCCGGAATTATGCGGTCGTGTCTGCCAGGGTTTCGGCCTTTGTCTCCATTGCATCATGGCAGGTCTCGTGAGGGGTAGGTTGGTAAGTACCTACTGTTGGGGTTCTATTGATGCTTATAGCTATGTTTTGGTCTTCATGGTGAGTGTGTATATAGATGTCTTTTTTACAAGCTTTTATTTAACTTGCAATGTATGTATGTAAGTTTGTTCGGGTCAAATCTTGCAAATGAATTTTAAAGCAGTTATAATACTCGCAACGGATCTTTGTGTCTCTGAAGTTGGCTCTGTCAAATATTGCGCACGAAACAGATAAACTGCAAAGAGTAAGCGAGATAAGATAATGCGACAAACGTATGCGAGTGAAAGAGACAGTTATACAATGTTATTTTCACTTTCAATATTGACACAAAAATAGCTACTGCGCAGCCTCTTGCAGCCAATTCAGAGACACAAAGATCCGTTGTGAGTATTATATCCCAAACTGATAAAGATGAAATTTTGCATACATGTTAAGTTTGGATGACAATACATGGTTAGCTAAGTGATGCCATTCTAAATCCAATATAGCGGACGGCAGAAGATAGCGGACTAGTTATTTTTGTGCACTGACATTATATGGGTATCAAATGAAAGAGTTTGCTGAGAAGAATACTAAAAAAGCTTGTTTTATAAAAGGATTTTTAATGAATAATATTATTTCGATCATGCATCACTGGTTATCACCGCTCTTACCCCTTTTGGGTTGAGCCAATCTTGTCTAGACCTTGCAAGCAAAGGCGAAAACTTTACGAACCAGCATATTTTTTTTTTATTTGGTGGAAGGTATCTAGGTTTGGTAAGAGTATCTCTAAAGTTTCTATAAAAAATACTTAACAAGAAAAAGCGAAAATAACTTTGGCTTCAAAAGTGTTTTTTTGTTGTTTTGTTTTTTTTGCTACCGCTATCAATTCTGGTAACAACAATTTTGCACTTGCGTCGTTTCCATCTATCAGTTTGTCCTGTATATAGTTCTGATGAATAACTTCGAACTCAATTTCGCGCGAAAAAAATAGGTGACGTAGTTGCAAGTCCAACAATGTTGTATAAAACACCAGCTCGGCACTTTCCCGGTATCTGAAACCGATACTAGATTGGATAGGAATTCAATAACGGGAAAAATCGTTCTAACTCGGCGGTACCAAACTATAAACAAGCCGAGGGTAGTATGACAAAAATATTCCTTTTTTTGGGACGAATACTATGCCTGGTTACCACCTGTAGGAAATATTGTAGGTAATAATTGTCGTGTTCGGATTACCTTTTACAAACATGACCACGAAATGAAGATACAAAAAATATTTTGCCTCTTTTTATAATATTTGTTTGGATTGGATAACATAAAGTAATTGAATTTTAATTATTTAAGAAAACACTTAAAAAGCTGCTTACTGATAAGTGTTACTATAATATTGTTGATTTTTAAATGATAATTTTTGAATTTTAATTTTATTCTATATTGACATATTTCGTATGTAATTAATATTGACTATATTTTATACTGACTGTGATTGTATGTTGAATTATTGATAACATTTTGCACTGACTCTTATTTTTTATGTATGTAACTGACATTAATTTATTCAATTAATAATTACCAATATAATTTTAATTCATAACATAATTATTATTTTCATTTTATACGCCGAGTGAGGCAAAACATGTTGGTAAAATTATGTTTCCATCTATATGTGCATATTCATGTATCCTATTGTTACACATGTTTAAACAAATACATTTATTTTTATCTTTAAATATGTCACTTACATAACTTCCTCATAAACCAGGCCATAATATTACACAAATTTCAAGGTTCCTGTGGTTATATTTATTACTAGATGACGACTCGCGGTTTCACCCGCGTAGTGCCCGTTCCCGTGGGAATACATGTATAAAAAGTAGCCTATGTCACGCGGGGATAGTGTAGCTTCCCAATGGTGAAAGAATTTTTGAAATCGGTCCAGTAGTTTCGGAGCCTATTCGGTACAAACAAACACACAAACAAACAAACAAAAAAATCTTTCCTCTTTATAATATTGGTATAGATGGTATAGACAAAAAAAACTGCGTTTTTTCGCACGCTATAGTCGTAGGAGAATGTCGCAACATGATATCTTTGCAAAGAATTCTGACACTTGCGGTTTGCGGGTATTATTAGGCTTCATGCATACCAGTAGATGTTTAAGTTAGGTACTTACTTAGCATTCAAAGTTTATTAGTAAAACTAGCTTCTGCTAGCAGCTTCGCCCGCGTTAATGTCGAAATTTATCCCAAGGGAACATATTCCCGGGATAAAAAGTATCCTATGTGCTATTCCAGACTTTAATCTATCTCTGTGCCGAATTTCATTCATATCCGTTCAGCCTTTTAAAAATGAAGAAGTAACAAACACACTTACTGACACACTTTCCACACACCTTTATAATATTAGTGAGTGAGTGAGATTAGGCACAGTTTCTGAACGAAAGTTGTCGCAAAATGAATGTGACAAGGTGGCAAATTGTCAAACGTGCGTTAGTTGCTGTAATTGGTTGACTGAAGTCTAATTAAACATCACTTGACTTGCGTCTAATTTGTGATGCAAGTCAATAGTAAAATTTCTATCTAGAAACCGGGCGTTAGGCAGGGTACTATTTAAAAGAAAAAAACTTAATTAAAAAAATCAAAAAACCCGACTGCTTCAAAAGCGAACTAAAAAGTCGTAAACAAGGAAAAAATCATGCTGTGCAGTCGGAGAATACATATTCGCGAGCTGGCTGACCAAAATCTGGTGTATCCTCCGCCTGCACAGCATGATTTTTTCCTTGTTTACGACTTTTTAGTTCGCTTTTGAAGCAGTCGGGTTTTTTGATTTTTTTAATTAAGTTTTTTAATTTATAACTTTTTTTTTTTTAATTTGGGCCCCCACAATATGGCACCCAAAATCCGCCATTTTTTTATTATCAAATTTTAATGTAGCCTATGACACTCGCAGGGTTTAGACGCATCGATTGACGTATGAATCATCAAAATCGGCCAACGCGTTTGGTCTCTGGAAAGCCATATAGGAACAAACATACATACATACTTACATACATACATAGACTGATAAACACATTACCCTCCTTCGGCAGTCGGGTAATTATTGGAAAACTACAGCCTTGCAAATGCAAACTCTGTATGGTTATTTTTATATCACTTCGTTAACGATATTTGCAGCAATTTTGATGCAATTTGTTAGTCAGCAATTTTTGTTTTTTTACTCTGTCGTATTACTATATTTGCGGAACTAATATTTTAAATCTATTTCATAACGAATATGTACGTTTTTAAAAACAGAACTGTATAACTGAATCATATTATCCATTTAAAAGAAAAACATCGTAGTCAGACTAAACCGTCTTGATCCAATCCAATAAAAGAATTTTCTTTCATTCTTTCATTTTCTTTTTGCAATCTGAAAATATTCGCCCACTTTTAAAAGAATTCCAAACACGTCTTTTAAAAAAAGTACCCCTAAGTACCTGTATTTATTTTTCCCAAAGTTTACAACCCACATTCCTTTACAATCTAAGTGCAACTTCGACACTCAATATCGCTGACAATAGACTCACGAAGGGAACCCTAAACTAAGGGTCCGTTCTGCGGAACCCGCGTGAATTTAGTGCACTACATTGTATCGCAGGATTCGGTTTATTTATCGCTCTTGTAGGGGATCTCGGAAACCTTTAACACTTAAAAAATAATTCACCCACACTATACATAGGTGGAGCCACCTATGTATGTAGGGAAGTTATGACCGTGAGCGGGGGTGTGAATTTTTAGCGGGTCTAGTTTTACCCGACTGTCTAATGTTTTACTTTTTAGTAGTTCCTTGTCGTAGTCGTATGCTTAGTAGTGTCACAGGAATTGTTTGTGGCTGTTACGAGTATATTTTTGAGAAAATTGTTTTTGCGGTGTCTGTTTCTTGGTCTTAAACGTTGTGGGATGGTTTTCTTCTTTATTCTTCTGTCTAATGAGTTATGCAGTAAAAGCCTTTATTATGGTTACAAAATAAAAGTATAGTATTAGTGTAATAAATATTGGTGTCATTCAAAATGTTGGAGACACGCAAGTTTGTTATTTGATCCTCCTTTTTACCCTGACTGCCCAAAAAGAGTGTAATCATTTTAAGAAGAGGTGTTAAAAATGCCTGTATCATTCTCCATGCATCATGCTTGATATCACTCTCTCACGATGAATTTGCACATTATCCCCAAACAACAAAAAATGCCCACCTCATTGTGGAAACTGACGGTGTTGCATTTAACCCCTTGGGACGCCAACACACCATAAACAACCTATGGGATAAAAAATTATCGAGTTCCGTAAATCTACTATGGAAGAGCATATACATACCGATAAATATAAGTGTCATTCATACAAATATCAACTTTAGAACATTTTAAATAAAGTGAACATTTCAATGACAAGACTAGGTCATAAAACAATTGCAAACAAATTCTAAAATTGATCCGAATTCGGATGAAGTTATTTAAAAAAAATATTTAAGGCTGCCACAGACAGACGAGTTAACATTACGATAAATATACGACGACTTTTGCCAACAATTCTCTATTTTTAAATCAGTTTCTATGAAAAAGCGTTGTTGCATTGTCACATCGCGCCTAGAGAGATAGTAAAACAAGCCCATCTTCTTTTGTAAAATCTTATGTACACACACATACAAAAACTCCTTACTTCATATACCTACTTACGAAAAACGGTGCTTCATCACAAATTGTATAACCGGACGGACCCTCTCGCCTGAGGGTAGATTGAGGAAAAAATCTTATTTGGCAATGACAACCCCCCTGCAATTCTCACCTCCCTTGCAAGGAGGTGTGAAGACTCATGTGCAATGGCGGAATAGAGTGGAAAAGACTTCATTAAATTATGCTTTAGTTTTATTTGAGAATGAAAAATAAAATGTTTTGTTGCAGGCCAGGTGGCATTTTTTATTCTAAATTTATCATTTAAATACAAAGCTAATAAAAATATTGAAAAAATTTCTTGTACCTATATATTTGTGGTGTACAATAAAGAATATAATAAATATAAATAAAATATTTATTTCTTGTTAAGATAATTATTTTAACTTTAAAGTATCAAGATTATCAAGGACCGACGCAAAAAGAAAATTGACAAAAGAAAATAAAACTTGAATCTTCATTACCAAAATCTTATACAGTAATTGCCGTGGTCTATAAATAATTATTTCACTGAAAAACCTATCAAAAACACTCCTACATTTTCCAGCTATCCGAAAATAAAAATAATTGGACCAAGTAAAAAATCTGATAACGTCTCCGAACAGAAGTTTTTATTACAAACTCGAAAAGGTCAAGAATTTCTGAAGTAATTTGTCACTTTACAGAATCGTTTGTTTCTGAACAAAATCGTTTTCATAACGACCAATTAAGTTTGTAGATAAACAACATTTATTTAATCGATGTTAAGTACTATCGATTCTGTTATAATAGAGTCGATTACACCGTTATTTAGTTGGTATGTTACTGTAAAAGCGTGAACTACGGTAATTCTAGGTTTTGCCAATAACACCTGAGATAAACTAATGCCTTTTCTTTTATTTTTGTGTGGGATATCATCCAATGACTTCTCCCGCTCTGGGTGAAGCGGAAGGGCGTGTTAGACTTTTACTGATTAAAACCCGTGTCCACCCGTGTTCCTTCAGTAGCTTGAGTCAGGTCCGTCTCTTTTTTTATCCGCAACCAAGATTTACTAACACGAAACATAATTAGGTACTTTGTTTAAGTTAATAAGTCTGTCATCTGCTATCACTGTGTCTGTTTTACACAAAGACCTTATACTTCTTACTACGAAATACTTATAATGTCTTTGGTTTTGCAACATTTACTTGTCTTTGTGACAAAACCAAACAAATTACTGTGAAAGTGGTAGTAAAAGTCCAAAATTGGCAAATTTCACATAACAATTAGGTTTTCTATCAGTAACTATCTAAGACTTAAAAGCATAGGTTTTACAGGAAAATCATAGAATATACCATAGTTAGAAATAAATGAAGTTTATTCCACACAAACACACGGTTTCTGGCTTTTACAGTGACAGATATGAATAATCGTTTTTGACTTAACACTTTAATCGAGTTTGTACCCAAAAAAAATCCATTTCGTATTCATCTTTTGTCTCCCAGCTTATTTAGGGTTGGTCCCATATTTTGGTACACTCCTATCATACAATGAAGTCATGCTTGCAAAGGCAGGCGGATTCAGGAAATGCGATTATACCAGACGAATGACCAGCCATACTCTATCCGTCTCCACCCAAACAAAAGAAAGAAAGAAAAATGAAAACGTTCATACAGGAAGCGACTTCATACGAGACGTGATCAGGGGTGCATAATATCTGAGGAGCCGTTAAAAAAGCCCTAAGGGTTTGCTACCTCTGCCTCGCCCCTCGAACAACGTCGCAATAGTTTGTCGACGATTTACTGAAATCACATTTTTAGTTTTTTTGCTTTTACTGATTTTATACCTTAAATCTTGACTCGAAAAGTTGAAATTCCAATAGTTCTTGAAATGCAGTTTTGTTTAAAGTTATTTGATAGGATTATAAGTTTTATTGCAAAGATTTTAAAGGCGTTTTTTGTGGGAGGAAGATTTGGATAGGAAAATAGGGTGTTTGGTGTCTCAATTAGGTTATGATGTCCAGTCAGTTGGTATAATCTTGTTTGACAACGAAATAATATTGAAACTAAGTTGTTTGGAGAGGCGGCTTTGAGATCAAGTGCTGTGATGGATGCCTTTTTAAAGTATTTTTAGGACATTCTATAAGGGCTACTTGCCCAATTTTAAATCAAATGAAACCCCAAAAAAGAACGTGTTTCAAATAAATGACATCAAACGTCAGTAAATATATTTATTCGCGAGCTGGCTGACCAAAACTATACATATCCTCCGACTGCACAGCATGATTTTCTTCTTGTTTACATTTTTGCAGTTAGATTTTTTGATTTTATCAACTTTTTTGCTTTTCAACTTTTTAATTACATTTCTTTTTTCGATTAACTTTTAAACATAAAAGTGGTATATATTTTTGTGGTCACCTCTAAAAACTCTTCATTTTGATACCCCGATACTACTCGATGGGATACGAAGAAAAATAAAATTGCAACGCTCACAATATGGCGCCCGATTTCCGCCATGTTCCTTTTTTTATCGGCCCTTATCTAAGAACACTTGGGCGGCCAAGACCTGTCTAACTATGTCTTAATTATAGAAATCCGTCAAGTGATTTGAAAGATACGCGGCAATAAATAATATTACATACATACAAGATACGTGCTAAAAACATAACCCTTTCCTTGCAGCCGGGTAAAAACGAGAATTTCTTAAGCAGTACAAAATCCATCTCATATTCTATGAGCACCTGAACACTATTCAGTTGTTCAGCTCAAGACTGACAATCTCAGCACTTTATCGCAACATAAACATGAGAATAACTTTGATTCCCACCTCATATCTAACTCGGTAGAAAATCTACATAAACGTAAAACATGCAAGCTATGTGGATCCTGCTACAAATCTCACGGGCTTTATTTTTATCAGAACACAGCAAGTTACGTCCCTATTTCCTTATGTTACCGCCAAATCGGGCCGCGATTTTGTAACTCGTAAAACAAGTAGTAAAACGTCTCCTTCGGTTTGAGAATCGATCGCCCGGGACGTCAGCCCGGCTCAGCGTTTCGAACTCGCCGCCATTTTACTGCCGAACGGTTAAATCTTTTAAATTTCGAATGGTGGCCGTTCGATTTTTGTTTTTACAACTTCAGTTCGTCTTGATATCTCCAGGTGAATAGTTGCCTCCAATGGATTTGTTAAGAAATGGTTTTTTTTCGAGATTGCAAAGTTGGTTTCTTGTTTTGTTTGCTGCATTTTTGTCTGCTGCACCTACACTATGTATTGTTTATTTTACTTTCGTTACAACCATCGCAATATATAATTTATGGCATAATATTTACCCTTGTACATCGACAAAACAACAACTTTTCCGTAACTCATAAAAAGGACATTAACGAAATCAAAAGGTAGGGTAAAACGCCCAGTTACGGACCGTACCTATACGAGTTTTTGGTAGAAAATATGCAAATTCCTGTAATTAAATCCGCGGACCGTATTTGACGTCCAAAACTGTTGACAATTTTATTTTTGTTATGGGTCCTGTTACTTTTATGGTTTTGATGGGTATGGGAGAAATTAGAAAAGGAAGGGAAAATTCAACCTAAAAAATATTTTTTTCTTATTATTTTTTTGCTGTGTCCGTGATAAAAGCCTTGCTTTCAATTTCCTCATTGCAAGAGCCCTTCGATTTTCTTCTAAAGTAGATAATAAAAGCAAAGTTTCGCATTTCCTTAAACCGAGTTTTCCTCAGCCATTTCTAAACAAAGTAAGATACGAAACAAAATTTTCTTTCTATTGGCAATGTAAATAATATAACGTGCTTCCGCCTTCCGAGTCACCTGCCACTAAAATAGCGATGGAGAATTCTCTCAAATATATGAAACGTCGCATCCACGGCGATCTCGTAAAATATACTATAAAAAGGCCTTTTCAATTTGTCACCTTACTACCGAAGGTGTATCGCTTCGTTAAATTATATTTTTGTTATTATATTTAGATACAATATGGGCTGATAAAAACACACATTAAGAAGAATAAGTAAACTAAGTTTCAACTAAAAAAAAAAAAATAGAAAAAGAGAAAGAACATACCTTGGTTTTTCTTTTTTCTAATATTGTTTTTTTTAGAAACTGCCAGTGAACTAATTTTGATTTCTGAAACCCTGGGGTTTTACTGGATTTACTCAAACCATATTATTACTTAAAAATTGTTTTATACCGAGATAAATTTATGTCGCAAAACAAATACCTAACTGCATACTACATTATCACAAAATCGTAACCATTAAAATTTCACCCACAAAATCTATCTGCATAATTATTTCCTCCCCCAATCCACCCGCTAACCAGAAATTCTGTTAATAAAATTCCACATAATCCCCTAGAATAACCACCACTGATCTCGATTAATGACGTAGTGAATTTAACTCGGCGGAAAACCAATACTGTTGCATCTGTAGCCAAAATATTAATTAACAACAGTTTTGGACTTACTACTGTTGGAAATAGTGAATATTTTTGCATAAAAAATTTGACGGACAGCTTTTGGAGGATTCACCCCGTGTGAAGGTAGGATGATAATGACAATAGTGATGGGAATCATTTGGGATATTTAATGACTTAAAATCGATGATTTAAGTTCAAAGTAGGGATGTACAAAATGGGAAGTGCGGATATTAACTTTGAAGCATAAGCATATTAGGTTAAATCTTTAGATATAAATCGATTCGAAGTTTCAGCTAAGCGAAAACAATCCTAAAGTTCAAAGATTAGAAAAATAATATTGAACCGTCGGGCGTCGTCGTCGTATTTCTGATTTAGCTAGCTATGTTGTCAATACAAGCAAAACCATGAATGAAAAAAGATACATGTTTTTGCTTGTCAATTAACCCCGTATGTGTTTACAAATTAATGGTCAGACACGCAACCCAAACACGAATACCTGCCACTCCCGAACTCGATTCTCTGTCACGACTGCAAGAAATTCAATTGAAGCGGTCATCACTATCAAATGACATTCACGTATTCCCAACAAGGTTCCACAAAACAATTTCCTTCTACAACTTAATTAAACAACTTTAAGCCCTAACACAAGTGAATAAGAAAGTTAGGTGAGAAAAAAATAAGTTTGCGCAACCCACCGGGGTAATTACAGGGTTTGAAAAAGGAATTGTAATGTAGCGATGTAATTATAACGTCTATGTGTGAGTGAGATGTGTATGTAATATACGTGTGTGCGTATGTGTGTGTGACTAAGGGTGTTTGTACAATAGAGAAGGTGGAATACAAAAGAGTATTTGTGTTATACATTATAAAGCTGGGTGTACACACAGTTAATTGTATGCTGAAATTAAATTACAGTGCAACGTTTCTGAGAACGGAGTTTTTATTAAAATTAAAAATGATTTTCTTTTGACATAAACTTAAAGTTGAATTATATTTTGTTTGGCTTTGGTGCAGAAAGAGTTTAAGTATTGGAGTTTAAATTTTTAAAAATTATTTTGGCAAAAATGATAGTTTTCAATATTTTTCGTGAAACGGAGGCCTTTCGAAATAGAAAAGCAATTTAATTTGATGTATCTGGTTTTGCGTCTTATTTCTACCAACTGAAAATTCAAAAATTGAGACGCACTTTCAAATCTACGACCCGTAAATAATAAGTAGATCTACAAAAAAAACATTTTTAAGCCACGAAATACCCTATCATCCACCAAGGGATGCTCAAATTGTTTTCAACCCCAAGTGGGCAACTGGACATCTCAAATAAATCATTTTTATTACAACCCCTCAAGCCCTACTATTAAGGGGGTGACTAGCGATTCTGTCCACGATACGACCAGTTATTTTCGAGTGATTTAAAATAGTTTCTGATATATCTAGTTTCATCGACAGTAAGTGCAGTTTTGCGTGTTTGTAGTTTTTTGGTGTTGTGATGTTGTCGATAGATTTATATTGAGTTTTGGGAACAACACTATTTTTGGTAACGTTGGCCCCGTTGCCAAAATAGTGTTGCTAGAAATTACTACCGGGATCATATTTAAAAAACCGGCCAAGTGTGAGTCGGACTGCCGCACGAAAGGTTCCGTACCATTATCGCAAAAAACGGAAAAATAATCACGTTTGTCGTATGGGAGCCCCACTTAAATATTTATTTTATTCTGTTTTAGTATTTGTTGTTATAGCGACAACAGAAATACATCATTTGTGGAAATTCCAACTGCCTAGCTATCACGGTTCATTAGATACAGACGGATAGATAGACAGACCGCGGAGTCTTAGTAATAGGGTCCCGTTTTTACCCTTTGGGTACGGTACCCTAATAATTCTTGCAAGTAAAAGCTACAACATTCATAGACGCTTTGAAATTTCAAAAACATTTCCGCATATTATATTGAAGTCACATCCAACTGTCATCACTAAAGACTTAACAAAACGGATCCATTAATGTCATTGTATTAGCCATTAAAATGATCAAAGAAACACTCAAGTATTCCGAGACCCGTTAATTAAACCTACGTTTCTCTTCAATTATATTTCGATACATCTAAACATTTTGGTTCGTCAATAATAAATGTCGACCGTTATTGAAGACGTTTATTTTCGTAATAAGAAAGCGGACGTTTCGAATTTCAAAATAGATCCGCTTTAAATTGAATGTAATTAATCGCCATTAGGCAGAAATGACGAAGACTTCGGATATGTTTGTCGATAAATCGTAGATCTAAGGTAACGTCACTTTGATTTATTAAACGGTCGTGTGACAATTTAATATCGTTGTGTTTATAGAAATTTTAAAACACGACACAGATTTTTAGGATTCCGTACCCAAAGGGTGAAAACGGGACCCTATTACTATTAAGACCCCGCGGTCCGCGGTCTGTCTGTCACCAGGCTGTATCTCATGAACCGTTATAGCTAGACAGTAAAAAAATTCACAGATGATGTATTTTATGTTGCCGCTATAACAACAAATACTAAAAACAGAATGAAATAAATATTTAAGTGGGGCTCCCATACAACAAACGTGACAATAATAAACAACGGAACCCTTCGTGCGCGAGTCCGACTCGCACTTGGCCGGCTTTTGTTTTCTACTTATCATTCTTTTGCCCTTTATCCCAATGTATTTGGGGTCGTAACAAAACATAATTATGTCTTTTTCCACATTTCTCTATTGATCGTTATCTCAGTAGTTGCTTCCATTCTAGAATAGTTCATTCTAGATATATTATCATTCACATAGTCTATGCTACTATTGTCAATATAATATTTAAGATTATTTGCAAAAACTAGTTTTGTATTAGCATAACATCTGTTCCCAAAATTACTGTATCGCACACAAATCTCCATTATGAAATTTACATAATTTTGCCATTAATTAAATGTGCTAAAATGTGTGCAATAAATTGCGTTTTATAATCTAATAAACAAAATTAAATTATCTATAAAATATAATAATAATCGCTTCTTTAGTAACACTCTTGATAATGTTTCTTTGTATTTTAATTATAATTTATTATTTCTGATATTTCTAATCTTATGCATTAAAATGGGTATTTAAATATTGTTATAAACACATCAATATCAACCTGTCAAAATCATTATTCTTGAAGTGTAATTATGAAGCAAAACTCTCAACATATTCTGTATACTTTAAAAAAAATACTATAATCAAATTTCCTTTTTTTTTCGTGTTCTGGATTTTGACACGTTTTTAGCAATAGGCTCGTACCCCTATAACTTCATACCTAACTGGCGAAATTTGGGTGTACTGAGGTGTAACATCTCGTATAAAAGGTAAAATTTAAATAAATCCGTTTCCGAAATTTCTATCACTATTACAACACATATCGAGTAAAATTTCATCGGCTACTTTTGCCCGGAAAAACCGCTCCTATGGGATAAGCCACGAAAAAAGGTAGTTTTTCAATAAAACCGTCACTTCTCCGAACGTCGAAAACTCTCATCGAAAATGTTTAAAGGAGCAATTTATTGCGAGGACATGAGGCTTATCGTTAATCTGTTGGAACAATAAATTGCTCTGGCAACTCTTTTGATTAATCGCAACGTATTCGCACGATTATTGCGGCTGTGATGTATTTATTGCATTCGTTGTTGTTTATATGGGTCATGTGTCATCTAAGATGTTGTGGTTACTGGTATATAGCATAGCATACTGAAAGAGCCACATAAACGATCGTTTATGTGGCTCTTTCAGTATGCTTTATACAAGGTATTGATCTTTTTGAGAAGCTCAAGACCGGTCGATGTGGCAAACCTTGGGGGAGACTCAATTCCAGCAGTTGACAGAACGTCTTTCATCTAAAATTATGATGATTGCCCTTTTTAGGGTTCCGTACCAAAACGGTAAAAACGGGACCCTGTGATTAAGACTCGACTTTCTGTCTATCTGTCAGTCTGTCACCAGGATGTACCTCATGAACCGTGATAGCTAGACAGTTAAAATTTTCGCAGATGATGTATTTCTGCAGCCTTATTGCGTAAGTAAATACTGCAACGCAAAGGGTTTGACCACTATCAAGCGACCAATCACACAGACGGAAATCCACATCGCGTCATTCATCCCGCATGTGGTTGATCGATTGATTGCGGTCAAATCAAAGTAGCCGAATTTGCTTGCGCAATTCGGCTACTGTTGCCGCTATATTAACAAATAGTAAAAACAGAATAAAATAAATATTTTAGTGGGGCTCCCATACAACAAACGTGATTTTTTGCCATTTTTTGCAGTAATGGTACGGAACCCGTCATGCGCGAGTCCGACTCGCACTTGGCCGGTATTTTTTATATCATCTATTTACTCTTCTTCTGTACATATGTCTGGGTAGTTAAATAGTAATATAATTTTAGTTAGCTATTTACACAGTTAAATGTAATAAAAAAAATAGAATAGTATGCTAAAGCTAGTCTGAATTTTAGTCAGCTATTACTAAGTACTAATTGTATTCACAAAATAGCACCCTCCATCGCTTAAACAAAACAGAAATACCAAACAATACTCACCACAATTAATTTTATTCGACAAAAACACCGTCCATAATTCCAATCACAGCAAAACATCCCTAATTAAAATAATCAAACATTTTCACAATGGCTGGCATCGAAAACATTCATTTGTAAATAAATCCAATCAGACCAATCACGGATATTGTGACCGGATCCATTTATCTAAAAACACCTACAGAAGACAAAACAAAAACTGTCGACTCAACATTTCATAATCAATTTTCGGATTCATTTTTCGAGTGCGAAAAACACGCCCCTCTCTATTTGTCCGAACTACATTGCGAGTTTTCATCGTCTATCTTAAAGTTGGTCCGAACGAAAGCAGCAATGGTTCTAGTATGAGTTTCCTCGTCCGTTGAATAGGGCTGGCCATATTGTAAGGATCTTGTATAATAAATCTGGCTAAATTAATGACTGTGCTGACGGATCGTTTACGTGTTTTCGCCGACTCACACTGCGAAATGAGCGTCTGTGTATGATGGAGTGAGAGCCCTGGTGTAGGGTTGTTCTGTTCAGATTTATTTTTTAAATTTTGCTAGCGTTCTGGATAGTTTATTAACAGTGATTAAGAAGCTTCACGTTGACATGGGCAAAAATTAAAATGCAATAATAAAGATGATAGAGACAGTCAACTTAACATTGTCAAAAATATGAAATTAATTACAAAGTTAGATAAAAAAACTTCACAATTGATATTCAACAAAACTATCTTTTCAATAAGCGTTAATAATGTTTTCTCTTTGGTCTCAATATTCTTAACCAAATTACGTAGTAGTCCCTCACGTTTTGTAAGGAATACTAAGATGTCTGGACTAACCAGCGCAGACACTAGCGAATAATTACGAATTCAGCCAACCCCTAATAATGGGATAAGGTCAAGCTTTACCTTTCAAAATCTCTTTATCTTGCCTTGTGTTCTCATACCCAAAATTGACGTCAAAATCAACAAATTTAAAACATAACAATGATTCCCACGTACCAACTTATTCTAATATCTGCCCTTTTCTCTTCAACAGAACCACGATACGAAACAGCGTACGCCTGTGAAGGAAAGACCCTGAAGATCGGTTGCAGGGAAGGCTCCGTCATCCACCTCATCAGGGCGAACTATGGAAGGTTCTCCATCACGATATGCAATGACCATGGCAATACCGACTGGAGCGTTAACTGTATGTCTACGAAGAGCTTACGAGTTCTACATAGCAGGTAAGATAATTATGTACCTCTATTCTTCTTTGCAGCTCAAACCAGGGGATCTGCTACCTAACCCTGGCAACGAAGTTAGGGGCCGGAGTGAACCCTACTCCGTAATGATTTTTTTTTTCGGACGGGTAAAAACACATCGGGAATAGGTACAACTGTCAAACTGTGTTGTCATTCAGGAGTAGTTCGGACCCCGAACGAATCATGCGTCCGTATGTGATACGGAGTAGGAAACGCCCGTAAATAAGTCCGAAACTACGGACTTTGTGCTTAGGGAGGTAGACCCCTGAAATGAACTGGCTACTGACCTATCTATGGTAGCGGGAATACTTGTAAATCCTAAAGGTGTTCTTCTACTTTCATGTCGATTAACTCAAATATAACAGTACAGTATAACACTCTCTTTTCACCCGTTATGTTCAAATTTCATATTATACGGGTAATCTATTCTGGCATCACTGTGGGCATTAAAGACCACAACTAAAAAGTGGAAAAAAGAAACTTTAAAAAATAACCGACTTCCAAACAAAACACTAACATATTTGTTAGTAGCAGACTGAAAACTCGAGTAACGCCTGATTTAAGGCTATTAAAAATAGGTCTATTAATAAACAAAGGCCTTTTAAGTACACGGGACTTAAAACATAACTCCCAGAATTTAGGTGAACTGTTAACCCCTGTCTACCCCTTCGGGGAATACTTACATGATGTCACAATGTCATATTTCATCAAAATACTGACATCAACCCTTCACACGAAAATATAGCTATCTGATCCAAAATAGACAACATTTTATACTCCCTACATTATTAACTTTACAAAATGGCGGCGAGAGAATAGTTGTGGTGTCATAGATAATCTGTGCACAGATATTATATAGTCGCAAATAACAGTTAAATTATGCTTATAACGGTTAAAATAACGTGTCGGTTATTGGCGAATAACTGACGTGTTTTGAAGGTCATAGGGTTGTGGTTACTTGATTCTATATTGGAATGAATTCTTGACGTGATTAGGGTTGCAAGCTGAGATATTTCATTTATTTATGCAGTCAGATATGCTTACTAGGTGATGGAATTTAAGATTATGTTACTTAATGGCATTTAAGTTGTTTGCCATAGTTATTTGATTCATAACATAAATGTAACAAGCCTGTTATTACTCGAAGGGTTGGACCGAGAGGTGGACCTATAAATACACCAACATATCGCGAGTTATATTTAAGTCCCATGTTATAAAATAAATAAAGAAGGAAAGAAGCTGTTATAGCCATCAACCGGGTACAAATCTAGACTCTAAACTGAAACGGGAATCGAACTCAGGACCGCGACATCAACAGTAGCGCGCACTGCCACTAGCTAGACCAACGGTGTAGTAAGTTATTTACATCGCTTACCTCAAACTTAGGTAGGTATTATTTTGATTTTATCTTACAGATTGAAATTAATGATAATAATAAAATAGCTTTATTTGATTCCACAATAATTACATATAATTAATTAATTTGATATTTGATAATTATATTACTAAGCAACCATAATAAATATACTACTCATGCAATTCAATCTCCTTCTAATGTGGACCCCTCAGGGTAAAAGCCTCCTCCAAAGAATTCCATTTTTCCCTATTTTTAGCAGTGGTCATCCAGTCTCTTCCTGCTTTGTATACAATCTCGTCCTGCCACCGATTGCCCGGGCGACCTCTACTTCTCACGCCATGCGGTCCTTTCCATTTTGTGGTGTTAATTGTCCATCGATTGTCACCGTATCTCCCAACATGGCCAGCCCATCTCCATTTGAGACTTTGAGAAAAGTGTAGAGCATCCTTTGCCTTGGTTATTTGCCGAATGTTTATGTTTCTTACTCTATCTCTCAGCTTTATATTTAAACAGCTCCTTTCCATTGCCCTCTGAGTTGTCTGTATTTTATGCCTTGCCTTGTGATCATAAATCCACGTTTGGCAGCCATAAGTTAGACAGGGTAAATTGTTGTATCCAAAATTATCCTTTTCAATTTAATCGGTAGTTGCGATTTGAGAATCTCCTTTTGTGCCCAGTACTTTCTCCATGTAATAGCTACTCTTCTGTCTATTTCCTATATGTTTCGGTCTTTTCTAACTGAAATTTGTTTTCCAAGGTAAGTGTAGCTCTCTACGTACTCGAGTGGCACTTCGTTAACTAGTACTGGCGTCATCTCGCTGTTAGTCATGGTTTTTGTTTTTTCTAAGTTCATTTCCAGGCCTACATGAACACCAGCAGTCTGATAAAGCATTATTATATCACTAGCTTCTGCCAGCGTGTTGTTCGCCAGTGTGAAAAGTGTTTTATCATCCCGAGGGAACATTATACCGGGTTAAATCTCTGTGCCAAATTGCATCCAGATCTGTTCAACCGTTCTGGCGTGATTGAGTAACAAACATACATCCACACACACACATCCAAACATTCACATTTACAATATTAGTAAAACTGATCTTGTGGGTGTCACTCTCATCTCATTAAGACCAAGTAATTCGACACTCAATAAGCAAAAACTGAAAACGTAATAAATCATTGAAAGTATTGAAACTGAATCCATATTATGATTTTAGTAATGGCCTTAAATGGCTATGTTCTGTCAACTTAACGATATTAACTTCTTGATTGTTATTTTATAGGTATCAAATTAAGGTTTTTTATTACAATATTAAACAATAATAAAAAAGGTTTATTTATTTTAACAAAATTTTGTAAGTGTATAAAGTTAACATTTATATCTGGACTCCAAACGTGGTTTATTTAAACTTATTGATATTCATTACAAGGGAATTAACATGAACTGGTATTGGTATTTAATATGATAAACGTTATTGGAAATTATGTTTTAAGCATTGACATATATATTACTTGCGTAAGGAACAGGTCAACCGCGCGACTAAATGGCACCAGCGCGTTGGCCCTAAATTGCAGTTTAGGGCCAACGCGACAGTGGTCCGTGTGCGGGAGTGAGCGATTATTTGCTTATCATAATAATGCCTAGTTGTGTGGTAAAACGTGTACGCGCGTACAAGCCTACGTTGACGACCTACGCAACGCGGCACTCACTTAGTTCCTATGAGTTATCAAAGATGTCGCTACTTTTGCTTGTAATAAGAAGGTTTCTATAAAATGTTCAGATGAGAGTATCCTTCTTTTAATAGATAAAGGTGAACACCTGAAATTAAAAGTAATTTTGAGTTGCCTTCTGTATAAGTAATTAGATAAGTAGGTACTTAATTATTTTACGTGAACAAAAATACCTATCTTATAAAAACTCTCTGAAAGAAATTATACTTAATAAAAGCCTCTAACCAACTGTAAACCCCACAATTTATCTAAAACAACTCGATTTAAACGTAAACACGACGGCTAATAACAAATCGTTATCCCGAGGCCGTCCGGAAAGAGCCGAGGATTGCCGACGACCGACGAAAATTGCCGAAAATTAAATATTCGTGTAAGTTGATCCATTTAACCCGCGAGATTGCCAATAAAGTGTGTAGACCCCTCCTCACTCATGTAAATGACGCCTAAATTGATTGTCGGCGTCACACGTTACTCTTGAGTTTATATTTTTAAAGTATATTTAAATATACAATAATATTTTGTGGGTAGAAATAAGAAGGTATTTTTTCTTGAATCAACAGATCGGATTTTATTAGGACGTCTTTTGGCGTTTGTCATTTCTATTGCATCAATCAGCCGGGCGAGCACGGCCTCTGTGATAGGCTTGAGTCACGCTTTTTATCACAGTTTTTGTTTCCAAACTGTGTTAAAATGTGTGACTCAAGCCTGTCACAGTAGGCCGTGCTCGCCCTGCAGGTTTAAAAAAAAAATGATACCTTTAGACATCAAGAAAATTGCGAGGTACTCAAACCATACCACAGATTCGTATGTGATCCTTTGAATCCTTGGTCTTTTTCCCCATCTTCGAAGAAGGTCTACGTAACCATTTTAGACAACTTCTTTCTCTGACAGTTCCTAAATGTAGTTGACAATATAATAGCCCACAGACGTGAGACTACTAAGGTTCATAAATTGATAATAATTGTATGTTTTTCTCCGTTTCCAGATGTAGCATGCACCAAAACTGCAGTATACTGGCCAGCACGAATATGTTCGGAGACCCTTGCCCCAACACGCTCAAGTATCTCGAGGCACATTACCAGTGTGTACCCGGTAAGTTACCATAATTAAATTGACATCTTCTCCTGCAACTCTAGGTTCTTCATCATCTTTTCCTACAGCTCTACTTCGACCAAATCTTGACATACAGAAACCCTTTTTTTCATTGTTACTCACTCCTGTGGCACTTGGTGAAGCTGGTGAAGCGATGACCTGGTGAAGGTTGCGGGAGTCCGCTGGATGCAGGACGCACGGCACCAGTCAATATTGCTATGCTTGGGTGAGGCCTGTTTCCAGCAGTGGACGTCTTTCGGCTGATATGATGTGGCACTTGGTACTCTCATCCAACTTCGACCTACCTAACAGAGAGTGATACCTATCTACTCAAAAACCATTTAAATAAATCTTTACTGCCATGGATATTGAATAGCTACGTGGAAATATAGCCATTAAGTACCTTAAGGTTCTCAAAAAATCTCGAAGCAATTTGCATCTTTTAAACTAAGCTATATAATACATTTCTAAAATTGACAATAATTTAGGCCTTTCAGTTTTTTCTTTTTCGGAAAGTTATCCGTGATCTCCTGCAAAGGTCTGCAGAGGTTGATGATAAGAATGAAATCAATTTGGATCTCGATGAGTTTATAATAATTTACAAGCCATACAACACCATTAACCCAATATATAAATCTTCTTTTTCCAGCATCAACAACAAGCACAACCAACCGACCGTCACCGCCGTGGCTCATCACGTCGCAGCCTACAGTCTGGAGGTCTACCCAGCCTCCGATCCCGAAGAACCCGGTCCAGACCCAGCAGAACGAGAGGAAGAAGCCCACGGTCATCACCCCGCCGACCTTCAGGCCTCATATCACGTTGCCTCCTGAGGTAAAGCTTGGAGATGTCGCTTCTAAGGTGATTGTGTTTGATTTATTTGATTGATTGTGGTCAATGTTGCCAGTGTGACTAGTTTAATTTGTGTGTGGAAACGTGGCAACCCTGTGAGAAGAGATGCATGTATAAAAAAAGGTTTTGGATCATTGACTTGGTCAGCATGAAGTTTACAGGATTTCAATTGTCCTTCACGACTACATTATATTAAAATTATGGAAATGGCAGCATGGACTTATTGCATGGATATGGATCCAGAAAGATATGGTCTCCAAGGCTGCATTTTCAAGGAAACGAGCTCAAATCCAATTTTCAGAATTATCACGAACTTCAACAATGGCATTTTTCCGTAAGAAACACTTCTTAACGCCAACTTCTTTCAGAAGACCACGACAAGGCAGCCGGACTCCTCGTCCGAGAGGGAACCTCCGCAGAGCCCTCGCGACAGCATACCTGAAGTCAAGGAGGAACCCAAAGTTGTGGAGCCTGAACACAACCAGAAGAACGACAAGCCAACGAAAGAAGATGAACCAAGTAAGAATCATCTATTTATACGTTTCACTTATTTTATAAAAAAAATATTCGTTTAAAAACTTATTTTAAAACAAGCTTTTTTCGTATTCTCCTCAGCAAACCCTTTCATTTGATACCCATATCATGGCAGTGCATAAAAAATTACTAAGTCGCCATCTTGTGCCGTCCGCCATATTGGATTTAAAATGGCATCACTTAGTTAAGCATGCATTGTCATCCAAACTAAACGTGTGTGCAAAATTACATCTTAATCGGTGGAGGATAAATACTTTAAAATTCAGTTGCAAGATTTGAACCGAACACTTACATACATACATACATTGCGAGTTAAATAAAAGCTTGTAAAAAACAGAAGACTTGGATCCACATTTAAATACTTTCTCATCTGTTCTGATCGTAAGCGATGATGTGGTCGACGATGGTGCACGCTTCCCTAGAATTAACCTCTTGGCTTCTCTCTTGGAGATCTCCAAGTTATAGGAACCAATTTTTTATTTGTGGTGTGATACTGAATG
Source organism: Orthosia gothica (assembly GCA_949775005.1). Taxonomy (NCBI): domain Eukaryota; kingdom Metazoa; phylum Arthropoda; class Insecta; order Lepidoptera; family Noctuidae; genus Orthosia; species Orthosia gothica. Next base: position 8,150,260 of record OX459060.1, on the reverse strand, counting down.
GTTGGTCTAGTGGTCCCAAGTGCAGCTGCTAAGCGCGGGAACTTGAGTTTGGGCAGTATTGCTGTTTGTTTTTTAGGAATTTCTACTAATAAAGCCCTAGCAATACGTAATATCACTTGGGACAGACACCGGATTCTGGATTTGTGCCCAGTAGCTGGTGAAATGTGGGTGACTCATACACCTCGTTTATGTTAAAATCATATTAATTTTTAATTTGTTCCAGGCTCTGTAACGGAAGGAACTCTCGAATGGCCAGCGAAGGACGAAGATTCGGAGCCGACACCATCCATACACCTGTCTCCCAAAGATGGACCCGAAATTGATATCGTGGACGAATTTGAAAAAACTTTTTGTAAGTTTTTACTATACATTCCCAATAATTTTACTGAGTTTATAGGCACTCTATTTTATCTCCCAAATAAGAATTACAAACAGCACTAAAGTTGTATTTTTTAGAACAAAATACGAGTAATGTGACTCCCACGTGAAATATTTTAGGAATGAAGAAGCACAGAAAAAGTCTTTAAAAGCCACTATAAACTAACTCAATTCGCTTTTCCTTGAGATCTATGTGAAATATTTAAAAGATTTTTCCACCAATAATATATACTTAATATTATAAAGCTGAAGTTTGTTTGTTTGAACGCGCTAATCTCGGGAACTACTGGTTGGAATTTTAAAATTCTTTTTGTGTTGGAATGTCCATTTATTGAGGAAGGTTATATGCTATATAAAATTAAGCTACGCTCAAAAGGAGCGGAGCATAAATGAAAAATGTTGCAAAAACGGGCAAAAATATTCCTTTTTAAGAGCTTCCGTTGCGTGCGCTGCGTAAACGGTTTAAGTTACACAAATATCATGCATGATGGAATTGTTCCTCTTTAAAAGTTCTAAAAAAAGTCCGCGACAGCATATGTCTTGTTATCTTTTAAGATTGACTCACTATAACCTTTTTTATGGTAATCAAATTTGTTCAATTGCGAAGGAGTTTTATCGACATTATATTAATATTATAAAGCTGAAGAGTTAGTTTGTTTGTAGGGTAGGTAGGGTAGGTAGAGGAAAGGTCAGCTAGTGAATTACATCGGTGGAAAATTATTCTTCTTTCTTTCTTTAACTGGCATACAAATGCCTCACAATAAAATTTTATACTTAACCCTTCTTCTGTTACAGCAACGTTAGCAACACCAAACATCGGTCGACGCGTGTTCTGCCCTCAAGTCAGCGCGAGAGGGTTGAACTGGAACTGGACCATAGCGGGCACGTACGCTGTGCAGCCTTGTCCTGGAGGTGCCACGGGATTGGCTAGGTGGAAGTGAGTAGATTTTTATACATCTGCATATGCAAAAAAGATTGTGGAGACACTTGAGGGACGCTGTGTCCAGCTGTCAACATCTTTTGACTGAATGATAATGCAAAAGTTATGGAGTTTAAAGCTAATTTGATGGGAAACTGACGACTTACATGGTCGTTTCTAAGTGCGGCTATTGACATGCAGCACCAGCGGCTTTTTATTTCTAACTAGCTGACCCGGCAAACTTTGTTTTGCCATAAAAAGACCAAACATTTATCTACCCTACCCTACCCTACACTACCCTACCCTACCCTAACCGACCCTACACGACACTACCCTACCCTACCCTACACTACCCTACCCTACCCTACCCTAACCGACCCGATCCCACACTACCCTACACTACCCTACCCTACACTACCCTACCCTACACTACCATACCATACCCTACCCTACCCTACCCTACCTATAAACCTCACGGAGCCCGAGACCTTTCCAACGAATGCAAAACCATGGAAATCGGTTCGTGCGTTCTGGAGTTATAGCGTCAGGGAGGAAAACCCGACTTATTTTTATATATTAGATCATTGATAGGCTCGCGTTTGACCACTATCTCATCTGATGGTAAGCGATGATGTGGTCTACGATGCAGCACGCTTGCTTAGAAGTAAACTATTTACTCTTGACTTAAAGACTCCCAGGATGTAGCTATCAGGAAACACAGATTCCGGCAGGCAATTCCACTCCTTAGCTGTACGCACAATAAAAGTATTCCCAAAACTCTTTGTGCGTAAGGGTGGGATGTCTACCATATACCGATGGCGCATCGCCATCGTTTGTCTTGTAGTCCGATGATGGAACGGGCTAGGTGGAATCAAATTGTGCAGTTCGATCGCTCATTCCCCGAAATGTAACCGATAAAAAACCGGCAGGCTGGTAACTCGGTGACGATGTTCAAGGCTCTGGAGCTTTGACTCGACCAGTGTTTTATTGCAGATGAGCTTCTTTTATAAATCCGAAAAATAATCGAAAGAAAGGGACAAGATACAAATTGTCTGTAGCCTGAAACTTCGACACTATCTACTACGCAGAGCAGTTTAGTATTTTATTTGAAGCCATTATTCAGCAAAAATCAAGCTTGGTGCTAGATTTTCGGTTCTTGAACGGCATCCGAACTAAGGCTATCAATACTCCAGTGTTATAAGTTGGTAGTCCTCTATTATTGCTACTGATTTCACCAAAAACCAACTCCAAGATAACTGATGATGTCACCTAGAATCTAACCATCTTCTACCAACTTCCAGATGCACACTAACTCCTCACACATACACGGAGGAGGAGCGTCCCCGGCGGCGCGGCACGGGGCTACCTTCAGGGGAGAACTACCACGACCTGGGGCTGGAGCCCAATGATAGGCAGATGCAGCTGCTGAGGAGACTGGGCTCTGAAGCTCTACTGAAAGGTGACATATTAGCTTTATACCCTTACCCTCTTACAAATAAACGCAGAATAAAGTTATAACAGGTATAAACCTATGAAAATGTATGGGTATACCTTTGTTATACCAGGTATAACTTTATTCCGTGTTTATTAGTAAGAGGGTTACAGATGGGATTGTGGTTTCCTTGCTTAATTTTTAAGACAACTTTACTTTTACCTTTTCTCATCGTTCAAAAATACTAAACGTGTTTGTTTGTTTTAATTTTAACGCAAGTGCATTTTTAGGGTTCCGCACCTTGTAAGGTAAAAACTAACCCTATTACTAAGACTCTTTTGTCCGTCTGTCTGTCTGTCACCAGGCTATATCACATGAACCGTGATAGCTAGACAGTTGAAATTTTCACAGATGATGTATTTAAGTTGCCGCTATTGCAACAAATACTAAAAACAGAATAAAATAAATATTTATGTTAGGAAAAAAAACCACGTGTGTTGTATGGGAGCCCTTTCCATACAACAAACGTGTTTTTTTTGCCGTATTTTGCGATAATGGTACGGAATCCTTCGTGCACGAGTCCGACTTGCACTTGACCGGTTATTAATTTTTATCAGAAGTGCATTTTTTATATTCTGATTGTAATAACACTCTATTCTGCCATGTTAGTTGTAGTGACGAATACAAAGAAAAACTCCTTACAGCCTCACAAAAGAAGACAAAATACAAAGTCCTTGAGTTTTACGCCTATCTTCTGTAACGAAGAAGTCATACAATGACATTGCATGGGAATACACACATGATTATAATTGCGCACTTACAATATTAGGTCTTCGTCTTTCCACTCATCAAACTTTATAATTTTGATGTAGGTCGTGACGGTGACTCTCCAGAGCACATAATCGACTACCGAGGCGCCAGCAACCTCGCTGACGCAACTGGCAACCAACTCAACCAACTTGCGAACGATTTTATACAGTACAGTAAGTATAATTTTTATATCATAGGGTCACTTGTCTTTCGTTTTATGCTAAAGTTGACTATGTCTTTGGTAGGTACCAATTTTTTTCGTTATGGACACCAACTTCTGAAAAGCAAGTTATTTTTAACTTTGCAGTCTTTTTATTTGGAAGTCGGTACCTAGTATTTTTTTGTAAAAAGTTTATTTTTTTATTTTTCACTATTTGCTTGTTTACCCGAATATTATGAAACTTGAACATTACCGGTGATACGAGTATGAGAGTGTACCAAGGTGAACCCCTCATCTGCGTACCCCTTTAGAGCGTACTGGCGTGGTGTTATGCGATTGCAGCAATCCTTAGAGATTTGCCGTGATTTATTGAAGAGTTATGTTGTATCGAAGTTCTTCATCAGATCATCAACAAATTAAAATAGGACCAATTTGGAAACATATTCATTCAAACAAAAAAAGTATTTTCAAAATCGGTCCACAATTGACGGAGAAATCGGTGAACCTTCATAATATCGAACATAGAACCTCCTCCTTTTTGGAAAGTCGGTTAAGTATAGTGGAAACAGTATTATTGAGTTTATTAATCAGGAAATCAGTAACAGCCCGAAATATAAATTTTTAATCGGTTAGAGACAATAGACTCTTCTATTTAAACTAGTTGCCAGATAACTTAAAAAACGGGCTGAAGAAATTCAGTCTGGGTAGTTCGTAGGGGCTCAGTATGTAAAGATTCTTCACTTTCAACAGCTGACGCAATACCAGAATGGCACGGCGCGACTCCTGACCTGAGTGAGTGCCGGTCTGTGTGGCTGAACAGTCTGGAAGCCAGGGTCAGGGAGGGAGAGTCACTGCTCAGCATCAGCAATGACTTGGCACAGGTATGTACTGCTTTTATATTTTAAAGCTTCTTGAAGATTGGAGTTCCTTAATAAAAAAAACAGTCACTTAACGTAAGACTGGCGACCAGATGTAGCAATGATTCTTTAACTAGGACTGCATCCAATCCGTCTAATGACCAAGAGGCATAGATGAAGACAATGATTGACGGAAGCCTTCATCTTATTCGAAATCAAAGTCAAATTCTTTATTTCAATTAACCTTTGACGCCAAAAAAAATAATTTTAAATTGAAGTAATAATAATTAATTCTACCTTCCATTCGGTAAAGCAGCTTGTTATGGAGAAAAACGGACTTGAAACTTACCCTCAGTTTCCCAGCTCAAAATTATCGGAGAATTAATGTGACAAATTGTCAAGCACGCGTTACCTGCTGTGATTGGCTGTTGAAAAGTCATTCAACCAATCACAGCAGATAACGCGTGTTTGACAATTTGTCACATTAATTCTCCGATAATTTTAAGCTGGGAAACTGAGGGTTACTCTCTTACAATATTTACATACATGTATGCATTCATTCATATCATTATACGTGAGGACGATGCACCCAGACTAACACTACTATACTTCGTATAGATATAAAGTATTACTAGCACTAAAAGGTAAATTCAATCATTTTCTAAATAGGAACATGGTTCTCACATACTTACAAATATTAGATTAACGGCTCGTACCCTGTATAATGGCATTAAGACACAGAAACTAGCTGAAGAAGTACAGCTGCTATTGATCTTGATCTTGGTAGTCTTACTCAAACTTTTTCCATAAAAAGCCCAACCCACGTCTTCCCATTCCGTACTTCCTAAAGAAGATCAACCCCTTTAAAGATTCATTACTTAATCGCTAATCCAACGTGCCCACCCTCAGGTAACATCCTCAAAGACCCTGTACGGCGGCGACATGATGACCACGACCAGCATCATGAAGAAGCTGGCGCAGCGCATGTCACAGAACGTCCAGACCTTCCCCGACCCTCGGCAGAGAGAAGCCATCGTCACTGATATGCTGCTAGGAGTTATTAAGACTGGTGAGTTGTTGTTTCTGATGCGAAAAATAATGTAGATGAATAGAAATACGTGCAAATAAAATGGCTTTTAAAATCCACCGGGCATTCATACCCAGATTGGATACAAAGAATCTCTCTAAAGGTGGATTTTAACCGAAAACTGTGCCAATATAACAAGCCCACTTTGGCAATATGCGCTTGCATAAAAAACAGTCCAATCGAATCGTCCAGTCAAATCTCATCCATACTTCTAAAAGCAATATTTCAGAAACTGTATGCTATCACAGTTTTCAAAGAATTTTGTTTTAATATTGGATTACAGCCCATTCCCTCTCACAAAGAGGTCTGTGTCTCAGATGTGGACAAATAAAAGGATGTTTATCTTACTTCTTACAATACTAACATTATAAATGCGAAAGTTTGTATGGATGTATGTATGTTTGTTACTCAATCACGATAGAATGGCTGAATGGATCTGGATGAAATTTGGCACAGAGATAGATTATAGTCTGGAAAAGCACGTAGGCAATTTTTTTTCCCGGTATTATGTTTCCTTTGGGATGATAAAACACTGGTAGAAGTTAGTGCTTATAATATTACACCGATGCTTACTAGATAACGCTTATTATTTTATTATTATTTATTTACATACATACATAAGCTCACGCCTTTTTCCCATGGGGGTAGGCAGAAACTACAGAACGCCACCTGCTACGATCCTTACATACTTCTTTTGCTTCACACACATTCATACATCTAGTCATACACACACGCCGGTTATGGTTACTGCGCACTTGGCCTTTCTGAAGAACATTTATGCCTATAAGGTCTATATATGTATTTCTAGGGCGTCCCCTCCCGGCGTTTCCATTCACGTCTGCCTTGTAAATACCTTTCGTTAGTCGCCTTTCATTCATCATCTCAACATGGCCAAACCATCTTAACATACACTCGATTTTAGTCACTACATCTTCTTTTAAACCACAACGTTGTCTTATTACCTCATTCCTTAATCTATCATTTAAAGTTACACCACACATACTCCGCAAGGAGCGCATTTCTACTGCATTAATCCTACTTTCATGTCTTTTTTGCCATACCCAGCCTTCACTTCCATACATAAGTGTAGGCACCAGCACGCTGTTGTGAACGGCGAGTCGAGCTTCCGGAGACATCGACTTGTTTGTCACAACTGCATGCATAGCACCATTCACTTTATTCCCTGCATTCACTCTCCTTTCCACATCCTCTTCAATCTTTCCATCCCTTGTGAACATACTTCGTTCACTCGTTCACTTGCTCCACACTCTTATAATTTATTTTATTATTTATTTATGTAACTATATTATAAAAGGCTTTTCTTGCACCAAATGCAACCATACCACAACAGGAGTGTGCTTTGCGTTTGTTTTGCAGAGCTGTTATGGATGTACCTACATTTAAGCTAACTTATGAATCATAAAACTTTAGATTTAACGCTTACTGCCTAAATTGGAGCTCGATTTTTTAATATTTCTCAGTCTACACTTACCTACTTAACTAAGACAACGAGTGAACTCACAGTCTCATGCCAAAATGGTTTCCAAAAAAATCGATCTCCCTTCTAACTGCTTTTGCTTATCCTTACCTTCAGGATCGACCCTGCTTAACTTGTCCCACTCTTCTCCAGGATCCAATCTGCTGGAGGAAGGTCAGAGGTCCTCTTGGGCAGACCTCAGTTCTGAAGCCCAGAGTCGAGCGGCCAGTGCTCTGCTCACCCAACTTGAGGAGAACGCCTTCCTGTTAGCTGATGCTGTTACCAAGGAGAAGACTATTCTGCAGATTGTTAAGAATATTTGTAAGTAGACGGTTGTTTGTAACACTTATGTCCTATTATCAAGTTCACTAATGGGCATATGTTGAGCAGCCAAATGGTAACGGCTGTGACTTACAAGTTGTAGGTCGTAGGTTCGAACCCAGGCAGGCGCATTACTTTGTGCAAATTATTTCATCACCCCTGCTCTCAAAATGGTGAAGGAAAACATCGTGAGGAAACCGGCATGTCTTACAACCGAAAATTAGAAGATATATGCCATGGGTCCGTTACGGCCCATTCCCTCCCATAGAAGGGGCCTGCATGCACAATGAACCAGTTGGGAGTCCTAAGTAAAAGGGGGTCCACATATGCTATCCTATGATGTCTTTTTATGATATTTCCCACGTAAAAGATCCATTACTTAAGGTTACACTAGTCGAAAATTCTTCCATACAAACGTAGTCTAGAGATTACTCCACTGTTTGACGATGTACGTCCAAAATAAAGAATTACATCAATTTGTCTCATCATTATCTAGTCCTGTATGGAATTAAAAAAGTATAAAAATTATATATTTGAAAGTTATAAGCGTCGAAAGTTCTATATTTCAACACTAATTTTAACGCATCTTTGGGCGGAAATAAATACCATATGAAGAAAGAAAATTGCAAAACGGCCTCCATACTGGGATAGATTAGTAATTCAACAATGCAAATAATGTTATTTTATAAATATACATTTAGTTGTTATTTCATGATATCTAGACTCCCAAAGTTCTGTTTATAAAATTTCACGCGCTCGTTTTCGTCATAAATCATCATCCATTTCGATACAAATTTGCCAAAGTGCAAATTCGTATGAGAACTAGCTTCTTACTGCTCATCACAGCATCTATTTCTTTCATACGTGTCGGATAAGATAGCATGCATTTTAACCCCGCGCACAAAATAGTTCGTGCCGTCGACTAGTTCAACCTTAAGAGTTAATTTTGTTTTACATTTTTTTTTTAACTTTTCCCCAAACAAGGAATAATAAAATAGTATCGTAGGTGCGTACAAATATATAAACTCACATACACAAACATCCAGAGCCGGAACAACTATCTGTAGGTCATAAAAATATTTGTTCCGTGCGGGAATCGAACCCGCGACACGCAGCGCAGCAGTCAATCGCTCAACCACTGCGCCAACCGTGCCAATTAAGATGGTATTTCAGGACTATTGCCATAAATTACATCTTATAGTTTCAAATCGAGGCCCAAAAAACATCGTCCTCTAACAGTCTTAATCGAGTGAGACTTCTCAAAATAAAATATAGTAAACAAAATAAATGCACAGCTGACAGCTGTATCCATATGAGAACTACATAAAAATATAGATCCCATGATGTTTCGTTCATATCTGCATTCGTACCTTAATAATTGAAGACATTCGGTCCATCGGTGAACACTTACTTATTTTTAACCCCCGCCGGAAAAAGAGGGGTGTTATAGGTTTCACGTGTGTTGCTGTGTATCTGTGTGTCTGTCTGTGGCATCATAGCGCCTAAACGGATGAACCGATTTCGATTTAGTTTTTTTTGTTTGAAAGGTAATTTTGTCGAGAGTGTTCTAAGCTATGTTTGAATAAAATCGGTTCAGCCGTTCAAAAGTTATGGGCGTTTTACTGTTTGAATCGGGGTGTTTTCGCAAGATAAATGTGTCGGGGGTTTTTGAAATTTTGAAATTTTACTTGTTCAAATTGTGGATCAAAAAGTTAATGTGTCGGATTGGCTAAGAATTTATCATCTAGAATCTACTAGCCGGGGTAAATCATAAATTCTTCCTACCTTCCTTTCCGTGGAGCTCGAAAGAACGGTACATTTTTTCTTGATATAAAATTATATATCTTGCTTATATATTAAGTATGTATGTATTTATATTATGTTCATTTTTGGTATTGTCACACAAATGAGAACCCCATGTCATGTCCAGGTAACCTCTGTCCATTCCAGGTTGCCTGGAAGAGATCGCGGAATGCGAAAGGCCACACGTTGTGTTTTTTTTTTTTTTCTTGTATATTATGGTGTACAATAAAGAGGATATATACAAAAAAAATAAACATCATGGTGAACATAGAACCTCCTCCTGTTTGGAAAGTCGGTTAATCAATCAATCTGCCTAGCCTTTTCCCAACTACATTGGGGTCGGCTTCCAGTCTTACCGGATTTAGCTGAGTACCAGTAGTGCTGAGCTGAGTAGTAGTTCGGATTGGAAAGTCGGTTAATAAATAAATAAATGATGTAAAACTAAACTCTTCAATTGCAGGTCTGTCAGTGAGGGTTTTGGAAGTGAAGAATGTGGAAGACGAGACATTCCCGTCGGCCATCGCACAGGAACAGTGGAAGGGCTCTGAGGATACCATCACCATCCCGAAAGCGGCTTTACTTGGTAAGAACACGTTTTGTAATAATGTTTAAAAATATTAGCAAGATTAAGGTATAATAAGTAAACCCCGGTTTCTGAACACTCGATTATCGGACGGTTAGCGTAATCGACGAATATTCGCCGGTTATCCGCTGTGATTGGCTGTTGAAAATTCATTCAACCAATCACAGCAGATAACGCGTGCTTGACAATTTGCCACATTAATTCTGCGATAATTTTGCCGTGAGAAACCCGGCCTATATTCAGGTTATATCTAGACTGTGATAAAAAAAAAACAAGTTAAAACAGTTGGGCTCTTTTAACATAACGATATTTGTTAAAGACCACGGTTGCAAAGTCTAGCTGTTAAGGTCTCTGCCCACTACAGCGTATCATACCATGACCGTGCTAGGAACGTATCAGACACGAGAAGCAACACGATACGTTTTACTATGCCCACTGAAACGGATCGAAGGGGTTCTGTGCACGAATATGTAGTAGTATATAGTATGCACAGAGCGTGTCAGCACTGGCAAAATATTCTCGTCGAAAAATTGTTGACGCTCCGTGCATGGAACGCGGCGGTGTTGGTCGGTGACGAAACGGTCTAGTGGGAATTGTGACATAATTTTAAATTAAAATAATATTTTTATGGTTCCGTACCCAAAGGGTAAAAACGGGACCCTAGAAAAGAAAATATTGAGTGGGGCTCCTATACAACAAACGTGATTTTTTGCCGTTTATTGCGATAATGGTACGGAACCCTTCGTGCGCGAGTCCAACTCGCACTTGGCCGGTTTTTTGCCTGACCCATTCCTAGCACGGTCATGGTATGCTGTAGTGGGCAGATACCTTTATTCATTTCTTACCAGACTTTTTAAAGTTTGGTACACTCTGAAACTATGTGCTCTGCTTGGGCTTAAAGCGATGCAGTCCTCAAACATGACTCATTCCGAATATCGAAGATACAACAAGTGTCTGTGGTTACCGCGCAGAACCAAGTTCGCACGCATCAGTTTCTTAATCATATTTATTTTTCACAGACAACCGCCAAAACGATCTAGTCCGTATCGTCTTCTTCGCCTTCGACCGCCTCGAGGAGATCCTGCCGCCCACGTTCGGCAAGACTCCTCGCTTCGTGTCCACGTTCCAGGCTGATAGTGGAACCTCTTCTTCAACCAGCATCAACTCAGAGCGGGAGAAGCGGAATGTTACCAGGGTGCTGAATTCTAAGGTATGATAATATTGAAATTACGTAAAGAGTAAATAAAGGGTTTGTTCGAAAAGTCCAAATAGGGTAGTTGAAAAAAATATATATTTAGTCGGTCAGTTAGATAAACTAAAAATATTGAACACGTTTTTTTTTTGCCACGTAAACAAAAAAGTACGACGATACTTCTTCTTCTTGAAATATCGTGTAACGTCACGGTGTGGTACACTTTATACTGACAAAGTGACGTCATAAGACCCAATATTTATTTATTTGATAAAGCAAAAAATACGAATGACAAACCCCCGGTTTCTCAACACTCGATTATGGGGCTGTTAACGTAATCGACGAATAATCGCCGGTTATCTGCTGTGATTGAGGTTTGCTGTTAGAGAACCCAACTATGGGCTAAGTTCGTCTTTGTACATATTACTGTCCTATTGTATCTGTATGTTTTTTTAAATGTTTTGTGTACAATAAAGAATAAGAATGATTGGCTGTTGAATATTCATTCAACCAATCACAGCAGATAACGCGTGCTTGACAATTTGTCACATTAATTTTGCGATAATTTAGCGTTGAGAAACCTGGCCTAAGACTCAGATTTGCGAATTTTCTGCCCAATCTGTAACGGGTATGGTTGGTTAGAGTAACAAAAAAACCTTTATTTTTTATTTTTCGAGAAAACTTTTCAGAAACAGAAGTCTAATATCCATGTTATGGTGAAGGAAGAACTATAATATGTTGTTGTTGTTGTTGTTGCTCCTTCAACAACAACCACAAGATTCATAAAATCCATTACTGGATTTACTTTAGTTGTTCACTCCGAACTGTCTATTATACTAAATAAAACTTGTCTTTGTCTTTACAGGTGATATCAGCCAGCTTGGGCAATGGTCGTCACATCCAGCTGTCCCAGATGGTACAGATCACGATGAAGCATATCAAAGTTGAGAACGTCACCAACCCAGCTTGCGTCTTCTGGGATTATACTCTGCAGTAAGTTCTTTTTCAATCACCACCATTTTTTTTTCAATTGCACCTGTAAGACTACAGATAATGTACCTGAATATTAATGAGAGGTGTTGATTTGAAATTATGTAGCAATGCTCAATACTCCATCTGAATATCAACTTATGAATTATTTTTACAAGACTTCGAGTTTTTTTTTGACTCAATGAACAGTACAACAAATTGGTACAAAGAGCAAATATTACACATTTATCTTGCGAAAACACCCCGATTCAAACAGTAAAACGCCCATAACTTTTGAACGGCTGAACCGATTTTATTCAAACATAGCTAAGAACACTCTCGACATAATCACCTTTCAAACAAAAAAAAAACTAAATCAAAATCGATTCATCCGTTTAGGCGCTATGATTCCACAGACAGACAACAAATACACCGATACACAGATACACAGCAACACACGTGAAACTTATAACACCTTTTTTTTTTTCCGGCGGTGGTTAAAAAGATGAAATGGTGATAGCTGAAGACCGCAGGCCGCAGATTAAAACCGCAAATTTTGCTTCGTCTATGATTCACATTAAGACAATCGCGTCTAAAAGCTAGTTTGATTTAGACATAGGGTATATTTATTATTATTATTGATTATTTTATTTATAAAAACAAGTTGTTGTCCTTAGACTTAAACAAAGTTCTCTATTATCCCCTGGGTTCTGTCTTAACATGCCATGGTCTGGAATTTACTAAACGCGCAATAGATTAAGTAAATTATTTCTTCAAGTTGAAGTATTCTTTCAGCGTGTGTTTTACGTTAAATTATGAGCTCGCGTTTGATGACCATGTCATCAGATGGTAAGCAATGATGTGGTGGACGGTGAAGCAGGCTTGTCTAAAAGTAACATAGATTTAAATATCCTTCGTTACTAAATTGGAATCTTCTTTTACCATAATTAACCACCCCTTTCCCCCCACAGCGGCTGGTCCCCCGAAGGCTGCCAAGTCGAGTGGTCGAACTCAACCCACACGGGCTGCGCGTGTTCCCACCTGACGAACTTCGCCATCTTGATGGACGTGCACGGCGTACCACTGAGCGCTGCGCATGAGTTGGCGTTACAGACGCTGACGTATATCGGATGTGGGATCTCTACGGTGGCGCTGGCTGCGGCCATTATTGTTTTTACGTGCTTTAAGAATGGGAAGGTATGTATTATTTGATAAAGATTTTTTTTTCTACTTTAAGTGTGATATTTTATCGAATTAAGCTAAGTGCCGAAATACATAAATAGGTAGCCCTCTTTTAAACAATAAACTATAATGAGTATTTCTTGAGAAACCTTGCAAACTCATGCTGTTTTCCAAGGTTTCTCCAGATAAGGGCTATTGGATGGACGGACGGTTTAATAGACAACGTCACCAAGTAAAGCATATACTTATTAATAACTATGCTTGAAACTGGTAACTAACTTAATTTAAGTACTACTAATACTATTGTTTAAGGGTATTTATTATTTTATGTATGTCGTTTTGTGACAAATAAACACTTTTTCTTTCTTTTTTTCTTTCTTTTCTTTCTTATTAAAATAAAATCTCAAAACTTCAGTCATCCCACAATCTACACTCTCTTTCTCTGATAAATTCTTCATCTTCTAAGGATTTTTGGAAAATCTTGGGCATATTTAATTTAGTTCTCCGTTGTGACTATTATTATCCCAATTATTATCTTTCTCTCTTAGTCGGACCCTCATGTCTGAGGATCGTGGTCAGCATCAAAAGAAAGAAAGAAAAGAAAGAAAAATATTTATTTGTGACCCGCACAGGAGACACGAGAAAATAAACATACACTTAAACAATAATAAAATAAAAAACCCTGTGCGAGACCAAAAAGGCTCCTATCTCAGCATGTGCAGCGATATCCAAAAAAGGTAATAACGCTGCGCTGATATTCTGATAGGGCCCACTGTTGATGCCACGGACACACTTACGGAAACAAGACTTGTATAATTAAAAAAAAATAGAAGAATATATAAATAACAAACAAAATAGAATAAAACACTGAAGGTGGGTCAAAGTAAGTGTAAGTAGAATATATAAACGCGATGCTCAATGATCATTTGTCGAAACCATAGACAAACGACAGAGCGCGCGGACCAAAGAGTGGTTTATTAAAAATACGGAAAAAATCTATGGTCGGCTGTCAAAAGAAAAATATTATGTCAGTAAGTTATGTTATGAAATAGTGTAAATGAATAAGTGTAAATAAACCTGGCGAAAAGAATTGCTAACTGGATAAATCAGAGTGGTGTGAATTTAATATGTGTGGTGTGGTGTTCGCATCAGGGTTACATATGGGGCGGATGATCTGCCTTCACTGGTTTCTGTCTGAATGTCTAGTGAATTTAGAGGACGACGAGTCTTTCACCTGATCGGTCCATCTCGATGGTGAACGATTGCGCGATCTTTTGGCTTCGGTGTTCCCAATCACAATCAGTCTGCATAACATTATTTCCTCCACCTCCTCTACAAATCTAACCAGCATGTTCTGTCCAGCAGTCAGACCGCGCACTGATCCACAAGAACCTGTGCGCCTGCTTGCTGGTCGCGGAGATCGTATTCCTCGCGGGCATAGACAAGACGCAGAACAGGATCTTCTGCGGAGTCGTCGCTGGCCTCCTGCACTACTTCTTCTTGGCTGCTTTCGCTTGGATGTTCCTTGAAGGTATGTAAATTAACACGGTTTTGATTCTTCGTAGATTTCAGGATAATCTTAAGATCAATTGATCTCTTGAATAAATATCAAAATAAGAGGTCACTGGAGTATCAACCTTTGGTGTAGCGCAGTAAGGTCAGTTTTCGTGGTACCGCAGAGTTGCGGATGACGCACTATGATTCTAAACGCCGATTCACCTAGAGAAAAAAAGGTTACTGCAATTCTATAATAATACTATTAAAATCGATAACAGACACTCCCGAGGTCACTATTCAAGTGATAATTTTGTGCAAGTACCCTCCAATAAACTAATAATTAATTTTAAAGTGATATTACTAATGGGATCCATAATGAACGCCATTAAGTTTGATTCTTTCTGTACTAACTAACATTATTCTAAATTTTTAACCACTCCCCCCTTTTTCAGGTTTCCATCTCTACGCGATGCTAGTAGAAGTCTTCGAGCCGGAACACCCTCGAGCCCGCTGGTACTGCACATGCGCGTACCTGGTGCCAGCCCTCATAGTCCTGGTGTCAGCTGCAGTATACCCTGGAGGATACGGCACGGAGAAACACTGCTGGTTAACAACGGATCGGTGGTTCATGATGAGCTTTGTGGGGCCGGTTATACTGGTGCTGGTGGTAAGTAGTATTTTAGCTACTTTTATTATGTAAGCTGCCCATATTTAGCATATTTGGAGAGAGACACTTTGAACGTAATTCTTATCCGTCATAATGTGCATAGGTGATACTCGTTAAAAGCAGTTGTATGTTATGAAGAGATTATCTGGCGGTGTTCGAGGTTGCAGCAATAAACGCAGCAAGAGTACGGAAACCTAAATTTTATATCTACAGCAATTAATATTTGAAAGAAATCTATATATATAAAAGCGAAAGGTCACTCACTCACTCATCACGAAATATCGAAAACCGCTTAACGAATAAAGATGAAATTTAGCAAGGTTGTTCCTCAAGTGACGTAAGTGCGCCCTAAGAAAGGATTTTTGGAAATTTTACCCCTAAAGGGTTAAAAAAGGGGGTTGGAAGTTTGTATGAAATTTTTACAGTTTGTAAATTGGACACATGAAATTTTAGATTTACGCTGTTGGTTGATAAAAATAATTCATGTATTTATTGGTTTTTGGAAATTCCGTACGAGAGTAAAAAGGTGGTTGAATGTTTGTATGAAATTTCTACAGTTTGAAAGTTGGACAGGTGAAATTTTAGATTTACGCTGTTGGTTGATACGCGAACGAAGTCGCGGGCGAAGGGCTAGTGTATTAATAAATATCATAGCAATGTAGAAATATTATTGGCATTATATTTATGAAAGCAAATAACGTTCATTGTAGCAAACTGATCATTCGAAGACAGTGAGTTCGAGTCTCTGCCTGTTGCATTAAATTACAAACTACTCAAGCGACAAGAACTAAGAAGCTTTGTTTTGAAAGGTTTTTTGGAATATGAGATGAAATTTTTCGTAATTTTTCTTTTGTGATGAGCAATAAAGTAACCTTTCCTTTCCTTCTGTTTCCAGGCGAACTGGATCTGTCTGATCATGGTGGTCTACATGATGTGCACACACTCCACCGTCTCACTCAAGGCTAAAGATGACGCCAAGCTGTATAAGATGAAGTAAGTAAAATAAACTACATATTATTTCAGCAATCGCCCAAAATTACCAAAATGTGGAACCCTGACTCAGCCAAAAGGTATCGCGGCTGACCCTAATAGAGAATAGTGGGATGAGCTGGACAGAACAATAGATCAGTGGTCTACATAGCCCTAGATCTGACACAAGAGCCAGAAGTCAAAGGGGGCGGACATTTCCCGGCACCACAGATATTATAATACTAGCATACAGATGCCTCATCCCATACAAAGAAACGTGCCGATGTAACTAGCGTTTTTTGTCTGATTGTCTATACCAATATTATAAAAAGGAAAGATTTTTTTGTTTGTTTGTTTGTACCGAATAGGCTCCGAAACTACTGGACCGATTTAAAAAATTCTTTCACCAATAGAAAGCTACATTATTCCTGAGTGACATAGGCTATTTTTTGTGCCGAAAACGGGTCCTGTGGGGGTGGTCCACGGGAGCGAAGCCGCGGGCAACAGCTAGTACTTCAATCGCGTTCGGTTCCGTTCCACGGCTATAGATGGTGTTAGCAGTGACTTGCATGTATATGGGTTTTCTCGGTTCGTGACAATTTTTTTCTTTAAATACAGTCACAATTTGTTTTACAGTATTTTTTTGCACGTTTTTACAAGTTTCATTGTACCAAAATGTGTTACAATACAAATTAAAATATGGAGTGGCATGCCTAAGAAATTGAAAACTGCGCCATCTCATGCAATCAATTTTAAATGATCCATTCAAATAATCTTTGAAATGTGAATTAAGAGCACAATATTCTATAATTTTGTGCTTAGGAGAGTTGATTAAACAAGAACATACATTTTTTATGATTGTCTCTAGAAAATCATAAAATTGCTGCAAGGCGTTCCAGTGCGAGAAGAACAAATAAATAAATAAATCCCGTAAAATAAATCCCGTGCAAAGCCGAAACGGGTCACTAATAGTTTAATAAAGTCAAGTTCAAAACAAGAGTAAAATTGGGTCATGTGTGAAATGTACTAACACTTGTCTATTTTCTTTCAGGGTGTGGCTAAAAAGCTCGCTAGTACTGGCTTTCCTGCTGGGCTTGACGTGGACCTTCGGGCTGCTGTACCTCAGCGAGCAGACGGTGGTCATGGCGTACGCCTTCACCATCCTCAACTCTCTGCAGGGGCTCGTGATCTTCATCTTCCATTGTTTGCAGAATGATAAGGTAAGATTTATAAACAGTCTAGCCATTGATCCTCTTTTTAGCCCCCCGAGGGAAAAAGAGGGGTGTTATAAGTTTATGTGTGTTTTTGTGTATCATCATAGCACCTAAACGGATGAACCGATTTTGATTTAGTTATTTTTGGTTTGAAGGATGACTTTATCGAGAGTGTTCTTAGTTGTTTGATGAAAATCGGTTCAGCCGTTCAAAAGTAATACGCATTGCACTTTGAATAGGGGTATTTTCGCAAGATATCGTGTTATAATTACGTGTTTCGGTGGGTTATTGATCGAAGCGTGTCTACTAGATAAATCATGTAGCTTAATGAAGTATTCGAGCCTGGGTTTTTTTAATTTTCTTGTTCTTATTTATTTATTTATTTAAGTAAGGCACACCAACAACATATTTGCAATTTCATTTACAGGGTTAACATTAAATTTGAAAATGGTCCTGTGCAAATAGGTCAGTTACAGGCGTTCTTGCATAGGCTTACAGCCTAATAACTCATCAGGCTATTATAAATAATCAAAAGACCCTAATTTAATAATTTGACACCATGTTCTTAGATAAAATCGGTTTACAGCGTTTCGGACATGAACTTTCAGAAAATACGCAAAGGGTCCTTTGATATTTAAAACACGATGAACTTTTAATATAAATAGTACTAATTATTTGACAGGTTTTATGGTAGAATACAACCTGGCATTGTTTTAAGCCTTCGAAGTTGCGTTAATTACAGCTTGATTTTACAAAGAAAGTCACTTTCTTCAACAAACTTGGCTAACCATTCAAATCCATCCAAACAACAAATCAAACTTTAAAAATCTGCCATCTTTCGCTAACTTTTATCTCTATACATGGTACAATTAATCAAGTTACAGCCATTTTAGATTTTGTATCTAATTTCATTTCACCCCTAAAACCCCCAGTTCCGCAACGAATGCGCGCGCATCGGTCGCCGTCACCCCTGGCTGTCCTGCTGCCTGCACTTCACAGGCCAACCCTCGGAGACTCTCCAGCACAACAACGGTCCTACAGCCTCGTCCTCCAACCACATGGACACCCGCCAGGGCTCCGTCAAGAGCCGCAGATACCACCAGAGCAATGCTGATGTCGATGATGTGGTGGATCCGAGGGATGTTACGGTATGTTCAAGGGGATGATGAGTTGGGGATGGGATGGGGAAGATGTGTTGAACTTGCATTAAAAATCAAATATATGTGTGGTACTTTTGCCAGAAAAGTACTGGTGAAAAAAATATTTATAGCTCAGGGATTAGAATTCTTTGCTGAAAGTGTCCCAAAAAAAAATACTACTACTTTACGGGATATGAGAACTGAAAGTATAGAACTTCGCAAAACAATGACCCGTTGTTTTTTTAATTTCTGATTAACTAAAATAAAAAAGTTTTTTTATTTTAATCGAAAATTATTAAAAAAAAATATGCAAGTTTGACAAGTCTTAAGTTTCTAACAGATTCATGTGAGGTTACTAAAATATTATTTATGGGAATATAATCGAATTTATTGTTTAAAATATAAGAACGTCTACTATTTTATAATCCAAAAATTTAGATCGATAGGTGTACCGTACTGTACCTTTCGATGTCCGTAGGAAAAATGTTTGCATGATATTGGTGGTGGTATACAGAAATAACTGTTAACTAATTAAAATGTTGAAAACATTTCAGGATCAATTTCAATTGATTCTTACTAACCTTTGTTGTAATATCAAGACACTTAATAGCTGCACTATTAAAAATGTACACATCATAAGTAAGCATATATCCAACAAAATATATATTTTTATAGAATCTAAGATATATCACAAAGTATACCCCAAATAAATATAAATTCCACCTTATAGCAGAGCACGGCAAGCACATCCGGGCTCCCTGCAGCGTCAGCGTCAACAACAAACAACCTTATCATCAAAACATTAAACGTTGTTGTCAACAACAACAACCATAACAACAACAATGTTGTCAACAACGCCGCTGTCGCGTCCCTAGCCGCTGCGGCCGCGGCCCACAGCTATCATTCTAACAGAAACAGACGAACCTCCCAAGAGAATCAAAATTTTGGCCCTTCATCCAATTTTGGACCTAGTCTCAACGCGACAGCGTCGAATTTCGGCCATAATATCCCTGAAAGAGAACCCCCAGCACCCATGACGCAACTTAGGAGCCCCGTCAACCCTGGTAGCGGAAGATACCCCCACGGATACCGGCAAAATGGCCAACAAGGTGCGTACGCAAATAGAGATAGGGTATTTCCAAAATTTTGATCGAAAAATTCGTTCACACCACCAGACACCACTGGCTTTTGTCACTAATTGGTTAAAGACAGCTCAATTTGTTTTTGTTTGTTTTTAACATGTTTATTTTTGTGTGAAAAAATGTCACTAACATTTTTGTATGTTTTTTTTTTGTTACGGTAAGTCCAATTTTGTGTTTTTTTTTTTTCTGTCTCTCCAAAGCCTTCTTTCACTAATGCTTCACTAATAAATCATTTCAAATTGTCTAATTAACATTCTTTCTTTAGTGGTGTGCTGGTTATAATTTAATACTGACAACATCGCTGAATGGTATCAAATATTTCTAACTTACCGTTAAAAATATTGATCCAATCAGTTTTGGAAATACGAAGAATCCTATCTCTAAATGCGTATCGCATACATTAGTCATTCTGTCGTCTATCCTGCATAGTATATATGTATTTAGAATATAATTTATATGTGTATTATATCAAAAATTCTTTATATATAGAGTTACAACTTGCAACCTGAAGCGGCGAGATGGAATATTCGACCCACAGCACCGATTTACGTTCCGAGTGATGACGCAAGATCTATGCGAGTGCCCACTCCACAGAATATACCTCATTCGACATCTCACACTCAAAGTATTGCCTCGATGCATAGCTACAGGAATAATATTGAGGTTCCTAACGAATACCAGAACTTGCGGTCTCGTTCGCCATCTTGTTTCTCGAATAAAATGGCGGCGTCGATTGGCGCGAACGAGTGGGCTGTGTTGGCGAACGCTAACGTCTGGAAGGTGAGGGGAGGGCTGTAAAAACGCTTGACGCTCGTAGTTTTCCTGTTTTGATGTTTTGTTTTTAGTTGTTTTTGCGTTTTGGTAAGATCTATGTGTTTTCTCGAAGAAAATAAGTTTAAAAGATATAGAGAGGTTTACAAATAAGCTAGGTTTTATAGTTGATTTTCCTAAAGATGTGGACTAGATATAGAGCCACGGGACCTGTTTAATTTTAAGCATGTAAATAGTAACAATAGATCTAATTTTCTTATCCTTAAACATATCGTTTAGTTATCAAATCTTCAACACATTTAGTAATATATCTACTTAAAGGTAATTATTTAGTTTAGGAACTTATAAAAATAACCCTCAGTTTCCCAGCTTAAAATTATCGGAGAATTAATGTGACAAATTGTCAAACACGCGTTATCTGCTATGATTGGTTGAATGAATTTTCAACAGCCAATCACAGCAGATAACGCGTGCTTGACAATTTGTCACATTAATTCTCCGATAATTTTGAGCTGGGAAACTGAGGATGAGTCATACAAATTGTCACACAAATTATTTTATTAAGTTCCACAGCATTTTTATTTTCAGGTATTATGTAAATAAATATAATATTCAGATACTTCACTACCTGAATAACAAACCATTTGGTGATGGTCTATACTGGGAACTAAGAGATCTTACTAAATCGTAAAGAATCACCCTAATCTAACTGCATGAGAATAACCGTAGCGGACATTGCATGACGTCATCTCACTGCATATAGCCCTACCCATCTCCTTCCGAATACCTCCTGTACACAGTCGCCCATCATGGCCAAACAATCATTGAATGTTCCAAAAATCCATCAAAATTTTCTTTGTTAAATGTTACTGAATAGTGAGCAAATGGAGAACTGACATGCACTTGTCTCTTGATTCAAACACGTCCGTTTTTTGACAGACTAAGAAATTAAAAGTTTATTATGACCGTATTCACAGATTCCCTACATTAAGACTTTCCGTCAATTTCAGTATCTTTTTTTAAGTAGTACAAACATCACTGAATTGGGTTAGGTCTTAAATCAAAGCCATAGAATTAGGCGATTCACACACTACCCCGCTATACGCTGCGAGGTGCGTAGGGACGAAGTTACGACACTGCGTGTGAATGCGCTTTCTGTGTGTTGCACTACGCGTGTTTTCAATACAATGAGACATAATTTCAAGGAACGGAAGAACACGCTCTACCTCAAGGGCGTATTTAAATAAAATACCGTCTGGGGGGCACTTGTTATACTAAATGTTTACAAGACTGAAAGTGCTCATATACATTATTACTCCATTTGATTTCTTCTCCGTGGTTTTTAATCAGAGTTCAATATAAGCCATTATTCGTGTCTGTGTATTGGTGTAATAACTCTTCATAGCACTTAGAATAACTAAGTTTAGCACTACCATACTGACTGTCTTGTTAGTGTATTTTTACTAACTAAGAAAAAACTATACAATTTGCTCGATTTGTAAATAAATAAAAAGTAATAACTTCACTTACGTCCTAAAAGCAACTTTTTACCATTTGTCAATTAAAAAAATTTAAGAAGTAAAGAATTAATCTGAAATACTTCATGAAACACTAACTTAAAAACTCCATTGTATATTTATTGTTACCAAAATATTTTCAGGATTATGTCAAACAAACAAAAATTGAGCTGTCTTACACCACAGCACTTAAATATCCATTCTAACATTACTCCTTGTTTTACAGAACACTTCTTCTAAGCACCATCCGGTGAACTCTTCGACTCTCCCTCATCACGACACGTTGTCAAGGCAGCTGGCTCAGCAGAACCACATCCACAGCCCTTACGAGTGCGATGCTCCTCTGGCGCCCCCTTCGCCTCGACACGCCATAAAAGATGAAGAAAGTCCTCTGCATCATCCCCAAGGGTACCAAACCACTCGGAGCTACAACCACGACTTCAGAAACCCTCACGTGTACATGTCCCAACATTCACCAGGCAGCCAGGAAATGATCTTCAGGAAACATTACAAAGACGACCGTCGAAAACATCATCATCATCACGGAAGCCAAAACGTTAACCACACGTACTCCGAGATCGCGAACCAACAAGGCAGGATGTACAGACGAGGGTCTGAACAAGAGTTTCGCGTGATACAAGACGATCCCGTCTACGAGGAGATCGAGAGGAATGAGACGCTTATGTCTGATATGTCAGACGATAACTCCGGCCCAGATAACTGCCGACAGAATCCTGGTCATCATGGGTCGTCCAGCTCGAAGTTTTTTGGGGATCACCGCCCGTTAATCTCCTACAGCCCTGGAGAGAGGCATCACCTTGAACAGGAGCATTACGGGAAATATGGCAAGTGGGATACTTTGGAGCGTTACGACCAGAGGCATTACGAGAGTGGGAGGCTGATGCACCCGTACCACCAGCCTCAGGAAAGCAACATGAGGGCTTTAGCAGCTGTTCTCAATGGAGAGAACAATGTCGTCTGCCACCTGGAGCCACATAACTCCTATGATGTGTACCAACCCCAGAGTGGCAACCCCAGGACTGTGTCGCAACCAAGTTTTTAAACAGTGCAATTGAACCTTGTGATTAGACTGTGAAAAGTATGTGTTAGCGACTTCGCGAGTTGTACAGAAAAAAAAAACTAGTAAATGGGAAATTTTTCTATGGACGTAGACAGTTAGAAGTCTTAGAAAACACTTAAGATTTATTTAGAGAAACTTGCCATAACATGGACATTAATATTTATAGTATAGTGACTTAAATTTAAATCACTTTTTTCACTGTGATCCTATTTAAATATAATGGCTCAAGATTCTATGTCGCGACCATATACTCATTGCGAGTTGGATAGTAATTTTGTATATATGGTTAGCGTTTAGTACTAGACGTTAGTACTTACTTCCAGTGTGACCTTACTATCGTTACTACTTGGGTTACAATCATGGCATTCTGTCGCATTACATGTTTTCTTACTGTAGGAATGATATCTGTGATGTCTCAGTTCATTGTTGTGTTTAACGGTAGTTTTTGACTTTAGGCAGTGGGGTTCTGACTTCAGTCAGTGAGATTTTGACTTAATGCAGTGAGTTTCTGATCTTGGTCAGTGAGATTTTGACTTAAAGCAGTGAGTTTCTGACTTAAGGCAGTGTGTTTCAGACTTTGGTCAGTGAGATTTTGACTTCGAGTAGTGTGATTCTGACCTTAGGCAGAGTGATTTTAACTTTTAGCAATGCAAATACACGTTGACTCTTATGACATGAAAAACGCTTATTATTAAATAAATTAAGCTTAGTATATATTTTTGTCAATGCAATCTTTTAACTATCAATGCAATTTTTTGTGGTAATTGATTTTGCTTTCCCTATTTTGAGCTCAAGATATTTTTAAAGCATACTCTGGTTGTAATTGTAAAAAAAAGATCTTTTAAATCTTAATTTCGTTAAACACAACGACGAATTGTTCTCTTTAGTTTAAGTTCGCTTTTAGCCATTATTGTATCACTGCCATATAGTACCGTTTCGTATGCTTTTATACAATTTTAAAGCTTAACTGTTACATCATACGATTGATTTTAATTTGGAATATAGTCTCTGGTGGTATTTTAAAAACTCCTACAAATATTTTTTTAAGACTGCTACTGACCTTAAAATGAATGTAAGGAATTTTATCTTTATAAATTTGATTAAAATCCTACTAGCACAAATATGTAAACATTCCTTTTAGATATTTTAACATCCTTATACCTTTGTACAAACAAATATAGCTACAAAATATGTTTGCACAAAATAAGAGCATTTACCACTGCCACCAAAACTGAGTTTTTAAAATACCATCACTAAGGTAAGCGCACACTAGACCGGCCCGAAGTTACTTTATCCTGCTGTCAAGTAGGTGTAAAGACCCATTAAGAAGGTGGCAATCTTCACTGATATATAAATAAATGAAGTGCCGAAGGTTTCTTTAAAATACATATTTTTACGAAACGCCCTGGCACAGATAATATAATACTAGCATACAGATGCCTCATCCCATACAAAGAAACCGTGCCGACGTAACTAGCGTTTTTCATCTGATTATACCGATTATTTTTTGTAAATCGATCGCGTTCGGTTCCGTTCCACGGCGATAGATAGATCACCATCTATATCCGTGGAACGGAACCGAACGCGATCGATGCACAAAAAATAATCAGAATAATCAGTACAGTACAGACACCACTAGCCCTGGCAATCTATGATGATTTTGGCCTGGCATAACTGCACTGCAGAAACATGTTTGCAGAGACCTTACAGCTGAAAGTTGCCCCTTACGGCTCCGTGCGGCTATGGATTGTTGCTGACCGCCTTAGTGTGCGCTTACCTTGACACAGCTTCGTAATACTATAATTTATCAATATTTCAAAAAATCCATCCATTTAAACCTATTATAGACTGACACCACTTGATGTTGTGCACTTTCTGTACATTAGAACTTAGAGTAAATATCTCGTTTAATTAAATAAATGAATAAAAAAATGACAAAAAATATGATTTCTACGTAATGTAGATTTTTAATGCCATGGATATACCTGTTACTTTAATAGAATGGCGCTGCTGGTTCTATTCGACGTTCACTTGGTGATAGATACTGTAATAAGTAATTTTTAACCATAGACCACACTTTTACTAGTTTGCACAGACTATCGACAAAGTTCGCTGTTGTTTCTGCGCAAATATTTTGTCGATGGTTTGCGCAACTGCATTTAAAACCTCCTTTTTTAACTATAGACTTAACTGTTGTACGTAATTTTAATTAAGAAACGTCAAATGGAACCATCGACCTCCTTATAATAAGGAATTGTTTGATTAGAATTGATAAAAGTACAATAATAACAACATTGATTTCCCTGTATATTTTAAATGTAAAGCAATATATATTAGACTGAAGTATTTGATAAATTTTCCGCCATTTTTTTACTATAATACATTAATTTATAAACATTTATACATGTAGGCGAAAATTTATAAAATACTTTCTTGATGGGAAAATAAATGATAAAAATTTTCTTGGGAATGATTATTTTTTCTAATTGGGTATACTAGTCCATCTATTTTTCCCATTCGTCTGAACTAATGTAAGTGTACATTTCTCATGTATTTCTGTTATATATTATTATTATTTTTTGTTTTTGTAATGTATTTTAAAAACGTTAACGTCATAAATGTAAAGTAGACAAAAGGAAAATGTGTAAATAAATTAAAATTTATAAAAATAAAGAGTGGCCGTTCTGTGAGGACGGCGCATATGATTTTTGAGATTTTATTTCTAACTACCCACCCTTAATCACTGTATTCAGTATAAACATTTATATTATTTATGGACACACACTCAAAGCAACTTCATTGTTAAATGATTCGTTATAAGCACAGTAAAAATATACAAACAGTATGGAAACTACCTACAAACGCTCAAAACGGCACACTAACACAAAAATATGTGACCACTCGTCGTGACGCGGCACTTAGTACTAACATTACTTAAAAATTGCACGAACGGTCTCGTCGGTGCGTACGTTTGTGTGAGTGTGCCGTTTCGAGCGTTTGTAGGTAGTTGCCATACTGTTTGTATATTTTTACTGTGTCATAAGTTTTGTTTTGATACAATTGTGCACTTGAAGTAAAAAAAAAACCACTGCTAGAATAGGAGGTGGAGGGGTTGTTTGTTGCAATAATCTCAACTTAATTCTGGAAATATCGAAGTATTTTGCAATAAATCTTGTCATTAATCTTTGCAGTTTAAATATCACATGCGTGTATTTATGTCACAAGCGCGTTGCATACCACATCGGGCTGGAACGCTTTACTTACGAAAAGCCCTTGCAGTCTGTTTGTATCTAATTATTGTACACCACATAAAAAGTAGGTACAGGAGAAAGATTACAAAAACAACTGAGCAGTGAGCGATGGTTCAAACGAAATTTATGAAAGTTATGTAGAAGTATTTTAGAGTTGTGTTGCGGCCCGCCATTGTGTGCACCAGTTTTTAAATTGAAAAAAAAAACTGACGAGTGAGAGCGTTTTCACTATCCGATCCGATATCCGTATGTGAAGATTCCACATGATGTCGGATGTCGGCTATCGGCGTCCGACAACGATATCGGATCGGATAACATGGAAACGCTCTAACGTGCATGTATTAAATCAACCTGCGTAGTCCTTTCCTAACTATTGTTAAAAACTTCCAGATATAAGAATTCAAAGACTGTACTTCATCAAATAATTGTAATACTTTGTTATCGGCTTTACAGAACATCTCCAATTTTTCTGACTCTCATGATCCACAACCTTTTATAGCTCAATGATGATTGATTGTGATTGGCTGTCCTTTCCTCGTTGACACTGATGTAAAAGACCAGCATCAGCCAATGGAAAATAAACACGACATTTTGTCCGGAAGTCAGCATTGAGCTACTTACAATGAAAAATATCAAAAATTATAACAAACTAAAAATGTAAACATATTCAGAAAATCCACATAAAATCAACATGTTTTATGGTATTAATTTAACAGTAATTAATATTAGTTTTAATACAAACTTCCGAAACAACCAAAACATTTCAATAGAATTCAAGACTTATTTTATTTAAACAGCGCAAAATAACTAAACATATGTGCAATATTTATTTTAAATTAGATCATGAATTTTCAGGAAGCTAACACTATGTTGGGGTCGGCTCCAAGTCTATCCGGAAGCAGCTGAATGCCAGCGTTTCACATGAAACGACTGCCTATTGGCTTTCATAAGGTTGTCAAGTGAATCATCATCATCATCAACCTTTTTAATGTGTGGGTACATGCTGGGACACAGGCCGCCTCTCTCCTCTTATCCACCACGCGGGCCCAATGCTGGTTAGTGGATGTCACATGTACTCGATTTTTTGGTTCTAGGCCATGCCGGTTCCTCACGATGTTTCCCATCACCGTTTTGAGAGCAATGGTGGTAAAATAATTTACTAAAAGTAAGGCGCCTACTTGGGTTTGAACCCACGACCTACAACTTATAAGTCGCGGCCGATACCACTGTGCCACCACTGCACCCAAGTGTGTCAAGTGAATATATTCGATAAAAAAATTACATGCAGATATCAGTATAAATAAGTAGATACCGCGATTTTAGCGTGATCAAGTCATAACGGAAAAACCCCGACAAGATAAATGCACATGATTTCAATAACGTGATTAAAAAGTAATCATATGTGGATTCTTTAGCGGTACAGTGCTACAAACAGTACTACACAGCAAGGAAACAAAATTTCTGACTATTATATCCGTGCCAGAATCTGGCTTTATTTATTTAGGTGGTACAGTGGTTACGACTTTGACTTACGTAGGTCGTGGATTTGAACCCAGGCAGGTATGAATTACTTTGTGTAATTTATTGCATCACCACTGCTCTCAAAACAGTTAAGGATAACTTCGTGAGGAAACCGGCATGTCCTAGCTAGAAATAAAAATTCGAAGGTATGTAACATCTACCAACCCGCACTGGGCCCGTGTGGTAGATTATGGCCCACTCCCTCTTACAGAGAGGAGGTCTGTGTCCCAGCAGTGGGAACATTATAGGATGATAATGGATTTAAAAAAAAGTCTTTACCTTCAACGAGCAGAGCTGTTGATACACATCTGCTCGTCAGCATATGTTTTTGTATTGCATTTGCAAACGTCATTGATATAGGCAAGAAAAAGAGTTGGACCAAGGACACTGCCCTGTGGAACTTCGAAATTAAGGCTCTCCGCCTTACTATAATGACACACTGTGATAAATCACTGAGATAACTCTTAGAAATGTCCAAAATAACATCTCACCCCAACCACCTCCAGTTTATCCAGGTTATCAGCATAGGGAACGAAACCGTATCGAAAGCTTTGAATAGGTCTAAGAAATAATGGATTTAATCTGGTCTATGTTATAAACTGTTGAAACTCAAAGATCTATGATGGCAGAGCGTTAGGATGGAGCCGTGTTAAAAGTTTGACGTTACGTATTGATCTGTAATAACATCTATGCGTAACGTAGCATTAACAAATCATTGTTAGCATCTGCCAAGTCTTTTCCCAACTATGGTTTGGTGGGATCAGCTTCCAGTCCAACAAGATGCATCTGGATGCCAGTATTTCAGATGGAGCGACTGCCTATCCGACTCAGCGAACTGGGTTGATATGGTGCCTGAAGCTTCATGTCAAGTCAAAGATAGACAGGTGCCTAAGACTGATGATGATGGAATGGTGTTGGTTGGCTAGGAATGGAACCAAAACAGTATAACGTGCTTTTCTGAGAGACGGAGAGGCTTAGTCAATAAGTAATGGATTGTCACCAATGGGTGACGATCATTCACAAAAACCACGGAAATAATTAGAAGCATGGTACAGGTTATTAAAAAAAAATCAGACAAAAGTAAGTTTTCGTAGACATATATTTCTTAAAGAGTTTACACCCACAAAATAATACGAATCGTAAAGAATTGAAAATTTATTTTATAAAAAACTTATCATCATGAAAATGTTAGTGTTTTTGACAATAAACGAGTTACGTCCAAAAGATTCTAACACAAAATTCTTAACCCTACAATGTTCATAAAACATTTTTAGTTTTCTTTATTTTATTTTGTTATCCAAAAGTTTTGGGAGATCTTTATGAAGGCACTCAAAAGAACGGTTGCCTTAAAATGAGATCTAATTTTTGAAAATTCTACGCCTGTTATAATTTTTCTAAAAAAAAACTTACATTACGAAAAAATATATATAAAAAATTTGATCACGCCAAAATAATACGTCATATTACAAGGGTAGGTACTGACACAATAATATTTAGTAGGTTTTATAAATAAAGCGACTATCGTTTAAGCACCACCCGCTAGAATCTTAAAAGAAACTATGTATTTTTATTATAAAAATATAATTTTGAACGAGATCCAAACAATATCAAAGAGAAATTCCAAAAGTACGTATTACATTACATCGAATTACATAGAGCTACCTACTTACAAATACATTTTGATGGTACCTAAAAGTGATTATGAATACGCTAAAATGAAAAATACGTGAAGGCAGAAAACACAAATGCATTCCACGGGCAACTAATATTAAATAAAGATAAAACGAACAGTATTTTGAAATCGGTAAATTCTAGAAATATATTTCTAATATTTCGTTGACGGTTTTCAAATATTTTTTAGATCATCAAACTAAAGCACGAAATACCTAAATGGTATTCTTAGAATTTAATGCATTCATATCTTAACATTTTGCCCGTGGACAGTAATTAAAAATACGATAGGTACTCAACATTACAAAGTCTAAATTAAGACTTACAATAGAAAAAATAAATGCCATTTTGAGACGCAAGTTATAGCAGTACTTGATAACTCATTGCTACATAAGTATAAAAAATAAAACGATAATGTACTATCGCTTGAACCTTTACACTATTATCTTGACCAATAAAAAAGTCAAGAGGTCACATCGTTGGAAAAAAAACACGATTATTGATTTAAAATGTTAATTAAAAATGATAATCGCTGGTTTAGAAGTTAATTAATAAATAGCGACAAGCGTTGTAGTTATCTAAGTATGTAGATATCTAACACAGAGATATTTGACAGGTCGAAATGTCAAATTATGATTGACAATATACTCGAAATGGGTGATACCTACTTACAAATGATGTTAAAAGAATACGAGTCGTTGGTTCAAACGAGGCTAAGTTCAAAAAAGACTGACGTAGAAGGCTTAATATATTAGTTTCCGTCAGAAAAACAAAAACAAATAATGCTGCAAAAGAAAAATAATAATTAAGATTGTATTTATCAGAGACATAGGTATTAACGCTGCTATTTTGTGCACATGTACTGTTACAATTACTAAAAGCCTCGTTATCAGCTGGCAGAATAATGACCAGCTAACATAATTACTAGTCTCGTCTGAACCAGACATTACAGGTTGAGTAATTTATGCTAGACGTAGGTACAAACGTAAAATAAAAATGTACATTTTTCACTCTCACGGCACACAACACAAAAAGGTTTGCAGTCTTCAACCGAATATCACATAGCTACAGACGCCACACTTAGGGCTCCAAGGATATCTTGCATTAAAATTTATTAAAAAAAAATAGTTTTATATTAAAAACTTTAAAAAAGTTTTAATTTAAAAAATGTAAATAAAATTTTAAAATACATCGCAAAATTTTAGGGTAAACTTTTTTTTCTAATGTCGACATACTTCGACGCAAATTAATGAATGAATTGTTTTCATTGTTATTATGAAAATTACAAACAAAGGTTAGATAAAAATAACTTACTCAAACAAAAAAATAATTATACGACAGATTTCTTTACAAGAGTAGGCACAACATACATTAATGTGATAAGAACGAAAATAGAAAGAACTCTCGCATTTAATACGAACTTTAACCTGTAACTGCGTAGTTTAAAACCGTTTGCAATCTTGGAGCCCAAACTATACTAAAACGTTGCTATGAGCACCCGCAGCTCTCCACGACCATCCCGGGAATAGTCCCGTAAATAATATTGTAATCATGGTCGAAATACAGCATGGTGATGCTGCTCATCCGTCGAGGAGCACAACATGGGCCCCCGCTTCCTTGGGGAGCAGCTAGATGGACTAAATGAGTGTGTGGATACTTCTGAAGAAAGCTGTATGGGCACTCTCCACTGCAATAGTTTGCGTCGTAGACTTTCGGCGCGATGATCCAGTCCCAGCCAAACTCTTCGAAGTTCACGACGAGGGGGTACCGACAACAGCGGGCTTCTTTCGAGTTCTCTGTGCAGTCCATCCCGATGGTTCGGCGTGTTCGTTTGTGTGAATTGTCCCTTAGACTTACTTCTATGTATGGCATCTGAAATGAGACGAAAATATAGTTATTTCGATTGCTAGAAAAAAAGTAAGAAATATAGTTTATTTGCGCCGAGTATCATCTTAAAGTATTTTGCATAGAGGATCAAGGTCCGTAGCATACACTCATTGAAAGGGATGTTTAGGCGCAGGATAGGTCAAGTAACAGTAATGATACCGCACATTTTCAAATCGATTGCCGCTTCGCATGACATACTTTTTTAAATATTGTGTATGCCAACCTCCCAAATATGATTGTGACGCACAAATGGGACCATAATAAATTGCGTATTTTCTAGATATCAGCAGGGGTGGCTAGTGGGCTTTGTGTAACTTTCAAATAAGCAAATATCATACAGCTTAAAAAGTAGGTCAGAGTTATTTCAGACATCACTAACATTACTGAGATAGAATCCTCAATTTCCGAAATATTGCATCATTCGGCAAGATTAAAAAAACTCTTCTTGATAACTTCAGTGACTAATTAATGTAAGTAAAGAGTTCAGTATTATCTTCTTGACATGGTTTTGGGCCATATCAGATGAACAGATCAGTGGTCTGTTAAAAAATAGATTAACAAGGTGACAATTCATTCACAATTCACGATTAAGTTACAAAATATGGGCCAAAATATGCAATTAAAAGAGCTTTTTGTGAAGAGAAACTAAATTTCGCAATAAATAGTCTTGTCTACCATCGTCTATCTAGGATTTTACAAATATGATGCGGTCGGCTTCCAGTGTAGCCGGAGCTGAATATTTTGGATAGAGCTACTGCCTAACTGACGTCCACAAACCAATTGCCGTTGGTCCCGGCTATCATTCAAACATTTTCATCAGTAGTCAAAAAATCGAACCCTTGATTTGCCAAGGGGCACCGTCTTAACCAGTTACTGGGTTTTGGAGGTCAGATAGGCAGTCGCTCCAGGTAAAATACTGATAATTAGCAGCATTCAGTTACTACGACCCTAACTCGCCATCATCACCATAATCATTTCAGCCAAAAGATATCCACTGCTGGACATAGCCCTCCCCCAAGCGTCACCACACTGATTAGTCCTGTGCGTTCCGCATCCACCGGACTCCCGCAGCCTTGACCAGGTCGTCGCCCCACCTAGAGGGAAGTCTTCCAACGCTGCGTCTCCACTCCAGAACTTTTCGGCCCCAATGACCATCTGTTCTGCGAGCAATATGCCTTGCCCACTGCCACTTAAGCCCAACTATGTTGGCAAAAGAGTGGGCCGATTGACTGAAAGAATGACGATCGAACACACTCACCAAAGCATTATTTGATTCAGAGCTCGGATGTGGCACAACCAAACTCATCCTATTCTTCGAGTCTTGTACTCTCACTACTATTGCTAAATTCTCTCGCGGCAGTCTGCAGAACTCCGCAACCATTGTGGTTATATTAACCTTCAACCATTTCCCAGCTCTTAGCTCTTTTCTGGTCATCTTAACCGAGTTATCGGTGTAAGGGACGGAAGCCTTGCTCCCCTGGTTGTTTCTCGTGACCCTACTGACTTGCAGGTTGATGGTGATCGGCTCCTCAGGATCGATGGTGGTATTCCGTGCCTCCAACTCCTGGATGTGAAGGTTCAGAACCGCCTCATCCAGCTCGTTTTGCAGGACTTTATTTGTCAATCTGAAGTTGATCACTTTTAGACCCTTGAAGTGACTGTGCCGCCGTGTATCTGTTGGATTGAAAAAGGTGTGTGAAAAATGATCTTGGTAAAATTGTAAAGTCTTACAAATCAGTT
This sequence comes from Orthosia gothica, assembly GCA_949775005.1. Classification (NCBI taxonomy): domain Eukaryota; kingdom Metazoa; phylum Arthropoda; class Insecta; order Lepidoptera; family Noctuidae; genus Orthosia; species Orthosia gothica. Next base: position 8,117,023 of record OX459060.1, on the reverse strand, counting down.
ACATTACACGTTTCATTAGGTAGTAGTCTAAGTTCGAGCCCATAGTTAAGATAGAAACGGTACCTATCGATAATGTGTACGCTGAGAATAATTCTACGTCACAATTTGAAACCCTATTACATAAATTAACTATTACATATTTGGTTCTTATTCTACCTCACCGTATTAATCCGTACATTGTGGAATAACTTGCAATTTCCTATCTAATTTCTTTAAGAACCGACGATGTTAGTTCTTATTGTACTAAACGCAACTTTTTCTCAATTAGGAATAAAGTTTCAATATTGATTAACATCCACAACCTATTTCAAACATCCACATACATAAGGTTCCTCCAAGGAATATAATAAACTAAAGCCGCCACTTTAGCAACTATACCCACGGAGTCACCAAAATCATACATCCCCATTTATACTGAAGTAAATGTTAATAAATAAAGAAAGATTAGACCTAATTCCATAAATAAACATAAAAGATTTAAAAAATATTAAGTATTTTGTTGTTGAAACATTTTTTTAAATTTTATTTCATTTGACACATTTAAAATTACAAATAAAGTTTTGATAAATATTTGTGATATTTTAAAGCTATTTTAAACAATATAAATATTATTTTTTGAGTGATCAAATCACGTTAACGATCTTCAAGTCTAAAGTAAAATTCACTTTCAATCACGTTTAAAAAATATATTATTTAGATAAATAATGATGTTCAAAATCTGGTTTCTTCATTGGTCACCATCTGTAGCTAAGTCTGCTCAGCCAACACCTGAAAAGACGAGAAAAACTTTGTTACAATCTGGATCTTTCTACCTAAAATAAAGTGCTACGGCAGGGCTTTCTGATACGATCAGTCTTTTTTTAAGCCTGGCCAGTTCGGTCTAAGGTTCCACGCACTGACACGTGACCGGACCACTTCTTCATACTCGTAGATACATTATTAAGATCAGGTTAACCAAATACTTTACTAGTGGAGAAAAGTCAACTTTATGTTCGTCATATTTATAGCTAGATAAATAATCTATGCAGTTTCGTATAGGCTATGTAAGAAATCGTGGTGCAGGTACCATGTTAGGAGAGGTAAATTATTATGGAAGTAACGACATAGTAATACAACTAAGAAACTAACTTGTAAACACGATGCCTCTAAATCTAGTTCTGGAACTAAATACCAAGAGCATCACAGACCTATATATGTTAATGCAAACGAAAATCTCATAGATAATGAAATAATAATGTTATCGGATCCACGGATAAGTTTAATCACATTACGCAAGCGAGTTAATGACTAAAACTAACTGAACTTGAGATTGACTTTTATCGTGCAAATAATTTAATACTAAAATCAAGAATGGATTTTTTAAAATTACTTTATTGTTCAGGCATATGGTTTTGCTGGGACAATACAGAAATGTTTTCCTAAACAAATTAAACACAGTTTAACCATCTAATTGGTTGCTGGAATAAGATATTTTATGATTAAACGCTCGTTCCTATTTCGAATTTAATTCATATTTTGTTTGGAAGATTTTTAAGAAATTCATTCCTTATAAAATGATTTTGGCAAAGTATTACCTACTAAACCATCATAATTAAATCCAACCAACACTAGAAACGCGTGGTAGTTAAGAAAGGTTAGTTTTTTCCTTTCTTTTGATTATACTATTAACAAGTGCAGAAACCAAATGATTTTAAACGTGTTCAAAATAACTTGAACATATTTAAAACTTCTGTTTACACCTCAATGAACTGACCTACGCGTGAACTTGGCATGGAATATATCTTTCACAAGTACCAAGGTTGGTCATGGTAAAAATATTTTGCAAACCTAGTCATATTATGGCCGGTAATAGTGCAAATTCTTATTTTGTTTAATAACAGAATATAGAGTTAATAAAAAAAATACATGCAAGAAAATGAAACAGAAAAATTTGTACCTATATGGGTTTATAAGAGAAACTTGCGGTCATTTAAAATGAATTGTCACTAATAAAATATGTTTTAAAAGTAAAATAAATCTTCGTATCTGAAACCGGTGACCGCGGTAAATTCCATGTGTTCCGCGTTTCCTAATTTGGTACTTAAAACTCAAAAATTTAATTTAAAATAAATTAAAATATTTAAAAAAGAAGGATTCTTTTTATTTTTTTATGAATGGTTTTACGAAAAAATCAAAACATTTAATTAACAAATGTCGCTAATTTAGGTAGGTATTTTCAAAGGTTACCCAAAATTCAAATCACAAATCAAATAAAAAAGAACACACACCAACTCCGAAAGCTCACTAGCTCAGCAATCCTACCTGGCTACGCCACCACTTCGCACTAGGAACAGTTTAAAGTTCGCGAACCGAACAGGTGCTAAAGATTCATCTAAAAATAAAGAGTTCGTTCATCTAGATAAAGAAGGCCGACCCCTCCCACTACGGATAACATCACCACGATATTTTGCCGATAATATTTCAGCTCTTACTAAACTATTCGACGTATACGCTGAGAAATGTTCGCAGTTTTGACAGGTTGTATATAAATCCGTCGTCGACTGTTTACGATTAAGTTTTCCCTGTTTGTTGATACAGAGCAGGTGGTTTTAGTTAAAGCTAATGTTAGAATGCCTGGATTTATCTGGGTTATAGGATTCCGTAGTTAAGGGGTTTTGAAAATTGGTTGGGAATCCGTCGTCAAACATTTAAGCCCACGATGGACTCAGATTGTTACTAGTTCAAACCTAAAAGACGAAATTAAGACTGGATAAAAAATGGAAATATGGCAAGATTGAAATTTGATGGCCCAAAATAAGCAAGGATACTTAGAGATCTGAGATGTATCTGAGAGCTTTCATGATATTTAATTATTTGGGGGGTATTGAATTTAAAAACGCGTAATCCGAGTTTTCTTCTTCTTTAGAAGTCTTCTGACTCACTACTGGTAAGCATCAACTAAACAAAAAAAATATATGCAAAAATCATTAATTTTAAAAATCTACAAACTTTTAATACCAAAAAGTGCAACACACGCTTGGCAAATTACTATTTGCATTCCAAACTAATCCGTACGCCAATCTCTGTAAAATATTTAAGCGCACTGAATTTCTAGGAAGATCACTCAATCTATTTCATGCATTACCCGCCTAGATACCGCTGAAACGCGTAGTTTTACCAAATTATTAATCAAAATCCAGCAAGAAGATGTATTAGTTAAACATTTTGTAATTTATCTGTGAAAGCATTCTCGAATGTAGTCCAACGGTGAAGTTTCAGCTGATTTATTTTATTTACCAATGTGTCAGTTAGAACTCCACGTGCTTATAGCAAATTATAAAGCAGAGATGTGAAAATTAGTCATCCTTCTTTATGTTTAAGTGCAAGTTAAGTACATTGAGGTCTTACGTACTTAAATACCTATGGGGATGTGGTATGGGTGGGCAAAGATGGGAGATTTTGACTGTCGTTAGATAGCCAGAAGACATCGTGGAAATCGTCTTGCCCAGTGTGAGCATTGATCCGCCCACGCTCACATAGCGCTAAATGACACTTGCCGGATCATAACTGGCTGTTTGAAATTGACCCCTCTTGTGATGTTGTATCCACTGGTGGGAATAGCTCCACCAGATGTTGGCCGCGAAGTGGCTAGCCGCGTCAAGAAGGAGAAACAAGAATGAGACAGTCGCCCATTAACTCCAATCTGCACGCCTAAAAACCTGCAAAAGCTTCCTGAGATATACAACCTCCTTGAAAGCCAGCGCATCTGATAAGAGATGTAAGCTGTGGGAAAACACACACCCTGCCCCTCTATACTTCATCACTCCAGCAGAGCATCTGCGCCCTGGACACGATCTGCAGTGGCAAATCTGGGAATCCCTAAACCGATTGCAGGCCCAGCTTGGTCTCTGTAGAAAAAACCTGGCCAAATGGAGTCTCATAGACCCATCTCAAACACAGTGTCAATGTGGGCCCCCCTCGCAAGATATGCGCCACGTCCTTGTCTGCCCTTCGTGCCCAGCTGAAGCTCCTGAAAGGTGCAGGCGGTTGGGCCTGCACCTTTCTGGATCTGAACATGGCGAATGACAGAGCTGTCCAGGTGGCTAAACACTGATCAGACAAAATTTGAGAAAATTCGAAACAACATTTAGGAATAGTTGAGACCATATTTGAGTCTATCGATACGAGAAAAAGGAGAACTAGTTTTACCCAAAGGTATCGTGTTGCCCAGTAATTGTTTTAGGGGTGTCAGATCCACAGTTGCTCCATGTAAGATACTGCGCTATGATATTCAGATTAGACTGTCAGCTGACCCCACCATAGTAGGAAAATGGCTTCCTTTCAAGGCTGAAACTATAGTATCTAAAAAGTACCGTACACCGGATGATAGATATTAGTACCAGTACAGAGTCTGAATCTATTCCAATACCTTCTACCACCTTTCACCAACGCAAGCAGACCAGGAACTAGGTGGACATACGACCATGTCTAAGTAGCAGGTGGGGTTGAATACGGAAGGCCCTACTTGGGTAATACCGGAGAAGATCTACACTCTAGATTGTATGGATGTGAGAGAGTAAAAATGTTGAAATCTTTCTTCACAGTCTGTATTCGTCTGAAATGTTCACTGTCTCAGGGCACCAGTTCTATGCTACTCTGGCCCACAGTTTGTCACGGCAGACATCCCAGAGCATTGCGCTTCATCATCATCATCAGCTCATCATCGTAAAATCGTCGATCGATCATCCTTTGGCTCCAATTGTTATCGTTATGTGTGCCGGCTTTTGCGGTGAATGCAATGTAACGACTATTATGATATTTGAGCAAAACATTTGGGAGTTAAGGTCATTGGCGTCCTTATTGTAGTCCATATTTGACGTTTATTTCTAGCGACCGGACTATTAAAGGAATTGGTATTTTTATCCGCAAGACTCTATTCTATCGTATCTACTACTATCATACTCTATACTAGCTTTTTACCGCGGCTTTGCTCTCGTAGCCTATATCAGATCGGCCTTGTCATCATCATCAGCCATAATGTTCCCACTGCTGGGACACAGGCCTCCTCTCTTTGATAGGTAATGGGCCGTAATCCACCTCGCGGGCCCAATGCGGTTTGGTGGATGTCACACGTATTAGAATTTTTGTTTCTAAGACATGCCGACGTTTACCTTCACCGTTTTGAGAGCAGTGCATGGTGGTGAAATAATTTACACAAAGTAAAGCGCCTGCCTGCTGAGAATTGCGCTTATACATCAGAAAATGTAGAAGCTTAAAATACCGTATTGCGAAGTACCTAATTAACAATTTAAAACTCAATCTGTAATGACATTTGCTAGAGCCCCGCAAGCCGCCACATCAGTTTATAAAGGTTGTTTATTTTAGAGGTATGGTTATTAAAATTAAATAAAATACGTAAAAATAAATTTAATTGCCATGGTATTGGCGTTGTTAAAAAGATATTCTTATGCCATTAGTGCTTAAACATGATTTTGTGGAATTTGGTCGCCACGACTGTCTCGAATGAAGCGTAATCGGGCGGTCCAATTTTCGACCACTTTATTGAGCAACTGGGGCCGTATATCGGCAATAACGCGACGAATGTTGACTTCCAAGTGGTCTAATGTCTGTGATTTATTTGCGTAGACTAGTGAATTCACATATCCCCATGAAAGTTGTTTTATTTAATTTTAAAAACCAATTTCTATAAAAAAACATCCTTTACATGTGTTACATGCAATCTAACTGTTTTAAATTGATTGTTTAGTTAGACCTGAATTTAGACAGCTTGTTTTTTACTAGCCAATCTCGTGAAAAATTGCCCAAAAAACGGGCAAATCCGCCGTAATTGCAACTGTCCTAAGATGAAAATATGATTTTAAATGGTTCTCGAAAACGTCAGCGTATCGACTAGGATTCGTTTAAAATAGACTAACCAAAATGTAAAATGAAATGGAAAAATTTGGGAAGGACTTTTCCAGCAGTAAACAAAGAAAATTACCGCTTTCACGAAGAATTTAAACAACGACCTAATGGAGTACGTAAATACTTGTGTTGCTCTAATAAATTAGCCCTGACAATCGGGTTACAACATTCAATAAGAATTAATAAATTACATTATCTGTCCCATATTTTTACGACTGATAATATTCTATTTTTAACGCGACCGGGTGGTAATTAATATAATTATCAGTTACAGTGTAGGACACTATGTGGGAACGCCCCAGTTACTGCTATTGGTCAGTGATAAAAACTTTTACCGCACCTGCTAAGAAGCCACTCCCACTTTCTGTGAGCTAAAAAAGTCGGCCAAATGCGAGTCGGACAAGCGCACTTAGTGCACCATCAGACACCATTTAAGAAACAGGTATATGAAAAGTATTTTTGCTCCAGATATACATCTGGAGCAAAAATACTGTTCACAGAATACATCTACTTACCAAGTTTCAACAGCATAGTTCTTATAGTTTCGGAAAAAAGTGGCTGTGACATACGGACGGACAGACAGACAGACAGACATGACGAATCAATAAGGTTCCGTTTTTTGCCATTTGGCTACGGAACCAAAAAAGTAGAATGACCACACCGACGGCGCGAGATGGCGCATGGTTCTGCCTTTGATTGGCATTATCTGCTTTAAAGAGCCTAAAAACATTCAAAAAGAGATTTTATTTTCAAACCCCTCATCACCTTATCACATCTGTATTTCTTGATGATGTGCATAGAAATCTTCTGTTTCGTTTTTTATAAGTATAACATTTTAATTTTTAATTTCAAATCCATCATATAGGTGTGAGCCGTAAAATTTTAATTTCACTATTTGAAGTTCTCTTATAAGTTGAGTGTGCCTAAAATAAACTGGGTTCCTGCAGATCGAAGACAGTTGTTATCAATGATCGTTGCGCTATGAGTAATCGTATGACATCATAATAACTCTGCACCTCTGCACTTTTTGCCGAATAATGGTTTCGTAGGAATCATTATTCATTCACAGTCATAGAAGGACGTGGCAATGTGGATTGAGGATGTCTAAGTGACTTTGGTATTTAAAACAGGGAAAATAATTTTATTCGAAATTTTTGTAACTGAAACTGGTTAAGGTTAGTACTGAGGATCAAGTACATGACTACCCTTAGAAAAACCAAATAAATTAAATAAAAAAGTATGTGGCAAATTTTTTACAAATATGTACTTATCAATTTAATTTTAATTTAATAAGCGTTAAAAAAAAAATTAAACGTTTTATTTACAGTAATACTTGCCTTTTTTATTTTAAAATAGCGTTACAAAAATAACTATTAAACTTTTTATTAAAAATAAAACATGACTTTTTCATTTTAGAATAGCGTTACAAAAAGTTTTAAACTGTTTTGTTTTTAAAATAAAACTTCTTAAGATAAAAGTTTATGAAAAATTTTGTTAAAGTTTTAAAATTAATCCGGTAAGTAAGTTTAGAGTTGAGCTTTCCTAAATATTATTTATTTAAGTAAAGTTAAAATATGATGCTGATGCAAGCTAGAGGCATGTCTTTCAACATTTTACATATATAATTTGTAAGTCATCGTTGCTTTTCGATTCGCACCTTGTTAGGCGATTTTCATGATTCATGTCCAATCCATTATTATATATTAATACGTTTCTTACGTGAGCTTACATGCGGCGGTCTTCCACTACATTAAATATAGATTGTTGGATGATCCATCTATTAAATCATATATCTATGCCGTTAGAATACACAGATTTTCTTTAAATATAGATTTTGATACACTATAATGTGGATAACGTGTTCTACCACAATCTAAGTGATCCAGCGGGCTTATTACGTAAAAAACAGCGATCAGCAATCATCGCGCGATCAAACGCTTTATGTCATAAAAGTCGGAATTACCAACAGTAACACAATATAACCCACAAAACCTACACAATCGTTTGCTGATCGGTCGCTGTTTGTCAAATGCACTTATTTCTAAAAAATACCGCCAAATACTCACAAGTTCTTTATGGGAGAGCAATTATTGCGCAAAAATCGCTATCGTTTTGCTTTTGCAAGAAACGGAATAAGCCTGCAGCCACTTCACTGAACATCTTCATCTGACTAAGCTTTACCAACTTCTTGGGGGTTGGCCTTCAGACCAACCGGATAAAAACGTTAAAACGGAAATGATTTCTATCTGCATGTCTTTATTTGGTCACCTTCATGTTTTCTATAATTAATTATCACATTTTTTCTTCAACCTGCTTTGTCCCACTGCTGGGCAAAGGTCTCCCCCATAGCTTTCCACTCTTCTCTCACGGCGACGACACCCATCCTCCGGCCCCCACTGCGTGACGATTTTGGCCCTTTATGCATTCTACATATATGGCCCAACCAATTCCACTTCAGCCCAGCAGATTTGCTGCCCCCATAGGCAATTCCTGTTTTGGAGCGTATCGTAGTATTACGTATTCGGTCTCTGAGCTTAATACCTATTACGCTATGCTTCATCGCCCTTTGGCAAACCTTGGGCTTGGACGTTTGAGACTCGGTTAAAGACCAAGTTTGAGCTCCGTAGGTTAGGATGGGCAGAATGCACATGTCGATGATCTTGCGCGTCAAGGATAAGGGTAGGTCTCCGTTCATCAGTGACTTCATGGACCAGTAGCTTTTCCAGGCGTTCTCGACACGGCGGTCGATTTCTTTGCCTGTTTTCGAAGGATACTGGCTGGCCCAAGTAAAGTACTTGTGAGTTAGGGTGAGACCGGATCACCCTTTTTCACACCTTTTTCTATTTTAAAAGTTAAACCGGGAAAGTTAAGTTTAACGTTTGCTGTGCTGTTATTATAAACTATTTTGAGTATATCTATGTAGGTTTGTTCCAACTGTTGATTCTGCAGAGACGAAAATATGGCTGAATGTTTCACGCGGTCAAATGCTTTTGTATAGTCCACAAAGGTTTTCTATATTCTAAATGCTTTTCCATAATTTGATTTAGTGCTTGAAGATGATCGATAGTTTAGAAACTTGGGCGGAATCCAGCTTGTTCAGGTAGTTGGTCGGAATCCAGCTTTGCATTGATGCGGTTATGGATAACCTTAGTAAATGCTTTGTATAGGTGTGACACTAAGCTTATTGGCCTGTAATTATTAACATCACTTTTATCCCCTTTCTTGTGAAGTAGGATGATGTTTGAGTGGCATATCTTTGCTGGTAATTTTGCAGGTCTTTTTTATTTGGGACAATCCCACCGCACTATTCCCAAACTGCAGCACCTCCTGATGGCCATAACCAACAGTGGCGACCTCCAGACAATGGTATGCAGAATGTGACCATGTTGGTGATATGGGGGAGAAGTATAGGAGAACCAATTTTGAGAGCTTCCGTTGTTACTCCGTCTTCGCCAAGACTTTTGTCATAAGGCATACTCTTTAAAACCCTTATTACTTCATAACCCGTTATGGATAGGATATTATCGGGATCTGGCCACTCATATGCTATTTCTGTGTTATTTTTTGTTGGATCTAAATTTACACCTTATAAAAATCTAAATATGCTTGTGATTAACACCACAGATATCTACATAGGACAATGAGGACCTAATGAAAGTGCCTATTCTATTGAGAGTAACTATTAATGAACCCAAATAAAGATTTAGATTTGGTATGGCCATCCAGTTAACATTTAGAAAAAATTACAGTCGTTTCGGTAGTCAGAAGAAAATCTGACACCAGTTAAAGGGTTAAGGTCGGTACAATAATATTACATAATATGCTATTTCATATTTTTTTAAATCTTGGTAAAGATTGAGCACGCCGCACTTCAATAGATAATGCATTCCACAAACGAGCTGCTTGAACTGTCAAAGATTTGTCGAAGAAGGATGTGGAATGCATACGTACACTTAATTTTAGATTTTTAGATCAAGGGCGCTTTCGGAAGCTTTTTCCGCAACCAATTGCCACCATTTCCGTTCAGGTATAATAAATCACTAGAATTGACCTTGAATGAATTAACATTTGCCAGGTAATTTTGTTTAATTCCCTCAAACGTCAACGCACACCAGGTGTGCGTAAGCCATCGTTTTTCTATTGTGTCTGCTAATTAGACGTTCAATGGGTAGGTCTTCTTAAAATTTCCGCAAGTTTCAATGGTTATTTTGTAATGCTTGAAAGCTTTCTATATGTTGTTATTTGCCGCAAAAGTCAAAGGTTCTTTAGTAGCCTGCATTAGGTCATTACTGCAGAAAATTCCTTTTTAGCAGAGCTGTAACAGCAGAGCACCCTATATATTTCATTTTTAGGGTTCCGTAGCCAAATGGCAAAAAACGGAACCCTTATAGATTCGTCATGTCTGTCTGTCTGCCTGTCTGTCTGTCTGTCTTTCCGTCCGTATGTCACAGCCACTTTTTTCCGAAACTATAAGAACTAGGCTGTTGAAACTTGGTAAGTAGATGTATTCTGTGAACCGCATTAAGATTTTCACACAAAAATAGAAAAAAGACACTAAATTTTGGGGGTTCTCATACTTGAAACTGAAACAATATTTTTTTTTTCTTTAGACCCATACGTGTGGGGTATCTGTGGATAGGTCTTCAAAAATGATATTGAGGTTTCTAATATCATTTTTTTCTAAACTGAATAGTTTGCGCTGTAACTTCTAAAATAAGAGAATGATAAAACTAAAAAAAAAATTTGATGTACATTACCATGTAAACTTACACCGAAAATTGGTTTGAACGAGATCGAGTTAGTTGTTTTTTTTTTAATACGTCATAAATTGTAAACCGCAATTTACCAAGTACGGAACCCTTCGTGAGCGAGTCCGACTCGCACTTGGCCGGATTATAATTAAAAGCCACTAGTTATATTTTAACTTGTTTCATATTATTGTGTCCTGTGCCTCTATATTCTTGTGTTCCGCGTATCATGAATCACTTTTGACAAATGAATGGTTTTCTTTCTTTATTTCTCAGACGAAAAAAGCACAAGAGGAACAGGAAAGAACCATTTTATTGCATGGTGAAAGAAGAAATCCTACGATAAAATTAAGACGGTACCCTAGGACCAAAAAATCGGCATGAGATATGAGCATTCCTATTGGTCTAGCGGCACTGGCGGCGCATGAATTACAGTAGTGAATACGCCCAGATTTTAGAATAAAATCTTTATAAAATCGAATTTTGGTCTTTTGAAAAAAATAAATCTACAAAAATGTTCGTTATTAAATTGTGTATCCATTAGTGTTAGTACAAAAAATTATTAATTAATACTTTACGAGGAGATGCATAATATCGATAATTATTTCTCATATTTATGTTTTTTTGGAAGGAGATTAGTTAAATATATACAAGATTAAAAAAAAAAAACTAAATCTACCATTTTAGAATCAATATTATGTAGAAATTTAATGTATTTTTATTAATTGACATTTCTTTGTAAATAACGAGTAGATAGCTCCTAAAAACAGCACAAAAAACGGCTTGCGTGGCGTTTTGCTCGGGGTACCGCCTTAAGCTTTTTCATCATTTTCTGACAATCGTCCATTCGTTCTCGGGTCGTTATGTTGGGATCTATGGGCAGTGAGTAAATAAAGTCTTTCATCAATGATTTGTCATGAAAAGAGTGTACTTAGAAGGAATTTTAAATTATTTTTCTTCCGTGATGTGTTCAACGTTTAGCGGAAGAAAATGGTTCTTTGAGGCGGTGATTTGATTGATTTTGACGAAAATGCCAAACAAATCTAAACAGAAAATGAGTTTATCTTTCTAGTAACGTTTCAAATAATGAAGAGGGAAGAGAGTCGATGCTGTTTTTGTTGACTTGGGAGACAGTACCCTCCTTCTGTTACAGTCTAGTAAAAATTGTCGCTTAGTGGTGTTACGCCGGGAACAAATGGACACCTGTTACTCCATTATCTTTTCTTGTATAGGTATTGAGTTATTATCGAGTTACAATACAATGTATTGGTGATATCACAGGGCTTTCCAGTGTATAGTCATTATATAAGTACTATCTATGTACATTATTGGCTGATAACAATATTGATGTCCAACAACTGAAACAGACGAAACTTGTGCAAGATTTATTAGAAGAAGATTTATTTATTTTTATTCAGGAAATTAGTACTATTACTTAAGAGCCTTTACACCCGCTCTAAGTTACTGCATGGTGGGCTGTTTACGCTTGTTTACTGATGGTGATTTGCACTGGCCGGCAAGATCGCCTGATGAATTCTTTTTGTGAGATTTTTTGAAGACACGGGTTTATGTCAACGACCTTCAGATTTGTGAAGCCCATAAAGATAATATCTGTCGCCGGCAGATCTGGCAAGAGTGATCTCTCTTCTTATTCGTTGTCTTCATTACTGGAGGTCGTGCCCGTCTTCTAAGCTTTCACGGAGTCCTTGACGAGCTGCTTCCAAGCTACTCTGTCTTCAGCTCTTCTCAGGGCAGTGGTCACCGTGATCGATCTGATCTGAGGCCATAGTGCGAGTTTTTATACACGCTCAATCCCGCTAACGTAAACGTCAATTTGTATTGAAACCGGATAAGCGCCGTCTGGTGACGGCAAGGAGAAACCTCTTTTTAGGGTTCCGTAGCCAAATGGCAAAAAATGGAACCCTTATAGATTCGTCATGTCTATCTGCCTGTCTGTCTGTCTGTCTGTCTGTCCGTCCGTATGTCACAGCCACTTTTTTTCGAAACTATAAGAACTATGCTGTTGAAACTTGGTAAGTAGATGTATTCTGTGAAACGCATTACGATTTTCACACAAAAATAAAAAAAAAACAATAAATTTTGGAGGTTCCCATACTTGAAACTGAAACTAAAAATATTTTTTTCATCAAACCCATACGTGGGGGTATCTCTGGATAGGTCTTCAAAAATGATATTGAGGTTTCTAATATTATTTTTTCTAAACTGAATAGTTTGCGCGAGAGACACGTCCAAAGTGGTAAAATGTGTGTGTCCCCCCCTGTAACTTCTAAAATAAGAGAATGATAAAACTAAAAAAATATATGATGTACATTACCATATAAACTGTCACCGAAAATTGGTAAACCGCAATTTACCAAGTACGGAACCCTTCGTGCGCGAGTTCAACTCGCACTTGGCCGGTTTTTTATTTTGTATACATTTTGACATAAGACATCGTTTTACGTTGTCACGAGTAAGTACGTTAAAAAACTCGGAATAAGCACACTGGTCTGAACACCGAGTGGGTGAGAATCCACGTGGCCTTTTCCTATCCACTTTTCGTACAACAACCAGTTATTCCAGGTTATCTGGCTGTTTCAGGGCGATGTGGTCAAAGTAATTTAGGACTCTTTGGTAGCAGATCGTGGAGAGGGTGGTCGAGAATGAACTATTTGTGCGTTTTGCTATCCATGGTATGCGCAACGTTCTCCTCCAGGACCACACCTCAAAAGCTTAAATCTTTCTCCGATCCATCGAGCAAATTGCCTAAGATTCGGAGCCGTAAAGCAATTGAGAATATCAGCAAGAGCGTTAGAAATGCCAATAATCAGGACCGAATATTAATTAATTCTGATGGCGCCCACTTTGCTGATATAATTTTCTCCATTTAATGGGAACAAATTAAGACATTAAATAAACCTAATCAAAAAGCAGAACCAAAGTTTTCATTCATAAAAAAAGATACAGCCAAAGAACATCGGGCGATAACTTTTGCGCCACCTTGTAAATGGAATTTATCATGTAGGTGATAACTGATAATATTATAATTATGTAGATTTTTCGGTAGTAGATTATTATGAATATTTATTGAATTAAAAATTGATTTTGCGTGGTTATTTAAGTGTCCAGCCTAAAATTTCGGTAACGGTAACCCAACATCCTGGGGATGGGCACCAGACCATTCTGGGGTGGACCCGCCCCCCCTGTTTACGCCTATGGTAATTTGGTAAAAAAAAAAAACTGATGCAGGAAAGCTTAAATAATGCGATGGATAAATAATTTTGGGTAAAGCTTTACTAAATAATTATGTCTTGTATTAAAATTTCTATTGTTTGTTTTGCATTATGTTGTCAGTGATACAAGCTCTTACTAATAAGACAAAGGATATGGAAGTAAATGCGCGTGATTCGAAGTTAGGGCGCAAGTTATAATGAGTATGGCCTAAAATTACTTTAATGTTATATTTTTTTTTTATTTAATGTGTCACCCGGATACACGATGATTCGGCAAAAAAATCAGTTGATAGTAAATTTATTAAAGACGAAATACTAGTGCATAATTTAGAGAAATAATTCAAACAGTGCCAAATACACTCCAAAAAAATAATGACAATAAAGAAAATTTCGTTCCTCATTTTCACGCGAATAACTTTTCAAAAATCGAACTCACCGTCCATTGGCCCCTCTCAAAGAAACGCAACTAACTTTAACCAACACCACACGCGATGTATCGTGAACGAAAAATGTTCGAATTCGAAATTTGATTTGAAAAAATCGAAATCCGCGGAAGCAATATTTGAAAATGGTGACGCGCGCGCATGTTAGCGGCCAGTACGAGACTGATGCTGATGTTCTTGTTCACAGAATACAAACCCAACCCGTAGTGAACAAAAATGCGTGGGTTCACTACAAAATTGAATCATGTACATTTTATTTCACATTCGCAAAATCAACTCTATTCTTTACACACCAAGGTTGATTTTAATTGGGCTTTATCGATAAATTTTACCTTTTTAATTTGTTTAATTGTACATGCTGCGATCAATTGGTGAAAAGTTGTGCTTTCAACAGAAGACGTCTTAATTGGTAGTTATTAATTTGCGTGTCTGTGCAATTAGTTTTTTAGCTCGCTGGAGGCTGGAGAAAATGAACGGCATAACTAAGGATCTTCGGGTCTAAAAATCCTAGGAATTGTGTCACGTCTGCAAAAAAGTTTAAGATCCTAGATTTGATGGAGCGTCTGCAAAAAATAATTGCGGAATCTTCAAAAATAAAATGTCATACACTGAGAAATTGAAAGAGATGTATAAAGATAGGGTTAGTGTCACCAAAGATAGAGTTAGGAGTATAAATAAAAAGGAGAGAGAACTGGAGAGAGGTGCTGAAGTAATAAATAATAGTTAAAAAAACAACAAAAAAAACGATTTAATAGAAAACCAAACTAAAAAGTAGAAAATAATTTTCAATTTTAAATTATGAATAGTGTGATTAACAAAAACATGTATTGTATTATAAAAAAGTGTTGCTTTTAAAGGTTTACAAGCTTTCTTAATTTTTTTTTTTGTCACACTGTTCATCGATCAGTGGTCTGTGGTGATCGGTGGTCTGATTTAATAATCGTGTTTTTTTGTTTTTTAAACTATTTCTTTTTTACTTTTTAGTTCAATCGCTAATCCTGAAGATCCTGGTAAGGATAATGGGACGAACTATTTAAATTATTGCATTGTCATCCGTCCTTGATAAGTGTGCAAATTTTCAAATTAATCTGACGTTTTGAAGGGGGTGAAAATCACGTTCAAAGATTCCGTTACATAGATACATACATACCAAGCTAATAAAAGCGAGTTAAAAAGAGAGATAAACAGCATTACTACTGCATATCATAACCAACACGTCACGTCAAAGAGAGATAACCCAGTAATTAAAAAATTAGGTATAATATGAGTCTTTTGAGGCAGATTAAACCGATTATGTCATTGTAGGTACCTGCGTTTTCCAAATAATTTTATTGGTCAAGGTGACCTTCATGCATACCCGTGATGATCATAGTAATGAACATAAAAAAAAATTGTCAAATTATTTTGTTTTTTTTTTGTACTATCTGTGCCCATAAAATTAAATGATTGACTCGACATTGCACTTTTGGTCCTTCCGGGAATCATCCACGTGTACTTTTTAGGGTTCCGTACCCGAAGGGTCCAAACGGAGCCCTATTTCACGAGTCCGTTTGTCTGTCGTCTGTCACACATTTTGTGCCGAAGAATTTTTAAATTTACCCTTGACATATCCATCTATCCAATTGGTACCTTTAAACGTGCAATGCTTGTATCTATCATCATCATCATATCAGCCGAAAGACGTCCACTGCTGGACTTAAGAGGGGACTCTAGTGAGAATTTCTCCATACAAACACATTCTGCTGTTTTCTTCGTGGATAATGCCTCTAGAGCAATGATTTTTTTCCATTAAATCTAGGTCTAATTAATACGTGCCTGTATCATTTCCTTTTTTCCAAAACATAATCACAAAAAGAAATATGACAATCCAAAAATCCGAAAAAAAATGCCCGTTTTTACCGCCATGTTCAGAAGACTTTCAGACAAAATTTAAAAGTTTTTGACAAAAAAGGAAATGATAGGAGCATAGATATACTTTTCCTCTAAATTTTGATATAAGAATTTTTTAGATCAGACCAGTTTTCATGAAGAAAACAGCAGAATACGAAACGTCTTTTAGTCAAAGTTTTTGTAGGTAAAATCAGCCTGAGCTGCAATTGTCCCTTTCGCACTTTACGGGGTGAGGTTGGAGGTGACGCGACGGCAATAGTTTCTTCAAATACCTATTTTTCAAATTCCTGTTGACTAGAGTCCGCTCTTAAGCCTCCCCCAAGCGTCGCCACATTGACCGGTCCCGTGCGTCTCCCAACCAGTGGATCCCCGCAACCTTCACCAGGTCATCGGTCCACCTGGTGTGAGGCCTTCCAACGCAACGTCTTCCGGTTCGTCTTCTTCTTGTATATATGTATATATCTATATAATCTGAATCTCGAAAACGGCTCCAACGATTTTCATGAAAATTAGTATGCAAGGGGTTTCGGGGGCGATCTATCTATCTAGCTAGGTTTCATTTTTAGAAAACGTTTCTCTATTTTCACCCAAGCAGAGCTCGAAAATTACTAAACTACTGAACTTGAAAATTTGATGATAATGTTTATTATTACGAATATTTTACTAAGAAATACTAATATATTGAATACGATAAATGGGTACGGAACCCTAAATTTTCGAAGTCCGAAATGCACTTGGTCGGTTTTACCTATTACAACCAACTTGATTTTGCGGTTTAGTACGGAAATTCGACACGCACCTGGCCGGTTTTTTTGAATAAGCTCGCAACGCTACCCACTGCAATTATTGAAAGCCAAAATCAACAGTGGCGACCACTAGAAACGCGCCTAGTCAATGAAGTTTGACGAGTGTCGGCGAAACAATTCAACTGTCTTGGATTCCGAAACGAAATTAAACAGAAAATAATAGAATAAGACTAAGAAATTTACATAAATACATAAATTATTATTTGTACATAAATTGTCCTATTGTATTTGTATGTTTTTTGTACAATAAAGAATAAGAATAAGAAATATAATTTTATTATGTACCTAGTCCTACTATGAAATCATACCATATAATTTCATATGTACAAATTACAAGTAGGTCGTGGGTTCGAACTCAGGCAAAGGCAAAGCTACTTTGTGTAAAACAGTTCATCACAAATGCTCTCAAAACCGGCATGTCCTAGAACCAAACCTTCGAAGACCACCATACCCGCACTGAGCCCGCGTGGTAGATTACGGCCCATTACCTCTCACAGAGAGTAGGCCTGTGTCCCAGCAGTGGGAACATTAAAAGGCTGATGATGATGATGATGACCTATGATTTTTTAAGAACGCTTCATCTTCATGCCTTTGTCCCATGTTACTTGGGGTCGATACGTTTCTTCTTCCATACCATCCTGTCCTCTGTCACGCTATCACTGACTCCCTTTTCTTTCATATCACTCCTCACACAGTCCATCCATCTTTTCTTTAGCCTCTCTCTCCCTCTCCACCCATCCACACCATGACATCCATGTGTTCTACTTTGGTTAAGAGCTCTTTATAGAAATTAAAGAAATGTTTCGCCTGCTCTTATTACAACATAAATATGTGTAACTAACAGACCAGACCCAGATGCATACAATTCCTAAAAAAGTGTCCCTCACGCACAAAAGGGCAATATACACACGCCCAGACATAATTATAGACAACGCGATTCATAATAATCATAAAAGTGCATAATTTTCTTAATATTTTCCTTGAAAGTTACAGTACTCATACAACAGAGTCCACTTCAAAAAGAATAGGCAATGCCCTTGATGTACCCATGAATACATTGTCCACAGGCAATAACTTACCAGCAAATATACCGCCTGCTTCTTTGCGTAAAAGTACCAAAAAAATGCTACATGTACAACAAATAAACTAAAACTAAAACTGCTAGTGCTGTGCACACCTATAAGTGAAAAGTTCGCTATAGTCTTTTAGTCAATTGTGATTAATTTATTGTCAATGTTATTGTGAACAATTCGTTGGAGTGCCATAACAATAAATAAATAAATAAAACTTCTACAAAAATGAAGAATAAGAAGTTAATGTGAGAGAAGAAAGTAGCCACCTACATCTTTCTTCTCTTTCGTGTAACAAAATGTGACTTTTGACGCTCCTTGAAATTTCACTCTCAAAGTCTTAACTCTCGTCAAATTGCATCGAACTACTGCCCAAGAAGACTCACTTCAAAAAAGGAATCCTCGCTTCTTTGCCGACCCTACCCTGCGCGCGTCAGCCCGTCTCGCAGTACGCACTTCACTGCGCAGGAGTGTATCGCACATGTATACGTCCATGCCAACTTGCAACCACGAGTATGTGCGCGGTCGTTCACTACACCACGCCGTGTGACAATGACCCTTTGTCAGATTTCTTGGATGATTATGATTGGGTAGGATATAAAGAGTTTGTTAATTTTACGTACGAACTACTTTATGGTAGAGTTATGAATGGAGTCAGGGTTATAAATGCAGGTGGATTGTAGAACGAGCAATGATGAACACTTTCCATAAACTTTATGGAAGGACCATAATTTGGTCCTTCCAATGAAGCTAAGGATAATCAGATGAATTTAGAAGCTAGGGAAGAGAAAGGAAATATATTTATTTGTATTAGTGCCAATTCAAAGAGTAGAGAATAATTGAATTTTGCGGATGATACAATGTTATAGAGTCTTTAGCTTCTTTAACTATTTACCTGGGAGTCTTCAAGCCAAGACTGAAAAGGTTAATTCAAGGCAAGCTCGCATAATAGACACTAACATAGCTTACCATAGATTAGATAGTGCCAAACGCAAGCCTATCAATATTAAAAAGAGGAGAGAAAAGTCCTAGAAAACCGAAGCAGGTAAAACGAATAATAACAACCAATAAATGAACAGCAAACATGACAATTTCAAAATAACAACATCGTCTGGATGTAACAGAAGGAACACTTTCTCTCAGACGAGTTTTACGATCGTCTCAGGCGCATAAGTCATACATTCTATCTTTAACCTTTACCAACAGAAGGATGCTTGTCTTCAAGTTCGTTCCTTGTAGGATAGCTTTGTCAAGGTCTTTGATAACTCGGTCTTTATGTACTTAAGAGATTAGGGTCAGAGGTCAGTAATTGTAGCTATACCCGTAGTAAAAAGTTGCAGTTCTTTATCGCTAACTTGTGGGTTTGTTTACTAAAGAAATGTACATATAATTTAAGTAGGTACATACTGATTCTTTAGAGTGATTATATTTCTTCTCTTGATAGGGATTTATTATTCACGTGAGTTTTTCAAGTATGGCTCATCTTTAGTTAATGACTTAGACTAATCAAACTTTTGCTAAAAGATATCTTCGCCAGACTTTCCAGATTCAAAAAGATAATTCGAGAAAGATTTAAGCCACATAAAATCTGTCTATGGCATATGTTAAAACATGATATGTCTGGTTAGAAGATGACTATTGAGATGACGAAGAGAAAAGAATGAAGGACCCTTCTGGCCTATGTCCAGCAGTGATATGATGATGATGATCCCAGATCATCTTTTATGTGATTTTTTGGTCCTTCGAATATTTAAACGTTGGAAATTCGAAGGACCAACAATTCACTTACTATAACTACAGTTACAAGTATTTACAACATACGCAGTACCTCTCTCAATCGAGAGCTCCGAATTCTCAAGTAGATCGCACCGGGTGCCGAAACGTCTCTCCTAGACAGACAAAGGTCGTCACTATCAAAGCAGTTACGTGATTGTGCACTGGTTCCTTATAAATCAATTATCCTTCAGATTGTTGTGATACTTTTATTTAGGCGATACAATCGTCCGACGGTTTATTTAGACAGGCATAAGTTATTTAAACGTCGTCTATTGTTGAGAGTTAACTTTTTTTTCTGGAGTATGATGGTTTACGACTATAAATTTAGGTAGTTTACTTACAGAAAATTGCCGATTTTACTGTATATCTTCGTGATACTAGTAGTTAATTGCTGTCTTTGGTCTCTTGTTGTGATTAATATTATCGTCTACTTTGTCTAGCGGGTCGAGTACCATAGCAAGGGCAGGAATATTCTTATTACCTTCGAGAGCACGTGTATTGATGTCCTTTTCTTCACGAACAGGTGTCAAAATGGTTAAAAAACAATTTTTAATCAAGAATTCTTTTTAATCGACTTCAGATTTAATCTAACCTAGATATATATGTATAAAAAATAAAGATATTTTTTTTATTACACCTGTGTTGACTCACCTTTCCCATTCCTTGTTCCCACAATCCTGCCTCCCACCAACTCTGTACCAAAATTTCCGAAGACTCTTAAACGTTTTTCGCCAACGCACAAAATAATACTGCGCCGACTGACCTTCTACTCTATCTTATCATGACGCGGAAATCTTCGCACTGCGTCAAAGACAAAACGAGGTCGCCAAATTATTAGTTTTTGGATAGTGAGCCTTTCAATTTGCGCATATTACACGTGCTTACGGTTGCGCGTGTAAGCAAGTGCACAGAGATGGCTATTATATTCTTGACAAACAGAACAATGCCACGTGTTTTTTGTACTACGTACTCGAGGTCAGAAATGGTTAAGGGTTTTAAACCTTCACACCAATTAGTCCAATAACCAAAGTCAAGGATATAATTGTTTGCTTCAGATTTTATATCATCATCATCATCAGCCTTTTAATGTTTCCACTGCTGGGACACAGGCCTCCTCTCTGTGAGAAGGAATGGGCTTTTATATAACAATCTGTTATTTCAGAATCAGAAATCATTTATTTGCAAAGAATGTAGGTTACAAAACATAGTTTTGATGGTGTAAAAAAGAAAAACAATTGGATCCAGTACATTCTACCGTATGGCATGCAACATTAAGCACTATAACAATCATAAGCATTGCAAATCTATATTAATCAGTTTCTAATGTAATAATATTCTTAAAAGTCAAATTCAATTAATCAAAAATTGTAAGGCACTCAGTTTCTAATGTCATATTCTTAAAAGTCAAATTCAAATTCACTAGTCTTAGTATATAAAATTAGAATATAACAAACGTAATAAATTGAAATATTATAGAGCAATTTCATATGGTGTTATCATTTAAAACTCGCTAACAGTGTTATAGCATTTTTCAACTAGAAGTTTCGTTAATTTCTTTTTGAAAAAATGAGATGTATCATTTTTAATGTCATTAGGTATTTTATTGTAAATAACTGGTGCCATATGCATTATATTCTTTCTTAATAAAACTGTTTTGAAACTACCTATATGAAGTAGACCTTTGTATTGGGATCTCAGTAATGCTGGTCTTGAAGAATGATTTATCATCGTTTCAAAAAGATTTAGGTTCTTTTTAACAAATAATGCTACCTCCAAAATATAGAGTGATGGAAAGGTTAATAATTTAAGGGATTTAAACAAAGGGATACAGCTGTCTGTTGAATGTATGCTGGTCATTGATCGCAAACAATATTTTTGGGCTCTGAATACCCTTTCTCGTTCACTGCAATTCCCCCAAAATAATACCACGTATCTTAATATAGAGGCAACCAGACCATGGTAAGCTATAATGATGGTGTCAATATTAACTTTTTTCGACAAATTATAGAGCATATAAGCTCCTCTACTTAACTTTTTGCAGACTTCTTCTGCCTGCTGTTTCCAAGATAATTGGCTGTCAATAACTATACCTAAGAATTCAGCAACATTTGTCTTGTCAATATTTTGTCCATTGTATTCAATTTTTAAAGGCTCTGGGTGCAAATGTTGAAAGAAACGCATAATCTTTGTCTTTTGTAAGTTAATAATTAGATTATTAGAGTTTAGCCGATTAATTATTGATTTTAATGTGTTATTAATGACTTTTTCATAATTTGCTTTTTCCACGCATTTTACTAACGCTGTGCTATCATCAGCGAATAACACCATCGGCTGTTGTACATTTCTCGGAAGATCATTGATGTAAGAGTGTGCATAAGAAATAATGGAGCTATTTTGTGAATATATTCTTTCATTACGACGACACGAGCAAGATGTAATAATATATTGTTTGCACGAGTATGAAATTTATTGTTATGAGAATAAATATATCTCAAACCTCAAATATACCTATCAATAAAAAATAAAAGCTTCATTATTCAGAAAAGCTTGGAAGTTGAGTAATTTTTTATAAAGTTAAAGTACAATTTTTGATTTTGCTATCTTGGGACCAATCCTGAAAATAGTAGGAAAAGTCCATAGAGGACGATTTTTTTATTTTTTTATTTAACGTTAGGCTCACGTTTGACCACTTTCTCGCCTGATGATATGCGATGATATGGTCGACGGTGAAGCGCGCCTAGAAGTAACCTATTCACTCTTGACTTAAAGGTCCCTTGGTTGTATCTATCAGAAAACTCCGGCAGGGAATTCCACTCCTTATCTGTGCGCACAATGATATTATTCGCTAAACGCTTTGAAGTGCATGACGGCTTTGCCATACGTCTTGTAGACCGATAGTGGAAAGAGCTAGGCAGAATCAAATTATGCAGTTCCATCGAACACTCCCCGAAATGTAACCGATTAAAAACCGACAGGCTGGCAACTTGACGTTGATGTTCGAGGCTCTAGAGCTTTGACGCGACCAGTACTTGCCAATAAGTAAGTAAGTAAGACTACCGTTGCCAATAAGCCTCTTGGCCCATCCGTCAAGTGCATCAAGCTGGTATTTGGCAGATCCGTCCCAGAGGTGAGAGCAGTACTCCATGCACAACTGAACTTACGCTTAAACAAGTTGAGCAGCTGTTCATGTGAAGTACCGTCTCACCTTTGCAAGGATCCCCAAATTTATTGCAGCCAACAGAGCCTTCGCCTCAATTAATGTTAACGGCACGGTTACACCAAGGAAAGATGGATGGACTGTATGAAAGATGATATTTTTTGAGATGGGTTTGCTCTTGACTCTAGTCTAGGTCAGAGGTGACAGAGACAGAGTCGACGATGGCTAGAAATGTGCTGACTGACAGAAATGGCTGGACTACTGAGATGAAGCCTAAAATAGAGAAGTATGGAATAAGAAGAGGTTGAAGTTGAAGATGTTATGACCCCAAATAGGTACAAGATGATGATGATGAAGAGGATCAATCCTGAATTTTATTTGCCAAATCAGTTAGTTGACTGCTTTCTCCAAGTCATCCACCTTTTATTGCTCCTCCCTGAACTCTTACGCCATTTTTGGGACCCCAGCGAAGATAATGACCGTGTTCCCGAGAATACTCAGCGTTAACACGTAATATAAATTCCTAATACATATGACCCGAACTTTGGGGGCATTGATATGATAAATGATCGCTTCTGATTTGTTTGTAAACAATATGATAATTCTATTGGTTGATGATAAATTGGGTTACGGGTTACTTTAATTATTTTAATCGCAACTTTTACAAGCCTTTAGGTAATATCTAATTTCGAATGATGAAAATTTGGTAGTGCCGTTTATAGTTTACTTTTCAACCCCCACCGGAAAAAGAGGGGTTTTATAAGTTTCACGTGTGTTGCAGTGAATCTGTGTCTGTCTGTGGCTTCATAGCGCCTAAACGGATGAACCGATTGTGATTAAGTTTTTTTGTTTGAAAGGTGATTTTGTTGAGAGTGTTTTTAGCTATGTTTGCATAAAATCGGTTGCGCCGTTCAAAAGTTATTTTCGCAAGATAAATGTGTCAGGGATTTTTTTTTAAATTTTTCTTATTAAATATATTTTTTACAATTACCATAACACGCTTGTAAATAGAGAAGTCGCTATTTTATATATATGTGAAAAGAAGAAAATATATTTGAAGGTTTCGGCAGAGTGTATCGGTAGTGTTTAAGTTGAATTTAATAACTCCCTATTTCCAAAAACTAGGCACAAATCTGGACGCCGGATTGCTAAGTTTTTTTTTAATGATCTCAAATTAGAGCAGTTTTTGCAATGTGACCACAATGACCTTACTACATCCGATAAATAAATCAACCAAAAGACCTCTGGCCTCTCCAATCGATCCCAATTTCAGATCGATATGGAAACGAGCAAAAATTTGCAACTAACTAAGCCGGCACCCGTTGGCCGAAACAGCTACATTGAACAATTACGGCCAATATTGCGGTGCTCACATATATGACAGTGACAACCCAAATGAATCACGTACGAAAATCATCAGCACTCAATTCTGGACCTTAGGACTAAAAAAATAAGCGTTATTGGAGAGATTTTGACAGTTTTTTGGCCACAAATCATTGTGTTTCTGCTGGTCAGATGCGTATATACGTAAGTTCAAAGTCACCGCTAGCAGCTAACGTGGTGTTGAATGATTCCGTAGGAGCACGTCAGCGGACCATTTGTAACAGTCCGTACAAAGATCTAGTTGAAGAGATTCCTTTGCTAACTGGTCCCAAGTTCCGGAGCCGAAATTTATGAGTGAATGGATGATGGAGTAGTTCTTTGGTAGTTTGACCTCTCGGGAGATCAGGAAGAGTTGCACGCAAGGACGTTTATTTGTGAAGATTACATTCGCTATTTGTACTGCTGGATAACATATTGGTTTTGAGTGTTTTATTTTAGCTAAGTATTATAATAATGAAATAAAATTTATTGTTTGTTTGCACGAGGTTAATATCTGGAAATCCTGACCCTATTATGAATTTTTTTCACTGATACAGCGCTACCTTTTACCGTAAAAATGCTTGGTTTCCAAGTTAGGCACGGCAGTATAGAAGGGAAAAACAAATACATATTAAGAACTGTCAGTCTCAGGGCAACCAAAACCTTGTAACTCCGTTCAAATGTGGTTGAATAAAAGAAAACATCTGAATTAACACAGGGGCTTATTCAGAAACCTCGGACAAGTTAATAAGCTCTCCATAACAATCTACTTTCCGAATGCACGGTAGAATCATTTTTTTTTATTATTTTTTTTATTTTTTTTTATTTTAATTTATGTGACGTTCAAAAGTGCCGTTTATTGGCCTAATTGAATAAATATATTTGACTTTGACTTTGACTTTGACTTTGACTTTAAGGTGAACGGACTCTTGCGTTTATTCTAGAGAGCCAAAAAATATAAGTTCGTTTAAAAAAAAAAATAATTATGTTTACTTCATCATACTCAAAATTGATATAACAGACGGTAGACAATAACTTGAATTACCCATTCCTCGTTTTAGCGATTCGATGATAAATCGATATCAAATGATTTTGCACTAGTAGAAGACATAATTGCGTCGAAAAGGAGATGCCTTTAGTGGCATAAAATAGACTAGGTAAGTCTTTTTAACAGATTTTCTGATCCTCGCGTATATAAGTAACACGATAAAGGTGAACCATGGTTCTGGAGAGACTGTAATTTGGCGATTGGAACGTCAATTTTGCAAGAAGTCATTAGTCAACTTTTGTTTCAAATCTTTGAATTTCTTTAAGAAACTACGTAAGATCGTCGGTCGATCGTTCCTTGGCCCAATTGTTATCGTTATGTGTGCTGGTTTTTGTGGTGAACGACTATTATGATCTTTGGGAAAAACATTCGGGAGTTAAGGTCATTGGCGTCTTTATGTTCGTGCATTATTGACGTTTATTTCTAGTAACCGGATTATTATAGGGATTGGTATTTTTATCCGCAAGACTCGTATACTATCATACTCTAAACTAGCGTTTACCGCGGCTTTGCTCTCGTAGGGACACACACACGGGACCCTGCATTTTTATTAAAGTCTATGGCACCTAGCTATAGTGTTTCTTTCTCTCATACAAATAATATTGAAATGAGGCCACTATGTAATGAATGATCAGCCATCCACGGATCGACCTTGTACAAAAATAATAAAACAAAATAACAAACAAAAATAGTATCTTTGTTACAATGGGCAGTTTAGGTTCGTCATTTGAGGATGTACGTGTATTTTAACTAAAGTCGGAACCACACTTACGTGGCGTGGCGCAGGATCCAACAATCAAACGGCTCTGTTCCAACCTACGTCATAACGCAACGTGTTTTGTAGCCAATCAACTGCGTCAGAAGGCGCCACGACACGCCACGCCAGTGTGGTTCCGTCTTAAGTGTTTAGAAGCTGAAACTAAAAGAGTTAGAGAAAAAGAACTGTAGGTAGGGATTCCATGTAACGATAATGCTAGCGAAGCAAAATGCGAGGATCCCCGCACATATTGTTTGGCAGCCTGTAGTTTGCCCAACGCCAAATAACTCATCATCATCATCATTTCAGCCAATAGACGTCCACTGCTGGACATAGGCCTCCCCCAGGCGTCGCCACATTGACCGATCCCGTGCGTCTCGCATCCAGCGGATTCCCGCAACCTTAACCAGGTCATCGGCCATCCGTTCTGCGAGCAATGTGCCCTGCCCACTGCCACTGCCACTGAACTGCAATTACCCGTGTTCTGACAGGAAACGTCAGGTATTTGATAAAAGTTAAATAGACGTTATTTCTGAACTCTAGAATTTAATTTACTCTCCTTCTCCAACCACATAACAGTGAAACACAACAAGAACCTTGGTTCCAGCAGTTTATTGTAATTAGAAAACAAGGAGATTGCTGTATGAAATGAGGATGCAACATCCGATTAGTTGATCGTTAT
The DNA here is from genome assembly GCA_949775005.1 of Orthosia gothica. NCBI lineage: Eukaryota > Metazoa > Arthropoda > Insecta > Lepidoptera > Noctuidae > Orthosia > Orthosia gothica. The sequence goes on along the minus strand of OX459060.1, from coordinate 8,090,147 downwards.
AACACCCACTGAAAGAAATGGTTTTATTAAGCAGGTTATGTGTCACATACATGCACGTGCTGAACTAATTTCCTTGGTTTGAAATCATCACAGGATCTTCAGAGAACTTGCCGGTCATTTGGAAACATCCGACAATTAGGCCATAACCGTCACTCAAATAAGCATTTTGAAGATCTTCGAAGAAATACGTAGTTTCAAAATCAAACCTGTATTTACCGAAGGGTTACGCATCAGGGTGTATCTACACATTGTAGGTATAAGCCACCAGGGACGTATCCTAACAGGCGTTGCACAAAGAGGGGTTCCGGGGTGGTCTTTTGAGAGGTCACGGGGTCACTTCTACGTGTTGATGGTGATCACCGGGGTGGTTTTAGTTAGATAAAAATCCCACACTCTCTGGTCTTTTCCCCAAAATTCCAGGCACCTTTTGAAGGATACCCCCGTAAACAAAAAAACCGGCCAAGTGCGAGTCGGACTCGCGCACGTAGGGTTCCGTACCATTATCGCAAAAAACGGCAAAAAGAAAAAGCTTTCTTGTATGGCAGCCCCACTTAAATATTGATTTTATTTAGTATTTGTTGTTATAGCGGCAACAGAAATACATCATCTGTGAAAATTTCAACTGTCTAGCTATCACGGTTCATAAGATACAGCCTGGTGACAGAAAGACAGACAGACGGACAGACAGACAGACAGACGGACCGCGAAGTCTTAGTAATAGGGTCCCGTTTTTACCCTTTGGGTACGGAACCCTAATAGCGTCCCGTTTTTACCGTTTGGGTACGGAACCCTAATAGCGTCCCGTTTTTACCCTTTGGGTACGGAACCCTAATAGCGTCCCGTTTTTACCCTTTGGGTACGGAACCCTAATAGCGTCCCGTTTTTACCCTTTGGGTACGGAACCCTAATAGCGTCCCGTTTTTACCCTTTGGGTACGGAACCCTAAAAAGTGCTATAAGCCACCGTTCCGTGTTCCGTTCCGTTCCGTGTCATAACCAATGTTATGACGTTTTTCTTAAGTAATAGGGGGCAATCTTATTACCATGAACAGGGGTGGAACCATAAACTCTTAGAGCAAGGTTATTTCGAGTTCTATATGACTTTAATACAGCTGTCTCTTTTTCCCAGTCGCAACAAGACAGTTTTGACCCGTCATGATCCTGGGCAGGACACAAATCAGAATCAGATTTCGAGCAGTACTGGGCAATTCCAGGAGGAAAATCTTAATAATACTTTGCGCAAGGAATGTGCCTCAGTATATAATGGATCCCACCCTTCCACGGAACCACTGTGGCAAGCATTGCTTAGTGATGAAGGTCGACCCCTGTGGCCATCTACTCAATAGGGTAGTTGACAATATATATTTAGTCCATCAGTGATTTATTTAATCCTTAACAAACATAAATATATTAACATATATACAAATGAAAATACTAGCAACAAGCTTAAACAAAAGGGAGAGGAAAAAGGTCTCACTAGGCATAAAAAATCGTCCACATCGATGTCAATGGGAAACGTGCCCAGAACGCTGGCAGCATTGCCACGTTGGATAGCAATGCTGATTCTCTGGCCGAAGAAAAGGCCAGCCCTCTGGTCACGTGAAGAGTCGACGAGCTTTGTACTAATTTCTCGAAAAACTCGATGCGCACTCGGACCCCATGGACCTAATGTTTCAACCCCAAACGGCTCAAACATATAAATAACTTCGTCAGTTACATAACATAAAATTATTGGACACGTATTTTTCTTTTACCACGTAAACAAAAAACTACGACGATACAGTGCGTTGAATTATCGTGTGACGTCATGGTGTGCTACACTTTATACTGACAAAGTGACGTCACAAGCCCCCACTTGATGCGCTATATCTTTGCCAATTATTATTTGTTTCATAAAGCATAAAATACGGGTCTAATATTATTTGATAATCTCACTGACGAACTAAATACAATTATCATTTTTCAAACCAGGAAACATCTCTATTATAAGTTGATGCCGAGGCAAAAAAAATACCAGTCAACAAGTTCACTGCGTTGCCGTTGATCCTAAGTTCACCGCACTGACACAAAAATACTTTATTTGCATACCTTCTACCTCAGAGGTCCTTAATCCTCAAGAAGTGGAGGCCAGTTCAGAGAGGCCAGTGTGTGGGGGAAGCGACTCCATTCCCACGGCACAGCAGGATGCTGCGGTCACTACCAGCCTGATCGCAGTAGGGGGAACTGGAGTCGATATGTCGATAAAATTTTATTATTTTTTAGAAAAAAGATACAAAATGAATTTTGATTTCATAGGCCTCTCGCAAGCGTCGACATATAGACCGGTCCTGTGCGACTAGTATACAGCGGGTTCCTTTGGACTTTACTAGGTCATCAGTCCATCTTGTCGGAGGCCTTTCAACGCTGCGTCTTATGATATGCGGTCGTTATATAAACTACTTTGAAAAAAAAAAATATGCAAAGCAGTCACAAAATTTTGTTATGTTTTTCGGTAGATATCGAGCGTGTCCCGCATCCTTCGCCTTGGTCTGCTGCGATGGCATCTAGCATTTATGTTGCTTGGCGTTTGTCAAGGTTAATGATGATAAGACTTATGAATAAACAAGCTAGTTCAGAACTTTTAAGCCGCATTTCAGGTTTTACCCGAGGTTATAATTAAGTCTTGAAGGAATCAATGCACCAAATGATTCAACTGAATAAAAAAAGAGAGGTGTCTTATGGATACCTGGTTGGAACGGAGTCCCAATAATTAAATTTGCAGTCTATCAGTTTCGTAAAATACCATTTTACTGAAATGACAACAACACAGCTGATGCTCAGTGTAAACATACAATAGCGACTGCCAGCGTAGGTACAGTTAGCGCGTGCTCGTACTTCTTCGGATTTCTTCGTGCGCCTCCGGCTCTCTCCTCGGCGTCTCCCTTTTGTGCGGATCTTCGCTTGTACTATCCTGCGCCTCGCACCTGGTATTAAAACGTTTAAATTATAAATATTTTTGCATATTCTGAAAATTAACGGCAAGCTGAATCGATTGAAAAGTTTTAGTTTCATATGTGATGGGCATAAAAATCACTGCAAAAAGGCGTCAGTTTTTGGTATAGATTTTTTCATTGTTACACTTTGTTTCGGTCTAACCCACCAACAAATCAGAACTATAAACCTGCGTTAAGGAATTCCGTTCCAAAATACTTTTTATTCCAATGCTATATATACTGAAAGAAGAAACCCTTCAAGATGGTTAAAAGTGAATTTTATACAGCAGCCATCTTTGATGTCATTTAATAACTTATTGGTACCTGTCACTGAAAAAGTATGGATCAATTTTCAAATATCAGTAAATTCCTGGATAGCCTGCATCATCCAGCTGCTGGACAAAGGCTTTTCCTCATGACTGCCAGGTTTTAAACTAGCTGGAAGCTTCACTTTATGAAGCCTTGACTACCAAAAGGATCTAGACCGTAAAGCAACAAGCAATTGCTTCAATTAAAATTCGGAATAGCAACAACGAGATAGCAACCGCAACATACCTCATTTAGTCTCAAGTCCTGATATATCATTTTGATAAGATTTGTTTTGACTTCAAGGTTTTCTTCTCTCGTTCTCTCTAATGCAAATATTGTTTGTGTGAGTGAGTAAAGAGGTTTAATGATGTCATCTGATTTACCGTTTGCAGTCGCCACTAAGTCTGGTGAATTTGGGTGTCGACAGCTGTGCCATAAGTCATTCGGTTTCGGTTTATTTTTAGATTATTTTAAGGATGGTTTTCGAGTGTTTCGGCGAATAATGTTAATTCTTTTTTAGATGAGTCATGTCATCTCAACCTCTATAAAGACTTTATCCCTATATTCCATTTCATGTCCTTTAAGGATAAAGTAGCTTGTTACTTATTTAAATTAGTCGAGCGTTTTTTTCGTCGTCGTGACGACTGACTTGATTTGAGGTACTAAGTTTCAGGTTATCAGATGTGTTCGGCAAGTAGCTTCAGGGTGCATTCAGGCAAACCTTTCGGATTATTCATATTTTTCCATTTGTTCTCTTAGTTCCTTATTTCTATCTTATGGTGTTCGGAAACAGATCCTTTGAGTTTTTCGTGTCACTCAAATTCTTTATTCGTTTGATTATCAAACAATGTATTATTATTAAGATTATCACGTAGTCTAACGTCATCTTTCATTGTTTGAAAATTTATTTCACTGACTCAGTCTGCTTAAGATTTAATCTCTCTTAGGACATAGACCCCATAGTCTTATTTGTTTCCAAACATTCCAATAACGGGATTAGAAGAAAACCAATTGATGCATATCTATACTAATATTATAAAGCTGAAGAGTTTGTTTGTTTGTTTGTTTGTTTGAACGCGCTAATCTCAGGAACTACTGGTTGTAATTGAAAAATTCTTTTTGTGTTGGATAGTCCATTTATCGAGGAAGGTTATAGGCTATACTAATATTATAAAGCTGAAGAGTTTGTTTGTTTGTTTGTTTGTTTGTTTGAACGCGCTAATCTCAGGAACTACTGGTTGTAATTGAAACATTCTTTTTGTGTTGGATAGTCCATTTATCGAGGAAGGTTATAGGCTATATAACATCACGCTACGACCAATAGGAGCCGAGCATAAATGAAAAATATTGCAAAAACGGGCAAAGACATTCCTTTTTGAGAGCTTCCATTGCGTGCGCTGCGTAAACGGTTTAAGTTACGCAATCTATACTTCTATACTATATACTATATACTATAATATTATAAAGCTGAAGAGTTTGTTTGTTTGTTTGTTTGTTTGAACGCGCTAATCTCAGGAACTACTGGTTGTAATTGAAAAATTCTTTTTGTGTTGGATAGTCCATTTATCGAGGAAGGTTATATTATTAATATTATAAAGCTGAAGAGTTTGTTTGTTTGTTTGTTTGTTTGAACGCGCTAATCTCAGGAACTACTGGTTGTAATTGAAAAATTCTTTTTGTGTTGGATAGTCCATTTATCGAGGAAGGTTATAGGCTATATAACATCACGCTACGACCAATAGGAGCCGAGCATAAATGAAAAATATTGCAAAAACGGGCAAAGACATTCCTTTTTGAGAGCTTCCATTGCGTGCGCTGCGTAAACGGTTTAAGTTACGCAAATATCATGTATGATGGAAATATTCCTCTTTAAAAGTTCTACAAAAAAGTCCGCAACAGCATATGTCTATCTTTTAAGATTGACTCACAATAGCAACTTTTATGTTCTAAATTTTAATTAGATCGCCGCTGCCGGTAGAAACAAAAGTTGGTTACATTCGTATAGGTAGTAGTATTTTATTTCTTATTCAAATAAATAGTTCAACGAGTTGGTGGGTAGGTAGGGTCCCTACCCTACCTACCTACCAACTAGGGTAGGGTAGGGTAGGGTAGGTTAGGGTAGGGTAGTGTAGGGTAGGGTAGTGTAGGGTAGTGTAGGGTCGGGTAGGGTAGGGTAGGGTAGTGTAGGGTCGGGTAGGGAAGTGTAGGGTATGGTACGGTAGGGTAGGGTAGTGTATGGTAGGGTAGGGTAGGGTAGGGTAGTGTAGGGTAGGGTAGGGTAGGGTAGGGTAGGGTAGTGTAGGGTAGGGTAGGGTAGGGTAGTGAAGGGTCGGGTAGGGTAGGGTAGGGTAGGGTAGTGTAGGGTAGGGTAGGGTAGGTAGTGTAAGGTAGGGTAGGTAGGGTAGATAAATGTTTGGTCTTTTTATGGCAAAACAAAGTTTGCTGGGTCAGCTAGTGAATAATATTCATCGTCTTTGCCATTTAAAAACATGTTGGTAGATATTTTAATATCATTTTTAGTCAGTTCGCCTTCTCAGCTTACTTCTTACAATTTCTTATTCTTCTTTCTTTTCTTTTATTTTTTTCTTTATTTTTTTTATTTTAGCACAATAACCATCTCTATCTCTTATTTCTTATCTTCTAAATGATACCAAAGTCACTGTCTGCCTCTCTGTGATTCTCTGCCTCTGATACGGTTTTCACAAAAAGAAGAGCGATAAAAGAGGAAGGTTTGTTTCGTTCAATCACGTCGGGATGGGTCGCTATTAATAAGGAATTAAACCTAAAATTCCAAGATTCAGTCACCAGTTTAAAATCTGCTGCTGTCTATCGATAAAATCTCCCAGCACTACCAAGAAATAGGGTCATTCGCCCTCTTACAACAAATCATTTTTAATTATGTGTGTATACTTCAATCTTCCCATTAAACGATGAACCGCATATGGTCCCCACTTACGGTCTTTGACCCTATTTTTTTCGCAAGTCGTAACAAGATGGACATTTCAAAAAATGGGTCAACTCCGTTTCGCCGACCACGCCCGAATTTGGGTCGAATTCAATTGATTTATTTATATTGATACCGAGCAAGATTTCATTTGATTCATTCAAGGACTTGGCGATTTGACGTTTCCTCTTTTTGTGAATTGTGTGGTCAATTGAGTTTAAAAACAAAACGTTTGACTGGTGTGCTCATGTCTTTTATATAACTTTTGTCTTTCTCATAATCAGTCATACTTTAGTCGTGATCCTTTGCTGTCTTTCTTTCAAAATTCGTTCAGAACATTTTTCATTTGCGAATTACTATTTCATCTTCTTTCTTTATACTTATCATATTGGATACTTTCTTATTCTTACTCATATCCGTTCCCAACTAAATAGCAATCAGAAAACCGTTGCCAATTATCAGGGGTGTCACTGTCAACAAATTGAATAACCATCTGCCTACCCTCATGAAGAAATTAAGTCCAATATATAGCCGATCATAAATATCAATTGCAGATAGTAAAACAAACGTCGTGCTTCTGCCAACCCTGATTGATGGCTGGCGCGATAAAACGGAGCCAAGGCTAGCGAAGGACAATGTTCCCGGTCGAGTGCGCGAGCGCAGGGAGAGCGGAAAGCTTGACTTATTCTTTTTTTAAAGAGATTTAAATTAATGAGGTGTTCTCAGTTAGTAGTACGTTTTATCAATGCTGCTCTCAAGGAAAACATCTTTAGGGAACCAGAGAACCCAAAAATTCGAAAACATGTGACATTTACCAAACCAAACTGGACCCGTAGACCACGTCGAGTCCTCTCTCTCTAACAGAAGCCGAACATCGTAGGTTGATAAATGATTATGGAGATATAATTAGGTTTGTTGACTTTTTTAAATTGAATGTTAATTTTAACATGGTCTATGCTATGGACTGCCGTGGTGCCGGACGCAACGAGAAATGTTTCTAACTAAGCTAAGCATTTCCTTAGTTGTAGAGCTCTTTTCTAGGGAAGTATCTTCTGCTATCTCAGTTTTCTGCCGCCAAGCAGCCGTATTGTGTTATCATTTATGGTAGATTGGACCGAAAACTTATGAAGAGCTACCTCTAAAGCTGCGGGAATCCATTGGATGCTAAACGCACAGGGCCGACGTCTTGTGGCTAGAATTATGATTGTGATGGTGAATTTATGGTTACCAGTACAATTACAAGAATCATTTTAGCTTTGTTCCTAGGCTGGTAACACCGAAGGTATTGCAGATGTTCATCACGGCAATCAGCCTACTATACCATCAGCTTGAATACAATCCTATGAAAAAAACCTTGTGCGGGTGGCAAATATTTACTTTCCTGCCCACCCCGGTAAAGTAATTGAACATGTGCTAGCACAAGCCACCCACATAGCCAGGGGTTTCCCTGTGGTCCTAAGTACCCCTATTGTGTTGCAACGGAACCCAGCTGACGATGCGGGCGACCCCACGCAAAGCTTCCTTTTGCAATTACTATGGATTTAACGCAGATTTTATTTTAAGTTAAATTTATTGTAACCAACGTAATCAATAAATTAACTAATCTTTATTCATGAACACAGGTATTACAATAAAGCTCTTATGTATACATTTAAGTCAAGCTATATGTCTTACCAATTAAATTGTTTCGTACAAATGTATTAGTTTTTTTTTTTTGTAATGTCTTAATACAAAGTCAAGTTCAAGTAGATAATGTTAATTAAATGTATTCTTAATAAATAATTAATCAATTATAATGTATTTTTACTTGCATGTCAATGGTAAATTATATTAAAGGTGAACGCGCACCTAGACGCACCGCACTCGTTGCACGCGCCGCTTTCATCGCATTTTCTCTTGGCCCCGCGCTATCCGAGCCGAACGCGCCGCACGCATTGTATCCACTTCTGTACATCTTGAACTATATTTTCATACGGATACGGATCATGTTGCCGCGCCGCCCGCATCGCCCGCAGAGTCTGATGACGTGATCCGCACACGCTGGTGGAATCCGTATACCTACAGCATTTTGCTGAAATGTGGCTCGTGCGGCGCGGATAGGTGCGCGAGGCTGCATACGATTTCATATAAGATTTATAAAATGCGATGACTGCGGCGCGTGCGGCGAGTGCGGTGCTTCTAGGTGCGCGTTCACCTTAAAGGGCTAGTAACGTCATATTATTTTATCATATTGTAAATAATTTCAATTAAATGTAATACTAATAAATAAGTGTTCAATTATAATTTATTTTTACATGCATGCATATTAAATTATATTAAAGGGCTGGTAATGTCATATTTATCTATACGATATATGATACCGACTTCCGGAATTGAAGTTATTTTTCACTTTGTAGTGTTTTTATTTAGAAGTCGGTTGTATTTTTACCCGACTGCGGGATGGTTATGTTTTTTGACCGTATGTATACAGGCTGCCCAAAAAGTCGTGGATCAAACTCAACTAGGGGTTAGATGGGGCCATCAGCTGCAACAAATTGTTCTACAGGAGGTCCTTAAGGTCAACCCCTGCAGAGTTATAATTTATTTTGTGCGTTTATGAGAAAATTGTCTTTTTTTACTAATTCTTTTTAGAATTCGAAAATATCTACACCCTGTATCTTTTTGTAATTTTCACTAGATTGGTATTGTTGAGTCCTTGCGTTAGACATGCTATTTATGTTTGTTTATTGGGTGTGTTGAAGATAATATTAAGTTTTAAGAAAAAAAAAAAAAAAAAAAACTTTTTATTTACTTCGGACCCCACTGTGAAAAAAAAAATACTCTAACGAAAAGTGACCCTGTATTATAAGTTTTCATGGCTATGCGTGGCTTTGATATCTTTCGAGGACGATCATCCGTAGCAAGGCCAAAGTTAACCCAACTATAACCACTCTGTAATATACATACATACGTAATGTAAAGTATTTATGTATGTCCATTTCTATAGCACGCTCCACAGCCCAAACGGCTTGAAGCATTATGACATTAAATATGAGGTGTCTTTGGATTCGTCTCAATTGTGGGAGTGACATATGCAATATAATAATAAAAAAATAAATGCTGCCCCCCCCCCTCCCCCTAAACTGGGGCCGATACAATATGGGTATCAAATGAAATTTATTAAATAGACCATTCCAAAAATACATATATTGTAACACTTTAATGTTACCATTTAGCCACAAATTAAGATAAGCATTACTTTGATAGCAAAATAAATAATCAAACTAAAAAGTCTGAAATAAAACTAATTATTATAAAAAAACCCGACTACAAAAAAAATATTAACTGAAGCGAGAAACAAGTACTAGATATTATTTTATACATATATGAGGTGCAGCAGGCGGGGACAGACAAAAATTATAGAAAAACCTACCAAAACTTCGTTTGTCACCGCTAGCAGCACTATAATATTGTAAAAAAAATATTACTTTAATGAGAATAGATGCCAAGTAGCTTCTCTAGCTGGATTATGTGGATAATTCCACAGTAGAAAATTATAACAGAGCTGATTCAGCAGTTTTCCAAAAGTGTAAATTAGTGAAAAAAACTAATTTATAATTTTGGAAAACTGCTGAATCAGCTATTTTATAAGTTCCTACTGTGGAATTATTCACATAATCCAGCTAGAGAAGCTTCTTGGCATGTATTATCATAAAATTAATAAAAAGTTAGAAAAAAAAAACCGACTTCCAAATAAAATCTCACTTCATAAGTTAAATCTCGGAAGTCGGTTTTCTTATTTTTGTATCTTCGTTTTTTTGACACCAACTTCCGAAATTGAAGTAAATTTTCACTTTGTAGTGTTTTTATTTGGAAGCCGGTTGTATTTTTTTAACAACAATAACAAACAATGATATTTATAGCAAAAACAAACAAATACTTTATGCGCAGACCTCTCCCTATATAGGTAACGTGAGTTTCAACGTAAGGTACTTTTTCGTATTGACCCCCAGAAGCAGAACAGACTGACTTATTGTTTTCTTATAACCATTATAAAAAAACTTTTTTGCAAAAAATTACTACCGACTTCCAAATGAAAAACTACAAAGTGAAAAATAACTTAACTTTTGGCAGTCGGTGTCTTACGTAGGTACCATTTTTTTGCGATATGGACACCGACTTCCAAAAGTTAAGTTATTTTTCACTTTGTAGTTTTTCATTTGGAAGTCGGTAGTATTTTTTTGCAAAAAAGTTTTTTTATTTTTCCCTTTTTAGTTTTACCTACCTAATAGCAAGTTGTTTATTAAGGTCCCTATAACTCCAGAATAGATTAACCGAATAATATGAAACTTGAACATAACCGGTGAAATGAGAGATCTGTGTACCCCTTTAGATCGTACTGGCGTGATGTTACGTTATGAAATGGTATAAACAACAAGCAGACATGCGATTGCAGCAATCCCGAGAGTTTTGCCGTTATTTATTGAAGAGTTCGGTTGTGTATCTCCGAAGTTCTTCATCAAACCTTCACCAAATTAAAATGGGACCAATTTCGAAACATACTCTTTCAAACAAAAAAATAATTTTCAAAATCGGTCCACAATTGACGGAGATATCGGTGAACATACACAAAAAAAAAAAAAAAAAAAAACAAACAAAGTCGAACATAGAACCTCCTCCTTTTTTTGTAAGTCGGTTAAAAAAACAAAAACCAACAATGCCCTTTTGTCCGTGTAAGTAGCCGTCACCACAACATACCAAAGAACTACACTATCTGCAGTTTTAATCTTTGCATATGCATGAGAATAGTTGCCATGCCACAGTCGTTTTCAATGCAAATTCGTGTCTCAAGGTCTTAAACTTTTTGTGCATATTCCTGTCCAGACGGGACGCAGACGGTGACTGCATAAAAAGAAAGCTAAGTTTTGTGACTACGTGACCAAGTTTTAGATGTTCAATTTTGTGATTGATTTTTGAGTATACATATATATGTATGATTGTGTAGCTGTTGCAGCTTTGGTTTATTTGCATATCGACGGCTTACATTAGTATCTAAGTCTTTTTAGGGTTCCGTACCCAAAGGGTAAAAACGGGACCCTATTACTGAGACTCCGCAGTCCGTCTGTCTGTCTGTCTGTCTGTCTGTCACCAGGCTGTATCTCATGAACCGTGATAGCTAGACAGTTGAAATTTTCACAGATGATGTATATCTGTTGCCGCTACAACAACAAATACTAAAAACAAAATAAAATAAATATTTAAGGGGGGCTCTCATACAACAAACGTGATTTTTTTGCAGTTTTTTACGAAAATGGTACGGAACCCTTCGTGCGCGAGTCCGACTCGCACTTGGCCGGTTTTTTTAGATACTACTACGCACAGTATTGTTTAATTTTGTTTTACCTACAATACAAGTTTTTATGAGCGGTTTCGCCCGTGATAGCCGGGATAATGTCTTAAGCCATAGTTTAAAAACAATTATTTTTTCAGCAAGAATGTCCTGTAAATCTAAAATCGTTCGTTTGCTTGTGACCATGTTTCAATGATAGCACAGGATAAATAAAAGTACCATTACTGAGTGCCATAGGACATATAGCCTATATTTTATTTCGAAAATTACTACAGGTTCTGTTGGGTATTACGGAAGCGAACCCTTGGGAAAAGTTAGTTTTTTTTTATACATATGCTGTGATTTTAAAAGAAATCTCAGTAAGTCAGCATGACTTCTTGATAATCTGCATATCTTAACTCATAGGAATGTATTCTTTGGCAGAATGAACGCCATATTATGTTGGATACTGGTCAAAATACAGGCTGCATCTAGAGTTATTGAATATACGGACCTTGTGGAAACTAGAACAAATTTCCGTGCGTTCATGCCTTTTTGTCCTATTATTGAAATCTAATATAACTGCTCACAATGTTAGGACCCAATTTTTATCCGTGTTGCTAGGCAACTGGGCTTATCCCAGTTGTAAACGGCCCTTTGTGCCTATTGGCCTTGGATGTTCTGTCTCCTGCTTGATATCTAGGGAAGGGGAATTTTTGTTATTTTTCCTACTCCTCTGTAATTTTTTTCTGATTCATTTCGTTGCGGAATCCAAGACAGTTAAATACATTCTTCGGGAATTGGTCAAGCTTCATTGCCTCGGCGCTTTTCCGGTGGTCGCCACTGTTAATTCTGGCTTCCAGGAGTTGCAGTGGTTTGGGAATAGTGCGGTGGGATTGTCCCCAAGTCAGCAAGTTTGTAAAAATAAATTGTTCCTTCTTACTTTGCATAGGAAAAAATGCATAACCTCCTTTTCTAAACTCGGTTAAAACCGTCAGCCAACAATCTATAAATAAAACAAAGATATCAGCAATAGCTTTTATCTAAATACGGCGTAAATGAATATTACTATTATTACTGCAACACAAATCACTTCTGACGGGCAGATACGCGGGAAATCATAGAGTGACAGACAGACAGACAGACTGATAATACTAATTAATTTTATACTGTGTTTGTTATTATGTTGTTATATTCAATTTACTGGTAACATTCTAGATTGGGCTGGTTCAAATGTGTTGCAAAGATTTTTTTTTTTCTCGTGGCTAAATAATAACAGCCGCACTGGTCGATCATCAAGGATAAGCAACACTTGACGAGGTCGGTCCGTGGATGGGTGACCATTACAACACACCGAGTTTCCTCCGTGCCTCGGAAAGCACGTTAAGTCGTTAGTCCCGGTTGTCATTTGAAGATCTTTGACAGTCGTTACGAGTAGTCAGAAACTTGAGATCTGACACCAGTCTTGCCAAGGGGTACCGTGTTGCCCAGTTACTGGTTTGTGGTGGTCAGATAGGCAGTCGCTCCATGTAAAACACTGGCACTTAGCTGAATCCGGTAAGACTGGAAGCCGACCCCAACATAATTGGGAAAAAGCCTAGGCAGATTGAGTAGCTATCGCCAGCATGAAAGCCGGCAATCATACCGAGGGAGCATACTCCTGATATAAAAGTATCCTATTTCATAACCAGGACATTCATAGTAAACTCGTGTGCCAATCTCATCCAAATCTGATCAGCTATTCCTGTTAAGACGTGAAACTATAAGACGACAGGCATTTATATTATGAGTATCAGAATTAAAATAACGAAAAATAAAATAAAAAACCGACACATTTTTATTGCATGATACATAATTTATCTTTTTCCCTTCTTTTCTTTCTTTTTAAAAAAAAATCGTTGCCCCACACTAGGAATTTCTTCCTATATCGTGGGTGATTTTACAAACATATAAAATCACATACACAACACCCAGAGCCGGAACAACTATCTGTAGGTCATACAAATATTTGTTCCGTGCGGGAATCGAACCCGCGACACGTAGCGCAGCAGTCAATCACCCAACCACTGCGCCAACCGTGCGCCCAAATCTCTCTCAATCTAGTGTTAAACACGCTTCCATCGAAAATTTATTGAACACGTAATTATAACACGATATCTTGCGAAAACACCCTGATTCAAACAGTAAAACGCGCATAATTATAGAACGACTGAGCCGATTTTCATCAAACAATAGCTAAGGATACTCTCGATAAAGTTACCTTTTAACAAAAAAAAAGAAATTAAATCAAAACCGGTTCATCCGTTTAGGAGCTAAGTTGCCACAAACATACACAAACACACAGGTACACACGTCAAACATATCCGCTCTTGTTCCATCGGGGGTTAAAAAGGAGAAATGGTGGCAGCTGAAAAACCAAAAACCGGCCAAGTGCGGAATTCGCACATTTAAGGTTCCGTACCAAAGAAAAAATCTAATTTATCAATATAATATTTTTTTATTTAATAATTAATGTACACACAGACAACACATCAAGACAATAGATTACAAGGGCACTGCTTATTTCTTAAGAAATTTCTGCCAGCAGACCTCCGAAAAGGAAAAATTAAAGAGAAATGTAGACAATAGTGTGTGAGAACAGGAAAATAAGAAAAGTGAACGACTTAAACTAAGATGTAAAAATTAGCGCACCTACACAAATAGTGTGATGGTGGATATATACAAATATAAATACATAATTGTAAAATATATAGATATTTATGTATAATATATATATACATAAAGATCAGACTTGAGAGGATAGACAATGCTCTTTTAGTGAGATCCACAATCTTACAGCATGGACAGAGAAGGAATAGAAATAGTAACTGGTTTTATGTGGATGGGATTTAAGGAGAGATTTGAGATGTGATCTACATGGTGCATCTCTGGGGCGAGCGTAAGAGAATCGCTCACGCAGGTAGGAAGGATAAGAGGGGTTATGCAAGATGTTGAACAGGAGACATAAAATCCGAGTGTTCCTACGAAGACGGATTGGGAGCTACTTGAGTTCCTTGCGAAGGTGAGAAACATGATCATACTTACGTAGACCAAAAACAAAGCGAATATACAAGTTTTGCAAGCGCTCAAGCTTATTTAATAGCTCCTCTGTGGTATCCATAATATTTTTATTTGTTAGTAAAATATAAGTAATTATAAACATTAACACCAATTTTCTAGTTCATAGGTCAATGTGTGCGAATGTTGTGCGTGATATGTGTGATAATGCTAGACACGCGGCAGCGTGTCAAGCCAAGTTCAAGCAAAAAAGGAACTGGCGACGGAGCAGCTATGTCTAATATTACACGAACCATTTGGTGGCTTCAATGTGGGTGGGTCATCTTAATTACTCAAAATCTATTTAACATAAACACATTAAATTTGGTTTATGTAATAAAATCCCTAAGATGAACAATAAACCAAAATTTGATAAATATAGCTCAAACGGTTATTCAGATATTAACGTCCAAAAATCGTCTTTTTTATCACTGACTGACCTATAGATCAAAACTCTAACCCAGTTCCAGACGACCTAGAAATTCCAAATTTGGCATCCAGATAGGTAGTTGGATGAATACAAAAGAATAAATCAGAAACTAGTAATTTTTTATCATTTTATTATAATTTTTCAATTAATTGATTCTATAAGGAATACTTACCTAAAGTGCCTGTAATGTAAGACCCAGTTGATAATTGGACGATGGAAACATGTAATTTTCCCCATAGACCAATTGGTCAAATATCAATTGGTCCATGGAGCACCGACGGAATCAGCAATTAAAATTGATGCAACGGTCTTTATGTGTATTTTAAGGTCTTTACTTAAACATATAGCGAGTGGAATACCACCCTTAATCCTGGAACGATTCAAGACCAAGTTTCAGATATTAAGTAATGTATATATTCACAGGGAACAATTCCCTATTTGCTTAGCATATACTATTACTATCCACAAATCACAAGGCCTTAGCCTTGACAACGCTCTACTCGACATAGGTTCCTCTATATTTAGTAAAGGGTAGGCTTACGTTGGATTCTGCAGAGTTAAAACCTTAGATAGAGTACATCTTATCAATTTAGATCTAAGTCAAATCAAGGCACAAGAGAGTTCTATTGTAGAGTACAACCGTCTGCGTACGTTATACCACCCCGACTTGGCCAAATTAAGAATAAACAGAAAACGCGTAAAAAGACCCGGTTACTGAATGGACAATTTATTCGAAAATTTCGAAGGTACAAGAAAATATAGATAATAACACAAAAAAGACAATTATATCCCGTAAACGTAGGTACGTAGTAATAAGTACCTACAATTAATTTATGTACAAAAAGTAATGATATCCCATCCAAAACACAATGTTACACACACAACATGTTTTTGATGGGATTACATTTTCTATAGAGCCTCTGGTTCAGATTTACCCAAAACCGGGTGAAATGGACAGATAAAAGGGATGCCTTTGCAATGCCGTGGGACGTGTCGGACTTCACGAATTTAGAGTTCCGTACCAAAACGCAAAATTAAGTTGGTTGTAATAAGAAAAATGAGAAAATTTCAAAGAGAAATAATTTTTATCAATGTATTGGTATTTGTTTTTAAAATATACGTAATAATAAACATTATAACCAAATTTCAAATTCATAGGTCAATGGGAAGTCAAAAAAAAATCGGAACAAAATTTTGTTAAAACCTGACTTTGGTGGCTTCTCATTCCATAGAGCAAAACAAAAAATACAGTATTTATCTACTCAACCAGCTCTAAACAACGATAACCAACTCGATGGGGTGGGCCAAAATTTTATTTCATACCCCCCTTTTGCTCCCCTTTTACCATGGCTTTGGGTTACCAAGATGCTTATACTGAGAAAATTTGAAGATGAACATTTTGAAAATTTGCTCCAACCGTTTGAATGTAAAACCTGTGTGACAGAGGGACAGACCGACAGACATCTGAGTGAAAGCAATATGGCTTTGTTTGGACCCTTCGGGTACGGAACCCTAAAAATAGCAGTAAGTGTCAGATTTAACTGGTCATAAAATCATTCTTACAATGCATAAAACTTCAGAATAGCAGTCTATGTACTTATTTGTTTGTGATATCTCACAACTATTGACCCGAAACTGATTACTTTTATGAATTCTTGTCATTTTATCAACGGAGCTATGAACAATTGCACTTTGTTTTAATTGTTATCACAAAAAAATATGTTGATATTTTTGTTAATCGTACATTCATTTGGGGTTTTACTAATAAGTAATTAAAGAAACCATCTTTACTGGAATACAATTACTTCTTGGATATTTACCGCAGATAAAGTTCTACGTAAGGTAGGACCGTTGATCTTTGCAGAGTGGCTGGTATCATCTGGATAAAAAGTTCTGAGGTTTATGAAAAACTAGCTGACCCGGCAAACTTTGTTTTGCCATAATAACACCAAACATTTATCTACGCTACCTACCCTACCTTACCCTACCCGACCCAAAACTACCCTACCCTACACTACCCTACCCTACCCTACACTACTTTCCCTACCCTACGCTACACTACCCTACCCTACACTACCCTACCCTACACAAAGCAAAAATAGCTATCTTAATTTAATTTATAAAATAACAATAAAACTCAAATTGACTCTACGTTTTAGTTAGAAATCTATTGTATGGGAAAATGAAAATGGCTGTTTTCATGGTTTTTCGGCAAGTATTAGAATTTTTCTCGCCGTAAAAACCATCTTTAAACTTCAACGAACATTAAAAAAAAGAATTGGCCAAATTGGTCTAGGCGTTGTTGAGTTATGCGCTTACCCACACATTTTGCGATTCATTTTTATATTATAGATAGTTTACTATTGGAGACACTATATACAGTGTGGGGATGACGTTACAACAATAATTTCAACTTCATATACTAGTATCGATTAACGTTCCCAGTCTGCATTTAAAAATATATCCAAAAGTTTTGTCAATATACGTAGTTTTGACTGTCTAATCACTATGCTTAGATTTTTATTCTAAATGTATTCGATAGTTTCAAACCACTCGTATGCACTAGTAAAGCCAGTATTGTTGTATCGTCATCCCCAATTTGGGAGCCATAAACTGCTGGGCCACCAATAAGTCCCCGGAGTATGTACTTAAACCCTAGACAAAGTATATATAGTATATATTCTTAAACGAAAAAGTAAGGAATTGATATGCGCTACCGAAATTTCACGAGGTCAATGTGGCGCCGCGCCGGAGCGGTGCGGGATTCGTACTGTGTCTGTGCACGACCAGTTGATTTTTTCCATACAATCTATGCACACACATACTCGTCCTGCAGTCGCTCTTGCTGTACCAAGCTGTGCTGGACCAAGTGATTAATCAGGGCACTATGTATACTATGAGAGATTAAGGCACCCCAACACGGATAGGTTAGGTTCGAAGGCGTTCCCTCGATTTGCTCGCTCACTTCAGCTCCCATCATCTCCTTTATGTTAGTTACTTTAGACCCTGCCGACAGAAATAGGAGCAGCGGGGCCCCGTCGACTTTGTTGCTTAAATAGAAAAATTTATTACCCGGCTCAATAAGTGATGGGCATTATTCAGAAAGCCCGTTTAATTTAATTATTGCAATCGTTTTTATAATATTGGGCATTTATCAAATTGCCCGGGCATTATGAATAATGCCACTTGGTCCATTGCATATATATTATAAGAAACCAAACGCCTAAATTTAAAGAATCCTTACCCATTACACTTTACCCGTTACATTTTGTCATTTCGAATATTTATTTATTTATTTATATATGCTTTATTGTAGGTACACCAAAGTCAAAGTCAAATGTGTTTATTTCAAGTAGGCCATTATGCGGCACTTTTGAACGTTAAAGGAGAATGACCAAAAGTGGTACCAAAAAGTCTCACGCATCAAGAACAAAATTTTATAGTAATTAGTTTCATAATTTTTTACGACATTACGCATCGCGGATTTGATTTTTGAATAGGGAATTTAATTTTGAGTTTAAAAGTATGGATATTGTTTTACTCTCTATACATGACGTTCCGTTTCACATGATAAATGATTAACGTAACCTTGATTTTTGAAAGTGTCATGATCACTGTAAAAAAATTATACGTTGCCAATTCTACATTAATTAAAAAAACTATAATAGAATCTTATCATTTACTTATAAAAGATTAGGTATCATTATTTTATGTATGGTTAAATTGGCCGTTCACAGCAGCCGGTCATAAAGATGTAGAATGCAATAGAATCGAATTTTGATGAATCTACAAACCAGTAATGGCTTCTTTTGTTAAATAAATAACTATAACGTTCATGTATAACGTGTCTATAATGAAATACGTCGTTGATATTTTCGAACAAAATAGACCTAATTTTTAGGTTATTTTCGATTTTATGAAATAACTGCAAAACCCGGGTTTTGTTTTCAAAAATAAGTTTTGTAGGAGTTAACATGGTCAGTGTAGTCTATAAAAAACAAAGTTTGATTTTGATGCAGCTTGGTACGGGATTCCATACATCGATGAGCATTCTCCGTAATAAAAATTGATTCTACCGTGCATTCGGAAATGTAGCTTGTTATGGAGAAGAACGCACAAGAAACTCCATAAAACATAACCAAGTAAAAACATAGAAAAGGAAACTTAAAACTAAAATACATACAATGGGCGGCCTTATCGCTTACCGCGATCTATTCCAGGCAAACTGGAATGGACATTGATAGCCTGGACATGATATCACTTTGTCTATAGACGAGGCTCTAGAAAAGTGGCTGTCATTCCCATGACCAATAACGATTGTCAAAAAAAAAAAACTCGATTGCTTAAGAAGCAAACTAAAAAGACGTAAACAAGAAGAAAATCATGTTGTGCAGGATGATGCATTGGTTTAGGTCAGGCAACTCGGCTCGTGAACATGTACCCTCCGACGCACAGCATGTTTTTTTTCTTGTTTATGTCTTTTAGTTCGCTTCTTAAGCAGTCGGGAGAGAGAGAGCGAGATATATTTTTGAAATCACCTATTAAAATTCTTTATTTTGATACCGCACACGAAGGGCTCGGATAAAAAGGCCCCTACAATATGGCGCCCAAAATCCGCCACAAAATTTGCAAATAGAAATATTTACTGCCGAAGGAGAGTAATGTGTTTATCTATGTATGTGTGTATGTTCCTATGTGGCGTTCTAGAGACCAAACGCGTTGGCCGATTTGATCATTCTTACGTCATGCGCATGTGGATCTCACAGAGAGGAGGCCTGAGTCCCAGCTGTGGGAATATTAAATGGCTGGTGATGATGATGATGATGAACAGTGCCGCTGAATTCCTAAAATTACTAAATGCCGCTGAACCTAAAAAATGGCGTGGTCATAAAATTCTAGAAATAGCACTGCAATGAGTGTTAACTTCTGTTTTAAAGGTTTGTTACCCCTATGTTATGGGTAATAAACGTCACGTTGCGCTGGCCGGATTCAGGGAACACTTGCGCGGGAGTCGATGAGACAGATTTGGTGCAAAATATAAGCTAGAGCGGGTGGAACTCTCAGGCGCTGTCTTAAAACAACGCGATAATCGCGCGAACACGCGACCGTCGCGTCGCGTTCTTTTGTGTGGCGAAATCAAAAAGCGCCCTCTGTCTGCGTGACGACGCTTTTGTGCTTACCATACTAAAGAACGCAACAGTCGCATGTTCGCGCGATGATCGCGTTGTATTAAGGTCCTTGCTTTAATTTCTTAAAAAAATATGAAAATTTTGGAAGATGCTGGACAAACAAAATGATACCAGGGGACTATTTAATATAACCAACACGGTGACAATCAGACAAGCCAACACTTTTGACAACTCTCTGTAGGCCATACAAATATTTGTTCCGTGCGTTAATCGAACTTGTGACACGCAGCGCAGCAGCCAATATGCTAGTATTATGTTATCTGTGCCCCTGTTTTTATTTTGCATTGTGTGCCCAGCTATAAATAGAAAGAATTTTCATATCTTACCGAGAAGAGAATCAGAAATGTAGAGATCCGCAAGAGAACCATGGTTACCGACATAGCCCGAAGAATTGCCAAACTTAAGTGGCAGTGGGCAGGGCACATTGCTCGCGGAACGGATGACCGATGGGGCAGAAAGGTTCTGCAGTGGCGACCACGAACCGGAAGACGTTGCGTTGGAAGGCCTCCCACCAGGTGGACCGATTACCTGGTGAAGGTTGCGGGGATCCGCTGGTTGCGAGATGCACGGAACCGGTCAATGTGGCGACGCTTGGGGGAGGCCTATGTCCAGCAGTGGACGTCTTTCGGCTGATATGATGATGATGATGACGGAGAAGGGCCGGCAAATAATCACTTAGCGCCTGATTCAAAAATAATATTAACTAGAGCTAAGCCTAATTGCTCATATTATTGTTTTTAATTAATGTTCTTCTTTAAAACATCTAGCGCCTTCTTCTTGAGATCCATATTTTCTCCAGTCTGATTTAAGTAGATGCTAAATCCTTTGGTATATAGGTAATCATCGGCACACCAAAATTACAGTAACACAAGTTTTGTTAGATCTCTAAGTCTTGTTCTAAAGAGGATGGGACTCTAGAACAAATGTTAGTTAACCTTGCACCACACAAAATTCGCGAAAGTGAAAAGCAGTAAAACAGCATCCATATCTAAAGTAAGGCTTTACGAACTGCGACTAACGACTGGTCGTTAAACGACGTCGTTAAATCAATAACGATCGCTTCTGGAGGGATTACTGACCGAGTGACGATTCTTCACAGGAAAATGTCCTGTGTTTTTATTTTCAGGTCGTCTGAGAGAGTAAAACTTTGAAATAAATCGCAAGGGAAAAAATCCATACAATACACCGTACTATTCGCATACGCCCGCCCCCGTAAGTGAATTAGGCAAGGGAAAGGATTTGAACTTCATGAGTTCAAATCCTTTCCCTTGCCGAATTCTTGTTTAAGAGTATGACAAATACTTTTTACTTGAGAAGAGTATCTTCAAAATCAATTTTTTTATTTCATATAGGCCTACATGGGCACTTATAAAACGTCGACAAAAGGTGCACGGTTCGGGTTGGTCGTTTCCTATGGAGAAGAACCGGCAAGAAACTCCATGGTTACTCTTTTAAAAAAATGGTTTGGTTTTACAATATTTCCTTGTTACAGCATTAGTAGTAGATATGTGGGGACAACGTAGGCCCGACAATAAGTCGTAAGAAAAACAAAAAAAAAAAAAAAAGATTACATATTATTTAAACAAAAGAAAATAAAACGAGCTAAAAAGTTAACAAATGTTAACAAGCATCTAGAAGGCCTACAATCTTCACACATTTACAAAACAATCGGTAAAGGAATCTATACAAAAGTAAAATAAAAAAAGACTAAATCTAACATGTGGCACAAATATTGTTATCAGTGCTGTAACTCTTCATCAATGAAAGCGTTTAATATTTTTTTGGCAATACCTAATTATTTAAAGAGAATTCAACCCCTTGAAAACCTTCAACCCCTTTGCCTTATTGCTGATTTCACTTAGGCAATAGTCAACGATGCTTGACGAGCAGTTTCGGCCCCTTTGAACTCTGGTATGGCAATCAATCACATATATATTCTAGCAATAATTATGTCTAAAGTAAGTACACGTAAAAGAAAGAACAAGCTTCCGCTTTTATGAAATTATTACTATTGTTAGATTATTGAATTGTTATTGTTGATTTAGTATTATTGATTTGTTATTGTTGAAACATTATTATTGACTTATAATTTTTGTTTGTGTTATTTTATGTAATTTAATTAATTTGTTCGATTGAGAATTATCATTGTGTTGTTTTAAATAATGGTATATGTGAGTCGTAAATTATTTTTGTGTTTCAATTGATAATGTAGAACTTTAAATTCACTGTTCATGCAACTTGTAACAATTGACGATAAAATACAAATAATTTGCAGCCTTAAAAACACAAATACTGTTGGATACGATGGAGTTTCCACAAAAGTATTAAAATTTACCAAAGAACTAGTAGATGTTGGCATTTGCCCGAACAAGCTCAAAAAAGTAATAATAAAACCCCTGTATAAAAAGATGATAAAACAGATTTTAAGAATTAAAGACTCTTAGCAAAAATTCCAATTGTTTCTAAAATTTTCGAGAAGGTAATCTATAACTCTATATGCCTACTTCGAAAAGTATAAATTATTTTGCACAGAACAAAAGAATTTCCATAAGAACACTACGATAATTATGGCGCTATTTGACTTGCTAGCTAACATCATGCCGTATGTCGATAAAAGAAAGTATTAGGACTTTTGGAAATAACAACGCAGAGTTCACACGTGGAATTTTATTTAGGTGAAAAAACGATAAACAAAATTACAATCTTTCATGGCGTTCAGTTGCAGAGAGAGTTGCCAGCGTAACAACTTAAAATTAACTTTAATCAAATATTAAGTGTTGCCACTTATTGCAGCATCTTTAACACACCCCCTCAACACTTAATTTTTTGATTAAGTACTTATCCCAATACAGCTCTATATGTATAGCACTTAACAACATCAAAGATAGCTTTCCCTTAATAACAAAATGGACACATTGGCCTTAACACAAATACAAACATCCAGCCCCTTATTGAGTTAACTTTTACTTACATCATCATCTGCCTAGCCTTTTCCCAATTGTTGTTGGGGTCGGCTACCAGTCTTACCGGATTCAGCTGGGTACCAGTGTTTTACATGGAGCGACTGCCTATCTGACCTTCACAACCCAGTAACTGGGTAACACTATACCCCTTGGCAAGACTGGTGTCAGATCTCAAGCTTACATATCACCCCCTTAATGTAAAAACTATTTTAAAACCTTACTTCTAAGTTTAACATACAACTGTCTACCCAATATCTCAGCACACGCAGTAAACATTTCAATAGCAACATACTGGCACAGTGCTGATATCTACTCAAGAAACCAATTGCAACACACAAATCAGGCCTTGTAGCATTAGAAGCATACAATAAATTTCCAATTATTTGTCTACATTTAAATTCAATTTCTTTATTTTCAGACATTTCCCTTCTTAACAATTCAAACTTAAAATTTTGATCAATAGGTAAGTTACAAGGTTTACAATCAGACATCCCATACTTTCTTAATACTTTTAGCAAATACTCTTTCTGGTTTATAACAGTCTTTCCTTTTTCTACATCCTGCACAATGCTAATCCCTAAATAGTTATATCTTGCATATAAGGCGGATCACTGCGTGCTACATCCTGAGTTTTAATTACCAAAATTCCCAAGAAGTTCCTCCAGTTTTTATACACAAGCCATACCTAAATCTTGCATAGCAAAGTTCTTGCATAACTTCTCCTTGAACTTTCTGATCTGACTGTCACTATCACTGAAATATAGCAAATCATCAACAAAAATAAGCACATAAATAAAATACTCCTCACAACATTTAAAGTACAAACATGGATCATTCTTTGATTTTAGGAAACCATCACTACACATAAAATCGTTAAACTTTCTGTTCCAATATTTAGGACTTTTCTTCAATCCATATATAGATTTGTTTAATTTACCTATACCGCCATCAGGTAGTTTCATGTACACAGGCTCATCAATGTCACCATAAAGAAAGGCTCCTGTGACATCCATTTGGTATACTGGAAGTTTCTTTCTAATTGCCACAGCCAATAAAGTACGGAGGGTAGTCAAACTAGCAACAGGGGCATAAACTTCTGCACCATCCATATCAGTCTGCTCAAATCCCCTAGCCACTAATCGGGCCTTGTATTGGATTTCTTGGTTAGGATTTTCTTTTATCCTGAAAACCCATTTGCTATTTATTGCCTTTATTCCCTTAGGCAACTCCGCTACTTCAGTCCATGTATTATTTTCTTTTAATGTAGTTATTTCTCTGTTCATGGCTTCTATCCAATTTTCTCTGTCTTTACACTCTATGGCTTCCTTAAAAGTACTGGGTTCATTATGCATGCTTATAAAACCAACCTCATAATCATTCAACCAGTTAGGTACTTTTCTAGAGCGTGTTCTATTTGTATTTTCTGAGTTTCCTGGCATACTTTTTGTTACATTTTGAATTTCTTCATCTTCTTCTAAAATTTCCTCTTGTACATATTCCTCTGTTTGCATCATATTTTCATTTACCGAACAATCTTCAAATTCTACAATTCCTTCCGTATCCGTCTCAGACTGGTATTCTTAATTGTTCAGATTTTCTTCTATATCTAGAGATATACATTCTTCGTCTTGCACTTCTCTTTCAGGTTTATCATGTTTCTTTACAAATGTAACATCTCTAACTATTTCCACAGCATTCTTCTCTGGAAAATAGATCCTGAACCCTTTAGTGTTCTCCCCATAACCTACAAAAATGCCTTTTCTTCCTTTCGCATCAAATTTCCTCCTTTTTTCTTTTGGTATATGTGCAAGTACCTCACTACCAAATACATGTAGACCATTTACATCAAACTTCTTGCCTGACCATGACTCAAAAGGTGTTTTTCCTTCTTCTTTGCTATGGTAAGTTCTATTCAGAGTGAACACAACCGTGCTAACTGCCTCAGCCCAGAATACTTTGTCCATTCTTTTTGCACGCAACAAAGTTCTTGCTCCTTCAACTAAGGTTCTCATATCCCTTTCCGCCTTTCCGTTTTGCTCTGGACAATAAGGTACTGTAGTCTCATGTGTCACTCCATGCTCTGCCAATAAAGTCTTCATTTCTGTGTTCACAAATTCTGTACCATTATCACTACGAAGTGTACATACTGTATTGTTAAATGTTTTTGCCTTCCTAATAAATTCTTTGATCTTTTCAACAGTTTCTGACTTGTTAGTTAAGAAATAGACTGTCCTATAGTTTGAGAAATCATCCTTTAACAAAAGAAAATATCTTGACCCTCCTATTGATTTTATTTCCATCGGCCCACACAAATCAGCATGCACCAACTCGCCTGTTTTGCTTGTAGTACTTCTACTGCTATCAAATGGTGATCTATGTTGTTTGCCTTGCACACAAGCTATACATGTGTCTATTGATGATTCACTAAAATCAATATTATTTTCTTTCAAAATGCGTTTAACTTCCCTATAATTCTGATGCACTAACCTCTCATGCCACTCACTCAACTCCAGTTTAGCTACATTAGCCTGAAAAAACTCTGTCTTAAAATCCATGACATACAGCTTTGAACTTGTTTCCTTATTAGCAATAGCACATACCATATTATTTTTTGAAAATACACACTTGTCATTTGTCATACTTACTTGAAAACCGTTACATACCACACTACCTACAGAAAATAGATTAACCTTCAATTCAGGAACATGCACACTTATTTCCGAGTCATGGCTTAAACCATGTCTCCCTTCTACTAGTTACTCTCTGCCCGGCTTTGTGCTTATTAGAAACGACCGGACTGTTGGTGGTGGTGGTGGTGTTGCCATATATCTCCGCGCTCATATTCCTTACTCTATTATTAAGGTGTCAGCGCAGCCACCACCATCGGGTGCTGGTGAGCATCTCTTTCTGGAGGTCGAGCTAAATCATTCTAAATTACTTCTTGGAGTTTATTATTGTCCTTCATTACGTGTTAATTTTTTTTCATCCTTCGAGAAGCTCTTAGAAATGCTTATCCCTTCATACAGTCATAGCATAATCATGGGTGACTTTAATACTTGCCTGCTGAAGAAGGACCATCGTTCTTCTTCCCTTACTAATGTTTCAATTTCTAGTAATCTTTCCATTCTTCCGCTTAGTGCTACTCACCATTTCCCAAACTCTACTCCTTCACTTCTTGACTTGATGTTGGTTTCCTCTCCTGATCGCGTCGCTAAGCATGGCCAATGCTCAGCCGATGCCTTTTCTTATCACGATTTGATTTTTCTGTCATATAAAATTCGTCCACCTAAGGCTAAAGCCAAAATCCTCATGCAACGCAATTTTGGAGGCATGAACGTTGACAGTCTTTGTGAGGATGCCAGCAACATAGATTGGTCTTATCTATTTGCCTCTGCTTCAGTCGATGAGAAAGTTATTATGTTCACCACTAAGCTTGTTGAACTTTACGACCGTCACGCTCCTGTTCGGGCAGTCAAAGTGAGACATTTGCCGGCACCATGGCTTACGGATGAAATAAAAAATGTCATGAATAAAAAAGTTACGGCAAAGTCGAAATATAAGCGCAACCCTTCTGACGCTAATAGGGAGAGATATGTCTCAATACGTAAACACTGCAACAAGGTGTGTAGGAATGCTAATCGCCAACATATTCATGATTCTGTCCAAAATGGGGACGCATCCAAAGTTTGGAAATTTCTAAGGTCATTGGGGGTCGGTAAGTCACGGGAGGAGACTATTCCTAAAGATCTTAATATTGATGCAATGAATAATCATTTTACTGCTTCGTCCAATTTTGATAGGACTACTAAAATAAATACATTGAATCATCTTTCATCTCTTCCGACTCCCAGTTATTCTCCATTTGTTTTTGGTCAATTTACTACATGTGATGTTAAGAAGAGCATACAATCGATTTCATCAAACGCAGTAGGAAGCGACTGTATCAGCCGCAAAATGCTACTCCCGGTGCTGGACATTATCCTTCCCGTCATTTGCCATATCCTCAATTTTTCGTCTAGCAGTGTCTTTCCAAGCTCATGGAAAGACGCTCAAATAATTCCTTAACCTAAAAAATCCAATCCCACATCCTTTGCCGAGTATCGCCCAATATCTGTCTTGCCATTTCTATCCAAAGTCCTTGAACGCTTAATCCACAACCAAATAAGCACCTTCCTCTCCAAAAATAATCTCCTTAACCCCTTCCAGTCCGGCTTCCGTCCTGGTCATAGCACCACTACAGCGCTTCTGAATGTTACTGACGATATAAGGTCTGCCATGGAACTGGGAAATCTAACGGTTTTGGCTCTACTTGATTTTAGTAATGCCTTTAATACCGTGGATTTCGATGTTTTGCTTGGCATCCTTGGTTCTCTTAACATATCTCCAACGGTAATTGAATGGTTTCGTAGTTACCTGTTCGGCCGCCGGCAACGTATTTGCATCGGAGAGACCTTGTCTTCCTGGTGTAGTACTTGTGCCGGGGTACCACAGGGCGGCGTTCTATCTCCCTTACTTTTCGCTGTTTTTATTAACTCAATCTCCAACGAATTAATTTCTTCCTACCATCTTTATGCAGATGATCTGCAAATTTACTCACGAGCTCCTCTTGGAAATCTATCTGAGGCTATCTCGACCATTAATAGTGATCTGGCCCGTATATGCGACTGGAGCAAGAGGTTCGGACTTAGGGTGAATCCCATTAAGACGCAAGTTTTGGTGGTGGGCAGTTCAAGAACGGTCTCAAGGATCGACTGGACGACTCTACCACAAGTTTCTTTTGACAACTCTGTTATCCCTTTTAGCGAGAAAGTTAAGAACTTGGGTATATTCCTTGACAAAAGCTTCTCTTGGACTGCCCAGCTACAGGAAGTTAGCCGCAAGCTATTTGCATCTGCTGGATCTTTGAGAAGACTGCGTAATTTTCTGCCGACTGCAACCAAGATTGCGCTTGCACAATCTCTTCTGCTACCCATCCTTGATTATGCTGATGCCAGCTATCTTGACCTCACTGAAGTGCAACTTGATAAACTTGAGCGGCTTCAAAATCTTTGTATAAGGTTCATATTTGGTTTGCGCAAATATGACCATGTCTCTGAATTTCGTGTGAAACTCAAGTGGTTGCCTATTCGCCATCGCCGGAATGCTCATATTCTTTCTCTCCTGTATATTATTCTCTTTCTTCCTTCTACCCCTCTTTATCTCAAGAAACGGTTTCAGTTTCTGTGTGACTCGCACGTGAAAGTTCTTAGGTCATCGGATAATATGAAACTCCACTATCTTCCTAGACAAATAAGCGACTTGCGAAGGAGCACTACATGTTACTGTGATCATAATCATATCATAATCATATCATTATATAAGCTGAATTGTTTTCTTGTCTGTATATTAGTTGTATGTATGTATTTATGTATCTATTATTATTTTATTTTTTTTGTATTTAGTACCTACTTTCTTAATATCTTTTTATTTTAATTTTTAATTTTGCACCAAGTGCAACCCCATATTGTGTCCAGGCTGTCACTTTCCATTCTAGGTTGCCTGGAAGAGATCGCGAATCGCGATAAGGCCGCCTGTTGTATGTTGGTTTTAGATATAAGATGTCTTTTTGAATATTTTTACTCTTGGTGTACAATAAAGTGTAAATAAATAAATAAATAAATAAATGCAATACATTATTTATCGAGCAACGGACATATTCATCACCATCAAATGCCATCATATTAATTTTTCCTATACCTATAGCATTTAGTTTTCGTCCATCACCTATAATTACTGCTTTAGGAGTGGATAACCTCTCATATTCACAAAATAATTCCTTTGAATGAGTCATATGGTGACTAGCACCGCTGTCTACCAACCACTTTTCGTCTAATGAACTATCACTTGCGCTAACTAAAACTGTGGACACAAAAGCATTTTCGTTTTTCTTACTATCTTTGTTACTAATATCTTTATCCTTCGTATTATTGTTATTTACTTTACATTGCTCCTTAAAATGACCTGGCTTATTACAGTTAAAACAAACATTTTTAAGCTTGCAATCTTTCTTAAAATGACCTGGCTTATTACATAAAAAACATTTATAATTACCTTTATTTTTGCCTTTCTGACCTTTGGAAAACAATGCTACACTTTCTTCTGACTTATTGCTACACTTATTATTTAGCCGTTCTTCTTCTACTAAGAGCCGTGCCGTCAAATTGTCTAAAGTCTGTTTTTCTTCTGCACACGATTCCCACGCACTAACAAAGTGAGCATACCTCTGTGGAAGTGACATGATGATCTTAGACATTGCCATCTTATCGGTTACAGCTTCTCCGAGTCGACTCAAGATCTGCTGCTGCTCCTGGACCTTGGAAATAAATACCACGACACTCATGTCATCTTCAAATTTCAGGGCAAAAAATCGTTGCTGTTGTAGCATCAGTGTTGTTTCTCCACTTCTTTCATATATACTGTGCAGTCGGCTCCACACCTCACTAGCTGTCTGACATGTAATTACGTGTTGTAAAACTGGTTCAGCCAATCTAGTTACAATTGCGCTCATCGCCTTTAAATCTTTCGCTGCCAACGCCTGCTCGGGCTCCGCTGACACCTGACCGCCATTTTCCGGTTTGACATGCGAACGCGTCGCAACTTCGTATAAACCTTTTTCTCGTAAAATCACAGCCATCTGAAATCGCCAGACGCTCCAGTTTTTCGCTCCCTCCAACCTTACCACGCCTTGTGTTTCCATCGTCTTGATTTCGTAAAAACAAACCGCGTGACGCCAAAAATGCCGGCCGCCACCAAGATGCTTTTTGCTTGTCGATACACACGACCAAGCTCCGTCAATCCAAGACAATCTTCACCTAAATACGGTTACGGGTCTGGGCCCATAACCTATTAGGACTTTTGGAAATAACAACGCAGAGTTCACACGTGGAATTTTATTTAGGTGAAAAAACGATAAACAAAATTACAATCTTTCATGGCGTTCAGTTGCAGAGAGAGTTGCCAGCGTAACAACTTAAAATTAACTTTAATCAGTGTTGCCACTTATTGCAGCATCTTTAACAGAAAGCCAGTCTGTACAATTTACACTGACACGACAAAGGCTTTCGACTATCTAGACCATAAGATTCTGTTTCACAAATTAAATAGTTATGGTATAAGTGAGCACATCTTAAAGTTAATAAAATCGTACCTGAGTGATAGGCTTCAATGCACGGAAATTACTAGGATATGTGCTAAAACTAAATTAGAAAGTATGTATAAATCAAATCCAAGGCATGTAAAATATGGCGTCCCACAAGGTAATGTATTGGGTCCGTCACTTTTTTTTATGTATATAAACGATCTCCCGAAAGCAACAACCGACAAAATGGTTCTTTTCGCAGATGACAGTACAGCTATAATAAAATAAACGAATTGAAATAATTATAATAATGACATTAATTCTTGCTTAGGTGACATTATACATTGGTTAAATAATAATAATTTGGTTATAAACCTGAACAAAACAAAAGTCCTGCATTTTTATCAACGCCGTGAAAACCCAAATGTTGGCATTTCCTACGAGGGCTGTGATATTGAAGACGCTAATAAGGCTAAGTTCTTAGGCATTACAGTTGATAGCCAACTTACATGGAAACCTCATGTTGAAGAACTATGTAAGAAACTTAGCAAATCCGCATATGTTCTTTTCACCTCAGCACCTCAAACAAGCAGGTTTTGCTGCTTAAAGACAGTGAGCAAAATTCGATTTTGCTGCGAGCGTGAGACAATGTAACTTTATAATTATTTTTTTTAAATGCCGTTGCCGAGTCAGTGCTGGGTCTACTCACAACATTCGAAAGATTTGAACTTCACTTTGTTCTGTCACTTTCACTTCGATACGAAAAGAGCGAGAGATAGAAACAAGTCGATTCGAAGTTCGATTTTCAAATTCCATATATAATAGGCTCAAAAAAAAAACCAACAATAAAACGTTCGGAAACACGTCATCTATAAAATTTCAAATCAAGGTTTAAATGTAATTATTATACTTTTCTCTTAATAATCGAATTATATTTTTTTATAATCAAATAAAGAGATGTTGAAGTAAAAAATACGAAGTTTATCATGTATCTACATAATTATTTAAAGTTTTAACAATCTTTATTGTGACAGAATAATTTAGTAATAGTGCAATTTCCGAACGCATCTTTAAAAAATAGCGGGCTTTAATTTTTTATTGTTTTCTTCTTCTGTTCGCTAGCTACAAAGTGCGATACACGTTGGATATTATTAAAATAATAATAAATAAATATGAGTGAATCCAGTGATGATGTCTGCAATTTAACACCGGAAGAATTGAAGCAGTATGTAAAAAGCGAATCAGTGAATACTCAAACTGAAGTCGCTAAAACAACAATATCGGTTCCATTGGTTCCAAACAAAACTGGTAGGTACTTTTAATTTGCAAAACTGCAATAATTTTACTTTTAACTTTTAATTTTTACAAATATACATGTGGTTTAAATATTACCAAGTTGTATTTTTTACCTTTAGATTATTTGTTTTCGCTGCTGAAGTGAAAAGTTGTATGTGCTACACGAGACCAAACTTATTTGCATCTCGTGTCTTTGAATCCCTCGCTGCACTGATTCTAATCTAGAATCACTCGCTACGCTCGTGATTCAATTAAAGAATCCTTCGCTTACTCGGGATTCAAAATCAACACTCGCGGCAAAAACCAACTTTGCTCTCTTGTTGCACTAATAACTATTTTCAACTCTTAAAGAAAGTTAACAGTCAGGCTCTTCTGACGGCATACCATGGACTGGTTGCCTCTGTTTTGCGGTATGGCATTATTTTCTGGGGGCAGTCCACTGATAGGGAGCTGGTATTTAGGCTGCAGAAGCGATGCATCAAGTCAATGTGCGGTCTTAAGACAGCTGATAGCTGTGGTCCCTATAAAATTTAAAAAGACGCTTAAAGCTTTGATTATGAAAACTTTTTATACGATTGACGATTTTCTTAATGATTATTCACTAACTGATTGACCTACTGTTACTCTGATTGACATAATTATTGTGATCCTCTCATTAAGTTATTTCATTTTATTTTTTATTATTTACATTTTTTTTATTAAATATATATTGTAATTCCAATGACCTGCCACTTAATTTTGTTATACTTGTTATTATTTGGAATTGTAAACCTTTGTATTCCCATGTGATGGTAAAATATGGAGAACTTTTTTATAAAAACACCTATGTACTCTACCCAAGTTTGCAAAGAAATTGTTCGCGACGATACGTCACCATTTAGATAGGTAGTCGTATGTAAAATGTAAATAGTATTGACAGACACACGTCTGCTCACCCCAGAGCGCCATCGCATACTAACTAAGCGATGTCGGTAGGTGAAAAAACCTTTTATAGTAAAGCTCGTAACTAATTTTTGTTCATGTTTTTGAGACACTAAAATTATATTTTACGTGTCTATCAGTATGTAATAAAGTCATATAGTTTAATAACAATAAATTAGAAGCATTAATATGCATACTGATTGTGTTATTACGGAAAGAAACAAGTATTTAACTCCGTAAATACAACCGCTGCCCATGGCTGATTAGTTCACAATGACCCGTCAGATGGCGGCGCCTTATATTTATACTAAAACCAGTTATTGTAGAATTTTGATAACTTTAAACTCATGTTTTAGGGGCTTTTACATAGTTTATAGCGCTTATGTGTTAGAATTATACATAAGTTACCTTAGTTATATGATAGATGTGTAGCGGCACCGACGCCGCCACTTACGAACTAATGACATGACGTCACACAAATCCTGCATCGCGCAAGTAAAGTTTTCGGCGCGATTAGAACACATACAACAGTCCGACAACAACCGTTGGGCAGTTGCCCGGACCAGACACAACACCCGTCTGGTCGGAGGATCCTCCCTTTTCTATGGAGGTTTGTGGGACTTTACACCCTGTTCCGCATACCCCCAAACTGGTGACCCTCGAACATGAACATCAGTGCAGCCTTCGTGCAGAGCTACTTCATCGTGACGTCATCATCACTTCCTCAAGCTTTCCAGCAGCGAGTCACACAGCCAGCCAGTACCTACTACGGGGGTATCCTGACCACCAGCATGCAGCGGACGCGCATTCCTGGTCAGCACCCTCAGCTTCTTTCATCACCGCTCCGACCCACTGGAGCCAGCAACTCTATCCCGACTCACTGGGATATCATCACCCCGACTCACTGGGGCACAACCGCAGACAGTTCCGACTCACCGCGAACACTGCGACTTCCGGTTCCGACTCACTGGAACCAACCTTCCACTGGCCAGGCACACATCACAAGATGTACGGACGACTCAACCTTACCTGCTATCGACCTCCGGTCTCCGGAGGGGAGTGATGTAGCGGCACCAACGCCGCCACTTACAAACTAATGACATGACGTCACACAAATCCTGCATCGCGCAAGTAAAGTTTTCGGCGCGATTAGAACACATACAACAGTCCGACAACAACCGTTGGGCAGTTGCCCGGACCAGACACAACACCCGTCTGGTCGAAGGATCCTCCCTTTTCTATGGAGGTTTGTGGGACTTTACACCCTGTTCCACATACCCCCAAAGATGTATAGGTTTAAGGAAATAAAAATATTTTGTTTACTTATTTTAGACCCCCCGTTTTGAGCAGGGTATCAGGTGGTGCTATAGGTATTCTATTCACCAACCAATCAGATTGCTTCCTTACACATAATTGTTTTGTTAGGAAACACCATCTAGGTGTTCTAGATAGGATGGCTGGATGCCATGACTGAGAAATTATACATAATAGCAGTACATCGCCAGTCTTAATGCATTTTCACTCTAAAATGGGAAATATACATACATTTTACTCAAGTAAGTGTTTAGAAAATTCGATACAAGCCATTTTAGCGCTTCTAGGTGACCTAGAATTTTGTCTAAGCCCTATAAATAGACAGCACCTATGTAATTCTAGTACATAGACATCACTTGCTTGAAGTGATGTGTCTGTGTATGTCGGCATGGACGTTTCTATACGTCTGCCGACGGGTCACTACGTCCAGGGACACTTGGTGCCTGGTCAGACCATAGATATGCTGTCTGAAGCATTACCTTCGTGGACCCTCAGGCAGGCGCCTAGATTCAGTCATGACACAGAGCTAGTATATAGGTGTATATAACGCACACAGACACATTAAAGCTGTGACACGACCTAAGATTTCGTATTCGGCCGCTTCCCGGCACCTTAAGCTGCAGAAAGGCTGGTGGTACACCCATCAGGGTACCGCCATTAGACAGCCTGGTCTTCCAGCTACCCAACCACACTTCCGCAAGGAGCTTAGCTCTGGTGGTTGAGGAGTTAAGCGACCCGACATGGTGCGAGGTTACATGGATTTGCTATGTAAACAAACTTGTAACAAGGGCTAACTAATCGGGGTTTGGACATGTAGCCACCGGACTTCTACCTTGGAATAGCCCATCACGAGGGCTACCCGGGGATGAATGTTACTCGAAAATCCACCC
Source organism: Orthosia gothica (assembly GCA_949775005.1). Classification (NCBI taxonomy): domain Eukaryota; kingdom Metazoa; phylum Arthropoda; class Insecta; order Lepidoptera; family Noctuidae; genus Orthosia; species Orthosia gothica. The sequence goes on along the minus strand of OX459060.1, from coordinate 8,055,399 downwards.
AGCAGTCTGAGTAGGAATCGAGTTTGTATGCCAAAATCAGGGGCATAAGCTAGCTTCTCGCACCATTTCGCGGCTGTACGCCTGAAGGTTTCAAATGCAACCTTGACACTTGTGTGTGTCGACGGCCCAGTGGGAGGGCTCCAAGTCCCTCGCTGGTACCCTATAGCTAACGTATCTAGTTTTAGGAGAAACTCGATTGTTAAGGCTTCAAACTGGTGGGAATTCCCTTCCTTTGATGTTCTCCTTACGAGAACTCCCTGATGGTAGGGGCTAGGGACCTGGATCAAAGACCGGAGGGAAGGTATCTTTGAGACCTATCCAAAAATACAAGTTTCACCAGAATCGGTCCACTGGAAGGGTAGTTCCTGTCAGTTTGAAGCTAAGAGTCATAAGGTATTTATTTTGGAAATAAAAAGTTTTTGCGGTCGGAATGTTGTGGTCCTCGTCGCGGTCGAGTTTGCCTGCTTAATAGTGCGCAGGCGCGTGAATACATCGTAGCCATTATTTCACTTAAAGTATTTCCACGCATCATTGCGCATCGAGGCCCATGAAGGAACGTCGCTTCTGGCCATGAACAAATAGTTTTTTATTTAACCTGGACATCACGTTTTCACCTCAACCTACTTGGCAGCCTTCAAGTGTCTCCAAGGTCCATAGTTACCAGATGACAACTGAACAATAGGTGCAAGGGGCGTCAACGCGTTCAAGCAGGAGCCTTACAACCTCCTGATTGCCTGTCGGTCTTGGACGATCACGTCCGTCCCGTACAGAAATAAATGATTTAGATTTTTTATCTTATTTTAATTATTGCCTTATGATTTTTTTCCTTAAGTAGATTTTTTAATTTAGCGAGAGTGTAATTTAATTAATTTGGTTGATTGAGAATTTTAATTTTGTGTCTTTTTAAACGTTGGTATGTGCAAATCGTAAATTATTATTTGTGTGTTGTTGGTCTGTTGCAAATTTATTAAGTAATCATATATCATTAACTCCCTGGATGTTTTGTGTCACGTTATTAGTGCAGGGAGTAATAAAATTGAAATAAATAAATAAACAGAACTGAAATTTCGAGACATGTAATCTTGTTATGACATTATGCCCTTCATTATCCCTATCAAGATTTGGCAAGCCCCGTCACCAGGCCTTTGCCCCCAACATGCACCCGGCACCAATTAAACTAGGATGCATAGTGAACGCGTCGCAGATACCAGGCATGCAGACCACGTAGGGTCTAGACTAGTCGTTGTATGCTAATGAAACATTGTCATGCGATTTTCGGCAATCTATTCTTATAAGTTGCGTTTGTTTTCTTAAGGGGTTGTATAGAAAATATTTATGACAAAGGCACTTAATATTGCATCCATTAAGATACCAATTCCATTATTGTCAAATCCTAGGACTTTCAAAAGTGCCTGTACGAACCCAGGACCTCATACTCGGCAGAAGTGCTTAGGATCACTAGGCCGAATAGGTTCAAGTGTCTGTAAATGATGGTTTTAATTGAAATAAATTATTTGAATTTCCGTTTAGGAGATAGAAAAGGCTAACACACTAGGAATATCGTGTGACTAAATCGGTCATTTCGAGCGAAATAAACTTATCACTTATAATCGTGTCAAACTAAGACGTCCGTTGACGTTTCTCATTTTACATGCCTCGATAAGTTTCTACGTAAGAAATTGAACAATCAAATTCATAATCCTAATTAATTACTATGTAAAATACTAACATAAATACTAACACTATAACAACGAGTATCATTCGTAAGCATCCAGTTTAATTATTATTAAGTACTAGCTATCCTCCGCGGCTTCGCTCCCGTCAACTACCTAGCTACCCTACCCTGCTACCTACCTACCTATCCTACCCTACCTACCTACCTACTCTACCCCACTCTACCTACCGTACTCTACCTGCATAACACCTACTTACCCTATATACCCTTCCCTACCTACCCTAAATTCGCTACCTACCTTATCCAACCTACCCTACCTACCCTACCCTACTATCTACATTTTTTTTTTGTTTAAAATGTATGCCACTATCTCCTTGCCAAATTCCATTGAATTCCGTTCAGTGGTTTAGGCGTGAAAAGATAACATACAGACAGTCAGAGTTACTATCGAATTTATAATAAATGGATTTTATAGCTGTCAAATCCGACTTCTTAGATTGTCACGACTATAGCACTAAAGTAATTAGGTGGTATTTTTAACATTGAATCAATCCACCAAGCCTGTTTCCCCTACTTTTTTGGGGTCAGCTTCCACTCCCACCAGAAGCAGATTGTTGCGTACTGCACGCAGTGCGTGATTTATGTCGGGTAGACAGTTTGTTCGCTAAGTAACAATAGTAACTGAGACTGCGCGGCGACTTCATAAAGAAGCGCCTTGCTGCGCGTCTTCGAAGAACGCGCGCTGTGCCCGCCCTCTTCGGTGCTTCAAAGCAGACTGAAGAAGGGAGGGGGCAATGCTGCCAACTCGTCTAAGCAAAAACGCGCTGTCAGCTATATAAAAAAGCGCTAGAAAGCGCTAAATGGTCGCTCTCAAAAAAGCGCTGTATTCGGCGCCAAATTCCATTTATCTATATTGTATATCCATTTTTATTATCGTCTCACTGCACAACTCGTAAAACTGACTCAGAATAACTGACGGAAAGTTATGAATTACTGTGGAACAATAGAACGTGAAACGAAGTTAGATACAAATTACAAAATACTTAGCAAGGAATCAGTGCTGCCAACTCGAGGAATCCCCACCTCATAGACTAAGATACCAACATAAGAAACATAGCAACATTTAAGTATAGCTATACTTTTTTTTTTTTTTTTTTTTATGGCAATTTGCCGGAGACAATTCCTGCCAATGTCATGTAGTGGAGACTCATGGGTATTATAGAATTTGCAAATTAATTTATTTTTAATTTATATATAAAGCTTTTTGTGGCGATCCTTTGAGGACTGAAACAAACACAAATAATTGGGGTTAATCATAGTTAGTATAATAGAATACATATATTTATACAATATACTATTACTTAAGATGTATGCTAGTGTTAGAGTTTAATATTGTTAGTAGAAATAAATTTAATAAAAGCACGTATAATTTGGGGGTTAGGGAAAAATGAGAGAAGGTGACGAACATTTACAGGATTTTGTATTTTTAGTTTAGAAATTACTCCATCAAAAGAAGAGGAATTATTCAGCCGGCATTTTAGGAAGATGTGATCCAGCGTACCATCATCCAGACCACATTCACACAGGGAACTATCCCGGACTCTAATTTTATGGAGGAAAACTGGAGTGCAACAGTGGCCAATTCGTATTCTGCAAATAACGGATGTGACGGTTTTAGAAGTTTCTTTAAATTTGTAGAACCATGGTTTGGGTGGGATGGTTGGTTGAATAGAGGCATAAAGACCACCCTTTAACTTACTGGATTTAGACCAGTTTTTTTGCCAGGATTTAAAGAGATCTATTTTAGCCTTGTGTATCAAGTCACAGATTTGGACCACATAATGTTTTTTATCAGCCAGACTGCTACAAACCGCCTCCTTGGCTGCTATATCTGCCAGCTCATTACCCCTAATGTTCATATGGCTTGGTATCCATACTAATACGATCTCAATGTTCTTTTCAGAGCAAGAATGTAGGACTGTTTTAATTTCGATGATTAGTGGATTACGGATATTGTCTTTAAACGAATTTTTAATTATGGCTTCCAGGGCGCTTCTGGAGTCGGAAAAGATAACTGCTTTTGTAATAGACGTATGGGAAGAAATAAATAAGCATGCCTCAAGGATCCCGATGCATTCTCCGGTAAATACCGAAGACTCGGGAGGACACTGGAATTGGAGAAATATCTGGGAATTGGAATTGTAAACAGCAATGCCAGTTTTACCACCCGTGGTTAGTTTAGAAGCGTCGGTGTAGAATTTAAAGTGATTAGGCCACTTGTCATTAATAACGGAAAGAAAATGGTCATTAGCATTGATGGTGTCCTTATTCAAACCGATATAAGGGACGTAATTTGGAACAAAATTTGTTATTTCATATGGGGACGTATAAATTGGGAATTTACTAAATTGAGGGATGGGAGAATTTACTTTTACAGTGTGAATATTTCTATATGAATTAATAAATAAAGGGGGGTCTTTATGTCTCCAATATTCGCTTTCTCTACATAGGTTGTCTAAAATAGACAGTTTAGCCAGAATAGTGTGGTTATTAAGGAAATATGCCTTGTAGATATATTTGTCAGCCAGATATTGTCTACGAAGAAGAAGAGGAGGGTCGCCACTCTCGACTTGCAGGGCGTTGGTTGGGGTGGACCTCATACAACCCAGCACAATGCGGAGGCATTTCGACTGAATGGTCTCTAGTTTGGCTAAAGCAACTTTACTACAGGGCTCAAGAAGGAAAGAGCCATAGTCGAGCAAGCTTCTCACCGTGGCATTATAAATAAGCTTAAGTGTGAAGGGATGAGCGCCCCACCAAACACCCGCCAGAGCCCGAAGCATGTTAATCTTCTTCTCACATTTATTGGCGATATAATTGAGATGAAAGATACCAGATAGTTTTGAGTCCAAGATGACACCAAGAAATTTTACATTATCTTCAACCTTGATGGGAGATCCTTCAATTTCAAGGTGGACATATGGAGGAGCACGTTTACGTGAGAAAACAACAGCGGTGCTTTTGGGAGCAGACAGGCTCAGGCCATGTGAAATTAACCACTGGTTTAGAGAATTAAGGGACACTTGCATGGATTCCGTAGCTCTATCTATGGAAGAAGAAGGAATATATAGACATAGGTCATCTGCATATTGTAAAACCTGACAGTCATTGTTTAGGGAGCAGTGGAGGTCATATGTATAGATACTGTATAAAAGAGGGCTTAGCACTGAGCCCTGGGGGAGCCCGCGCCAGACTGTTCTGGGTTCGGATGTTTCACCTGGGATATGGAGTTTTACGTTACGTCCAGACAGCAGGTTGCAGATACAGTTTAGTATCTTTGCCGGAATACTCAGCTGGCGTAATTTACTTCTGAGTACGGAAAGAAGGACACTGTCGTAAGCCGCTGCAATGTCAAGAAAGACCGCAAGAACGGACTCACGTTTGCTGAGGGCGATTCGGATATCAGTCGTAAGTATTCCAATGCTATCCATGGTGCTGGCTCCCTTTCGGAAACCAAATTGTGATTTGGCTAAGAGACCTCGGCTTTCAACCAACCATTCTAACCTGTTTTTAATAAGGTGTTCTAAAATTTTACTTATGACCGGTGATAGCGCTATGGGCCGGAAATTATTTGGACTATCTGGGGGTTTTCCAGGTTTCAATATGGGGATGATCAGGTGTGTTTTCCAACTATCTGGGATATGAGAAAGGGTAAAACAAGAATTGATTAACGATAGAAGGTATTGGCGGCTGCGGGACCCCAATTTAAAAAAAAAGGAATATGGATGTCCATCCATGCCGGGGGCAGAGTCATGGACGTGCTTGAGAACTGCATCAAGTTCGCATAACGAAAAGGGGGCGTCCAGAGGGTCATTGAAAATGTCTTCACTGTCAAATGGTAAAGGGCATTCTTCATAGAGAGGGGCGAAAGGAGGAGCTAATTTGTCAAGAAAAGGTGCTGCTAAGCCGCTAGGGATAGATGAAGATGTTAAAGCAGAGCAGCCACGTTTAAATCTTTTAAAGTTTTGCCAGACAAGAGAGGAAGGGGTTGAAGGGGAAAGTGAAGAGCAGAATTTTTTCCAACCTTCATGTTTTTTTTCCTTAAATAGACGCCTGGATCTCGCAACAATCCGTATATATTCTAACAGGTTTTCAACAGACATATTATGAGCATATTTTCTTTCAGCTTCGTTACGAGCTTTAATCATGTTGGAGCATTCTTGATCCCACCAGGGAGGGGATGATAATTTTCCCGAAGCTGAATTCTTGAGCGGAATGCTGGCATCAGCGGCTGATGAAATGGCACTGGAAAATTGCAACACACAGGCATCCAGGTTGGTTGGAGAAACTTGAGGCAAAGTGGGAATTATATCCTCAAGAGTTTGAGAATACAAGTCCCACCCGGCCCCAGTCAGCCTGTATTTTAAAAGAGGGGGATTATCTCTATGGGGTAAGGACCTAGAGACCAGAGTAGTGCATATTGGGTAGTGGTCGCTGCTATACGTGAGATTTAGTCGTTTCCACTCCAACTGGGCGGTCAAACTGGCTGAACACAGGGTAAGGTCCACACAGCTTCTACACTGACCGGGTCTAGGAAGGCGAGTGACAGAGCCATCATTGACAACACACAAATTCAAGTTGTCCAGCAGATCAACCAAATCAGTACCTGGGCTATCGCAATGGTCAGATCCCCACATGGAGTGATGGCAGTTGAAATCACCCAAAATAATAACAGGATTAAATGAGGAACATATATTATGGATATACTGAAACACAGAGGAATCGGGCGAGGGAATATAGACAGAAATATAATTAATGCCAAGGATGTTAACACCTACAGCATTAATCCCATCTCCGTGTTGAGGCAGAGACAGAGGGGAAAATGGAAGAAGATTATTTACTAGTATGGCAGCTCCGCCATATCCATCAGAACGGTCATCACGGAGCGTGGCATAGCCAGGAAAATTAAAATTGAGACGGGGTGTCAGCCACGTCTCAGAAATTGCAAATAATGCTGGTTTGTATACGTTAATAAGATGAGAGATTTCATGTTTTTTGGGGAGAGCGCTCCTGGAGTTCCACTGCAGTAAATGGAATGTTACGGGATTTAATTGTTTTGACTAGGTTGTCGGCAACGTGGTCTGGTAAAGAAGAGTTAGATAGTAAGGAGGAAAGTAAAATAACAATTGACTCTATAGTCTGAGTATTCACATTATGAGAGGGAGGATGGTCAATCAAAGCACAACCATTAGGGGAAGTAGGGAATGAGTAACTATTAATAGTGTCCTGGTGAGCCCTTTGGTCATAACCAGGATGACGCGGGGTATGTGATTTTGGGTGGGATGAAGTGTGTTTTCTACTGGAGGAGTAAGTGGAGGTTTGGGGATGGGAGGTATAATTAGGAGGAGGAAGACGTGAAGAACGTGGCTCATGGGTAAGAGTCTGGTGGATAGGCTGCGAAAAAAGAGGGGCTGATGCTGTAACATCCGCATAAGATCGGTAAGAGGGGACATGATTTTTGGCTGCTTCAGAATAAGAGATGTTATCTTTAGCCATGGAGGCCTTGATGCTCCTCTGACGTAGGTATTCTGGGCACTGACGGCTATTCGCGGGGTGTGCACCTGTACAATAAAAGCACTTAGGTTCCTCAATAGAGCATCCATCGCCAAAGTGGTCTCCACCACAGCGGTAGCAACGTGGCTTAGATCGGCATTGGGTCTTTGTGTGTCCATACTTGCAGCAGCCAAAACACTGAACTGTGGGAAAATTGTATATTTCTACTGGAAGGGAGTTAAAGCAGCAGAAAACTCGATCTGGGAGGCTCTGACCATCAAAAGTAAGCACCATACTTGAAGTAGGAACCCATTCAGCCTTACCCTCACTGACAATCTTGCGGTTCATTCTCCTCACCTTCAATATCTTACCACGTGGGGACTTCAGGTTGTCCATGACCTCAATGTCAGACCAATTGCTAGGGACACCCTTCACAATACCCATCCTGGTGATATTAAAAGTAGGAATCATCATGCTGTAACCTTTCTGTTTCATGCTGGAATTGTCAATGAAGGCATTAGCATCCTCTGGGCCCATAAATTCTACAGACACCTTATTTCTGCCAATACGTTTAATACCTCCTTCTTGTCTAATATTTTTGATTGCTATTTTCTGTAACAATTGGCCGAATATGATGGGATGGAGGGTAGTACCTGAATTTGGTTCAGTTTCAACAAGTGATGTATACACCAAAAACGGTTCTTTATCCAAGTTTGAGTATTTGGTTCGCGAAATCAATGACGGAGCTGTAACTCTGTCACGTTTGGATAAAAAAGAATTATCTTCCGTGCGTGCAGAAACGCCCAAGGAGCCATTTGGTGATTGAATGTCATTCATTTTTCTTTTTAGGGAAGCAATTTCCACTTCCATGGCTTCAAACTGTGACAGTGGGGCGGTCAAAACCGCAGATTGGGTGAAAAGATCCTGTGATTGTAGTGGAATGGCATGAGGAGGATCTGGCGGGCGACCAGGAGGCCGATCGTCACCCTCCATGGTCGCTCGGCATACGCCGCAAGAAAATTATATTTAAAACTTACCTAATGTAAGATTGGACACACAAACACTAAAACAAATACAAGACGATCACAAACGTTTACCAGGTACACCAAAACCACCAAAAAAGCACATAAAACAGCCAAAATACTGTGTTAGAAACGAAACCACATGTGTACGCCACCAACAAATTTTTGACACCCATAGCTATACTTCGTAAAAGATTTCAAATTGTCAATTATGTCAAACTGACGTAGGTATTGTACGTACCTATACGTTATTGGTTATTGTTAGCTTGTCAAGCGCTATTAAACTGTATTGATACTGACAGCTGTCGCAGAGATCAAGATATCAGCTGTTAGCTATATGAAGTATAGTTCTATATTATTTAGGGATTCGTTCCTTGTTACGCACATCACAGAATGAATAATAGTAGATGTGCATATTTAAATATGATTTCAAAAAGCGGTAGATTTAGCGCTAGGCGCTAGAACGCGCTATTGAACGAACAAAAATTGCGCTAGATCTAGCGCTGAAAGCGTTGTTGGCAAAGTTGGCAGCTCTGGGACGGGGTGCGAGAGCAACGCGCGCGTAAAAATGATTGCCAAATAAAATATCTACCCGTACCACAGACAATACAATATTACAGTTCCGTACGCAACACAGATGAAAACCAATATTGTACATAGAGCAAGCGTATTTGATCCATCTTAATGCTACTTCTTCAAGCACAATGATAGCTGTGACTTGTGCCTACCTCCTTTTTTATAAAATTGATTTTGCATAAAACAATGCCTCTCTTTGTTGTATTGTTCGATGTTGGACGTCATTGTAACATTATAATGGCAGTCGATACCATCGCTACAAGCTACAAGATTTGGGTACAAAGTTGATTTAGTATTCCTTGATTTAAATACATTGTTTCATATGACCTTCTTTCCTGAATTATTCCTTAGGGCCTTTGTCCTATTGGGTTGTTTTGTTGTTCAAAGAGAGCGACACTGCAATTAGATCTATGGTTAGACAGAAATGACATACACTAGTTTGGATGTAGAGTAAATAGCTCTTGATGGGACCGCAACCTTAAGGTTACACTAGTCGATCATTCTTCCATACAAACTTAGTCTGGTGATTACTCCACTGTTCGACGAAGCACGTTCAAAATAAAAAATAAAAAAATATCAATTCTCAATTCTCAATTCGTCTCATCATTATCTAACACTATATGGAAACAACAAGAGTAAAAAAAAAGTTATGAGCGTCGAAAGTTCCATATTTCTACACTAATTATAACGCTTCTTTGGGCGGCAATAAATACCATAAGAAGAAGGAAAATTGCAATTCGGCCACCACACAGGGATAGATTCGTAGTTCAACAAAGAACATAATTTTATTTTGAAAATATACATTTAGTCGTTTTCTCATGATATCAAGACTCCCAAAGGTCTGTTTATAAAATTTCGCGCGCTCGTTTTCGTCCTAAATCATCATCCATTTCACTACAAGCTTGCAAAAGTGCTAATTCGTACGCGAACTAGCTTCTTACTGCTCATCACAGCATCTATCTTTTTCGGACGTGTTTTCGGATGAGATAGCATGCATTTTAACCCCGCGTACAAAATAGTTCGTGCTGTCGACTAGGGCCACCTTAAGAGCGGACTCTAGTCAACAGGAATTTGAAAAATAGGTATTTGAAGAAACTTTTGCTGTCGCGTCACCTCCAACCTCACCCCGTAAAGTGCGAAAGGGACAACTGCAGCTCAGGCTGATTTTACCTACAAAAACTTTGACTAAAAGACGTTTCGTATTCTGCTGTTTTCTTCATGAAAACTGGTCTGATCTAAAAAATTCTTATATCAAAATTTAGAGGAAAAGTATATCTATGCTCCTATCATTTCCTTTTTTGTTAAAAACTTATAAATTTTGTCTGAAAGTCTAATGAACATGGCGGTAACAACGGGCATTTTTTTCGGATTTTTGGATTGTCATATTTCTTTTTGTGATTATGTTTTGGAAAAAAGGAAATGATACAGGCACGTATTAATTAGAACTAGATTTTATGGAAAAAAAATCATTGCTCTACAGGCATTATCCACGAAGAAAACAGCAGAATGTGTTTGTATGGAGAAAGTCTCACTAGAGTCCCCTCTTAAGGAGCGAGTTCACCGCGCGAACGAGACGTGCGACCGCCGTTTATTCTTCAGCCGTATCTATGTAGTTATACTCGTATAATTAATTTTAGGGATGTAGTGCCCTAATTGTCAATACAGCTAAACCTTTGAGGACCTCAGGAACACCACTGATGCTGCTAATCGTATAAATGTGGCCACCTACTGAGCCAAAATATATAGTAGTTATCTCGATAGTTACTCGGTAAGAAGACAGAAGATTGTTTTTTTCAGGGCTGATATCTATAATTAAATAAATACTTAATTCTACAGTCGTCTTCTCCTTAACAAAGGCTTAACCCCAGACGATGCACAAAGAATGGTATGCCTAATAGTCTAGACTACCTATTGTTATGTCTAGGTAGCCTTTTTAAGAGTCCGTCCTGCATCGGTGACGAAATCAGACAGCCGTTGAATAATGTCTGCTTCTAGGTAGTGTTTGGTGCATAATTATATAGCCCAGGTTATTTGGCAGACTGGAAAGTAGGCAAAATCGATGAGTAAAATAAGTTGAATTGGATTATAATTAAATAGTTTTAATATTATTTGTATCTATGTTGTTGTATATTGTACTCGAAACTGACACAAGCTTTAGTTCTCTTCAAATTAAAGGCACTTCATATTTGTCGCAATGCGGATTTCAATCAATATGCAAAATATCTACGTTTTTTTATATATATTTTATAGGCTCGCGCTTGACCACTATCTCGCCTGTTGGTAAGCGATGATGTGGTCGACGGTGGAACACGCTTGCCTAGAAATAACCGCTCCTAGATTGTAGCTGTCGAGAAACACAGACTCCGGCAGGGAATTCCACTCCTAAGCTCAACCTTTCTGGGAATTCACTCTTTCTCCCATGGACTCCTATGAAAGTAAGTAAGAAACTATAGAACGCTACCTGTACGGGTACATTTATGCTTCTTCTGCTTTGTTTTCAATTTACTCCTATATTTTGAGCTAAAAAGCTCCCAACAAAGCAGTCAGGGATGTTACGTAACTCAATCTGCCTAGCCTTTTCTCAACTATGTTGGGGTCGGCTTCCAGTCTAACCGGATTCAGCTGAGTACCAGTGTTTTACATGGAGCGACTGCCTATCTGACCTCCACAACCCAGTAACTGAGTAACACGGTACCGCTTGGCAAGACTGGAGTCAGATCTGAAGCTTCTAACTACCCGTAACGACTGTCAAAGATCTTCAAATGACAGCCGGGACCAACGGCTTAACGTGCTTTCCGAGGCACGGAGGAAACTCGGTATGTTGAAAATGGTCACCCATCCACGGACCGACCTCGTCAAGCGTTGCTTAACCTTGATGATCGACCAGTGCGGCTGTTATTATTTAGCCACGAGCTCCTAAAGTAAAGTAAGTAAAGTAGCATAAACACTTGACAAAAAATAAAAATAACAGAACTATACAATTAAAATTTATTTTCACACATTTTCTGTCTCACTTCAATATTTTACATCACTCGTGTACACACAAGAATACTCCTTACCAACCAAGTCGATGCATAGGAACACGATCAAACTCCTCTCGCTCCCAAGGGTACCTGGTCAGCGGTAAATGAGGTACCTTCGGTACTTCATAGTCAGGTCCCGGCAGTCTGAGATCCCTTGCAAAACGCCTGTGGTCATTTGGAAGCTTTACCCATTTCTTGGTGGTCCTTGGAGGATGGAATCCATTTTGTTGGTAAAGAAGCGGATTGACCACACTTCGGGCTGTTCTTCTATCAGGATTTAATTGCACATCTTCAATTATTGAAGGGCGAATTAAAGTTGAAGGCGCCTTTGGTACATCTCCTTCGTATGTGTATGGTGGTGGATCATATACCTATTCCTCTTTTGGGTCGTTGTTGGCTTTGCAAAAAGAATTGTGGTTTCTTTGGCAAAGGAGGTGATCGGCACATACAGCACTTCGGACGGATAAAATCACATGTTGAGAATTCAATTAAAAATGCTGCTAAAACAGCGAGTCTTAATGTAGATTTCCACATATTGGAAGACTTTTCTTGAAGTGATGTCTAATTTGCTTTTAATTGAGTATGTTATAGGATGCGTTAAGGAAACTAAGGTATGTTTTTACCTTATGTTAGAAAAAGGGAATAACCTATCACGGAATTGTTAAACTTTCCGCGTGTGTGTCACCTAGTCATGATTAATTGTTAGAAAACCAATCATGCTGTTTATTGCTTTGAAGAATGTGATGTTTCCGATAGTAAGAATATTTTATGTGTAGGTATGCTAGCTTCTGCCAGTGGCTTCGCCTATGTAAAAAGTGTTTTCTTATCCCACGAAAACATTATACCGGGATGAAAATGTTACCTATGTGCTATTTATTCCAGACTAGCGGAAGACTCGCGGTTTCACCCGCGTAGTTCCCGTTCCCGTGGGAATACAGGGATAAAAAGTAGCCTATGTCACCCGGGGATAGTGTAGCTTCCCAACGGTAAAAGAATTTTTGAAATCGGTCCAGTAGTTTTTAAGTTTATTCATTACATATAAAAATACAAACATACAATTCTTTCCTCTTTATCATATTACATACATAAATACATACATAAACTCACGCCATTTTCCCGTGGGGGTAGGCAGGAACTACAGAATGCTACGATATTTATAATATTAGTATAGACTATAAACTATATCTGTACCAAATCTCACCCAGATCCGTTCAGCCGTCCTGGCATGATTGAGGGACAAATATACATACATCCGTCCAAACGTTCGCATTTATAATATTGTATAAGTAAGATAAGATGTATAAGTCCAAGAGCGAGCGAAACGAGCTCGGGAGCTTAGGGCACCCCGACACGGATAGGTTAGTTTCAAAAGGGAGGGAGGGAAGGGAAAGGGAAGGGTGGGAGTCCAACACCTCACTCCTCCCCAACCTGAGGACGAGGCCTGCAGATGCGGGCTACTACGGCACTAGCCAGGGGTTGCGGGAGTATCGTATGTTCCCGCGACCCTCGGCGTAGGTGTGTGAGGAACACCGGGGTGGTTTTTAGTCAGTACGAGTCTGACAGACAAACAGTAATCGCACTTATCTATTCTATGTTAAATCAATGTCACCATTATAATAATTAAAAAAAAAACACATTATTCAGAAAGCCCGATAAATTTAAATATAATTATTTCATTCGTTTTTAGCATGTTGCCTACTCATATTGGACATTTTTCAAATTGTCTAGGCATTATGTATAATTCCATATTAATCAATTGGTCCACAACATATAAATACATATGTATGTAATACAACACATAATTTGCCTACTTAATAAAACAATTGAACGTCAATTTTCATGCAATTTTCATGATTTTTTTATTCGAATTTATATAATTTTGCCAATTTATGGTTATGTTTAAAAAAAAAAAATTGACATACTGAGTTATTTGTTTTATTTTTAACCTTTCGAAGCATCACTCGAAGTTAAGGACGTCATTGTGCCCAACTTAATCAAAACCTTCTCAGTTTTGATTAAGTTAAGCCAGGGCACTTGAGATGAGGAAAAATGATCAAACCTACAGATGATGTGCGTAATTTATCATTTGACTGTTTCCACCACTTATTGCATTTTCCAATGATTCTGAGTAACTTAATGTTTTTGTGAAAAGACGAAGATGAAGATGAGGACAGAGGACAATGCAGAAAGCCTGTAATTCTAATAGGAATTATCGTTGCATTCAGTTTCGCAATCGCAAAAAGCTGCGATTAAATTCCGTTCAAGCCAGAAATGAGCTGGAGCAAGTTAAAGGTGCAACAGTTAGTGAGCTTACGGTACGAAGGAGGTTGAAGGAAGCTGGTTATGATTCGTTCATGCCCCCAAAGGTCCATAAATTGAGGCACTCCTCCTTAAAAACATTATAACTTTTGCTGGAAAACATCGACTTTGGTCCACGGACTAATAGAGTGAAATATTGTTTAGTAATGAGTGTGGAAGTCATTTTAATTGAATTGCCAGACGGCAACAGATGTGTTACTGTGGCATATGGTAGAGGCACAATATTGGATTCAGGTAGAATATATGTTTGGGAGCTCGTACGGACTTGGTGTTGATCGATGGGCGAGATCTTATTGCAGACTAGCTGTCCCACTAGCTGTCCCTGTCTACCCTACATACATGATTGTTGCGTAACTTTAACCGTTTATTCAGCGCACGCAACGGAAGCTCTCAAAAAGAATAAATTTGCCCCGATTTTAGTTTTCAGATATCTTGAGCTAGCTGGGTCTAATACCAAATTCGGTTACTCGCAAGTTATTAAAATACTGATTTCCATATTCTTGATAGTCTTAAGGAGTGTTAAAATAAATAAAAAACGCTATAATATTTTGAACATTTTTATTAAAACTAAAATTATGACTAGAGGTTTTAAAACTATCAACTGCACTGAATCTTAATTAAAAATGTTATAATTATCTTATAGACAAATCGCAGTAACAACATTAAATTATCCAAATATAACAATCAGGTATAATTATGATAACACTAAAAACTAAACAGTATTGCTAAAGCCATTAAAATCGGCTTGTTTCTATTTCCTATCTTATTTCACTAGGAAAATAATAAAACTTTGGTCCTAAACCACCATAGAAGTACTAAGGACCGGCACATATCTGGCAAGATGCAGTGCGACAAACCAATATCGATCTTGGATCACTTAAAACAAAGTTGAAAATAAAGAAGCACACTCTTATCTAAGACGCTCTATACGTTTTGATGCGCTCTCGAGCTGATAGAAGATTATTTTTTTTCAAATTTTTTCAACGCATACAAGGTCGATATTTGTTTGTCCTCCGCCTTGCTATATGTGCGCTAGCCTTAACGAAAAAATATAACTATACATAAGGCTTACAAACTACCTTCAAGATCACAAGAAAGTAGACCAGTAAATGATATTTCGTCGGTCGTGCTGCGGGATGGAGGCAGATGCCAAACAATTATAGACGTTGCATTGCTCCAAGTAAAGTCGAAAATAAATATACTCGAATCTTTGATACCCAACTCTATCTCGGACAATGGCAATTTTATTTTCAACTTAATCTTAAGCAGCACAAGGTAGAATATTTATTTGTCCTCTATCTTGCTAGATATGTGCGGGCACGACACATAAACTTTACAAATACCCTCAAAATCACAAGAAAGTAGACCAGTAAACGACATTGAGTATAAAAAAGGAGAATGGGAAGAAGAAACGAGAGAATCGATCGATGTATACAGCTGTCTCCCTCCCGTTGCAGAAGGTCTCGTATTGCGGGATGGAGGCTGATGTACTGGCTCGAGTGTCCACTGTTGTGGGGAATATGTGCTGGAATGAAAAAAAAACATTAGCATGGACTCAGACGTCACCCACGGATAACTCAGAAGCCAGAAAATTTGACACAAGTCTAGCTTAAGGGTCTTCTGTTACCCAGTTATTGGGCTGTGATGACAGAAAGATAGTATAGTACTGGTATTTTGCTTCAATAGAGTACAATTCAATCTACCCAGAGTATACAAGTCCCACTTTCCTTGTGGAAACTAGAATAAATTGAACAGCTCACAATGTTAGGACCTATTAATATTAATGATAATTTTTATCCGTGGCGCTAGGCAACTGGGCTTATCCCGGTTGTAAACGACCCTTTGTGCCTATTGGCCTTGTTTGTTCTGTCTCCTGCTTGATATTGATGGAAGTGGAAATTTGTATTTTTGCCTACTCCTCCGTTATTCTTTTCTGATTAATAATTTCGTTGCGGAATCTAAGACAGATAAATTCATTCTCGGGGACTTCGTCGAGCTTCATTTCGTTGATTCTGGCTTTCAGGAGTTGAAGTGGTTTGGGAATAGTGCGGTGGGATTGTCCCAGATTCAAGTCCTACTTTGTTGACAAAAAGTTAAGAGGAAGAGACGTACGGCGATGACTCATCGGTACATGGTGGACATCCCACACATCCGCACTAAACGTTTTGAGAATACTTTCATTGTGCGTACGTACAGGGGGGTGATCATAAGCTCTTAGAGCTAGGTTATTTTGAGAGTGCATAAGGGACAGATATATATGCCTTGTATACATTTGTCTCTTTTTACAGATGAATCATTATAGTTTTGACACGTCATGGTACGGGGGCTGCTACGGAGTGGAATTCCCTACCGGTGTCTGTGTTTTCCGACAGCTAAAATCTTGGAGTAGTCAAGAGTGAAAAGGTTACTTCAGGTTACACCATCGACCACATCATCGCTTACCATCAGGTGAGATAGTGGTCAAGGGCGAGTCTAGCGTTAACAAAAACAAAACGTACCGTGCTTTCTTAGCTGTTTGGCTGTAGATATTAAATATAATTCTTTAAACAACATTACATACAGTGTGATAATAAAGAACATGTACAAAGGCGAGCTTATCTCAATGTTGAGTTCTCTTACAGCAAACCCCCCTAGGGTTTGATGAAAAAGATAACATTACAGAGGAACCAGTGTACAATTTAAAATAACAAATTAAAACGAATTAAATAACATAAACACACTACTACTTACATATATACATATTTTTATATACATACTAATATTATGTCATTGCGCAAGGAAATGATCTTCAATCTTCATCTTGAAGACCTCCAGAGAAGGGCTGTCGCGTAGGTGGTATTGGAGAGAGTTCCAGAGACACATTGCAGTAGCAGAGAATGAGCCATCATAGCGGCTGGAAGTGTGACGTGGGGTACGAAGGAGAAGAGAAGTGGCAGTGCGAAAGGGTTTTCCCCTCGGGACAAGGTACTCAAAGCGTTCACGAAGGTATTGAGGAGAATTAGGATTGTGCAGGATAGTATAGAGTAGGGATAGGATATGGCTACCTCGCCGAATTGGCAGCCTCTTCAATCTGTGCCGAAATTTCGACACATGGTCGTATTTGTGGAGTCCAAAAATTAAGCAGATGCACAAGTTCTGATGTCGCTCGCGCAAATATAAGATAAAAATATAACATTCATATGCTAAGCTGTATTCAAAAAGGTGAAATATGCCAAAAACATAGTGTAGTATCATAAAAGTTTGTAACTACAAAGTGGTTCATACCAAAACATTGTGGGCAAAAGCCTTCCTCGATTCTCGGCACTCTTGTTTTAAGTATTAAATAATTTCTTGTTATTATCAAACTAGCGAAAAACCACACACCATCTAAACTAACAAAATAAACCTTGAAAGCGTCCAGGTCCCTAGACAGGTCTTCATCAGAGTACCCCTTCATGGCCTTCGTGGCCACAGGGCCCATATAGTTGTTGACCACGGCGAATTCGAAGAGTGATAGGAACACGAAGACTGAGCAGGACGACATCCATACGTCTATGGCTTTCACGTATGATACTGGTGGTAGACTTTGCTGGGATTGCGTGTTTTGTGTTGCTGGAGACAAAAATATTTAAGATAAACAATAGTAAAGAAAGACTAGCTGTGCCATTGGTTTCTCTCCGGACAACTGCATACCCTACCCTACTTACCTTCCTGCTTACCCAACCTACCTACCAATTTTTTTTCTATGGTCATACTTTCGCGGAGAATCATAAGGTTACACTAGTCGAAAATTCTTCCATACAAACGTAATCTAGCGATTACTCCACTGTTTGACGATGTACGTTCAAAATAAAAAATGATATCAATTTGTCTCATCATTATCTAGCCTTGTAGGGAAACAAAAAAAAAATTGAAAGTTGTGAGCGTCGAAAGTTCCATATTTCAACAATAATTTTAATGCATTTTTGGGCGGAAATAAATACCATAAGAAGAAGGAAAATTGCAAAACAGCCTCCATACAGGTATAGATTAGTAATTCAACAATGCAAATAATTTTATTTTGAAAATATACATTTAGTATTTTTTTACGATATCTAGACTCACAAAGGTCTGTTTATAAGTTTTCGTCCTAAATCACCATCCATTTCGATACAAATTTGTAAAAGTGCTAATTCGTACGCGAAACAGCTTCTTACTGCTCATCACAGAATCTATCTCTTTCGCACGTGTTGTCGGATGCGATAGCATGTATTTTAACCTAGCGCACAAAATAGTTCGTGCCGTCGAGGGGCACCTTAACAGCACCATTCAGAAAATGACTTCAAATGAACAACGCCATCTATCGAATATGGAGTTCAACTGTCCGAGTATCTGAATTGCGTGTTGTGATAATTTTACTTCTTGAACACTTTAAATTCATCTTACTTTTGATAGAGTGAACCGTTTGCTATGAAACAAAACTAAGTAATACTTCAAGTTACGCACAGTTTTTGTGTATAAAAGTAATTTACATTGGTTCCGTACATTTTACGTGATGCGTGCACAAATAAACAGACAAAAATTGCAAAAATGCTGGAAATGGGTTCTGTTGGTAATCCCTAAACACCCTGACTATTTTTTTTTTATATTTTCGATGTACAAAAACGACTTTTCTACAGATTTATTATTTGTATTGATGATGATGATATGGTCCTAAAACTGGAATGCCGAAGGGGATGGAAAGTCCTGTAAACCTCCATTGAAAAGGAAGGATCCTCCGACCAGACGGGTCTGGTCTGGCCAACTGCCTGACAGTTGTTGTCGGACTGTTGTATGTGTTCAAATCGCGCCGTATCACAGAGTCTGACAGGAACCTTCTAATTTGGCCAAACACTCTTCCAAAAAGTCTTTTTAACGGGTTCCTTGCTGCTTGCAAGGAGCTCGTTATTGTGTTACATAAGAGACTATTTTGCGCGCTTTAGGCTCCCATTCGGCTCGTTACGCGTGGGACCATAACTAGGCTAGCTCTGGACTGAAACTCGCGATCGAATTTAGGTGCGCGTTGAGAAGCTACGTCCTCGCATTCCGGGATGTCGTGGAGCGGCTGATTCCTCTTCGCTAAAGTAGCCTCTGCAGAGTAGGCTGCCTGTGTTGCCAAGAATGTTCTGAAAATCCAATCTTACCACAGGTAAGGAAGTCCAGGAGGTGGCGCAGGTTGAACACCTCGACGAGGCAGGTGAAGTTACTACCTGGGAAGAAATGTTACAAAAACCACGAGGCTACTCAACTTACCTAGAGTTAGCAACGAGGTGACTCCAAGAGTAACCCTGGCAGGGATAGCTTCAGGTTTGATCCAGAAGGAGATCCAGGACATGACAACGATGAGCGCCGAGGGTATGTAGGTGTGGAAAAGGTGGTAGCCCAGCCGGCGGCGCAGGTTGAAGACCACGGCTAGGCAGGTGAAGTTACCTGGGAACAGAACAATATTGTAGCTGGTTTGTTTTCTTTTTTATCCTTAATTTTTGGGTTGTCAAAGTTTTGTGGGGCCTGGTAATCTGTGTGACAGGATTTCCTAGTGCAGATACAAGTCTCCCACAAAGGATTTATTAAATAATGTTGCACTTTTATGCTAGATTGTAAGACACCTTTGTGGAAGAGAAATAAATATTTATGTTATTTTTTTTTTACACCGTAACGTGGTAAAAAAAAAACTGCTGAGTGCTGTTCAGTACATCATTTTCGCATGCCTCGACAAAAAGGTAGGGAACTGCAGTATATTTTCATGTTTAGGTTTAAAGATATTTTATTCTCAAAAAAGACACAAAGTCACTTACATACAACAATACTCAAAGTTAATAAAATAAAATAAAATTCGTCACAGACGTCTCGGCAACAATAATGATGCATTCATGCAATGCATTCAGCTTTAAGGAAGGGTGTTATTTGAGAATAAATATGCAGCTAATTGAGTTTTGAATGCATTGAATGAGCGCAACCTTTTTATACATGAGGGTATTTTGTTATTATAATTGTGCTCCTTCAAAAGTTAACATTTTTTTGCCAAACTTAGTTCTCATCTTCGGTAAAATCAGAAAACTAGCTCGGCGACTGCTACGTTGAATTTACTGGTTTTACTTTCTTAAACGATAAATTAGTCTGTATGCTTTTGTTGAGTGCCTTATGAATAAAAATACATGTATTGTAAATATATAACTGTCTAATGTTCATTATTTTGGTTTCTTCGTGAATTTTGCTCGTTGATGTCAAATATGGGTAGTTAAAAATCATTTTTATTAATTTGTTTTGTGCAACTTGAAGACTTGCTAGCTTCGTCTTGGCCGCACTGCCCCAAACTTCAATCAGATATAGTAGGTGTGGTTTTACTAAGGCATTATATATGGTGTGACGTAGTCTATGTGGAATACATCGAACTATGTTTCGGAGGGAGCCAAGTAGAGACGTAAGCTTTGTTTTTTAGGGTTCCGTACCCAAAGGGTAAAAACGGGACCCTATTACTAAGACTCCGCGGTCCGTCTGTCTGTCTGTCTGTCTGTCTGTCTGTCTGTCTGTCTGTCTGTCTGTCTGTCACCAGGCTGTATCTCATGAACCGTGATAGCTAGACAGTTGAAATTTTCACAGATGATGTATTTCTGTTGCCGCTATAACAACAAATACTAAAAACAGAATAAAATTAATAGTTAAGGGGGGCTCCCATACAAAATACGTGATTTTTTTGCCATATTTTGCGATAATGGTACGGAACCCTCCGTGCGCGAGTCCGACTCGCACTTAGCCGGTTTTTTTTATATGATCCATGTGAATAGTCCATGACAGAGAGCTATCAATTCTCAACCCAAGGTATTTCTCACAAGTTTTTAGCTGTAAGGACACATTGTTGATTACTAATGGATTATGTGGAGGTATTATTTTATTTTTTGCCTTGAACAAGATATAGCATGTTTTAGAAATATTAATCGTTAGTAAATTATATAAAAAAGGGGGTTTAAATCATCTTGAGCCTGCGAAACCAAATCATGAATGGAAGATCCGAAATAAAACAAGCAAGTATCATCTGCGTATAAAGTAAGATGGCCGTGTAGTGTAATTTCCTGAATATTATTTATGTAGATTAAAAAGAGCGGGGGCCCCAAAATTTATCCCTGGGGAACGCCACACGTTATAGGTAATGTACCACTTTGATAATTATTATCCGTTCTAACTAACTGCGACCTGTTTTTTAGATAGGATTCAAACATTTTTAAGGCACTATCGGTAACATTGATGGTTTCTAGCTTTTTAAGTAGCAGTTCATGACTAACGGTGTCGAATGCTTTTTTGAGATCAATAAAGATGCCAAGGACTATGTCTTTTTTATCTACATTTTGCTTAATTTTAGTAACGAGGTCGACTGTAGCTGTTAGTGTGCTAGTTTTTGGTCTAAACCCGTATTGTCTGTCTGAAAGAAAGTTAATAGAAGTTAAATGTTGTTCTAAACGTTTGTGTATGATTTTTTCTTCTATTTTTGACAATACAGGCAACACTGAAATAGGTCGGTAGTTACCTGGGTCCATCTTTGAACCTGATTTGTGAATTGGAGTTACCTTCGCCATCTTCAGGGTATCGGGAAAATTACCTTCAGCTAGTAGTTTGTTGAAGCATTTGCTGAGGTTGTTCGCTATTATATTTTGTATGCATTTTATTGCTTTAGTAGTGATTCCATCTAATCCAGTACTACAGTTAGGGTCAAGATTTGATATGATTTTTGTAATTACATTTGCAGAGCACGGATCAAGAGTTGATAACACTGGGGAGCTTTCGGGGGGTGATTTTGGTAAAGCATGTGTATGATCGTCATGAAATGATCTAGGCATTTCATTCGCTAAAAGAGGACCTATAGTGGCAAAGTACTCGTTGAAAAATTGGCAAATTTTGGTTGGGTTTGTAATGTGTTCGGAATCGATCGATAGTTTTGAAGGAGCACAACTTTGTTTAATTTTATTGTTCGCTAGAATGTTTACCACATGCCACATTTTCTTAGGCATATTAATACAGTTACTAATTTTTTATAGTAGAAAATATTCTTTGTATCCTGTATGTGCTTGGCAACATGTTTTCTTTGTGATAAATTCTGCTTGCAGGCTAGTGTTATTCGAATTCTTCTTTAGTTCTGTCCACAATACGTTTCTTCGGTTGATATCATCAATTATGCTTCTATTTATCCAGTCGTTTTGGAGTAGGTTCAGAATTTTGGTCTTTGTTGTTTTACTTTTATCAATTACTGATTTTATTTTGTTTTCTAGTAGTGTGTAGTCATCATCTAATTATTCAAGGTTTGTTGTTTCAAGCATAATATCATGTCATTTCGTGAAATCAATTGATTCGTATTGGGTCCGATTTTTTTCATCTACCAATCCTAGTGATCTTACCAATCAATTCAATCAATCTGCCTAGCCTTTTCCCAACTATGTTGGGGTCGGCTTCCAGTCTAACCAGATTCAGCTGAGTACCAGTGTTCTACATAGAGCGACTGCCTATCTGACCCGCACAACCCAGTAACTTGGTAACACGATACCTCTTGGCTAGACTGATGTCAGAGATCTCAGGCTTCTGACTACCCGTAACGACTCTCAAAGATCTTCAAATGACAGCCGGGACCAACGGCTTAACGTGCTTTCCCAGGCACGGAGGAAACTCGGTATATTGAAATGGTCACCCATCCACGGACCAACCTCGTCAAGCGCTGCTTAACCTTGAAGAACGACCCGTGCGGCTGTTATTATTTAGGCACGAGCACCAATCAATTAACTCGTGTTTAATTAAATAAAATGAAAACTCCATTTTAAAAACGTCTTCGCGTATTGTGAAGTGCCCTTGTCCATGATTGGCCTAAGGTATTTTTGTCACCAGTGTCAATTCTATATTTCGTTGAAAAATCTTACCTGTAGAGTACTCAATAGTACAGTCAGACGTATAGTTGTTGGAGATGTCAAGCTGCGGCAGTTCGATTTCCGGGTTGACCACCAGCGGGTCCGTCACGTTCCAGATGAACACCAGGTCGTGGACCGTGTGCGATACTGGAAAATATACATGTATGTTTATGACAATGTGGTAAAACTAGTGTCATATTATATTAGGTATATAACTTCTCGCAAAACTATGATACGCCCATATTATGATTTCAAGGCACTCAGAAAAAGGTTTGCTAATTCATTCAATGTATATATAGTACCTTTTTTTTTTTTTTTTTTTGCGTGGAGAAATGCTCATGCATACTGCACTACCACGGGGAGATAGTGCAGTTATGTGGGACTCTATCCCACTAAAACTCCACGGTGTCCTCCTGTGCCGCTTATGGCGGGAACACGGGCACGCGTTAGCACTCACCGCGAACCCGCCGCGGCTGTCCGTCACCGGACCCTCCTCGGGGGAGTAACCCCCATCACCGGCGTAGCAGAACACACTGTACGCCGTGACCACCCTAGTGACCAAATCAGCACATGGATACCAGACGACCCCGTGTATGGCACCCTTGGTCCCCCTGTGACGGATCAAGGTCAATGGCCCCGTCACTTACCATTTTGCGGCCGCAGAGGATAGGGAGAGCGGCTAACGCTATACCGACACTCCTCTTCCCCTGCGGCCCCACCGCGTCCGCCATCAGACGGTGGCGACCCCGTCTAGGCCGCGGAAGGTAGGGAGAGCGGCGCACCGCAATACCGGCACTCCTCTCCCGCCGCGGCCTCCAACCCTCAGCCGCGATATCGTATGGGACCTGGGATGCTCCATACGACATCGCGGCCCGCCTCAGTTGCGATGTCGCCTGTTACCAAACGACATCGCAACCTACTAGTTGGCCGCTACGTCGTCGGCTTAATCGGCAAAAGCCCTGACGAGCGGCCCCTCCTCGGGTTCCTCTTCGCTTCACCGTGGGTGGCCAAGCCACGGTTACTGAGCCCCCCCGCCTCGACAATGCGGGAACCCACCGGGGGGGGCATATATAGTACCTACGATTAGGATTTTTTGTTAAAATTAGTGTTGAAACATGGAAGTTTCGACGCTCATAACTTTCAATTATTTCTTTTTTTTTTTTACTTTTTTGTTTCCATACAGGGCTAGATAATGATGAGACAAATTGATATCATGTTTATTTTGAACGTACATCGTCGGAGTAATCGGTAGACTACGTTTGAATGGAAGAATTTTCGACTAGTGTAACCTTAAGTGGAAATGCGGCAGACATCCGACTGAATTTCTTAAGAAAAAGTCATAATTTGAGGTTTGGCTCTCACCTATTTCCTCCTCCATTATTAGATCAATTTAATAGATACCCGATGTTTTCCTTTTTTCATTTATAAAAAAAATATACCCAAAAATATGGCGCCCAAAAGCAGCTATTTTTTTTTATTTAAATGTGGCCAGTAACACTCAAGATTAACGTAAGAATTATCAAAATCGGCCCCCGCGTTTGGTCTCTAGAAGGCCAGATAGAAAAAAAAACAAACATAGACTGCTAAACACATTACCCTTCTTTGCGTCGCGCAGTCGGGTAAAATCTATCATAATTCGACCTGAAGTCCTGAATCAACAACTTCGTACAGTAGACACAGAAAGCTTTTGTTCAGCATTGACATACTTACAAAAAATTATTTACAGTTCCGTATTCATCCTCCATGTTTCACCTCTGTGTTAACTTTTATGCTAGACTGGACAAGGGTTAAAAATAAAACAAACAGTTACTTACAACTTTCTATCATCATGGAGCAGCTCTGCGTATCGTGTGGATATGACTCGAACTTCATGGCGCACGATAACACCAGGGTCAATCTGTAAATCAAAATTGCGCGCCTCATAGAGATGTCAGCAGAAACTGACGGGATCCGCTAGGGCCGATGCCTGTCTGGGTCATGTACAAATTCGAATGAAAGTTACCGCGGCCCTGGCAAAAACAACTGAAGGAACAGGGTTGGGTTTTAGTCAGTAAAAGTCTGACTCACCGTCCCGCTTCATAGAGAGAAGTCATTAGATGAACTCCAACACAAAAAAAAAAAACGAATTAGAACTTCATATTTTTCAATCAATCAATGAATATCTTTATTCTAGATCATACCAGTGTGTGACCAGTTATGTCCCGCCCTTCGGGCATACAATAGTTACAAGATTTTTTTTTTGCAGTTGTTTTTAAAAACCTTGATGGCAATAGTATGCTGTATGACATTATCTAATATATTAAAATAAGTCGGGTTTTTTCCTGACGATATAACTCCAGAACGCACGAACCGATTTCGATGGTTTTGCATTCGTTGGAAAGGTCTCGGGCTCCGTGAGGTTTATAGGTAGGGTAGGGTAGGGTAGGGTAGGGTAGGGTAGGGTAGAGTAGGGTAGGGTATGGTAGTGTAGGGTAGGGTAGTGTAGGGTAGGGTAGGGTAGTGTAGGGTCGGGTAGGGTAGGGTATTGTAGGGTAGGGTAGGGTAGATAAATGTTTGGTCTTTTTATGTTAAAACAAAGTTTGCCGGGTCACCTAGTGTTAATCATAAAAAATTACTTACTTGGACATGTAAAGCAGCGTCTTATCATGGTACAGCCACAGATAGTGGTTCGGTATGCTCATCTCATGGAAGGTGACTTTCTTCGCGTTCTTGAAAAAGCAGTCAGGCCTCCAGATCTTATTCAGCCAGTCCACGTCGAGGATCCGGTACTCTTCGTGCATGTTCTCAGGGAGACGCAGTCGAGGGTCCCGCCAGGATTGGGCCAGGAATATGTCGGCTACGTACGTCTGGAATTGCCAAAGGCATGCATTGATTAGATCTGAGGACTGCGGCTTATTTTGCTTGAGTTTCCTATCCTATTGTTGTATGAGGTTGGTGACGTGGAAGGTTGGTAGGCCTCTGATATGGGGCGCAAACTGTCACATCCAACTCATGTTGGTTTCTGGCTCTACTGCTGCTGCTGCTGAGGCCCTCAAGTGACGCTAATCATCATCATCAACAGCCTATTAGTGTTCCCGCTGCTGGGACACAGGCATCCTCTTTGTGAGAGATGGAATGGGCATTAATCCACCACGCAGGCCCAGTGCTGGTTGGTGGATGTCACATGTCTTCGAATTCACACACACACACACATTTTTGTGAGCATTGGTGATGAAAATAATTTACATAAAGTAAAGCGCCTGCCTGGGTTCGAACCCACGACTTACAACTTATAAGTCGCAGCCGTTACCACTGGGCTACCAGTGCTAATACCGTAATTTTACTGATATTTACAGTTTTGAATCGTTTTGGGCCCCATAGAACGACTTGGGCCTCGTGAATGACCCATGTCATGACCCCTCTTTTTCATGGATATTTCACGCAGACTGATCGCTACTTTACGTGAACAGGCTAGATAAAGTATTAACATTTTCATATAACATGGCTAGACAGAAACCAATATCTACCCCAAAAACAACCAAACTTGCCACTTATTTTAGCTTGTTTTATCCTCCAAACGCTATGAACATTCCTTACCATACTCTCCTCGTTGATGGAATCCAGAGACAGTACAGTGACATGGAAGTAGACGATGGTGGGCTGACCCTGCAGCTTGGGGGCTCGGTTCTTGTCGTAGAACTTCGCCTTCTCCGGCAGGATATCACGTAATGATAAACTGGATTCACCTTTCAGCTCTATCTCTTGGTAGGAGGCGTTTGTTCTGGAAAAGTTTAATTTATAATTTGTTCTGTGCCGTTTGTGATTCTGGGGGATCGTTACCTAACTTTTAAAAAAAGGTTGAAAACAGGAACGGGATAGAAACAATTGAATAGTTTTGCTAGCTACTTGCTTGCTTGACATAATGTTGGGGTGGGTATCCAATCCACTCCTGGGACGCGGTGGTATTCCTGGGACGCGGTGGTATCCTTCTGCGAGACGACTGTTTCGCAGGAGGCTACGGAGAGGGAGAGGGAGATTTCATCTGCTAACCCGATCCGCAGCAGACGCGCCGGGCGTCGGCGGACGGCGGACAGCGCCCTCTTCCAGCCCCCCTAAATGGGTCCAGGGGCGGCGGACTCGGGGACGTCCGTCGCCCCCCACACATCAGGACCCGAGGTGGCGGCGCGTAGTGTTCCACGCGCGCCCCTCTTAGACGTCGCGGGGGGAGTCAAACACCTCACTCCCCCTCCAACCCAAGACCGTGGCCCGCACAGGCGGGCCGGCACTAGCCGGGGGGACAGACCCCTCCACCCCCCAGGGCGGAGGACCTCCGATTAGGATTTTCACTAGGTTCGAATCAAGGGCGTTAAATCCATAACTGTACCAATATTTTTAACCCCCGATGGAAAAGGAGGGGTGTTATAAGTTTGACGTGTGTACCTGTGAGTTTGTATATTTGTGTATCTGTCTGTGGCATCATAGCTCCTAAATGGATGAACCGATTTTGATTTCGTTTTTTGTTGTTGTTTGAAATGTGATTTTATCGAGAGTTCTTAGCTATGTTTGATGAAAATCAAACGAAGCTGCAGTCTCTCAAACGGTGCCAAATTGACTACCGGTACATCGTAGTGTTTAAGTGTTTATACAAAAACGCCACCATGTCAGTTCGACTTCAGGATCAGACCTCGGAACCCGTCCTTCTGCAGCGAGGTGTGAGACAGGGAGACGTCATATCTCCGAAGCTTTTTACCGCTGCACTGGACGATGTCTTCAAGGTTCTGGACTGGAGAGGGCTAGGCATCAACGTCAATGGCGAGTACATCACTCACCTTCGGTTTGCCGACGATATAGTGGTTATGGCTCAGACCATGGAGGAACTCATTACAATGCTCGATGATCACAGAGAGCTTCCGAAAGAGTGGGTCTTAGGATGAACATGGACAAAACCAAGGTGATGTTGAATGCCCATGTTACTCGTACACCCACTCCTATCAAGGTTGGAGACTCTGCTCTCGAAGTTGTGGGCGACGGGGTTGTGTTTCGAAGCGTGTCTACTAATAAAATATTATGTAGCATGAAATAAAAATGTGTCGGAGGTTTATTAAATTTTACTTGTGTTCACTTCGTTTAAATACTTACAGAAAACTGACTGCAGCTTGAACTCTGCCTGCGTCACTTGTTTTTATAATAGTCAGTAGAAAAGTCACTAAAACACTCGCTTCCAACTTCATCTTGAATAGTTCACTACACCACAATTCACTTTAGTCCACTAATCAATTTGAGCATCATTTTTGTTTGAGATAGTAATTTTTATTGGATAAGTTTATAAATAATGTATTCTTCATTCTTTGAAATAACCAACGTCTGAACTCAACTGCAGCCTTATTGCGTTAGTTAATTCAGCAAGGTAAACGGTTTGACCCCATCAAAGAGTTCGACAGATACTCTATAAATAATTAGGTACCTATTGCCAAAAGTTTTTGGACTCTTTCGAAAAGAGTATCTTCACCGATGAATGCGTTCAATATTTATTGGCAATTACTAATTATTTAAAGATAATTTGTCATACTCTCTCATGGGGTCAAACCCTTTGCCTTGCAGAATTCACTTAGGTACGCAATTAGACTAATGGTGTTTTCTAGAATAAGATGGTGAGTTTTCCCCGATTTCTGAATTGAACATTCAAAGTTGGAAACTTTCAAACACTACAACTTGAACATGAGAACTGGCCTAACTTTAGTATTAGAGTTTAAGAAATTGAAATTCGTAATTCAGAAACCGGGGGTGTGGTATGTCGCCTAAAAATAGCCTGCTTATTCACCAAAGGCATCGCATTGGGAAATGCGGGCATACCTGTAATAATGCTGAGGTATGCTATAGTATTATATTATCTGTGGCTGAGGCAAAATATCTGATCTATTCAATTTGCCTTCTATTCCGTTATAACTAAAGATTAAAACTAGTTGTATTTCTTCCTGATTTCAAGTCAATATCCATTCACTTAAGGCGCAGATAGCCCTCAATAAAAAAAATATATAAAATGAGAATCACGTCTAAACAGCTAACTAGTCGTATTTTTTTTTAATGTTTATTAGATACATTAGACAATGTTCTTAATAATTTGATCTACGAAAATTTTGAGTTTATTCGTATATCATAGTGTAATTAATTTGTAAAGATATGTCTAACACGGACAAAAAAACGACAATCGCACCAAAACCGCCGGGCGCATTATAATGAAATTTTCACCATGACAAAGACAACTTAAATATCTACATTTTTATCTGAGGTTTTTTTTTTAAGTCATAGATTAATAAGGAAAGTACAAAAAACTACTGAATTTTGGGTCGCGCAAGTGTGAAACGAGTACGCGTTTTGTTCCCTCAAGGTCGTTGGCGTTAGTCGTCGTCTTAAGAATACGAGACTACTGTACACAACCTCGCTTGGAGGCTTAAACCCGCCCTTGATGTTATAAACTAAACAACATTGTCGTGTTATTTTTATTATAATTGAAGACTTACGGCTGTCAGTACAAGTGTAATCCATTTACAAGGGCTGCAGGTGTCAACTATTTCATAGATAGCTATTTTTATACCCTTTCTATTTAATAAACATGTCTGTCTTCGCATGCGGAGATCATAGACTATGAAATAGTCAGTCAGCATAGTAGTATTATCAAAATAAATAAGCAAAACTTCGAGAGGCTGTCTCGTTTCGGACTAAGCACCCTACATCATCGCAGACGCATGCTGGACTTGCTGATTCTTCAGAAAATTGTGCGGAGTCCCACGTCAAGCGGCGGACTTTTGGAACGTATCGCGATATCAATCAATCTGCCTAACCTTTTCCCAACTACATTGGGGTCGGATTCAGCTGAGTAGGTACCAGTGTTTTACATGGAGCGACTGCCTATCTGACCTCCACAACCCAGTAACTGGGTAACACGGTACCCCTTGGCAAGACTGGTGTCAGATCTCTGGCTTCTGACTACCCGTAACGACTGTCAAAGATCTTCAAATGACAGCCGGGACCAACGACTTAACGTGCTTTCCGTGGCACGGGGGCAACCCGTTATGTTGAAATAGTCACCCATCCACGGACCGACCTCGTCAAGCGTTGCTTAACTTTGATGATCGACCATTGCGGCTGTTATTATTTAGCCACGAGCTGCGTGCGTTCCTAAAATAAATGCGCGGTGAAAATGTAGCAACTTGTTTAGTATCCCTCGATACAAATCGAATCTCGGGTTGAATTCCCCAATAGTATCACGGGGTCTCATTGCTAAGAAAGAATATTTGGTTCAAATAAATCTCACTAGATGACGCGACATGTACACACAATTCAATAGAATTGTATGTAAAATTAACATTATCTGGAATTGAACATAAACATTGTATGTTCTTGTTTAATTAACTCTCCTAAGTACAAAATTATGGTTTATTGGGCTCTTAATTCACATTTCAAAGATTATTTGAACGGATCATTTAAAATTGATGCCATAGATGGCGCATTTTTAAATTTCTGAGGCATTAAACTCGATTGTTAAAATTTGCATTTTAAAACATATTGGTGCAAAAAAACTGTAACAACGTGCAAAAAAATAGTATAAAACGAACCTTCACTGTATTTAAAGACAAAAATATTCACGAACCTCGTAAACCCTTTTACTTGCAAGGCGCTGCTAACATCATCTATTGCCGTGAAACGGGATCGAACGCGATTGATGTACTCACAAAAATAACAAGATTAAGCAGATGAAAAACGCTAGTTATGTCGGCACGGTTTTTTTGTATGGGATGAGGCATCTGTATGCTAGTATTATATTATCTGTGCCAATAGCAAGGCTGCCTGCAACATATTTTATAATGCTCGGTAATGGTGTGAGCTTTTAGACCTAGACATTTTTCATGACCGTCCCACTCGGCTCAAACGAAAGTTATTGGAAAAGAAAGCAAAAAGAAAAAAAAAATAGTAAAAATATTATTATTATTATTTTAAATCTCATCAATTTTGACATCTATTTATATTATATTGTAATTTTGCCTATTATTCATTCATCCTCTGTGTAAATTAGATTTTTTATTGAATTATTGTATTATGTGAGATTATTTTTGTGAATGTTGTGCACGTCTGTTATTGACATGAATACCAGTATAAGACCTCATGAAATTTAATAAGTCCATTTTCGTGTTTGTGTTGTTGATGTGCCTTAAATAAATAAAAAACTAAGCAGACGTGATGACCTATCCTTATTTTATTAAGACAGTAATCTACCCTACCCTTGACCCGTATCTTATTTAATCCTAAGTTGGTCAGTGGGTCGTTTAGTAATAATAATCCTGCCCGACCGAATTTCAGTCACGGTGGCCGATCTTTCGAATTTCAGACGCTTGTCGCACGAGAATCGAGAATCACGGGTAGTCGATACGAAGGCACGGGTTATGCAGCCGAACTATTTGATTCGCCTTCCAAGGGGCCATAATCGAGATTGTTACGGAGTATAATGTTAGGTGTAAAAGAGTGATTTATCAAAGATTTCTGGAACAATTGATTGCATTTCTCTGCTTGATCTTACCTCAAATAGGTACACAGGCGATATTATAGTGCATAAGAGTCCGACAGGTCCATTTCCTATATTACTAATATTTCGTCTTCTTTTTAAGGGGGCGTCCATAAATTACGTGAGGTGTTTTTTAAATTTTCTGTATGGTGAGATGTCGTGAGATTTTATTCAACCCCATCCCCCAACCTCACGTGAGTATTTTCAATATGTGGGTTTCTTACGTAAACGCGTTGGATTGTTATTGTAAAAAGAAAAAAAAAATGCTGTGGTGGTTTGACAGTCAATAAGATGTATAACGTCGAAGTATGAATGACATTATTTTCTTTCGAACCAATTAGTGAATGATTTTAATCATATTACGATTACGCTTAAGATTAAATCTTAAGCATGTACAATCTGGATTAAATGTTTTTTTTTTTATTTTTTCAGTCAGAAAAAAAATTTCGTGATATTTGCTGAGACCCCCCCTCTCTCCAACGTAAGATTAGATGAGATTTGACTTGACCCCCTCCCCCCCCATTAAACATCTCACGTAATTTATGGACCGACCTCAAAAAAAAGGAGGAGGTTCTCAATTCGTCGGTGTCTCCTATTTTTATGTACCTACGTTCCCCGATTACTCAAAGACGCCTGAACCTATTTGAAACATATTGTTTTGTTTGAAAGGGTATACTTCCCAGGTTGTCCCATAGTCATCAGGTAGGATATGATGATGGGATCCTAAATGTAGGGAAATCCTCAAATATTATTGGCATACGTATAGCGATTTTGGTGTTTCATCGACAATGCAATCATTTGCACTCAGAAAGTATCATTTGGTGAAGTGGAACTGATGAAGAAGACCACAGATGGCCACTGGAATCCCCTAATGCTAAGTATGTCACGGGTATGAGATATAAAGAAAATACTTATAAATAAGTGGTACCTACTGATAAAAAAGGTACCATCGAACTGATCTGATGATGAAGTCGGAAGGTAGGCACTGGAACTCCGAAATAAAACAATGTATCCTATTCTTGTTTGGGCTTATTGGCATCATCATGAGATTTACTTTGGCTATAAATGATTTTCATGGTAATAGGCAGTACATATGCCTACCTTCCAAAACTAAAAAGAGATAAATAAAAAACTTTTTAACCAAAACAAAACACTACACTACTAAAAAGCAAAACATAACTTTCTTTTGCGAAGTCGGTGTCTTTGGTAACTATTGTTTCCGTTTTCGACACCGAGTTGCTTGAGAGCAGTGGTGGCCCAGTGGTATCGGCCACAACTTACAAGGTGTAGGTCGTGGGTACGAACCCAGGCAGGTGCTTAACTCTGTGTAAATTATTACATCACCACTGCTCTCATAAATAACGGTGAAGGTAAACATCGTGAGGAAACCGAAACAAAAACTCGAAGACGTGACATCCACCAAACCGCACTGGACCCGCGTGGTGGATTACGCCCATCCCCTCTAACAGAGAGGAGGCCTGTGTCCCAGCAGTGGAAACATTAATAGGCCGATGATGATAATGACACCGACTTCAGAAAAGAAAATTATTTTTCGCTTTGTTGTTTATTTGTTAAAAGTATTTTTTTTATAAACCAGTGTGTAGGTAAGTATCTAAGGGAGATAAGTAGGTCATATGAGAAATTGCAATCTGGGGAAGTCTAGCCAAAATAAGACAATAAATGTGGCTATGTAAAATCAACGAGTATTTAGATAGGTACCTAGGTACCTAAGTTGAGGTCAGCATACAAACTGAAAGATACAGCCCAACATTTCACAAACACACCGGTTCAAACATACAATACCCGTCAAGAAGTCCAGGGCCTGCAGTCTCGACATAGCTAACGATCGTTACGTTAAGTAACATTCGTTAACTCTTACCACAAAATAGTAAGTATACAGAAGGGCCACTCCCGCCGTTTGGAAAATTGACAGCTAAACTTGACAGATTCACTAGGGTTGCTACTATATTGATTCCGAATAAAAAAAAAGGGTAGGTTGCCCAAGTTACAAACATAAATACATAGATTCGTCTAAACATACATCATATCATGCTTACATGCCTTAGACGGTAGACAGGGCATCAAATATCCATTTAATATCACGAACACTACAACCCTAGTGAATCTGTCAAGTTTAGCTGTCAATTTTCCAAACGGCGGGAGTGGCCCTTCTGTATACTTACTATTTTGTGGTAAGAGTTAACGAATGTTAGATAGCGTAATGATCGTTAGCTATGTCGAGACTGCAGGCCTAGGTTGCCTGGAAGAGATCGCGGTCAGCGATAAGGCCGCCCGTTGTATGTATTTTAGTTTTAAGTTTCCTTTTCTGTGTTTAAACTTGGTGTACCTACAATAAAGCATTAATAAATAAATAAATAAATAAGAAGCATAATTTTGATGCATAAGAAAAAATACAACTGACCGATGCTAACAAAACTATTCCTACCTAATTGCCATGGTACCGTCAGAATAATAATTACTACTATTGAACTTGGTAGAGAATAAACAAAAAAAACAATAAATATTAAAGCAAGATAGTACGGTATACTAAACTTAGTATTATCCAAAGCAGAAGACTGCATTGTACCTGTACCTACTTATGTGGACATATCGGTAGGGCTTCATTATCTAATGTACCACAATTCAATATAGTGTGTTGTCGGCCTCCAGTCGTGTGTGGCTAATCTATGTTATATCACTTTCAATAGGTATACGATACAATGGCGATTTTATAGATATAATAGGTACAATGGAAAATTATAATAGAATGACCTTTGAGCAAATTTTCACCTGCTCGACAATGTCCAATTACATACCAGGCCCCTCAGAAAGTATTGCGAAAAAAAGTTTTTATATATGGGAGACTGGCCAGTTATAATGTTTTTCGAAAATATGATTATTTATAAGTAAAAATAAGTAAGTTCCAATTTCAAAATTTCCCTCCACATTTTTTGCGAGTTAATTCAAAGTATTGTGTCTCACTGAAATATGGATCTGCGCCGGGAACATTTTAGAGCTATGATTTTATACGATTTCAAGTGTCGCCTGAAACCGGATGAATCGTACGATAGACTTCAAATGGCATTCATGGATGAAGGCCCTTCCAAGGCAACCGTGTATCGTTGGTATAACGAATTCAAGCGCGGTCGACCAACTTTGGGGGATGACGAAAGAAGCGGTCGCCCTTTGACGGCTGTTACCGAAGAAAACGTGCTAGCAGTGAAAAATTTAATCCAAGACAATAGGCGAATTACATATCAGGAGATTCAACACATATTGAAGATTGGATCGGGAAGCGTTCACGAGATTCTACACAGCCATCTTCGCGTGAGGAGGATAGTATCACGCTGGGTGCCGCACAACCTCACCGATGCTCAGAAGCAGGCCCGGGTGGAATGGTGCCGTGATATGCTTAACAAATTTGAAGCAGGCTCGTCTCGGCGTGTTTACGACATCGTTACAGGTGATGAGTCCTGGATTTATCAATACGACCCAGAAACCAAGCGCCAGTCGACTGTTTGGGTGTTTCAAAATGAGCCAACGCCTACCAAAGTGAAGCGATCTAGAAGCGGGGGTAAGATTATGATCGCTAGCTTTTTTAATTTGGCACTTGGTATCAATTCCCTTACGGGATCAAAGAAGCATTAATGCCGAATGGTATACTACCAAATGTTTGCCAGAAGTTTTCTCTGTTATAAGCAACAAGCGACCAAACACAGGGCTCCGCGGGCTACTGCTCCACCACGACAATGCACCTGCGCACACCGCACTCAAAACGAGGGACTTCCTGGACAGCACGCCAGTCAAACTCCTGGGTCACCCTCCTTACAGCCCTGATCTAGCACCGTGTGACTTCTTTTTATTCCCAAAAATAAAAAATCAGCTCAAAGGGATACAATTTTCGTCGCCGGAAGATGCGCTGGCTGCGTTCGAGCAGGCTGTAAACGAGGTGTCTGCGGCGGACTGGAAAAAGTGTTTTGAAAACTGGTTTAGGCGCATGAATCTTTGTATAGAGGCTGGTGGAAAGTACTTTGAAAAGATTTAATAAAAATATATGTACGTATAGAACAATTTTTTTTAGTTTCGCAAAACTTTCTGAGTGTCCCACGTATTTTCGTACCACTTGCTCAAAAAAGTGACATTCTATGCCACAAAAAGCGAACATAACAATAGTCATTTTTAATCTGTTAAAAACAGGGAAAGAAAATTGTACTGAATTTCATTCATCCTCTAGGGGGAGAATGTGATTTAAATTTGGAATACTTACCGAAATTTATACTGAACTACATCTGTGTTTACACCATTGAGTTTATATATAAAGCATTATATATCTTTTTGAAAAAGGAATACGCATTTATTATGCAGTTATGATTATTAAATAAAATTACGAAAACCGACGAGGCCGTATGAGCTTGATGCCTTTGCTTTTCCGACAAAAAAATATTAGTCTAGGAATTTGACGCGTTTTTGTTTTCTTCAAATACATAAACGTAAAGTTTATTTTAATTTATTTTTATATGTCATTATTTTAAATAAATGCTTATATCATATTATTATTGTGTTATTTTTTTCGCAAATGGTACGAAAAGTAGAGTATTTTCCTCGGTGATAAAGCTGTCTTAGTCTTGGGTGAACTTAAATCCCTCGCTACACTCAGGACTCGTCTTAAATCCCTCGCTTCGCTCGTGATTTAAGTTTTTAACACCCTCGCTACGCTCGGGAGTAAACCTCGAGTTCTTCGTTACGCTCGCGATTTAAATCTACACCCGCGACAGAAGACACTGCTTTATCCCCTTGGTTAATAATCTACTATTATCATGCAGTCTCAATAAAGTAAAGCATTATCTCCTAAGGGAGGTAAAGCTATGTGAAACTCCCAAGGGAGTAAAGTGATTTGAATTTGGAACATCAAATTCGTGTGGAAACTCGTGGAAAACTCTAAGTAAAAAAAATACCAAGAGGTTTTGTTCGAAAATCGAACTGGCCACCAAAAGCAGAACTTAAAAAAATAAAAAGAAGAAAGGACACGAAAACACAAGTTTCTACACCTTTTGAGTAGGTACTGATAAAATCCACCACAACTTCCATAATTGTATCGAACAAAAATGTTAATCTATCCGTAACTGGACTATATGTCCAACATCAATATTAACTTATGATTTATATTATTTAACCCTGGCTTTTTATTATCTCGCAGAAAGTGTGGCAAGTAGAGAATATTCCTCTGGGATAAAGCCTGTCTTCGTCTTGGGCAGCTTGAATAATGCCTTAGTCCTGACTAAGGCATTATTTTTCAAAAATCCAATGATGCAGTTTAGGTTTTCATCAAAATCGGCGTCGTGACTCGATTAAGGTTTTTAGCTAGTTCTCATAGTTTCGGAAAGGCCATCTACGCCCACTTGAAAAACTCATCCTGTATAGAAACCTGAAAGCCCAAGACAGGGTTTTAGGTTTCCATGTAGCAACGATTCATTAAAGGTTTTGTTTTGTTACCAACCCGTAGCAGTTGGCGTTCTGTAGTTTCTACCTACCCCATGGGAAAAAGGCGTGAGTTTATTTATGTATGTATGTAACCAACCATATCAAGCTAAGTTGGTTGTCACCTTTCTCGAAGATTACTCTGGATTTTTAGGGATCTATACCCAAAGGGTTAAAACGGGACCCTATTACTAAGACTCCGCAGTCCGTCCGTCTGTCTGTCTGTCACCAGGATGTATCTCATGAACCGTGATAGCTAGACTGTTGAAATTCACAGATGAGGTATTTCTGTTGCCGCTATAACAACAAATACTAAAAATAGAATAAAATAAATATTAAAGTGGGGCTCCCATACAACAAACGTGATTTTTTAGCCGTTTTTTGTGATTATGGTACGGAACCCTTCGTGCGCGAGTCCGACTCGCACTTAGCCGGTTTATTTTAATTATTATTATTCAGAGTTGAGTATTTTTTCAACTTTAGCCTGAAAACCTGTTAAACTTTGCCATTAAAGTAGTGTTTGACACGTTCATAACTCCTAATACTCAATTCGGAAACCGGTCCCTAAAGTGGTCTTTTTGGGGTGTTTTCATTTGTATGAAGTTTAAGACGATGACAGTCGCTAACGACCTTGAGGGAACAAAACGCGCACTCGTTTCACACCTACAGTTTTTTATACTTTCCATAGTATACGAAAACTTAAAAAAAATAACCTTGGATCAAAATGTAGATAATTATTATATTATTATTATTATTTTGCCTTTGAGATAGTGACAATATCATTAAAATGTGCCTGGCGGTTTTGGTGCGATTGTCGATATTTGGTCCATGTTAGACATTACTTTATACTATGACGAATAAAACTCAAAATTTTCTAGATCAAATTATTAAGAAAATAGTCTAATGGAACATATATTTTTACAAAAAAATACAATTAGCCGTTTAGAAGTAAT
The DNA here is from genome assembly GCA_949775005.1 of Orthosia gothica. Classification (NCBI taxonomy): domain Eukaryota; kingdom Metazoa; phylum Arthropoda; class Insecta; order Lepidoptera; family Noctuidae; genus Orthosia; species Orthosia gothica. The sequence continues at coordinate 8,017,376 of OX459060.1, read as the reverse complement.
TCTCATTATACAATTAGCTACTGAGGGGTATCTGCACCTTAATGGGTTCGCAGTCGCACAGCATAGCTCTTTGTAAGAGTTGTAAGAATTTTCTTTGCTTAAAATAAAAGTGTTCCAGTAAACAGCGTATAAAGCGGTTTAAAGAGGATAAGGCAGGCGGAGGTAACCTAATTCGTCGCTAATCCTTATGTCTGCATCCTTGACTTCACAATGAAATATAGGTTACCAACGCCCTAAGAAATCCCACGTTCAGAAGTGGGATGCAAAAGTCTGATGACATGATCAAAAGATGAAACCATCAAGGCAAAAAATCTATTTTAAGATATAACTAGACAGTATGTCAACACACAACACTATTTTAATCAAATTAATCACTATTTATACCGACTTTTGTAGTCGGTCTAATATATGTACTTTACAGTTTTAATTTTTACACAAAATTAATAATTTCCATTTTTGTTATTCACTTTAAAACTATTCACTGTCACAAGAAAGTTTTCGACCGAAATTTTTGAATATTGTTTACACCAATGTTAGTCATTTTTTCACTAAGTCGAGCGAACGCGACTGCTTTCAGCAGTATCGAAGCCAATTTTGCTGAAGTGAAAAAAGTAGTTAGACTGTGGTTTCGTTGAGAGCGGGTAGCGGAAAACGGTTATACCTTTCAAACCGACGAGGAACAGTAATCAAAGATACCATCCACATTGTGTAGACTATAATGGAAAACAAGTAAGATAACTTAAGTTTAGAAAACACAAAAAAGCAATAAGGAATCTGGAGGAAGGGTGGCGACGAAAATCAGAAGGCAACAATGATCCAATTGAATGCCTCAGCTCAAAGATTCTCAACAAATTATCATTATAAAATAAACTTAATTTAAACTAAAATGAAGTTGATATTTATTTGGGAATAGGAAGTTGCATAGAACATGGTATACACGGTGGAACGAAGACTTGGTGAAAGCCGCGGAAATCCACTGGATGCGAGGAGCTCAGGACTGATCATGCGAGCAACTTCTGCTTTTCGTGATAATCAAGACCTTATTGATATGCCCAAGTGGTAGAAGTCCATTAATATGTAGATCCCGCTATAAGGAATAGCAGAATCTCGTCAACATACCAGCAGGCTATGTCCGGTTTTCATAACAGGATTAGTGTCCGCGGCCGAGTCAAACGGAGACGGCCTTGCGCCACTTGTTGCTATTGACCAACTACCCTCACTTTATTGATGGCGATCGATTCTTTATCAACATGGAGAAGTGTAGGTTTTTGATGTTGATGTGGGTAATATTTTTCGGTGTTTTCTGTTTCATGGTTCATTATTGGAAGCAGCAAGATATTATTGCCACCGATCAAACAATTTTGTGTTAACACGTTACGGGCAGGAACTAACAACGGGTGTGTCATAATCTACATGATTATTACTGTCAGTTTTGCATTATTTCAAATTAATTCACAATTAAACAAATATTGCAGATGTAATTTAATCTATGACTTGCTTTAATTACATCTGTATGTTAGACTCCAAGACCGAAATAGCTCGTAAACGAAAAAATTTTCGGCCTTCGGTGGCTAATTTATACGAGCTTTTTAACTAATATATGGGGGCAAAACCAAAATCCAGAGTGCAACGGCAAAAATTTGCCTACTTTTCGTTATGGTTATCGTTTTCAAGACTTTCGGGTTCGGTAATAACGTATATGGTGTCAAAACCGAAATCCAAGATGGAGCCAACGAAAATTGGCAACCTTTCGTCATGGGTTTCATGGTTTTCTATCAATTATAGTTTAAAGAAAGCCCGAAAACCATGCATTGATCCTCTTGATGAAATATTGGCAAATTACAGCATGAAAACGACACGACACCCATGACGAAAGTTATCAACTTTTGTCGGCCCCATCTTGGATTTTGACTTTGACCCCATATTCGTTATAAGCGGCCCCAAAATCCATGAAAATAACAATGAAGAAAAATATGCAATTCTCGTCGGCGCCCTTTCGTCTGTCGCAAATTCGCGTTGTGATTGCATAAATTAGCCGTTATAGATATAAAGAAGCCACAATGCATTCTAAGCTATTTTTTTTTATCTTCGAGTCTTTACTAATTAATGCAACGGAAGATCGGCAAAGTATATAAAGTCAGACGTGTTTCAGCCCTTATTCCCAGTTTCTGGAACGAAACAAACGTGTTAGCTGCTATGATGGGTTGAATGGATATGCATTAGTCACTGGACTTGCATTTAATTTGTGTTGTAAATGGTTTAAAAATTAAAAGCGAATTAACTGCATATTATTATTATTTTATTAAAGACAATACATTGCTCCACTTTATATTAAAAATAACATTGTAATAACATAATTTTATGAATATTTACAGTCTGATTATGATAGTCCACTGGATATACAAATAAACTAATATTTAAAAGATTAACTAATAATCATTTTTTTTGTCTTAACGAAACAAAGCCACATTTTGTAAAGCATGGCTAGCTAAAAACTGTTTACCAGAGACAAACAGCCCATTTCTGAATTAAGAATTTGAAGTTGAGGTTTGTCACCTGCAAAACTTTCCAACTTTGACACAAGAATGGATTAAGACATTCTTTCAAATTTTTAATTCAGATACAAACCCCAAAGTTAAAAATCTCTTAAAGCACTACCAAACTATCAATGATTATTTCAAAATTCCTATAACGCCCCCTGATAATGTCATTCTAGACCACAGATTACCTCCCAATAGATACCGCTTGCCTACTGTTTTGTTTGATTTCGAGTTCACCAAAGGAGATTGCCCCATACACAGGCCCCTTATGAGGTATCGTGTCTGCGATTTCAATATTATACAAAAATAGGATTTATATTTTGTGTTATTTTCCATCTGTGGCCTTTACTTTATATGTACAGACAACAACAGAGGTTCCTTCACTTGGATATTTGTATGCACCTTATTGCATTGTAATAAGGGTTCATTTCAAGAACAGAAACATCGTTATATCTCGTGAACCCCGCAAAATAAATAAAAAATGTTTTCTAATTATGAATATAACATGTTTTTTGTACAATAAGGCCAAAGTTCCCTTACAGAATGGGCATTCTCCTTTGGCGGAAGGCACGGGTTGCGCGGGGAGTGACAAGTGCGCCGTGATTGGCTATTCAAGGTCAAGGTATCTGTAGTAGTGATGGGGACATACGCATTAAATGTCGATAAAAATATCGATATTTTTCAAACATAATGGTATTTTATGTAAACTTTCGTTGGCGGCGATTTTATAATTACTTTAATAATAATAAAAAAAAAAACGAGAAAAATATTGATTTTGGCCAAAAGTGATTTAATTTAATTATAATCCTATGTAAAAAGGGTCACACTTAGCTCTTGTTATGAGTAGAGCACTATTAGTTCAAAGTAAAAATAAACTAAATTGTAAATTTTAAAACAATCAATTTTAACAAAATTGTTTTATTTTCCTATATTCCTAATTAAATATCGATCATCTATACTTTTCGATAAGCAAAAAACGTATTTGTCTCAACATTTTTACTTCGGTGGAAAAAAGATAGCAATATAATAATTCCGTATGAGTGAAAGGGACTTTCACAAAAGACATCAACGAGCGCTACTGTAAAGTTTGCAATTTTGATTTGTTAACCATTATAACTTGACCTTTTTTAGATTGGAAAATATGGTATTACTTTGCCTACCAGTGGAATGTAATCCCATATTTATTTGAAATTGAAGGGCTGGTTGATTTTCCACAACATTTAACTGCACAATTCGTCTTTTTTCGTCGGCAAACCGTTGATAACTATTTTTTAAACAGAATTAAAACTAGAAATCGGTAGCGTCCCCACAGCTCTAATGTCTGGTCGACACTAAAGAGATCATACCGTGCACTGAGTTATATCAGCCTAAATAAACTGATGTGTGGTGCGCGTAAGTTGTCTTCTATGCGGAATCTATTGGGAGGTTATCTGTGTTCAAGACCCTTGTTTAATAGATTTAAAAACTCTTTTTCGTAAATTTATTTATATATCTAAATATAAATTTAATAATAATTCCCATTCGCTCTGATTCAAATTTATGCTATTTCTAGTGGCCAAAAATACAACATTAATAGAAATGCATATTTCTATTGGTGTCCGTTTCAATGGCGCGGCCACGGCGTTTTTTTTTAAAAATAACTATTCCAAGATTATGTAAAAATTTGTAGAAGATGATTCCCAAAACCATAAATTTGTCAAAGTTATGGTTAAAAAGTTATAAGGGTTTTAACGTGGCCGCGCCATTGAAACGCGGCGAACCGCGCGGCCACGGAGATCTTTAAAACTGAGCGTTGCAGAGACCTGAAATTTAGGTTAAATAACAGATTGAAATTGTAAAAAATTTGTAAAAATATACAAAAAATTCCTAGGTTTATATTTTAGGAGCTGTAAGACGAAAACCCCATGGCCGCGCCATTGAAACGGTGAAAAACACGTTATCGCCGATATCTCGCTGAAAAAGCATCGCAGAGGTCTGAAGTTTGTTGTAAAACCTAGATTTGAATTTGTCAAATTATGTAAAAATACACAAATAAATCCTAGGTTCATATTTTACGAGCTGTAAGACTAAAACCCCATGGCCGCGCCATTGAAACGGTGAAAAAATACATTATCATCGATATCTCGCTGAAAAAGCATCGCAGAGGTCTGAAGTTTTTTGTAAAACCTAGATTTGAATTTGTCAAATTATGTAAAAATACACAAAAAAAACCTAGGTTCATATTTTACGAGCTGTAAGACTAAAACCCCATGGCCGCGCCATTGAAACGGTGAAAAAATACATTATCACCGATATCTCGCTGAAAAAGCATCGCAGAGGTCTGAAGTTTTTTGTAAAACCTAGATTTGAATTTGTCAAAATATTTAAAAATACATAAAAAAATCCTAGGTTTATATTTCAGGATTTGTAGTACGGTAACACGTAGAAATTAGTTATGATTATCTATCGAAGAAAGTAAGGATTAGCGAGATCTCTTTTTGTAAATACGACTTATTAACATGTAGAATTACCGTTAATAGGCAAAAAGTATTTTTTTTTTCATAATATAAAGACTTTAATACGTTTTGAATGTTTCGATAGGGTGACCATGGCTTATCATTTACAGAAAACTTTCCACCTGTAAGTAGGTATTACAAATTATATTTCAAGGATTCTAAATTAAATTAAAATGAAACGTTATGATACAAAAACATATGATTTCTTCTTTAAAATCACATAAACCACTGATTGTTTACGTACACTAAGATATAGGTACTTATCATTTCTTTCAAAATCACAAAACATAGATTGTTTACTTACACTAAGATATAGGTACATACTTATCATTTCTTTCAAAATTACAAATCACAGAGTGTTTACCTGTTTACGCTAAGATATAGGTACTTATCATTTCTTTCAAAATTACAAATCACAAATTGTTTACTTACACTAAGATGTAGGTACTTATCATTTATTTCATAATCAGAAATTCACAGATTGTTTACTTACACTAAGATATAGGTACATACTTATCATTTCTTTTAAAATCACAAATCAAATGATAAGTACCTACATCTTAGTGTAAGTAAACAATTTGTGATTTGTAATTTTGAAAGAAATGATAAGTACTGTGAGGGGTAGACAGGGAGAGCTACTTGAATGAAACTCAGGAATCACTGTTCTACTTATATTTCAGCAGCAAGGTGCCTGTCCTCAGGCACCTTCTATCGAACTAATACATCAAAGCTCAGAGGAGCCTTTATATACCCGGAAAAAGTCTAGCGATGACTTCATTTAGTTTATATTCGAAATTCAGTTCCCTTTCAAGACGTTATTTGTTGCCAGTCTTAATATAGGCAAGTAGGTTGCCTTCTTAATTGGTGAGTCCTTACAGTACCTATATCTTAGCGTAAATAGGTAAACACTCTGTGATTTGTAATTTTGAAAGAAATGATAAGTACCTATATCTTAGTGTACGTAAACAATCAGTGGTTTATGTGATTTTAAAGAAGAAATTATATGTTTTTGTATCATAACGTTTCATTTTAATTTAATTTAGAATCCTTGAAATATAATTTGTAATACTTACAGGTGGAAAGTTTTCTGTAAATGATAAGCCATGGTCACCCTATCGAAACATTCAAAACGTATTAAAGTCTTTATATTATGAAAAAAAAAAACTTTTTGCCTATTAACGGTAATTCTACATGTTAATAAGTGGTATTTACAAAAAGAGATCTCGCTAATCCTTACTTTCTTCGATAGATAATCATAACTAATTTCTACGTGTTACCGTACTACAAATCCTGAAATATAAACCAAGGATTTTTTTATGTATTTTTAAATATTTTGACAAATTCAAATCTAGGTTTTACAAAAAACTTCAGACCTCTGCGATGCTTTTTCAGCGAGATATCGGTGATAATGTATTTTTTCACCGTTTCAATGGCGCGGCCATGGGGTTTTAGTCTTACAGCTCGTAAAATATAAACCTAGGATTTTTTTGTTTATTTTTACATAATTTGACAAATTCAAATCTAGGTTTTACAAAAAACTTCAGACCTCTGCGATGCTTTTTCAGCGAGATATCGGTGATAATGTATTTTTTCACCGTTTCAATGGCGCGGCCATGGGGTTTTAGTCTTACAGCTCGTAAAATATGAACCTAGGATTTTTTTGTGTATTTTTACATAATTTGACAAATTCAAATCTAGGTTTTACAAAAAACTTCAGACCTCTGCGATGCTTTTTCAGCGAGATATCGGTGATAATGTATTTTTTCACCGTTTCAATGGCGCGGCCATGGGGTTTTAGTCTTACAGCTCGTAAAATATGAACCAAGGTTTTTTTTTTGTATTTTTACATAATTTGACAAATTCAAATCTAGGTTTTACAAAAAACTTCAGACCTCTGCGATGCTTTTTCAGCGAGATATCAGTGATAATGTGTTTTTTCACCGTTTCAATGGCGCGGCCATGGAGTTTTAGTCTTACAGCTCGTAAAATATGAACCTAGGATTTATTTGTGTATTTTTACATAATTTGACAAATTCAAATCTAGGTTTTACAACAAACTTCAGACCTCTGCGATGCTTTTTCAGCGAGATATCGGCGATAACGTGTTTTTCACCGTTTCAATGGCGCGGCCATGGGGTTTTCGTCTTACAGCTCCTAAAATATAAACCTAGGAATTTTTTGTATATTTTTACAAATTTTTTACAAATTCAATCTGTTATTTAACCTAAATTTCAGGTCTCTGCAACGCTCAGTTTTAAAGATCTCCGTGGCCGCGCGGTTCGCCGCGTTTCAATGGCGCGGCCACGTTAAAACCCTTATAACTTTTTAACCATAACTTTGACAAATTTATGGTTTTGGAAATCATCTTCTACAAATTTTTACATAATCTTGGAATAGTTATTTAAAAAAAAAAACGCCGTGGCCGCGCCATTGAAACGGACACTTTCTATTGTATCAACCATATTCATCCAAATAAGTTCCAAGCCTTACCTAATATAAACATAAAGAACAGAGGGGTGACCATAAGCTCTTAGAGCAAGGTTATTTTGAGTGTGCGTAAGGGACAGATGTCTGACTTGAATACATCTGTCCCTTTTTTACAGTCGAACTATGATAGTTTTGACACGTCAGGGTACGGGCGGGACTGAGCTTTAGCTTCACAGAATTGACTAACCTGTAGAAAGAGACAAACTGAATGTGCGGTCAATACCCAGTTTGTCTTATCTGGCATTTATTTTGTGCCGTTCTTTATGTTTTAACCAAAATTGTTCTGTCCGTTTTTTAGCATGGTGAACAATAGATGTCATCGTTAGAAACACTGATCAATTAAGTTAATGACAGTATTCATAATAAAATTGTAAACTGAGCATCACCAACCTTGACATTAGCAAAATCATCAAACAAGCAAGCAACAAGCATGTAGGCAAGCGTATTACACCGTCGACCACATCATCGCTTACCATCAGGTGAGGTAGTGGACAAACGCGAGCCTATCAAAAAAAAAAAAAACTTTCATCGTTTGACGAGTTTGCTAATGTCAAATGCCTAGTGATGGAGCAATAAACTTAAAATAAATAATTGATTGACCGTACTGACTTGATAGTCGGACAGGAAATTCTCAGTCGATCTATGTCTTACACTAAGCTTACAAATTTTTAATTACTATTCATTGGAGTACCTTTCTTTCCAGTTCCATAGATCTTCTGACAAAGATCAAGGAATCTCCATTCATTCAATTCTTCAGGCCTTTCCCTTACCATATTCCTATACTGCGTCCGAATTTCAGACATTTTCTTTGAACAAGTGATAGCGCTTTTGTTTAACATAGAGGAAACTTCCATCCAGAGATAGGATCTGACGAATTTAGGGTTCTTGAATTTGTCTAAATTACTCAGATACCATTCTAAAAGCTGTTCCATCTCTTCGTCAGACCAGGTTTCTTCAACTCCTGGTTCTTCAATTACTGGTTTTGGTTGATTTTCTAAGAAGAGTTTGATAGCTATTTCCTTAGCAAAGATTTCTTTTAAGAATTCGGCAAACGGGGTCTTTTCGCCCGCAACTTCGTCAGTATCCAAGTTGTAAGCTTGTTTTAAATAATTGATTTTGTTGAAGACTTTAGTTATTGGCTCGCAAACATAATTTGCTAGTTCAGTCCAGAGGTATTTCTTTTCAAATCTTGGACTGACGAAATCTTCAATATTTTCTAAGTAATACTGCAAAGCTTGCATTACTTTTTCATCAGGTAATGCTACATCTTTGTAGACCTTTCCATCTTTTAGCGCCTTATTTTGTTCAGTTTTGGTGAATTTTGGCTTCAAACGCATGACTTTTACCAGTAACGCGTAATAAGGTGATTTTTTAGTATTAGGATCTAATTCATCAATTTGCTTATGATTCGCCTTGAGTTTGGCAAACATTTTTCTACAGGCAAGCGGTGTTTTGTTAGGTAATTTTGAAGCTATTTCTGCCCACATTTCTTTAGCGTTGATTTCCTTCCCTTTATGCGTTCTGATATAGTTTATATAGAAGATAAGCAACCTCTTTTTAGTTCTCTTTGTCCATTTGACAAGTGGTCTGACCTCCTTGGGAGGTTCAGTATGGACTTCCTGCTGTTCTTCGGTCATTGGATGTTCCTTTACGATGATTCGAGCATTTTCTATCTGCGATATATCTTGGCCTTCTGGGATTACTATGATGCACTGGTAGTCGTCTTCTGTAATAGAAATTAGTTTCAAGTTAGAAATGATAATAATAAAATAGTATAATATGAATATAGTATATATAGTTGGTTTCGGCCCCTTGTACGCCTAACGAAGGTCCGGGACCCTAAGGTCACGATAAACTAAATAAAAAAAATATAAAAGAAAAATTAACTGAAATATTAAAAGTTCTTTTTATTAAAAAAGACATGAAATAAGAGAGCAAGTATGAGTGAATGTCATTGTAAAGTAACTTAAAAGGATTGCTACAACTGTAGCTCAACTCAAAGCATTTATTGTGTAACTCAAAGTATTTGAACTATTTACAGGTATTTTCAAATTGTCTTAAATAAATCATAAGAAAGTCGTGTCGTAGTGACTTAGTGGCTAAGAGACCTCGCCTCTCGTGCTTGAGGTCGTGGGTTCGAATCCGGGCAAGTTCAATGTGACTTTTTCAATTCATATGTACTTTCTAAGTTTATCTTGGACATTGCTGACTACGGTGAAGGAAAACATCGTGAGGAAACCTGGACTTATAATGAGTTTATGCTCCATTGGTGTAATTGCTGCAAGGCTTTCCAGTGCGAGGATAAACTAATAAATAAATAAGCACTGATTGATTGCCACCCTTAAAAGTTCCGACAGATCCAATAACTATATATGGAATATTATATCATCATCAGCTTTTTAATGTTAGCACTGCTGGAACACAGGCCTCCTTTCTGTGAGAGAGGGAATGGAACATACAGACAAGCCACCTGGAATTTTTCTAGAGAACTCCTACTGAGAAACATTTATCAAAGTATAATAAACTAGCTTCTGCCAGCGCCTTCGCCCGCGTGATAAGTGTTTTCTTATCCCAAAGGCACATTATACCGGGTACAATCTATCTTTATAACAAATTTTATCTACATCCGTTCACCCGTTCCTGCGTGATTGAATAACAAACATACATCCATCCACCCAAACTTTCGCATTTATAATATTAGTAAGATCATCATCTGCCTTGCCTTTTCCCTACTATGTTGGGGTCGCCTTGCAGTCTAACCGGATTCAGCTGAGTACCAGTGTTTTACATAGAGCGACTGCCTATCTGACCTCCACAACCCAGTAACTGGGTAACACGGTACCCCGTGGCTAGACTGGTGTCAGATCTCAAGCTTCTGACTACTCGTAACAACTGTCAAAGATCTTCATATGACAGCCGGGACCAACGGCTTAACGTGCTTTCCGAGGCACGGAGGAAACTCGGTATGTTGAAATGGTCACCCATCCACGGACCGACCTCGTCAAACGTTGCTTAACCTTGAAGATCGACCCATGCGGCTGTTATTATTTAGGCACGAGCTCCTCGTCGTATAATATTAGTAAGATAAAAGTAATATGTGGAATGACCACAGCGAGTGCAGGCAGGCCAAGGCGGCACTGCCCTCTTTAGATGGCCGGTTTACGCAGAAAGCCGTGAGACTTACTAAACCACAGTTACGTGCAGCCGTAACAACTGGCCATGGGACTTTTAACAAGCATCTTTTTGTCTTAGGGAACACGGACAGCCCACTGTGCAGAGCATGCATAGAGGAGGATGAGACAGCAGCACACCTGCTCCTAAGCTGCCCAGTAATCGCTGGTTACACGGCCAAACACCAAGGCGCTGCTGGCTTTCCTCGAGGAGCTGGGATGGATCGAGGGAGGAAGACGAATCACACCCTTAAGCAAAATACGCGCTTAGATGTTGAGTTGCGGACAACAGCCCGCCTTAACTTAAAGAAGAAAGATTTGTAAGATAAAAGTAATACTAACCGTCTTGCTCAATCCTCTCATCCGAGCCCGCTGGTATCTCCATATAAGTCATCTCACCGTCGTCCACCTCCATAATTTCCACACCATTTTCTTTAGCACTATATATATCCTCAAACATATTGAAATACTTCCAAGAAATCTTCACATCAGAGTTCCTACTCCTCATAGTTTTCAATTTCCTATAAGATTTTCGCAGTTCTAATAACTTTTCTTTGCATGACGTTTCCCCTTTTCCTATCTCACCAGCTAAGTCAGACCATTTTGTAGTGTCGTCGATATTACTGTTGATATCATCAAAGTTTTGAGAGAAATAGTTTATCAACTGTTTGATTTCTTTCGCAGACCAGTCTTCGCTATCATCGGAATCAAGCTTTCCATTTTTAAGTTTAGATTTGATCGCTCTGTAGCCAAAAACTTTTTTGCACAAAGCATAGTAAGGCCACAGAATTGGCATTTCTGGTTTGTTAATTTCTCTCTGGACGTAAGCGGTGTAAACTTGTTTTAAGTTTCTAAATCGGTGTGCGCATTGAGTGGCTGATATGCCAATCTGTTTCGATAGTACTTCCCATAGAGAATGTTTATTTCTGTTTGTGGTAGAGAACTTGTCTTTGTTTTTCTGGTAATATTCGAGGATTTTGAAGGCTTTGGAGTCCCCGGAGCGGCGTTTCGTGCGGCCGCCTCGCTCGTCATAAGATTCGTCATCTTCCGAGTACTCTTCTAAGGTGTCATCCAGTTTGATGTTAACTTTTTTTACTGAAAAAAGAAAAGATAATTTTGAAATTATATTGAAAGTCAACCAATTTAAGATATTAGCTATGTTGCTGTCACAGCTGGACAAAGGCCACCCCCAAGTCCTTCCAGACATGCTTTTCCCAGCCGCCTCGAACCAGCCCTCATGGTAGGCGTCCAAATCCTCCATATTATTTTTCAGGACAAATAAGAACTTCAACAAAGCAAAAGATGTTGCAGGCGACGTTTTGTAGTTTCTGCCTACCCCCATTAGTAAAAGGCGTGTGTTTGAGTATATATGTGTAGTATTTTACAGGAACATAGGAATTGATTGAATGAGCTTGATTCGAAGAACACTGCAACAATATCAATTTTGAAAAATTTTTGGTCAGTAATCCAATTCAAAAAAGTTGTTTCGGTGATAGTGTTTCTTTGATAAAATTCTATAACTATTAAAAAACTTTTTTGCAAAAAAATACTACCGACTTCCAAATGAAAAACTACAAAGTGAAAAATAACTTAACTCTTGGAAGTCGGTGTTTTACGTAGGTACCATTTTTTTTTTATATGGACACCGACTTCCAAGAGTTAAGTTATTTTTCACTTTGTAGTTTTTCATTTGGAAGTCGGTAGTATTTTTTTGCAAAAAAGTTTTTATTTTTCCCTTTTTAGTTTTGCCTACCTAATAGATACGCAAGTTGTTTAGTAAGGTACCTATAACGCCAGAATTGATTACCCGAATAACATGAAACTTGAACATAACCGGTGAAATGAGAGATCTGCGTACCCCTTTAGAGCGTACTGGCGTGATGTTATGTTATGAAATGGTTTAAACAATAAACAGACATGCGATTGCAGCAATCCCGAGAGTGTTGCCGTTATTTATTGAAGAGTTCTGTTGTATATCTCCGAAGTTCTTGATCAGACCTTCACCAAATTAAAATGGGACCAATTTCAAAACATACTCTTCCAAACAAAAAACGAATTTTCAAAATCGGTCCACAATTGACGGAGATATCGGTGAACATACACAAAAAAAAAAAAAAAAAACAAGCATAAAGTCGAACATAGAACCTTTTTGGAAAGTTGGTTAAAAAATAGAAGGAAATTTCCATTGTTTTAAAATACTCACCACCAATCTTCCCAGTATCATTTTTCTGGTTCTTTCCATACCCTTTCAATGTTTCATATCCAGAGAGCAAGCTAGTATCCATACCATAATCAAAAATCCTATCAAACACTTCAATATATCGCCAATCAATCTGCATATCGGGATTCTCTTTCTTATCATTCAACATTGTCCTGTAAAGGCTCAAAAGATCTTCCCACTGACTTCGGCAACTTTGCAGAGTCCTCCTCAACTTTTTGGTAACGCCGGCCCAGCATACAAAATGGCAGACAAGGTCTTTATACATCTCTATATTATCATAGAAGAACTGCACCAGTTCATCCAATTCATCTGTCTTCCATATCTCAAGCTGCTCAGGGATTTTCCCACTATTCATTATTTGATTCTCAATTTGTTTAGAAATAATGTTGTCAAATAAAATTGCTAAAGGTTTTCTGCTTCTTAAGTCATAACCACCAGCTATGTATTTGTCTAAATGTGCAGTTTTTAGTTCTCCGTACTTTAATTTGCAAGCGTCAGCAGTCTTGTCTAATAAACGGCCTATTTCAGTCCAAAGGAAGTTATTGGGAATGGTTTTATCTTCAAATTCGTCAAAGCAATCGAAGCAGTATTTTACTAGTACGGTCAATTCTGTAGTGTCCCATTCTACAACTTGAGGTGGTGCCTCTTCAACTTCAGCGATTGCCTGATTTTCGATAATTCCATACTCTTCGGTTAGATATTTCCTATGAAATTCTTCATCACCCTCAAAGATTTTGTCAAATAGTTCCAAGTAAGGCCAGTTGATACCCTCTGAGCCGCTCTCCCGTTTTTTGTAAAGCAATCTTAGATAGTGTTGCTTGTAGTTCAAGAAACGCTTCTGCCAGTATTCTCCATCATCTTCACCAATCTCTAGAGCAATAGTTTCCCATATGCCACGTCTCCAATACTCTGCTTGGAAGTTTTTCTTGTACTTTAGATAAAGCTTCAGCATCATTTCAACTTTCTCATCAGCTGCTGACCTACTATTCACCTTTTTAACCACCATAACATTATCAAAATTCTGTTTCAAAGCAGGAACTTTGATTATTTGTGGTTCTGGTGTATTTAAAGTTTCAACTGTAATCATGGGGGTCTCATCGTGAAATATTTGATGACATAGTTCAAAGTAAGGCCACTTTACATAGACGCCTTTCTGTATGTGGCTACAAATTTCGTTATACTTGGCTTGTAAACTGTTTAATTTTGCTTCACATGAGTTTGGGTTTTTACCGACAAGCATGGTTTTACATGCTACAGTCCAGAGATGTGTCTTCTTAGTTGTTCCGGATATGAAAGTCTGTTTGTTATCATTGTAGAAGACCAGGAGTCTCTTAGTTTCATCTTCGGTCCAGTTTTCAGTTAGTGCAGATTGATCAGCACTGATTTCATTGGAGTTATCTCCAACATTTTGAATGATGTAGGAGTTATCTTGTTGTAGTTGAATTGACTGGTTTTCTATGCTCTCTACTGTTGTTAGTACTCCTTCTTCATTGCCACCATTTTCTGTAAATGGATATTTTAATTTTGTCAGTACATTAATTTCTATTCTAGGAGAATTCAGTTACCTATGTAAAATCTGTTGAGTTATTAGCCTTGAAGTGACTTTTATATATAAATTAAAACTTAAGTTTTTAATAATAGATTATGATCTAAGAATAGTGTCAATTTGCACTTTTAGGATTGACATAATTATGAAACACTGGTCTTAATTTCAACCTTAAAATACTACTACTTACTTTTATTTAGTACTATCTAGATATTAGATTATTTATTTAGTTCTTGGTTGACTAGGGCAACTCCTCTTGAAATCTGGATATAATTATCATAATTTGATTGAGTAAAACAAGGAAAACTTACCATCAACATAGAAAAGCAGTATCTCTCCATTAGTCCCCATCTCAGTTTTCACAACAATAGAACCATCCATCATTCCAGACATTATTCCAGTGTCATGCACACCTAGAAAACAAAATATGTTATTTATTTTAAGCAGTTTAAAGAACCTATCATCCTCTCTTCCTCAACCCTTCCCTTTTACCCTTATCAAAACTAATATTATAAAGCTGAAGAGTTTGCTTGTTTGTTTGTTTGAATGCGCTAATCTCAGGAACTACTGGTTGGAATTGAAAAATTATGTTTGTGTTGGATACTCAATTTATCCAGGAAGGTATATAATACGCTACGACCAATAGGAGCGTAGCATAAATGAAAAATGTTGCAAAAACGGAAAAAAAAATCCTAATTAAGAGCTTCCGTTGCGTGCGCTGCGTAAACAGTTTAAGTTACGCAAATATCATGTATGATAGAATTGTTCCTCTTTAAAAGTTTAAAAAAAAAGTCCGCGAGACCATATGCCTATCTTTTAAGATAGACTCACTATAACCTTTTTATGGTAATCAAATTTGTTCATTTGCAAAGGAGTTTTATCAACATCTATACTAATATTATAAAGCTGAAGAGTTTGTTTGTTTGAAGGGTGGGATCCTGCCGTTTTGCCGAAAAGATTTTGACAAAATTTCATTACCCAAACAAATTTCAGCAATCTTTTTTTATACCATTGCAATATTTCGAATGATTTTAGTACGCATATTTTTATTTGGTCAAATTTTTACATGGCAAAATTTTACCAAGTATAATGTCATTATGGCATTTGGTCTTTAATCAAATGATTTATTACAGCAAACAATCTTCAGACAATAAACGTTTGGTGAAATGATTTGTTAAGACAAAAAGTATTAAGGCAAACATAAGATTTTTTGAATTATATAATAAAAAATACAATTTTATTTTTTGATTAATTCTTTCAATTTGTCTGAAACAAGTCAAATTTATGGTTACTTGATATTAATTTATTTATGGAAGTAGTTAGAGGTTAATTATTAAAAAAAGGGTTAGGTTAGGTTAAAACTGTGACCTCCTAGCCCTCCTACGCACGAGCCGAGCGAGCGAAGCGAGCGGTGCCGCGGCAGCGGCCGGCGAGTGCCAGAAACGACTTGCATTAATAGAAAAAAGAGATTGTTTTTAGTAGGTTACCCGGAACTGAACTATTAAGATTAGGATAATTAGTTATTTAAAAAAAAATGGTTAGGTTAGGTTAAAACTGTGACCTGCATTAAATTTAAAAAAAATATATATAAAAAAAGAGAAATAAAAAACTATAAATATTTGGCTTATTTGATTTTGCGTAAAAACTGTTATTCCAAGTGAAATATTTGAATAAATAAAAAATGTTAAAAGTACTAGTTGGTAAACAAGTTATAGTTTAAACGTTCATTTCCCAAACATTATGTTTGCTTTAAAAATTTTCGTGAATAGATTTTTTGCTAAGTAATAATTTGGGAAATGAAATTATGCGAAATTTTTTTTGGTAAGTGAAAATTTGTCAAATTCGTTTCGGTCAAACAAGGGAGACCCTTGAAGGGTAGGTAATGTAGGTAGGGCAAGTAAATAGATAGCTAGTGGATCAGCTAGTAATGTTATAAGGGTAGAGAAAGAGGACCAGCCAGGGAATCAGCTAATAATGTTATAAGGGTAGAGAAACAGGATGATAGATTCTAAACATCCCATACTCAAAACTTTGAAAAAGACAAGTTCGTCATTCCTCCACATCACATGGATTTGGATTATTTTTGAAATGTATGGGTACTACAGCTGCACTTCTGCCTTACTTTTCAGAGAATACATGTCACATAAGTTTTTTTATTTATCTATAGGCTCGCGTGACCACTATCTCGACTGATGGTAAGAACATGTGTCATGTTATTTTATGTTGACATTATAGTATTGCTTATGACAAGTATTAAATTAATTTGTTATTTATATTTGCTAGTGACATCATCAATATCATCATTTCAGCCGAAAGACGTCCGCTGCAGGACAGAGGCCCTCCCTAAGTGTTGCCACATTGAGCGGTTAAGGAGTCTACACACCAAACCCGCCGACCCGCCAACACAGCCCGGCTTGGTGTCGGCGACCCAAACCTTCTTGTCGGCGACCCAAACCTTCTTGAAGCAAAGTCGCCGACACCAAGCCGCCGGGCTGTGTCGGCGGGTCGGCGGGTTTGGTGTGTAGACTCCTTTACGTGCCTAGTGATATATTTTAAATTAATTCAACTCAATTTTCTTGTCATCATCAAGTGTGATAATTATAACTACAATATGTATATTGTATGTGTATATTGCGTCTGACACAATTTATATTGTTTATTAATAAACTAGCTGTCCCTCGCGGACCTACCCTACTCTATTCTACCGACCTACCTACCCTACCATACATACTTACCTACCCTACCCTAGCAGAAACATAAAGCAGCCTATGTCCTTCCCCAGGATGCCATCTTTCTCCTTGCTGAATTTTATTGAATCCGTTCAGTGATTTAGGCGTGTAATGAAATCACATGACTAACCGTCAGAAGCCAGGTAATCTGACACCAGTCTTGCCAAGGAGTATGTTACCCAGTCCTTGGGTTGTATAGGTCAGATAGGTAGTCACTCCATTTAAAATACTGGCACTCAGTTTCATTTGGTTAAACTGGCAGCCAACCTTGACGTGGTTGAGGAAAAAAGGCTAGAATGATAATGAATGATTGAGTGACAGTATTGTTTGAACCTCAGATTAAATAGGTTACTAATAAACAATATATTGATATTTAACGAGAATTAAGCGAAAAAATCGAACATGGTTAGTTTTGCTGATAAGCCAAGCATTGAATTCAGTTTAGGTCTTTTATACATTAGAGGTCGTAGATAAAGGTCAAGCAGATTGAACCATATTCGTCTCCTCGGATTATAATATAAATTGGACCAGATTTTTACCTAAAATATTTTATGCAGGTAATAGTTCAGTCCTTGTAGAACGCCGGTGACGAAAATTGTATGTGTGTCCCCAGTGTCCTAGTTTCTGACAAGTCATTAAACGACCGTGTCAATTCGGATACCTAAATTTCATTCATAATCTAATATTGATCTATATCCTACACAAAAAAACAGTTTTCAATGTCTAATGACAAGTTTTTTTCAAGTTCTAAGGAAAACCTACAAAAATAGAACACCAAACAAAACACTAGGGCTTCGCTGCGTTGATAATAAAATACGGAACGCATTTATCATGTCTAAGGTAAATAAATATTGAAATACTTACCAATAAAATGTTCCAAAACAATTTATTTTGATCCAATTTGACATTGGCGGCCAAAACACTGAATGTTGATCGGAAATCAAAACAAATTATTCGAAAGAAGCGCAGCAATGCGGTATTGCGGTAAGGTATCATGAAGCGTTTCGGACTTCAGTCCGCCATTTTGATTTTTGTTTCATTGCAGAATTCAGATAAGGACGGTGCTCACTAGCACATGTTTAATTTTATTCTAGAAAAAATCTGCTTTAGATATTATTTGATATTTTATATTCAGAACAAAAATCATATCGAATTGATGTAGCTATTTAGGTACTCAATAACGAGATATTTGCACATTTTTCTTGTAATAAAAGCAAATCATCAACATTCAAACTACAAAGGGAGTTTTTGGCGGGCTTTTTTCGAGTGAAGTGAAGTGAAGTTTAGCGGCTGTTTTAATTACATTTCATTTTGCTTTGATGTGTGGTGTAAAATTGGTGTATTTTTGTGCCTCAAGTGTCTAACAATCTGGACAAGGAATTTTTAAAGCAGCCGCGTTTGCAGAAAAGGCTGACTCAATTATTTGCTACCAAATAATTAAAAAATATTAGAATTCTAATGCAGGAAAAAAAAAATTGACTTTCTAAAAACCAAAAATTTTACTTTAATGCCTCTGTAGCCAGGTCATTAAAACCCAAAAAAAAAATAGTACAGTCAGCCTCAAAAAGACAGCAAAGATACCTACTACTTAGAACCCAACTACAGCAAAGCTTAGAGCATTTAACCTGCTCTAAGACAGCAAAGCCATGAATTAGGAAGGGCCATGATTTAAGCAGTCTATGTATGTATTTATGAACCACCGTAGCGCTACTACAAACTCTTTTATTTTTTGCCAACTTTGACAGCAAGTCCAACTCTGACAGCTAGGCCAACGCAGACAGCCAGACAAACCCAGACATCAAGGTCTGCTCTGACAGCCAGGTTCACTATGATATTCAGGCCAATCATAACAGCCAAGCCAAATCTGCCAGCCAGACTAACCCATACAGCCAAGCCAACCCTGGCAGCCAGGCCAATACTAACATCCAGGAAAAGGTCCAGACAGGTAGGTAAAGTAGCAAGGGCATCGCCAGCCGATGGACCAGGGCAGGGGGCAAGTTGATATATGGAGGATGGGAAAAGTATGAATGTTCAATACAGTCAAAAGCATTGTGAAGCTTTAGGTACACTGGTAAATGCGAGTCTTACCCCTACAGCGATTGTAACAAGAATGGTACAAAGTCCAATAGTGTAACGTTCCACAAGCTCAATCATCAGGGTTTTTTTTTACGACATCAACAACGGCTGGACTTAGGACTTTGATTCTTTGTATTTGGCTCCATTTTCTTTGTATGGCTACATTTTTAAATCTCTACGGGCGGCACCGCCCTCTCCTTGGCGACTCCCTTGTAAAGTACCTAGCCAAAGTAGATTGTCCTAGGCTAAACTAGTATATCGTAACATGCATAGGGTATAATTTAGCCTAGGACAAACTCTGGCTTCGCCGGTAACAATAAACTAATAGTATATTATGCAACTAGTGAATAAAATACGGATTTAAAGCGAGGGCCATAGATGAATCACGAGCAAGTGAAGGATTCTAACGACTGAATCACGACCGTAGGGAGTGATTCATGATGATTTGAATCACGAGCGGAGCGAGTGATTCAAGTGTTAGAATCATGAGCGACGCGAGTGATTCATGGCCCTCGATATAAATCCGTTTCATTCAAGAGTTGCATACTATATTTTATACCATGACTTCGAGAAAAAGAAAGATTTAAGCGAAAAGCAAAATAAATATTACGAGTAATAAATAAATAAATGGTTTATTACCTTCTAAATTTACATAAAATGTGAAACCCTGACCCCTGAGCTAGGCAACAGCGCCTGTGTTTCAGGGGCCAGTGACCACCTCCGTTACGTTACATAATTATAATTAATTAAATACCATTGCAATTAATATTAGAATTATAATCCAAATACGTATTCAATAAATATCCTAGACTAAAATCAAAATCATTATTAAAATCCTAAATAACAAACTCAAAATTAAGAAGAAGTTTGAAAGTCGAGTATTTTGTGCACAAAAGGTTTGTATCGGGTATTTTTGCGCAAGGAGGTTACATAGCATTGAGATGGATGTCAATACATTGATCTGTTCCAAATTCAAACACCAAAACAGTGATTAAAAGTGCTTTTTATTCACTGTTTTCAGTGAATAAAATAAGCTTTTTAGAGGGGGAATGGTATAAACCATTTTTGGGGTGTTACGTTTTAGGAAATAAAACAGCCTGTTGGAAAGTTTGAAAACACAACTTTATTTTCAAGAACATTCGACAAATAAAATAAATATAAATCAGTCATTAACACACAAGATCATTGTTGTTCGTTCGAATGTAAGTGTTTTGTGACTATGTTTTAAAATTAAACGAAAATCTAAGTTATTAATATATACTTTGGCAATCTTATTATATATGTAGCTGCGTAAAATGTATTTCTGCTTATAATACTGCTAATATGAAAGCTCTGGTGTACAATAGTCTGAGAAACAAACACAATTTCACCACTTTCTGCAAGAGGGGTAGACTTGTGACTTGATAAAATTATTTTTAGACTTCTACATATTTATCCTTCTATGCGCGCGCTTGACCACTATCTCACCTGATTTGTACACCAGAACCAGAGCTAATGAAATCGTATTGAAATTTTCATTTTAAGGCGGTACCCCGAGCAAAACGCCGCGCAAGCCGTTTTTTGTGCTGTTTTTAGGAGCTATCTACTCGTTATTTAAAAAGAAATATCAATTAATAAAAATACATTAAATTTCTACATAATATTGATTCTAAAATGGTAGATTTAGTTTTTTTTTAAATGTTGTATATATTTCACTAATCTGCTTCCAAAAAAACATAAAAATGAGAAATAATTATTGATATTATGCATCTCCTCGTAAAGTGTTCATTAATTATTTTTTGTACTAACACTAATGGATAGACAATTTCATAACGAACATTTTTGTAGAATTTTTTTTTTCAGAAGACCAAAATTCGATTTTATAAAGATTTTATTCTAAAATCTGGGCATATTCACTACTGTAATTCATGCGCCACCAGTGCCGCTAGACCAATAGGAACGCTCATATCTCATGCCGATTTTTTGGTCAGGGTACCGTCTTAATACTGTTACACATTTTTGGTTAGTTGGAAGTTATTTTGTGTAATATTTATTCTAAAAAACTAAATCATTTCAGCAGCCTAATTGTGTAAGTAAATTCGGCAAAGGAAACAATCAGTTTTTTTCACAAAGAAGTTGAATCTTTATTCGTTTTCAGAGTGTATGTGTGTGTTTTTGGGAAAGAAACAGATTGTTTCCTTTGCCGAATTAACTTACGCAATTAGGCTGCAGGTCTATATGGGCATGGATATTATAAATATAAGTAGCTAAATCTATTTTGGTCTCAATCTAAGAAATTCTAATGATATGGATTTGTTATCTAAAGTGCTTTTAGAAGACACGATTTGGTTCGGCATTTGGTCTTTTTTACTTATTTCTTTTTGCTTTTAATACTTTATAATTGATGGCCCAATTTTCGGGCATATCCTTAGACATACGTGGCCAAGCCATAATCGTATCATCTAAAAGCACCCGTGTGGAAGTTTTAAAACACTTTGTGATTGATCTTTTAGTCAAATATTCTATTAATCTTATATAATTGTTTTATACCAAAAGTAATGTTTCCTAAGTGTTTGATTTTAACATCAAGTTAAATACGAATAAATGTATTTATTTCTAAAGCTTAGATAAGTGAATGGCGATTGTATGGCATTATGTATGATTTCAAATATAAAAGTTATTTACTTTACCGTTTCTTACATAAAAGGGACATGGAGAGACAAGGAGTTTATTGTCATCTTACGTTATTTTAATGTTGCCGCCATTTTCAATATCATCCTTTTATCTGTTGGCTGTGATTATATAATAAATGACTATAATAATATCTCATTATGGAGTTATATCAAATATGTCAAAGCCGAATATTGGAATATTTATTTTAGAATTAGGAAAAAGTATCCCTATAGTTAAAATTTGCTCGTAGTCCACATTTCTAAATCGTGGATAATTCATTTAGCTAAGCAGATACCTATAACTCTTGGTTCAACCACAGAAAACTCACACATATTTGTACTCCCGCTCTTAAAATACACACAAACAGCTATCTACTGGTTAACATTAATTTTAAAGCAAAACATCGATAAATTAAATTATGTAAAATATACAAAAATATGTATTTCGCACAATCCACTCGAAAACCTGTGTACTTGCACAAATAATAAAATAATTCAAAGATTGTTTAGTTTTTAAGTGCATCGTCCACACATTTTCGACGCCGACTGTACCTAAGAAAACACTGACACGCACATTATCTTATATATCACACAAATATATCTAAAAACATACAAATAAAGCATGATTATTATTCAAATCAAAACATCAAAAATGACCAGCATCTTTTTATAAACTGTCTATATTACTAAACGGCTTGAATGCAGTGTATGACCAATCGTTATCTTGCAACATCGCGAAAAAGATACTAAAAAAAAAGGTACAAAGCTACTCTAGGCTCTCTATGAACGTCCCCCCCGGTGGGTTCCCGCATTATCGAGGCAGTAACCGTGGCTTGGTCACCCACGGTGAAGCGAAGAGGAACCCGAGGAGGGGCCGTCGTCAGGGCGCCTGCCGATTAAGCCGACGACGCCGTAGCGGCCAACTAGTAGGTTGCGGTGCCGCTTGGTAACAGCCAGTAACAGGCGACATCGCAACTGATGCGGGCCGCGATGTATTATGGAGCTTCCCATTTGCGATGTCACAGATGACAATGCATTAGTCTTCCATTGAATACAAGACTTTAGTTGACATTTGAAACTAATAGATGGCACTAACAAAAATACGAAATATTTTACTTAATAAGTACATTATGTCAACACATTTAAAACATTCAACTTAAACCTAAATTATATAGTATGTACAGGATAAAGTAATTGTTACATTTTGAGATAGAAACCGCCAAAATTTTACTAACACAAAAACGTACAAAAATAATTAACTTTTAGAAATAATTAATCATGATTTTGTTTGCGCCCCGGCTTTTCTAGTATAACATATGTATAGACAAAAATTACATTAAAAATAAACAAAAATAAAATTGGTTTCCTTTTCATAAAAAGTCCTAATTTATTTAATTTGGGCGATCTATAAACTCTTATTATGACACACACAAGCAATAAATAGTTTAATATAATTAACTAAGTCATCAAGGAATATAGAGAATACAATGCGAGATTTAATTAGATCTAACATGTACCCTAAAACTAGAAAGATAAGGTGTATTTTTGAACACACCTTGAAATTACAAAAGTCGAGGAAAGAGGGGAACTTATTTTATAGGTTTTTTTAGCGCGCATATGAATAAGAGTACATCTGGACTGAAACTGTCAGAATTTAAAACTCAGGACCTCTTAAATCTTATTAAAATATTGATAAATTGTGATTAACTTGTTTAATTTATTAATATCTATATATATAAAAGAAAGTCGTGTTAGTTACTTCACTTATAACTCAAGAACGGCTGAATCGATTTAGCTGAAAATTGGCAGGGAGGTAGCTTAGAACCAGGAGAAGGACATAGGGTAGGGTAGGGTAGGGTAGGGTAGGGTAGTGTAGGGTAGTGTAGGGTAGTGTAGTGTAGTGTAGGGTAGTGTAGTGTAGGGTAGGGTAGTGTAGGGTAGTGTAGGGTCGGGTAGGGTAGGGTAGTGTAGGGTAGGGTAGTGTAGGGTAGCGTAGGGTAGTGTAGGGTAGCGTAGGGTAGTGTAGGGTAGGGTAGGGTAGAGTAGGGTAGGGTAGTGTAGGGTAGGGTAGGGTAGGGTAGGGTAGGGTAGGGTAGGGTAGGGTAGGGTAGGGTAGGGTAGGGTAGGGTCGGGTAGGGTAGTGTAGGGTAGGGTAGGGTAGGGTAGTGTAGGGTAGGGTAGGGTAGTGTAGGGTCGGGTAGGGTAGGGTAGTGTAGGGTCGGGTAGGTAGGGTAGATAAATGTTTGGTCTTTTTATGGCAAAACAAAGTTTGCTGGGTCAGCTAGTTTTAAATAAAAATCTCGTGGAACAAAGTTTTGTAATTCATAATACTTCGTTCTATATCTGTCTTCAAAGCATTCAGGCACCTACAGCTATCTTCATACTAAATCCTTGTAGTTTTAGAGTGCTTTCAGTAGAAAATGTTGCAGTACTAGTCAGCTCTGATGAACTTCATTCAAGCTTTTTTACCGACTTTTCAATAATTATTTCAAAAGTAGCTGTCAAAATAACAAATTTATTTGAAAATAATGACACATATTTTTGACGTTGACTGTACCTGTCATGTGAAAAGGTCATCATATTTAAGCGCGCCAAAAAATCCTTTCATGAATATTTTTTCTTTTCGTTTGTTTCGACATAATTGTGCCTCATCCAAAGGTTCGTTAAGACATAATAATTTTATTTTGACGCTGCAACATTCCTTACAAAAGAAAGCACCCTAAGCAGAAACTAAAGTGACTATCATGTTGAACATTTGGCACTAGACATCACCCAGTAACTGCTTCTTATCAACTTATTTTATTTAAGCTTGTCTATTGTACTATAAAGCCTTGTCAACACTCACTTTTCCGCTTTAGTATTTTAATGTAACATCCAATTGTTGGTGCTCTGACATCTAGCGGCAAAAATCGAAACTATACCGTACAACTTGACATTTCTGTGCTGCCATCTATATAGGTCATGCACACTCCATAAAGTGTAAACAAGGCTTTATCTACAACCCGTCGGACTTAACTGTGGACCGTACTGTGACGTCACTCTGACGCTATGCTATCGCTAACACGCACGAGGCTCCGGCGGGGAACCAAGACGCAGGCGCGGATACAGGAATTCTCTCAGGGGGGGACAAATATCGCACTCTAGTGGGGGGGGGGAGGAGGGGCATCGTAATTATATGATACGGGCAACTGCCCCCGTTGCCACCCCCCTGTATCCGTACCTGTCGGGAAGGGGTTACATTCCAGCGAGGCGCACAGTTAAGTCAGACGAGTTGTGAGTATTAATTCTAACTAACCCCCGCACTGTTGTCCAATAATGAATATGTACAAAATCATTTTGCTCTATGAAATGCGTTATATCAATAACTCATATACCCGTGTTACACAACAGCTAAGCTCATATATACATACAGTATAAATATCAAAATGTTTTCGGTTGGGCAACCCTAAACGAAGTAGTAAGAATGGAAAAGGGGCAAATCAAAACTGGCCATTATTACGTGTTGCTAGCGATCTTCCAATGAGGTTTTTTTGAAATGATGTGCTCTAGATGGCAGCACTGAGAAGTCAGGTCCATTATGACACCTGTCATAACGCAGTATTCAGACATTTGTTGAATTGACTTCAACGTCACGTTGACGACAAAAGGAAGAATATTTTGTCAAAGTGGCGACAACTGGTGCCGTAAATTTGCCCAAAAACACTCAATAATGGTCATTGCTCTGAGACTCAATCCAAAGTATACAACACTAAAGTTCAGTGTTGCCATATAAGGTAATCCTCTGCCGTTAATACCTTCAAGTATTTTTACTCCATTCGAACTACTTCGAGCTAAATAAAGATTAGTATCATAAATGTAACAGACATGCCAGTATTATTAATTTCTATCTTATTTAGCGCCCAAGTTCCCTTTCTGACATGTTCATATCGTATTCTATTACATTATTAATCGGGACATGTCTTTGAAATCATCACCAAAAATGACCTGTCTGTCCCATTTACCTTTAAACCTATGAACCCCTGCTGAAGCCGACTTCAGATACGTCTACCAGACCTCACATTTATCTCGAGGGTTCATTTTAGACCCTATTGGGCAATGGAACTCTTCGGAAAATTCGCGCAAGTTGGCTATGGGGCCTATGACTCGGTACTTAGCAATCGTGTGGTCATCTTTTTCTATCTGCATCTTCGTGGATTCTTTGGTCATTGCTGAACACCATACCTAGAATTTAAACAAAATACAGTGAGAGAGAATCAGTGATAGACATTTTAAAGAGTGGGGCTGTCACACCAAAAAAGAAGTTTATTTATTTCTTTATTGTACACCATAAGTTACACATTTAGTTATCAATAGAGATTGATTCACTGCTGCCAACATACCACCACCATAAGCTCTTAGAGTAAGGTTGTTTCGAGTGTGCGTAAAAAGCTGATGTTTATGACTTGCATACATAAGTCCCTTTTTATCAGTCGCACCATGATGATTTTGAGTTTTGACTCGTCATGGTACGGGGGCTGATGTTTGCATTAAGAATTACTTGTGCGAAAAATCCTTTTTAACAAAAAAAATAACCTAGGAAATAAAAAATAAACTTTTGAACTAGCATTTTAAGGCGGCGTCGCCAAACATTCTACGGTTTACGTAATTAATTTGCACGTTTGTTTGTTTGACACGAAGTCTTATTTCGTATTTTTTTTGTTAAAAAGGTTCTTTTTCGCTTTTCAGTTTAATTGATTCCAACAGAATCGGTTCTCAATTCAAAATTCAGTGGGAAAATATTTTTTATTTCCGACCTTTTGAAGAAGGTTTTTATTTTTATATTTATATAGGACCAAGTTTGAGGTATACTCTTTCGAATTTTTGAAATCAGACCATGAAAGTGATAGGTCACTTTCATGGTCCGATTTCAAAAATTATTTAAGGATAGCGACGATATAGTTAGTGTGACGAATTGTCATCACAACCATAAAAATATACATGTTGAATTGAGAACCTCCTTCTTTTTTTCGTCGGTTAAAAAAATATAAAGCTTTGTTTTCCCTATATTAGGTACCTATACCTCATACTGGCAAAATGTTTGTGTACCTTTTTTATTCACCTCTACTGGCCCTTCGGGAAACAAGGTAGAATTAAAGATATCATTCTAAATCACAAGAACTCTTAAGGATTGAAAGCTTCTGACTTACCTGAGCAAAAGAAATGAAGAACAGCTGTCGATCATTGTACTTCAAACCAGGCAGTGTGAGGTTTACTTGTGCAGTCCTGGCGTGATCTAAATAAGCGTGGAATGACGCCTTCAAGCCTCCGTTGTCGGCTATGTTCTCACCTGGAAACAAGAGATATGTAAGTAGCTGTGGAGGATAAGAATGGTGTTTACTCGTGGGTGAGAACCCTTGAGGGGTGATAGGTAAGGAATTTTGTCAAAACGGTGGGCATCAACATACCTAACTGGGCAAGATAAAGAGGAGATTGAAAGTCCAAGGACGATGATTTTGCATCTCATAATCGACCTGATAAGCTTCAACATCGCACTACCAGTTCGAATAATGATGGCCTCAAATGACTCCCCCTTCCGATGACGCCTTACACCGAATCTTTATCATCATAATACAGCTAAATGTCGACCACTGCTGAACCTAGGCTTCACACCACAACGAGCTGGAACCAGCGGTTTCCCACAACCTTCACCAAATAACTCGCTGATTGGTTTGAACACGTCATACAATCTTACCAAGTGTCTGCTTCCCGTTCAGACGCTGACCTTCCACAGAGTAGTTGGAATACTGCTCCTGAATACACTTGGCTCGCGTCTTGAATCTGGCTATCGTTGCGTTGTTCCACCACTGGTTCAGGTTGCCGAACCTGTTGGTGAGACAAAATTTAGTTACATGGTAATGTGTCAGCCAAGTTCGTGAAGTAGAAGACGAAACACCGCTGAGTGTTACACGAACCATTTCGGTCCACTTTCAACCTACTCACTTCTAATTACCAGATCCCTAATTTGAATATAAAAACCCACAGACATAAATCTAACTAGATAACGCAAGTCCCTCCTTCTTTATGAAAACCAAGCGTGCCAATTTTTCACAAACAATTTAAAAACAAATTTACTTACTAACGAAAGAAAATATTTTTTAATCATTCTTTACAGCTCAATATGGCATAAGCAGGCATTTTTCTAGATTTCGGTGGCTTTCCGGTGCCGTTAATGTTAAATAAAAAGCTCAGATTACGACCATTGGTCGTAACTTTACTCCGTGTTTTGGCACGCGGAGTACATGCAATCGCGACATCTAGTTAGAATTATATCTGTGTAAAAATCTCTTTCCATTCACGAGATAATGACGTCCGGAAAATGCTATTTTTAACACGCTTTAATTAGCTTGGTATGTATGTATCTATGTAGGTTAGGTTAGGTTAAAACGGGCTGGTTTCCGCAACTCCACGACCAAGCGCGTATTTTGCGTACGGGATGTATCTATGTAACGGAATCTTTGAGCGTGATTTTTACCCCCTTCAAAACGTCGGATTAATTGGAAACTTTGCACACTTATCAAGGACCGTTGACAATTCAATAATTTAAATAGTTTGTCCCATTATCCTTACCAGGATCTTCAGGATTATCGATTAAACTAACAGGTAAAAAATAAATAATAGTTAAAAATAACTCAAAAACACACTTTAAAAGAAAACCAAACTAAAAAGTAGAAAATAATTTTCAATAAATTAAAATTAAGAAAAGTATGATAAACAAAAACAAATATTTTATTCTAAAAAAGAGTGGGGTGCTTTTGAAGATATTTTCAAAATGACTCTACAACAATTGACATCAAGCACCACGCTTTTAAATATTTTTTTGTTAATCACGCTATTCTTAATTTAAATTTATAATAAAATAATAAATTTAAAATAATATATATGAACAAAAATATATTGAGATTCCGACAATTTAAGAAACTCCTCCTTTTTGAAGTCGCCGCTGCCACTACCTACATATTTTCATATTACCTTCAGTAAACAAATTTAAAAAATCTTTCTCCGACACTAGAAATTTAGCCTGTATCGTGGATGCGTTTACAAACTCTCGCATACACAAACAGCAGAGCGAACCAAAATTTCAGTGGTGGCCCAGTGGTTACGGCCCGACTTAAGAGGGGACTCTAGTGAGACTTTCTCCATACAAAAACATTCTGCTGTTTTCTTCGTGGATAATGCCACTAGAGCAATGATTTTTTTCCATAAAATCTAGGTCTAATTAATACGTGCCTGTATCATTTCCTTTTTTCCAAAACATAATCACAAAAAGAAATATGACAATCCAAAAATCCGAAAAAAATGCCCGTTTTTACCGCCATGTTCAGAAGACTTTCAGACAAAATTTGTAAGTTTTTAACAAAAAAAGAAATGATAGGAGCATAGATATACTTTTCCTCTAAATTTTGATATAAGAATTTTTTACATCAGACCAGTTTTCATGAAGAAAACAGCAGAATACGAAACGTCTTTTAGTCAAAGTTTTTGTAGGTAAAATCAGCCTGAGCTGCAGTTGTCCCTTTCGCACTTTACAGGGTGAGGTTGGAGGTGACGCGACGGCAATAGTTTCTTCAAATACCTATTTTTCAAATTCCTGTTGACTAGAGTCCGCTCTTAAGAACGAGTCGTAGGTCGTGGGATCAAACCAAGGCAGGCGCAGTATTTAGTGTAATTTATTTTATCATTATTGCTCTTAAAACTGTGAAGAAAACATAACACATCCGGAACAACTATCTGAATGCCACAAATATTTGTTTCGTGTGGTAATCGAACCCACGACACGCAGCGCAGCAGTCAATCCCTCAGCCACTGCATCCTCTCACCTGTCATACTCCCTGCCCTGATCATCAAAGGCATGAGTCAGCTCATGTCCCATCACGACTCCCATGGCTCCATAGTTGACTCCTTTAGGATTGTCTCCATCGTAGAACGGTAGCTGCAGTATGCCTGCAGGGAAGACTATCTGGTTCTTTGTTGGAGTGTAGTATGCGTTCACTGTTGATGGGGTCATGCCTGGTGAGAGACAGAGTATTAATAAAAAAAAAAAAAGTTAGGAACAGGTTAAAATTATGATTTGTGACGAAGCGTAAAGGTTATCGTATATTGCCGCAGAGTCGAATTTCTAAAAAAAACATAGAATATTGACCCTTATATCAACATGGTAAAGCACACATTTCTTAAATCCAGATGAAATAAAAAAACTTTTTCACAAAAAAATACTATCGACTTCCAACTAAAGGCGGAAACACATTACTGTGGCGTGGCGTGGCGCATACTGGCGTGGCGCTGAGTGTGCACACTAAGCTGGCGTGTCGTGGCGCGCCCTGGCGCTATTTCTGAATTAGTATACAACGAACCTTTGCAACGTGTAGACGTACATAATATTAACTTCGGATTCGGATGATGATTTCGATGAAGACCTTCAATTTATTTCTATGCACCTGCCATGTTATATCTCCACCACCCTTCCACCATCTTGGTTGACTGGTAGAGAATACCTTAAGCTTTAAGTCTGCCTGTATCTTTAAGTTGCATGAAATGTTAATAAATAAATAAATTTCTCCTAGCAATTAAACTACATTAGAGCAATTAAAAAAAAAAAAAACCGGCCTAGTGCGAGTCGAACTCGCGCACGAAGGGTTCCGTACCGTTATCGCAAAAAACGGCAAAAAAATCACGTTTGTTGTATGGGAGCCCCTCTTAAATATTAATGTTATTTTGTTTTCAGTATTTGTTGTTATAGCGGCAACAGAAATACATCATCTGTGAAAATTTCAACTGTCTAGCTATTACGGTTCATGAGATACAGCCTGGTGACAGACAGACAGACAGACGCACCGCGGAGTCTTAGTAATAGGGTCCTGTTTTTACCCTTTGGGTACGGAACCCTAAAAAAGAAAGCACAGCAATTTCAAATTTCAAAGTTTTTAGAACCAAAACACAAAAAAGTCGGTTTGTTTACATTTTGATTATAATGATATGCGATTATCTCGGAAACGTGTGGACCGATTTACATGATTCAAACGGATAAAACGGTTTTAGACCAAAACCTTTTATTTGACACTAACTGCATCATGAAATCTCCACAAACAAAAATTTACGTTTTCAAGTTCCTCGCGTAATTATTAATGTATGATATCTCTTATCAATTCTTTAAAATCTATATATATATATATCAACTTTTAATGTTCAAATTAGGATTCTATATGATTGTACATGCTAGTTGGACATAAAACAAAACAAATACAACACTAATTTGTATCTAACAAGAAAACTGTACGTTGACGTACAAGTTCAATAAGCTCGTCGGTCATTTTCAACACGCAGCATACAAGCGTCCGCTACGAGTTCTCGTCATTGAATGGCGCGCGCGCCACGAGCCACGCGGTGTAGAAACACATTTGCCTGGCGTGTCGGCGGTGGTGGGGGCTATGGCGCAATCGGTCGCGGGCAGTCCGCGCCACGCCAGGTCGCGCCACGCTGGGCCACGACACTCAAAATGTGCCTCTAACCATACTAAATGTATGAAACCGATAGGCATCTGGCGCGTCACGCCACGCCACGCCACAGTAATGTGTTTCCGCCTTAAAACACACACACACAGCGGCGGCTCTAGTGCAACAGGAAATAGGTATATGAACTGATTTGGATTATTTCTTAATTTATATGGATTATTGTGTTTATTAGGTTGACATTATTAAATTATGTAAATTTACTAACATAGTCATAAGTGTTTACTAACAAATTATGGATCATGGTCCGAAATAAACGATTGAATTGAATTGAAAACACTACAAAATGAAAAATAACTTTCTTTTTCGAAGTCGGTGTCTTTGGTAAGTAGCAATTTTTTTCGGTATGGACAAAAAAAAAGAAACAAAGTCGAACATACATAGAACCTCCTCCTTTTTGGTAAGTCGGTTAAAATAGGATCGCATTCGAATGCCGAATGCACGCGATATTTTAGACCGAGCCAAAAATATGCGCTCCAAAAGAAAATCTTATATGTACAGAATGAAATCCCAGAACCCCTAGAGGTTACTTATATATTTTTTCCTGTTACGAAGGAAGAAGTAAGTAACGTCTGGGATCTCTGGGATCTTGCACTTGCTGACCTCCCTTCGTAAATAGTTCTCGCCAAACTTCTTGGCCGCCCTGAAATTGGCTACAATGGCTGCGCAGTAGGAAATCTCATACAAAAATAGCACTGATCTGTGCCTTGCGTATCGGAAAGCCAACTTCAGGGCGGCCCAGAAGTTTTGCGAAAACTATATGTACAAACATTCGTACAAAGTAAATTTGTATACGACATACCTAAAGGAACATACATTCATATTTTACCAGTCAAGCTTAAGCCATATGTTAATATGGGGGTGAGCCTTTTCACAGCCACCTGCAAGAAAAACAAGTATCATAGTTTCCTCACCCCACTTAGTCTTGTTGACGGGTTTATCCAGTTTGTTGAGGTCATTCTTCAGACTGAACACGTTGAAAGCTATGTTGTTCTCGAAGTATTCGTTGGGCTTCACTTCCAACTCTTCATACTGCTTGTCTAGTTCGTCTTTGTGGAGTATGTAGTCGGGAAAACCTGGGCGAAAATATTTGTTAAAGACAAATTCAATAAAACAGCCACAGTAGTAACAACTGGTCACGGCACATTTAATAAGAGCCTTTTTGTCATAGGGGTCACGGGCAGCTCACTGTGCAGAGCATGCATGGAGGAAGAGGAGATAGCAGCACATCTGCTCCTAGGCTGCTAGTTACAGGGCGAAATACTTCGGTGACCCAGGTGTCCTACAGGAGATAGTCAGTTACACCAAGGCACTGTTGGCCTTCCTCTAGGAGCTGGTGGATCGAATAAGGAAAACGAATCCCACCCGTACGCAAAATACACGCTTAAACCTGGAGTTGAGGACTCCTGCCCATCTTAACTGAACTAAACTAGAGTCAAATGAAGACAAAACAAGGCTTCTTAGATTTTTCTTTTGCCTGATAATGCAGTTAGGCTGTAAACTCCTACATATCGAGGTATTTACTCAGAAAGGTTTTCCTGTTCCCTATTACTATTCATATAACAATGGTAATCGTTAAGAGGAGATCGAAGGTCTAAAACATCTGTGACCTTGGAAATCGGACATTTACTTTATTTTGAATACTTGTTTTAAGGCACCAAGTTTATTTGAAACTTAGGGTGCAGCATCTTAGTTTCCATTGCAGGGCACTCTTGCGTATCATGTTTGCCATTCAATTATCATCATCCTGACCTTGCCTCATGTTATTTGGTGCAACAAGTTTTTATCATCAATTCTCGCATAACAGCCGTTACGCTACATTTGCTTACCAATCATATCAGTAATAGCATCAGCCTTAATCTCAGCAGCCTTCCTAGTCTCTGCGTCCATCCAGTCCAAGTTCTTGAGGTTTCTCTTGAACGCATTCCTGATGTTGTTGATCATTATCTCGCCTTGAGTCTTCGCTTCGCCGTGGAATACTTCTCGAACGAACATGGCTCCTACTGCAAAGCCTGTGGATGGAAGAAAGGGATGGTTAGTGGTTAGGATTGATGACCATGTGTTTTAGCAGTTCAGTATGCGTGAAGTGGAAAACAGTGAAGATATATTGCTTGCGAGATCGCTTCTGTATTACCAGCTAAGATTAGCCCTCTTGCAGAAGAGCGTGTCTTTCTTTACTGGCAGTTTTGGTTAAACTCGGAGAACCTGATTTCCTCTGGGACATAGACGTGCTTCTATTCTATGTCCACTGTAAGATGTAGAGAAATCTCCATCCATGCTTTGAATACCTTCCTGATATTTGAGGATCACAGAATCCGTTGCAACATCAATTTTGTGATTCGAAACGGGGTCTTATTAAGAACTTTGCATACTCAAGGACTTTGTATCATCCAGACATGAACTGACCAGCAGCATAAATTGGCGTATACTTCTAAGAATGACATATAGTGATGAACTTACCAACAGCATTATTAGTATCAGTGACGCAGTATCTCCAAGACTCTTCAGTGCCTTCAGACCCGAACAGTGCCTTCCTCAAGATCTTGGTGGCGTCGCGGAAAGACTTCGACAGATAGGTCGATAGCGAGCGCGAGACTTGCCACATC
This sequence comes from Orthosia gothica, assembly GCA_949775005.1. Classification (NCBI taxonomy): domain Eukaryota; kingdom Metazoa; phylum Arthropoda; class Insecta; order Lepidoptera; family Noctuidae; genus Orthosia; species Orthosia gothica. The sequence goes on along the minus strand of OX459060.1, from coordinate 7,983,310 downwards.
ATGTAGCTGGTTAGAGTTCTGGAAATAAGACAGTCGATACAAAACATCTTTAGACCTTGGCCTTCGTAGGAGTAGATCCAGGTGGATAGTACAATCACATTGTGGTCTAGATAGGTTACGGCCAGGCAAGACCTGTTCCTTTATAAAAAGCCACTGACTCCTTGTTACTGAGAATATCCTGATGAAATAATCCAATCTCAGCCCAAACCGGGATCAAATAAATAACTCCAAAGCGAGTGCCCCAAGGGAGTGGGCACAATTGCGAATGCAATCACAAAAGGAAAGTATCTATAACTTAAAATCATGGTAAAGAATGCCGTACCTCTGGTCCTCTTCAGTTTTACTATATTTTTTAATGACTTTCGTGAGATTCTTGAAGTATTCCGGCGCGTACACTACTATTCTCTCCGTGTCTGGTATCTGAAAATCATAAAACATATAATTTTTCTCAACATATACTATAGATAAACAATACAAATAAATGAAAGGATGGAGGGCAAATGGCCTCCTTCTTTTTCTTAGTTTCGATGGTATGGTACTTCACCATGCCCAGGGTTGGGCAGTACTTGCATTACTTGTAATTAAAATAAGTAATTAAAATTCAAATACATATTTGGTATTATTAATTCAATTAATTATTTAAAAAAAATGTAATTGGTATTTAAAAACACAACGTTTTTGGTGTCCAAAATACATTTGAACATAAATACATTTAGCGATCTTAATAATGGGTGCGGTTCTGCAGAAAATAGCGCTCGATAACTGCTTTCTTATGCAAAATGGCGACAGCGTACCTACGTCAAATTGCTTGTCAATTGTCATTTTCATTTCAAACGGTTATTTTCGCAAAACTTCCGTGTATTAATTAAGTTTAAGTTTATCAATTATCAAATAATAAATAATTGAGTTTATTATTACGAATCTAACGATGGACGTTCGACTGTATTTTGTTATGTGTATTTTGTATTTGTGTGTGTAATGTGTATTTTTAATAAAAATATTTTAAATGCTGTATTTTGTATTTTAAACAATTTTCTATTTTTCGTATTTTAAACAATTTTCTTTTTTTTCGTATTTTAAATACATGAGAAATAGTATTTTGAATTTTAATTAAAGCAAAGCATGTATTTTGCCCAGCTCTGGCCATGCCTACGGCATCTTCGGCGGTAACGCATTGGATGCATTGATGGTTTTGGGACCAAAAGTATCAAAATATTGAGAACATACTCACAGTCCGATTCACCAATCTAAAAGCATCATTAAAGAACATAGTCCAATTCACAAAAGGTACTTCTTTCTGCCACTGCCTTATCGTATACGGGTTGTACAACCCCTCTTCATCCCTCCTGTCTTCAGACGGGGTAGTTATATTCGCCAGTTCCGTCTCAAAGAGGATTACTTTGTTCATTTGGGCTCTTGCTTCTGTTTTATTGGCTCCTAATAAGACGCATATTCGTGTCATGTAGTCTAAGTATGCATCGAGGACCTTTTTATGCGCTGTTCTGTTGAGGTAGTTGTCTCGAGTTGGGAGGTTTAGACCGCCTTGGTCGAGCTGAAAAGATTAAGTTAGATGTAAATATGCTGGAAATATGTTAGATGTAAAATCTTGGTGTGAAGCAGGAACCGAGTACAAGGGGAGCGCCTTAATTGTGGCTTAGGGTGCTAGTTCGAGGGTTAAGTCCGTCTTCGCTACACGAATTCGTGGTCCGTTCATGTTCGGCTCACCTATACTCAATTTGAAATAACTTTAGAAATTTACACAACCCTTTTTTACAATCCGTTCAACCGATTTTGAGTTCTATCCCGTAAATATAAGGATAGCATAAAAAGCATAAACCTGTTACCAAAACTGTTTACTACAGCTGCCATTTGTCACCAACGCAATAGAAGTCAAAATCGGTTGAACGGGCTGTAAAATGGGATTGTGTAAAATGTCTAATGTTATCTCAAATGGAGTATAATGTAGTTAGACGTAGCTTTAAATAACGTACTTAAGAGGCTCAAATTAAGAATTTTTGCAATTAGGGCTATATATAATTCCGTATTATTAGAGATACACATTAGAGGAGCTCGTGGCTAAATAATAACAGCCGCACGGGTCGATCTTTAAGGTTAAGCAACGCTTGACGAGGTCGGTCCGTGGATGGGTGACCATTTCAACATACTGAGTTTCCTCCGTGCCTCGGAAAGCACGTTAAGCCGTTGGTCCCGGCTGTCATTTGAAGATCTTTAACAGTCGTTACGAATAGTCAGACGCTTGAGACCAACCCGCATTGGGCCCGCGTGGTGGATTACGGCCCATTCCCTCTCACAGAGAGGAGGCCTGAGTCCCAGCAGTGGAAACATTAATAGGCTGATGATGATGAAGCATTACAGTAACGACAGGTGCTGCGCTGCTAACATCCAACGGATTCTGGCAACCTTCACATGTTATGAGTCTACCTTGAAGATATTGAGGTATGCGGAACAGGGTGTAAAGTCCAGTCAGACTTTCAAAAAAGGTGAGGATCTCCGACCAGACGGGTGTTGTGTCTGGTCCGGGGAAGTGGCCAATGTTTGTTGTCGGTCTGTTGCATATATGTATTCCAATCGGAGCAAAGCAAAACTCTGCTTGCACGTTGCAGGATTTTGTGATTTCGTCACAGATGGCGATACGATAATATTATTCACATCACATCATCAGCCTATTAATGTTCCTACTGCTGGGACACAGGCATCCTCTCTGTGAGAGGGAATGGGCCGTAATCCACCACGCGGGCCCAGTGCGGTGGATTTCACATGTGTTCGAATTTTTAGTTCTAGGACATGCCGGTTTCCTCACGATGTTTTCCTTCACCGTTTTGAGAGGAGTGGTGCTGACATAATTTACACAAAGTAAAGCGGCTGCCTGGGCTCGAACCCACGACCTACAACTTGTAAGTCGCGGCCGATACCGCTGGGCCACCACTGCTCTCATGCTCATGCTATTATTACCCGACTGCCGAAGGAGGGTAATGTGTTTAACAGTCTATGTATGTATGTATGTTTGTTCCTATGTGGCTTTCCAGAGACCAAACGCGTTGGTCGATTTTGATGATTCATACGTCAATCGATTCGTCTTAACCCTGCGAGTGTCATAGGCTACATTAAAATTGGACAATAGAAAAATGGCGGATTTTGGATGCCAAATTGTGGGGGCCCAAATTTTTTTTTCTTCCTAACGTATCGTGTGGGGTATCAAAATAAAGGGTTTTAAAGAGGTGATTTCAAAAAAATATAACACTTATATGTTAAAATGTATCTAATTCGAAAAAAAACTAACTAAAAAGTTATAAATAAAAAAACTTAATTCAAAAAATCAAAACACCCGACTGCTTCAAAAGCAAACTAAAAAGCCGTAAACAAGGCAAAAATCATGCTGTGCAGGCGGAGGATACACCAGATTTTGGTCAGCCAGCCCGCGAATATGTATCCTCCGACTGCACAGCATGATTTTTGCCTTGTTAACGACTTTTTAGTTTGCTTTTGAAGCAGTCGGGTTTTTTGATTTTTTGAATTAAGTTTTTTTTATTTATTTGTGTATATTAGGTAAATAGTTATGTAAAGTGTAATAATACTAACCACAATGACGTGTTTCGATGAATTGCGGTCATCTTCCGTTACCGCCCAGTTGAACAAGCCTCCCAGGTTGAACCTGTTGTAATAAATTCTATTTTAAAACATAACAATCCTGGAACATTTATCCTTAGATGAAATAATCTACGATAAATTTTGAAAAAAAAAGGCACCCAATGTAATAAAAGTTTCCCGACGTATATAAAAACAGTTTCCAAATTTTTAGTCCGTGTTCGTTTCCAAAGTGTGAGAAGATGTCTTTCAAAATTGATACCTAAGCTAACCTACCATCTTCACTTTGCCCAAGTCGACTTTAGTTTTGTCCTAATTTACTTTGCCTTTGACCAAATTGGCTTTGAATCTGAACAACTTTGTTAGAACTTTATGGTCATGATAAATTTTTGTAAGTATCTTAAAAGCTAGTTATGAACTTGCGTGTTATCCTCATGCACGACCAAGTTCTGCTTGGGATCCCACTTCTTGCTCATTACTCACAACACAATGCTGAATAATACAATTCTGGGAGTACAAAGTATGTCCAAACTTTTACTAAATTGACTTTGGCTTTGACCATAATAGCTTTGGCTTTGGCCAATCTGACTTTGACTTTAACACATATACTCTGCACATCCCGCACCATCGTCTGCAGGACCCACAGCCACCAGTGGCTTCGCACCCAGAACTCATTTGTTGTTGAGAGTTGACTTACCAACCATATTCTACAAGTAAATATTTAATTAACACTTTTACCAAGTAAGTTGACATTGACTTTTGATTTTTGTTTTGACCAAGCTGAATTTTATTTGACCAAGTTGTTTATGGTTTTGATCACGCTAACTTTGACTTTGACCCAGTTGACTTCGATTTTGTCCAAGCTAACTGTGTTACAACCAAAAACCTTTATGAACTTAGGTGTTCTGCACATTCTGCACCAGCTTCTGCAGGTTCCACTTCCGGTTTATCATAGTGCTGGACAGTATGTGCCAGCCCCCGAGTTTTTTGATGATAGCTACCAGGGACTTCTCCCCCAGAACTCATAATGCTTTCTTACCAACCAAATCCTGCGAGTGCCAAGTTGACTATGACCAGGTTGACATTGACTTCGACCAAGTTAGTTGAGAGTATAACCTAGTTGACTTTGATTTTGTCCAAGTTAACTTTGTCTTTGACCAAGTTAACTTCGTCAAGTTAACTTGGTCAAAGACAAAGTCGAGTTGATGTTTAGATGACAAAGTGAGTTGACCAAGTTGACTATAACTTTGACAGTGAACACCTGTGTTACAACCAAAAATCTCTATCAACTTACGTATTCTGCACATCCTGCACCAGCTTCTGCAGGTCCCACTTCTGATTGGTCATGGTGGTGGGCAGTATGTGCCAGCCGCCCAGCTGTTTGATGACAGCCACCAGGGGCTTCTCTCCCAGCTTTTCGATGGTTTCATTGGTGTCTATGCATGCGTCGTAGTAGATACGAGCTTTGGCTTCCGCGTCGGCTTTGTTTGAGATGTTTACTTTTTCTGGGGAAGGGAAAATAACAATAATTACGTTTATTTTGACATTGTAATACTTAGTATAAAAACTCTCAGTGGCGGCAAAATTCAGCACTATATTACACTACAGTGTAGGATTATAGCGATATCGCCCGAAACTAAAGAGCCTAACGATTCACGTGAATGCCCATTGCCCAGTTTTTCTTTCTCTTGGAATAGGAAGTAACAATAAGGCACTTTTCCATCACCTCTGCTCTCAAAACGGTGTTTCATCGTAACGTAACCGGCATGTCCCAGAACAAAACATTCGAAGAGATGTGACATCCACCAACCCGCACTGGGCCCGCGTGGTGGATTAATGCCCATTCTCTCTCATAGAGAGGAGGCCCGTGTCCCAGCAGCGAGAACAATGAAAGGCCGATTATGATGATGTTGAATAAGGCGCTTTGCAGATAGAGCAAGTTTATTAGTTGAAGCAACTAGGTATCAACTTTTTAAAAGTTTCCTTTAAAAGTTGCCAGTTGCTACAACCAAATGTCCGGTTTACGGTTGCCACAATTTTATGGCAATTCGTGAGCAACTTTGATAGCTGAGTTGCTCAGTCTATGCTACGTATTGGTATGATGGATATCGAAGTAGCAGCACGAGTTTTCATTTTATTTTATTATTCTTAATTAACTTTACACAACCGTTACAAATTCACGTTGCTTGTTGCGACAATTAGAAACTAACTTAATCATCGATTGCAGCAACTGAAAAATGTTGTCGATCACCGGAACTCGCAACTTTAGTTGCTACGTGTGCGCAGTTCCAATGAGATATACGTAAACAGCTAGTTGCCAGTTGCTGGTTGCTGCAATAGTTGCTCCACCTGTGGCCTTAGTGCGAGTTTTTACTCACGCGTGACTCACGCTCACTCGTGTTACGTAAACGATCTCTTATGTCAAAATGTATACAAAAAAAGAGGTTTCTCCTTACCGTCCCCAGACGGCGCTTATCCAGTTTCCATATAAATTGACGTTTACGTTAACGCGATTGACCGTGAGTAAAAACTCGCACTAAGGCCTCTGTAAAGCGCCTAAATGCCACATACAAATTCTTACTTGGATTTGCATCGCTCGGATCAGCGTCGAGAGATTGAATTCCTACAGTGCAATAGTATTTACTTAGGCAGACTTTATGCGTACAGTTTTATTTACAACACATTACCTACAATTTATTTTCATTCTATACTGATTTTTCCAATAACGTCATTGAATTTCCCTACATTACATTGCATATTTTGTATCAATATTTGCACCACACACATAATTTTACGCACAACATCTTCTCATACAAACATTTAAATATATATAGGTACAGACAAACAAACCAATTTTAAACTTCACCTACAACATTATGACGATATTTGTTCAAGAGAACAATGGATACAATCGTACTTCTTATTTAACTAACCATATAATATTATTACGTATGCAAAGACGTCAAAAACCCATGAAGGCACATAATAACAATATAACAAACTATGTCAATATTCACACTTTTATTTTGTACTGTTCAAGCGTTTTCGGTGAAGTTTGCGTTGCTAATAGAGCATGGTTGGTTGATAGTAAAGTAGAGGCAGAAAGGCAAGTTATAACAGTTGCCTTACTATTTAGTTAGATAATATACTAAATTTTTACCCGACTGTGCGACGCAAAGGAGGGTAATGTGTTTATCTGTCTATGTATTTATGTATGTTTTTGATGATTCTTACGTCAATCGATTCGTCTTAACCTTGCGAGTGTCACAACATGAATTAAAATTGAAAAGAAAATGGTGTATTTATGGCGCCATATTGTGCGGATCCCAATTTTTTTATCTTCCGAACCCAATATGTGGGGTATCAAAATGACGGGTTTTAAGAGGTGATTACAAAAATATTTAACACTAATATGTTAAAAAAAATTGGTAATATAGCTCTCAGGGCCATCTCTGGTCCACGAAGGTTTGCAATCCGGCCCACCAACGTAATTTTGAATAAATGAGCACTCGCACTCTGTTTGTTTAGCTAAGATTTCATCAATGCCACATGATTTTTTTGATTCATCTTCAACTTTCTGGAGGTATCTCGAATGATATAAGTAGGTAGATTGATTGAAATAAATCTAACAGTTTACAGATAATCCCAATAAAACTGTACACCCGTTTTCTCATAATTTTGCATTCAGCAAAAGTATGAGAAAACGGGTTGGTATTGGCTGATTGAAACAGCCACTTTTTTATTAGTTGACGTGACGTTCTGAATTGATTTGCCTTTCAGAAACCGTGGTTATGATGCTCAGCAAGTTCAGCGAGCTACACTTCTGCTAACTATATTTTACAATAGCAGAACAAAATAAAAATGTGTAGCATCTAATTTTTCATACATACACATACAAAGCGATAAACGATACTACCCGATTATGATTTACAATAGTTTACTAATACATTGTGAATATAGATAAAACAAAGTGCCGAATACATAGTACAGTTTTATACCAAAGCGTTTTTTCTTTACCGTGAATGCTACTCTACAGAGTCATTATTAACACATTAGCAATATTTTAGGGGATGGCTGAATTCTGGTCAAAATATATTTAATTCTCGAATGATCGATACGACGCCGAAGAGATGAAACGGTAGAGACATCTATAACGCCACAAAAGTACACGAAAGACAGCATCTTTCAAGCAGAGTTTATGGCGCGATTTGAACATCTATACCAAATATTATAAAGAAGATTTTTTGTTTGTTTGTTTGTACTGAATAAGCTTCGAAATTCCTGGAACGATTATAAAAATTCTTTCACCTATGGAAAGCTACATTATTCCCGAGTAACATAGGCTATAATTTATTTTCAAAAAAATTAGAGATCCTTATGAAAATTGCAATAATGTAACCCAAAGTAGCAACATTTTGCCTACAAAATTCATTCTTTGGCGTGCGCTGTGAAAACTATTGATGATACATAAAAATTATTTACTACATGATTAAAGTACTCATTGTTACCTACAAAAAAGTCTGCGATATATTCTATATCTAACTATCATAGTTAAGTCACTTTTATGTTCTAAATTTTAATTAGATCGCCGGTAGAAACAAAAGTTGGTTACATTCGTATTGTAGTATTAATTCTTATTCAAATAAAATTGGTTGGGAGGTAGGTAGGGTAGAGTAGATAGGGTAGGGCAGGTAGTGTAGGTGGGTAGGGTAGGTATGGTGGTAGCCAGTTGACGAGAGCGAAGCCGCGTGGGTCAACTAGTAATTTATAAAACCGTCGTTCGGGCACGCCTGACGCGGTGACGCGACGCCAATGGTCGGAGGATCCTCCATTTCCAACGGAGGTTGCGGGAATAATACACCCTGTTTCGCATACCTAGATATAGGTTTGACCGATATCTCACTTGATACAGCGATGATCCAGTAGATGAAGAAGCACACTAGCCTAAACACACAGAACCGTGTATATCTTTTTGCAAGAGCGGATTTAAGGGGAGGGGGCACCTGGGGATTCCATTACATTACATACTTAGAAGCAAATCAAATTATCAGGTGTGGCTGACTCTGGCTTGGCCACCATCAGGGATTTTAATTTTGATAACATAAATATTTAGTCGCTAATTAGTCGAAATTAGTCGCCAAATATCAGATTTAGTCGGTCACTGGTTCAAAAGTTAGAAGGGTTGTTTGGTGGCCGATCTGGAGTCACTCCCCCCGGCTTGGCCACATTTATATCTCAAAAACTAGGGCAACTAGCAAAGATCTGTTTTCTTCCAGATTTAGTCGCCAATTAGTCGAAATTAGTCGCCAAATATCAGAATTAGTCGATCACTGGTTCAAAAGTTAGAAGGGTTTATAGGTGGCCGATCTGGAGTCACTCCCCTCGGCTTGGCCACATTTATATCTCAAAAACTAGGGCACCTAGAGAAGATCTGTTTCCTCCCAGATTTAGTCGTTAATTAATCAAAATTAGTCGCCAAATCACAGATTTAGTCGGTGAATAAATAAAAAGATTTTAAAGTAATAAATTTCTCCATACATTGGTACAAGCAAGTACAAAATACTTTAAGTAGTTTCTAAACAATACCTATACCTATGATGTCTTAGATGGAATGTTTGTTTCGAAATATAAACCTAAATGTAAAGTTATTCTATGTTATTAGATTCCAAACAAAAAAGGAAAAGCAGTATGCATTACCTAGAAACATATCTACAATAAATATAATGTAATTATTTATCGAACAAAATGTGGCAGTTGCTGGCAGATAGATCGCTGCGCTCCTGTGCGCTCCGGTACATTTCTATATGGTATGGTAAGTAAAAAGAGATAGATGCGCGTGTACAGATGAACTACATAGAGCGAGTTGCCCGTGACGTAGCCAGTTTACAGTAGAACTTGTTAAGAATAGTTAAGAACTTATCTCTAAATAGTCTGTGGTTAAGAACTCGAATATGAATATATGAAATAGAGTATAACCTGCCTCTCTGTTTAGCGTTTGTGGACTACGAGAAAGCCTTCGATTCGATCGAGACTTGGGCTGTACTGCAGTCTCTCCAACGGTGCCAGATCGACTACCGGTACATTGAGGTGTTGAAGTGTCTGTACAAAAACGCCACCATGTCAGTCCGTCTTCAGAATCAGACCTCGAAACCAATCCTTCTCCAGCGCGGCGTAAGACAGGGAGACGTCATTTCTCCGAAACTGTTCACTGCTGCGCTGGAGGACGTCTTCAAGGTTCTGGACTGGAAGGGGCTTGGCATCAACGTTAATGGCGAGTACACCACATATATATACACTCACCTTCGGTTTGCCGACGACATAGTGGTCATGGCTGAGACCATGGAGAGCCTCAGTAAAATGCTCGATGACCTTAGTAGAGCTTCCGAAAGAGTGGGTCTTAAAATAAACATGGACAAAACTAAGGTCATGGTGAACGCCCATATAACACCCACTCCTATCAAGATCGGAGACTCTACACTCGAAGTTGTAGACGATTATGTTTACTTGGGACAAACGGTCCAGTTGGGGAGGTCCACCTTCGAGAAAGAGGTCAACCGTGAATCTGACTCGGCTGGGCGGCGTTCGGGAAGTTGCGTGGTATCTTCTCGTCCAATTTACCGCAGTGTCTCAAGATAAAAGTCTATGACCAGTGTGTGTTGCCAGTGATCACCAATGGGACCGAGACGTGGTCGCTCACAATGGGCCTTATCAGAAAGCTTAAAGTCACCCAAAGGGCAATGGCGAGGGCTATGCTCGTTTCGATTTACAGTCAGGTTTTAGAAAGCAGCGCAGTACCGCTACTGCTTTACTGGACGTTACTGATAACGTGCTGTCTGCCCAGGATAAGGGGATGTGTACCTTGCTTGTTTTGCTCGATTTTTCCCGGGCTTTTGACGCAATAAATATACCACTACTATTATCTAAGCTGAGGTACTACGGTTTCGACCCTAGCGCTACGGAATGGTTCCGTAGCTACCTCAGTGATAGGAAGCAATTTGTAGATCTGCGTTTAGAAGACGGCACCACTATTAGATCGGCACTTGGTTCTATAAAGAGGGGAGTCCCACAAGGGTCTATATTAGGGCCAATTATTTTTATCCTGTACTGCGCTGATATAATTAAATGTCTTCAGAAATGCAGGTATCATATATATGCCGATGATGTTCAACTTTACGTATCATTTTACCCAGAGAAGTATGATAGTGCCGTAAAAGATTTAAACGATGACCTTTGCAGAATTGCTGCCTGGTCAGAAGATAATTGCCTGTCGCTAAACCCAAACAAAACCAAATTCATGGTACTTGGGTCAAAAAGACAGCTAGCTAAGCTACCCAGAACTTTCAGGATCGAGCTAATGGGCAAACCAATTGACAGAGTCTATGAAGCGCGGAACCTTGGTCTTGTTATGGACAAGGATCTTCGTTTCGAAAAGCATGTCGCCGACTCGGTAAGAAGCTGTTTCTACCGCCTCAAAGTTTTATATAAAATGAGGCCGTACCTATCAGAAACACTTCGGGAACAACTGGTGGAAAGTCTGGTTCTGTCCAGGCTAAACTATGCAGACACGGTGTACGGCCCGCGCCTACTGGCTCGTACAGACCAGCTCGTTCAGAGGGTTCAAAATGCTTGTGCTCGGTTTTGCTATAAAATTCCTCCCAGAAGCCACGTAACGCCATTCCTCAACAAGCATTTTACCCTTAAAATGAAATCAAGACGCAAATTACACCTGGCCTGCCTGTTGTTCGGTGTCATTAAGCTTCAAAAGCCAGACTACCTGTACAACAGGTTGAGCTGGATCGCTGGCAGTCGAGAATGTGGAAGAAGGCAATGTTCGCAACAACTCTCATCGCACTCCCACAGTACAGCAGCATTCAGAGGAAGTTTCCGTTACGCAGCATCCAAAGTATGGAATAATCTGCCGCCGCCTATTAGAGCAATAAACACAATAGGTACATTTAGAAGACATTTGCGGCAGTATTTAACGGACGCGCAACGGAAACTAGACTTAATACACTTGAACCTGTCACTGATATGATGTCGATCCTATTCGCAGTTGATAGTACTCGATTTTCTAGTGTGCGTGTGTCAGTGCGGCAGTATAAGTTGCAAAAATTATAAAAGAGTTTTTAAATAACTAAAATATGCGGGTGTTTAACGTTCCATAAAAACCGCTGCCTCGTACCCTCGGCCGCGGGCTGGTGTGTCATCCATCCTTGATACCTGCTTTCGGTTGGGGTTGGGAGGCCTATGGGTTAAAAGGAATATGTTGCTAAATATTTTAAATTCTAAACGGTTGATATTATTGATGGAACACACTTACCTTGTATCCTGCTGCAAATATCCTTATTTCACTTTGTTTCACCTCTCTGACAAATTTTAAATGTGCCGTATATACTGATCGCAATATTTCTCAAACTACCCGAGTATAAAAAAAAAAAACTTTTTAATATTAAACGTTACTTGCAATCCATCTATTTCGCTCAGCTGTTCATGACATAATGGTTCATACCAAATTATTATACATACCTGTATATCTTATAAAAACACTAACACATATCTATTTACCTGTATTGAATACAAACAAATATCTTTGCTGTATTGTAATCTCAAAATCAAAACTGATTCACATCCGTGCACTTCAACGTAAGGTTCAGTTGAAAACCAGCGTCAGGCAACTCCCAGTTGTCTGGCATTTTGCTGAACTGGACCTTTTTGGCGCAGCCGCGGGGCACACTATGTATGTAATTGTTTTTATTAAATTCTTTTTCCATTTGTACATTGTGTGTATCTGTGTGTGCCAAATAAACAAGTTTTCTTTCTTTCTTCTTTCTTCTTTCTTCTTTCTTTCTAGTTTCCTTGCGTGATCACGTCAGAAATTATGATATCCGCAGGAGAACCAAAGTTACCGACATAGCCCGAAGAATTGCCAAACTTAAGTGGCAGTGGGCAGGGCACATTGCTCGCAGAACCGATGGCCGATGGGGCCGAAAAGTTCTGGAATGGCGACCGCGAACCGGAAGACGATACGTTGGAAGGCCTCCCACTAGGTGGACCGATGACCTGGTTAAGGTTGCGGGAAGGCACTGGATGCGAGACGCACGGGATCGGTCAATGTGGCGACGCCTGGGGGAGGCCTATGTCCAGCAGTGGACGTCTTTCGGCTGAAATGATGAAAGATGAAGAACTCGAGTAATATCGGTTTTGTAATTAATTTATGTGCGTTTTATAAATTTTATCTACTCTCATATCGTAATCGAATTATAAACTTCAAAACGAGTTTATATTGACATACTTTATAAAGGGTGGTATTTAATACTTTAACTGTAATTCCCCTTTTTTCAATCAAAATATTCGAAATTACTACCAAAAATACTGAATTGCACACTAAATTTGCTCATCAAATAAATGAATTATACTATACTGCTAGATCTTTAAAGCTTAACTGTTTTACTGAATAACTATCTGTTAACTAAAAGTAAATCTAATAATTCTTCGAGTGCAACAAAATATTTAAGTTTTAAGGGAGGGGGGGAAACGAAACAAAGTCGACGGAGCCCCGCTGCGCAGGGCTCCTATTTCTGTCTGCAGGGTCTAAAGTAACCTAACATGAAGGAGATGACGGGAGCTGAGTTCGCTCGCTTTGCTCGCTCACTTCAGCTCCCGTCATCTCCTTCGAACCTAACCTATCCGTGTCGGGGTGCCCTAAGCTCCCGAGCTCGCTTCGCTCGCTCTTGGACTAATTCACATTTATTTTATATTTAATTGAATAATTTGTGTGCAAATCAGTATTTTTGTTTTACGGTGAGTAATATTGTTTTGCAGTAGGTTATTAGTGGAGATATTTTGTTTGCTTAAATTTCTAAATAGAGGTGCAGTTAAAAATTCCCCCTTTATAAACACAATATAGTTCTCGCCACGGTAGAATCAACTTTTATTCCATGTAAATTTTAATTGTGACATTCAAAAGTGCCGCTTGGTGGCCTAGTTGAAATAAAATATCTTCGTCTTTTGTCTTGTCTTTGTCCAAACTTCTTGGCCGACCTGATGTTGGCTTTCCGTTGCGCAAGGTACGGATCGGTGCTGTTTTTGTATGAGATTTACTACTGCGCAGCCATTGTAGCTAACTTCAGGGCGGCCAAGAAGTTTGGCGAGAACTATACCGAAATTTAAAAATAGAATCTTTTTATATTATTTTTTCTCTAACAAAATAATGTTAAAAAACATTTTCTTTCTATTACGGTATCTACAGGGCAAATCCAAGAAGTAAATATCATCAAGGTGTTTCCATCAATTTTTTTTTTGTAATGGCAAGTTTTTGCGGGGCGCGCTATTTTTACCCGACTGCCGATGGAGGGTAATATGTTTATCAGTCTATGTGTGTATGTATGTTTGTTCCTATGTGGCGTTCCAGAGACCAAACGCATACGCCGATTTTGATGATTCATACGTCAATCGATTCGTCTTAATCTTGCGAGTGTCATTGCGAGTGGCTACATAAAATTGGAAAATGGAAAAATGGCGGCTTTCGGGCGCCATATTGTGGGGGCCCAATTTTTTTGATTGCTTCCATTCCCATCGTGTGGGATATCAAAATAAAGGGTTTTAAGAGGCGATTTAAAAATATGTAACTTTTATATGTTTAAATGTACCTAATTCGAATAATATGTTACCTAAAAAGTGTTAATTCAAAAAAATCTTTAAAAAAAAACCGACTGCTTGATGAGCGAACTAAAGAGACGTAAACAAGAAAAAAAATATGCTGTGCAGTTGGAGGATATATCTGGTTTTGGTCAGCCAGCTCGCGAATATGTATCCACCGATTGCACAGCATATTTTTTTTCATGTTTATGTCTTTTTAGTTTGCTCATTAAGCAGACGGTTTTTCTTTTTTTATAGTACCTATTATAAAAAGTTTGTATTCCAATTTTTACTTGTGTGTGGCAACGCCCGGTTTAGCACATACGCAGTTTATGCGGTGATGTGCTGGGTTTTGGCACCATTCATACGTTTTGCTGTACTGATTTTTATTACTCTTTTGACTTTTTTCTTTTATAAAAACACAGCGATATTTAGCAGCGACTTGCAGATAAAAAGGCTTACTCAGTTCGTGAATATTTTTTTCTTTGTGACGATTTGTTTTGTAGTATTTTTTGCACATTTTTACAGTTTCATTGCACCAAAATGTGTTACAACACAAATTTAAACAATCGAGTGGAGTTCCTCAGAACTTTAAAACCACGCCATCTATTAGCATCAATTTTAAATGATCCGTTCAAATAATATTTGAAATGTGAATTAAGAGCAAAATAATATCCATAATTTTGTGCTGAGGAGAGTTGGTTAATCAAGAACATTTTTATGTTCAATTCCTGAAAATGTTAATTTTACACACAATTCAAAAACCGATTGGTGCATATCGTATCGCATGCATCGCCATCTAGAAATATTTATTTGAACCAAATTTTCTTTCTTAGCGCTGGGTCCGCGTGCTAGCATAGTTTTAGCATAGTAGATACATCATATATTTGACAACAGAAATTGTATTATTCTAACGTAATTTAGACGTAACATTATAATTTGGTAAAACAGTTGTATGCGACTGTACATCTTGACATCAAATAGACCAAGAGCAAGGTTTAATGTTTTCAAAGAAGATTAAACTACTCTAACCTAGTAATATACAACATAAAAATATATATTTAATTAAGAATTTATATCTCTCTGACATTTCTAAGGGCTTTAGACCGATAAAACTAGAAGTATATTACACATATTGATAGAAATATTTTTGTTAGGCTATTTTTCGTAAACATTTCGATCTAGCTCTTGGACTATACCTTAAAAGTTGAACTCATTTTATCTTCTAAACTAAGACCTGACTAAATCTGTGACTTGGCGACTAATTTCGATTAATTAGCGACTAAATCTGGGAGAAAACAGACCTTCGCTAGGTACCCTAGTTTTTGAGTTATAAATGTGGCCAAGCCGGGGAGAGTGACTCCAGATCGGCCACCTATAAGCCCTTCTAACTTTTGAACCAGTGATCGACTAATTCTGATATTTGGCGACTAATTTCGACTAATTGGCGACTAAATCTGGGAGAAAACAGATCTTTGCTAGGTGCCCTAGTTTTTGAGATATAAATGTGGCCAAGCCGGGGGGAGTGACTCCAGATCGGCCACCAAACAACCCTTCTAACTTTTGAACCAGTGACCGACTAAATCTGATATTTGGCGACTAATTTCGACTAATTAGCGACTAAATATTTGTGTTATCAAAATTAAAATCGATGATGACGAGATGACGGGAGCTGAGTTCGCTCGCTTTGCTCGCTCACTTCAGCTCCCGTCATCTCCTTCGAACCTAACCTATCCGTGTCGGGGTGCCCTAAGCTCCCGAGCTCGCTTCGCTCGCTCTTGGACTAATTCACATTTATTTTATATTTAATTGAATAATTTGTGTGCAAATCAGTATTTTTGTTTTACGGTGAGTAATATTGTTTTGCAGTAGGTTATTAGTGGAGATATTTTGTTTGCTTAAATTTCTAAATAGAGGTGCAGTTAAAAATTCCCCCTTTATAAACACAATATAGTTCTCGCCACGGTAGAATCAACTTTTATTCCATGTAAATTTTAATTGTGACATTCAAAAGTGCCGCTTGGTGGCCTAGTTGAAATAAAATATCTTCGTCTTTTGTCTTGTCTTTGTCCAAACTTCTTGGCCGACCTGATGTTGGCTTTCCGTTGCGCAAGGTACGGATCGGTGCTGTTTTTGTATGAGATTTACTACTGCGCAGCCATTGTAGCTAACTTCAGGGCGGCCAAGAAGTTTGGCGAGAACTATACCGAAATTTAAAAATAGAATCTTTTTATATTATTTTTTCTCTAACAAAATAATGTTAAAAAACATTTTCTTTCTATTACGGTATCTACAGGGCAAATCCAAGAAGTAAATATCATCAAGGTGTTTCCATCAATTTTTTTTTTGTAATGGCAAGTTTTTGCGGGGCGCGCTATTTTTACCCGACTGCCGATGGAGGGTAATATGTTTATCAGTCTATGTGTGTATGTATGTTTGTTCCTATGTGGCGTTCCAGAGACCAAACGCATACGCCGATTTTGATGATTCATACGTCAATCGATTCGTCTTAATCTTGCGAGTGTCATTGCGAGTGGCTACATAAAATTGGAAAATGGAAAAATGGCGGCTTTCGGGCGCCATATTGTGGGGGCCCAATTTTTTTGATTGCTTCCATTCCCATCGTGTGGGATATCAAAATAAAGGGTTTTAAGAGGCGATTTAAAAATATGTAACTTTTATATGTTTAAATGTACCTAATTCGAATAATATGTTACCTAAAAAGTGTTAATTCAAAAAAATCTTTAAAAAAAAACCGACTGCTTGATGAGCGAACTAAAGAGACGTAAACAAGAAAAAAAATATGCTGTGCAGTTGGAGGATATATCTGGTTTTGGTCAGCCAGCTCGCGAATATGTATCCACCGATTGCACAGCATATTTTTTTTCATGTTTATGTCTTTTTAGTTTGCTCATTAAGCAGACGGTTTTTCTTTTTTTATAGTACCTATTATAAAAAGTTTGTATTCCAATTTTTACTTGTGTGTGGCAACGCCCGGTTTAGCACATACGCAGTTTATGCGGTGATGTGCTGGGTTTTGGCACCATTGCACCACTGATTTTTATTACTCTTTTGACTTTTTTCTTTTATAAAAACACAGCGATATTTAGCAGCGACTTGCAGATAAAAAGGCTTACTCAGTTCGTGAATATTTTTTTCTTTGTGACGATTTGTTTTGTAGTATTTTTTGCACATTTTTACAGTTTCATTGCACCAAAATGTGTTACAACACAAATTTAAACAATCGAGTGGAGTTCCTCAGAACTTTAAAACCACGCCATCTATTAGCATCAATTTTAAATGATCCGTTCAAATAATATTTGAAATGTGAATTAAGAGCAAAATAATATCCATAATTTTGTGCTGAGGAGAGTTGGTTAATCAAGAACATTTTTATGTTCAATTCCTGAAAATGTTAATTTTACACACAATTCAAAAACCGATTGGTGCATATCGTATCGCATGCATCGCCATCTAGAAATATTTATTTGAACCAAATTTTCTTTCTTAGCGCTGGGTCCGCGTGCTAGCATAGTTTTAGCATAGTAGATACATCATATATTTGACAACAGAAATTGTATTATTCTAACGTAATTTAGACGTAACATTATAATTTGGTAAAACAGTTGTATGCGACTGTACATCTTGACATCAAATAGACCAAGAGCAAGGTTTAATGTTTTCAAAGAAGATTAAACTACTCTAACCTAGTAATATACAACATAAAAATATATATTTAATTAAGAATTTATATCTCTCTGACATTTCTAAGGGCTTTAGACCGATAAAACTAGAAGTATATTACACATATTGATAGAAATATTTTTGTTAGGCTATTTTTCGTAAACATTTCGATCTAGCTCTTGGACTATACCTTAAAAGTTGAACTCATTTTATCTTCTAAACTAAGACCTGACTAAATCTGTGACTTGGCGACTAATTTCGATTAATTAGCGACTAAATCTGGGAGAAAACAGACCTTCGCTAGGTACCCTAGTTTTTGAGTTATAAATGTGGCCAAGCCGGGGAGAGTGACTCCAGATCGGCCACCTATAAGCCCTTCTAACTTTTGAACCAGTGATCGACTAATTCTGATATTTGGCGACTAATTTCGACTAATTGGCGACTAAATCTGGGAGAAAACAGATCTTTGCTAGGTGCCCTAGTTTTTGAGATATAAATGTGGCCAAGCCGGGGGGAGTGACTCCAGATCGGCCACCAAACAACCCTTCTAACTTTTGAACCAGTGACCGACTAAATCTGATATTTGGCGACTAATTTCGACTAATTAGCGACTAAATATTTGTGTTATCAAAATTAAAATCCCTGATGGTGGCCAAGCCAGAGTCAGCCACACAATTATCAGAGTTGTTAAAATATATGAATAAAATAACGGAAAGAACTTGAGTGAAACACTTGTCTATTTCTGGCTGGAATTGCGAATTTTGTTCGTTGTATCCCTTTCACGCACTTGCAAATGAAAGATGATAATCAGAGTTTGCGAGAACGGTACGGACGGGGGAAAGCGCGGGTCGGGGCGAGCGCCTTTTAAAGTCATATCTTAGGATGTAGTTCGGTCAAATTAGACCAAAAAATAGGGGTAGGCTTACAGTAATTCGCTGGTGCTGAAAATTGATACGAATGTTCGGAACACCATTTATAAATGAAATGTGAAAAGTTCCCATCGATCCCATACTTGCATTTTTTTATTTTTTCTATTTTGTTGACTCTTTTATAAACCTTCCTATACATACTTGTAAGTTTATTTCTAACAGTTATGATTGATTTTTTTGCTCGTCCGGCATTTCTGCCCCCCCCCCAGAAAAAAAGCTTGGATCCGCCCTTGTATTTTTGCATAATTATTTCATAGTTGGTTAGAAAGTTGTTTAAATTCATGAGTACTTTTAACAACTGAAGGATCGCCATTATGCTAAAAGTTATACTGTAATGTACTGTTTTGGTGCTTATTCATTAGAAGTTGTCATCTAATTGTAGTTTGTGTGCTAAATGGCATTTAATTTGCATTCCTACGATATAAATTTCGGTTTTAAACGTAAATAAACTATGAAATCATCATTATTTCAGGCAATGACTGCATCAAGACTTATTAGGCATGTTATATGTCCTGGGTAGCTATTTATATGTATTTAAAACGAATTCTTTTGATTTATTATATAACCTTTATATATCTGCCTAGCCTTTGCCCAACTATGCTGGGACCGGCTTTCAGTCTTACCGGATTCAGCTGAGTACTAGAGTTTTACATGGAGCGACTATCTATCTGACCTCAGCAACCCAGTAACTGGGTAACACGGTACCTCTTGGCTAGACTGGTGTCATATCTCAAGCTTCTGACTACTCGTAACGACTGTTAAAGATCTTCAAATAACAGCCGGGACCAACAGCTTAGCGTGCTTTCCGAGGCACGGAGGAAACTCGATATGTTGAAATGGTCACCCATCCATGGACCGACCTCGTGAAGCGTTGCTTAACCTTGAAGATCGACCAGTGCGGCTGTTATTATTAAGCCACGAGCTCCTCTTTTTTTATATGACCTTTATCTACTATTAAACACAGGACTACCAGACGTACGGTGATGCGCCATCGATACATGGTAGATAGCCCACCCATACGCACTAAACGTTTTGAGAATACCTTTATTATACGAACAGCTAAGGAGTGGAATTCCCTGCTGGAGTCTGTTTCCCAATTGCTATAACCTAGGGGCCTTTAAGTCAAAAGTGAATAGGTTACTTCTAGACAAGCGTGCTACACCCTAGACCACATCATCGCGTACCATCAGATTAGATAGAGGTAAAGCGCAAGCCTATTTTGAAAAAAAAAAAAGTTGTTTGCAAACCTGAACCCTGAACCTTATGAGGCAGATGACTTGTTCAAACTTTAATCGGTGTAGGAATCCCAATAAAAAAATATGTAATTGGCAGGCTTGCGTTTTATCTCACCTGATGATAAGCAACACAATGTTTCCAATTGCAGAATTGGGTCAGCGAAACTAATTGCTATTAGAAAACGCAATTCTGGCTTAAGAGCGGACTCTAGTCAACAGGAATTTGAAAAATAATTATTTGAAGAAACTATTGCCGTCGCGTCACCTCCAACCTCACCCCGTAAAGTGCGAAAGGGACAACTGCAGCTCAGGCTGATTTTACCTACAAAAACTTTGACTAAAAGACGTTTCGTATTCTGCTGTTTTCTTCATGAAAACTGGTCTGATCTAAAAAAATCTTATATCAAAATTTAGAGGAAAAGTATATCTATGCTCCTATCATTTCCTTTTTTGTTAAAAACTTATAAATTTTGTCTGAAAGTCTTCTGAACATGGCGGTAAAAACGGGCATTTTTTTTCGGCTTTTTGGATTGTGATATTTCTTTTTGTGATTATGTTTTGGAAAAAAGGAAATGATACAGGCACGTATTAATTAGACCTTGATTTTTTGGAAAAAAATCATTGCTCTAGAGGCATTATCCACGAAGAAAACAGCAGAATGTGTTTGTATGGAGAAAGTCTCACTAGAGTCCCCTCTTAAGCTCGCCTTTGTACACAAACTGTCCAAACGATAATTTTACAGATTTTTTTTTTGTGGACAATGAACCTGACAAGTGAAGTCGGACTCGCGCACGAAGATTCCGTACCATTATGTCAACAAACGTCACAAAAACGACGTTTGTTGTATGAAAGCCCCACTTAAATATTTAATTTTATTCTGTTTTTAGTATTTGTTGTTATAGCGGCAACAGATATACATCATCTGTGAAAATTTCAACTGTCTAGCTATCACTGTTCATGAGATACAGCCTGATGACAGACATACAGACGGACTGTGGAGTCTTAGTAATATGGTCTCTTTTTTACCGTTTAGGGTACGGCACCCTTAAAATTATGGAACAAGTACATAATGTTTCTTTTAATACAACTTTGCCCATAACTTTACAGTCTATTTTTTTAGTTATAACTAATATATTAAACAAATTACTCATACAAACACACGCCTTCAAAGCACCTCCTACGTAACAGTTTCACGTAGGTACTTATATTTTTCACGCCGCATACGTATTTTCCTGCATTTTTTCAACGATGACGCAACCAGTAATATACCTATTGTATGACAACAATGAAAATTATCTTGATGTCACAACACAACCCCGTCATAGTATCGTAGGCGATATCTTTACGGCTCGGTTGTTTAACTGAGCAAGAAATTATAATGTTTATAACGTTTTCCTAGGTACCTAAAGATGGGTAAGAATATTTCTGGGAATAGGTGCCGAAATTATGACGTTCGGCCATCTTTGTTTGTCTCTCACTGGATTAAAGTTGTAAACAAACCAAAACTTTAAAATACCACAGGGCCCACAGACAGCCAAATTTAAAGGGGCTGAATCAGCCGCACACGTCATTCTGGAACGGCCGTGGCTCCTCAACGCTTCGGTGTCAACCACTATTAGTCGTAGTGTCGTACTACAGGTCTGAGCTAAAGTGGTTACCGATTCGCCAGAGAAGAAGTTTACGCGCTTTGACCACGCTTTTCACCCTACTCAATTCTCCCACACCTCCTTCCTATCTTTTGTCTAAATTCCAATATCTATGTTGTTCACATGCTCGGAATGTGCTTTCTTCCAATAATGCTCTCACACTACTGATTTTGTTCACTTTTCCTTCAATATTCAGTCCATTCTTCTCTGGAACGCGCTTCCTCGCGAGATCTGGGGGGTAACCACAAGCTCTTAGAGTAAGGTTATTTTGAGATCGAGTAAGTGACAGATGTATACAAGTCAGATACATCTGTCGCTTACTCGATCTCAAAATAACCTTACTCTAAGAGCTTGTGGTTACCCCCCAGGACGGCTACAAGTCGGTTTGTATTCAAACGGAAATTGCGGATTTATTTTCAGCACAACTAACAAGAGTCGTCTCACTTTCTTCTTTTCTGTTACTTCATAAATATATATTTTATATAAGTATATATTATCACAGATGATATAATACTAGCATACAGATGCCTCATCCCATACAAAGAAACCGTGCCGACGTAACTAGCGTTTTTCTAATCTTGTTATTTTTGTAAGTACATCAATCGCCTTCGATCCCGTTTCACGGCAATAGATGGTGTTAGCAGCGACTTGCAAGTAAAGGGTTTACTAGGTTCGTAAATATCTATTCTTTAAATACAGTGAAGGTTCGGTTTATATTATTTTTTTGCACGTTTTTACAGTTTTTTGCACCAAAATGTGTTACAATGCAATTTTTTAATTTTTTTATTGATTATTATTTATAGGCTCGCGCTTGATCACTATCTCACCTGATGGTAAGCGATGATGTGGTAAATGTGGTCGACGGTGTAACATGCTTGCCTAGATTGCAAATTTTAACAATCGAATAGTATGCCTCAGAAATTCAAAATGCGCCATCTATCGGCATCAATTTTAAATGATCCGTTCAAATAATCTTTGAAATGTGAATTAAGAGCCCACTATTCCATAATTTTGTACTTTGGAGAGTTGATTAAACAAGAACATACAATTTTTATGTTCAATTCCAGAAAATGTTAATTTTACACATAATTTATTGAATTGTGTGTACATGTCGCGACATCTAGTGAGATTTATTAGAACCAAATTTTCTTTCTTAGCAAAGAGACCCCGTGATATTATATTCAATTTATATGTTCGTGTATTTTACCTATTTTAGTATGTTAATATATACTTCTTATTTCTTTTTAAATTGTTTAAACAATGCACCTGCCTTATTATCTCTTCACCACCCTTGGTGGACTGGTAGAGAATGCCTGAGGCATTAAGTCCGCCTTTGTACCTTCTTGTGCGTGAAGTTTACATAAATAATTTCTGACTTCACACGGGCGACCCGGCATAACCCGAAATGCATCATATTACGGAATAAAATCCCTCTCCGTTGGAACAAGTGTCATTTGAGTACCCCGACCTAGTTTGCGCGGGTCGTAATCTTATCCAACTCCGAGAAAATCGCATCGATTCTTAGTAGCAGTCGTAATATGATAAAAGTAGCTTCTGCCTGCGACTTCAACTGCTTGAAAAGTGTTTTCTTATCCCAAGGCAATATTATACCGGTATGAAAAACCTATGTGTTTCATTAATTTATCAATTCCTGACTATAATAATCTATCTCTGTGCCAAATTTCACCCAGATCTGTTCAGCCGTTCTGGAGTGATTGAGTAACAAACATCCATCTATCCATGAAACCAAACTTTCGCATTTATAATAATAAGTACACCCAGGTACCCCCGACCGAGCTCTACTCGGGTGAAAATAGAGAAAACGACGTTTTCTAAAAATGAAACCTAGCTAGATCGATTTCACATCACATCATCAGCCTATTAATGTTCCCACTGCTGGGACACAGGCCTCCTCTCTGTGAGAGGGAATGGGCCGTAATCCACCACGCCGGCCCAGTGCGGGTTGGTGGATGTCACATGTCTTCGAATTTTTGGTTCTAGGACATGCCGGTTTCCTCACGATGTTTTCCTTCACCGTTTTGAGAGTAGTGGTGAAGAAATAATCTACACAAAGTAAAGCGCCTTCCTGGGCTCGAACCCACGACCTACAACTTGTAAGTCGCGGCCGATACCACTGGGCCACCACTGCTCCTCAAGATCGATTTATAGGTAGCCCCCGAAACCCACTGCATACTACATTTCATGAAAATCGTTGCAGTCGTTTCCGAGATTCAGATTATAATATACCTATACATATATACAAGAATTGCTCGTTCAAAGGTATTATGAGTAGATAGATAGGATAGTAGGAAGTCCTTCTCGGAGAAGAAGGCATCGGCGAGGCAACCTCCTGGATGCATAAAACGCCGAAACCTCGTCTGCATCATGGGCTGGGACTCCGGGGTCGCGGGCGTTCAGACTGGGGACCCTGTCCACCTACCAAGTGACTCTGTAGGTGAGTGAAGTGACGGTGGCACAGTGATCACCGTGCTGCCGTGCACAGCGAGGCTCCGGGGAGGCGCTTTTTCTGTCTCCCCAAGGATGTGCCCTAACAGGCCTTTAACAGATGGTCTTTTCTCCACAATGCCAAGCGCCTTTTTTAAGGTTTCCACCAGTCTCGACAATAAAAAACCCGCCAAGTGCGTGTCGGGCTTGGCACATTTAGGGTTCCTCTCTGATGTATCAATATATGGTTGTTAGCAAAATATACGTAATAATAAACATTATCACTAAATTGGAAGTTCATAGGTCAATGGGAAGTTAAAATTCTTCGTCAAAAAAAAGAAAATAATAAAACCGGCCAAGTGCGAGTCGGACTCGCGCACGAAGGGTTCCGTACAAATTTCGTAAAAAAAGACAAAAAAATCACGTTTGTTGTATGGAAGCCCCACTTAAATATTTATTTTATTTTGTTTTTAGTATTTGTTGTTGTAGCGGCAACATATATACATCACCTGTGAAAATTTCAACTGTCTAGCTATCACGGCTCATGAGATACAGCCTGGTGACAGACAGACAGTCGGTTGGCGCAGTGGTTGAGCGATTGACTGCTGCGCTGCGTGTCGCGGGTTTGATTCCCGCACGGAACAAATATTTGTATGACCTACAGATAGTGGTTCCGGCTCTGGGTGTATGTGTATGTGAGTTTATATGTTTGTAAACGCAACCGCGATACAGGAAGAAATTCCTAGTGTGGGGTAACGTTTTTTAAAAAAAAGAAAGAAAAGACAAGTGCGAGTCGGACTCGCGCACGAAGGGTTCCGTACCATTTTCGTAAAAAACGGCAAAAAAATCACGTTTGTTGTATGGTACCCCCCTTAAATATTTATTTTATTTTGTTTTTAGTATTTGTTGTTGTAGCGGCAACAGATATACATCACCTGTTAAAATTTCAACTGTCTAGCTATCACGGTTCATGAGATACAGCCTGGTGACAGACAGACAGACAGACAGACAGACAGACAGACAGACGGACCGCGGAGTCTCAGTAATAGGGTTCCGTTTTTACCCTTTGGGTACGGAACCCTAAAAAAAGACAGACAGACAGACGGACCGCGGAATCTCAGTAATAGGGTCCCGTTTTTATCCTTTGGGTACGGATCCCTAAAAAGCAGACTTTGGTGGCTTCTCAATCCTTTGTTTTCCAGTAACTTTGTAAAAAAAATTACAGTATTTATTTACTCAATGAGCGCTAAACGATAACTAACTAAAACAATTCCCCACTCGATAGAGTAGGTCAAAAAATGTTTTTCGCGACCCCCTTTGTTAATATACATTTTTTTGTCAATTTGTGGGGTATGGGTCAAAAAGAAGCTTATACTGGGCAAATTTAAAGACTTTAGTTACAACAGTTTGACTGTAAAACCCAAACTCTCTGGTAAAACCTGTGTGACAGACAAACGGACACGTGAGTGGCAGCAAAAGGGCTCAGTTTGGACCCTTCGGGTACGGAACCCTAAAAAGGATGTTAGGATAGAGTTCGTAGAAAGTATATTATCGAGCACTATGCTCGATCTGATTTCTGAAAACCTCTTCTCGACTCGTATTTATTGCATTCGGGCTAGATGCAGTGTAAAAGCGCTTCTATTGAGCATTATCTAAAATCTTATAAGAATAAATTTTTCTGACTTAATGGCTAGATCTCCAACCTAATTGCGTAACATATACGTTCATGGAATCATTCGCCAACTTACATTTTGTCAAATCAACAGTATTTATTGCAAGTTATACGCTGTCGAGTAGAAGATTTTTAAAACATATGAAGCAAGGATTAGGAATGCCGAATGGAGTTATAAGGTGCAGACCATCCGTAGCGATTATCTTTGTAGATATCATCATCTTCCTGCCCTTATCCCATGTTACTTGTGGTCGGCGCAACACGTCTTCTTCTTCCATACCGTTCTGTCCCCTGTCACGCTGTCACTGACTCCCTTTTCTTTCATATCACTCCTCACACAGTCCATCCGTCTTTTCTTTGGCCTTCCTTTCCCTCTCCATCCATCCACATTTATATTCATAACTCTTTTAGTAACATGCGTTTCATCCCTCATATCTGAGTATAAGGTACGCCATTCTGGTCGACACACTCTCGATCCTCACTACGTTGGTCACAGAGGACTTGTGGACGATAAACCCGACACCCCCTTGGGACTGCCGGTTACCCTCTTGGAAGTCGAACAGGTAGCAGGGATTTAAGGATTTTAGGAATCTTGATTCGTGCCCCTCTCTTCGGACTTCAGTTCATTTCAGTTCTTTGTATTTATAATAAGTTTGAATTAATTTATTGACTTGAAATTATTCATATTAAAAATAAAATAAAATACTTTATTGACAGGCATTAAGGCCCATAGGGTATTAGTATTACATCTTACTTAAAAACTGTGTTAGTAACATGCAGAAACCCTCAAAAATAATGAGGAAAACCACAATCACAGGAAGGTTTAACAGGCTCTGTTGCCAACATGTAGCCTGAAAAACCGCCCCATTGTAGCCCCATCTAGCCTTTCTGCAAACACCCTCAGAATGCTGTTGCTGCTTCCCCTCACTGTGGATATTACTGAGGCAACTTTCTTCCGCATTATCGCAAAATAATCGTCAGTGTACGCATCAGCGAACATACCTGAAGCACTACAGTAAGGTGGAAGCCTCAACAGCGCCCTGAAGGTATTGTTGTATTGAATATTGCCCGGGCATTATAAATAGTGCCCTGATGAATCACTTGGCCTTATAATACGACGGTCATACGATGGTCACGGTCGGCATACAAATGAAAACAACCACGACGAATCTAAAGTTATTTAATCCGCAGAGGTCTTCATACATTCTGAAGAGCATTCCCAAACAATAAAAGTATTGACTTACCAAGTGCATATCTGATGATCAACTGGTTCTGCAGCTCGATCTTGCTGAAGATGCCCCAGCTGGATTTCCCCTCAGGAATGGGGTTGTTCTTGATCCAGCCTCCACAGGCGAACTCGTAGAAGTCATCACAAGGGTCCTGGGTTTCATCCAGGGCTCTTATGACTTCGCTTGCGGTGTATATGCAGGATCCTTTCAGGCATACTGTTTGATCTGAAATAGACAACAGAAATTGTAAACACGTTGTCAGAAATTTGACTTTATAAGACTCAGTTTTGTGTTACATGTAGTTGTTTTTAACTCCCGACGGAAAAATAGGGGTTGATATAATTTTGGCGTGTACACCTGAGTTGGTCATGCAAATATATGTTCCGTGCGGGAATCGAACCCGCGACACGCAGCGCAGCAGTCAATCGCTCAACCACTGCGCCAACCGTGCGCGCGTGTGTTTATGAGTATTGGTGTGTGGCATCATAGCTCTTAAACGGGAGAACCGAATTTTATATCGTTTTTTTTTTGTTTGAAAGGTGACTTCATCGAGAGTGGAAAATTGGTTAAGCCGTTCAAAAGTTATGAGATTTTACTGTTTGGATCGGGCTGTTTTCTTAAGATATCATGTCATAATTACGTGTTCAATAGATTGTCGATCGAACCGTGTCTACTATTAGATAAATTATGTAGCATGCAATAAAATGCGTCGGAGGTTTTTTAAATTTTACTTGTTATTAATCGTCGATGGAGTATAATTTAGTTAGACGTAGCTTTAAATAACGTACTTAAAGAGGCTCAAAACAAGGATTTTTGCAATTAGGGGCTATATTAAATTCCGTATTATTAGAGATACACATTAGAGGAGCTCGTGGCTAAATAATAACAGCCGCACTGGTCGATCATCAAGTTTAAGTAACGCTTAACGAAGTCGGTCCGTGGATGGGTGACCATTTCAACATACCGAGTTTCCTTCGTGCCTCGGAAAGCACGTTAAGCCGTTGGTCCCGGATGTCATTTGAAGATCTTTGACAGTCGTTACGGGTAGTCAGAAGCTTGAGATCTGACACCAGTCTTGCCAAGGGGTATCGTGTCACCCAGTTACTAGGTTGTGGAGTTACTATCTGACATAGGCAGTCGCTCCATGTAAAACACTGGTACTCAGTTGAATCCGGTTAGACTGGAAGCCGACCCCAATATAGTTACGCAAGACCCCCCGCGCACAATGGACCGAATTGAATTCTAAGTGCAGGATGTATCCTTGGACCATCATGTAGCCATGGGGTAGAACTTATAAAAAGCTATGTATGGAAGCCATTGAATTACCTAAACGACAAAATATACGTGAATAAGTATAGATAAACAAACAAAGGAGTGCCTTGATGAATTGATAGTCATTGTCTGGAACATTGTCTTTATTTATGGGGCATAAAATTGATTGTTACGCTTCTATGTTTCTCCTGTATATGACACGCGCCAATAAAGGTTATGGCTTAGATAATGAAATACCTTTACAAGGAAAACTATCTACTCATGATAAGTTACTTTCATGAGCGGTGACAGACCAATTGATATGTAGAATGACTTATAAAAGGTTCAGGAAAGATCTCGATGAGGTATGGAGAGCAAGGAAAAAGAGCACTAAAGTAAGGAGGCTTATACTCAACAGTGGTTGGAACAATGATAACAGTGATGATGGAAAGTAGTGAGGAGAGATTTGAGTACGGATTTGGTTGGTGGTGGAGATGGTTGTAGGAAGGGGAAGGCCGACGATAGGCCAAGTTTATAAAATAGCTGTTAGACCATCTCTAATGTACGGCGGCGAAGCCTGGGCGATAAAAAAGACCCATGAACAAAAACTTCACAAAACAGAAATGCGTACGCTGCGTTTTGGAAATACTTTCATTATGCGTACAGCTAAGGAGTTGAATTCCCTGCCGGAGTCTGTGTTTCCCGATAGCTACATCCTCGGGGTCTTTAAGTCAAGAGTGAATAGTTGACTTCTAGGCAGGTGTGTTACACCATCGTCCACATCATCGCTTGCCATCAGGAGTTGTTAGTGCTCAAGCGCGAGCAAGAAAGAACACCACAAAAATAAAAAAGTCTTGCCTTTGTTGTCAGGCTGGTAACACGGTGGCACGGGCAAGTAGGTGGGTCCCCGCATGGTCAGCAGAAGGGTGGTGGTGAGGAGTACTGCCACGAAGAGGGCTGCAGCTGCTACCATCAGCACCCGCTCCAGGCGGGTCCGCTGATGCCAGCCGATGAAGGAGACACCCTGGAAGAAAAAGGTTCTGTTAATTATTTGTCTTTTAATAAGCAAACAAGTGCGAGTCAGACTCGCGCACGAAGAGTTCCGTAGCATTATCGCAAAAACGACAAAATGCACGTTTGTTGTATGGGAGCCCTCCTTAAATATTTACTTTATTCTGTTTTTATATTGTTGTTATGTATTTGTTGTTATAGCGGCAACAGAAATACATCATCTGTGAAAATTTCAACTGTCTAGCTATCACGCTGCATGAGATACAGCCTGGTGACAGACAGACAGACAGACGGACCGTGGGGTCTTAGTAATAGGGTCCCGTTTTTACCCTTTGGTGAAAACCGGCCAAGTGCGTATCGGACTTCACACATTTAGGGTTCTGTACCAAACCGCAAAATCAAGTTGGTTGTAATAGAAAAATGAGGGCATTTCAAAGAAATAATGTGATTTATCAATGTATTGGTATATGTTAGTAAAATATACGTAATAATAATCATTATCACCAAATTGAAAGTTCATAGGTTAATAATGGGTAGTTAGAAAATACTTTGGCTTTATTTGTAAAAATTCTGAGTGTTGTGGCTTCTCATTCCTTTGTTTTCCAATAAGTATTTTTTAAACATACAAAAATACAGTATTTATCTACTCAACGAGTTCTAAACAACGACACCCCTCGATGGCGTAAGTCAAATATTTTTTTACAAATTAAAAATGCAGATAGTTCCATCGGCCTTATACCGATCAATCAAGTTATTCATATAGGTTATCATTTAAAAGCATTTACTCATTCAAACATGTGGTGTTCTTTTGAGAACGTTAGGCGTGGGAAGATAATTACCTAATCAGTATTAAGTGGCGCGGTAGTAAACTAATTAGAGACACTGCAGTGAACTTCGGATATGTTACATAAACTGTAGGCTAATAACAACAGACTATGAACACTAATCCGATTGCGAAACAATGTTGGGCAGTATTTGAATTACTTGTAATTAAAATAAGTAATTGAAATACAAATACGTATTTGGTATTTGTAATTCAACAAATTCTTAAACATGTAATTTGTAATTGGTATTTCATTCCCAAATACGTATTTGAAATACGTGTTTGGTATTTGTATTTCAACAACTTCTTAAAAATGTACCTAATTTGTAATTGGTATTTCAAATATCTGACGCAGAGGTATTTTGTAATTAGTATTTCAAATACTAAATACTTTCGGGTTCGAAATACTTTTTTAAACATAAATACATTTAGCGATCTTAGCGCTCGATAGGTAGGTATGTCAAATTGTCAAGTATCTTGTTTTTGTCATTTTCATTTCAAACGGTTATTTTCACGAAACGTCTGTGTATTAATCATTAATTTTATTAGTACGAATATCACGATGGATGATCGACTGTATTTTAAATAAAACTAGTTAGAATACTGTATTTTGTATTTTATATTTCAAATACACGACTTACAAATATTTTGTATTTCATAGTTCAAATTCATATAACATAATTTGTATTTTAATTAGATCAAAAAATGTATTTTTCCCAGCTCTGTTGCCAAATAAGGAGATAACGCATTAATTATATTAATTAATATTCCATTTGAATATTTTTTGATCTTCATCCTGGTATTGTTCAAAAATCCATCTACTCGACAGTATACAGCACACCATGAATACTGTTGAATTATCAAAAAAAATGAAATGGAAGGAGTGTGTTTCGTGCTGTTAAAACATATACCCAACTAGGGTGCTGATACTCTTATGTGGTCTTAAAAACCTAGATTTTGTCAAAGACTCCTATTTAAAGTATTTCCAAGATTGCGCAACAACGTTTCTAAAAGCAGCATTTAGTTTTAAACATACTGCCCTTCTCATCAACTATCAGTACAACGGCCGAGCCCGTGTGACGTCATCTGGGACGTCCAACGGACCAGCTTCTAATGAGAGGCGCCATTTTGTGAGAGATAAACACTGTTCCCTAAATCTTGTAGTAATGAAGAACGGGATCTTATCAAGAGGAAGTGTTTTAGTTTATGGTTTGTTGCATTAAAAAAGGTTCAACAACAACGGCTGTGAGCTTTTATAACTGATTTCAAAAAGAAGGAAGTTCTCAATTCGACTGTATTTTTTTATGTGTGTCATTCAACAGCGATTGCCGAAATTGTTTTGTTTTTCACTTTTTAGTGTTTTTTTTTTGGAAGTCGGTTGTTTTTATTGTAAAATTTTATTTTCAACTATTTTGGGATCGGCTTCTAGTCTAACCGAAGGCAGCAGAATAGGTACCAGTAGGTATGAGATATGAGGGAAATGTAAATCTGATCTGGTATCTGTTGTCCAAGTGATTGTAAATCTGACCTCCATAATTACAGGATTCTGGTCAGATTTACAATCACTTGGGCAACAGAAACCCCTTGAAAACATTGTGACAACATCTCTTAACGATCTACAAATTACAGCAGCATCGACCACACGGCCACTGGGCAGAAAGGCAGCACAGAGGCTGTGTGGTCGCAATGCACGGCTAAACGTGCTTTCCACTTCACGGAGGTGTCTCGGTATCATATGGATGGTCTACCATCTACGAACCGTCCTCAAAAAGCATAGCTTGATCTTGAAGATCGAGACTTGCGACTATAATTTCTAAGCCATCCGTATTCTAACCACAGAATAAATAATAGTACAAGGTCTAACTAGAAACGCGAAAAGACGAGCATGATAATAACAGAGACCAAACCCAATTATGGGTTAAGCTCGTCTTTGTGCATAAGTTTTCCTTTTGTATTTAAATATGTTTATTTTCTGTACAATAAAGAATATGAGAAAGACCTCATCAATCTCAACAGAGTTATATCCTCATGTTCATGGATTAAAAAGTTTCACAAATGTTTCGTTTGAGTTGCTCTTTTTGTCCGGAAGGATGCTTTCACCCATCCATTCCCTGATAACACCGTCATAAGCCTCTAATCTCCCCTTACGAGGTACTCAAACAAAGATGAGATGTAATCCCTTGATTGCCGACCTAATTCTTTTCTTGGACCAGAAATACCTACGTTGTTTAGTAGGAATCGGTCGGCAGCGACTTACTGCCTAGCAGGGCACATTGCTCGCAGAACGGATGGTCGAGGTGCCGAAGTGTTAATAATTGTCCGTCGCCATGATGCATCAGAAAAACAAAACGATATCATCGCCTCTAGCGGTAGATAAAGTAACTATTTTACGATATGATCACTAACGTTTGATCATATATCTTGAAGCAGCCGTGCGTTTAGCTGTTTATATCGTCAAACGCTGATTATACATTGATCTGGCCAGACCATTATCATGAAGTGGGCAGCGGATATTGACCATTTCATGAAATGGTCGGCCATGTTTGAAAGAGAGAAAAAATATTTATTTGGGAATAATAAAAAATAAAAACCGAGACCAAAAAGGCTCCTATTTCAGCATGAAGTTTGATGATGTTTTATGAAGTGATCAATTCTACGATCTGGCCACGATATATCCACAAAAAACTCTTCTACAAGAAAATACAACCGACTTCCAAATAAAAAAACTACAAAGTAAAAAATAACTTCAATTTCGGAAGTTGGTGTTCCTGTTTTCGTTACTTCGTTTTTTGACACCGACTTCCGAAATTGAAGTTATTTTTA
Organism: Orthosia gothica; assembly: GCA_949775005.1. Taxonomy (NCBI): domain Eukaryota; kingdom Metazoa; phylum Arthropoda; class Insecta; order Lepidoptera; family Noctuidae; genus Orthosia; species Orthosia gothica. Next base: position 7,950,318 of record OX459060.1, on the reverse strand, counting down.
CTTTGTAGTGTTTTTATGTGGAAGCCGGTTGTATTTTTTTGTATAAAAGTTTTTCTTCACTTTTAGTTGTGGTACATAATTAACTCAATAACATGAAACTTAAACAAAACCGATGGAATGAGAGTATACCAGGATGAACTGTTCACACCTGCGTACCCCTTTAGAGCATACCAGTGTGATGTTATGTTATGGAATTATGTAAACTATAATCAAACATGCGATGACAGCTAACCCGAGTGATTTGCCGTCATATTTTGAAGAGCATTTTCTGATATAAATCATTTGTATATCACATGACAAACTTTCAAGGCTTTTAAATAAAAAAAAAACATTAAAATCGGTTCACTTAGTAATAAGTTCTGAGGTAACACACATAAAAAAATACATTCGAATTGATAACCTCCTCCTTTTTGAAATCGGTTAAAAAAGGATTTTCAACCAAACCTGTGTCACGCCAACGTCTGTTAGGATAGGTCTAATAGTCATAGTGATGGTTTCTTTCTTTAACATGACCTTCCTCGCGGAGCCATCATGCATTGTTATCCATTACTTAAAATTCAAAGAGACATTAACATCTGAATGAATATGACTGACTGTTTCTTTCTTCTTAGATTTCATTGTAGTTATTTAAAGTCAGAGAAACATATATTTTCTTTGTCAACTTTCTATATTATATCGTTAGTTTTAAAAGATTTGCTACTTAAATAACATTATATTGCACTTGAGTCGATTGACAGACGGGCTAAGAGGTTTATTGGCAACGATGCACTGGTCGCGTCCTCCAGAACCTCGAACATCGACGCCGAGTTGCCAACCTGTCGATTTTTTATCGGTTACATTTCGGGGAGTGTGCGACGGAACTGCACATTTTACATGGTGAATATCCCACCCATATGCACAAAGGGTTTTGCTAATACTTTTGCGCACAGTTAAGGAGTGGAATTCCCTTGCGGAGTCTTTGTTCCATGATAGCTACAACCTTGGGGTCTTTAAATCAAGAGTGAATAGGTTACTTCTAGGCAAGCGTGCTTCACCGTAGACTACATCATCGCTTACCATCAGGCGAGATAGTGGTCAAACGCGAGCCTACAGATTATAAAAAAGAAAAAAAAACATAACACTTTCTCGTGCAGACAACTTTATTTCCCATATTTCTATATATATTTCCACAACCATTTGCCAAAGTAATATTTTCCGGGACAACAACAAACGAAGGAGGGTAGGTTAGCATCAAATGGTGTGTTTATCAGTCAAAGCCAATGGTACGTGACGTGACCCAAAATAATTCGGTTATCGGGGAATAATCTGTGTTACCTAAAACGTATAGGATAGGTACCAGGCTAGTTTTAAGGTAAGGACAAGATAATCTTCTGGGTAACACATTAATTGGTTTCCACTAGGCGAGGCTGAGGTCAAAGCTATGTCTATTTACTACCTCATAAGAAAGACAAAATCGCTTATTATTCCGCCAATCGAAAGGTTATAATGTCCATAAATGCCTGACTGGATATCTATAACAAAAATATTTTCTTACAAAAATAAACAACCGACTTCCAAATAAAAATACTACTAAATGAATAACTTCTATTTCGGAAGTCGGTGTTTCTGATTTCGTTTCATCGTTTTTTGACACCGAATTACGAATTTAAGTACCTACCCTTTTTTTAAACAAATAATTTTCAAAATCGGTCTACAATGGACCGAGAAATCGGTGAACATCTCTGGACTTTAAAAGTTACTGTAATCTCTGAATTGGTTTCGATATTTCTACTCAAAGTAGTCAGATATTAAAGACCGACCTCATAAAACAACTAACTCTTGTCTTGCCATGGCGTGTCTCTTAGTAGCTGGATTGTGGTGGTAGACAGGCAGTCGCTCCATGTAAAAAAAAAAACCGGCCAAGTGCGAGTCGGACTCGCGCATGAAGGGTTTCGTACTTGATAAATTGCGGTTTACGATTTATGACGTATTAAAAAAAACTACTTACTAGATCTCGTTCTAACCAATTTTCGGTAGTAGTTTACATGGTAATGTACATCATATATTTTTTTTAGTTTTATCATTCTCTTATTTTAGAAGTTACAGGGGGAGGGGCACACATTTTACCACTTTGGAAGTGTCTCTCGCGCAAACTAAATATAAATATTATATATATATATTCCACCTAGCCCGTTCCATCATCGGACTACCAGACGTACGGCGATGCGCCATCGATACATGGTAGACATCCCACCCATACGCACAAAACGTTTTGGGAACACTTTTATTATGCGTACAGCTAAGGAGTGGAATTCCCTGCCGGAGTCTGTGTTTCCCGATAGCTACAATCTAGGGGTCTTTAAGTCAAGAGTGAATAGGTTATTTCTAGGCAAGCGTGTTTCACCGTCGACCACATCATCGCTTACCATCAGGTGAGATTGTGGTCAAGCGCGAGCCTATAGGTTATAAAAAAAAAAAAAAAAAAAAACTATTCAGTTTAGAAAAAAAACGATATTAGAAACGTCAATATCATTTTTGAAGACCTATCCGTAGATATGACACGTATGGGTTTGATGAAAAAAAACATTTTTAGTTTCAGTTTCAAGTATGGGGACCCCAATTTTTTTTGTTTTTTTCTATTTTTGAGTGAAAATCTTAATGCGGTTCACAGAATACATCTACTTACCAAGTTTCAACAGCATAGTTCTTATAGTTTCGGAAAAAAGTGGCTGTGACATACGGACGGACAGACAGACAGACATGACGAATCTATAAGGGTTCCGTTTTTTGCCATTTGGCTGCGGAACCCTAAAAACCGTGCGTCGGGGAACTGCTAAGTAAATAAAATAAACTTCTGTAAACGTCGGCGGTTCCCCGACGCAAGTACGAGGCTTATTTTTTGTTTTTTAGAGGTTTTTCTGTCGTGGGTTTTTTTAATTTAAAAATTATTTTTTATTTCATGCTTTTTAAACAATAATATACATAGAAATAGATACGCTTCAGTCGAAAATCTATCAAAACACCTAATTATGACATCGTCTAGCAAGAAAACCCAGATTCAAAGAGTGGCTAAATTCGGGTAACTTTTGAACGGCTAAACCGATTTTAATCAAACATGGCTAAGAACTCGCCGTTCACAACAGCGTGCTGGTGCCTACACTTATGTATGGAAGTGAAGGTTGGGTATGGCTAAAAAGACATGAAAGTAGGATTAATGCAGTAGAAATGCGCTCCTTGCGGAGTATGTGTGGTGTAACTTTAAATGATAGATTGAGGAATGAGGTAATAAGACAACGTTGTGGTTTAAAAGAAGATGTAGTGACTAAAATTGAAAAGAGTATGTTAAGATAGTTTGGCCATGTTGAGAGGATGAATGAAGGGCGACTAACGAAAGGTATTACAAGGCAGACGTGAATGGATACGCCGGGAGGGGACGCCCTAGAAAGACATATATAGACCTTATAGGTGATGTTCTTCAGAAAGGCCAAGTGCGCAGTACCCATAACCGGCGTGTGTGTATGACTAGATGTATGAATGTGTGTGAAGCAAAAGAAGTATGTAAGGATCGTAGCAGGTGGCGTTCTGTAGTTTCTGCCTACCCCCATGGGAAAAAGGCGTGAGTTTATGTATGTATATATGTATGGCTAAGAACACTCTCGACACAGACACCATTCAAACAAAAAAAACTAAATCAAAACCGGTTCACCCGTTTAGGAGCTATGATGCCACAGAGACACAGTGATTCTTTTTCCGTCGGTGGTTAAATACTGATACTCAACTTCATACGGTTAGACTGGAACACGACCCCGACATAGTTGGGACAAGGCTTGGCAGATTGAATGACGAGTAAAAGTGTTTGTTTAAAACGATTTACATACCAGTAAACATTATGTAATAGCTATCTCAATGTTATTTAAATAGATCAATCCAATACTAAAAAAAGTAATTTAAACACATTCCAGATGTAACATTCTTCTTTATTTTCCAGACATTTTCTCGGAACGGCTTGTATTTATGGAAAACATAAATTTAAATTCGCTTGTAAGACAGTAAACAAGTTACATGATTCTTTTCAGTTTTTCATCGAAGAAATGAACAATTAAATATTATTGAAATTGCTTAGTTTCAAAAAGTTGTAAACACTAACTTAACATTAGAAACGGGATATTTACCATGTTTACAGTTTGTTGCGAGTTTCCGATATTTCGGTGCTGTTGCAAGCACCATGATCACGGAGAAACCAGTGTTAGTGACCATGACAGTTTAAAAACTTATATTGCTAAGTTGTTCGGGCTTAAAGTAAAATTGACTAGTTTTTCTACGTCTTACTTTAATTATGCTAATTAAGTTTTATGATTATGTTTACTGTCTTTTTGCATTAGCATTGTAATTCGCAATTATTTCTTAACTACTTACAAAATTATTATTCACATGTTTACCACATAAATGATGCATGTCTTAATTTTATTACCCACGTGTTGTGTTAAATTATTTGTTATTTTATTATTTTACGACCTACGTATCACAGTCATGAAACTTTTACTCAAAGGTACACGTGTAGTTATTCCTACCGTTATTAATCTGTGGTGATGCAAACACGTAAGCGGGAAATGGCGGAAAACGCGCTGAGATTTCGTTCGCGCCATTTTTTATTGTTCTAAATAAAATCTACTTCCCAACACAGCACCTCTGACACCAGAGGTGCTGTGTTGGCCTTAAGACGGTACCCTGGCCAAAAAATCGGCATGAGATTTGAGCATTCGTATTGGTCTAGCGGCACTGGTGGCGCATGAATTACAGTAGTGAATACGCCCAGATTTTAGAATAAAATCTTTATAAAATTGAATTCGGGTATTTTGAAAAAAAAAAATCTACAAAAATGTTCGTTATTAAATTGTCTATCCATTAGTCTTAGTACAAAAAATAATTAATGAACACTTTACGAGGAGATGCATAATATCAATAATTATTTCGCATTTTTATGTTTTTTTGGAAGGAGTTTAGTGAAATATATACAACATTAAAAAAAAAACTAAATCTACCATTTTAGAATCAATATTATGTAGAATTTTAATGTATTTTTATTAATTGATATTTCTTTTTAAATAACGAGTAGATAGCTCCTAAAAACAGCACAAAAACGGCTTGCGCGGCGTTTTGCTCGGGGTACCGCCTTAATATTATAAAGAGGTAAAGTTTGTGAGGTTTTAATTATAGTTGCCCATCCTTTATAGTATCATCATATCAAGTTCCGTTTAATCCCTAACATAATAATAGTTCCCGCCAAACTTCTTGCCCGCCCTGAAGTTGGCTACAATGGCTGCGCAGTAGTACATCTCATACAAAAACAGCACTGATCTGTGCCTTGCGTATCGAAAAGCCAACTAATTAATAAATTTCATACTTCTTACCTGCTACCTCTTGCTGCTTAAGAGCGGACTCTAGTCAACAGGAATTTGAAAAATAGGTATTTGAAGAAACTATTGCCGTCGCGTCACCTCCAACCTCACCCCGTAAAGTGCGAAAGGGACAACTGCAGCTCAGGCTGATTTTACCTACAAAAACTTTGACTAAAAGACGTTTCGTATTATGCTGTTTTCTTCATGAAACCTGGTCTGATCTAAAAAATTCTTATATCAAAATTTAGAGGAAAAGTATATCTATGCTCCTATCATTTCCTTTTTTGTTAAAAACTTATAAATTTTGTCTGAAAGTCTTCTGAATATGGCGGTAAAAACGGGCATTTTTTTCGGATTTTTGGATTGTCATATTTCTTTTTGTGATTATGTTTTGGAAAAAAAGAAATGATACAGGCACGAATTAATTAGACCTAGATTTTATGGAAAAAAATCATTGCTCTAGAGGCATTATCCACGAAGAAAACAGCAGAATGTGTTTGTATGGAGAAAGTCTCACTAGAGTCCCCTCTTAATCGTGTTTCCATCCCCTGCACCTGCCTACTTAGGTAAGCTTTAGGAGGTTCTTACCTCCCCTACTTTATCGGGGTAATGTGATTATTATAATACCCCCAAGACAGCCTTGCGTTTTATATGAGATTATCGAAGGGTAGAAGGTTAGAGGTAAATATTTTCCAATTAAAAATTTCCAAAACCATCGACTTTTTTTTAAATTTAATTATTTTTAAACTAATATTTGATCATAATTGATCGATCAACAATGTTTCGAACTCGTATTATGACACAATATCTTGCAAAAGTACACCGATTCAAACAAAAAAAACGCCCATAACTTTTGAACGGCTGAACCGATTTGCATCAAACATAGCTAAGAACACTCCCGATAATGTGACCTTGCAAACAAAAAACGAAATCAAAATCGGTTCATCCGTTTAGGAGCTATGATGCCACAAGCAGTTACACAAATACACACAGGTACACACGTCAAACTTATCACACATTTTCCGTCGGGGGTTAGTAATATACCCTGAAGCTATACGCTAAAAGCGTAAACTCGATTGCACCAAACATTAAACTGATAAATAGAGCAGCTATTTCAAACATCTTTCCATTTTACACATAGCATAAAGGTTGGACAGAGGCCTTTGCCCACAGTTGGCCAAAAGCCTCTGTTCATACAAATAATGCATGAGCACGCATGCATTAATCACCAAGCTTGCTCAAAACAGGTTGACGATTCCCGACTGAAGGCGCAGATACCCCTGAGCAGCTGATTTTAAAATCAGAATCACGTCACGGCTAGTCGTATTTTTTTGGAATATATGTCACATTAGACCATTTTCTTAATAATTTGATCTAAGAAAATTCAGAGTTTTATTCGTATAACAAAGTGTAATTAATTTGTAAAGTTATGTCTAACACGGACAAAAGAACGGCAATCGCTCCATAACCGCCACATACTTTAATAAAATTAACACGATCTCAAAGACAATTTAACTATCTACATTTTGATCTAAAGCTTTATTTTTAAAGTCATGTAATAATAAGGAAATAACGAAAACTACTGAATTTTGTATCGCGCGGGTGTGAAACGAGTGCGCGTTTTGTTCCCTCAAGGTCGTTGGCGACTGTCGTCGTTTTAAGAAAACAATGAATAGTTATTTTTTTTATAATACGGCGTGGTAGGACATTACTCAAAGGGGATAAGACAAGACAAGAGACAACAGGACAAATGATGCAGAAAATCAATATCAAAAAAATGCACAGTCGATTAGTCTTTTGATCAAGTTCTATAGTAAAGTACCTATAACGCCCCAAGTGATGGTGGAATGAGAGTATACCAGGGTTAAGGCGGTACCCCGAGCAAAACGCCGCGCTAGCCGTTTTTCGTGCTGTTTTTAGGAGCTATCTACTCGTTATTTAAAAAGAAATATTTAATATATAAAAATAAGTCGGGTTTTTTCCTGACGATATAACTCCAGAACGCACGAACCGATTTCGATGGTTTTGCATTCGTTGGAAAGGTCTCGGGCTCCGTGAGGTTTATAGGTAGGGTAGGGTAGGGTAGAGTAGGGTAGGGTAGGGTAGGGTAGGGTAGGGTAGGGTATGGTAATGTAGGGTGGGGTAGTGTAGGGTAGGGTAGTGTAGGGTAGGGTAGGGTAGGGTAGGGTAGTGTAGGGTAGTGTAGGGTCGGGTAGGGTAGGGTAGTGTAGGGTAGGGTAGGGTAGTGTAGGGTCGGGTAGGGTAGGGTAGGGTAGGGTATTGTAGGGTAGGGTAGGGTAGATAAATGTTTGGTCTTTTTATGGCAAAACAAAGTTTGCCGGGTCAGCTAGTCAACTAATAAAAATACATTCAATTTCTACATATTATTGATTCTAAAATGGTAGTTGTACTTTTTTTTAAAGAGGTATATGTTTCACTAATCTCCTTCCAAAAAAACATAAAAATGAGAAATAATTATTGATATTATGCATCTCCTCGTAAAGTGTTCATTAATTATTTTTTGTACTAAGACTAATGGATAGACAATTTAATAACGAACATTTTTGTTGTTTTTTTTTTTCAAAAGACCCAAATTCGATTTTATAAGAATTTTATTCTAAAACCTGGGCGTATTCACTACTGTAATTCATGCGCCACCAGTGCCGCTAGACCAATAGGAATGCTCGAATCTCATGCCGATTTTTTGGTCAGGGTACCGTCTTAACTGTACTGTACTGCTGAGTGGAAGCCTTCTTGTCACAGTCACGACATGCATCTGCTTGTACTTACCTACTCATCATCCTTGTACTGTACTCAAAACTGGTATTTTATTTTAACTTCCTTTACTAACATAATTTAAGTACTTACTAATACTACCGATGGTTTTAATTTAAGGAAAGATCAAAAGTTGTATGTCGTTTTTGTGGCGAGTAAACACTTTTTCTTTCTTTCTTTCTTCTTCTTTCTAAATCTGCGTACCCCTTTAGAGCGTACTAGCGTGATGTTATGTTATGAAATGGTGTACCTGAATAATAAACAGACATGCAATAGGGTAGTTGACAAAAAATAACTATTTAGTCCGTCAGTTAACCTAAAAATATTGGCAACATATTTTTTCTATTACCACGTAAACAAAAAATTATGACGATACAGTGCGTTGAACTATCGTGTGACGTAACGGTGTGCTACACTTTGTACTGACAAAGTGACGTAAACTTTGATGCGCTTTATCTTTGTCAGATTTTTTTTATTTGATAAATTAAATAATACGGATACAATATTATTTGATAATGTCACTGATGGACTAAATAGAATTATCATTTTTCTACCCAGGAAATAACCGTATTGCAGCAATCATGAGAGATTTGCCATCATTTATTGAGGAGTTCTGTTGTCTATCTTCAAAGTTCTCCATCAGATTTAAATGGTATCAATTATTTTATTGTTTGAAAGAGTATGTTCCCATACCCATTCAAACAAAAAAAGAGTTTTCAAAATTGGTCCACAATTGACGGAAAATTCGGGGAACATACAACTGATCATGGAACCTCCTCCTTTTTGGAATGTCGGTTAAAAATAAATGCTTTGTCATATGAGCCTGGTGTGAAATACACAATCGATAAAAACAATTGCAATTCGAATAGCAATAATACACATTGGGGTAGACAGTCAGGTACTAACGATCTCGAAATTGATGGAAAACTCTGACACAGACTGTGACTCTGAGGACCCAATTATTGGGGTCGGATTTCGAGCTTTAACAACTATAATAATACTGATTGAAGTTTCATTTTTCACACATAGAGATACACATAAAAGGAATTTCAGGTTATTACGACTTTTATAGACCGTAAAGAGAGCTATATAAATGTTATTTATATGTATATAATAAAAATCAAAGGTTGGCACGCTATTAAGATACCTACTGCCTATTACAAACGCGAATGTTTGTGAGGATGGAATAAATTGATGGATGTTCGTTACTCTTCCACGCAAAGATTACTGAACAAATTTTGATGATACTTTAAAATTAATATAGCTTGTACATCATAATAACGCATAGACTATAATTTATAAAGATATTAAGTACTAATTCCACGCGGGCGGAGCCGCGGGCGGTAGCTAGTCACACTATCACATCACATCACACTAATATTATAAATGCGAAATTTTGTGTGTGTTTGTTTGTTTGTTAGTTCTTCACGCTCAAACGGCTGGACTAATATGGATGAATTTTGGCACAGAGATAGATTATAGTTAGTAATAGCACATAAGATACTTTTATCCCGGTATAATACTCACAGCGGATATTTGAGTCTCTGAATTGGCTGCAAGACCATGCGCATTAGCTATTTGTGTGGTCAATGTTGAAGATAGCATTGTATAACTGTCTCTTTCACTCGTTTACGTTTGTCGCATCGTCCTAATTCGCTTACTTTATGTAGTATACTCGATGACAAACTGTTTCTTGCGCAATGGTTCGCAGAGCCAACTTCAGAGACACATAGATCCGCTGTGTCTATTACAATATGTACCCTCGGGATAATTTTCGATTTTCACGCGGGCGAAGCCGCTGGCAGAAGCTGTTATATAATAATACGGAACCCTAAAAATCAAAGCTTCATATATTATTAGGATAATATAAATGTATACTATACACTTTGCGATGCCAAATAATATGGGAAAATGGATGAATGCGTGACTAATCGGAAACAATTAGGTATTATTGGCTTAGAATATAGAAGGAAAAGTGAACCGAGATCACGAAAACGATTATTTTATAGTAGTAGATATACCTATTTACACAGGCTTATAGGATTCTAGCTTCTGCCTGGCAGCTTCGCTCGCTTGAGACTCAGGAATTATCCCAACGAAACGCACAGACGAGAAGAACCCGGGGAGAATCCTTCATCCTTCTCCAAGGTCCAATATGTCTATATTCCAACATCTATCAAAATTGGTTCAACGGTTTCGGCGTGAAATCGTAACAAACAGACGGGCAGAGTCATTTATAATATTAGTACAGATATATAAATTAAAAATTAAAAAAAGAGCAGTGGTGGCCCAGTGGTAGATAACAGCCCCGACTTACGTGTCGTAGGTCGTGAATTCGAACCCAGGCAGGCTTTACTTGTAAATTATTGCATCACCACTGCTCTTAAAACGGAAACGAAAACATCGTGAGTAAACCGGCATGACCTAGAACCAAAACATTCGAAGACATATGCCGTCTGAATTAAAGCCTCTCTCACAGAGAGGATGCCTGCTTCCCAGCAGTGGGAACATTATAAGGCTGATGATGATCTTAATGGAATCATCGACACGAACAAGAAGAGAAACCAAATAATTTCGCCAAAATATTTCTCAAGATAACACTTCAAACCTAAAGAGGGTCTTGTTGACAATTTTGCCAATGTGAAAAGTAATCGGGCATTCGGGAGTCCCAAAGTCGTAACCTTTGACCCAATAGCGAGTGACGACCGGCGGGCCAATGGCTTCGTCCCATTCCGTATAGACGATTATTTAGTTAACGTACCCGGTTTACGACTTACGACCGAATCTGCGTAACAATGAGGAGATAGGGATAGTGGACCTGTTTGATAAGCGATAACCGAAAACTGGAGATATTTGGGTTATTCAGACTATCTTAAGGTTGTCTGGTAGATATTGTTTCTATAGCGGCGATAAAACCGTTAATAATTATAGCCAAAGAATTAGCGATATAGTAAAAGTATAGTGTGCCAATATTGGTGTACAATAAAGTGAAAAACAAAACGAAACACAAAACGTTCAATCGGGATGACGGTTACAAATTATCCGCGGCGTGGAATCCGGTGATTCAAAAATCATTACCTCGTTTTGTGCAGTCGGCAAACTTACAGAATAAGGACACGGTCAGTGTAGTGTGTAGAAAAGTGAGGGTAGAGGAAGAGTTTTCTGCCCCAACGGAGCCAGTACACCGAGACGCGTATTACCATTGTGTATATCAGTACAGACACCCATAGTCTGTACTAGATCACTTTGTGCTCTTAAAAATAACAAATACTCTAAAGCAAACTACGTATGACTACAGACCTGTCTGTATAAGTATACGGTTTGTTCGCATATGTCTAAAGCAAAATGTGACCGTGTTATGGTCAACGAATCAGCACAAGAGCGAGCGAAGCGAGCTCGGGAACCTAGGGCACCCCGACACGGACAGGTTAGGTTCGAACGAGATGACGGGAGCTGAAGTGAGCGAGCAAAGCGAGCGAACGCAGCTCCCGTCATCTCGTTCGTGTTAGGTTACTTTTGACCCTGCAGACAGAAATAGGAGCCCCGCGCAGCGGGGCTACGTCGACTTTGTTGCTTTAACTCTAATCGTACTTGCACCTATTCTATGTTAAAACCAATGTCAACATTAAAATTGTGTATATCAGTACAGACACACATACTACGGCAGCCAAATTGTCTGTACTCGTATGTGTTTTGCTTTCACGAATTAGAGCAAAGTGTATTTTATTTCAGTCTGTCTCTGTACTGATATGCAGTATGCTCTCTAGCTACAAGAGCATATTGCGTGCGATTACAGAGCAACCCCTGTCTGTGCTAGTATACATTATGGCAATACGCCGCCGAGACACCAGTCTACCCGGGACCACGGTCGTTGCAACACGGCCGAAACGTCGGGCGAAATAGGTAAACAAACAATCCAAATCATCGCGTTAAATTTCCCGTTATAATTATATTGTTTTCAAAGTAAAAATAGTTCGTGTAATAAATCTTTCAATCTATTGTAACATTTGTAACGAACATTTTGAAGTCAAAGCTGAAACAAACATTCTTAAAGTTAAACGATACATACTGCATTTAAAGCCTTCAGAATTGTCACAATATATAGAGTCGGTAGTAAAGTTAAACAAATCAATGGAACGGATAAATATACAACAAAATTTAATATATAGTTTCACATGTTTCTGTCTCAATAAAACAACAAGGAAATAGTAGTTGTATTTGAAAAGATAGTTACTGAACTAAATTACTTGTGCATACAGACCGCCTTTGTTCAAACTGACTGACTTATCTACTCAAGATGCGCTCGTATCACTATTAATATACACAGTAAACACAACTAAAGAATCTTCGCTTCAACAATTTCATTCTCAAAACCAGACACTGAACAAACTTGACCCATTTTAATATAAGGCCAAAAAACATTCACAAAAATTCTTCTCAAAAAATACTCTTATTAGTCATGCAGTACACGATCTAAATATTTTCTTTTTAGCAAGGGCCGATCCTTCTCAACCCGAAATAGCTACACTTCGCAACGAGGAAGAAGCTTGGAATTCTTATTTGCTGGCGTTACAGGACCGGCAATATAAAGACTTTCTGTATAATCAAAGACCAGCTTATACTGGAAATGTGTAGCTTCAATCTCGATATGTCGTTTTGCGTTCTTACATGTGGGCCAGTCGATACCAAATTGGATACAGATGAACGCTCCGATGTGTCGGTTGTATCTCGTGAGAAAAGGAATAAAGTCGTGTGTGCAGATAAAATGTAAAATAGGGTAGCTATATGTTAAAGGTTATCGCAAATCGTGTCCTGAAGTCAAGGTTGGTTGTATTGATCTGAGAGTATACATATGTATATTTTTCTAGAGTCGTCGTTAAGGATAGCTACTAAGGATTTATTCCGTTCTAATACCAAAAACTAATACCACTGGTATTTGTTTAAAATCATATTCATTGTAATTACTAAGACCTTTAATTGAAAAAAAAAAAGTTAAATTAAGTTAGTAAACTTTTGTTAGTAAACCTGTATTGTAATACCTATGTTCACGAATAAATATTGATTGATTGAAACTTCTATTTCAATAATAAAATATGACTAACTAACAATCAACTTAATCATAAATTTTAGTTCCTCCTTTGTACCTGAATAATATTTTTTGCAACTACATGAAAACAAGAACAATTTACTTACAGTCTAAAAAATACAAAATATTTTAGAAAATCAACTCTTAATTTATATTAACAGGTTCACTGTCCAATTAGTAAACAATAGTTAGTATTAGTATTATATAACCATCACATAAAAACATCAGAAAACCTATTCATTTGATTAGGTTTGCCTGTGCTGACTGAACCAAATTCAAGTTTTTGGTATTCGTTCGCACATTAAATTTAATTATTTAAAGAGTGGTATCCGTTTTGTATAAAAAATAAATATGAGTTGAAACAAATACCAGAGGTAATTAGTTTTTGGTATTAGAATAGAATAAATCCTACTAAGGTAGCAAGTAAGCAAGGAAACAAAAAAACCAGATTGAAACTTTTTAGAGCTATATAAAATACAATTACACTTATCTACATTCACTACAGTAAAGTATTGGAAAAAGCGAAAAATACTGACAAAAACAATAGCAAAGTTTATCTCAACAAAATCAATCGATCGATTTTGAAAAGGTTCAAAGTCCCACTGAACCTTGCTTTGAGAATATCAACAAAAGTAAATACTCACTATTTGTTTACAATAGGCAACTTCACAGCTGACAGTGGAAAAATAAGCGTAGACAGGATTAACAAAGACTCCGATTGAATTAAAACTTAGAGTTTTCCCGAAATTAGGAGTTCTCCTGAAGACTTTTAAGTCTTAATAGCGCAAGAAGGATATTGCTGAACGGTACGGCCACAACAGTAAAGTACTGAAAAAAAAAACATGCATATGCGAGCGAAAAATGCAGCCCAGTTCACGTAAATAAAATAAAAAGTCGGTAAGGAGGGTGACAAAGTTCAAACACTCTTTGACCCTCTGTGAACCTAGTTAGAGAAAAATAACAACAAAGTTGGAGAACAGAAGGCACTATAGAAGAAAACTTTTCAGTGATGAAAGCAGAAGCAAAGAATTTATACATGAAGAACTTTTTTAAGGACCCTTAAGTTCTATTGGCAAAATACGAAAATTGCTAAAAATAAACTCACTTGATTTGCCATCGTCCACCTCTCCGTACAGCCACAAACCAACTAATACTTGGTGCTCATCAACTGGACAATGACTAGTGCATTGTACCACAATAACCAACACTATAATAGTCCTGCGAGTACCAGTCACTTCGTCGGTAAATCAATTGAGATGCGGGTTTTACGTTTAGTCGTCAGTTTAATGGCTGTTCAGTTCAGTGTCCGGTCTCAGACTCAGAGAGATTTTATCTCTAAAGGATTCAGATATAGTCATGGGCATCTGACCTTGCTGTCTTCCAAGAAGGATTCATAGATCTGGACTTTTCACGATGGCAAAAAGTTTGTGACCACTGAGCAAGATCTCTACTAAGCCTCCTTGATAGACTGTTTTGGGATGCCTGCCCCAAGATCTAATAACCAAAATATATACCACAATAATTTGGAAGGCAGTTTTATATGCAGATAAAGGCAAGGTTCAAAATCGCTTGATGCTTGTGTTCTGGTCTGATCTGGAATAAGAGCATGGTGTAGATTTTGATCATAAGTCTTATCTTTGAAGTTACCGAAAGAATCGAAGCGATCGAAGGCATCATTGGTTTTAGTTCTTTTTATCTATATATTATTATGCAGTTCATTCACGTCTCTATCTAAATCAGTTTCCTTTGTGTCGTCCTCGTCATCAAGTCTTGCAACGACCACGAGTACCATTAGACAAGATTGATGATGATTGTCTCTGACTGGAATCAATAACGTAAACTTTATTGCTTCCATGTATGAATGGTGCACGTCATAGATATGTCACATTTGAACTACGTTGCTACTATGACTGTATGTTGCTACTGTACTGCCGAGCCCCCCTAGCCAAGTTACAAAAGTTTCGTATCGAATCTCTTTCCACAATCGTTAACGCCTTCAATTTGTATGGTCTGACCACGTGACTTAACGTTCAGATGTGTCATTCCCATAAATGATTCGTTTTCTACCAGCGTTATCTATTGTAGATTGTCAACTTGGCTACAGGTTCAGAGCTGGTAATATTCTTGTCAAAACATGCAGTTCTCTCCACATCAAGAAGGTCTAGAGAGAGTTCCTTTCTTTTAGCAAAACGTTCGACAGTTTTCCAAAAATAGCAGCCAGGTTTTGACAATCTGAGATAATGTCCCTTTATCTAGGGTATAGCTAATCCCCATCTTAGTTTCGTAAACTAACTACTTACGGCGCAAATATAACAACCGTATTGGCAGTTATATGTTTGAGCCGTTTGGGGTTGAGACATTAGGTCCATGGGGTCCGAGTGCTCACCGAGTGTTTCGAGAAATAAGTGAACGGTTAGACGACTGTTCGCATGACCAGAGGGCTCGCCTTTTCTTTAGCCAGAGAATCAGAATTGCCATACAACGTGGCAATCCTGCCAGCGTTCTGGGCACTTTTCTCATTGACATCGATGTGGACCAATTTTTTGATGCGCAATGAGCTCTTTTCCTTCTCCCCTTTGTATGTAACTTTGTTTTGTTATTAGTCATAAGATTAGAAATATTCAATTGTATATATTATTTGAATTATAAATAAATTATATCGATACTACCAAAAGCATTTTCAGTCATAAGTTTCCGTTTCGAATCTACAATATAATAATTGTAGTAATTGGCAGAATTTACAGACTCAGCCTTGAGCATTGAGCTCTCATTACAAACTGCACAAACATTTCCCCTTTAAAACATTTCCGCCCGTATCTGACGTACCATGACACTCATTCCCTCATCCATCATATATAATTCCTTGCTCTTCCCAGAAACTGTGCATGAGGAAGTATATACTGAAGATTCCAATCTAAATAAGATAATAGGTACACTAATGGCAGTATTTAGGGCTAATAGTGTTCGACTAAATGCACAAGACGACCTTGTACAGGTTGCTTTAACATAACGGTCAGTATGCATTTAAGCAGAAGTTGAGGCATTATTTTCTACACCAGTAGCATAATCGTCTCAGTCACCTTTCTATTAGATTATATATATATAGGTATTCATTATAGTAACTATATATGTAGGTTTATTTTAACTATATATTTCTTTTTATCTTTTTGTAATGCATGCGTGCATTTCTTATGCACCTGCCATGTTATCTCTCCACCACCCTTGGTTGACTGGTAGAGAATGCCTCAGGCATTAAGTCCGCCTATGTACCTATATGTTGTATGAAGCTTTAATAAATAAATAAATCGAAGTAGCCAAGTATGGGTGTGGTCATCTTATATGGATGTTGAAGGGTAGATCACATAGTCAAGTTCTATTGGTATGATGTCGGAAGACTAGATGCGTAAGAGGAAGGAAAATTATGGCGCCACTTGCGAAGATCTATCTCAGCAGTGATCTACAAAGACTGAGTTGATAATGATGTGACACACAAACAAACTAGATATAGAGCTGATAAAATATAATTACATGCCATGAACAAGATAGAAGAAGCACAATGGGACACGATAGACAAACAAAAACTGAAAGGTTAAGGACTACATTTATGCGATCTGGCTTCATAGAGTCAAAGCATTGTTATTATCGAGTGTAGGTATAATAATATTAGAAAAGTACTAGACCGTAAAGATGTTAACCACATGCTTACAATCTATAATATAATATTATAAAGCTTAAGAGTTTGTTTGTTAGTTTGTTTGAACGCGCTAATCTCAGAAACTACTGGTTCGAATTGAAAAAATATTTTTGTGTTCGATAGTTCATTTATTGAGGAAGGCTATATAACATCACGATACGACCAATAGGAGCGGAGCATAAATGAAAAATGTTGCAAAAACGGGAAAAAATATTCCTTTTTGAGAGCTTCCGTTGCGTGCGCTGCGTAAACGGTTTAAGTTACGCAACAATCATGTATGTAGGGTAAGTAGAGTAGAGTAGGTATGGTAGATGGGTAGGTAGGTAGCCAGTTGACGAGAGCGAAGCCGCGTGGGACAGCTAGTCTTAAATAAAGATGACAATAACTAGTAATAAATATGAAAATGATATATTATATTTTATACTTAATGGAGTCTATAATAATCATTGATGTATTAAAAATAGGAAATACGTTACGCGCTAACTTCGCGATCAGAAAACCTGGGCTCGGCGCACGACTACATGCATCGAAACTCACACATCTGTGTTTAGTTGTATCACCAGTCTCAAACCTACAGTTAGGCCGGGACTCCACCAAAGCGGAGATGTGCGGAAAGTCCAGCTGAGCGGAGACGAGATGTGTGAATAACGAAATTCTATTGGTTGGTTTCGTCTCCGTTTTGGACATCTCCGCACATCTCCGCTTTGGTGGAGTCCCGGCCTTACCGATAGACAAGGACAGAGGTAGGAGACGGCGCTGTAGTGCAAGTGAAATCGCGTTAGCCGCCGAATGTTGTCCGAATGCTAAATGAATGAAATGACATTGCAATATGTGCGTATCGTGTCTCTCACGCATTTTTGTAATATCTATCTCGCTCTCACAAATATGGCCAAACAAACATTAAATATTATTGTAATTTTCAACAAATTAACATTTTTGACTGTACTTACGAGTGGTAAGTGATCCCGTGTGACTACACAAGAAGTAATTTTGATGCGTATTTATTGCAAAAAAATATAAAAACACTAAAATTATTGAGCTGTGGGATCAACCATGTGCCGTGCGCGACTGAGTGCCCGCTGCGGGCAATCACTTAGATTAGTAGGACCAAGCGCTGTGAGCAGTCCCGTATCTACCTATTTTTAATACATCAATGATAATAATCATAGAAAAGTACTAAACCCCAAATATGGTTGCCACATGGTGACCATCTTTAGTTTAGATGACAATAAGCAATAATATATAGCAAATGACATTTATATGATATCTACCAGCAAAAATGTAAGAGTCCTTCAAGGAGTCAGAGCATTCACATTATCAAGTGAATATTAATAGAAAATCGAAAAAACCCAAAGTTGGTTACAACATGGTTGGAATTTTAAGTAAAGATAACAATATATAGTGCAGCAAAAATTTATGAGTCCGAGTAACGAGTGTTCAAAAAAAAGATCTAGTCCCCAAAGATTGTAACCACATGGTTAACTAAAAATGGCAATATAAACAGTAATAAAATAACTGATGAGACGTTTATTACCAACATAAGCATAAGTACGTAAATTGTCGCTCAATTATTCAACATCGGCCTGTTTCAAACATCTGGCTGGCGCCTAGTTACATATATAAACACATGTTTATTACCCTTTATCTGTACAGCATTATGTCACTATGCTATGTTTAGTTTGAAGATCTGGAGATTATTATTGAGGCCTCGTTCACTGGTATATATATATATGGTAGAAAATTTTGATACCAGTAGAACCCAAAATTCATCTCCCTAACAATATTGTGTAGTCGGGAGATCTCCCCAATTCATTGCACCAATTTATAGACCTTGTTGAGAAACAAGCCGTTTGGGCGAGCGTGCCAAATAAAATAGACATACATTCAAACCTACATACATAGACTCGAAAAACATTTTCTACTTCTGGGGTAGTCGGGTAGAAATTCCATTCCACGCCAATTTGATTTGACTGAAAATTGCTGAGGAGCTCGTGGCTAAATAATAACAGCCGCACGGGTCGATCTTCAAGGTTAAGCCACGCTTACCGAGGTCGGTCCGTGGATGGGTGACCATTTCAACATAGCGAGTTTCCTCCGTGCCTCGGAAAGCAACGATAAGCCGTTGGTCCCGGCTGTCATTTGAAGATCTTTGGCAGTCGTTACGGGTAGTCAGAAGCTTGAGATCTGACACCAGTCTTGCCAAGGGGTATCGTGTTACCCAGTTACTGGGTTGTGGAGGTCAGATAGGCAGTCGCTCCATGTAAAACACTAGTACTCCGGCTGAATCCGGTAAGACTGGAAGCCGACCCCAACAACAATTGGGAAAAGGCTAGGCAGATGATGACCATTGTCAGTCGGATAAAATGGGGAATCTGACGTCTCTTAAGTCTGCTCAATGAGTAAGTTCCTAATTGTATGTAAGAAAATAAGGCAATATTAGAAGTCACTTACTATTCGGGTAAAAATTAAAGAACGGAGTATTCAAACGAAACGAATAGAAGTCGCAGTCAATAATCCCTGTCCAACCCACTTTAAAATTATGAACTAGGAAACCCAACTTTCGTTCAATCAATCTATTCACAAATCAGCTCACAGCTAAAACTGGAATATGACGTCAAATCGAACCCAGAAAGCTTCCCTGCGACTAACAAGGCACGCCTGTCATTCCCAGTAAACGAACACATAATATATATATAGATACATAAACACATATGTGAAAGATAGTAATCAGAAACACTCGCAACACGTCACTCGAGAATACACGTGTGTTTTTATCGACAGTCACGCGAGCTACAGCAGTGAAACCACGGCCTTATCTATTGACATATATAACAGGTTGTACCTACAATTAATTAATTACAATTGTTGTTTAGTCTTCAGGAGGTCAAGTTAGGTTAATAGGTTGGTTGTAATTTGTAGGAAGCATAACTTTTTGAATCGCACAGACTAGAGAAGTTTGACACAGAAGAGAGGATGTATAGTTACTATTCAATTAATGTATTTTTTTTTTTTTTTTTTTGTGATAGGTTTGCTCTTGACTCTAGTCTAGGTCAGAGGTGACAGAGACACATGAAGTTATAGGTAAAGATGGAGGCCACACTTGGAACAAAATCTTGAGGCAAATACCTACGTCTTTCTGTGGGCCGACCTCTCTTTCTAGTGTGGACTATAGTACCCTACTTAGACAGAGAGGGTCTGCCCACAGAGAGCGATATAGTAATAGTGGTTCAAGTAGGTATTCGAAGTGTGGTCTCCATCTTTATCTATACCTTCATGCAGAGACAGAGTCGACGATGGAGTGAGCTTACCCAGAAGAAGCCTGTTTTCACTCTAACTTTGAAGAGATTCGGGTTGAATGCGTTCGGAAACACAGACGAAGGAAGTGAGTTCCATTCATTCATTGTGCGCATTATGATTATTTATATGTACTTAAGATGACTGATTTTATCTATAATGGCTCCACAAATATAGAATATTGAAGTTTTTATTTGACTTGTGTATACAATTTTTTATTTGACCTTTTTTAGGCTTCCGTACCCAAAGGGTAAAAACGGGAACCTATAACTAAGACTCCGCGATCCGTCTGTCTGTCTGTCCGTCTGCCAACAGGCTGTATCTCATGATAGCTAGACAGTTGAAATTTTCACAGATGATGTTAATATTTATTTAAGTGAAGTGGGCTCCCATACAACAAACGTGTTTTTTTTTTCCGTTTTTTGCGATAATGGTACGGAACCCTTCATGCGCGAGTCCGACTCGCACTTGGCCAGTTATATTTTGACATTCCTATTTTTATGTAACTCAACTTTTAATTTATTCTGTATATTTAATGTTCTGATTAGTACCTAACATATTAATTTGCACATCTCATTAGGCTATAATACCATGTACCTTTTAAACCTGTAACTATTTTTTAGGGTTCCGTACCCAAAAGGTAAAAACGGGCCCCTTTTAATAAGTCTTCACTGTCCGTCTGTCTGTCTATCACCAGGCTGTATATCATGAACCGTGATAGCTAGACAGTTGAAATTTTCACAGATGATGTATTTCTGTTGCCGCTATAACAACAAATACTAAAAACAGAATATAATAAATATTTAAAATCACTTTTGTTGTATAGGACAACAAACGTGATTTTGTTGCCTTTTTACCCGACTGCCGAAGGAGGGTAATGTGTTTATCAGTCTATGTATGTATGTATGTAAGTATGTATGTATGTATGTTTGTTCCTATATAGCGTTCCAGAGACCAAACGCGTTGGCCGATTTTGATGATTGATACGTCAATCGATGCGTCTTAATCCTGCGAGTGTCATAGGCTACATTCAAATTGGACAATAGAAAAATGGCGGCTTTTGGGTGCTATATTGTGGGGACCCAATTATTTTTTTTCTTCCAAACCCATCGTGTCATCGTGGTATCAAAATAAAGAGTTTTGAGAGGTGATTTCAAAAATATATAACACGTATATGTTTAAATGTATCTAATTCGAAAAAAAAGCTAACTAAAAAGTTATAAATAAAAAACTTAATTTACTACACCTGCTCGGAAAGTACCTTGATACTTTATCAAATTTACGGTAGAAAGTACGTCATTGCATATCGAACAAATATGCGGCGAGAAAACGCATCTGAGCGGGAGAGAAAAGTGTATGAAAATCCATTTCTTACGTGGTTTTTCTTTTTAATTTTGGGTAAGACTATGCGCTGGTAACCTAAATATCAAAAGCCAAAAAGTTTTTACAGTGAGTTTTTATCTCCAAGTTCGCAAAATGACACTGGCCACTAGCTGTGTGTTGGATGGTGTCAAACAATTTGAAAAAAGAACATGTGAAAATTGCAGACGCCATTGGCGCCATTTTCAATTTGTGTGTTGTTTGAGGATTCAGTTTTCGTAGAAAAGTAAAATAAAACTATCAAAATGATAAGTAGTGATAGTGATGATGAAGATTTTTTAACCCCGCCGCAGTTGAAGGACAGCAAAAATACTGATTGATAACCTTTTACCACAGAAATCAATTAAAAAATATAATAAAACTTATGAAGATTTTTTGCAATGGAAAAGTGAAAAAAATGCGGCATCTTTTTCTGAAACTGTTTTGCTAGCTTATTTCAGTGAAAAAGCGCAAAAATACAAACCAAGTACGTTATGGTCTATGTACTCAATGTTGAAAAGTACTATATTGACAAGAAACGACATAAATATTCAAGAATACAAAAAACTTACAGCATTTCTGAAAAGAAAGTCGGAGGGATTCCGTAGTAAGAAATCAAAAGTGCTTACTACAAAGGATGTTTATTCCTTTTTGCAGAATGCTCCAGATGACAAATATTTGTTGATGAAGGTAAGTTTATGAACAAAATGCACTGGTTTATGATTTATTACGTACCTATTTATGAGTAGAAATCTACTAGGTTTTCATGTTTGATATTTTTGTTTACAGGTTATTTTGATTTTAGGAGTAAATGGGGCCTGTCGTTCGCAAGAACTTGTGGATATGACAACAGACGATATCGAAATCCTCGAAAATGGAATGATCGTCAATATTCCTAACACAAAAACCAAAATTCAGCGATCATTTGTTATATCGGGCTTATTTTATGAGATAGTGAAGAAATATAACGAAATTCGCCCCAGTGACCCCAAAACCAATCGGTTTTTACTACAATATAAAAACAAAAAATGTACGAAACAAGTAATTGGGAAAAACAAAATAAGTACTGTGCCAAGACAAGAGAAATAGCTTCCTACCTTAATTTACTCAATCCACTAGAATACACTGGCCACCGCTGTCGCAGAACTTCAGCGACTATTCTTGCCGATACTGGTGCTGATTTAACCACAGTAAAACGTCACGGTGGTTGGAAATCGTCCGCTGTTGCAGAAAGCTACATAGAAAATTCCGTAGAAAACAAAACACGAATAAATAACCAAATATCGGGATCGATTAATGTGCATCAAGACTCATCTCCTCAACCATCAACGAGCGCGGCGATGCCAGATGCCCCTCAGCAGCCAGTTGCCCCTTTGGCACCACAGCCTTCTACGAGCGCAGTGCCAACAGCACAGCCAGTTATTCCTCCTACATTGTCGCAAACATCTCAAACAAACATTAATGGAAAAAGTGATACATTAAGCTTCACTAACTGCAACAATTTCAATATAAATTTCAATTAGTAAAGATTTAGTTTTTTATTTTCCTCGTAGGTGTAGTATAAAGCACTATGTATCACTCGAGAGAAAGTGCGATTCCCGATCTCGGGTGTTTTAAAGCCCTCGCCTACGGCTCGGGCTTCAAACGACACCCTCGACGGTAATCGGTCACTTTCTCCTCTCGGTAAACAATGTACTAATAATAATTGACGTCAAGCGCACCCCACGCTTTTTAAGGATAGTAAAACAAACTATTTAAATTATTGCACTGTCATCGGTCCTTGATAAGTGTGCAAAGTTTCAAATTAATCCGACGTTTTGAAGGTGGTGAAAATCACGTTCAAAGATTCCGTTACATAGATTCATAGATACATATATACCAAGCTAATAAAAGCGAGTTAAAAAATCCCGCGCATGTTGTTATGTTGGTTTATATCCACTACCTTGTCTATTATGTAACACATTGCCTAAGAAATTCGTTTCGAAATATGAACATTTAGACACAAGATTATAAAATAAAATAAAAATAAACTAAATTACTTAATAACAGTTACGAAATGACTTTTGTATGAAGTTTTGATATCATTATGTAACTGGCAGAATGATACTGAACCTGTTACCTCTCGAAAAAGCGCGCGTTGATTGTGTGTAATAGTCTGTGGTTTTTAGTCTGAACGTTTCTAATAAATTGTTGTTGGAACCTATTTGCATTTAATTAAGTAAACTCATCAGGTAGTGGAAAAAGAATCGTTCGTGTCTCGCATAAAAATGCTTTATTTTAACACTCGCATGTAGCTTTAGACGAAATTGTGTGTACTATTATGTTCTAAGCGGTCCCCTGACGCGAACACGAGGCTTATATTCTACTTTTTAGAGGATTTTTTTCGAACGTGAAATCGAGTTGGAAATAAATAGCTTGGAAGAGTTATCTGCTTGACGCAGGTCGCAATCAATATGTTAGAAACTTTATACGTCCAACATCAAACAGATGTAGTGCTATTTGCGTAGATCGATACGCGTTTGTCCCGCCATTGTTCCTGTGTTGTCGTGTGTGGCATAATGAGGATGGATGATGTTATTTATATACATTTGTTTGTTTGTATACTATATAGGGCGTTAAAAGATTTACTACAAAGCCGTAATCTACACATTTTGTATAGCGAACTAAGTAACATTCAAAGTCAAGTCATTTATTTCAATGAGACCAAAAAGGCACTATTGAATTTCAAAAGCAGTTAAAATTACAATATGTAATTGATGGTAGGTATGTAATATGTATGGTATATATTCGCATTGTTCTCGCACAAGTAATAGCCGAAAAATTACGTTATGATGTGAAAAATTGCTAAAATTGTACCGCAAAACATTGCACATGCAGATACAGAGTTCACCCCCCCCGGTGGGCTCCCGCATCGTCACAGGGGTCCCTGTGGTAGTCACGGCGTGCAATGTGTTCTGGTGCTCCGGTGATGGCGGTACACCCCAGAGGAGGGTCCGGCGACGGACAGCCGCGGCGGGTTCGCGGTGAGTGCTAACGCGTGCCAGTGTTCTCGCCAAAAGTGGCACAGAAGGACACCGTGGAGTTTTAGTGGGTTGGAGTGCTGAGCTATCTCCCCCTGATAGCGCAGTATGCATAAGCATTACTCCAAAGAAAAATAAAAAGATACAGGGGTCATATTTTGTTAGTTGAATGTCATATTTTCGTTTAACAAAACTTCAACAGTTCTATATCTCCGTAATCAGAAGGAGTAGATGGCTGCCAAATTCCACGTAGTTACACAAAATATCAGTGAGGGAATAACACCCTTTATAATGGTTAATATGAATAGCTCTGTGTTTACGATTCATTAGCAGTCGGATAATAAAGGATGATGCAGGGTACGCATTTTAATGATGGCGGAAATTACATACAAGAATTAAAATGTATAGTGTATCGACCTTTTCCATACTATATCCAGAATAATAGTGGTGATATGGTTCGAAGCGAAGGACTAATCATTTAGATGCAAGTTTATGAAAACCGGCCAAATGCGAGTACGTACCATTATCGCAAAAAACGGCAAAAAAGATTACGTTTGTTGTATGGGAGCCCCACATAAATATTTATTTTGTTCTGTTTTTAGTATTTGTTGTTATAGCGGCTACAGAAATACATCATCAATGAAAATGTCAACTGACTAGCTATCACGGTACATGAGATACAGCCTGGTGACAGACGGACAGACAGACAGACAGTCGTGGAGTCTTAGTAATAGAGTCCAGTTTTTACCCTTTGGGTACGGAACCCTAAAAACCAGCTGATGTTGTTTTAACAAGCTTTAATAGTACCTAGAAAGATATAAATGTGATAATAAATCTTACTTTCTTATCAAGAAAGCCAATTGGTAAATCATTACAATATTTATTACAATCCATTGTTCATAATAATTATGTGTCATACTAGTTTTCTATAAGGATGATTCAGCCACTTATTTAGAAGCTCATAGAACTAGCTCCAAGCTCTATGAACTTGATTCTCCGATCATTCAGAATTTGGAAATCTGGATATTGTTTTGTTAGTAAATTTATTTCAACACGTGTATAATAAGGATCTTAGTTCTGAAGCATTTCGTGCACATAAAATAGGATATAAGAAGAAAGAAGAAGAAGTGACAATATGTTGATGCTGACGTAACACACAGTTGTCAACTAAACACATAGTAAATTCATTAATACTCAGAAATGTATTTATTCTAATTAGGAAAAACCTAAAGATAACACATTGTTTATTCAATATTTACAATTAAAATTGAAATACATGTTAGAACCGGACAACGTTACTCACGAAAGATATGATAGAATATCAATTAAAAAACAATTGAGCACGAATAAAACAAATGCAGAGAAAGTTAAAGAAAACTGACCAAAACAACAATCGACCTCGTTCCAAAATACCATGTTTATCATCCTAAAATATACAAGACCGTTTACATTTTGAATCTATTAGCCGTGGTGTACAAACATACTAAAACTGGAACACGTGCCTGGGCTATGCCTAAAACCGGCCAAGTGCGAGTCGGACTCGCGCACGTAGGGTTCCGTACCATTTTCGTAAAAAACGGCAAAAAAAAACGTTTGTTGTATGGGAGCCCCCCTTAAATATTTATTTTATTTTGTTTTTAGTATTTGTTGTTGTAGCGGCAACAGATATACATCACCTCTGAAAATTTCAACTGTCTAGCAATCACGGTTCATGAGATACAGCCTGGTGACAGACAGACAGACAGACAGACAGACAGACAGACAGACAGACAGACGGACCGCGGAGTCTCAGTAATAGGGTCCCGTTTTTACCCTTTGGGTACGGAACCCTAAAAATAGTCTTTATGGGTTCCACCAACAAAGCAATGAAGTGTTTGCCATAGTTGTTTCGTAGAATTCATTATAATTTAAACTAGGGACTTTACGGAAGTTCGATACCTCGAAACTTCCGATTGTTAAACCTCTGATTTCGGTTCCGAAACTCTTAAATCGGAGGCGGCACGCGGCCGCAGTCAACGCTTACAAACTTGTTTATATAAAACTGATCGCGATATTAGAACACTTGTTTGTTTTGTTTACAACGTTTAATTAGGTGCTTTGTGTTTGATCTGAATTTGAAAAGGCGGATTAACTATGTATGTATTGTTTTATTTGATTAAACCAGCATTCTCTTAACATATCTTTCTTCAGCCTCCACCTCTGATTCCAATTTTGATAAACCAAACATAAAACCTGTGATTCCGACTTCGGTTCCGATATCATCACATCCGTAACATCCCTAATTTGAACTTATACAACAACATGCCTGAATTCCCCGAATTAGAACTCCAGTGCGCAAAATTTCACATAAATAACATGACGTATGTAATCCCCGAAGGAGTAGGTACACCTAAAGCACACCCAAATTTCACCAGTTATTGCCATAAATCGGCCACAAAGACTGAGGCTGTGATTGAGAAATGCCAGCTGGGAAAAAGCCAACAACACTTTGCCCGACTCGGTAATCGAATCCAGGACTAGTAACCTAAAGCAGCAAATCATTGCGTCCACTAGACCAAAGAGGCAGTTACTACTAAAAAAAATGTAAATGACATGTGGCAACCCTCAATCCACACTGGGTCTTTGGTTATATAACTAGACATCGGATTATATGCACTATTAAAATCCCAAAATATGCATGCAAATATGCACTAAAAAGGGGCGAAATATGCACAAGCAAAATACTTTTTAACCCCCGCCGATAAAAGAGTGGTGTTATAAGTTTGACGTGTGTTGCTGTGTATCTGTGTGTCTGTCTGTGGCTTCATAGCTCCTAAACGGATGAAGCAATTTTGATTTAGTTTTGTTTGTTTGAAAGGTGATTTTGTCGAGAGTGTTCTTAACTATGTTTGAATAAAATCGGTTCAGCCGTTCAGATGTTATGGGCGTTTTACTGTTTGAATCGGGATGTTTTCTCAAGATAAATGTGTCGGGATTTTTAAATTTTGAAATTTTACTTGTTTAAATTTATGTTTATCGTCACAATATTTTCAATTACCAGTTATAATATCTATTACAAAATACGAATAAATCACAATATTTTCAATTACCAGTTGTAATATCTATTACAAAATACGAATAAATGTTTTTCTAGATTTTCTTAAGCAAACTTGTGATGTTTTTACTTTATATTAGAGTGAAAATGACTACGTCCACTGACGTTATTAGATATACCTTGAAATTTAGCGCAATTTCTACAGAAACCTTTTCAGGTCAGACTTGGTGTTTTATATAGAACAGCATTTAATTAATAATACAACACCACTAACACAATTAACTACTGAAATAAGCACTAACAATGAAAAAGTACTAAAATATGCAATAACTTTACAAAATTAGGGTTTGATGCAATGTCTAGTTATGATCCACTCCCTATCAAAGACAGAAGGCGGGTACCCAGCAATCGGAACGTTATTAGCTTATTATGCACAAAACTTCTAAAAGGCTAATGCAGAAAACGCAGGACTAGATAGAAAACCCTCCGCTTAGAAGTCAACCTCACTTTTTGAGAAAAAAATATGTTTACCCGACGACGTTAGTCCTGCGTTCTGTTGTGGTCCCAACCACAACAGCACACTGCACAACAGCTTTGTGGAGTGCCCTGGATGTGATCGTTATGACGGGATTGTTATTGGGTGAGCAAAGTGAAGTGTTAATGGGTTTTTCAGGTCTGGATTTGTGTCCGGTTGAAGGCATGGATGCGAGAAGCGCACGACTGGTCCATGTCGCGACGCTTGGGAAGGCTTTTGTTCAACAGTGGACGCGTTTTGCCTAAAATAATGATGGTGGTGGCAAAATCCTGGTTCCTTAATACAATGACACTTAAACACAACTACTTAAATATGTACCTATATTATATACATCTGTTAATATGTTTATATTTGCTTCAGTTATTAAGGAAACAATAATAAAATAATAGCGGGTTTGTCCCAGACAAAACCTTGATCTTTCGCTCAGACTATGATATCAAGAGAGATAATAATAAAAGTAACATATTAAGTGAAACTAATAGTTTAAATTACAATTTAATTAATATTGGAACTGCTGTGATCCCTTGGGTCTGAATCAGCCATTTCGTAGAAGATATTCGTCTATAGAGTCTATACCATGAGAATGAGACAGACATGCAGTCATACATAAGTGTATTACAGTTTTCAGACGACGAAAATTCCGTCTATAGGACTAATAGATAATTCTTGCTAAGGAGAAAAGTAGAGAGAAAGTTCTATTATCTTCATCCATATAAAGTCCTTACCTCCCTTATATGAGTCTTAAATCAGTGTAATAGCCATTTTCAGGCCCATCTTAACGTTTTTTTTGCTGTAATAAATCCACCATTTTAAGTTTTCTTTCCTCTTACAGACATTCTTCAAATACCTAACATAATCATGCCTTATCCCACTGTAATCAAGCGCAGCATGTCTCTTTCTCCAATAGTATTTTTATTTACCGTATCTCAATAATCACCTCCTTTCAAGCAGATAGCTTCATCCAATAAATCCATCGCTGCTTTGGTCTTCCTCTACGCTTCTAACTATCGCCTACACTCATATCAATGAGTGATACACAAATAAATAAATCTAGCAATGCCAGTTCGGCATAAAACGATAAACGTGGCGATAAACGTTGTTCGATCAACGGTGGTGGACCCCAGCCATACGCACTAAACGTTTTGGGAATACTTTCACTGTGCGTACAGCAGGAATTCCCTGCCGGAGTCTGTGTTTCCTCAGCCTGTCTAGAGTGTAGGTTTCTTCTACGCAAGCGGACTCCCTCCTCGACCACATCATCACTTACCATCAGGTGGTCAATGGCGAACCCATCAACAATAAAAAAATACTCGATAGTAAAACAAATGTTAAATCAGTACAAGTAAATCTTTAACATCTAAAAATATTCACTACGAGGCAAATAACAAGGCATTGAAGTGTTTGGCACGCTACGCTCCGGACTTTATAATGATGTTTACAGCAAAGCTAAGGAGTTCCGATAGCACATGATCATGAATTATGTATGAAGCTAAGACTGAAAAAGTTGTAGTTACAGATTTGTTGATTTGCTTACAGATTTTGTAAATGACGAAGGTGAAAGTATTGGACTAGAACTCGACCATTGAAGAGTGAAGACTAAACGTAATCTATACAACGCAATGCTTATATTCCCCGAAGAGTTGAGCACAGGTGCACCTACAGTACACCCGAATCCAAATATATAAATTAATTATGTTAAAAAAATCAAAAAACCCGACTTCTTCAAAAGCAAACTAAAAAGTCGTAAACAAGGAAAATATCATGCTGTGCAGGAGGAGGATACATCTGGTTTTGGTCAGCCAGCTCGCGCGTATGTATCCTCTGACTGCACTGAGCTGAAAGCAGAGTGATGTTTGAAATACTTTTTGACAATATACTCAAAGAATCCAAGTTTTAGAAAATAAGGAGAACAATCGAACAATAGAATTCTGAAGATACCATTAGTTGTAAGTTCAATAAAACAAGCACAAATATTCGTCATAATTAAAACAGGTCCACTTGTCCGGCAGTGAGCTGTGATAAGATAACGCTACCCTCGAAAATAATTTGTCAAAACAGTTGTACGGTCTTTTGTAATATCCATTTTGAAAACCATGAGAAAAACCTGAATGTAAAACATGTAGAACGAAAAGATATTCCAAAGAAAGTAGGACAGTAGTAGATGCCACAAATAGTTGTTATAGCGAATAGTCGAATACCGATCAATCGCCATTCCCTATGGTGAATACTCGAATACTCGCCATTATTACTCGACATAAAAAAGGTATAATTATTCTCAAATAATAATCGACTTGATCCGTATCAACCAATAGGTGATTCCACGCTGGCATGAAAAAAAAACATATAAAACCAGAAAACATTTAATCGACACAATAGCAACAAACAAAGTAAAAGAGAATAATAGTGAAAATATATACAGCAAAATTGCGCAGAGCGTGCCCATACCGAAAGTATACAAAGACACCTAACCACATGCGTATTTTAAATAACGTCCATTCCTCTCCATCATCATCAACGCTGGTTTAAAAGGGGTCAAGTTTAGCAAACCCATTCCGGCTATCACTGCAAGATTGCTGGCAATTTAAACTAAATCGTCCTGTTTCAAACTCTGACTGTTCTGATCCTAATCGGTTTAAAATTATGGAAATTGGTCCTCTGAGGCGCGTTGAGGCAGTCTAGGGTTTGTAAAGACTAATTTGTATGTAAGATGTTAGGTTTTGAATGTTTGCCATTAAACTTGTCTGGGATAGTGTCACCGGCTCTAGTTACATAATATTAATGAGGTGATGCGTATCATCTGTATGAACGTAATTAGTTTGCGCATCGTGTACACAAAGAATGATTTATTAATTGTTATGATAGCACAGGAACGTGGGGACTGCACTGAAAAAAGGCATAACCGCTTTATATTTAATTTATATTATATTTATTTATTTAATGTTTTATTGGTTAAGCAATGCTTGACGAGGTCGGTCCGTGGATGGGTGACCATTTTCATGGACCGAGTTTCCTCCGTGCCTCGGAAAGCACGTTAAGCCGTTGGTCCCGGCTGTCATTTAAAGATCTTTGACAGTCGTTACGGGTAGTCAGAAGCCTGAGATCTGACACCAGTCTTGCCAAGGGGTATCGTGTTACCCAGTTACTGGGTTGTGGAGGTCAGATAGGCAGTCGCTCCATGTAAAACACTGGTACTCAGCTGAATCCGGAAAGACTGGAAGCCGACCCCAACATAATTGGGAAAAGGCTAGGCAGATGATGATGATATTTAACCAAACGTTTGTTATCAATCAATAAAATAATACAAAAAATAATTTGCACATAGCAAAACTCTGTTTTGTTGCTGACAAAACAGAGAGCTCTTCAAAGTTTTGGTAAATGTTAGCTATTTTTTTTTATCAATGTAGCACAAGAAAAGAGAGCTCAGCATACGGGTGAAGTCAGGTTCTGAATGATGATGATAATGTTACATTTATTTTTAACTAGCTTCTGCCAGCGGCTTCGCCCGCGTGAATATTATACAGGGATGAAAAGTAGCATATGTGCTATTCCTGACTATAATCTATATCTGTCCCAAATTTCATCCAGATCCTTTCATTCGCTCTGGCGTGATCGAGTTACAAACAGTGTATGTTTGTACACAAAGAATGATTTGTTGCTGGGGAATCCAAACTTTCGCATTTATAAAATTTAGTAAGATAAAATATTTGATTAATTTTAAAAGAACTGAACGCTATCTCCGTTTCTATCATCATAATCTGCCTAGTATATCTGGGCTTGGCTTCTGGTTTAAACAGAAGAAGCTGAAAACCAGTAACTTTACATGGTGTTCTATTATAGTTATTTTAAAAGGTGACTTTGTCGAAGGATAGCAGTAGATATCACCAATTTATCTGCTATACAAATTCCTCCATTATCGCTTATTGCACAACAATAAACGGCTTCGCACTATTCAGGTCAGGAAAAGACTGTTTGACAGCTGATACTTTTAAACCCTACATAACTTATGGGTACCCTCAAATTGGGATTTTCCGATTTGTGCCGTAAAACGTTGCAGTTGAGAAAACGAAACATATAAAAAAAAAATGTTTCTCAGAATATGCTGGTACGGTGGTTTTCTAAAATTTCAGTTTTCCTTATTTAAGGTTTTCTACAAATTTAAGTTTTCCTTTTTAATTATGATGGGTGTGCTCTTGACTCTAGTCTAGGTCAGAGGTGACAGAGACAGAATCGACGATGGAATGAGCTTAACCAAAAGAATCCTGTATTTTCCTTGTTTAATATCGAAAAATCTCAGTGAAAATCTTTATCTGTTATTTCCATCCACATTCTAATTCGATTGTTATTCCTCAATTTTGAAGCGTTCAACATTGTGGTGATAATTGGTTCGAGACTTAGATGTTTCAGTCTAAACACCCGAAAAGATTGGCTACTAACGTTGTAGAAGTTTAATATTTAGATTCTATAGTTACCGCAGTAGAGCTAATGATTTTGTCAAACATTTCAGTAATTGATATTTCGGAGCTGAACTGATATTCACGTTTGTTATGTAAATTTTATGTATGGGGATATATAGTGGCAAAATATTATCTCGATTGCGATGGTGAGAGCTGCAAGCAGAGGCTGTTTGCGTAATTAATAATAATAACATTCTTCTCCTTTTTAAGGAGATCTCTCGCTGACTGATCGACACTGTGCGTGACCTGAGGGCTGGCTCGTTCTTTGCGCAAAGAATCAGCATTGCTATTCAACGTGGCAATGCTGCCAGTCTTCTGGGCACGTTCTCGGATGACAGCGATGTGGAGACGACTTCGACGCCTAAGTGAACCTTTCTTTTGTATATAGTGTAAGTAGTTAGGTTTAGTATAATTTTGTATAGTTTACTTTTGTTTAGTGTTTAAGTATGTACATCCTTTAGATTATTATCAGATAAGCCGAGATACACTCGCTAGATCTATGCACCATAATACGTGGGACACTCAGAAAGTTTTGCGAAACTAAAAAAAATTGTTCTATACGTACATATATTTTTATTAAATCTTTTCAAAGTACTTTCCACCAGCCTCTATACAAAGATTCATGCGCCTAAACCAGTTTTCAAAACACTTTTTCCAGTCCGCCGCAGACACCTCGTTTACAGCCTGCTCGAACGCAGCCAGCGCATCTTCCGGCGACGAAAATTGTATCCCTTTGAGCTGATTTTTTATTTTTGGGAATAAAAAGAAGTCACACGGTGCTAGATCAGGGCTGTAAGGAGGGTGACCCAGGAGTTTGACTGGCGTGCTGTCCAGGAAGTCCCTCGTTTTGAGTGCGGTGTGCGCAGGTGCATTGTCGTGGTGGAGCAGTAGCCCGCGGAGCCCTGTGTTTGGTCGCTTGTTGCTTATAACAGAGAAAACTTCTGGCAAACATTTGGTAGTATACCATTCGGCATTAATGCTTCTTTGATCCCGTAAGGGAATTGATACCAAGTGGCCAGTCAAATTAAAAAAGCTAGCGATCAAAATCTTACCCCCGCTTCTAGATCGCTTCACTTTGGTAGGCGTTGGCTCATTTTGAAACACCCAAACAGTCGACTGGCGCTTGGTTTCTGGGTCGTATTGATAAATCCAGGACTCATCACCTGTAACGATGTCGTAAACACGCCGAGACGAGCCTGCTTCAAATTTGTTAAACATATCACGGCACCATTCCACCCGGGCCTGCTTCTGAGCATCGGTGAGGTTGTGCGGCACCCAGCGTGATACTATCCTCCTCACGCGAAGATGGCTGTGTAGAATCTCGTGAACGCTTCCCGATCCAATCTTCAATATGTGTTGAATCTCCTGATATGTAATTCGCCTATTGTCTTGGATTAAATTTTTCACTGCTAGCACGTTTTCTTCGGTAACAGCCGTCAAAGGGCGACCGCTTCTTTCGTCATCCCCCAAAGTTGGTCGACCGCGCTTGAATTCGTTATACCAACGATACACGGTTGCCTTGGAAGGGCCTTCATCCATGAATGCCATTTGAAGTCTATCGTACGATTCATCCGGTTTCAGGCGACACTTGAAATCGTATAAAATCATAGCTCTAAAATGTTCCCGGCGCAGATCCATATTTCAGTGAGACACAATACTTTGAATTAACTCGCAAAAAATGTGGAGGGAAATTTTGAAATTGGAACTTACTTATTTTTACTTATAAATAATCATATTTTCGAAAAACATTATAACTGGCCAGTCTCCCATATATAAAAACTTTTTTTCGCAATACTTTCTGAGGGGCCTGGTATGCTTGAGTTTTGAATACCTTGTCTCTTAAATACTCTTAGTATAAAACAAAGACGCTGTCTGCCTCTATGTGTTTCGCCGCCACGTACTTCTTCTAAATCACGCAAAAGATTTTGTTAAGATTTCCACTAATAAATATAGCGATAAACGAGGAAGGTTCGTGTAGTCTCGTGCGAAGCTGGGACGGGTCACTATATAGTTTTACTTCAATAATCTTATGGTCTATGATACCGCGATTTTATATTATGTTTTGATCATTTAAAAGTTACAAAATTACCTTTTTAAATCCATTAGCATTATTTTCAGGTTTCGGCGTCCGATCAGTATCAAAAAGATTCAGTCTGGAACTCTGGAATAAGTCTGGACTGGAGTTTTCCCTGGAGAAAAGTTCTGCTGAGGAACTCTCCCGGGTCAACGAAGGTCTGGGTTTGACGAAAGGGTTGTTCCTGGCAGCCTGAGCTCTCTTTAGCCAGTTGAATTTGTTTATATCTTGAGGTGCTGGTGAAGGAGTGGGAGTATTTTCAGGGGTATCACTTGGAGTAGGCGTTTCTGGAGTCGACGCCATTGCTTGTCAGAATTTGAATTTAGAATCACACACTTTTGTTTTGGATTTTCCGTAGGTTTGTTTTTGTATTGTTTTGATTAGATGATGTTTCTGTTTAGACGCACGTTTTGACTAAATCAGCTGTAACATTGAACACTCCATAAACAAAAATATAACACTTCACTTTACGCGGCTATTTGCCAGCAATATTTACGCGAATTCTTGAACTGGACATCATAGAGCGCGTAATCAATTCTCTATACATGCACGACGTATGCAGCGGATAAATTTAAATTTAGTAATTATATCCATAGGCACGTCTACATACGTTAGGGCTCGGCGCGCGACTGTAATAGAACTGCTATCTACGTATTTTGATCGACTCTTGCGCCGCATATAGAGCGCTTGTTTGTTATACAGGGTCAAATTGAATTATTTGGCGAATCCACAGAGGGATCGATGTCTAATGGCGATAAAACAAAAATAATAGTTGGAAGTATCTGATAGGCTACGGGGTCAACAACCGCTGATAATTAAGTTATGAATTTGGTTTTTTGTATATAGTTTGCCAAAACGTTTCTAAAGGTTTCCAAATTGTTATTTAACCATGTATGTGTATATCATTTGACATCTGAACTATAGTAGATATTTCAATTCTTTTGTTAGGCGTACATAAAAATCATTTTAAAATATTTTCAAAGTATGACGTCTGTTATATGAAATGTTTACGGTCTAACATTGAACTTGAAGATGTTAATGGTGTTTTGAAGGTGAATCGCTACAGCTGGTGTTTTTATGTGGAAAGTCGTGAGTGTGAATAACTGGCGAAGGATAAGTTTACTTAGTTCTTAATGTTCGTATACATTATTACAATATGGCTTTGACAAAAGGGTTGTTCCTGGCAGCCTGCGCTCTCTTCAGCCAGTTGAATTTGTTCACATCTTGAGGTGCTGGTGATGGAGTGGGAGTATTTTCAGGGGTATCACGACATTGCTTGTCAGTTTTTGAATTTGAATTTAGAATCGAACACTTTTGTTTAGTCACTTCTGTAGTTTTTTTGTAATGTTTTGATTAGATGATGTTTCTGTTAAGACGCATGTTTTGACTAAATCAGCTGAAACATTGAAAACTCCATAAACAACGCTGCAGCTGATGTTTTTATGTGGAAAGTCGTGAGTGTAAACAAGTGGAAGGATACGTATATTGTTTTAGCTTGTGCAGAAATGTCGTCGTCTCTAATTTCTAATTAGTATAAGTAAAGCAAAGTCATTTTCTGTTTTTCCGGTTACTTCTTCAACACCACGCTACGGCTTTTGATACGATTGTCACTGACAGAAATATATAAAGAAGAAAGGTTTGTGTATATATTATGTTACTGTAAAACCAAGCATACCAAAGCACCAAAGTTACCGACATAGCCCGAAGAATTGCCAAACTTAAGTGGCAGTGGGCAGGGCACATTGCTCGCAGAACGGATGGCCGATGGGGCCGAAAAGTTCTGGAGTGGCGACCGCGAACCGGAAGACGATACGTTGGAAGGCCTCCCACTAGGTGGACCGATGACCTGGTTAAGGTTGCGGGAAGGCGCTGGATGCGAGACGCACGGGATCGGTCAATGTGGCGACGCCTGGGGGAGGCCTATGTCCAGCAGTGGACGTCTTTCGGCTGAAATGATGATGATAATGATGATGAAAACCTAGCATTTACCAAGTCATATTGGCCATATTGAAAGAAAGAAAGAAAAATATTTATTTGTGGCCCGCACAGGAGACACGAGAAAATAAGCATACACTTAAACAATTATAAAATAAAAACCCTGTGCGAGACCAAAAAGGCTCCTATCTCAGCATGTGCAGCGATATCCAAACAAATTAAAATATTGGTATTGGTGTTGGTTGGTTTTTGGTCTCACACGGGGTTTTTATTTTTATTACTCTTTAATTTTATGTTTATTTCTCGTGTCTTCTGTGCGGGTCACAAATAAATACTTTTTCTTTCTTTCTTTCTATGATAACTGCTAATTTCTGGTATCTATATCAATCACACGGTAAATCTTGAAATTTACGTCAAAGGCTAGTACATTTTTGAGTAATTGTTATAATGCAACGACACACTATGATACAAAAACAATTTAAGGATTGACTGATTAGCTTCACCAAAGTTTTAAAAAATGTTGCCCCATTGTTTGTTAGACGATTTTATTTTTCGACGAATTCAACTATTCGTAGCATTATTATGTACTTCGGGCTTTTACAGTAACATACATAATTTGTCCCGTGTCGCTCGTATGTCATAAAAACATAAATATTAAAATGCTTAAGAGGCGAGTCCTTAAGAAACACCTAAAAAGGCACTTACAGTTTTCGTTTTTTCTAAAGATTCACCGCGCTGAATTAAAACAAACATTGTAAATTTACTAGTTTCAACTGCAAATCTGTTAAGCGGTCAGTGGATAGTGTTAGGGAAATCTGTGAAATGTCAGACATTATAGCCCTTCAGGAGACATGGCTTCTTCCTCATGATATTCCTTTCCTGGGTACCATCAGTGATAAATTTGAATACACGGGTAGGTCAGCTGTAGATACATCTGCGGGTTTACTGATAGGAAGACCATATGGCGGAGTGGCTATTCTCTGGAGAAAGGGCATTTTTAACGATGTTACAATATTAGAGTGCACTAGCTCGCGTCTCGCTGCTATCAGTGCTACTGTCGGTGATCGTTCGATTATTGTCATCTCTGTTTATATGCCAACAGACTCAACCGAAAACTTGCCTTTGTTTGCGGAAGTTCTAGGTGAGATCAGTGCAATTGTTGCGAGTGCAGAGATTGAAAGTATTTTCGTATTAGGTGATTTTAATGCACATCCTCATGAATTGTTTTTTAGGGAATTAAACAATTTCTGCAATGACCAAGCATGGATCTGTGCTGATATAGAAAAACTGGGTTTCGTGACTGATAGTTACACTTTTGTGAGCGAAGCCCACGGCTGTAGAAGGTGGCTAGATCACTGTGTTGTGTCGCGGTCAGCTTGGCAAACTATTGTAAATATAGGAATAATAGAAGACGTATTTATGTCAGATCACTTACCATTGTACGTTGAGTGTGACCTGAATATGGTGCGATCTAAAATAATAACACAGAATACGCCGCGCTCTAGAGTGATTTGGGGTGTAAGGGATGAATCTCAGATTAAATTATACAAGGATTCATGTAATGGTAGGTTACGTAACATTGATTTTCCACCTGAATTCTCAGAATGTGGCCGTGGGTTATGCAGCTCTGTTGAACATAAACATATCCTAGACGACCTATACGGTGAAATTATAAGTATTTTATGTGACGCTGCCGAGCAAACATATTTGGTAGGAGGGAGCAGGCCAAGGAGTGGCAAAGTGGTTTCCGGATGGAACAGTCATGTTCGTAACGCTCACCGTGAGGCCAGGCTTAAGTTCAAAGAATGGGTTAGACAAAAGAGACCAAATAGTGGAGTAGTTTTCGATGAGATGTGTAAGACCCGTAAAATCTTCAAGGGTCGCCTGAAATGGTGCCAAAAAAACGAAGAGCAGGTCAAAATGGACATTATAGCAAAGCAAAGAGCCACGAAAATTTTTAGTAAATTTTGGAAATCGACACGTAAGTTGGATACTGGGCCTGGTCTACCGGTGAGTGTAGGAGGGGCCAAAGACCCGGTGGAGATAGCAAATATGTTTATGAAACATTTTAAAGTGCAATCTCCACTGGGCCCGTCGGTTGAAGTGGCCGATGCTGAGTCTGACAGTGGGGGGGCGGAGCCACTCACTTTTCTTTCGGCTAAACAAGTCAGATCCGTCATTCAAGGCATGAGCAGAGGTAAATCGCCCGGCCACGACGGGCTCAGCATCGAGCATTTCAAATATGCGGGAGTTCACCTGCGAGGGTCCTGTCCTTGTTTTACACAATGTGCATCAGTCACTCTCATTTACCTGCTAAGCTGATGCAAACTATTGTAGTACCTGTAATAAAAAACAGGACAGGGGATATCTCGGATAAGGGAAACTACCGTCCAATCTCCCTTGCAACCACAGTGGCTAAAATATTGGACAGTGTACTTGATTTGTGCCTGAAAAAGTATCTGTGTTAGCACGATGCGCAGTTTGGTTTTCAACCTAAACTTTCAACCGAGAGTGCTGTGCTGACTCTGAAGAATACTGTCCAATATTACACAGATCAAAAAACGCCGGTGTATGCCTGCTTCCTGGATCTCTCCAGAGCCTTCGACCTGGTGTCATATGATGTGCTCTGGAGAAAGCTGGGTGGCAGGAATGTACCGGCTCCAGTTATTAAGCTCATGCAGTATTGGTATGCGAACCAAACCAATTGTGTAAAGTGGGCCGGAACATTCTCTGAATCATATGGGTTGGAGTGCGGTGTGCGGCAGGGGGGGTTGACGTCTCCGCGGCTCTTCAACCTTTATGTTAATGATCTCTTGGTTGAGCTCAGTAGCATGCGTGTCGGCTGCCGGGTTGGTGGTGTTAGTATAAACAGCATCAGCTACGCGGACGACATGGTGCTGCTGGGCCCGACTGAGGGATCTATCGGAGAGATGCTGAAGGTCTGCGAGAAATATGCTGCCTTGCACGGCCTTGTGTACAATGTCCGTAAATGTGAATACATGGTTTTTAGGGCCGCCGGTAAGTGCCCGAATCATGAACCTAGCTTTTCCCTAAATGGTGCAAGCATAAATAGAGTCTACCAATTCAAGTACTTGGGGCACATACTTACCGACGACCTTAAAGATGATGTAGACATTGAAAGGGAACGTAGGGCACTAGCGGTCCGAGGTAACATGTTGGCCCGTAGATTCTCGCGGTGTACGGACCAAGTCAAAATCACCGCTAGATGTTTTACGCGTCCAGTATAATAATGTTTTTAGGATGTTGTTGAAACTGCCCCGTTTTTGTAGCGCATCGGAGATGTTTGCTCAGAACCGAACTGACGGATTCCATGCGGTAATTCGTAAGAAAGTCGCATCACTGATGCGTAGAACACGGGGCAGTGACAACAGCATCCTGAAAACAGTAGTGGAGAGCCCTTACTCCCCTTTTCTGAGACACTATGTGGGGAGAATGGTCAGGTAGCTTTTTCCTCGCCTTATCGTTCTCTGCACATCCTGCCTCGGTCACCTGCTCTATTTGTTTTGTTTTTTGTTATTTTTTATTCTTGTTTGTGTAATACTAACACTAGTTATAAGGTATTTTTACTAACAAAATGGACTCAATTGTTGTCTGAATAAATTAAATTAAATAAATAAATAAAATAAATTACACAAAAAAAAATATGAAGAACCTTAACAGATGTGCCAACAGTTTCACCGCGAGATATTTGTAAAACCATCCTAAATTTCTAAAAAAAAAATTGTTGAAATCTCTCAAAAACTTCGAAATCGACCTTTTCTATTTGCACCATTCCCTGGCAGGCCCACGCGGGCCTGCCAGGGAATGAGCAAGCGGACGAGCTGGCAAAGAAGGCAGCATTGTCGTTACGGAGGAAGCCGGACTACGACCAATGTCCGGTGTCATTTATCAAGCGACAGATCCGTTTGGATTCGCTTGATGAATGGAACCGAAGATATGTGTCGGGCGAGACAGCCTCTGTAACGAAAATGTTTCTTCCGGATGCCATAGCGGCTTTCCGTATTATAAAACATGTGCGGCCCA
Source organism: Orthosia gothica (assembly GCA_949775005.1). Lineage (NCBI taxonomy): Eukaryota > Metazoa > Arthropoda > Insecta > Lepidoptera > Noctuidae > Orthosia > Orthosia gothica. Next base: position 7,909,636 of record OX459060.1, on the reverse strand, counting down.
CAGGCGTTCTCACGCAGGTTTTGACGGGGCACGGCGGGTTCTCTGAATACCTGAATCGCTTCAAGTGTAAGGAGAGCCCATCGTGCGTCTGCAATCCAGGCGTGGCAGAGACTGTCCAGCACATACTTGTAGATTGCTCGTTATTTATCAGGGAACGCTACCAACTCGAATGTGAGCTGGACAGGAGACTGACGAAGGAGAGCCTACATGAGCTCATAAGTAAGCAACACAGGGAAAAGTTCCTAGTGTACTGTGTTATTGTGGCTGCCACCGTCATTGCACGAAACCGAAGTTGAAGCGGCACTATGCTTCACCGGTATTATAAGAATATTTGTAAGAAGCATAGCATAGCACGCACAAAACTGCAGACAGACAGACGGACCGCGGAGTCTTAGTAATAGGGTCCCGTTTTTACCCTTAGGGTACGGAACCCTAAAACTCATTCATAATAATTTAAATTCAGTAATAATTCAACAAGAATTAATCATTAGTCGCTAAAACACTCTTTGCAACCCTTTAAAAATACACGCATATTGGAGTGGAATATGTCCACATCCGGATGCTCAGCAGTCAGGGTGTTGAGCAATGAAACAGCTTGATTTGAAACCGCATATTGTGCGGTACGAGTCCGGACTTTGTCTCTGTCACCTCTGACCTAGAGTCAAGAGCAAAACCATCACAAATAAAATAAATAATCACTACTATAATGCTGCATCATATTTTACAGTTTGCGTTTAGTCGCAGTAAAAAAAAGTCGCTGACATTAAAATTATCGTCTGTAATAGTACTATACTCTTTGCGCTGAAGCATGGTGCGGGTGACAGTTTCAATATCATTTTTTTACGCATATACGTATACGCATTTTTTGTATATGGTATGACGTTAAACTACATACTACGTGTAAGTTATTTTCTTATTAAAGGAATTTGGTCCTTCTTCCGGAGACTTTGTCAAGTAATTGTCTGGCTTCAGAGCCCTTGGCATTTGTTGTCTCCTTGACAACAGCAGCGTTAGGTATGAAAATTAATTACCTAATGTCTCCAAAACATTTCTCGTGAATATTTTTGCGAGTTTTCGTTTGTAGTTTTTTTTTTAATAAGTTCTTGTAAAGACGAGCATTAGGATTAGGGTTGAAAAACGATACATTTGTTTCAATATATTTAAAAAATCATGCTGTGCAGTCATATAATATCTATATATAATATATATTCAAAAAATCATGCTGTTCAGTCATGAGGATACATATTCGTGAGCTGGCTGACCAAAACCAGATGTATCCTCCGACTGTTTTTCTTCTTGTTTACTTCTTTTCAGTTCCCTTTTTAAGCAGTCGGGGTTTTTGTTTTTTTTTTTAATATTTTTTAAGTCTATCACATAAGTTAATACATATTTTATATTGGTACCTATGTATGTCTCTCTTATTAACGAGGGAAGGTCCAAAAGTTCGCGGCATATTTCTAACTTCTATCCACGAACTTTTGCGAGGGTCTAAGTCCTGTTAGGTTCCTGTAAGGGCCTGTATGTCATTCTTAAGGCGCAACACATAATCATCATACTTTTGCCATTATAGTTATTTATTTGGGGTCAGCGTAGCACCATGAATTCTTTCATAAATCTCTATTCGTCGTCATATCAATAGACACCTCTATAGTATGTATAGAAAACTTCTATTAGGCTTATTTTAACTTTATTCACAACGAAGTTACAGGGGGTCAAAAATGTCCTGAATGGCTTTGAGAAAAGGATGGATGGAAACGTGTATTTTTTTAATGAAATTCGTGTTTATATATAAACATTGCTATTCCCACTGTTGACTTTTAATAGGTATGTATACGGTTACAAAAAAAAAATGATAATTCAAAATACCAAAAATCCCGACTGCTTAAGAAGCGAACAAACAAGACGAAAACAAAATGTTTTTGTTTTTATTTAACTTTTCAGTGTTTTTTTTCGCATTCGGTACTTTTAAACATATAATATTACACATTTTTAAAAACACCACGTCCTTTATTTTGATATCCCACACGGGGTTTAGAAGAAAAAAAAATTGGGCCCCACAATATTATATGACGCCCAATTTTTTCTATTTTCCAATTCTAATGCAAGTTTAGGCAGTGATACTCTTAAAGTTAAGACGAATCGATTGACGTTAGAATCATCTAAACCAGACAATGCGTTTGGTCCCTAGAACGCCACATAGGAACAAAATACATACATACATAGACTGATAAACACATTACCCTCCTTCGGCAGACGGGTAAAAACCGTGGGTAAACATTGTTATAATTACCAAAGCTTCTTCATTTAGCGGTAACAAGAAAAGTTACGCCCATTAAGCTAATGAAGATGGACATTTAGTATTTGCTAAGTCATCTAAAACTTTTTATACCCCCTATGTATGAACACAACGGGCCTTGCGGTCTTAGCTAGGGTTGCTCTAACTTCAGTAGTTGTGCGAACATGCCCAACTTGTTAGGCCTCTTTTTAAACTTGATCAGAATTTCTCTCGTATCCTCTCCATCCATCATCTTCCTGCCCTTGTCCCATGTTACTTGGGGTCGGCGCAACACGTTTTCCTCTTCCATACCATCCTGTCCCTCGTCACTCCATCACTGACGCCCTTTTCTTTCATATCACTCCTCACACAGTCCATCCATCTTTTCTTTGTCCGTCCCCTCCCTCTCCATCCATCCACTTCTTCATAACTCTTTTAGTGAGATGCGTTTATCCTTCCTCATCACATGACTATACCAGGACAAACGGTTTCCTTTCAACTTTTCTGTTACTGGCGCCACTTTCAAACTTCCTCTAATATACTCATTTCTCACTTTATCCTTTCTCGGCACTCCGCACATCCATCTCAACATTCTCATCTCTGCTACATGCTACATTTTCATCCATCTTTTTCACAGCCCAACATTCTGATCCATACAGTACGACAGGTCTAATCACGGACTTGTAAATTATCCCCTTTAACTTGAGGGGCATCCGTGGGTCGCAAGTTGTTGTTGTTGTGTTGTTGTGTGTCGTATCCTCTCCATCCATCAATATTTATTTAAAATCATCACTCTTAAGATCCGGCGTGAGCCAGGGCAGCAATTTGGGTCCTCTCGAATTTATTTTAATGATAAATGACTTACCAGACGTAGTCAAACATAGTTTATGTTTATTGTTTGCCGATGACCTCAAATTGCTGCTCGAGGTCAAGAGTTTGTCGGACTGTGAGAGATTGCAGGAAGACATAGATAGAGTGGTAGCGTGGAGCCATAAAAATAAACTCTATTTCAACACAGCGAAATGCTCAGTCATGTCATTTACGCGCGCGAAGACTGCCTTAGACTACGAATACAAAGTAGAGGAAGCGCCACTGCAGCGTGTGTCTCAGGTGCGAGATCTAGGAGTACTGCTTACCCCGGATCTCACTTTCCGGGATCATATAGTTAAGATTTGCAAGAAAGCATACAGAAACCTGGGTTTCGTGCTGAGGCAGTCACAAGGATTCACAAATATTACCACACTCAGGGTGCTGTATGACGCTTTGGTAAGGAGTCACTTGGAGCACAGTGCGGTGATTTGGGCTCCTCATGAAGCGAAATATAATGTCATGCTGGAGCGAGTACAAAATAAATTTACAAGACACTTGTATTTCAAACTTTATGGAGTTTACCCATTTTACCCGCTAATGTATCCTACACTGTTTGTACTCGGAATGGTGGGGTACAACGAACTCAGAGTGCGCCGGGAATTTACACTCGCGGCGTATGCACTAAAGCTCCTGCGTGGAGTAGTACATAACCCGGGTGTGCTGCGTCACCTGAAGCTGTGCGTGCCAGATCGGTACGTGTGGAGGCGGCGTCGGCCGCCACTGCTGGCCGTGCCTGCTGCTAGAACGAATCTATTAGCGAAAACACCTCTCACCCGGACAATCTGTGTGCTCAACGAATTGCATGAGAGGCTAGACATATTTTCGTGCAATTTGAGTGAATTCGCAAGAGTTTTGTTAAATTTTGTTAGTTAATTAAAATTTAGATGAGTAACGTTTAATTTTATATTAGTTTAGAAGATATTAATAGTGTTAGAAGTTTAGGTTTATATAATTATTATAGGTACATTTATTTAAGAACTGATTTTAGATTTAAGATTTTAACCACTCTATTGTATTGGGTTCAACCTGTAAGATAGTGTGTGTAAGTTAAAATAAATAAATAAAAATAAATGTTACTTCGGCGCAACACGTTTCCTTTTTCCATACCGTCCTGTGCTCCGTCACGCTATCACTGACTCCCTTTTCTTTCATATCACTCCTCACACAGTCCATCCATCTTTGCTTTGGCCTTCCTCTGCCTTTCCATCAAACCACATTTATATTCATAATTCTTTTAGTCATACGCAATTCATCCATTCGCATCACATGCCTATACCAAGACACTTCCAGAATATATAATATACTAATTGGGATGTAATGCCTTTTTCAATAAATTTTATTATTATTATTATATTGAATAAGTGGAAAGACAATATGGAAATGCAGCTTTCAACTAGGACTTCAACACTTTCCAAATGTCTGTGGTAACCCTACCCTCAACGCGGCGCGGCGTTGGCGCCAACAATTTGTCGATTACATCATTTCACTGTAAATTGAACTTTAATTACTGTTGTCTCAGTTCATTCTTAGTCGGGTGTTAATAGACACAATGTGTCGGTTAAACTAAATAAGAGGTTCCATTTAAATTAATGTTTTCAGAGAATTCTTCCATGTTTACGCTGTGTCAAAAGACTCTTAAGAACAAAGGTTTGTTTAGTAAATTAGAAATTTATTTTCAGTTAAAAATACTATCCTAAAGCGCCTGCCTGCCTTTCATGAATTCACAATTGGTCTTTTAAGTCTACACTTTAAGATGTGAACATGTGCTATTGGCAAATATTGCGGATGAGTATGACTCCTTCGAGGTCTCAAAGAGCCATAAAAAAGCGAACTAAAAAGTCGTAAACAAGGAAAAAATCATGCTGTGCAGTCGGAGGATACTCGTACATATTCGTGGGCTGGCTGACCAAAATCTGGTGGATCCTCCGCCTGCACAGCATGATTTTTTTCTTGTTTACGACTTTTTAGTTCGCTTTTGAAGCAGACGGGTATTTTTAATTTTTTGATTTAACTTTTTTTATTTATAACTTTTTAGTTAAGTTTTTTCGAATTAGATACATTTAAACATATACGTGTTATATATTTTTGAAATCAACTCTTAAAACCCTTTATTTTGATACCCCACACAATGGGTTTAGACGAAAAAAAAAAATTGGGCCCCCACAATATGGCGCCCACAATCCGCCATTTTTCTATTGTTTAATTTTAATGTAGTCTATGACACTCGCAGGATTAAGACGAATCGAATTAGCGAAAACCACGTCTTATTAGCTGCTGCGGCGCTTATGTTGTCTGGATATATCATAAAAAAAAGAAAAAGAAACGAAAACTCTGGATTAAAAAATTGTACCAAAACCGAAACATTTTGAAGCTTCCGTAAAGTTGTATTAAGCGAATACTGTCTTCTTTATCCATTTTTCATTCTGGCTCGCGAGTGTCGTTACGTCCGTCCACACCGGGCGAGCAGCTCAGACTGAGCCGCCTTTGAGCATCGGCAAAAACCGACAACGCATGGCTCGGGGCCGAGCGGCGCTCGGCCGAGCCAACGTGTGCCCGAGGAAGCCCGAGCGCCGTCCACACCGGCCGAACTATTGGCTCGCGAGCGGGACTCGCGAGCCGCGCTCATCCGGTCTGGACGCGGCTATTGACGTATGAATCATCAAAATCGGCCAACGCGTTTGGTCTCTGGAACGCCATATAGGAACAAACATACATACATGCATACATAGACTGATAAACACATTACCCTCCTTCGGCAGTCGGGTAAAAAGCGAGAAGTGGAATTAGAAGAGGCAGTCCTTTTCCCTAAAGTGGGTAGTAAACTATATGGTTATAACAATTATGTATATGTATATTTGTTATAGACCTCCCCCAACCGTCGCCACACCGATCCTGTGCTATTCGCATCCACCAGACTCCCGCAGCCTTGACACTTGAGGCATCTGTCCAGCAGTGGACGTCATTCGGCTGAAATGATTATGATGATGAAAGAAAATAAAAGAAAACAATGATGATCACAAATTGATGTGTCACAGAAAAAAAAACCTCAGTCACTTTTATTACATATTGAAAAATATAATTCGAATTACAATAATATAGGTACGTTCAGAATATTTGAGAAATTGAACATGAGCGGACATACGAGTATAAACGGATTATCCGAAACCTTCATGTCAGGAAAGGCTTCATGTGAATTTAATTAGCAGTTTATTGCATTTTATAAGCCACTAGCTATCCCACGCGGCTTCGCTACCGTCAACTGGCTACCTAGGTAGGTAGCCAGTATAGCCCTACCCTACACAGCCTACATACATGAATATTGCGTAACTTTAACCGCGTACGCAGCGCACGCAACGGAAGCTCTCAAAAGGAATATTTTTCCAGCTTTTGCAACATTTTTCATTTATGCTCGGCTCCTATTAGTTGTAGCGTCATGTTATATAGCCTATAACCTTCCTCGATAAATGGACTATCCAACACAAATATTTTTTTTTCAATTCCAACCAGTAGTTCCTGAGATTAGCGCGTTCAAACAAACAAACAAATTCTTCAGCTTTATAATATTACTAGCTGACCCCCGCGGCTTCGCTCCCGTCAACTAGCTACCTACCATAACTACCCTACCCAACCTACCATAAATACTGAAAAAAAAAACATAAACCATCTACTAAGTAGTCCGAACGAAGCCTAAACATTTGGTTTGGATAGGTGAGCCCGTTCTTGAGTTATAAAATTACAACGAAGAGTGGCATTGATTTTATACATATAGTATAGATTCGATAGAGTAGATTTACAACAGTATCTTCTTTGGGCTTCTATTTTGTTTTGATTTTGAAATTCGAACGGTGTATCGTTGTGGATCTGCGCTGATTTACTTTTAAAATAAATGGCATTCGCTTTTTAAACCGTACGCATTCGCATAATAAAGTTAAATACATTCATCGTTGCTAAAGATTTTCAATAGTCCAAAATATTTGGGATGGACCACTGGAAACTTTTGGAACGCATGTCAAACCATTTTAGTCTTTTTGGGATACAGGAAAAAAATAAAATTGTCTTTGTAATCATAGGAAGTCCAAGGATGACATTATGGTTATCTACATTGGCATTCCATACCTAGCTTCCTAGTAAATTCCTTCTACATACTAAGCATGATAAGCTGCGTACACATTCCATGTCTTATCTCGTTCAGATCTTCAGATTAACTGCGTATTACGTGTTTATGAGCTATTACTGTACGTTTACTACGCACGCGACATTTTGGGTCATTGTAGTTTCGTGACGTCATTACATTGGCTTACAGAAATACGTGAGCTGCATTAAAAAACAAACCTTCTAATTAAACCGTTTAGAGGTACTTTGAATTGTCAAGCAAAAGATGAAGCTAGGTGCGCAATCGCAAGCGTCGGTGTCTCTATGGAGAAGAACGTGCAAGTACCTCCACGTACACTCTTTTTAATCAGGTCAGTAAATCATCATCATCACCACAATGTCCGATCCCGTGCGTCTCGCATCCAGCGCCTTCCCGAAGCCTTAACCAGGGCATTGGTCCACCTACTGGGAGCCCCTCCAATCGTCTTCCGGTTCACGGCAGCCATTCCAGAACCTTTCGGCCCCATCGGCCATCCGTTCTGCGAGCAATGTGCCCTGCCCACTGCCACTTAAGTTTCGCAATTATTCGGGCTATGTCGGTAACTTTGGTCCTCCTGCGGATATCCTCATTTCTGTTGCGATCACGCAAGTAAACTCCGAGCATATATTAGCCCTCTCCATTGCCCTTTGGGTGACTTTAAGCTTTCTGTTACGGCCCATTTGGAGCGACCACGTCTCGGTCCCACTGGCAATACACACTGGTCATAGACTTTTGTCTTGAGACACAGCGGTAAATTAGACGAGAAGATACCGCGCAACTTCCCGAACGCTGCCCATCCAAGTCGGATTCGACGGTTGACCTCTTTCGCGAAGTTAGACCAACCCAACTGGAACGTTTGTCCCAGGTAGACATAATCATCTACAACTTCGAATGTAGAGTCTCCGATTTTGGTAAGAGTAGGTGTGTGACCACGTTGGTAATTAAATAATTATAGATTTATAATAGTTGAGAAGTTTTTAAAAAGACATCTACCATGCCCGCGTTATGAAGTGTAAGTAATAACTAAGCCTAATATATCATCATCATTATGATTTGAGGAAAAATATTTTCACTGCTGAACATAGACCTCATCAGTCAAAGAGTCAACGGGGCCTTGCGTTGTCTGTATCGTCTGAGAAACTGCCTGCCTGAAAAAAACGAAGACAATGCTTGTGCAGACTACATTCATTCCTTTAATCGTTTATGGTGACGTGTGCTACTTTGTCCTGAACGCGGTATTCCTGAATAAGCTGGATAGGGGGCCTAAACAACCGCATCCGGAATTATGACCATGTGTCGAGCTGCAGATCTGAGCTCAAATGGTTTACCATTCGGCAGGGCAAAAAATTAACCACGCTTTTCTCTCTTCTCAACTCTCGCACACCTCTTTCTTATCTTATACCTAACTTTGCGTTCGTCTAACAATCTTCTCTTGCTTTGTCCTTCTCATACTTTTGATTTTATTCATTCTTCCTTTCATATTCAGTCCATTCTTCTCTGGATTGCGCTTCCTCTCGATATCAGGACGGCCACCAGTCAGTATGCATTTAAGCGAAAGTTACGGCATTATTTTCTACACGATTAGCAGAGTCGTCTCTATAAAACGCTTTTCTATTACTTTATATATATGTTATTGATATACGTGGGACACTCAGAAAGTTTTGCGAAACTAAAAAAAATTGTTCTATACGTACATATATTTTTATTAAATCTTTTCAAAGTACTTTCCACCAGCCTCTATACAAAGATTCATGCGCCTAAACCAGTTTTCAAAACACTTTTTCCAGTCCGCCGCAGACACCTCGTTTACAGCCTGCTCGAACGCAGCCAGCGCATCTTCCGGCGACGAAAATTGTATCCCTTTGAGCTGATTTTTTATTTTTGGGAATAAAAAGAAGTCACACGGTGCTAGATCAGGGCTGTAAGGAGGGTGACCCAGGAGTTTGACTGGCGTGCTGTCCAGGAAGTCCCTCGTTTTGAGTGCGGTGTGCGCAGGTGCATTGTCGTGGTGGAGCAGTAGCCCGCGGAGCCCTGTGTTTGGTCGCTTGTTGCTTATAACAGAGAAAACTTCTGGCAAACATTTGGTAGTATACCATTCGGCATTAATGCTTCTTTGATCCCGTAAGGGAATTGATACCAAGTGGCCAGTCAAATTAAAAAAGCTAGCGATCAAAATCTTACCCCCGCTTCTAGATCGCTTCACTTTGGTAGGCGTTGGCTCATTTTGAAACACCCAAACAGTCGACTGGCGCTTGGTTTCTGGGTCGTATTGATAAATCCAGGACTCATCACCTGTAACGATGTCGTAAACACGCCGAGACGAGCCTGCTTCAAATTTGTTAAGCATATCACGGCACCATTCCACCCGGGCCTGCTTCTGAGCATCGGTGAGGTTGTGCGGCACCCAGCGTGATACTATCCTCCTCACGCGAAGATGGCTGTGTAGAATCTCGTGAACGCTTCCCGATCCAATCTTCAATATGTGTTGAATCTCCTGATATGTAATTCGCCTATTGTCTTGGATTAAATTTTTCACTGCTAGCACGTTTTCTTCGGTAACAGCCGTCAAAGAGCGACCGCTTCTTTCGTCATCCCCCAAAGTTGGTCGACCGCGCTTGAATTCGTTATACCAACGATACACGGTTGCCTTGGAAGGGCCTTCATCCATGAATGCCATTTGAAGTCTATCGTACGATTCATCCGGTTTCAGGCGACACTTGAAATCGTATAAAATCATAGCTCTAAAATGTTCCCGGCGCAGATCCATATTTCAGTGAGACACAATACTTTGAATTAACTCGCAAAAAATGTGGAGGGAAATTTTGAAATTGGAACTTACTTATTTTTACTTATAAATAATCATATTTTCGAAAAACATTATAACTGGCCAGTCTCCCATATATAAAAACTTTTTTTCGCAATACTTTCTGAGGGGCCTGGTATATGTATCAAAATTTATAGGTATTTATTATAGTAATTACTTTTGTTGTACCGGCAGAATTATTACGTATCTTTTGCAAGAGCAAAACGATAGCAATTTTTGCGCAATAATTGCTCTTCCATACAGAAGTTTTAAAGTTGTTGGTGGTTTTTTTTTAAATAAGTGTTTTTGACAAACAACGAGCGATTAGCAAACGATTGTGTAGGACCTACCATACCTAAACTGCTGGCAATCCCGACTTTTATGACATAAAGCGTTTGATCGCTATCGTTTTGCTCTAGCAAAAGATACATAATAAGCCTGCCGTTTTACTAACCTCATATCTTTTTTTTGATGCACCTGCCTTGTTATCTCTCCACCACTATTGATTGACTGGTAGAGAATGCCTCAGGTATTAAGTACGCACGAGGTACATCCTTTAGGTTGCATAAAGTTTTAATACAAAAATAAATAGACCTCCTCAAGCGTCGCAACTCGGTCAGCACAGGACCGGTCTGTGCTTATCAGATCTATTAGACTGCCGCAGTCCAGCTTGTAAGCCTATGAGTTGGCTTAACTTAAGCAGTTAATACCCAGAGCCAGGTAAAAATAGTCTATCCTGTACCTGCCGTAACTGCCCTTTCTGGCCCTTCTTATCCGAGACCTAATAAATCTTGATATCTTTTAGTCCTTTGGTGTTACGTTGAAGTATAGTTCTCGCCAAACTTCTTGGCTGTCCTGAAGTTAAGCTACAATGGCTGCTCAGTAGGAAATCTCATACAAAAAAAATGATAATTCAAAAAATCTAAAAACCAGGTGTATCCTCCGCCTGTACAGCATGATTTTCTTCTTGTTTACGTCTTATAGTTGACTGTATTAACCTTTTTATTTATAACTTTTTAGCTTTATTTATAACGTTTGTTTTTTTCGAATTAGGTATAATACAATTAAACATGTGTTATATATTTTTGAAATCACCTTTAAAACCCTTTATTTTGATACCGACACGATGGATTTGGCAGAAAAAATAAAATTGGGCCTCCACAGTATGGCTTCCAAAATCCGCCATTTTTCTAGTAGCTAGTGGCACTCGCAGGGTTAAGGCGAATCATCAAAATCGGCCAACGCGTTTGGTCTCTAGAACGCCACAAAGGACCAAACATACATACATAGACTGATAAACACATTACCCTCCTTCGGCAGTCGGGTAAAAACAGCACAGCACCGTGCCTAGCGCATCGGAAAGCCAACTTCAGGGCGGCCAAGAAGTTTGACGAGATCTAAATATATGCGTCACAGCAGAAATGACAAACACATGATGAATGATGGCTGACACTGACTTCATAATTACAAATCTTCTAATATGTAACAATCGTGTTTGTAAACTTATTGATATTGTCGTAGTTGTACAATAAGGACATTGTGTAATAGACACTCATCAAGAGTATTGTCTCAACATTAGTTTACTTTGTATAATATTAGTTGTTATCGTAAGACATGATGCGATTAATGTACATAAGAGCACAAAGTATGTAAGCGGCGGTGTCTGCTTTCTATTTTTACCCGACTGCCGAAGGAGGGTAATGAGTTTATCAGTCTATGTATGTATGTATGTTTGTTCTTATATGGTGTTCCAGAGACCAAACGCCTTGGCCGATTTTGATGATTTGTACGTCAATCGATGCGTCTTAACCCTGCGATTGTCACTGGCTACATTCAAATTGGATAATAGAAAATGGCGGCTTTTGGGCGCCATATTGTGGGCGCCCAAATTTTTTTTTTCTTGCCAACCCATTGTGTGGGGTATCAAAATAAAGGGTTTTAAGAGGTGATTTTAAAAATATATTATACTTATATGTTTAAATGTACGTAATTCTAAAAAAAAGTTAAATCAAAAAATCAAAAAACCCGACTGCTTCAAAAGCGAACTTAAAAGACGTAAACAAGGAGAAATCATGCTGTGCAGGCGGAGGATACCCCAGATTTTTGTCAGCCAACCCGCGAATATGTATCCTCCGACTGCACAGCATTATTTTCTCCTTGTTTACGTCTTTTTAGTTCGCTTTTGAAGCATTGAATTGATTTTTTGATTTAACTTTTTTGTGATAAGAGCCTGCTGAAACCTGGTGATGGCATCACAATTTATTGTTCAACTTTTGAAATATACGTAGAAGATGTGAAAACGCTTATCTGAGGAAATACCCATCACCATATTATTATCAATTTTATAACTCTAGACTCTAGTTTAGGTCATAGGTGACAGAGACGAAGTCCGGACTCGTACTGCACAATATGCGGCATGAAATCATGCTGTTGCGTCATTGCTCAACACCCTGACCGCTCAGCATCCGGATGTGGACATATTCCACTCCAATGTGCGTGTATTTTTAAAGGGTTGCAAAAAGTGTTTTAGCGACTAAATGAGTTAATTGGAAATTATTGATTATTGTTGAATTATTATTATGAAATTGTTATTGTTGAATTATTACTGAATACAAATTATTATGAATGACTTTTCTACTATGAATGAGTTCCGTATCCAAAGGGTAAAAACGGGACCCTATTACTAAGACTCCGCGGTCCGTCTGTCTGTCACCAGGCTTTATCTGATGAACCGTGATAGCTAGACAGTTGAAATTTTAACAGATGATGTATTTCTGTTGCCGCTATAACAACAAATACTAAAAACAGAATTAAATAAATATTTAAGTGGATCTCCCATACAATAAACGTGACCTTTTTGCCGTTTTTTGCGATAATGGTACGGAACCCTTCGTTCGCGAGTCCGACTCGCACTTGGCCGGTTTCTTTTAAGGTTTAGACCACGCGCCTGCACTTCATTTTGACAATTCAGCAGCTTTAATTGTGTTTTACGCTGTCGAGTAGACGTATTAACGTCGAAATCAATGAATACAAGCAAAACACACGTGCGAACGTTCTTTGACGTTTCGCAAATAGGGTACAGCATTGCTCAATCCCATCGCACTATTCCCAAACCACTGCAACTCCTGAAAGCCAGAATCAACAGTGGCGACCACCAGAAAAGCGCCGAGGCAATGAAGCTCGACGAAGTCCCGGAGAATGAATTTAACTGTCTTGGATCCCGCAACGAAATTAATCAGAAAAGAATAACGGAGGAGTAGGAAAAATGTAAATTTCCACTTCCCTCCATATCAAGCAGGAGACAGAACAAACAAGGCCAATAGGCACAAAGGGTCATATACAACTGGGATAAGCCCAGTTGCCTAGCAGCACGGATAAAAAATTAGCATTAATACATATTAATGGGTCCTAACATTGTGAGCTATTATATTTGGTTCTAATAATAGGTATGGCAAAAACGCTTGAACGCACGGAAATTTGTTCTAGTTTCCACAAGGTCCGTATAGTAAACAACTGATGCAGAAAACTACAGATTCGCCATATTCCTTCCTAACCACATCACAAACAATATGACGGCCACTCGGCCACAGGCCGGGAAATCGCCTCTGTAGCGGAAGGATCACAGTTTCCATATTTGGATCTGTTATTAATTTCCACGAAATATTGACAAATAGTGATAAAAGCCTTGGATATGATGATGCCTGACGCAGTTCCGGGTTTGATGACGTTATTGTATTGTAGGTATAGCAATTAAATAACACAAGAAAAAAGACGTAAGTAAAAAAAGGAACTTTGGTCGTAGTTATGGTCAATTAATGCGCTCTGACATCACGACACATATTTCTACCGCCAAACAACTTTGCTGGTTCCATATTTAAAGATATGGATGCCGATATTATCATGGAAATATTGTAAAACCAAACCATTTTTAGGGTTCCGTAGCCAAATGGCAAAAAACGGAACCCTTATAGATTCGTCATGTCTGTCTGTCTGTCCGTCCATATGTCACAGCCACTTTATTCGGAAACTATAAGAACTATGCTGTTGAAACTTGGTAAGTAGATGTATTCTGTGAACCGCATTAAGATTTTAACACAAAAATAAAAATAAAACAATAAATTTTGGGGGTTCCCATACTTGAAACTAAAACTAAAAATATTATTTTTCATCAAACCCATACGTGTGTTGTATCTATGGATAGGTCTTCAAAAATGATGTTGAGGTTTATAATATAATTTTTTTCTAAACTGAATAGTTTGCGCGAGAGACTCTTCCAAAGTGGTAAAATGTGTGTCCCCCCCCCCTGTAACTTCTAAAATAAGAGAATGATAAAACTTAAAAAAATATGTGATGTACATTACCATGTAAACTACCAGCGAAAATTGGTTTGAACGAGATCTAGTAAGTAGCTTTTTTTTAATACGTCATAAATCGTAAACCGCAATTTACCAAGTACGGAACCCTTCGTGCGCGAGTCCGACTCGCACTTGGCCGGTTTTTTTAAAAGAGTAACCATGGCGTTTCTTGCCGGTTCTTCTCCATAGGAAACGACCAACCTGAACCGTGCACCTTTTGTCGACGTTTTATAAGTGCCCATGTAGGCCTATATGAAATAAAAAAATTGATTTTGATTTTTATCATAGACTAATGAGACACTAGCTTCTGCCGGCGGCTGCACTTTCATGAAAATTATTCCAAGGGAATAATTAAAATATAAACTTTATAAAATCTTAACTTGCCGTTGACGTACGGAACCCTTCGAAAGACTGTTGTTCTTAAATAATCCCTACACAATGACCTAAGAGTAAAAGAAATGGAGGCCACAGCTGTTCCCAGTAAGACGTAAAACTTTACTGCTGGTAAGCGAAGGAACTAAAACTAATCAAATATGGCCACTTGGAAGTTTATAGACCATTTTTCTCAGGCCTTACCGAAATAATTACCTTTGAGAAAACTTGGCCGGCAGGCTTATTACGTATCTTTTGCAAGAGCAAAACGATAGCGATTTTTGCGCAATAATTGCTCTTCCATACAGAAGTTTTAGAGTTGATAGCGGTTATTTTTTAAATAAGTGCATTTGACATACAGCGAGCGATTAGCAAACGATTGTGTAGGACCTACCATACCTACACTGCAGGTAATTCCGACTTTTATGACATAAAGCGTTTGATCGCTATCGTTTTGCTCTTGCAAAAGATACGTAATAAGCCTGCGGGACAGGTGGTTGGATAATACCTACTTAGTGAATATGGTTGCCGAGAGCAGCAGCTTTATTGCGTAATGAATTCGGCAAGGCAAAGGGTTTTTACGCCATCATTCGACCAATAGAAACAAACCGGCCAAGTACGAGTCGGACTTGCGCACGGAGGGTTCCGTACCATTATCGCAAAAAATCAGCAAAAAAAAACACGTTTGTTGTATGGGAGCCCCACTTAACAATTAATTTTATTCGGTTTTTAGTATTTGTTGTTATAGTGGCAACAGAAATCTGTGAAAATTGTGTTAGTGTTCATGAGATACAGCCTGGTGACAGACAGACAGACGGACAGTGGAGTCTTAGTAATAGGGTCCCGCTTTATCTCTTTGGGTACGGAACACTAATGAAAGAAAAAATATTTATTTGTGACCCGCACAGGCACGAGAAATGTCTCCTGACACGAGAAATAAGCAAAAACAAAAAAAAAAACAATAATAAAAAATAAAAGCCAGTGCGAGACCAAAAAGGCCACGCATGCCCTATCTCAGCATGTCCAATCACATGCGAGATGAAAGACACGATGTGAATTGCCGTCTATGTGATTGGTCAATTGATGGCGGTCAAACCCTCTGCCTTGAGAGAGATTCATAAAATATTATCTTCAAAAACAAAGCTCCATCATTTGAAGACAGTAAGTAACAAGAACAGATTATTTAAATGAATAAGTATTTTAGATGCAAGACCCTTCCTCAAAGGATCCCTAAGCCCCAGTTTTTACCCGACTGCCGAAGGCGGGTAATGTGTTTATCAGTTTATGTATGTATTTATGTGTGTATGTAAGTATGTATGTATATATGTATGTTTGTTCCTATATGGCGTTCCAGAGACCAAACGCGTTGGCCGATTTTGATGATTCGTCAATCGATGCGTCTTAACCCTGCGAGTGTCATAGGCTACATTAAAATTAGATAATAGAAAAATGGCGGATTTTGGGTGCCATATTGTAGGGGCCCAAATTTTTTTTTTCTTCCAAACCCATCGTGTGGGGTATCAAAATAAAGGGTTTTAAGAGGTGATTTCAAACATATACAACACTTATATGTTTAAATGTATCTAATTAAAAAAAACTAACTAAAAAGTTATAAATAAAAAAACTTAATTCAAAAAATCAAAAAACCCGACTGCTTCAAAAGCGAACTAAAAAGTCGTAAACAAGGAAAAAAACATGCTGTGCGGGCGGAGGATACACCAGATTTTGGTCAGCCAGCTCGCGAATATGTATCCTCCGACTGCACAGCATGATTTTTTCCTTGTTTACGGCTTTTTAGTTCGCTTTTGAAGCAGTCGGGTTTTTTGATTTTTTGAATTAAGTTTTTTATTTGCACACTATTGGTTAAATCTAGTAACTAATTGTTTAAAATTTCGGTAAAATGCGTTTTTAACCGACTTACCAAAAAGGAGGAGGTTATCAATTCGACTCCTATTTTTATTATGGTTGTCACCTCAAAACTTTTTCATAGGTGAACCGATTTTGATGTTTTTTTTTTAATTCTGAAAGCTGGTGCTTCTCTTCTGGCCTCATTTAAATCTGATCATGATCTGATGTAGAACTTCGGTGATTTGCAACAGAACTCTTCAATAAACAACGGCGAATCTCGATTGAATCAGGATTGCTGAAATCGCATTTCTGCTAATTGTCTACGCCATTTCATAACATAACATCATGCCGCGCCGGTACGCTCTAAAGGGGTACGCAGATATGTACAGTTCACCCTGGTACATTTTCTTTTCACCGGTTATGTTAGTTTTAACAACGGCAATTTCATTGGTAAAGACCTAAAATAGAAACCTTATTTCCACTTCTCACTTATCTATGAAATATGTATAAGGTGTCCCAAACCTAATAAATATGCGATCGTTTTCTAATGAAAATATTGAGTGACATTTGGAATTTGGAAGTCATAAGCTGTAATTGAACCCTTATGCTCAAGGCCAGACGGACGATCTTCAGGGAATTATGAAGGCAATTTAGTTGATAACAGGGTTTTAGTCTCACTGTCACTAGGTTCAGAGAAAAAACAAAGATGATGGAAAAAAAGGCGATGGCAAACCAAAAAATAAACTGCTGCTTAGCAATGTTCGGTGCCCTCATAATTTATAGACTTCAGTAATGTTATTTAATTATTTTGGTAAATGTAGTACGGATCCCTCAGTCCCCGAGTAAGGCGCTATGTACGCCCCAATGTTAACGTAGTACGGGCCGTCCGCCCTCTCGATGCCAAAATATCAATATTGAACCTCCTTTTGAACAGTTTTGTTTGCAAAATATTATTTGTTTACATAAAAGTCAGTTAAAAAAAAAAAAAGTAAAAAAAAAAAAAAAAAAGTCAGTTAAAGTTAGTTATGAAGAATTGCCAGCCATCAATTTTTTTGTGTAAAAATATTTTTAAACATCCAAGTCGTTTTGGAGGAGTTGCCAAAAGTTGCGAAAAAATATCGTGTTGTTAATTATTTTTTTAAAGCAAAACTATTAGTTACACGAAAAAACCTTGTGATCAGAATTATGTACATGAATCAATAATAAATATATATTTTTTCAAACCCTTTAACCTAGCCGTTACTAAGGAGTATGCTTTAGAAAGTTACCGTTTTAAGGGTATGTAGGCCCTGCAGGACCTTTAACCGCTTTAGTGCTGTATTAGGGTTTCTTTCTGAAGCATACTCCTTAGTAACGGCTACGCTAAAAGGTTTGAAAATATATATTTATTACTGATTCATGTACATTATTTGTGAAACATGGCTTTTTCGTGTAACTAATAGCTTTACTTTAAAAAAAAAATTAACAACACGATATTTTGTCGCTAATTTTCGGTACTCCTCCAAAACGACAAAAGATGTTTAATAACATTTTATTTAGAA
The DNA here is from genome assembly GCA_949775005.1 of Orthosia gothica. Lineage (NCBI taxonomy): Eukaryota > Metazoa > Arthropoda > Insecta > Lepidoptera > Noctuidae > Orthosia > Orthosia gothica. The sequence goes on along the minus strand of OX459060.1, from coordinate 7,891,440 downwards.
AAAAATATGGCTAGAATTTCTCCATAACTGAAACAGCTTATGTGAATCAAAGAATATTTTAAACAAAACTGTCCAAAAGAATTTTCAATATTCATATCCTGGCTCCTAGCAGGCACACGGCCACTGCTGCATTAACTTTGGCCAATATGTACCTACGCCGTAACTGGCGGTGTCTTTGGAAGAAAACTGTCACAAAAAGTGGTCTTAACAACAACAGGAAAACCCGAAACACATCAATAGCCGATTCTGCATTGATTGTTTTGTTACACCAGTTACCACGTAATACAATTAGCGTCAATATTCGTTGGTTCACGATTTGTACTGGCTAACCAGAATCAATACTAACGCCAGATATCAGTTTAACACTTTTTTAGCGGTATTTTGTATGATAGAACTTGTTGAATTTTTCGTAGTAACATAAAGTCACGGCAGATTTCCCGGAAGGGTTATGCAGAGGGCCACCAATAGCACATTCACGTTTCGCCAGTTATTTCCAAGTCTCATGTAACAGAGGGTAGTTGACTAAAAACATCTATTGTCCGCCAGTTAGAACCTTAAAATATTGGACACGTATTTTTTCTTTTGTCACGTAAACGAAAAATTACGAGGATACAGTGCGTTGACACATCGTATGACGTCACGGTGTGCTACACTTTATACTGACAAAGTGACGTCACAAGCCCCCACTCCTGAACTTTGCTGCGCTTTATCTTTGTCAATTGTTATTAATTTGATAAAGCAAAAAATACGGGTTTAAAATTATTTCAGAATCTCACTGACGGACTAAATAGAATTTTTTCTACCCAGGAAACATCCCTATTGCCTTCAGCCGGGCACTGTGACTGTTCGTACCCACCCACATATCGGTCAAAGACATAACCCTCCCTTTTGCTTCGTAGTCGGGTAATAATAGTGTTGTACATATATTGATATGTTTGTTGTGTTCAATATTACAAGTGTCATTTAGCTTATCCCGGCGACAAACTGTTACGCAGTTTGGTGGGTATAATTAAATGTGTAAAATTTTATGACCCAAAATAAACGATTTATTTATTTATTTTTTATTTTTATTTAATACACGAACAGACGCTCTCGTCAACGTATATTTAAACTGTTGTAATGATAAGATGATTATTATACCATTTCTGTGATCTTGATTGTGATACTGATACTAAATATCATTTATACCTAAATGTTAAGACTAGTTTTATTAACCCCGACGGAAAAAGAGGGGTGGTGAAGTTTAACGCGTGTACCTGTTGTGTATCTGCCTGTAGCATCATAGCTCCTAAACGGATGAACCGATTTTGATTTCTTTTTTTTTGTTTGAAAGGTGACTTTATCGAGAGTGTTCTTACTTTCTTAGCTATGCTATACTCCATTTGAAAAAACATTAGACATGTTTTGAAATCTTTTTGCAGTCCGTTCAACCGATTTTGAGTTCTATTCCGTAAACATAAGGTTGACATAAAAAGCATAAACCTGTTACCTAAACCAACTGTTTACTATAGCTACCATTTGTCGTATCACCAACGCAATAGAAGTCAAAATCGGTTGAACGGGCTAATTTAAACGTCTAATGTTATCGCAAATGGAGTTTAGATGAATGAAAATCGGTTCAGCCGTTCTCCCCTAAAGGGGAGTGATATGAAGTTTCGAATGACGTTATTGCGACGCACGCTATTTCGAAAAAAAATACGACTGGTACGCCAGTTCGAAAACACACTAACTCGAAAACCACTATATCGAATGACGTTATTGCGACGCACGTTATTTCGAAAAGCTGTTGGACTGGTACGCTAATACGAAAGTTTTGGTATTGAATTCTACTGTTTCGAATAGCATAATCCAATCCAAAAAAAAAAAGAAGTATGAGAAATTAAAAATAAATTCAAGCCAACCTTCATTAATTAGTTTTGGATGGTATTTAAAAGTACTACAATTTATTTCCATTTCATTTACCTAATTTTGCCTGTGTTCCACCAAATATACCGAATGTGCACCAAAATATGTTCATATAAGTCGTCGTAGCCCCGCTGCGCGGGGCTCCTATTTCTGTCTGCAGGGTCAAAAGTAACCTAACACGAACGAGATGACGGGAGCTGAGTTCGCTCGCTTTGCTCGCTCACTTCAGCTCCCGTCATCTCGTTCGAACCTAACCTGTCCGTGTCGGGGTGCCCTAAGTTCCCGAGCTCGCTTCGCTCGCTCTTGGACTGATTCTTTGACGTTATGGGCGTTTTACTGTTTGAATCGGGGCGTTGCCGTTGTCGCAAACTCGCAAGATATCGTGTCATGATTACCTACGTGTTCAATAGATTGTCGATAGAAGCGTGTATACTATGTATACTACTAGATTTTATGTAGTATGAAATAAAAACTTGTCGGGTTTTTTTAACACACCACTTTTTCCGTCAGGGGTTAAAAACTGTGAAAGCTAAACAGTAAACAATAGGTTGGGTTGTTTCTTTTCCAAAAACTTAACGGTTCTCTTTCATATTTCCTTTTGAAAAACTTTAAATTCGTTGCTATGCCTTCATGAACTTAAGTTATATTTTCTGGCAACCTACCAAGTTTCGATGGGCGAAAATACGGTTGCAGACATCCGACTGAATACCCTAAATAAAATGTTAAAATTTGAGTTTTGGCTCTCGCCTATTTCCTCCTCCAATATGGACCAATTTAAAAGATATTCCATAAACTGAGAAAAATGAGAAATATACTACGCCCCTATGTTTTCCTTTTTGATGATACATTATCTTTAGAAACACTAGAACCCTCAAAAATTGCTCAAAATTACGCTATTAATTGTATAAATTAAAAATGAAAAACATAGGGCCATAGTACATATCTTTCTTTTCCAGTTTATATCTTTTAAATTGGTCCAATATTGGAGGAGAAAATAGTCGAGAGCCAAACCTTGAATTATGACTTTTTACTTAGGAAATTCAATCGGAGCTCTCTGCCCGCATTTCCTCTTAATGTTTTTATTTTATGGCTTTTACAGATCCTGACTTTAAGTCATTTTGTAATTGTTGCAAATTAGGAGAGCTTTTTCGCCAAAGCTTATAAACGTAGGTTTTTTTTTGTTTTCGGTGGGAATCCTTCATAACGAACCTGGACTTTTGGGGCAAATACCAGTTGATGCACTAGAGTCGATCGAAAGGCGGGCCAAGAGGCTCATCGGCGATGAGGCACTGGTTAAGATAAAGCTCCAGAGCCTTGAACATCGTCGCTGAGTTTCCAGCTTGTCGGTTTTTTATCGGTTGCATTTCGGGGAGTGTGCGATGGAATTGCATGATCTAATTCCACCTAGCCCATTTTCTCTATGCCTAGCCCGTTTCATCATCGGACTACCAGACGTACGGCGATGCGCCATCGGTACATGTTAGACATCCCACCCATACGCACTAAACGTTTTGGAAATACTTTCATTATGTGTACACCTAAGGAGTGGAATTCCCTGCCGGAGTCTGTGTTTCCCGATAGCTACAATCTAGGGGTCTTTAAGTCAAGAGTGAATAGGTTACTTCTAGGCAAGCGTGCTTCACCATCGACCACATCATCGCTTACCATCAGGTGAAATAGTGGTCAAGTGCGAGCCTATAATTTATATTAAAAAAAAAGTTAGTGTGAGATTTTTACCTCACTAAAATCACCCCCGGTGATCACCATCCACATGGTAGGCCCCGTGACCTCTTAAAAGACCACCCCGGAACCCCCTCTGTGTAACGCCTGTTAACTATCAAGTTATATTCCTACTGATCTCTTATAAGGGTATATACTGTAAGGTAACAGCCAATTTGTAACAAGATATCGTTGACCTTTAATACGAGAAAGGTCCAGTGTTGGCTATTTCATCTAGCAATCATAAAGACGGTTTTATGATTTGAAAGAAAATGCAATCGATTGATAAGTCATAAGTTCATAACCTCTTATCTACAACATCTGCTGAGCCTCTTTAGCCATACTGAAGAAAATATTGTATAATATAATGTATGTTTATGTTGTCAATAAATGTTTTCTTTCATTCTTTCTTCATGGTGTACGCAAGCTTACCAAATTTTTTTTTTTTGCCGATAAAATTAGTGTCAAGCGACCTGCCTGTACATGGACAAAACCAAGGTCATGGTGAACGCCCATGTAACACCCACTCCTATCAAGATCGGAGACTCTACACTCGAAGTTGTAGACGATTATGTTTACTTGGGACAAACGGTCCAGTTGGGTAGGTCCAACTTCGAGAAAGAGGTCAACCGTCGAATCCGACTCGGCTGGGCGGCGTTCGGGAAGTTGCGTGGTATCTTCTCGTCCAATTTACCGCAGTGTCTCAAGACAAAAGTTTATGACCAGTGTGTGTTGCCAGTGATCACCTATGGGACCGAGAGGTGGTCGCTCACAATGGGCCTTATCAGAAAGCTTAAAGTCACCCAAAGGGCAATGGAGAGGGCTATGCTCGGAATTTCCTTGCGTGATCACGTCAGAAATGATGATATCCGCAGGAGAACCAAAGTTACCGACATAGCCCGAAGAATTGCCAAACTTAAGTGGCAGTGGGCAGGGCACATTGCTCGCAGAACGGATGGCCGATGGGGCCGAAAAGTTCTGGAATGGCGACCGCGAACTGGAAGACGATACGTTGGAAGGCCTCCCACTAGGTGGACCGATGACCTGGTTAAGGTTGCGGGAAGGCGCTGGATGCGAGACGCACGGGATCGGTCAATGTGGCGACGCCTGGTGGAGGCCTATGTCCAGCAGTGGACGTCTTTCAGCTGACATGATGATGATGATGACCTGCCTGATGGCTCGACATGATTTGATTTATATTGTTGTAGTTTATCAACAATAAATCAATACTATTAAACACTATAGTCTTCTCTGTCTAACCATAAATTATAAAGTTTATTATTTGAACCTTTGGCATCACTTGAAACTGCTATAGCTGGTTACGGAACTGTCTGTATTCCGTCAACCTTAATAGTGACCAAATGTGCTACACAAACCTTTCCGATATATAAAACATAGGGTAATAATGTAGCTGTTATTATTGTGTGTCTACTGACTTACTTATTTACGAGTACCTACCTTCTTCATAAGTAATTCTTATAAAATTTAGCTTTATGATTACCATGAATTTCTCATATTAAGTGAATTGTATTCTTTTTTTAAAATAAATGTCTTAAACCGTATATTCTTTAGTGAACACCAAAGCCATCGTGTGGGGTATCAAAATAAAGGGTTTCAAGAGGTGATTTGGAACGATCGGAATGGTAGAAAAAAAATTGGGCCCCAACAATATGGCACCCAAAATCCACCATTTTACTATTTTCCCTATTTTAATGTAACTCGAAAGGATAAGACAAATCGATTGACGTAAGAATCATCAAAATCGGCCAACGCGCTTGGTCTATAGAACGCCACATAGGAACAAACATACATACATAGACTGATAAACACATTACCCTCCTTCGGCAATCGGTTAAAAAATTGTTAATATACATAGATAGAAACGAATGCTTGTAGGTAACTCATACAACATATTCTCGTTAATATTGCCACATAAGCCTAAGCTATCTATCTAATTAAGCCCAATGGAAAACTACCACAGAAACAATACGTTTCGTACCAGCACTAAATTGTTAGCTAAACACACCTCGCTAATAAGTCAGTTGCGAATCCGTCTGTCTGTTCACTGCTACATTAGTAGCGTCAACATTTGCATGTGAATTTATTATTTTGTATGTAAATAGTGTTTATTGTGTGTTATCCCGGTAGTGATTCGTTAAAAATAATGGTTGGTTGAACCGGGAAGTTGGGAAGGAAATTAGTTTTGCCAATGATTAGGGTATGTATAGTTTGTTTCAGACAGCGGGGGTGGGGAGTGAGGTACTAAGCAGCTAGCAAACGCCACAGCTCCTTTAAGGCTCTTACTCCGCTTTACCGCCGTAAAACGGATACTTTATCATGCAATAAAAAAACATACTCCTTAGTATCGGCTAGGTTTAAAGGTTTGAAAAAAAAAAAAAATTGTTTCATGTACATTATTTGTGAAACATGGTTTTTGCATATGACAATTACTTTTGCTTTAAAAAAATTATTAACAACACGATATTTTTTCGCTTCTTTTGCATACTCCTCAAAAATGATTTGGATTTTTAAAAGTATTTTTACACAGAAAAATTAATAGTTACAATTTATTCTTAACCTACATAAGATAGGTATGTAAATCAAAAAATATTTTGCAAACAATAAATTTTTAATTTTACACACAATTCACTAACAATAAGGTGCATATCGCGCCATCTAGTGGTATTTATTTGAACCAAATTTTCTTTCTTAGCGCTGGGACCCCGTTCTTTGGTTCTCTTGCGGATGTCTTCATTTCTAATTCGATAAGATAAGATAAGATAAGATATTTTTATTTTGTAAAACATGAGTACAGTATAAAGGTCTTATATTCACGAAAGGAAACTCCGAGCATAGCTCTCTCCATTGCCCTTTGGATGAATTACTTGGACATGGTGCGTCTACCTATCTAATCTACAACCCTGCACCTGGCTAACATAATACCCCTTGGCAATACTAACCGTTACTGATGTCAAAGGTTTGTAAATACCAACCGGGACAAACGGCTTAACGTGCTTAAGAAGCGGAAAACTAATTAAAGGAGTAATTAAAGGTCAACCATCCACGGTCGTCCTCGGCAATCGTTGCTTGACCTTGAACTCGACTCGTGACGCTGTTATTACTTAGCTACAAGCCATATAAAAAACTGGCCAAGTGCGAGTCGGACTCGCGCACGAAGGGTTCCGTACTTGGTAAATTGCGGTTTACGATTTATGACGTATTAAAAAAAAACCTACAATTCAATTTCATTTTTTTTTTTTTTATTTCATATAGGCCTACATGGGCACTTATAAAACGTCGACAATGTGCACGGTTCGGGTTGGTCGTTTCCTATGGAGAAGAACCGGCAAGAAACTCCATGGTTACTCTTTTAAAAAAATGGTTTGGTTTTACAATATTTCCTTGTTACAGCATTAGTACTTAGATATGTGGGGACAACGTAGGCCCGACAATAAGTCGTAAGAAAACAAAAAAAAAAGATTACATATTATTTAAACAAAAGAAAATAAAACGAGTTAAAAAGTTAACAAGCATCTAGAAGGCCTACAATGTTCACACATTTACAAAATAATCGGTAAAGGAATCTATACAAAAGTAAAATAAAAAAAAGACTAAATCTAACATGTGGCACAAATATTGTTATCAGTGCTGTAACTATTCTTAGCAAAGGGCTATGAAGATGATTGAAAACCATTGTAAAAAGAATAATCAAAAGAAAGAAAAAAAACAAAGAATTAATGAGATTGAGAATAGTTAGAGACAACCACATATTTGTGCCGTTTATGAGTTACCAGGGAAGCCGCATGCGCAGAAGGAGCTAAAGCCAAAATTTTTATCTTCAACGTAGTCCTTGATTTTATAATATGCTTTTTTAACAAGGACACGTTTGATGTAGTTTTTGAACTTTCCATCGGTCAGTTCTATAACTGACTTTGGCAACTTGTTATAAAAGCGCATACTGTTTATATAAAAAGACTTGCTAGTTTTTGTTAATCTGAATTTGGGTATTACAATTTCGTGCTTACTGCGTGTATTTAAATTATGTAAGTCGCTTCTAGTTTTGAAAAGCCCTCGATTTTTGCGGACATACAAAATACATTCCAAAATATAGAGTGATGGTAGAGTCAGTATATCGATTTCTTTAAATTTTTCTCTAAGGGACTCGCGAGGACCCATTTTATAGATCGCGCGGATTGCCCTCTTTTGTAAGATGAAAATTGAGTCAACATCTGCTGCTGATCCCCACAGCAGAATGCCATAAGACATAATACTGTGGAAATAAGCATAATATACTAACCTAGCTGTGGCTACATCGGTTAACTGCCTTATTTTCCTTACTGCATATGCAGCTGAACTTAACCTACCCGAAAGAGTTCTAATGTGCGCGCCCCACTGCAGTTTTGAATCGATAGTAATCCCTAAGAATACAGTTTCAGCTATAACTTCAAGACTTTTGCCGTCAAGATTCAAATTCAGGTCTCGTTGTGGTACATTTGGTAAAGAGAACTTAAGACATTTAGTTTTTGTCGCATTCAGTAAAAGATTATTAGCTGCGAACCATTTTGTGAGAATAAAAAGACTTTCGTTGACATGTAAGACATCCGTATCTTTCCTATCTATTTTAAAAATTAGCGAAGTATCATCAGCAAATAGAATTATATCCGATAATTTGGCCATCATTAAAGGGAGATCATTAATGTAAACAAGAAAAAGGAAAGGGCCGAGAATTGAACCTTGGGGCACGCCCATCTTGACTAGAGACCCGGAGGACGTCACCCCATTAACATTCACTTTTTGCTGTCTGTTTGATAAATATGAAAGCACAAGATCAGCAGCTTGTCCTCGAATTCCGTAGTGGTATAATTTACAGATCAGTGTGTTGTGGTCGACGCAGTCGAACGCTTTTGAGAGATCACAGAAAATGCCAATGGCATCCTGGGACTTCTCCCAAGATTCCAAAATGTGACTGATGAGTTTTACTCCCGCGTCCGTAGTCGACCTACCTTTCGTGAAACCAAACTGCTGACTATGCAGGATCCCATTTGAATTGAAGTGAGACAACATCTGATCCAGCATGATTTTTTCATAGATTTTACTCAATGCTGGAAGCACGGATATAGGTCTATAATTAGAGGGATCACTCTTACAACCTGATTTGAAAATTGGTACTACTTTGCTGTGTTTCATTAAGTCAGGAAACGTGCCGCTGTCCAAACATTGATTGAATATGCCTGTTAGGACAGGAGCAATTGAGTCAATAATATCTTCAAGAACCCTAACGGATATCCCCCATAAGTCTTCAGTATTTTTAATATTGAGACTTTTGAACACGTTTTTAATTGTATCAATACATATTGGTTTAAATTTAAAGGTCGGTATGTCTTTGGTAAAGTTTTCTTTAAGAAGAGCTTCAGCTAATTTAGATGAGGAGGGAAGAGACTTCGTAACCTCTAACGGAATGTTGGTAAAGAACTTTTCTAATGTCTCAGCGACTTCTTGCTTATCAGAAATGGTTTGATTATTTCTTTTCAAAGACAACTCATTCTGATCGCGTTGTTGTGTCTTTCCAGTTTCTCTATTTATTAATTGCCACACAGTTTTTATTTTATTATTTGAAACACCAATTTTGTTAATTATTATTTGAGATTTTGCTTGAGCGCAGACTCTTTTAAATATTTTGGAATAGTTTCTAACATAAGTGTGAAAAACTTTATCGGAAGTCAAAGATTTTTCGTAATATAAATTATATAAGATATCTCGGCTTTTTCTTATGCCCACAGTGGCCCATTCACTAAATTTTGATTTGGAATTGTTGACTTTAACTGTTTTTACAGGACACGTTTTATTGAATTCATGGCAAATTGTAGAAAACAACGTGCCGTAATTTATATTGGGGTCTTTTGAATCAAAACTGGCGTTACAAAGGTTACTAAAAACGTTATTATTAAAAGAATTTAATTTATTTTTAGTAAGAGGTCTTAATCGAATTGATTTAACTAGGTTTAATTTTATATCCGACTCAAAAGATACTAGTTGACCAGTATGGTCTGACCTAACGCCACTAATTACAAACGAATCTTTTACTTTACAATTAGTGAATACATTGTCTATGCACGAAGCTGAAGTTGCTGTTATTCTTGTTGGTTCATTAAATAAATATTTTAAGTTGAATGATTTGAACAATGAAATGAGCTTAAATTTTTCAGGTGAATTGACTAACAGATCTATATTTAAATCACCACAAACAAAGACTAATTTATTATCTCTGAAAAGTTTACATAATAGTTCTTCCATTGAAATTAAAAACAATGACAAGTTTGATGCTGGTGGTCTGTAAACACACAAGATAGTATGCCCCTCGACCTCTGCACATGCTACCTCACATAAGCGATCAACAGAGTAAGCAGTGATATCCTTCCTTTCCTTATATTTGAGATGACTGTTACAAAGTATCAAGGTACCACCACCCACTGTGGATCTGTTGTACGCGCTGGCAACTGAAAAATTATTTACATTAAACAACATCCTATCTGGTTTTAACCAAGTTTCACAAAAACATAGGATATCCATGTGGTATTTATCTACTAACAATTCCACGTCTAAAATTTTGCCGGAGAAGCGATTTATATTTTGATGATATAGTAAAATATTACTATTCGTCTTCTCTTTTGTCGGCTCTAATAGTTTAAAGGGTCTACAGTAGTATTATCAGAAAAACTGGATAATACTGTTAAATCACTAAACCTAGTTTCAGTTAAATTATCAATAACTGCGTGTATATTAAAAGCTAACAATGTAGCTAATAAATGTCGGCTATTTTTGGGAAGAAACATATGTTCCCGAATCAAAACAAAATCACTAACAAAATTGTTGGTGTCAAAAAACAATAAACGGTCACTATGACGACAAGATAAAATATGCATCAAGTTATTTAAACTAGATATGTATTCATTTTCCTGAACAAGTAATTTGTCAGAATAGGGCAATGCACATAGTATCAATTTGCCTAATCTTAACTTAAGTAGGGTATCAATACCATTAACTATGTCCCTTTTTGTTACACTAAGGCTATTTCCAAAAATAAGAACTACAGTAGTTTGCTCATTCAATTGTGTCTGTTGAATTTTATGAATAAGCTCATTAAAATGCAATTTATGATAACAATGGTTCACTATTGTATGTTTAGAACGGTTATTTAACAATGATCCAAAACCTGTTCCGAAACTATCAGAATATACTAAGACATTACTTTTGGAGGGGTTCAAATTTGTTGCAGTATGCTCGATGGGTAAAGTTATAGGAGCAACATGTTGTGAAATGAGAGGTGGCGGAGCGGCAGCACAACTACAGGTGAGGTTGTTAGTCAATGACTCATACCTCTCTGCATTATACTTCACCAGGTCCACCAACTCACAGGCCTCCTGCATGCGCTCACTTAACATCTGTTGACTACATTCATATTTACAAAATATTTCTTTTAGTGTATTTTCCCTACTCAATAACTCCCTTTGAAGATTCTGAATGTCAACATCATACATTTGTGTACTAGTTTCTAATTTACTATTACATAAAATTAATTGGTTTTTTAAATTTCTGAAATCTCTTTTAAGGTTAACATTATATTTGTAAACACTTTGAGTTTTTAAAAGTTTCTTGTATTTCTTAATACTTTTATTGATTTTAATATATTTCTTAATTTTATTATGACTACTTACTAGATCTCGTTCAAACCAATTTTCGGTGGTAGTTTACATGGTAATGTACATCATATATTTTTTTTAGTTTTATCATTCTCTTATTTTAGAAGTTACAGGGGGGGGGACACATTTTGCCACTTTGGAAGTGTCTCTCGCGCAAACTATTCAGTTAAGAAAAAAATTATATTAGAAACCTCAATATTCATTTTTGAAGACCTATCCATAGATACCCCACACGTATGGGTTTGATGAAAATTAAAATTTTTGTTTTCAGTTTCAAGTATTCACCCCCAAAATTTATTGTTTTTTTTCAATTTTTGAGTGAAAATCTTAATGCGGTTCACAGACTACATCTACTTACCAAGTTTTAACAGCATAGTTCTTATAGTTTCGGAAAAAAGTTGCTGTGACATACGGACGGACAGACAGACAGACAGACATGACGAATCTATAAGGGTTCCGTTTTTTGCCATTTGGCTACGGAACCCTAAAAAGAATTAATTAAAGGCCATATACATATTCAATACTGGGTCCATCAGGATGTTTAAATACTCATAAATCGTTTCCGTCCTAGTAAGGTTTTTTTTATTTCGTTTCTGCAATATTAATGTTACAGGTTCGGTCAAAAACGTGGATCAAACGAAACAGGGTGATATTTGGAGCTATTTGCAGTAGCGGGACTGTTTGCGTTTGATCCACGATTTTTGCCCTCCTGTATATAACTCCTCCTGTATATGACTGTTTGCCTCCTGCTTTAATTTCATTTTTCAGAACAAGTAAATTATTTATTTTATTTTATTAAGAAGGCTTACAGTCTAATTACAAATAATAATAGGTAACTACAACACATTATCAAGTTGCTAATAACAAGCCTCCACAGATATATAACATATCGATTAATTCAAGCCGAACAGTTAAAGTAAAAATTTAAAATTTAAATACCACCGACCTCTTTAGACTATAATTTATCTAGTAGTAGACACACTTCGATCGACAATCCATCGAAACATAATTATAACGCCATCTTGCGAAACACCCCGTAAAATAAAATGCGCATAGCACTTGAACGGCAGAACAGATTTACATCAAACATAGCTAAGAACACTCGCGATAAAATCACCTGTTAAACAACAAACTAAATCACAAGTCAAATTTCAAAATTTAAAAAACCCCCGACACATTTATCTTGCGAAAACACCCCGATACAAACAGTAAAACACCCATAACTTTTGAACGGCTGAACCGATTTTATTCAAACATAGCTAAGATCACTCTCGACAAAATCAACTTTCAAACAAAAAAACTAAATCAAAATCGGTTCATCCGTTTAGGCGCTATGATGACCCCTCTTTTTCCGGCGGGGGTTAAAATGATGCCACAGACGAAAACACAGACACACACCGTCAAAATTATAACACCCCTGTTTTTCTATAGAAACTCCTACAACACATAATGTGTCCGATCATCTAAATGCAATCTTCTATGAAAACCTATTAAAAGGAATATAAAACCGATTTTAAAAGACAAAGGACCGTTTCAGTTGAGAAGACATTAATTATAGCTCTCAATTCATATTCAGGGTAGCGTCAAGCTTGAATAGACAATTGATTCTAGATTCTGTGTGTGGCTACTCCGGTTTTATGAGAACTGGAACTTGGATATTTTGTATGTTTCTCATTTGAAAACAGTATCTTCACCAATGAAAGCAGCCACTAACTTTTGGCAATACCGAACAAATTTAAAGGGAATTTGTCATACACTTTTCTTTTTTTATCTTTTGATAGGCTTCATGGTGTCATACTCTTTGCCCTGTCGAACTCACGTACGCAATTAGGCTGCGGGTTTCCTCATGTTTTCCTTTACGTTTGTTAGTGATGCCCAAGATAAACTTAGAAAGTAAATGAATTTGTATTCTATTTAATTAATGTTTTGAAGAAATATTTCCCTAATTTCAACATTACTTTGCTGCCAATCCTTTAGTCCCAATAATTGACGCCATTACTGCGAAGCATACGAAGGACCAATTTTCCGAGACCGAATTATTTCACATGTCTAGCCAGTGGAAAGTCGAAAAAGTCCAAGGTCCCGAAAAATGTCGAAGAAGTTCAATATAATTATAAAAAAGAGACTGGTGTCTTTTGGACACCCGGTTAGAACGGAGTTCGATTCATTAAATTTAGTCTTTCAGTTTCAAAATAACAACTCAGCTGCTGCTAGCGTAGGTACTGTATGTGTCTAGTCAGCGCGCGCTCGTACGTCTTCGGTTTTCATAAATATTATATATTCGGATAACATATATTTCTCATCATTAAAATTTTGAGTCAACAACCGTATCCCCCGCGAATTGAACATTAAAATCGGTCTGTCCAGGATATGCGTTCGTAGAATTTTAGAGTTTTTTCGTCACATTGCCAGAATGGATGACACAACCTCTAACAACTGATGGTAACTGGCAAGACCGAAGAAAAACGTTCTAGAAGTCGCAGTCAAAGATGGTCAGACCTTGTCCGCACATCGTTAAATACCAAACTGCTCGATGCTCCTCGACGCAAAAAACTGACATAGATGGCGCAAATTGTTGAAGGAAAAGTTGTTGCCACGACGATGCGACGGGGGAATCACGACCCTCAGTAATAAAGAACGCGATGCGAGGAGCAGGAGGATTTTCAGTCACCAACTTATTATGTCTATTCGTCGCTATTCGCTATCAATATGGTAACTGACAAAAATTTCAACACCTATTAAGTTTAGCGGTAGCTATCGCCCTTCAAAACTTAAACAATTCAAGTCCAATAAGTTCGCTACTTTATAAGGATTCCTTCAGAAAGTATTCCTCGTCTTACGTAAGTCACTAGACGTCGTCAAGTCCTCTTGTTAAATGGAATTTCTTAAGGTTGAAACTTGTTATGAAACGGCTGAACTTTCAAGATAGGTAGGCATAATTTATATCGGGAAATGTCACCGGTGAAATTTTTTGAGGATTTCTGGTCCTCGGGTTCAGGTTGAGTTTTTAATGAGGGATTGGAACAATGTATGATGAGCGGCTTTTTAGGAGTCTCTAATTAAGTATTAATTAAATGTTGATGATAGTAGCTTCTGACAGTCGGCATTTTTAAATGTAAGTATCTCATTGTGAATTTTAAATGTCTTTGTCCTTAAGTATAACTTACCATGGCCTTTTATGTTTAACTTAGATTATGTAATTGAGCATTGAGCATTAGAATTACTACATCACGACTAATTACTATAATAAAGGTGAAGTTAACATGGATCTCTTATAGGCACAGGTAAATAGAGAGTCGGACTCGCGCACGAAGGGATCCGTACCATTATTTATTTAGACTTCATGCACAAAGGTACAAAGGCGGACTTAATGCCTTAGGCATTTTCTTTCTTTCTTCTTTCTTTCATTCTCTACCAGTCAACCAAGGGTGGTGAAGAGACAACATGGCAGGTGCAAAGTTTAATAATAATAATAATAAAAAAAACCGGCCAAGTGCGAGTCGCACTCGCGCACGAAGGGTTCCGTACTTGATAAATTGCGGTTTACGATTTATGACATATTAAAAAAAAAACTACTTACTAGATCTCGTTCAAACCAATTTTCGCTGGTAGTTTACATAGTAATGTACATCATATATTTTTTTTAGTTTTATCATTCTCTTATTTTAGAAGTTACAGGGGGGGGGGGACACACATTTTACCACTTTGGCAGAGTCTCTCGCGCAAACTATTCAGTTTAGAAAAAAATGATATTAGAAACCTCAATATCATTTTTGAAGACTTATCCATAGATACCCCACACGTATGGGTCTGATGAAAAAAAATATTTTTGGTTTTAGTTTCAAGTACCCCCAAAATTTATTGTTTTATTTTTATTTTTGTGTGAAAATCTTAATGCGGTTCACAGAATACATCTACTTACCAAGTTTCAACAACATAGTTCTTATAGTTTCGGAATAAAGTGGCTGTGACATACGGACGGACAGACAGACAGACAGACAGACAGACAGACATGACGAATCTATAAGGGTTCCGTTTTTTGCCATTTGGCTACGGAACCCTAAAAAACGGCCCAAAAAAAATCATGTTTGTTGTATGGGAGCCCCACTTATATATTTATTTTAATCTGTTTTTAGTATTTGTTGTTATAGCGGCAACAGAAATACATCATCTGTGAAAATTTGAACTGTCTAGCTATCACGGTTCATGAGCCTGGTGACAGACGAACAGACGGACAGATAGACAAATGGACCGCGGAGTCTTAGTAATATGGTCCCGTTTCTACCCTTTGGGTACGGAACCCTAATAAATAAATAAAAATAGACAAATTAATTAATTTATTTATTTATTTAAACTTCATGTACTATTGTGGTACATAGGCGGACTTAATGCCACAAGGCATTCTCTACCAGTCAACCTTTGGGTATAAAGGACAACGATGTGAATGGGTACAAAATAATATTTAAAAAAACAACTTGTATACGAAAATTTATAAACTTACATATAATAATACACATATACAAATAAAATAGACTAATATATACCAATCAAAAAATAAATAAACGAGAAACCTATTAATAATTAATATGACTAGACTTCTACCTCTAGATGAGAGCTATTTAGTAATAGCTATTAATATAATATAGGTAAACTTAACATACATGTCTTCTAGGCGAAGGTAAATAGTGAAAAACTTAACCATAGCTTGCCCTCCTATATTTAAAAACCAGCTTATAATACGTGTACGAATTAAAAGACAGCATATTTTAAATAATCCCTTGATATTTACATCAGCTCTCAAAACATTAATAACAACAGTCTACTGTATTTACTCTTGTAAACGCCTGACTTAAATAAAATACTTCTAACACAAACGCGACATATTGCCTATCATCAACGTCCAGGCGCTCATATTGTTTCCGATGTTACTCGTAATAGGGCTGTCCCATATATCGCGCCGGTGCAAATTGGAGCTCGGCCCAATTTCCGGCATTTTATGGGTTTATGACATATGATGTGTCAGTATTCTCAATGGTGTGAATTTATTGAGCTTGAATTAGTTTATTTGTGTAGGAATAGAGAGGAATCTGATAAAACTATGTAGATAAATTCACAAACTTCGAAACACTGCAAAGGAAAGATATTATTCTCCTCATTCTGTAGCCGGTGGGTAAAAAGTAGGTCATCTAGTACACAATTTACTTGTATGCAGGTGGTTGGTCCCCAGTAACTGGGTTGTAGAGGTTGGATAGGCAGTTGCTTCATGTAAACTACTAATCTCTGATTTTTTATTCGTAGATTAATCTGACATTTGGGGGATTGCCACTTTATGTTAATTAAAGATAGTGTCGTATCCTGAGTGATTGAAAATCGAAGTAGATAGAAAAAAGTTAATAAAAAAAAACAATACCCGACTGCTTAAAAAGCGAACTAAAAAGACATAAACAAGGCGAAAATCATGCTGTGCTGTCGGAGGATACATATTCGCGAGCTGGCTGACCAAAACCAGATGTATCCACAGCATGATTTTCTTTGTCTCCTAGCAAACTGTACTTTCGTCTTTTAACAGTCTCGAGCCATTTCAAGCAATTCAAGCTAAACCCATAAAACTTAATGTTTCAAAAAATGGCGTCCCCATCTCACTGCACAGTTACGTTCATTCGTTCACCGTTCACGAATGTGTTTGAAGATAAAATGGGAATCGGAACTTTCCCAAGGCATAACTTGAGTTTTATTACCTGCAGAGGCTTTAAATCGTGGTATAGGTCGGTTTAAGCTTAATGACGGCTGTGAAGTTCAGTATTTGCTGCACATTATACACCAACCTTAACCTCCGCCGTAGTATCTGATTTTACCTTCGGCTTCAAACACTACTTTCGACTTCGGGCAAATGGGCCAAAATTTTAACTGAAGCCGAAGATTTCTAGCGATTGGAAAAATTTAACAAACTGTTACGAATGCGCGAGAGCGCGTCGCCAGAAAATAGACACATCAAAAAAGGAAGATTTTGAAGTCGGTTATTTTTTTTGTTAAAAAGTTTTTATTTTTTGTTTTTAGTTTCGGTACCTCATATTACTATGAAAATACGCTAATATATTAAGGATAACTTAAAAACTGCTAATGGGGCCACCATTAGAAGCACCAGCTTACAAATAAAATTTGATCATCAAAATCGGTTTATAATTGACGAAGTAATTGCGTAACAAACATACAGTCTAATTGAGAACCTCCTTCTTTTCAAAGTCAGTTGAAAACATAATATAAAAGTTGCCAATTAGATCGGAATTTGTAAGGGTTAATTAAGTTTCGGCTTCAACCAGATATCGACCTTCGGTCGGACACTTCCCAACTGTCACATGAATTTGCTACTGTACGACTTGCAGAGTGTTCCGAGCCGCCATAAGGTTTAATTTTACCTGTAACCTTCCAGTGTCAGGGTAGCACGAGGTTGAGTCACGCAATTTAGAATCTAATTTATTATTAATTGTGGTCTGAGTTGTGATAAATGGTTAGGGTGGTTTGAGTCCTTGGGGGTGGTGTTATTTAATAGCTGGTTAATGTTCGTACTCGTCGTAAACGTTTCTTGAAGTGACTTTCATGCCACTAGAAACGTTTTAAATCTAAACATCTTTGATTATATACATCCTAAACATCTATAATATAATGAGGTAGTCGTCTAAGGTCTTTGAAGGATTTCCAGCTCAAGCACATGGTATAATTGTCACAACGGATCTTTGTGTCTCTGAAGTTGGCTCTGACAACCATTGCGCAAGAAGCAAAGTTTGTCATCGAGTATACTGCATAGAGTAAGCGAGATAGGACGATGCGACAAACGTAAGCGAGTCAAAGAGACATTTATGAGAAAGAGAAAGCTACCTTCAGCATTGACAAAAAAAATTGCTACTGCGTAGGGTCTTGCAGACAATTGAGAAACACAAAGATCCGTTGTGAGTGTAATATGTTTGGCTAAAGAGCTAAATTCTATGTTATGATTATTCACAAATAAGCCTTAGTATTTGCATACCGTTTTGGCAAGAATTTGGTCTCTAGGTACCTAAATAAAATACTTTAGGCTTATCACATGTGTTTCAATGATTCTACCACAGAATAGATAATTTATAAGATACCTATAAGCGTATTTTTGACTACCTTGTCGGCCATGATCTCAGATCCTGGGTTTAATACTCTGGCTAGGTAAAATTTTACCCTGTTGTTTTTCACTCAGGAATTTCTCATAATCAGCCCAAACTTTGAGTATTTGCCACAAGAATCAATAACTTATAAACATTTTTTTTTTACTGGCTAAGGGCTCTTACACATAAACACGATACGATGTTGCGTCGTGCTACGACGTGCATCGTTTCACGGTAATCTCAGGGCAAAATAGTAAAAGTAGCGTGTTAATGTATAGCCCTGGAGGTGACTATTAAGAGGACACTAAAAAGGTATATTATTTTACAGGATGTGTCTGACACCGACGAGAAATAAAGTATCTTGGAATCGTACATGATTCTGGACCCCCTGACGTTGGCATTTTTTCCTAATTTTGGATAAAATATCTGTATTTTTTACTGTAATCATTTCAAAATCGTAATTCCAATCTAACACAATAAGATTTTTAATTATTCTCGGATTTTATATACTAGCCGGCGGCTTTGGCCTCGATCGTGAACTTTAGAAAATCAGTTGATAGGTATCGCTTTTCCGTTTTATTTTCATTGCTGTTTTCGTGAAAAAGGAAAATTCATAATAATATTTTTTTTTTCTAAACATGGAAAAAGCCGACGGAAATCTACTGTACTGATCTGTTATCCAGAAACCAGAGTGGTTTGGAATCGCGTACTGAATCCATGGTATTTTTTTTGTGTCGGTTTCAGACACGGCCGTCGTAACTATATGGCAACCAAAGACGCGATGTGCCGACCCAAAATAAATAGGGATAAAGGGCAAGAGGATGATAAAATAAGGGTGCACGCTTTACACTGCTCAGCTTTGCACAGCGGATCTTTGTGTTTCTGAAGTTGGCTCTGACATCCATAGCGCAAGAAGCAGTTTGTCATCGAATATACTGCATAGAGTACGCGAGATAGGACGATACGACAAACCTAAGCGAGTGAAAAAGAAAGTTATACAATGCTATCTTCACCTTCAACATTGACACAAAAAAAGCTACGGCGCAGGGTCTTCCAGCCAATTCAGAGACACAAAGATCCGTTGTGAGCATTTTACCCCTTTCTATGAATTCAACATGATATAGATGTTTTATTTACATTACTCTATTCAGTAAACATTTGTATGTTTGTGACAGCCCTGTGATCCGGTCTAAGTAGTAATCGTTCTATGATCGGCTTTGCAAATGGTTTCATTGTCCGGAGACGCCATTAAGAGTTAATAAACTCAATTATTTTGCTCATTATGGAAGAGTAGATCTATTCTGTATTGTGAGGAAATGGAAATGGGTTAGATTGTTTCTGATATTTATCTACGTATTATTATCTGAAAATATAAATAACATGAAACTAAAACGCACGAAGGGTTCCGTAAAATCACCGCAAAAAACGGCAAAAAAATCACGTTTGTTGTATGGGAGCCCCACTTTAATATTTATTTTATTCTGTTTTTAGTACCTACCTATTTGTTGTTCTAGCGGCAACATTTCAACTGGTTAGCTATCACGGTTCATGAAATACAGCATACAGCCTGGTGACAGACAGACAGACGGACAGTGGAGTCTTAGTAATAGGGTCCCGTTTTTACCCTTGGGGTACGGAACCCTAAAAATGGAGACTTGAATGATATTATTCCGTTTATTGTTGTGATGCTTGTATAATTATGAGTACTTACAAAAAAAATTCATACACGTTTAGTTTGGATGACAATGCATGGTTAGCTTAGTGATGTCATTCTAAATCTAATATGGCGGACGGCCCATTATGGCGGACTAGTTATTTTTTGTGCACTACCATGATATTGGTATCAAATTAAAGGGTTTGCTGAGTAGAATACGAAAAAAGCTTGTTTTAAAAAATTATTTTAATGAATAATTTTATAATATTAGTTTAGATTAGATAAGATTTAGATTGCCCTTGAAAATGGAATGACACAAAAATAAAAGCGCAGCAACATTTTTGGATTTATTCACAGTAAAAAAAAACTTAATTCAAAAAATCAAAAAACCCGACTGCTTCAAAAGCGAACTAAAAAGTCGTAAACAAGGAAAAAATCATGCTGTGCAGTCGGAGGATACATATTAGCGGGCTGGCTGACCAAAATCTGGTGTATCCTCCGCCTGCACAGCATGATTTTTTCCTTGTTTACGACTTTTTAGTTCGCTTTTGAAGCAGTCGGGTTTTTTGATTTTTTGAATTAAGTTTTTTTATTTATAACTTTTTAGTTAGTTTTTTTCGAATTAGATACATTTAAACATATAAGTGTTATATATTTTTGAAATCACCTCTTAAAACCCTTTATTTTGATACCCCACACGATGGGTTTGGAAGAAAAAAAAAATTTGGGGCCCCACAATATGGCACCCAAAAGCCGCCATTTTTCTATTATCCAATTTTAATGTAGCCTATGACACTCGCAGGATTAAGACGCATCGTTTGACGTATGAATCATCAAAATCGGCCAACGCGTTTGGTCTCTGGAACGCCACATAGGAACAAACATACATACATACATACATACATACATACATACATACATAGACTGTTAAACACATTACCCTCCTTCGGCAGTCGGGTAAAAACATATTTTATTGTTCATAAAATTACCTTCCATGTATTATTGGTAAGTAATAGTTACAATAATTTCCCCCCAAACAGTTATAAACTTGAAACACGACCATTCGCAAGGAAAATGAAGCCAAAACTTGTATTCTAACTAAACTCTGCAATATTTCAGTTAAGACTAATTTCGGTTTCAACATTACTTGACAGACAGCACTTTGTCACTCGTCACGACTAAGAATGCAATATGCAAAACCTTACTTTCCCCTTTTAAATAATGCTTAGAAAGTAATCATTAGCTTTTCCTTTTAAAATACAGGAAAAAAAAGTTAAATAAAAAAATCAAAAAACCCGACTGCTTCAAA
Source organism: Orthosia gothica (assembly GCA_949775005.1). Lineage (NCBI taxonomy): Eukaryota > Metazoa > Arthropoda > Insecta > Lepidoptera > Noctuidae > Orthosia > Orthosia gothica. The sequence continues at coordinate 7,870,020 of OX459060.1, read as the reverse complement.
AGCGAACTAAAAAGTCGTAAACAAGGAAAAAATCATGCTGTGCAGTCGGAGGATACATACGCGCGAGCTGGCTGACCAAAACCAGATGTATCCTCCTCCTGCACAGCATGATTTTTTCCTTGTTTACGACTTTTTAGTTCGCTTTTGAAGCAGTCGGGTTTTTTGATTTTTTTATTTAACTTTTTTTATTTATAACTTTTTAGTTAAGTTTTTTTCGAATTAGATACATTTAAACATATAAGTATTATATTTTTGAAATCACCTCTTAAAACCCTTTATTTTGATACCCCACACGATGGGTTTGAAAGAAAAAAAAAATTTGGGCCCCTACAATATGGCGCCCAAAGTCCGCCATTTTTCTATTAACCAATTTGAATGTAGCCTATGACACTCGCAGGATTAAGACGAATCGATTGACGTATGAATCATCAAAATCGGCCAACGCGTTTGGTCTCTGGAACGCCACATAGGAACAAACATACATACATACATACATACATACATACATACATACATACATACATACATACATAGACTGATAAACACATTACCCTCCTTCGGCAGTCGGGTAAAAAGGCGTCATTTGTTTTCTCAATCTGCCCATGCTGGCCCATCCTTTGACAAACTTTGTATTGGTGACTTTGGGGTCGACTTCCAGTACAATTGGATGCAAATGAATAGGAACATACCAGTATTTTACATAGGTACCTCTACAACCCTGCGTACTTTACTTACTGGTCCCAGCGCTAAGAAAGAAAGTTTGGTTCAAATAAATATCACTAGATGGCGTGATATGCACCGATTGGTTATGAACTTGTGTGTAAAATTAACATTCTCCGGAATTAAACATGAACATTGTATGTTCTTGTTTAATCAACTCTCCTCAGCACAAAATTATGGGATATTGAGCTCTTAATTCGAATCTCAAAGATTATTTGAATGGATCATTTAAAATTTATGCCAACAGATGGCGCGGTTTTAAATTGCTGAGGCGTTCCACTCGATCGTTTAAATTTGTGTTTGTGGTGCAATTAAACTGACAAAACGAGCAAAAAAATACAAAACGTCACTTTATTTGCAGAAAAAAATATTCAAGAACCAAGTAAACCCTTGCACTTTTAAGTCGCTGCTAACACAATCTATCCATCGCCCTGGAACAGAACCGAACGCGATCGATGTACAAAAAATAATCAGCCGAAAAACGCTAGCTACATCGGCACGGTTTCTTTGTATGGGATGAGCCATCTGTATGCTAGTATTATATTATCTGTGGTACTAGGTAACAAGGAGTTTCCCTTGGCAAGACTGGTACAAGATTTTCAAGCTTCTGACCAGTCAAAGATCTATAAACAGCTTAAATAAACGTTTTAACGTGCTTATCAAGACATGACGAAATCCGTCATTTATATCCTCAAAAAGGAAAAATAATTTGCTATTCACTTTGTGTCAGTAAATATAAATCATTTTAATAAAATGATTGTCATAACACGTCAACTTAGTAGACATTGAGATTCAAAGAGAATTCATCGTTATAATTGAACACGTACAAAACTGTCAAAAGTGACATGAACAGACTCTATAAACAGTGAAAAGAGATGGTGCTATACGTGCTGTGTAGCTCCATCTCTTTCTTGCTCCGAAACAATGATGGCGGCTCAAACATGTCAAACACACTCCAGTAAACGTTTGTTCGCGGGTTTCCAAACCATTTCAATTGCTTTTCTCCGACCCATAGCCATTCAAGTGCGTAATGTACCTAGTTAATATAGAATTGTTCACAGATTTATTTAAATATGCGTACAATAAGAAGCGAACTAAATAGACGTAAACAAGAAGAAAATCATGCTGTGCTGTGTGAGGATACAAATTCACGAGCTGGCTGACCAAAACCAGACTCTACCGAACCCATCGTTAAAAAATAAAGGGTTTTAAGAGGTTATTTATATATATGTATATATCACTTATACGTTTAAATGTCCAAATTAAAAAAAAGGTTAACTAAAAAGTTATTTAAAATAAAAAAGTTAATTCAAAAAATCGGAGGATACATCTGGGTTTGGTCAGCCAGCTTCTTATTCGTATTAACATCTTTTTAGTTAGTCGGGTTTTTTGATATTATGCTACGTGAGCAAAACCGCGGCTAAAAGTTAGAATATAATGATCGAAGAACTGCTTCAAAAGCGTCAAAAGCCATTCCTCCTGAAGAACTACCCCCAGTTCTAGAAAAACAATAGAGCGTTTCATATTTATTACAACTTATACTATCCTACTAGTAAACTTTGGATTCATTCATGCTGGAACGGCTAAACAGATCTGGATGCAAGGAGAATGCCCATTTTGTAACGGAACTTGGAACCCTTTGAAAAAATAGTTGTATCTTGAAGAAATTGGTTGTATATTGTAGAAAAAATACGTTATATTCATAATTAGAAAACATTTTTTTTTCGGTATTCACGAGATATAACGACGTTTCTGTTATTAAAATGAACCCTTATTGCAATGCAATATGGAGTTATGGAGTTTCTTGTGCGTTCTTCTCCATAACAATCTACTTTCCGAATGCACGGTAGAATCAATTTTAATTACTTGTAAATTTTAATTGTAATTTATTTGACGTTTAAAAGTGCCGTTTATTGGCCTAGCTAGTTGAATAAAAATGTAAGGTGCATACAAATGTCCAAGTGAAGGCACCTGATCTGTTGTTGTCTGTACATATAAAGTAAAGGACACGGGTGAAAAAAAACTCATAATATAAATCCTATTTTTGTATAATATTGAAATCGCAGACACGATACCTCATAAGGGGCCTGTGTATGTGCAATCTCTTTTGGCATAGAAATAGATTATAGTCTGGAATAGCATATATGCTACTTTTGCCCGATATAATGTTCCCTGGATGTAATAAAACACTATTAACGCGGGCGAATCCGCGGGCAGAAACTAGTTACTGATAACGCGGTCTGCTTGTGCAACTAATAAAACATATTGCACCACAATATACATTACAACGAGGTAAACCTTGCACTCATGGCAAATGATTGAAAGCTTTTTAGGCCATCGTCCATCGATGGCTTTTAGCGACGCAATATCAATGGGTTCCACTCGAAACCCCAATGTTCAGTAATTAAGTTGATTACATTTAGTCAATATATATTGTGTAGGTATATGCGTACTTGTGTCGCCAACAAATTGGTTGAATCATGATTTAAATTGTCTCTGGAATAAACTGGTCTGATATCACCAAATTACATTTTTTTTTTTTTTTTTTATCGTCAATAGGCTTGCGCTTGACCACTATCTCACCTGATGGTAAGCGATGATGTGGTCGACGGTGAAGCACGCTTGCCTAGAAAAAACCTATTCACTCTTGACTTAAAGACCCCAAGATTGTAGCTATCGGGAAACACAGACTCCGGCAGGGAATTCCACTCCTTAGCTGTACGCATAATGAAAGTGTCCCCAAAACGTTTTGTGCGTATGGGTGGGATATCCACCATGTACCGATGACGCATCGCCGTACGTCTGGTAGTCCGATGATGGAACGGGCTGGGCGGAATCAGATCATGCAATTCCATCGCACACTCCCCGAAATGCAACCGATAAAAAACCGACAAGCTGGCAACTCGGCGACGATGTTCAAGGCTTTGGAGCTTTGACTTGACCAGTGCCTCATTGCCGATGAGTCTCTTGGCCCGCTTTTCGATCGATTCAAGTGCAAAAGAAAAAGAAGAAGAAGAAGTCATCATCTTTAAATTGACTGATGTTAATGATAATTCATCTGTACCAATAGAAATTTTACCACGTCAGCTCTCCAATTGGATGCTATAGCACGATTCTTATTCCTGTATTCTTAGTTCTTTCCTCCAGTCAAATCCACCTCGACTCAGACGAAAGGGAGTGAACGGATTCGGGGGCAGCAAGTCACTCTTATCCAGCTGCTACCAGCACCTAACAAGTAAAGAAGAATCCAAAACAAAGAGCACTGACGATAAATACATGGACTTGCCAATAGTTCTTGGTGATTCAAGTGAAGAAGAATCCAAAACAAAGAGAGCAACCGTTCCTTCTCTTTATGAGAAAAGGCATTATTTTCCCTGAAGGGCACTGGCGGTAAATACATGGACTTGCCACATAGTTCTTGGTGATTCAAGTGAAGAAGAGTCCAAAAAAAGAGAGCAACCCCATCTCTGTTCATACAGAGAAGGGGTTGCTCTCTTTGTTTTGGACAGCTTTGCTTTGCAGTGTCCTTCAAGGACAATTCCTTTTCTCATGAAAAGGAATTGTCCTTGAAGGACACTGCCGGTTAATACACACTGATTTATTTTATTAATAAGCTAGATAATAATTACAGAAATATTGCATTATTTTGATTGGAAAAATCCAAAGCTTTAATCTACTCGTAACAGTGGACTCTGATAAGAAAAGCAAATATACAGATAAAATACTATTAAAGTACACTTGATAAGAATGACTCTTTCAAGGGTATCCTCAATCATTTTCCTTTTATTGCAAAAACAAAACACTGCTATTACTAATTCCAGAGGGGTAACCATAGGATTAAGAGTAAGGTTATTATGAGTGTGCGTAAGTGACAGATGTATACAAGTCATATACATCTGTCCCTTACACACACTCAAAATAACCTCACTCTAAGAGCTTATGGTCTCCCCTCTGTACAGGGCTGCAGAACCACAGAACAAGGCATCGCTGCGCCGGCAGTGTATGGCAGTTATCAACATCTTCCTACTAAACTCTGCAGTTAAGTAAGAACCACTTTGAGAAGGAGCTAGGGCTAGCAGAAGAATACTGGGCGGCGTTTGGTAAACTTCGTCGACTCTTCTCGTCGCGCATTCCACAAATCCTGAAGACCAAAGTCTTCAACCAGTGCGTCCTATCTGTTATGACCTACGGGGCCGGGACGTGGACTCTCACAATACGGCTGGTCCATCAGTTCAAAGTTGCTCAGCGAGCTATGAAAAGGGCTATGCTCGGAGTTTGTCTAAGGGATCGAATCCGAAACGAGGTGATCTGGCAGAGAACCAAAGTTGTCGACATAGCTCACAGAATAAGTAAGCTGCAGTGGCAATGGGCCGGCCATATAAGTCGAAGATTCGATGACCGTTGGGGTAAACGTATCAAGAACACGTGTTCTTGAGTTGAGACCGCGAACTGGTAAACGTAAAGTAGGACGCCCTCAGGCTAGGTGGAGCGACGATTTTCGCAGGGTGACTAACAGATGCGAGTAAATAAATAGTGACACAGGATGAAGAAAAAAAAGTTAATAAAATCAATAAACCCGACTGCTTAAGAAGCGAACTAAAAAGATATGAACAAGAAGAAAATCAGTCGGAGGATACATATTCACGAGCTGACTGACCAAAACCATATGTATCCTCCGACTGATTTCCTTCTTGTTTACATCTTTCTAGTTCGCTTCTTAAGCAGTCGGGATTTTTATTTTATAAACTTGCTTATTATAATATTTTTTTCTACTAATTATGTCTTCATTATGTCCAATGAGGCTTATTGCGTTTGAATTTGCCGCTAGGGCACTGGTGTAGTGACAATGACTAAGTAGATCTTAGTCATTGTGGGAGACCCAATTCAAAAAAAAAAAAAGTTTTTTAGAATTGGGACTCCCACAATATGGCGTCCAAAATCCACCATGTTTGTTATTAAAACGTCCCTCTTTAAGGAACACTTGAGCGGTCAAGACCTATCTTTCAATGTCTCAATTACATTCACATTAAATCCACCTATACTCTTTGCGCTGTAGCATGGTCCGGGTGACAGTTTCAATAACATTTTTTACGCATTTTTTGTAGTTTAACGTCATACAGGCAACTATGGTAGATGGTATAACTATGGTATGACGTCAAACTACAAAAAATGCGTATACGTATCTTTTTCTTCTTCCTGCCCCCTTCCCAATTTATTTGGGGTCGGGCCTCCTTGTGCGTCTACGCCAGGATGGTCTATTCTGGGTTGTCGATGGTGGCAAATTTTTCTCCCTGAAGTCTCTCTCGACAGTGGTCCACCAAGAGGCTGGTGGTCTGCCCGTTGTTCGTTGCTTGGTGTTGACTTTGAGCATTGCATTGGACGTATATGCGTAAAAAATGTTATTGAAACTGTCACCCGCACCATGCTACAGCGCAAAGAGTATAGTGGTTCGAAACATATGAGTTAATAAAGAATATTACATATATAAAAACGTACATACATACAAGATAACGAAAAACAACCATTTCCTTGCATTCAGGTAAAAAGAGTGTACTTGCGCCAAGTTAATAAATCGTTCAAAAAAACAATAGGTAAAAAAAATGCATCACATCCGCGCAAATCGACAATCGCTGAGCATAGAGCTGCGATGTCCGTTTACTCCGTTTTGAACTTGATTGGACTCAGGACTGTTTTGCAAGAAAAGTGCGATGTGGCCCGGTCTACGTGCTCTGTATTCAAAATAATTTCAGAACAAAGCAACAAGCCATGCGTGGAGGCTGCATTTGATATAATGTCGGTAGCTGTATTGTTTCCCGGTTTGCATATTACTGCACGATTAATCGCGTGTACCAATTGTGCAGCGCAGCAGTGGGCATTTTCAGGCTTCCTATGTTAGTTAATAAATCCGTTATTATCATTCAAGGGAATTGAAAGAAGGAGCTCGACTAGAAACTTTGCTTTACAACAATTATCCAGTTTCGCTGCAAGTTGAAGAGGTTGAACTTAGGAAGTTTGGATAGAAATATGAAAACGGCGATACGATGGGGTGTAAGTTGGTAATGATCCTTCGAAGTAGGTATCACGTAAAAAGTTCTTACTTGAGGTGCACCGCACCTAGAGTCTAGGTGCGCGTTCACCTCAAGGAAGAACTTAACTTAACTTTGCTCCTAGACGCACCGCAGGAGCCGTACGTGGCGCAGTCATCGCATTTTATAAATCTTTATACATACATAAATACATAAACTCACGCCTTTTTCCCATGGGGGTAGGCAGAAACTACAGAACGCCACCTGCTACGATCCCTACATACTTCTTTTGCTTCACACACATTCATACGTCTAGTCATACACACACGTCGGTTATGGGTACTGCGCACTTGGCCTTTCTGAAGAACATCACCTATAAGGTCTGTGTATGTCTTTCTAGGGCGTCCCCTCCCGGCGTTTCCATTGACGTCTGCCTTGTAAATACCTTTCGTTAGTCGACTTTCATTCATCCTCTCAACATGGCCAAACCATCTTAACATACCCTTTTCAATTTTAGTCGCTACATCTTCTTTTAAACCACAACGTTGTCTTATTACCTCATTCCTCAATCTATCAGTTAAAGTTACACCACACATACTCCGCAAGGAGCGCATTTCTACTGCATTAATCCTACTTTCATGTCTTTTTTGCCATACCCAGCCTTCACTTCCATACACAAGTGTAGGCACCAGCACGCTGTTGTGAACGGCGAGTCGAGCCTCCGGAGACATCGACTTGCTGGTCACAACTGCATGCATAGCACTGCATTTCAGCAAAATGCTGTAGATATACAGGTTCTACCAGCGCGTGCGGATGACGTCATCAGATTCGCCGCGTTCGATGTTTGTGGCGAGCGCGGTGCTGGCACTTGGCAGCGCGGAGACGTTATCTGTATCCGTATAGAAAATATTGATATAATAAGATGTACAGAAGTGGATACGATGCGTGCAGCGCATGGAGCGGGGCCTTGAGAAAATGCGATGACTGCGGTGCGGGCGGTTCCTGAGGTTCCTAGGTGTGCGTTCACCTTAAAAGTCAACTGTGTTTTAAAGATTTTGAGCCAAAATCTTAATTCTCAATATAACAAGTATAAAACAATCGACAAAATACACAATAAAATTATGTTAGTAGATTTTTTATAAGTACACGTAATTGAAACAGACAAAATGGCAGGTGTTGGTTTAAGAATGGAGCCTTCTCATCATAAACACCATCCTTGTCCTGATGATAGCTGAGAAATCATCTGTGCAATGCACCGCCGTACGTTAAGGTTATATATTTTGACCATACGGACGAGTAGAAAAGTTAATGTATGTTCTGGTACTCACCATATGGTACCGTATGTGGGTACCCCCGGACCGGACGCCTTCATTCAGCTGGATGGAGCTCACGCTGCCCGCGTCGTCATCCATGAAACCCGTCTTCTTGTAACGTGCCATCTGTAACAAAAAAAATAAAAATAAATAATAGGTTTCACAGCAACATTGAACTTCAATAATTTTCTTTCTTTCCAGGAATTCGATAAGAGACAAAGGGTTCAAGAAAAACTATATTCTAGTTTGAAGCTGTCTTAATTTGTAATTATTGTCATTCCAAAATTGTTCAACGATTTTTGTTAACATACCATGTTAAGTATTTACCTATTTTATCATAGTAATCTGTTTTCAAAAGACTTGTTTATAAACAGCAGTATTTTTAATAAGCCTTAAAAATTCTGCAGACGTAATCTTTTATGGCAAAACTTTTAAGTAAAACATCATAATGCCGAAAAGTTTTACACAAGTCCACTCAAGCTAAAAATATGTTGTTGTCATTTTCGCTTCAAAAACATTTTAAGCAGATAAGCAGGCCTTTGATGGATTAGACCAGTCATTCCCAAACTGATCCATCTGGACCCCGGGGTCTGCATAGAAATTCTAGCTGACTAAAACAGAACTGAGACAAACGAATACATAGCCCACACTAGAATAAAGGGTCTACCTAAAACAGTAAAAGTCCAAGGACATGTAACATTGCGCAAACAGCTAAGAAGTGGAATTCCCTGCCAGAGACTGTTCTCAATTTTCAATTCTTTATTGCGTACCATAATGTATACAGTTGGTAGGGAAATAGTCATATTAATCACAATTTTGGACCCTGTCGGGCACAGCATAGATCAAGTAGGAGAGAGGAGGAAGAACACTGAGTGTTAAGGCGGTACCCCGAGCAAAACGCCGCTCAAGCCGTTTTTTGTGCTGTTTTTAGGAGTTATCTACTCGTTATTTAAAAAGAAATATCAATTAATAAAAATACATTAAATTTCTACATAATATTGATTCTATAATGGTAGTATTTTTTTTTTTAAATATTGTATATATTTCACTAATCTCCTTCCAAAAAAACATAAAAATGAGAAATAATTATTGATATTATGCATCTCCTCGTAAAGTGTTCATTATTTATTTTTTGTACTAACACTAATGGATAGACAATTTAATAACGAACATTTTTGTAGATTTTTCATTTCAAAAGACCAAAATTCGATTTTATAAAGATTTTATTCTAAAATCTAGGCGTATTCACTACTGTTATTCATGCGCCACCAGTGCCGCTAGACCAATAGGAATGCTCATATCTCATGCCGATTTTTTGGTCATGGTACCGTCTTAAATGTGATAAATTGTATTATTGGTAAGTTTAGGTATTAATAAGTTATAGGTAAAACAATTTATTAGTTTTTTTTTGTAGCGTAAATAGCCTGTGTTTCCTGATAGCTACAATCTCGGTGTATTTAAGTCAATAATCAATACCTAGTGAATAGGTTACATTTAGACCGACGAGCCTATCACTTATAATAATAAAAACATGGGGTCTGCGGCACAAAATGTTTGGGAACCTCTGAGCTATAATGTTGCTACGTCATGGTAAACAAGAACCATAAGTGTGTTTTTTTTTCTAAGCAATAATGACCTTGAAGTTTAGAATAACTGCCCTATCATTAGTATGTTTGTAATTATTTGTAGGCATAGCGGATGAGCCTATTAAGCTCGTTTTTTCAACGGAAATTCTCAATTAGATATGACATTAAAGGGCTTCTAAAATATGTAGTATTTTGTATCGGCGTGTCTTATATTTGTATTGGACTACTTCTAAAACATACTAGTTTATACCAGCGGCTTCGCATGCTTGAAAGTCGGATATCATCACACGCTTCGCGCGAACCAATGGTTAAATGTAGCCAATGGTTATAAATATTGGAAAAACGCCTTTTGTTTTTAAAAAAAAAAAATCTTACAAACGGACAATTTAATTATACCCCCAACTTATTTGAACATCTATGAGACTATCGATTGATAAAAACCCATTATACCGAAATTAGAAACCATTGGTTATCATTATTTAACCATTGGTTAGCATTATTTAACATTGTTAGTTGTATGTAACCACTCGTTAGCACTATGTTGGATGTTGGGATGCTGCTAGCATGGGGGTAACACAGGGGGGGGGGGCAAAATTTTGGTTATTTTTTGCCTAGGACACACCGTTTTCGAGATATTCGGATATAACAATTCGGAGACCTATAATTAATAAGTTCATAAAAACGATGTAATATTTTAAAGCATGTTGTCTGTCCAACGAGTCCAACGCTAGGGTAGGAGCTGCGAGTTAACAGTCACCGCGCTTGCTTTATTCGTGTCCGCCCCGCGCCCGTGCGTTATACAAAAGCGCGTTATAATAAAGCTTGTAAAATAACGCGCTTAAAATATAAAGCTTATAGCACTAAGCAAGTTATTGACATATAGCAACTTTGAACACTACTATAGTTAGCTTGTTTAACCACTGGTCACTTAGAGCATTTAACCTATGGAGACGGCAAGCCGCGAATCACCGAACAAATTTTTCTGCCACTTTCTGCGGGAGGCGAGGAAAACACATACAGCACACTACAAAAAAATGACAATCACTCACAGATGCATGCATCCTATTGCTACAAATGCACACGAAAAAATAATAACCACACAATCAAAAAACACACACACATTGACAAATTTGTGTGTATCTACGCAATAATCCTATGACAACAGATACAAAGTGCTAGTGATGTGATACAAAGAATGACTGGAAATTCATTTTAATGCATGAATGAATGAGCAAAATGTTAATTCGTTTTATTTTTGTTATACTAAATAATAATAAACTTAAGTAATTAATTTCACAAATAAAAAAAATACGCAATATGATTTGTGGTCAGCTAAACTACGTAGGTAGGTAAGAAAGGTAGCAGAATTTAAGATACACTAAAAAAAGAACGATTGAATTTATTTTTAGTCAATAATATCAACCGGATAGAATTTTATTTGACACTTTTTTATGTAACACTTTAACACGTCAGTTTTTCGTTTGTTTTGAACTATTTGAGTACGGTGTTTCCTAGCTAAGCTAGTTTGATATCTTTTAAAGGAAAACATACGTGTATGGTTTCATAGCCATAATCTAGTTCATTTACATGTCTCAATGATCACGCCTAGAGGCAATCACTGATTTTTAAAATGTACCAGTTTATTATATACATGTCGAACACATTTCTGTGGATCAACTTTTTTGGTTAAAAAGGATAAACGAACATTTGAGTATTTTTAACATTTGCAATTGTTTTTGGCTTCGAATTGATGTGCAGTGGGGTTGTCATTGTAACTACCATGGCTGCGGTAGTCTCCTCTCGATAGAGGTATCAAACAAAAATCTAAATCGCTTCATCTGTTTAGGAGCTATGATGCCACAGACAGATACACAGCAATTCACGTCAAATTGATAACACCCCTCTTTTTCCGTCGGGGATTAAAAAATGATTGAAAACTCACTAACGAAACGAACAAACTTACTTTTTATTAGCCTAAAACTTGAAAAGAAAAGAATTTAAATCTATTCTCATAGACATTTATAAATGATATATTTTTTTAGTTCAACCTGACTTGTCCAGAAACAAACACAAACAAAATTATTTTGATACTGAACATACTGATTCAAAAAAATCATTTAATTTATCAATCATTCATTCACGTTGTACCAGAACTATGCACATCGCTACCGTGTCAGCCCCTGTACTGCGTTTGTGCTACCAACGTACCACTGAATTTTTCTATCGTAAAGGCATTATCCATTATTTCGACATTGTTCTTAAATACAACTATGTTGATGTATAATTTATACTTATATGTGGTAGGAAACACCATGGCTTCGCAAATTGAAAGTGGCAGCTCGCTTTTTGCAAGAGGAAACCGCACAATTAACCATTTTTTCGGAGAACTTACTTGCGACACAATACGATATACAATGGCGGCGGTCGGCGAATGAACTAGTTTTATATAACGCGTATGGTCATATGGCCAAGCGACTTTGGCAGAGGGGTACGCTTTGCTATGCCATCTCCATAGGTTAAATGCTCTAAGACTGGTCAGCATTATTTAACCATTGGTCAGTAATATTTAACCATTGGTTGAGTTTACTACGGATAAAAAACTGACTATAGCATTGCACGACAAATTGAAGTAATTTTGTTCGGTGAGAGGAAGCCGTTCACCTTCATTCGAAGAGACAACCCGACTCGGGACGGACGGGTAGTCGGTTTGTCTCTTTGGAAGATAATAAACTTGGAATAAAATGTAGAAAGCAGAATGTGGTGTGGAGACCTGAAAAAAGATGCAGAAAAATTGGAGTCCCGATCCCGATAGGCTATAAGAATAAATAAAGGAAGAACCTAAAGAAGACGAAACAGAATAAATATAGAAGAAGAAAATACATTTATAAATTGGGCTCCAAAGACTGTTAATACTGAGATCTCGGCTGGCAGAGATTTGTGGAAGAAGAATACGTGCTGCACTGACCAAAAATTTAATAAGACTCAAGCTACGGTCACACACAGCGAATACTCGTCGCGTGTGTATACGCTGCGCTGCCTGACATCACACACACAGCGAGTTCTACACCAGTATTTTGACAGTATCAGGGGCGTGTAGTTTGGGGGACCCTAGTTTATGCCTTCGTTACGGGCCTTTACTACTCCGTATCACCTACAGACTGATGATTTGTTCGGGGCCCGAACTATTAATGAATGGCAACACAATTTGACAGTTGTACCTACTCGTACAACTGTCAACTGTACGTGCGAAAAATTGAACTCAACGCCTGTTATTTTCATTCTAAAGTTTCGAATTACTTTCGGACGGGCCCGTAACTTAGTTGTACTATTGTAGTATGTAACTTAGGGCCCGTAACGTACCCTGGAGCGGCGCGCTGAGCGGAATGGTTACTCGCATCCCTGTCACACACAGCGAATTCATGCGGCGAGTCACATTCGCAGCGAGTTAAAATGAACATGTTAAAAAAATAACAGAAGTACATATGTCCGTATAACTAAGTGTTTCTTATAAAAGACATGTGTAACTTTTATGGTGTACAATAAAGTTAGTATATTCTATTCTATGTTCAATTCTAATAGGGAACATTACTGCCAATTGCTCCCGCCAGATGGCGCTTGAAGGATAAAAGTAAACAAAAACATAACAACATGGCGTCTACTACAGTTTGTGTTAGTGGTTACCGAACTATTTTTACTGTTTTAAGTATAACTTGTGTTCAAAAACTAAATAATAATATTGCTAGCTGTTGGTCAAGAATGCATCAGTGTTGTGTTTATGGATGCAGAAATAAAACCGGCCATATGATCCCAGAAAACGCCAATATTCGCAAGCAATGGGAAATTACTATTCGTCGCAGGAATTTTACAAAAAAAGTCAAGGCTGTGTCCTGACCGTTCTAAAGCGGAATATTTAATAAAGAAGGTATTTTACAGGTCAGTGTATTATCCTAAGGCAACCTTTATTCAAATAATAACAGTAATTATTATGTTTAATGCTATAGACATTAAAAAGAAAGTACATAACATTGTGTACTAATTAAACACAACTACAAAATGGTTTTAATGTCTACATAAATACGCATGTTTGACCATATGGTGTTAATAAAACCTAATTTATACTTACAGGACTGAAACTAAATAGAAAAATATTAAATAAGGGGGTTACCTACCATTGTTTGGAGAAAAAAGAGTCGATGAAAGATAAACAGAGAAGGAAACTTTGAACAAATTGAGGAGAAACAATCAGCACTTTAAATTTCTGGTGCTGTTGGAATATGTTTCACAATAATGTCTTAAAAATAGTGTTTCAAAAAGCTAAATTTCATTTGTGGTAAAACAATAAGAAAACACCTTTTGTAAGTAGAATAACTTGGCCCTTAAGAATGTAACTTTGATATCATGGATATACCCAGATAGCCTAGATTTAGACTCAACTCTGGACCCAAGTTTCATGACAATAACCCTTCTAAAACTCTTGTTAATTGATGTGAAATATTGTAAATAAAGAAATATATTTCTTTTTAACTTAATTTGATACTTGGACAATAATATAGATTCAGTACCTACTCTCAGAAATAATAAGTTTCACCGGTTACTTACTTTAACAGTTGGTCTATTTTTAACGGTTTTGACACATTACTCAGTTTGACCAGGATTTCGCCGATTATATTGGCAGACAACATTGTATATAAATTGTATTAGTAATCAATCCTAAGAAAAATAAATAACATACAAGTACAAAGAATTTTCATTTATTTCTTGTTATAATTAAGTAACACACAGTAGGTACATTTTAATAGCACAGCACTGAAATTTAGGTAAATGTAGGTACTTATTTTATACACAACTATCTAGCCCTTGACCCTTCTTGAAAATAGGTGTGATCCTATATTATGACAATATTGACAATGGAAAATAACACCACTCAAAACAAATTTTGTGTGTATTCTAGATGTTAATTTCAGTTTTCATCCAGGTGACACATAAAATAATAATATCTATTTTGTTGTTGTAAAAATAGGTACTGATATTTTCATGGAGGCCTTAGACCGGGTGGTGCAATAAAACATAATAACAAGCATTAGCTGCAAATGCCATTCTAACGTGCAGCAGATACGCAGATACATTTTCAGTCCTTTTTCTATGTTTAGATCAAACCTGAAAGAATGAAGACAGTAGATGTAAATGACAAGATTTCTAATTTTAGAGTAAGAACTATCAAAACAAAGATATTTAATATCTGCTTTTACAAATCACCTTCTTAAAAGAATATATATATTTATTCGAAATGATTAAGGGTGGTAAGGAAGTCAGCGTTTAGGTCTTTGGTAAGGCTTTTGGCAATTAATAGTGCATTGGACTGCTGTCCACCATCAAAATGTAACCGTGTGCAAAACGGTTCCACTGCAAAGTAATTATGTAAGTCATATAAAATCAACCTGGAAGTATTGTTTTGAATATTAATTGGAAGTACATTGATCTCATTACATATTAAATTGATATAATATCTGCAAGTTACACAAGATTTCCAATGTTCGCATTCATATTCATACCTTTCAACTAAATCCGTTTTCTTTTTCCTTTTACTGATGCACCGCGCTCTTGAAGCCGGGTTTTTAGGTACAGTATGGTCTGATTTCCTCAATTATTAGTGAGCTCCATTGTTCTTTCACTATAAGCACATGCTATTAGTTTTATATTTTGTATGCTTAAACTGCGAAATATTGCCGCTCGACTTTGACAGTATAAAAAAAAAATACGTAGTGTTACATACTCTTTGGTATAGTTTGTTAACCTCCCGGCTTAGGGTATATATGTTCTGTGGTTATCCTTTGTTTTCAGTGGCGCCATCTGAGCTCAGCTTTGCGGATAGTTCCCTATTACGGCGAATTAATGTATTCGCAGCGAATAGCCTAGCACTGCGTAATCGCAGCGAGTATTCGTTGTGCGTGACCGTAGCTAAGGCGCAGAAATATGAAAATATGCAGAACAATTTGGGGTCTATAAGAGCTTAGTTACCGACACAGCCTGAATAATTTCGAAACCTTAGTGGTAGTGGGCATATTGCTCGCAGAACGGATGGACGATGGACCCGAAAAGTTCACCAGTTCCATTCCATGGCAACCGCGAACCGGAAAACGATACGTTGGAAAGCATCTCACTAGGTGGACCGATGACCTGGTTAAGGTTGCGGGAATGCGCTGGATGCGAGACGCACGGGATCGGTCAATGTGGCGACGCCTAATTAGGTTTATGTCCAGCAGTGGACGTCTCTCGGCTGAAAAGATGATAAGAGTAAAGGATGGCCCAAAAGAAGACAGTCTTTTAGAAAATACCTCAGCCCTCACACCCCTTTTTTAACTATAGCATCCTTTTGCTCGATTTGACATACCTAAGGTCTGATCCTCTAGTTTTAAAACCAGGATTAAAATAAATATGTATGTAAAAAATGAGTTTTATATATGTTTGTAAATGACGCCACCTCACGTACATAAAACTTAGTATTTAGATCGTCTTCACAGCGTTTTCCTTACCTATTTGCGAGATTGGCTCTGTCTGTAGGAAATTGCCGTGTTCTCATTAGCATTCAGAACAGCCACGGTAAATGTTTTATGCTACACGTATCTTGCTCCTCATCTCGTATTTTCTGATTTATTTTTCATTTTATCGCCTTTTTTAGGGCGCTTTCTACCGCCATTCCACATGATCTAGCCGGAGGCCTTTGTTAACTCATAAATTCCGTCTGAGAGTCGTCATGGACTTTCCGTCTAAGAGTTTGGTCTATGATTGCCGTCCTCAGCGCATGTTGAGGAATTTTGGAATCTCCGGCGAAATGCGCTGTTGCCTCTCTTGATTTATCTTTTCTCCTGCTGTAGCTGACTTGGCCGTGTACCATCATTGCCAAGATCACCACATAACCATTTTTATAAAATGCTATGTACGGTTTAAGGCTTCAGAGTGCAAAAAAGGCCATTCCATCATCCATCCTGGGTGGCATAACCTAATTTGTAGTGTTTACTTATTCATTCTCATTACCTACATTACAGAAGTCCATTTATGGTATTGCATCTCCATCTTAGCGTCATCTCATTCACGATTGAACTAACATCAAACGTTTTCAAAAGCTTCGTTTAACGGTAATATAAACATTATGCGTGTGATCGTGGAAATTGGAGCACGCTGTATGGTAAACAAATTGTGCTATGAATCGAATCTTTGTTTTTACCCGACTGCCGTAGGAGGAATAGAAGAATTATATTATCAAGTTAATACAATTGCCAGGGTGTTAAAGGATAACCTACAGAACACTTTTCCACCATTTTTTTAACATTTGTCTGTTTGTGTGCAACGTGGTTCGTAATTTTTCCACCGCTACAGCCGGTCTGAATAGACTAATGATAAGCGCGGTGGCCTACTACGCCCAAGGTTCCGGGTTCGAGTCCCAGCTATGGATAGGTATTTTATTATGTTTTCGGATTGCTACTAGATGGCGCGCAGCAAAACTGTCTTTATTTTTTTTGTATAAAGCGATATTCTTCTCTCTAGAGTAAATAATATTCCGTGCAGATAGGTAAGTTGGGTAGGTAGGTAGGTAAGTAGGGTAGGTAGGTAGTGTAGGTGGGTAGGAGAGTTAAGGCGTAGGTAGGTAGGTAAGAAGTAGGGTAGGGTAGGCTGTTGACGGGAGTGAAACCGCGGGCACAGTTAGTTTAAACAAATAAAAGGTTATATATTTTTGAAATTACCTCTTAAAACCTTTTGTTTTGATGGAAGAAAAATAAAATTGGACCCCACAATATGCCGCCCTTAATATGGCATTTATCTATTTTCCAATTTTAATGTAGCCAGTGACATTCGCAAGGTTAAAACGAATCGATTGACGTAACTTATCAAAATCGGCCAACGCGTTTGGTCTGTAGAACGCCACATAGAAACAAACATACATACATACACAGACTGATAAACACATTACCCTCCTTCGGCAGTCGGGTAAAACCACAGCTCACGTTTTGTAAGTGCTTAAATAACAATGAAGACGAATCTAAACACTATTAAGACCGTGTCTAGAGCAATAAAATGTTTAAACGCATTAAAATTTAAAACGCCAGAATATTCACGCCAAAGCTATCAAATACAAAGTTAGAAACATGAAGTACTATTTCTACCAACAATGAATTGAAGATATCTAAGAACATAAACATGATAATAGTTTCACGAGTGGCAATATTAATTTACAACGTCAAAGGCACCGAGGGATTCGTGGCTTAGTACTAACGCCTGCACGGGTTGATGTTCAAGAATAAGCAAGGGTTTCCGAGGTCTGTCCGTGGGTGAGTGCCATCACCATTACGTACAGAGACTCCACCGTGCCTCGAGAGCAGTGGTGGCTCAGTGGTCATGGCCGCAACTTACAAGTTGAAGGTCGTAGGTACGAACCCAGGCAGGCGCTTTACTTTGTGTAAATTATTTCATCACCAAAAAACGTGTACGTTACCCCAACAAGCAAGAGGCTCCTAGTATAATTAGTGCTTAATCTACTGTGAAAGTGCGCCACATAAGAAAATTGTGCGTGTTGTCGTTTTTGAATAAAACGGAAAAAAAACGATTCCTGCTGGAGTAACTTTGTTCCAGCAGGAAATTTCTAAACGAATGATCGTAGTGAGAAATATTGAGCATGGGCAGAGATCTTATAGTTGTGCAAAAATGCGCGCCGGAAATATAATTGGTGCGTCATCAGGTTTTCGAGATATTGCATTTCCTACTGGAGTAACGTTTTGAAGAAACGTGTATCTCTAGAACCATTGTATGTGCGCCTGTAGAATAAACATACACGAGTAGCTCTTGATATGTGCGTAATTGCGCTATGTATAGGTAAGCATGTTTGGGTAGTTGTTCGCTCGGACGTACGACTACCGCGTCACTGCCACACAAATGCATTTTGTATAATTACAAACGCACGCACACATGGCGTCACGCGCACAAATGAGTTGAACTATCTATATATCAGTCTTGCCGAGAGGAATAGTGTTACCCATTTACTGGGTTATGGAGGTCAGATACGCAGTCACTTCATGTAAAATACTGGTACTCAACTACTCAGCTAAATCCGTGAAAGTTGTGAGAAAGACCGAGGTGTTGTTGTGCTCTTCAGCCAAACCCTGCGGAAAAATATTCGTGATGTTATGTTCTCTATGTTCTATGTTAAGGATTTGTTTTCCACACTTAGTCCTTCAGATGGACCATTGTGGTTATTCCAACCAGCCCAACTCCCTCCAGAAGTTAACTAAAGCTCCTGGTTTGCTTAGAACATCTGCGTAAGATCTGGGTGTCCCGAGGGTTTGTGTTCTAATCTGGGTGACGCCTGAGCATTCAAAGAGTAAGTGCGCGACGGTTTCCTCAGCCTCCATGCACGCCCTGCACAGAGGGCTGTCCGTTATGCCTTTTGTGTGGAAGTGTTTGTTTAGCTAGCAGTGTCTCGTGATGGTCCCCGTCACCAGTCACAGGCCGTTTACTATCCAAGGAAGGCATAGCTTCTTTGGAATGCCTGCAGCTCGGTGTCGAGGTCCATCAGTTCTCCGCTTGTGTGATGTTATGTTATAGCAGGTATATTATAATATTTTATATAGTCTACATTTGCAGGTGACCTCTACTTATTTCCTTTTATATGGGTTTTTTATTGTTGTAAACACAAGTGCTATTGTTCACATCCAAAGTAGGAAAAGTTGAGTACCAAAACTGGACTAACTAGGAATGAGTCAGTTACACATTTAGCTTTGTTTTTAAAGCAGTAATTTATTATTGAGCCCCATGTTTCAGGTCACTGACTTTGTGAGTTTGTGACGCATAGAGTTTGAATGTACAGCGGTTATGGCGATCTTGGATGAAACGATTTATAGAATCGCCCAGCGCATTTTTCTTTGCCTGTCTTTACTGAGCAAGTCAGAAGTAATCTGTTGACTTCATCATCTGCCTAGCCTTTTTCCCAACTGTGTTGAGGTCGGCTTCCAGACTAACCGGATTTAGCTGAGCACCAGTGTTTTACATGGAGCGACTGCCTATCTGACCTCCATCACCCAGTAACTGGATAACACGATACCACTTGGCAAAACTGGTGTCAGATCTCAAGCTTCTGACTACCCGTAACGACTGTCAAAGATCTTCAAATAGCAGCCGGGACCAACGGCTTAACTTGCTTTCCGAGGCACAGGAGAAACTCGCTATGTAAAGATGGTCACCCATCCAAGGACCGACCTCGACAAGCATTGATTAACCTTGAAGATCAACCCGTGCGGCTGACATTATTTAGCAACGAGCTAAGCAGCGAGTGATTCGCTGACTTGCAGTCCTGGATTTGATTGCCGAGTTGGGCAAAGGTTTATTGGGTTTTCGATCTGGAATTTTACAGTAGCAGGAGTTTGGACTGGTGCCCGGTTGACAGCATTAGGCTCGTCCCCTTATACATGGGACTTAAAAACATACCTGGCAAAATGTGAGTGTACTTTAGGTGCACCTATACTCCATTTGAAATAACATTAGAAATTTTTACAACCCCCTTTTTAGGGTTCCGTAGCCAAATGGCAAAAAACGGAACCCTTATAGATTCATCATGTCTGTCTGTCTGTCTGTCCGTCCGTATGTCACAGCCACTTTTTTCCGAAACTATAAGAACTATGCTGTTGAAACTTGGTAAGTAGATGTATTCTGTGAACCGCATTAAGATTTTTACACAAAAATAAAAATAAAACAATACATTTTGGGGGTTCCCATACTTGAAACTAAAACTAAAAATATTTTTTTTCATCAAACCCATACGTGTGGGGTATCTAAGGATAGGTCTTCAAAAATGATATAGAGGTTTCTAATATAATTTTTTTCTAAACTGAACAGTTTGCGCGAGAGACTCTTCCAAAGTGGTAAAATGTGTGTAACTTCTAAAATAAGGGAATGATAAAACTAAAAAAAATATATGATGTACATTACTATGTAAACTGCCAGCGAAAATTGGTTTGAACGAGATCTAGTCGGCAGTTTTTTTTTAATACGTCATAAATCGTAAACCGCAATTTACCAAGTACGGAACCCTTCGTGCGCGAGTCTGACTCGCACTTGGCCGGTTTTTTTACATTCTGTTTAACCGATTTTGAGTTCTATCCCGTAAATATAATAAGGCATAAACCGGCTACCAAAACTAACTGTTTAATGCAGCTGCCTTTTGTCA
Organism: Orthosia gothica; assembly: GCA_949775005.1. Taxonomy (NCBI): domain Eukaryota; kingdom Metazoa; phylum Arthropoda; class Insecta; order Lepidoptera; family Noctuidae; genus Orthosia; species Orthosia gothica. The sequence continues at coordinate 7,849,160 of OX459060.1, read as the reverse complement.
TATCACCAACGCAATAGAAGTCAAAATCGGTTGAACGGGCTGTAAAATGGGATTATTTAAATGTCTAATGTTTTTTTTTCAAATGGAGTATAGGGTTGCCCCACCTGGCAACCCTATACTCCATTTGAAAAAAAATGTTTATAGTTGGTAAATGATAAAAAAACCAGATTTACTTTAAAAAAATATTTCGTGTTATACTAAGACGGCGGAATTATGATGTCCGGCCTTTTTACCCAAATGGCCGGCTAAACTGACTGTTCTGTCCGGCTTTTCGGTTTTAAGACCTGGCAACACTAGGTGCACCGAGAAATTTTGTGTTATATTTTGATAACAACTTCAGATTACTTACCTATTATAAGCCCTTACGTAAATAAAAACGCATCAAATATTCCTTTTCTTTATATTACGCAATCACGCCAGTGTTTCCCCTAAAGTACTAGAAAAAGATAGAACATAAAATATGGACCACAGGTTTCATGAAATTGTTCGTCTGACCTTGTTCAGAAGTCTCATTCTCTACACTCACTGAATCCCTGAGCGTGCCTCAGATTACAGATATCATCATAAATGCTAACGATTCTGAGATAGGTACATTAAGTATAAGATTTTATCTGCGTCTGGCACGAGAAAACCCATAAAATGGAGACGCTAAACTTTGATTGAGATGAGATTCTGCTAACTATTAATAGTAACAACAAATAGTTTCCTATTCCCAACTACACTCAGCGTCATAATAATCGCATCTTCTCAAAAACCCTGTCCAATTCTTTTTACCCGACTGCCGAAGGAGGGTAATGTGTTTATCAGTCTATGTATGTATGTATGTATGTTTGTTCCTATATGGCGTTCCAGAGACCAAACGCGTTGGCCGATTTTGATGATTCATACGTCAATCGATTCGTCTTAAGAGCGGACTCTAGTCAACAGGAATTTGAAAAATAGGTATTTGAAGAAACTATTGCCGTCGCGTCACCTCCAACCTCACCCCGTAAAGTGCGAAAGGGACAACTGCAGCCTGCAGTTGTCCCTTTCGCACTTTACGCTGCAGCTCAGGCTGATTTTACCTACAAAAACTTTGACTAGAAGACGTTTCGTATTCTGCTGTTTTCATCATGAAATCTGGTCTGATCTAAAAAATTCTTATATCAAAATTTTGAGGAAAAGTATATCTATGCTCCTATCATTTCCTTTTTTGTTAAACACTTATAAATTGTGTCTGAAAGTCTTCTGAACATGGCGGTAAAAACGGGCATTTTTTTCGGATTTTTGTATTGTCATATTTCTTTTTGTGATTATGTTTTGGAAAAAAGGAAATGATACAGGCACGTATTAATTAGACCTAGATTTTATGGAAAAAAATCATTGCTCTAGAGGCACTATCCACGAAGAAAACAGCAGAATGTATTTGTATGGAGAAAGTCTCACTAGAGTCCCCTCTTAACCCTGCGAGTGTCATAGACTACATTAAAATTGGACAATAGAAAAATGGCGGATTTTGGGTGCCATATTGTGGGGGCCCAATTTTTTGTTCCGTTCCCATCGTGAGGGGTATCAAAATAAAGGGTTTTAAGAGGTGATTTCAAAAATATAAAACACGTATATATGTTTAAATAAACACTTTTTCATTCTTTCTTTCTTTTTATAAATAAAAAAAGTTAAATAAAAAAATCAAAAAACCCGACTGCTTCAATAGCGAACTAAAAAGTCGTAAACAAGGAAAAAATCATGCTGTGCAGGCGGAGGATACACTAGATTTTGGTCAGCCAGCTCGCGAATATGTATCCTCCGACTGCACAGCATGATTTTTAGAAGCAAAAACAATCAACGTAATTCGAGTCTACAAAGTTTTTTTTTAATGTATCTTATTCTAACTCTCTAACTTCTTTTTCAAAGTATATTATTATGTATTTACGTAAATGTATCTGTATGTAATGGAAGAAAAAATATTTGTATTATTAACCAAAACAGAATTCCAGGCGGACGAAGTCGCGGGCAACTACTGGTGTGCAATACAAAGGCGGACGTCATGCTTTAGACTAATTGCGAAAAATTACTAGATTAGACTTATGAAGACACTAGAAAACGACCAAGAAGTTCCGAGACTTATTTTATCCCGTGTCCGTGAAATCTGCGTGAGATAACAACACTTCATCGATTCAGTTTCCGTAGAAGAGCGGAAATTAGTGCCGACCTAGTTACTGGTGCAAGATTCTATGAAATGTCAGAGATTCAGTGTCATTTATGGGATTGAATTTATTTTTATCTGACATCGAAAAAGGCAGCGTGTGGGCGTACCATGGATTCAATGCATAATTCTAGACCCCCAAGCGTTAGAATTTTTCGTCGGCTGTTTCTTAATTTACGAAAACAAAATCTTATCATCGGTCAACGCCGCTGCCGGCTAGATTCGCTATAATTGGATGAAGCTTTTACCGCCTCAGGCGGCCCTAACACGGGGCACGCCACAATTGTGACGATAAGGCCCTTCTTTGAGGCGTGGGTTGACAGGCACACGGCGTCCTTGCCTTCCGCCTGAGGCAGGTCCTCACCAGACACGGCTGTTTCGGGAGGTTCCTGTTCAGGATAAGGTGGGAGGAAACGCCCGAGTGTTACCGTTGTGTGGATCGCCCAGGAGACACGGTGGAGTATACGTTGGAGGTCTTCCCCACTCGGGTGGAGCCGCGTCTTCGTGGAGGTGACAGCGGCAGGACCTCACGCGTCCGGCCCGGGTACAAGCCATGGTACGGAGCGAGAATGCATGAAAGCTGTCACCTCTTTCTGCGAAGCAATAATGCTTGCGAAGGAGGAGGCGGAACGCGTGAGGGAGACGCAACGGAGTCGCCCTTAGGTCCCTAGCCACCGCAGGCGACGCGGCGACGCTCTGGGCGTCGGGAGTCGCAAGCCGATTCCCGGCAACCCTAGGCGCGGGCTTGTGGACAGCGAGCTATGGGTAGCTCACCGTTCGATAAGGACCAGGCCCGAGGCAACGGCGCGTAGTGTTCCACGCGCGCCTCAAAGAGATGTCAGCAGAAACTGACGGGGTTCGCTAGGGCCGATGCCTGTCTGGGTCGCGGATAAATTTGAAAGAGAGTTACCGCGGCCCTGGCACAAGCAACTGAAGGAACAAGGGTGGGTATTAGTCAGTAAAAGTCTGACATGCCCTCCTGCTCCACACAGAGTGGGACAAGTCATTTGATGATTTCCCAACCCCAAAAAAAAAAAGAGATAGACAACGTAAATACTAATACACAACACTAACATTTATATTAAGTAAAATTTTCTTTTTTACTTACATAACGTTTTTTCTGTTTATTTTTTGGATTTTTCATTTGTTATTTTTTTTGTTAAATCGTGTTTTTTTAATTCGTTTTTATTTGTATATAGATAGATTTAATTTAAACTAATTCTTATATGTTTTGTTAATGTTCTTTTTTCTCTTTGTATAACGACTGAGGTGTGACCTGCTGTAAAGTTATACATGTATACTTAAATATATATATTCGCGAACTGCCTGATCCTCCGACTGCACAGCATGATTTTTTCTTGTTTACAGCTTTTAGTTCGCTCCTTAAGCAGTCGAGTTTTTGATTTTTAAATTAGCTTTTTTTTATTCGTAACTTTTGTTTTTAATTTGGCTCTCTCGAAGTTTTCAGCCAGTCACTTATTTTCAATACATTGTTCCCGCATGGTTCGTGGTTCATCTCTTTGTTGATTGAAACATTTACCTACTATAAAATATCCAACTTCCAAATTCAAATCACTTTTAGTCCCTAAGGGATTAATGAGCTATTTTGGTCCCTGTTTACGAGGAACAAACTAGCTCTTTTTGAATAGATGTGATAAAAACTAATTCAAATCGTGGGTGTGCAAAAACCCCAAAATACTCTAAATAAAAATAAGTTCAAAAACGAAAACCCGACATATAACACCATTATGAATATGTATGATAATTATACATTAAATTATTATTACATATGTTGAGTTATTTACCATGGGTATTTTGTCAATCCTTTATGTACCTTACTATAGAACTTGCTCACTTTTTAGTTGGTGTCGAAAAACGATAAAAAACGAAGTACCAAAACACACATCCGAAACGAAAGTTGTTTTGCACTTTTTAGTCTTTCGCTTTTGAAGTACGTTTATTTTTTTGTGAATTAGTTTTTTTTTGGCTAGGCATGGCAACGCATACGGTACGCAACTAGTAATGATATAATTGACATATTTTCCCGACACGTACCTACTGTTTAATAAAGCAGAAGTTGTATGAAAGAAACTTACATAATTTTTAGAAGATGTACCAGGGGCTGATGCCATCTCACAGAGTGCTGTTCAACGAATTTAAATGGAATGAGACACCAACCGCTGATTATCCCTGTATATTATATGTTGGTTGTTACATTATACATACAATAGTACACCTGAGGATATGATTGGTATTTATAATCTTAATATTGTCATTGTCCTTATGGTATTCTGCTTTTATAATCATCGAGAATATTATGAAACATTGTTGATTTAGTTTTGCACAAAATTTTAATATTTTTTCCTGTTTTACTCAGGAAAACAGACAAACGAGACGGCTTTGCAACTGTTCTTATTGTAACTGGGGTACAAAATATATTGCTATTGTTTATTATTTCTATAATGCAATTGCACCGTAGGAATTTATTTATACAGACCGGAATAGGAAATATAATAAAATAGAACTGATCCTTAGGGTACATACGGTAGGGTAAATTAAATACGAGGTAACCGACCGGAATAAATCGGAATTTCCAATTGAAGGGTACAGGCAAAAAACTGGTAATGTCCTAATTAATAGAAAAAGTTTGGAAGTATGTAATTTTTATCCTTCTTCTTTACCGGTATGTACAACCGGTATGTCATGGACATTCCCGGTTCTTTTCATAATTAAAAACGTCTTTTTGTTGCCTTTTTTTATAACCTGTAGGCTCGCGCTTGACCACTATCTCACCTGATGGAAGTTGTGACATTCCCTTTTCTTTGCCCTTCAATTATTATGCAATAATAACAAATCAATTAACAAACTTTATGGTTTTCATCTTTTTATCGACATAACTTAGTACCTTCGCTTCTGTATTCTCACGTAGCAAACAAAATGCCTATAAAGGAAATAAGCAATTAACGACAATACATATATCTAAAAGTTGGCAGATACTATTCGGTAAAAAAATATTGCCGAACAAGGCCACAAATGTTTTACTGGACGAAAAAACAGCAATTTTCATCCATTCTGCAACATCGCATCAGCATAGTCATAAATCTCCCACATTCCTCCCAGGACAACAGTAAAAACTCCAGAAAATGTTTTAGTTTCCAACAAAAGAGGTCTTATGCCATAACAGTAGGTACCTACCCGTCGACCTTCAGGGAGTCGGGAGACAATAAAATTATACGATACACTGGATATAACGTCTAACCTTGGGCCTAAGATAAAGACAGGGTTAAGGCGATTACAGGCCCAGAACGAAACGAAGTGGAAAATATTTCCGAGGCAAATATTTGCGAGAACGATATTGAATTAATAATAGATGGTGGAATACAAAAAGTTGCTGGATTCAATTTCTTGCATGGCGACATGCAAGAAATATGAATATGAAACACTGAAATTGAAAAGGAAGAAGCAAAAATGAATGCTGAATATGAAACAGCTGACACAGTTTTGTAACTTGCTGTTTAATGACAAAACGTTGCTCACTTGATTTGACCACAGAATAACGGCCGTCAGGCCTGTTTCGTTATTTTTTTAAATGAAAACGGCTGGGAGTTCTCGGCTGTAAACTAAGGCGGGTTTTATAACCATTACGTCAAAAGTTATAAACATTTCATCAAAGCTGTTATTATGAAAAATGGCAACGCGCGCCCGTCCATTACTCAATTTCAGAAGATTTTTCATGTTCAGTGTTCAATCTCTGCCAGTTTTAAACAAATAGACGTTTTATCTTCGGGCAACATCCATTACGCTTGCCAGACACGGACAAAGTTAAGCTCCCAATGGTTGGGCAACATTATTGCTCGGTGATTCCTCTTCTTGAGCTATGTAACTTCGGTTCCTTGGAGACTATCGTTTGAAATGGAGTCTTTATAGCACTAGCTTCTTCTGCGTGAAAGTCGAAAATAATCCTTAGAGATCTAAAAGCATTACCGGAATAAAAATAAGCTATGTCCTAATCCAAGACAAAGTCTACCCACGTGTCTAGTTTCATCAAAATCTATTCAACCGTTGAGGCGATATTGATAACAAACATACCAATGTTCATCATATTCTATCAATATTCTGCTTATCAATGTTGATTTTGGCTTAAGGGAGACGGGAATTTCTTCTCCAGAGAGAAAGAAAAATGATATCAGTCAAGACCTTATTGGTATCAATTTAGCATCAGATTCTATAATGGAGATAGATCTATAGGAAAACCATTTGCTCTCAACCCTCAGGGTATCATAAACGAAATGGTAATGGTAAATATCGAACAAGGCTTAAGGGAGCCCCAAAGGGACAACTTTACTATTTTTCCCGATACTCATGTTTTTATAGAGCTGACAATAGAAAAAGCCGCAGTTTTACAGACGTAGTCAATATTGACGTATACTTTTATGGTCCAACATAATATTTAATACTACTTTTATTAACGCGAAAGTTTGTGAGAATGGATGGATAAATGTTTGTTACTGTATCACGCAAAAATTACTGAATGGATTTGTTGAAACTTTACAGTAGGTAATACAGCTTTATTTTTTATTTTTCTTTCTTTTATAAAAAACGTTGCCCCACACTAGGAATTTCTTCCTGTACCGTGGATGCGTTTACAAACATATAAACTCACATACACAACACCCAGAGCCGGAACAACTATCTGTAGGTCATACAAATATTTGTTCAGTGCGGGAATCGAACCTGCGACACGAAGCGCAGCAGTCAATCGCTCAAACACTGCGCCAACCGTGCGCCCTAAATATATATAAGCTTATAAATCAGTACATCACATAGACTATTATTTATATAGATCGAAGTACTAATAATACTATCGTTTAGGATTTAAGCTTAATAGGTACCTAAAATTTTGGGAGCTGATTTTGGCTCGTGGCTAAATAAAAACAGCCGCACTGGTCGATCTTCAAGGTTAAGCAACGCTTGACGAGGTCGGTCCGTGGATGGGTGACCATTTCAACATAACTAGTTAACTCCGTGCTTCGGAAAGCACGTTAAGCAGTTGGTCCTGGCTGTCATTTGAAGATCTTTGACATTTGTTACGGGTAGTCAGAAGCCTGAGATCTGGCACCAATCTTGCCAAGGGGTATCGTGTTACCCAGTTATTGGGTTCTGGAGGTCAGATAGGCAGTCGCTCCATGTAAAACACTGGTACTCAGCTGAATCCGGTTAGACTGGAAGCCGACCCCAATGTAGTTGGGAAAATGCTAGGCAGATTGAGGTACCTAAATATTTTTTATTTCTTTCCTTTATAAGTTAATAATTCCAAGCGGGCGGAATCGCAGGCATCAGCAAATCCATCATAATTCTGCTATAACAAACCCGTAAGCCAAGTGTTTATTATAGGATTTATTCCTAACAATCATAGCCAGTTTATGAGTAGGCTCATGGTCTGTCCCTCTCATGTATAGCCTGGTATAACAATGATGATATATCCGTAAACCATAATAAAAAATGCGGCACAGAGCTTTATAAAAGGATGCAACTGTATGCTGCACAATAAAGTTGTATTGCCAAGATAACATTCAGTGCAAATCGATGTCTGATTATGAAAGTGTACTTAGATGCTTATCAGAACATTTTAAAAATAAACAATGAAGTCATTGTGTTTGTATTTATAGAACACAGTGGTGACGTGAATGATGAAGATGATCATCTCAATTTCCCATCCCATAAAACTCGTTTATATTCCCATTCCCGCTCTGTTCATGCAGTACGACTGTGGAACTCACTTCCACCTAAGATCCGTGACGCTAAAAGTATCTTTATTTTCAAAAAGCAAGTCAAAGAACTTTATTATTCTTCTAATCCCGTGATCTTATTATAGTAGTATGTATTTATTTTATAGTAGTTATGTATTTTATTTTTCATTTTTTATTTATATTAATCTTTAGGCACTTATTGTATTTTTTTATACTATGTTTGTATTAGTTAAGTTTTACAGTTTATTACCTTGCCTTGTACTTCTACACACTGTGTCTATGTTTCTTATCCAATTCTCCTGTCGCAGATCTGCTGGAAGAAATTTGTCTAGAAATAAGCAGCACCTTTGCGCTCTTCTATCTTTAGATTATATGTAGTTACTATTTTAAGTGTTTTGTGTGTCGGTACATAAATTAATAAATGCTGAAGATAATGATCAAAAGGTATATTAACTCAGGTTACTCATCTTAAGCCTTTTTCATCAGCCAGTCTATTGGAGTCAGTTTAAATAGTGCTTGTATAATAGGTAGGTATATTGTTGGTGATACTAAAACAGCCTTGAATTAAGATACAAGCGGGACAAAACCTGCGATAAAATACGATCGATAAAAACTACAAACATTAGCTTGTAAACTATCGTGTAAGTTTTTTTACGTTTCAAAAAGCAATTCAATTAAATAAATAGATATGAGTATCTAAGTTATTAGTTAATCTTGCTGCTCTTTCTTGACACGAACTACGTAGATTAGCCGTAAATGTAATTACAAATATTAAATTGCTCTTCTCAAGCCTACTTCATTCCACTACTTTCATTACTTTTCTCTTGTTTTTCCTTTCATTCCTTATCTCTTTACTTTCCGATGTATGTCGTTTACGTTACGACTTTCAACGTCAAAATGCCTTAACACAGTATCAGCAACATTATCTCTATCACCACTCAGTTCTCTACAATTTTCCCAATAAACTCCATCTACAAATGTTTCCGTTTTGCCCCACATAAAACTCGAGGCCACCGAAGTGTTAACCTCGAACTTGGCAACAACACGCTGCCATAAATTACCAGTAATTGTACCGACGACATACGGTTCACATAAATAGCTGAAATGAAGCAAGTCGTGCAAGATTCAATTATCTGATAGTCAACTGAACTATGGACGCTACGAAACAGCGCGGAAAAACGACAGTTCCAATTGAATTTGTCGTGTGGTGTTAGAAATATATAGTGTAGGTAAACCAACCAATTTACAAAGTTGAGTCAAGAAGACTCTTTATATGAACCTATTACTTTTGGTTGGGTTACCCTTTTTAAACTCTATTGTTTTTGTACTGTTCGATGACGTCTGTCCTAGAAAAACGATCTCTTGTGAAGCATGTCTTTTTACTACTTATTAAAAGTACTATTCTAATTCATAACCTTTTCATTTCAATATCAATAGGTTATGGGCCCAGAGACCAAGTCAGCCCAGTAATGTAAGAAAGTTCAAAAATAAAGTGAAAAGACAAAAGAATACTGTGAGTGAAAAAAAACCGGTTGACAGGTGAAAATTGCAACCGGGAAGGTGTAAAAGACAAGGAATTGTTGATCACGAGCAGGAAGGAAGGCAAGAGTAGCGATGGACGGTAACCTCAGCATCACTAAGTTGGAGGGATCCACAAACTGGAATGTTTGGAAATTTCAAGTGAGGGTCGTATTAAGAGGCCATGATTTATTGGATGTGGTCGAAGGAAAAATGGTAAAAACGAAAGAAAATGATAAAACTTGGGAAACGAAAGATGCTAAAGCACAAACGTTGATAGTCACACGTATTAGTGACGAAGTTATGATACACATATTATCATGCAGCACGTCTGCTGAAATGTGGAAAAAGTTGATTGCTGTGTATGAACAGAAGAGTGAAACAAACATACATATCATCCAGCAACGTTTCTTCCAGTTTAAATACGAAGAAGGAATTCAAATGTCGATATTCCTAGCAAAAATAAAAGAAATGCAAAACCAATTACAGCAATTGGGAGAAGAAATATCTGAAAGATTTGTTATAACGAAGGTACTGATGTCATTGCCTGATCGCTATAAACACTTTGTATCAGCTTGGGAGTCGGCCCCTGACGACAAACAAACATATGACAACTTGGTTGCAAGGTTGTTAGTCGAAGAAGAGCGGATGAAGGAACGAGGTGACGAGACACCGGGAGCATCAGCGTTTGTTGTGAAGAAAACAGTGAATAAAAAAAATGTTAAGTGCTATAACTGTAACAAACTTGGACATTATCAATCGGAGTGCAGAAACAAAGTTAAAGACAGTGATAAGGCGAATAAGTTTGGTAAAAAGTGTTTTTACTGTAATAAATCCGGCCATCTCAAAAGTGAGTGTAGATATCGTTTAAATAAAGATAGCAATGCATTTTTGATGTTAGAAGCAGCCGATAATTCGGACAAACAGTATATGCATTCAAAATGGGTGGTAGATACTGGTGCCAGCGAGCACATGTGTCGTGATAAACAATTATTTATTTCATATTCGTCTCTTGAAAAAAAAAAAAAAAACATACAAGAAGTCGAACATAGAACCTCCTCCTTTTTTGTAAGTCGGTTAATAAGAAATCAGTGATTGTAGGCAACGGAACGGCCATTAGTGCATTGGGTTTCGGACAGGTGGCAGCACAAGTATTTGATGGCCATGTTTGGATTGACACGACGTTAGAAAAGGTTTTGTTTGTACCAGAACTCAAAACTAATTTATTGTCTGTAAACCGCGTGACAGAAAAAGGTTATGTCATGAAGACCAATCAAAACAAATGCATTTTTTACAAAAACGAAAGGCTTTGTGCGGTCGCAAATCGAAGTGGAAACATTTATATAATGGAGTTGCGTCTAAAATGTAGTTCTGCAAATACAGCTCAAGTAAAATTGAACCTTAGCGAGTGGCACGAAAAACTCGCACACCAAAATATTCAACATGTAAAAAAGGTGCTTACATACAATAATATTGAGGCAAATGATGACTTTGGTGGTCAATGTAAGGGATGTTTAGAGGGCAAAGCACACCGTTTGCCTTTTAAAACGAGTCAATCGGCGACTTCAAAGACGTGTGAATTAATACATGCCGATGTATGTGGACCAATGGAAGAGACTTCCATTGGAGGATCGAGGTACTTTTTGCTATTAAAGGATGATTTTTCAAACTATAGAAGTGTCTATTTTTTGAAAGGGAAGCACGAAGTAAAGACCTACGTTGAAAAGTATATAAATTTAAGCGAAAATATAACTGGTAATAAGATTATGTACTTCCGAAGTGACAATGGTTCAGAGTTTGTTAACAAGGATATGAAGAGTCTGTTATCCCACCATGGAATTTTACATCAGACTACGGTTACATACACCCCAGAACAGAATGGGAAAGCTGAACGTGAAAATCGGACACTAGTTGAAGCAGCTAGATCCCTATTGTATGCCAAAAGACTTCCAAAGAAATTATGGGCGGAAGCTACAAATACTGCATGCTATGTACTGAATAGAACAGGTTTAAGTTCTGATAAAGTGAAAACTCCATATGAAGCTTGGATGGGCAAACGTTTTGATATACAAGACTTGAAGATTTTTGGTACACCTGTGTTTGTTCATACTCCGCAGGAGAAAAGGGCGAAGTGGGATTCTAAAGGTGAACACGGTATAATGGTTGGATATGGAGAAGAAACCAAAGGATATAGAATATATTTTGAAAAGAATAACATTGTTCAAATAAAGAGAGATGTGCAATTTTTGGAAGAGAAAACATATAAAGATTTGAAAATAAAACAGGAAAGTTGCACTACTGATTGCCAGCCGCAGCTTACTAGTAAAGAAATGGATAATGTAAGTACTAATGAAAATAATAACGTTAACCCATTGCTTGTTATAGATTCAACTGATTTGAATAACTCTGATACAACGACTTCTGATTGTGGCGACGATCCCAATGATGTGACATGGAATCCTGACATGGCTGTGGATCAATCATCAAGTGATTATGATGACACTGAAGAAAATGTTAACATTGTGATTGCCATGACAGCAATGAATGGTCATGAACCAGAGACCATAGCGGAAGCGCTGTCAGAAGCTGATAAAGACCAATGGAGAGAAGCCATTGAAGAAGAGTATAAGTCATTTGAAAAGAATAAAGCTTGGACTTTAACACTACTGCCTGCAGGAAAGAAAGCTGTGAAATGTAAGTGGATTTTTAAGAAGAAACTTGGACTAGATGGTCAGTTACTTCGTTACAAAGCACGTCTTGTGGCCAGAGGATTTACCCAGGAGTATGGCATTGACTACAAAGAAACCTACTCACCTGTGGTACGATACTCCACTATACGTACATTAATCGCCCTGGCAGTCAATTTAGACTTGAATATTGACCATATGGATGTTAAGACGGCTTTCTTAAATGGAGAACTACAGGAGACTGTGTACATGGAACAGCCTGATGGCTATAAAATAGATGGTAAAGAAGACCATGTATTTAAATTGAATAAAGCAATATATGGACTTAAACAGGCATCCAAGGCCTGGTATGATAAGATTGATAATGCTTTGAAAGACCTCCAGTTCAGAAAAACACTCAGTGAGCCTTGTGTTTACATAAAATCAGAAAACAGCGGCAACATCACTATATTAGCCCTGTATGTCGATGATATTCTTATTTTTAGCAAGGATATATCAGAGAAGAACACGCTGAAGGAGGAACTAATGAAGAGATTTGAAATGAAAGACTTAGGCCGAGCCACACATGTATTAGGAATGAGATTAAGACAAGAACAAAATAAAATTTCTCTTGATCAGAAAAACTACATACAAAAGGTATTGGAGAAATTTAATATGGTTGATTGTAAGCCTGTAAATACACCCTTGGAATGTGGCATGAAACTTGAAAGAGGAGATCAAACTGATGCTGACTCCAAATATAGAAGTCTTGTTGGATGTATTATGTACATAGCCGTATGTACTAGGCCTGACATTGCACATGCAGCAAGCTTATTGAGCCAATTTAATAATTGTCACTCAAATATTCATTGGAAAGCGGCAAAGAGAGTCTTGCGATATCTAAAGGGAACCATGGATTATAATATAGTATATCAAAAGTCTTCATTAGAAGTGACAGGATATGTAGATGCGGATTGGGCATCTAATCAGCTGGATCGACGTTCTTATACTGGTTATGTATTTACAATCGGTAACTCAGCAGTTTCATGGGAGAGCCGAAAACAAAGAACAGTGGCTCTATCAAGTACAGAGGCGGAATACATGGCACTGTGTGAAGGAGCAAAGGAAGCTAAATTTATTAGAAGCTTTCTTTATGAATGTTTAGGGAAATACCTATCTGTAACCTTGTATAATGATAGTCAGTCAGCGCAGAAAATTTGTAATAGTCAAATTAATCATAGTCGTAGTAAACACATAGATATAAGACATCATTATGTAAGACAGATTGTGAATGACAAAATTGTTACATTAGAATATTTGCCCACTGAACAAATGGCTGCAGATGTCTTGACTAAATGTCTGAGTAAAGATAAGCATTGTAATTGTGTTTCTCATCTTGGTTTGCAAATTGTTTAGTTTAAGGGCAGGTGTTAGAAATATATAGTGTAGGTAAACCAACCAATTTACAAAGTTGAGTCAAGAAGACTCTTTATATGAATCTATTACTTTTGGTTGGGTTATCCTTTTTAAACTCTATTGTTTTTGTACTGTTCGATGACGTCTGTCCTAGAATAACGATCTCTTGTGAAGCAAGTCTTTTTACTACTTATTAAAGTACTATTCTAATTCATAACCTTTTCATTTACTTATCAATAGGTTATGGGCCCAGCACGCTTCCACTGCGGAAGGAACTATGTGGAACTAGTAAATAAATTAGTTTATTGAACTTGGTCCGCCAAAATCTAAGTCTGATATGAAAATAGCAAGGTTATGACTGAAGTTGAATTACTCGTAATATTAGGGACATAAAGAACTTATGTTGTACAATAGTGAGATACATTCTCTCGCAGACTTTTTTGTAGTTAATAATGAGTACCTATTTTAATCTCGTACATAATTTTTATGTACCTATCATCAATAGTTTTCTAAGCGCACGGCGCACGCCCTGTAATGAATTTTATAGCCAAAATTTTGCTACTTTGGGTTACATTATTGCAATTTTCATAAGGATCTCTAATTTTTTTGAAAATAAATTTGTTACTCGGGAATAATGTAGCTTTCCATAGGTGAAATAATTTTTAAAATCGGTTCAGTAGTTTCGGAGCCTATTCTGTACAAACAAAAAAAAAACACAAAAAATCTTTCCTCTTTATAATATTGGTATAGAAAAAAAAGTGCTTGTGATCCCTAAATGCAGAAGGCCAGAAATGCCTAGTTGTATCGTGTTCCCAAATTTCATTGGTTATATTTAAGACCAAAGCCATAAGGGGAGAGTCTATTCCATAGCCCACAAATCCAGAATGTGTTCTGGTACTGAATACACTTAGGAGTCGCGGTTGCAATAACAAGACCAACGAAGTCGTCGAAACTTATATTTATTCTATGCCAAGATTCAGAATTACACCTAGCCAGCCTATCTAAATAAATAAATAATATCAACCATTTTACCTCAAAGTAATTACGAAATTGCTTTGTCAATTTCCATATTCACGACTCGAATGTAATTAATTTCCTTATGTCAAGAATTCAGAATTAATATATAAGAATCAATATATTTGCTTGTAGAAATTTCTACTAGACGTTCAAACACATTCTCCAACAGAACGTATCAAGAAGAATCTATCGACAGTTCAAGAAAATATGCAAATTGCAGACTCTCGATACTCAAGATCGATATTTGCCAGCTGCTCAATAACGGTTCATGGAAAACCGATAGTGAAGGGTCCTAACAACTGAAGCATCTCACTTAAGATCGACTTACAGATTCTGCGACATCAAAGCCTGAGTTAGGCTTTTCAGAAGAGGTTTCAAGGGGATGTGCTGTGAGCTGTGAGCCGTGGTACTCTTGTGACTTACTTTTAAATATCTGCAACCTAAATGCGTAAAACACTTTCTATCAGAAGCTGAAGGATTTTGAAGTTATCCATAATCCATCTGAGGCGACACAGACGCCGCAACTTACGAACTAATGACATGACGTCACACAAATCCTGCATCGCGAAAGCAAAGTTTTCAGCGCGATTTGAATACATACAACAGTCCGACAATAACCGTTGGGCAGTTGCCCGCACCAGACACAACACCCGTCTGGTCGGAGGATCCTCCCTTTTCTATGGAGGTTTGTGGGACTTTACATCCTGTCCACATGCCTCCAAACACAGAAATCCTAATCTATTCTTTATGAATGTTTGAGAAAATATTTTAATTGTTTATTATTGGCGTTACTTTGTGTACATGATTTCACCATCACTGAAAAGAAAAAGGGTAAAGAGAAACATCGTGAGGAAACCGGCATGTCCTAGAAACAAACATTCGAATACATGTGACATCCACTAACCCGCATTGAGCCCGCGTAGTGGATTACGGCCCATTTCCACAGAGATGAGTCATGTTTCCCAGCAGTGGGAACATTAAAAAGGCTGATGATGATGATGTTGGTGAATACTTAAATTTACATTATTCATATTGTTACCTTGGACAGAGAAAATTTTAACGATAATATGGCCATCTCCAACCGAAGATACTCATCGCCAACTCAATTAAATATGAAGTTTACGACGTATATTACCTATAATGCTTCGTCTACACTTTAACATTTTATCATCATCGCAAGGCTGGAAATAAGTCTACCCTAAGCATCGTCAAATGGACCAGTCCTTTTTCTCTTATCCAGTGGATTCTCGCTATATTTACCAGGTCCATCTTGTTAGGGGCCTCTAGGGGTATCATCCATATCCACGTCATATCTACTTTAATTGAGGCCGTCAGTCAACATCTAACTTATTTTTTATTTTCAGTGCTTTACTTTAAGACAAAATTGGTGCAAGTTATTTCGCTGTACAACCGCCATTAAAGCCATAATATTCGTTTTAATCTAGTTTCAAAAGTTCCCTCTACTTTAAGACCTGCAATGCGGATCCTAACTGAAACGCCAAACTGTAGTTATCGTGCACCTAGACAATGAAGGTAGTTGCGCTTCCCATAAACCTGATTGTTAAACTTTTCCTATTTATTTACTTTTGTAAGTTGGTTATTCTTTTGATTGTATCTAGACACGCAAACCGCAAATATCTTATGATCAATGAGCAATCTACGATGATTATGGTTTGTGACAATCGTTTATGGGGCCCGTGAGGGGAGATAGATAAATTCCACATATAGTTGTCGATTTAATTACATGCTCATGAGATAAATATAAGAGGTTAATTGGCAATGAGGCACTGGTCGAGTTAAAGCTCCAGAGCCTTGAACATCGTCGCCGAGTTGCAAGCTTATCGGTTGCATTTCGGGGAGTGTGTGATGGAATTGCATGATCTAATTCCTTCTAGCCCGTTTCATCATCGGACTACAAGACGTACGGCGATGCGCCATCGGTACATGGTGGATGGTTGTTAGTGCATATGGGTACTGTAAGGACTTACCATTTCAGAAGGCAACCTACTTGCCTATTAAAACACTGGCAATATTTATTACTTGAAAGATGTATGAATTTCGAACAGAATAGATGTAGATGTTTTTTGTTAATTTTGAATGTGTCAGAATTGGATTGAAGCCGCCCAAAGGCAGGCGTATTGTAATATTCTTGCTAAATACATGAAATATCAAGTTATTTCCATGTTTAACTGCTGCTTACCCTATCTACCCCCTTACATATTGGTGGAGGCGCCGGGTACGAAATCCCGGAATAAAAAAAAATTATAAAAATTCGCGTGTATACGGCGTACAGTATACTTATAAGTGTTTTAAAGACATTTCGCGTGTGTGTGGCGATACAGCGCACGAAGCAGTGAACGGAAATAAACAGCGGATGGAAATATATGAAAAAGCTAAGTGGTTTTATTATTTAGTATAAATGAACTTATGGAAAGCATGATGGATAATTATTATTCAGGCACGGACAGATACTGCTTGGAGGAATTCTTAACCGAATTCGAGTTAGTGGCTGAAATAAACGAATGGAGAAAGAGTGACTATAGCCTGATCTTAGGAGCTTTTTTACGTGGGGCTGCATATCACTTCTACCATATGATTTTTAAATATGATATGGACTTTGCAGTATTATGCGATCGCTTGAGGAGTGAATTCTCAATATTTCACCGCAGATGTCGATATTGCGAACAGCGCATAATAATCGCAGAAATAAAAGCAGATAAAAAACAACCTGATGTATTGTGTGAAGATGTTAATGCACATTTATTTTCTAGTATGGTGATTAAGGACGAACAATCACAAAACAATATTCAGTGCAGTGAGAAAATCGTTGACCACGTTGACGGAGAAGGCGACGCAGTTGATGGCGATGGCGATCACACCGACCGAGAGAGCTGCATGTTCGCGGACGATGTTGACCAGACCAGCGAAGATGACGGCCCCAGCGATGTCAAGTTGGAGGCAGAAGCTGTGTTCCTGGGCGAGCACGATGACGGCGGTGACGACGAGTTGGAGTCCCTGTCCACCAGCGAGTGCGCGGACGAGAGTATTGTAATGTATCGGTCCAGTCCAATTGACTCCACTAATTCGATTTATCTTGCAGAGAACAATGTTGATATTTCGACGGAACAACGAGTTGGGTTTCCACCTGAATGCCAAAGTTATGTTGATGTTAACATACTGAATCCCATTGATTTCAACGATAATATTGAAAATAATATTGAATTTTCTCAATCTGACATAAAACGAAATTTAATAAATGTCATTTTGAAAAGAAATAAATTGACAGCCATTAAGAAAAGTTTTTCTCGAACTAAACCAAAAGAGATCCGTAGAAAAATTAAAAGAGTATTTAGTAAGGTTTCTTATTGCACCAACATAAATTTAAAGAAGGCGATCAATAATAAGGTTATGAACCGAATTAAATACAAAAGAATTTATGATAAAACTTATTGCAGTGCTATGTTTGGTATAAAGAATATTACTAAGATTGTGGCAAGGAAGAATTCCCATTATATATGCCTTTGTCGTAACATAGTATCTACTAGGAAATTTACATTGTGATCACATTAAGCAATACAATTTAGTTAAATGCAAGTTTTGGAAGTTTTTTAGAAAGAAGTTTAGGTATAGTAGAGTGTTGTAAATAATTTATTATTTATGATTGTTGTAATATAATTTATATTTTGTGTTTTTTTTAACTAATGTTTTCTTTTCATGTCGTGCAAATGATTACGGTCCAACCTAAAAGAAATTTGAGATGCGCGCTGGGCATCGAAAGAAACAATGATTTGAATGTTTTATCTGTATATGTTTTGATGAAATTAAATACTCCCCTGTCTTGTCTATATTTACTGAATAGGATTAGCTTTTGAAATTGCAGACGAAGTCCAAATACAAATCCATAAGGACTAAGTCTAATACAGTCATAAAAGTCTTTTAAGCCCCTAAGGCAAAATAAATGCTATGAAAGCATTAGATACTAGATGTCATTTTAAGAAATGGTTTGACATATAGTCCCACAGATAATACAAAAAGGACAGTGTCAACACCTTGTCAATAGTAAAGCATAGTCTTCATTAAAATAATTGGTTGACATAGTGCCATAAACAACATAATAAAGCACAGTGTTCACACCATAATAATTAAATAATACTCTATGCACCGTATTAGCCACAGATTAGTTAGGCCGGACCATAGATAGGAATAGTTATATAAGGTCCATTCTAGATATATAGAAAATTGGCGAATATGAGAGTTAGGCCTAGAATAGATGCATGTAAATAGATTAAAACCTTTTAATGTTAGAATAGAATAGATAAGAATAGGTTATGGTTATTTAAAGTTTATATATAAGAAAAGGCCTGTTGTCAATTAATAAAAAAAAAATGAATGACAACTATCAAATTTGACATATGGAAGTTGATAGGGATGAGAAAGTAGGAAAAATGTATCGATAGTTTTCTTGTCGAAATTTTCAAATAGTATCGATAGATATAATAAAATTATTTCTTTCCGTTGCATGAGCTGTTGATGTGCTGATGGATTGTATGCTGCTGGGCGAAGAAGAGGCTGGCAACATTAACTATACATCGAAGAAACGACTATTTATATAATGAGCAAGTTTGTTTAAGCAAAACTTCCACCAGGCCCTAGTGATAGAATACAATAGATGAGGAATAGTTGTAACTGAATCCGACTTTGCTAACGGGGCATAGCCTTTGCAAAGGATGTCGAGTTGACATCATCGGTCCAGTTGATGACTGTTGTTTAAGAAAGTAAATATGTTTATGATTATAAGCCCTGGTGTAAGTTCGATGAGTAGAATTTAAATTCGATGCGATCCAGCCTTTCCTTCTGTGGCCTGATAAACGCACGAGATCGAAATATTGTATCATATCTGAATTTTTGAATTTAAACCCCATCCGGGTCGATGTGAGTTGACGCATCATTCTTATTAGTGTTGGGAGGACGCCTTGTTCCTTTTTCAGAGGTTTTGGCCAAGGAGGTTCAAGCATGACGGCGTTGATTTGTTAGTGCTTATCTGCACGTCAGCTGAAGTTAAAAGCACACATCGGAGTATCCGATAACTCGTTGGTCATGATTAAGCCTTCCCCTTTTAAGGGTCGTACCTCAATTGTACTTTGATTCCTCTGTTAGGTAAATGTTCGGGTCAGGATAAGGTAGGATTCATATATCCTTTCAAGACTTAGAATAGAAGCACCTCATATGATTCTGTGCGCCTATTCGTAGGGGCGTAGCTCATGTAAGGACTTACCATTTGAGAAGGCAACCTACTTGCCTATTAAAACACTGGCAATATTTATTACTTGAAAGATGTATGAATTTCGAACAGAATAGATGTAGATGTTTTTTGTTAATTTTCAATGTGTCAGAATTGGATAGAAGCCGCCCAAAGGCAGGCGTATTGTAATATTCTTGCTAAATACATGAAATATCAAGTTATTTCCATGTTTAACTGCTGCTTACCCTATCTACCCCCTTACAGTACATTCATTATGCGTACAGTTAAGGAGTGGAATTCTCTGCCGGGGTCTGTCCAAATTTTTGGGAGCGACAGTCTTCAAAGTTTCACAGTATAAGCATCTTGTAGCCATGCAAACCGTCAAAAAATATTTTTGTATGTTTCTTTTTTTATACAGCCTTAAGGGGGGGCTAACAAATAAATGTTTGACCTACCCCATCAAGTATTTTTTATCATACTATAGTTTTTGTATTAAAACATATTGGAAATCAAAGGACAGAGAAGCCACCAAAGTCAGCATGTTTTAAAATTTTGTTCCGAAGAATTTTTTAACTTTCCATTCACCTTTGATAATGAAATTTGATGATAATGTTAATTATAACGTACATTTTACTAGCAAATACCAATATAATGATAAATCAGATTTTTTCTTTGAAATTCCCTCATTTTTCCAATTACAACCAACTTCTTTTTGCGGTTTGGTACGGAACCCGAAATGTGCGAAGTCCGACACGCACTTGGCCGGTTTTTTCCAATCACTATCGCAACGCTTTCGTGGATAGTATATCACTTGTCCAGGGCCTCATGCAGCCTTCCAGCTTGTTTTCCATAGTAAAACTTAGATAAACAAGACTGCGTACCGCAATGGACTCTCATAGAGTCCCATGTCGTTCGAAGCCTTCAATTTTATTGAATTCCAAAGTAAGTTTATCCTCGATATTGAATTTACTAAGTACACCGACTTGGGCCAGACGGTCAGCATTCAATAGTGAGTTACCTCGCTCTACGTTACTGAATTTTGAATACTAGCTCCCGAGGCCCCGACTCAAGTTACATACAAACGTTGGATGTCTGTACTATGTTTGAAATTCTATTCACTGTAGTAATAAGAGCTTTGCTGGTGATTATATTGTTTTTTAAATCATCAAGCTTTAGTACAAATAAAAACCGGCCAAGTGCGAGTGGGACTCGCGCACGAAGGGTTCCGTACTTGGTAAATTGCGGTTTACGATTTATGACGTATTAAAAAAAACTACTGACTAGATCTCGTTCCAACCAATTTTCGCTGGCAGTTTACATAGTAATGTACATCATATATTTTTTTCAGTTTTATCATTATCTTATTTTAGAAGTTACAGGGGGGGGACACACATTTTACCACTTTGGAAGAGTCTCTCGCGCAAACTATCCAGTTTAGAAAAAAATGATATTAGAAACCTCTATATCATTTTTGAAGACCTATTCATAGATACCCCACACGTATGGGTTTGAAGAAAAAAAATATTTTTAGTTTTAGTTTCAAGTATGGGAACCCCCAAAATTTATTGTTTTATTTTTATTTTTGTGTGAAAATCTTAATGCGGTTCACAGAATACATCTACTTACCAAGTTTCAACAGCATAGTTCTTATAGTTTCGGAAAAAAGTGGCTGTGACATACGGACGGACAGACAGACAGACAGACAGACAGACATGACGAATCTATAAGGGTTCCGTTTTTTGCCATTTGGCTACGGAACCCTAAAAAGGGTACTCGAAGTCAATCTCAAAAGTGAAAGAGGACTTAAATATTACAATAGGCGCTTATGAATTCTTCTTCGTCTTTTAACGCACAAAACGTTTTGCGAATTTCATTTGTTTCATAGTGCGTACAGTTAAGGAGTGGAAGTTCCTGTCGGAGACTGTGTTTCCTGATACGCGCTCCATTGTCGACCACATCTTCGCTTAGGTGAGATAGTGGTCAAACGGGAGCCTGTCAACGTCAAAAATATGTATTGTTAGAGAATATATATTTCTTGCTTATAAATTACTTAAAAAGTAAATAATTGTTAGTATTTCTGGACATCAGTAGCGAAATACTTTTGCTACGAAACTGAAATGTTGAAGATAGCAACATCCAATATATCACACACTATGCTAGTCTTTGTATCGATTTTGCGTAAATACATAGAAACATACTATTGCGCGTTGCTTTTATCGCTTATAATGAATTATGACTAGACGTTAAAGACCTCGTGAAAACTGTATTGGAGCCGTTCGATTTCCATAAACTGGCAAGATTTCTGACTTAAATAAGAATTTTAAAGTAGAAAACTAGGATAGTCCAGCAATTAAACACTTATAAAAAAAAACTATTAAAAGAGTAAAGGTCTATCCACACATATCAGGGCCATGCCCGGGACGTGACAGGGCCGGGCCCAGGCATTGAAGCTCCTTTCCTTCTCGCCCCCATTGAGTCCCTGACAGAGCACGGCCCTGATATGTGTGGATAGACTTTAAAGATTAGAAAGCTTACTATAAAGACTTTTTACTTTAGCGTTGCCCTACAATGTGGGGTGAGACTACCGGGCACGATTCCAATCTCAGAAATTCTTATTGGATTGAATTCCTTTGCTCGACAGGGGATCCAACCCAGTATCACGCGCTCAATAGTCGCGTTTGCGAACACTGACGTTGACTTTCAATTTAACTGTTTATAATATTACTTTAGTAGATGATAAAATGGTTTATTTTTAGACGATAATTCTTTCACTTACTGGATGACAATGACTGGAACCGATATTTTATCGCTATTAAAACTGTGAAAGTTTTAATAGCGATAAAATATCGGTTCCAGTGAGAAAAATAGTTTGTGCCAGCAGCTACGCCCCGCTTAAAAACCGAAAATCATCCCAAGGGAACGAACTCCTATAAAACTTAAAAAGTCGTAAACAAGGAAAAAATCATGCTGTGCAGGCGGAGGATACACCAGATTTTGGTCAGCCAGCCCGCGAATATGTATCCTCCGACTGCACAGCATGATTTTTTCCTTGTTTACGACTTTTTAGTTCGCTTTTGAAGCAGTCGGGTTTTTTGATTTTTTGAATTAAGTTTTTTATTTATAAATTTTTAGTTATTTTTTTTCGAATTAGATACATTTAAACATATAAGTGTTATATATATTTGAAATTACCTCTTAAAACCCTTTATTTTGATACCCCACACGATGGGTTTGGAAGAAAAAAAAATTTGGGTCCCCACAATATGACACCCAAAATCCGCCATTTTTCTATTATCCAATTTTAATGTAGCCTATGACACTCGCACGGTTAAGACGCATCGATTGACGTATGAATCATCAAAATCGGCCAACGCGTTTGGACTCTGGAACACCATATAGGAACAAACATACATACATACATACATACTTACATACATACATACATACATACATACTTACATACATACATACATAGACTGATAAACACATTACTCTCCTTCGGCAGTCGGGTAAAAAGTATCCTGTGTCCTGCCTCCAAAGTCTAATCTAAGTCTATACTAAAATTCTTCAAAATTGGTTCAGTGTGAAGTGGTCAAGAGTTAAATTACTTCAACCGTGTCGTCGCGTCGTTTATTAATAGATGTCCATCGGAATATTGATTCCCCTTGACTATCATACAAGTTGACTGTCAATGGCTTACCTTGATATTATGCTTTCAAGGTATTGAAGGAGATCTTTATCTGGTTTGACTTTTACAGTTTCATTTAATTTTCTTCCCACTTTTTCTTTAGTATCTAGGTCAGAGTCAACTTTGAGATCCTTGGTGTTTTGTATTACTTCAGAAACTGCCGTGGCGGAATCAAGGTTGGAATTTTATAGTTCTAGCTAGTTTTTAACCGACTTTCCAAAAAGGATGAGGTTCTATGTTCGACTTTATGTTTGTTTTTTTTTTTTTTTTTTTTTTTGTATGTTCACCGATATCTCTGTCAATTGTGGACCGATTTTGAAAATTCTTTTTTTGTTTGGAAGAGTATGTTTTGAAATTGGTCCCATTTTAATTTGGTGAAGGTCTGATCAAGAACTTCGGAGATATACAACAGAACTCTTCAATAAATAACGGCAACACTCTCGGGATTGCTGCAATCGCATGTCTGCGTTTATTGTTTATACCATTTCATAACATAACATCACGCCAGTACGCTCTAAAGGGGCACGCAGATCTCTCATTTCACCGGTTATGTTCAAGTTTCATGTTATTCGGGTAATCTATTCGGCGTTATAGGGACCTTAGGAAACAACTTGCATATCTATTAGGTAGGCAAAACTAAAAAAAACTTTTTTGCAAAAAAATACTACCGACTTCCAAATGAAAAACTACAAAGTGAAAAATAACTTAACTCTTGGAAGTCGGTGTCCATATCGAAAAAAAATGGTACCTACGTAAGACACCGACTTCCAAGAGTTAAGTTATTTTTCACTTTGTAGTTTTTCATTTGGAAGTCGGTAGTATTTTTTTGCAAAAAAGTTTTTTTTATATATAGTATCGTGGGTAAAAATAATGACAGCTTCGGTTTATGTGTAGATTATATTAAGTGTACCAGTAGGTAACTGCGGTAGTTTACATTAGCCTAACCCAAACTAATGTAAACCTAAAATTAGATCTTTTCTAAATCTTACTAATAATATTATAAAGGCGAAACTTTGTGAGTGTGCATGTTTGTTACCTCTTTCCGCTCGAACGGCTGGACGGATCTGGATGAAATTTGGCGCAGAGATAGATTATAGTCAGTCATAGCACATAGGATACTTGTTATCCCAAGATTAAGCGCCCTCGGGATTATTTTTGACTTACACGCGGGTGAAGCCGCTGGCAGAAGCTAGTGATTTCTAACTTTGTCTTTTCTTATCCCAAGGGAACATTATACCGGGATAAAAAAGTAGCATGTGTGCTATTCCAGACTATAATCTATGTCTGGGCCAAATTTTATCCAGATCTGTTCAGCCGTTCTAGCATGATTGAGGACCAAACATACATCCACACATCCACGCACACATCTATCTCATATCATCTGTCGTATAATATTATATAGTAAGATGAATGATGTATTTATGATTAATGATGTGTGAGTATATGTTTGTTGTCAATATAGATTTCATTCGCGTAAGCAACCTTTCTAATGGCTCGACGCGAATAAATTTATATCACACCGAAGAACGATTTTAAGTGAAATTGTAAGTATGTTGACATGAACGCAATGCGATGCAATATAATCTATTTGCTCTTAAAATGGAAAATATATATAATAAATGTGGAAGGGACAACAGACGAGATCTGGTGGTATTCCCGCCAGACTGCTAGACACGTTCCCGTCACGAATACCTCAATGCGCGCGAAATATACACAAAAACAACTGCTTGGGCGAAGCACCATACCACTTGCGGATGGCGAACGTGATTTCAAATAACGATCGGCTGGCTAACAATCAATTTCAAACAAAACCTGGTCTAGACCGAATCGACACGTCTCGCGCCGGCCATCACATTTAAACGAGTCCTAATGTCAACTCAATCAAAAGCTGTCAAATCGATGACAGCGAGCTGACACAGTGTTGCAACAAAATAACAAAAAAAGACCGAAACGTTTGGTTTCGAACATCGCCAAACGACGCAATATAAATTGCGTCGTGCCATCAAGGCCTCTGACTCTAACTCTTCGTGATTCCTAGTTCCGATAAGTTGATAATTTAATTTCAATAACTCCATTATAACACTTACCTTAACAATTCAAACCTATCAGTCGAAAAGTAACACTGACCATTCTGATCACACATGCGAATGTTTAATATACGAACAGAATCTACCATATGTGAGGGTAAACAAACAGAATTAACGCGAAAGCTATTGACATTGAAAGCTTTTACCAATAGAGATTAGGACACGATAACACTGATCGATACGAACTCGCAAACAATATGATTCATACCTACAGAATCATATTATGGTCTCCATAATCTATACCAACAAATAGATAAAAATGAAGTGACTTTTTACCCGACTGCCGAAGGATTGTAATGTGTTTAATTGATGTGTGATTGTTATGTTTGTTCCAAGTGGCGTTCTAGAGACCAAACGCGTTGGCAGATTTTGATGATTCTTACGTCAATCGATTCGTTTTAACCTTGCGAGGCTACGTTAAAATTGGAAAATAGAAAAATGGCGGCTTTTGGGCGCCATATTATGGGCCCAATTGTTTTTTCGCAAACCCATCTTGTGGGGTAACAAAATAAAGGGTTTCAAGAGGTGATTTCAAAAATATATAAAACTTATATGTATAAATGTACCTAAATCGAAAAAAAAAGGTTAACTAAAAAGTTATAATTAAAAAAAAGACGCAAATACAAAAAACTCGACTGCTTAAGAAGCAAACTAAAAAGACGGAAACAAGAAGAAAATCATCGCATCATTCGCAAAACATAAACCAACTTCTAAAGCAATAAACTAAAATGTGCAATAATAACGTTCGTTACGGAAGTCGGTGTCTTTGGTATCTCTTGTTTTTATCGTTTTTCAACACCGAATTCCGAAACGAAAGTTAATTTTGCACTTTTTAGTGTTTTGATTTAGAAGTCGGTATTTTTACAGACTTCATAAAAAATAAGGAGGTAATCAATTCGATACGTATCTATGTAATATTGTTGGAACTGCACAATATTCACATGTTACTGTATGTGGGCTTCTAAACACGTGTAATGTAAATATTGTGCAATAGTTGACAAAAATATCTTTTTCGTCCGTCAGTAATAACCTTAAAATATTGGACACGTATTTTTCTTTTGTCAACTAAACAATAGTTATTTGTGCAACAAGAGAGCAAAGTTGGTTTTTGCCGCGAGTGTTGATTTTGAATCCCGAGTAAGCGAAGGATTCTATATTTGAATCACGAGCGTAGCGAGTGATCCTAGGTTAGAATCCTGAGTGCAGCGAGGGATTCAAAGACACGAGATGCAAATAACTTTGGTCTAGTGTAGCACATACAACTTTTCACTTCAGCAGCGAGAACAAATAATCTAAAGGTAAAAAATACAACTTGGTAATATTTAAACCACATGTATATTTGTAAAAATTAAAAGTAAAATTATTGCAGTTTTGCAAATTAAAAGTACCTACCAGTTTTGTTTGGAACCAATGGAACCGATATTGTTGTTTTAGCGACTTCAGTTTGAGTATTCACTGATTCGCTTTTTACATACTGCTTCAATTCTTCCGGTGTTAAATTGCAGACATCATCACTGGATTCACTCATATTTATTTATTATTATTTTAATAATATCCAACGTGTATCGCACTTTGTAGCTAGCGAACAGAAGAAGAAAACAATAAAAATTTAAAGCCCGCTATTTTTTAAAGATGCGTTCGGAAATTGCACTATTACTAAATTATTCTGTCACAATAAAGATTGTTAAAACTTTAAATAATTATGTAGATACATGATAAACTTCGTATTTTTTACTTCAACATCTCTTTATTTGATTATAAAAAAATAAAATTCGATTATTAAGAGAAAAGTATAATAATTACATTTAAACCTTGATTTGAAATTTTATAGATGACGTGTTTCCGAACGTTTTATTGTTGGTTTCTTTTTTGAGCCTATTATATATGGAATTTGAAAATCGAACTTCGAATGGACTTGTTTCTATCTCTCGCTCTTTTCGTATCGAAGTGAAAGTGACAGAACAAAGTGAAGTTCAAATCTTTCGAATGTTGTGAGTAGACCCAGCACTGACTCGGCATTTAAAAAAAATAATTAAAAAGTTACTTTGTCTCACGCTCGCAGCAAAATCGAATTTTGTTCACTGTCTTTAAGCAGCAAAAACTGCTTGTTTGAGGTGCTGAGGTGAAAATAGTATATTATGCAACTAGTGAATAAAAGACGGATTTAAAGCGAGGGTCATAGATGAATCACGAGCAAGTGAAGGATTCTAACAACTGAATCACGACCGTAGGGAGTGATTCTTGATGATTGAATCACGAGCATAGCGAGTGATTCAAGTGTTAGAATCATGAGCGACGCGAGTGATTCATGGCCCTCGATATAAATCGTTTTATTCAAGAGTTGCATACTATATTTTATACCATGACTTCGAGAAAAAGAAAGAATTAAGCGAAAAGCACAAGGAATATTACCTTCAAAATAAATATAAAAATGGTTGGCTAAATAAATGGTTTATTACCTTCAAAATTAACATAAAATGTGAAACCCTGACCCCTGAGCTAGGTAACAGTACCTGTGTTTCAGGGGTTGGTGACCACCTCCGTTACGTTACATAATTATAATTAATTAAATACCAATGCAATTAATATTAGAATTACAATCCAAACAAGTATTCAATAAATATCTTAGACTAAAATCAAAATCATTATTAAAATCCTAAATAACAAACTCAAAATTAAAATCGAAGAACGAGTTTGTGTATCGAGTATTTTTTGCGCAAGGATGCGCAAGGAGGTTACATAGCATTGAGATGGACGTCTAATACATTGGTGTGTTCCAAATTCAAACACCAAAACAGTGATTAAAAGTTCTTTTTATTCACTGTTTTCAGTGAATAAAATAAGCTTTTTAGAGGGGGAATGGTATAAATATTATGTCGATACAGTGCATTGAAATATCGTGTAACGTCACGGTGTGCTACACATTATACTGACAAAGTGACGTCACAGAATCTCAGAAAATCTATCAGAATCTTTATCAGTTTTTATTCATTTCATTTAGCAAAAAATACGGGGACAATATTATTTGCTCACTGACGGGCTAAATAGAATTACCTATCATTTATCTACACAGGAAAAATCACCATTCCAACAATATAACATAGGTACAAACGTGTCGAATTGTTTACCTCCTTTTTTTAAGTCGGTGATGCAAATTCTTCTCCATCCATAATTATATCGTCTTTACCGGTCCACACTGAGGGGATCTAGACAAAGTCAAATCATTTATTACAATTAGACCATTAAACAGCACCTATGAATGTCAAATAAAATAGGTGAAAAAATAATGTGTGTGCAAATCAGTGGCATTCTATTAGCAATGTCGATTCTCAGAAGTCCATAACGTTTGTCTATGGTTTCCAAAAATCATAGAAATCAGTAGTGTTGTTGCCTGCTACTGCTGCCAGCAGTCGGCCACGGAATCACTCCTTTGGCAGAGTGATGTTGTATTTTAACGCCCGACGGAAAACGAGGATAGTTATAAGTTTGACGTGTGTACCTGTGTATTTGTGTATATTTCCGTGGCATTATAGCTCCTAAAAGGATGACCCGATTTTGATTGCGTTTTTTTGTTTGAAAGGTGACTTTATCGAGAGTGTTCTTAGCCAAGTTTGAAGAAAATCGGTTCAGCCGTTCTTATGTTATGGGCGTTTTGCTGTTTGAATCGGGTGCTTCCGGAAAGTATCGTACATCATAATTACGTATTCAATAGATTGTCGATCGAAGCGTGTCTACTACTAGACAAACAAGTAAAATTTCAAAATTTTAAAAAAACCCCCGACACATTTATCTCGCGAAAACACCCCGATTCAACCAGTAAAACGCCCATAAGTTTTGAACGTCAAACATAGCTAAGAACACTCTCGACAACATCAACTTTCAAACAAAAAAAACTAAATCAAAATCAGTTCATCTGTTTATGTATATAGCGCTATGATGCCACAGACAGATACACAGATAAACAGATACACAGTTACACAGATGCAGACAGCAACACATGTGAAACTTATAACACCCCTCTTTTTCCGGCGGGGGTTAATTATGTAGCTTGAAATAAAAAACTGTCGGGATTTAAAAAAAAATATTGTACTTGTAGTTATACGACTACTGTATACCTACCAAGTTTAAAAAAAATCAGTAGTGCTATTATGTAACAATATCAGCGGGATACATTATTCGAATGAAACCAGTGTCTAAAGACGAAAGACTATGACCAATAAGTGCTGCCAGTAATGACATACTGAACCGAAACGCTCACAATGGGCCTCATCAGAAGGCTTGAAGTCACCCGAAGGGCAATGGAGAGGGCTTGGACTATCCTTGCGTGATCGAATCAGAAATGAAGACATCAGAGAACCAGGGTTACCGACAAAGCCCGAAGTATTGTGAAACTTAAGTGGCAGTGGGCAGGGCACATTGCTCGCAGAAGGGGCTAAATAGTTCTTAAGTGGCGACCGCGTACCGAAATACGCTGCGTTGAAAAGCCTCCCTCCAGGTGAAACGATGAGCTGTTTATGGCTACGAGAATCCGCTGGATGCGAGACACACAATACTATTCATCAGAGTCAAATTCACGGCACTCGACGCGGTGAACGAACTATAAAATTTAAACAATGAGTTTATTTAATTAAGCACAATGCCGCATCAGTAATGACTCTACTTTTTAATTCAATCACTGACGCACTGACGCTTTAATTTCCAATTGTTTCGTTCCAAAAAAATTAAAGTAATTTTTTCTATCATTAGGTAAAAATTCAATAAACCATCACGTTTGTATTCATACTTATACTGCAAATGTGGAAGTAACTGTCTGTCAGTTACCTTCTGGACGGCACACGAGTAGACCAAATTCTGGACATATAATATTCATCATCATCATCATCATATCAGCCGAAAGACGTCCACTGCTGGACATAGGCCTCCCCCAAGCGTCGCCACATTGATCGGTAGTAGTAGGGATTCGCCGTTTCTAGATCAAGGAAAATCCTCGGCAAATCCTGTGGTTGTGGACCGACTCGGCTACTAGTCCCACATGCCGCGAATAAAGTTTATTACACGTCGCGGTTAATTAATTTAATTACACACGCGAATTACATTTATAGCGCGCGAATCGACTTTATCGCGGACTACTCGCGGTTCAAATATTTTAAGGTAGTAGTAGGGATTCGCCGTTTCTAGATCAAGGAAAATCCTCGGCAAATCCTGTGGTTGTGGACCGACTCGGCTACTAGTCCCACATGCCGCGAATAAAGTTTATTACACGTCGCGGTTAATTAATTTAATTACACACGCGAATTACATTTATAGCGCGCGAATCGACTTTATCGCGGACTACTCGCGGTTCAAATATTTTAAGGTAGTAGTAGGGATTCGCCGTTTCTAGATCAAGGAAAATCCTCGGCAAATCCTGTGGTTGTGGACCGACTCGGCTACTAGTCCCACATGCCGCGAATAAAGTTTATTACACGTCGCGGTTAATTAATTTAATTACACACGCGAATTACATTTATAGCGCGCGAATCGACTTTATCGCGGACTACTCGCGGTTCAAATATTTTAAGGTAGTAGTAGGGATTCGCCGTTTCTAGATCAAGGAAAATCCTCGGCAAATCCTGTGGTTGTGGACCGACTCGGCTACTAGTCCCACATGCCGCGAATAAAGTTTATTACACACGTCTTGCGTGCCTTACACCTCTGCTAATTCAAAGGTGGTGTACTTATACCTTGTGTGGACGACATACTTTATACACCGCGAATTAACTTTATTGCATGCTCATCAAACCTCTAATTATTTTATCGACTTGCGGAGGATCACATCTACTTACTACCTGGCCCGTACCTCAGACCTTTGCTTAGGACAATGGAATTCTACGGCCATTATGTTTTCACCGTTTCAAGGTATCATAAAAAAAGGTTTATTGCTCTCCAACGTATTGTTAGGCTTACTCATTGTTGCATCCTGTGGAGTAATTATAGCGATAAAAAAACTAAAAAAAACATTCCTTCAGACATATTGTTCTTACACATGTATTTGTTATTCACGTCGATTCCTGTCTGGCCCGTACCTCAGACCTTTGCTTAGGACAATGGAATTCTACGGCCATTATGTTTTCACCGTTTCAAGGTATCATAAAAAAAGGTTTATTGCTCTCCAACGTATTGTTAGGCTTACTCATTGTTGCATCCTGTGGAGTAATTATAGCGATAAAAAAACTAAAAAAAACATTCCTTCAGACATATTGTTCTTACACATGTATTTGTTATTCACGTCGATTCCTGTCTGGAGTGAGAAACCCGTTATGTCCCTATAAAACAGACGACCGAAAGCATACAGCATCGTATTGTCTTCTGTGCTCTACACCAAACACGGTCTCCTGTTGTTTATATAGTGAAGTGGTGAAGCTGCTGAATAATGACTGTAAGTATCTCATCTTTGTTTAAAATATGTTCGTTTATGTCTCATTTACTGTCGATTTATTTATTATTGTGTGTTTACCATGTTGTTACGCTCGTTCCTTAACCAATTTTTTATTGTTTCAGTTCTCTGAAAATACGTTTAAGAGTTACTACTATCCAGAGCTGCACGATGAACCCAGTGACGAGGAAGGTACACTTGCCTACAAAGTGAAACAGGCAATATCCAAAAGGTCCAATAGCATCGATGACTTTTTTGAAAAACCGAAGAAGAAGAAGAAGCTTATTAAAAAGTCGTCGAGTGTTGGTCGTCGCTCATCGTCGAACGGAGGTGTTCAATACATCACCTCAAATAAAGAGGACGGTGAGAAGGCATCCCACCTTATCAAAATAGAGATATATGATCTCAACAGGATCAAGAATGTCGCACCGACGGACCACTGGAAACATGCAGACGTCCGTGTTAAATACTATGCAGAAGTCGAGGAAGACAAACACATGTTAAGTGTGAGAGATGTCATATTTGATATTACCAAAGAGTTGGCAACAAAAGACGATTGTGTAAAATATTTTATAGAGACTGATAAGTGAATAAGAGAATGTGTGTGTGTTGGTGCTTAGAATTTAAGTCTTTTTTAAGAACATTGTAAATTGTTTTATATTTGTGCTATTGTAATTTGAATTTCACTAGAGTTAAGTCATACTATCTATTCAGGTACTTATTTTTAAGAACGTTGTAAAGTGTATTTTATCAGTGCTATTGTTATTAGAAATTCGCTAGAGTTAAGTCATATTATGTATTCAGGTACGAGACTTGTTTCGAAGAACTTTGTGTATTGAACATGTATAAGTGTATTTTGTTAAGAATTGTAAAGATAATAAAACTGCATATTTATTTAAAATTCGTCTTTAATTCATTTCTTGACTTCAGCAAAGTAGCAACATTACAGAAAAGGTTATCTAACAACTCTGCATTAGGCAGATCTGGTCTTGTGGGTTTTACTTTTAAAATATGAACGGAACATCTTGTCAACTAATATATCATTGAATAATGTATTACTGGTAAATAATTTAGTAAAATTCAGCATCGTACATCCGTGAAATTTATGTAACAAATACATTAAACAGTACTCCCCACAAACTAAAGTAAAATCATTCTGAATCCTACTTATATTCCAGTCCCATCTTTTGCAATTCCTTCTTAAAAATTGTAGATAATATCCGGTTGGTGCCCGTCCATAGGAATCAAAATATTGACCAACACCATTCAAATCAATATTTATAGCTACCCAGTGAGAGCCTGGTTTATCATCAGCGTCCAGGTTACCTATTATATATGTTGGTAGCTGGGTATAAACTGGTAACCTGTTTGCAGCATACACATTTTTTGCTAGACCTGGATGAATTTTTTTTAAGTGTTTCTGTATGTCTACTGTATCCATACTTATTAAACAAACGGTGAGAGCTATGACAGTACTAATCTATGCTGTGGGTAATGTGTAAATGTTTCATTTTAACTTGATTATGTATAATATAATTTGAGAACTAAAGTTTTCAATTATATATTTAGGGGGTAAATAAAAATGGAAATAGTTTTTACATAATTGTTTATTCAAAATTTCAGTTTATACAATGTTTTCTTATATCTTACACTATTATACATTTATTCTTAACTACTATAATCTACAGTTACATTTCTGTTTTTATCAATTTCAATTATATTATCAAATTCTGCATAAACAATGCAGTTAATTGTTTGTATAAGTGATGATTCAAAACGAACCTCTAATCTTACACTACCATGCTTAATGAGATTCCAATGTCCTGATGAGTTAGCTGATAAATCAGGTGTTAAATCGAAAGCCAACAGACAGTATCCTTTAGCATATTGCTCTCGAGATATTGCATTACCTTCATTAAGAAAATGTATACCAGTTCCAGAGAAAAGAGTGTGATAAGCAGATGTAAAAACATCTTTATCAAAAGATGGTTGTAAAGCCTTTGAAGGAACTTGTTGACCATCAATGTATAAGCTAAAAGTATTAATACCATAATTTTCAAAATTGAATGGATTTTTAGTAAGAGTACCATTAAAAGCAGCATTGCTTACGAACCCAACTATGCATCTTTTGGGTACCTGTCCTAGAAAAATATTATCAAGAGTTTTTCCCTGAACACCAGATGGAATTGTTAAGACTTTAACTTTAGCTCGAGTGATGGGGTATTTAGCTGTGGTAGAAGCTAAAACTTTCTGATGTGCAAGTAATACAGTTGGATTAATTCTTGCCCTTCGAACAATGAGAGTTGCATCTGTAATGCACACTTTAAATTTTGTATCGCTCGAAGAAGCTATCAAATTAAAGCTTTCTCTTGAACGAACCAATTTTACACACATTTCAACACCATTAATCATAAATTTTTCTTGATTAAATATATCACCATGAAGATGCCCAATCATTTCAATTTCTTTACTTTCAGTAGTAAGTTCTTGTCTTTTAACAAATCCTTTGTTTTTTTCATCTGTAGAATTCATTTTGCCTGCAGTATCCTCATACCAAAGACCACAAGTGAGATGAGATTGTTTAGCTGCAGGAGCATAGTTTAAAAGCGTTTCCATTTTCGATTCAAATAAACATCAAGCTGACTGAAGAGTGAATGCAACCAATTGTTTACTGGGGCAACCACCGTAGATGATAACAGGTTTGATGAATCCTGATTTAGTATCTTTGCCTTTATGTGGAGTAATGTGTGTGACAAATCTATGTAGTCATCACCTGTACCCGGAATTTGAAACTCTATAGGCCCATCATCAGCAAGAGATGAAATTGGTTTATAATGAATCCACAATCCATTTTCAATGCTCGTTTGTGTAAACGGTAAAGCAAACAAATCCAATTCTGACTTAACACACTCACAAGAATGATTGTGAAGAAAAGACATAATTAATTAGAAAATATATCTTTGATATTATTTGATTTTAGACCTGATTTTTTCACAGCTTTCACTCTAGCAGTTAATGGTGGAATGAATGAAGACAATCGTTTTCTTTTGGTTATATACCCAGAGCCAGACATGTTGATTCTATCAATTTTGTCATCGGCTTTTCTTTTTAAGTTTGAACCAACTTGCTTGAGGCGAGCTTTAATCGAATCTTCCATGGGACGTGCTTGAGCTATATCAGTCAAGAGTCCTATTCCTGCATTTAGTGCTTCTTTACCAATAACTCTAGCACCACTCGAAAGTAAAGGTAAAACTGATCTAAATAATCCACCTAAGAAACTCCCGATACCGTGACCACGCTGGTATGATGATCCCTTATAAATTACTCCAATACCGGACCCAGCTTGATGTGTATAATAATTTTCGTAAGGGCATTTAGTATGATCACGAAGAGAATACATTACAATAATTTTCGGAAATGCAGTTTAATACACACGGTTCCAAACTGGAATGGTATTTTTTGTCCTGTGCTCGATCTTATATCTATTTCCAGTGTATCAAACTCTCTTCGCATAACAGGTAAGTAATGAGGTGGGGAGAAAACGTGCATTTTATTTGCACCATAAATGTATTTTGATGGATCTAATGAAATTATTCTTAATAAAGGAGTCATAACATCACCTACAATCTGAGGATCGATTATATCACAATATACAAATAGTTGAGATGGTAACCCTAAGTGTAAATTAGCAGGACACTTTCCAAAATTTCTCTCTAAGAGATTTGTATTTGGCTCATAACCTAGTTGTAAACTTAATTTTGGTGATAATGTTACGGATGATATTTTTTTATCCAAAACAGCAACATGCACAAATTTAGTTATTTCATCATAACGAAATCTTAAGTTCTCTTTGATACCATTTAACGCTTTCAAAATATGTTCCACGTTATCATAGTTGGTAGCTGGAATATGTTTTTTGTAGTACACTGTTGAGGATTTATCTTCATTAGGCATTAACATGGTTTTTGTAATATATATAACATTTTCATGATCTTGAACAGTAAACATGGTACATGGATATTGAAACTCAACAACCCCAACCGACCATTCACCTTCTAATTTAATAGCTTTTGGTAATTTTGTTGAAAAATTTGTGGTCTTGTTATCAGGAAAGTAATCCATTGAACTATTGCTGAGCAAAGTTAAATAAAAACTTTCTTTATTCATATTTCTTTTAAATCAGTAGCTAAAATCCAACTGTTAAATTTATTTGGATAACCTTTCCACTTCACTAACACTTCTTTTCTGATACCTGAATATCTAGAACGAATTATTTTATCTATTTTATAGTTTAAGGTGGGGTTATAAGACACCTTTTGTAATTCTTTTTCATAAAAAGTGCCAACGATTGGTTCATTTTCTAAATCTGTTATTGTATAAACAATCCATGGAGACCTATCAATTATTGAGGATATAATAAATACTTCATCACTCCAGTTCGATTCATAACCTTTTTGGAATACATGCTTATATTTTGTTATTCGAACGTAATCACCAACATTTAATTTTGGTTTTGGACCATTTAAAGAGATTTTGTTTGGTCCTCTGTCATAGAGATTAGTCCAGACTGTCATAATATTGTTAGAATTTACATCACAAGGACACATCTTAATACTGGAGTGAATGCTATGGTTATAAGAATATATTAAATCTTGTAAAACGTCTACGTACTTATATGTATTTTTATGAGTGAAATAACGCCACATTTTCATTTTCAATGTTCTTTGAAATCGTTCGACAATGCTGGCCTTAATATCAGGATTGTTAGTCGTATAGTAGTTAATCTGCTTAGATTTGAAGTATCGTTGTACATCTTTTGAAACAAATTCAGTACCTTTATCAGATTGTATGTGTGTAGGAGTTGTATTAGCTTCAGTAAATATACTTTCAAAACATTCTTTGGTAGTATCTGAATTTTTCTTTTTCATAGGTCTAGCAAAAGCATATTTACTAAAGACATCAATAACACAAAGTATATAGTTAAAACCATCATTATATTGAGAGTAAGATCGCATGTCACTCAAATCTGCTTGCCATAGTTCATTAATATTTGATAAAATATATCTATTTCGCGAAAACTTCTTCCGAACCGGTTTGTGAAGTGTGTACGTTTCTTGTGATTGTAACCAATTTTTTACACGTTTTTTGTCCATTTTACCATTCATAGCTGTTGTTAGTTTATCAATACTACTATAGCCAGCAGGATTTGATGGGTCATAATAAATTCTATTAATTTCTTCTAGTACGGAGTCCATTTTTCCCAATCAATCTTTTTTCTTATTTTTTTTATGAGCTTCTTATCCCCACTACTTGGTGTAGTGAATTCTTCAACTTCTGATGGTTCGCCTAGATCTTTTGTTTGAAGTTTATTGATGAATTCATATCTCTTTGGATTACCAATGTAAGTCAGTGGTACTTTAATATCTTTTAATGCTTTAGCAAATTTGTCCCACCCTATTGGGTCACTTCTTTTCAATGGTCTTAGTGAATCATTTACTAAATCAACAATATTACTTCCAGGAATTTTTTCATTGTCAATTATAACTGTACCTTCGTTGTCCCAATGTATTTTACTTTTACTTGATTCCACTAAATTTAATAGTAACTCACCTTTTTTATTATAAGTTTTTGGTATCAAACTAAGTATTTGGGAGGTTGAGTAGACCGGTTTTGTTGTAAAATTATCTTCTTTCTTAATAGGTTCAATGTCTCGCAACGAAGCTTCGTTAGTAACTATTTGTTTATCATCCATTTCTTTATTTTTATAACTATTCTTAGATTCATTTATACCATCGTTAGAGATATCATTATAAATTGGTAGTTTATAAGGTTGACGGTCTTCTTCAGCAAAGTGGAGATATCTTTGTAGAGTTTGTAAATATAACATCCACTTCTTTCGATCTTCAGTATTACTTTTCATAATATTTTGCATTTCAGTGTCTAATCGAGATAAATTATTGTTACCCATGGTTTCATGTTTTAGTTTTTCAATTAATCCAGGTTCTATAAGTAGCATCTTTTTTGCATTTTCCATGTTAATTTTGTGAAGTAAAACAACTTACGAAAGCACTCAAAATTGATCCTAATATTATAGGTAAGAAAGCTCCTCCTTTTTGAATGATTATATTTTTTCTTAGTTTAGTTTTACACTTTCGCACCAATTTCCGGAGAATATTTTTATATTTATTTAATTTCTTCTTTTCTTGATCTTTGAGAGGTACCTTCCCTTGTAGAACGTTATGAATGCATTCACATAGAAAATTTATATCTTTGTCATCACAAGATTTGATAATTGCTTTTTGATACTTCGGTTTAAGTGTATACAATGCGTTTAATAAATTTCTATACGTTGTTAGTTTACGATGCATTGTTAACAAATGATAGGAACTGTTTGATTCTTGGAGTATTTAAACCTTTTTGTAGGTACGTATACTGTGCAATACCCATTAAATGGGAATATTTTTGTTTTGATACGGCACAAGTCATTAGTATTCTGCTTTAAATCAATTAATAAATATCCATGGGCTTCTGATGTAGCATCCTTGTAAGCATCTTCAATAAATTTTGCATCATCTGGGGATACCTGTCTTGCTAAATATCGTATTTGAGTTTTATCACGAGGATTTTTAAAATAAATTATGTAACTTGAATTCAAGGAAATGTCCCTTTGCCCTTTACCCTGATGAAATAAGTTTTGTGATATATAAAACACGCTTAAATTTCTGTGGTGACTACCCTTGGTAAATATGTCAACAATTCTACCATCTGATTCTCTCATTAGATCATCTATTATAACGAGATGTGGTTTCTCCCCATCAAACATGTTAAGGTCGGGAATACCTTGATGATAGTTGACATTTTGTAAATTATACAAAGGTTGCATTTCGTCAAAGCACCATGTAATTTGATTAAAATCACAATTACATATTTGTTTTATAGATTTTATAAAATTCGTCACAAACTTCGATTTCCCACAAGCACTCGGACCTGCGACTATGGCAGTAAAGGGGTGGGAAAAATGGATCATTCTAAATTAACGTGTGAACTCTACAGGTGTATCGGAATGAATAAAACATATCATTAAAATTAAAGCTATTATATTTGTACAAAAATGTTAAAATAAATCTACAACTAATAAAAAAGCAAGAATACATATTTACATACACATATTTTCATGCACATATAATTGAGAGGTACATCTTTTATTATACAGAAAATAATAATATTAAATGTTCTTTATTCTATAATGACCCCAAGCGAGAGTGTCAGTAGAATTTCTTAATAAATATCGTTTTGTGTCACTGTGCGATAGTGATATTTTGTTTATTTTTTGAGTATAAATCGCGTGTTTTATTGATTTAAATCTTAACATTTCACTATAACGAATTTTCTTTTCGAACAAACATGTTTTATAATCATTAAGTTCAAATTTATTTGTGATACATTTATTAATACCTTTTGCTTTAGCTACAAGTTTATTCTGCACATCCATTGCATACATTTTTGCACGAAGTCCTACAAATTCTTTGAGAATTTTACCATTATTTTCATCTTTAAAAAAGCCTAACCGTTTTTTATTTATTAATGGTAAACCATATTCATTATTAGGTGGATAGTCAGACGTATCAAAATAATATTCTAAGTTGTCTTTGATATCATCATAAAAATTGTATGTAAATATTTGATAAATCAAACTGTCAGTATCCGTGTAAAGTAGTTTGAGATTATCTTGATACTTTGATTTCATAAAATCATAATGAAATTGATACATTAAGGTTTTTGATAGATCTAATATACAAAACCCGAGGTAAATTGGTTTGTTATATAAAACTTTAGTTTTCTTTAATTGTACTGCGACTAAATCTTCGGAGAATATTGAAATACTGTGAAATTCAGGTCTTGCTATCAAAGCTTGAGCTCCTTGGGTTTTCCCACGATTCAACCAGTGGTTGACTAATTTAACATTCACTCTTTTTTGTACGTTTTCCATTGTTTTACCAAAAACAGAGTTGTTCATAAGTTTAAAAAAGTCTTTTTCGAAATCTGAAGTTGCCAAAGAACGCATGTGTGTGTTTAAATCTATGTAACTTTTTAACCATGCGGATTGTTCAAATTTAAGGATTCTATGAACTTTAAGTAATCGCAAACCTTTTTCTAAACATTGTTTAAGATTTCTATAATGAATAACATAGTTCTTTTTATTATTTAAATTTGGGATCAATTTTCGATCTTTGCTATCACCTAAACATATGTTTTGAGGACAAAAGGGTAAATCTGAATGAAAATCATGTAAATTGTTTGGATATTCTAAATCTACTTCTAAAATAAAACCGTGCTCGGCATCGTCGGGGATGTTAAAATCAGTGTTTACATCTACCCATTCAAATTTGCCGGTTGGGAGGCACTGGGACATAGCCCAACCGTAAAGGTTATTTGCATCTAGATACATCAGAAAGGAAGATGGTGCACTGGAATCATATTCTGCCATAAATAAGTTATTTGCTTTTGCGTGTCTATTACTGCATTGAGATATACCACCCCTGATATTGTTCGCAATAAAAGCAATTTTATCGATATCTGTAAGAAGTTCTAAATTTATTTTAGTAAAAATTAACATTGCATCCCAACTTAATCCAGGTGCTGTATAATAATGAGCTGGGTCCAGACTATATGTGTTAAGACAAACGTTTCTAAAATTTTCAAATATATCTGCTAATAACAA
The DNA here is from genome assembly GCA_949775005.1 of Orthosia gothica. Classification (NCBI taxonomy): domain Eukaryota; kingdom Metazoa; phylum Arthropoda; class Insecta; order Lepidoptera; family Noctuidae; genus Orthosia; species Orthosia gothica. The sequence continues at coordinate 7,808,454 of OX459060.1, read as the reverse complement.
AACATCCGTTTTTAAATAAAGATTTGAATAGTCACCCATGTTTTGACAATTGAAGTGTTTCCATACATCATGAGCGTGATGGTAATCATTTTCGGAGATGTGGCTATCATTCAAAGAACTATAAAATTTATCGCGAGTAGGAAGAGAAGTTATTTTTAAAGAATCAAATGAAGTCATGTATTCGTATGGATAAACACCCTTTCGTATTAATCTTTTGAAGTCTTCTTCACGTGGAAAATTTAATTTGAGCTCGTTAAATTGTTGGGGTAGTAAATTTTTAGCTAATTTGTCAAGACTACTGGACATAAATTTAAGTGAATCAAGAAATCTTAATTTCATAACACGATTATTAATACGTAAAACCTTGGAAAAAGAAATATATTTCTCTTTATTCTCAGGAATGAGTTCTATATTACCCTCTTCAAAATTGAGACCATGAACTATAAAATGAGCATCATAATTACTTAAGTTGTGAAAAAATACAGGTAAAAAGTTTGGTGTTCGGTATTTCTCAGAACAAAAAGGATGGGCGACTCCTTCATACTCGCCAGTATGCCAATTATATGAAATTGTGGAATGACCATTTATATTATTATTACAAATATAACACGTGTTGCTTTGGCTAATATCTGTAATATTTTGACTCGTTAACGGCAATGGGCTTTTAACACAACTATTCTTTTTACAGATACTTTCTAAATCTTTTTTAATGAATTGCATAAATGTGAGTGCACAATCTTTACCAGTATATGTTCTATATATTGAAAAGCTATCATTATAAGAACATTTAAGATAGTACCCAAAACTATACATTTCATGTTTTTGAATATTAGAAGTTGATGATATACTCGGATCGTTAGAACAACTGTCGATTGGATTTAAAAATGCTTCAAAGTCAGCATATACAACAAAAGGAACTCTTAACTTACGTTCATAATTATTAAATGAGATTTGGTTAGATGGAGTTATTTCATTGAACCAATTTCTCTTACTGTCACAGTTAGATGGTAATTCTGTGCATACGTTGAAACAATCATTTTCTTGATGTCGCTGTAAATTATCGCGTGATGTAAAATGTAATAAACAACCATCACAAATATGAACTGCATGCTCTGATGCTGATAATTGTTTAGAAACTAATCTTGAAAGGTTTTTAATATAACAATAATGACCGTTACTACCTTGAGATAAGTACAATAAGTTTAAATGAGTAGAGTTCCTTTGTTTTGTTAAATGTAATGGTCCTACAACTTTATTCGCCTTACTTGTTAAATCGTATTCTAGACCAAAAACATTAATACTTATATTATTGAGTTTTTCAAATTTATGAATGTCATTAATTTTTAAAGGAAAGCATAGTTGATCAAATTTTAATTTATTTTTATGTTGCATGTAAGCTGTTACTCTATTACAGTTATTTTTAACTGGGTACAATCCTGACAATACGGCCCAACGAAAGCATTCGTTATCATTATTTTGAACGTTGATAACAGCTTTCTTATATTTTATATCTAATGGTAAATCTATGTATGACGATCCATGTAATGGGTTAAACTTGTTAACATTCATGTCTAAGTGTTTTATTTTAACTAAACTCCATCCACTATCCTTTTTCTCAAAATTTGAAATTTTATTTGTTATTTCAGTAACAATAGATGAAAAAATTATTCCCGTATCATCCCCACGACAAATAACATAATTAGACATTTGAAAGTCAAAAGTATTAAAAAGATTTTTGGTTTCTTGGGTAAAGTTGGCATTAAGAATAAAATTTACTTTCACAGCAAAGTGTTCTATAATACATCGTTCTAGTAATTTATATATTAAATCTTTAATATTTTCTAAAAATAATTCCGGTGTTTGAAATGGTTGGTCTGAATTTATATTCGATTTTATTCTGTAAGTAAGAATTCTATTCCCGAACGCACTTTCTATTATTTGTACGTTTGTTAATTCTTCATCAGATCTTAAAACATTGATTTTATGGGTATTACTCTTGAAATGGTTGGTTAAATATTTCCTTGATACAAATACGTGACATACAGAACATTCAATTTTATCATTATTTTCTGTACTCACATTTTGATTTATTGACACCGACGATGTTGATGTTGAAGGACTTTCATCATGTTTTTTCGTCCTCTTCTTTGCCCGTTCCTCTTCTATCAGGTCCGTTGTCGCCGGTCTTTTCTTTCTTCCTCCACCAATTTGAATAGATCTGTTTAAAAAAGAAACCAAAATAACATTAGCAAAATTTATCAACAATTACACCAAGTATAGTATTCACCGATTACACATAAAGTACTAACATGATTATTGACACCGTAAACAATACGCTTGCATTGGTAAAACGCCATCGAAATCATCTTGACCGGATTGAACACTGTGGTCAATGATTGTATGTCCTTCACATGGGGTATAATATGGAGTTATATCTGGATCTCGCAACATTGATTCCGGTAACACATTTTGTATGAACCAATACCGTATTAAACGATGAAATTTTTTTAAAATGAGACTTTTTCCCATACTTATAATGTCACTCTGAGATAAAATATCAAATTCAAAGCTGCGATACATTTTCTATCGTTGTAGTAACCAAAACACGGTCCAAAGAAACGAATGATTTCAAAACACGCTACTACAACTTTAAGTACTCAAAATTTCATCCCCTCCTCATCGATTACCAAAACATGTAGCAACAAGTTAATTTATAACACAAAAGACAACTCACGTTTCAAAATGGTCCTTTTCTGCTTCCTCACAGAGCTCGTATAATTCTTGATCGAAGCTTGAAGACATCAGTTCCAATGATTCGATGTCTTCAACAATCAAGATGAGCTCTGAGTTGTACAGGTCACAGCTTAGTCTATCCATGGTATTGGATGAATAAGAAATGATGACCTACAAGTTACTTTTTTAGCTTTATATAGTATTTACCCACACCCAACTCATTTAACAACGTATTGTTAATACAAAGTTCTTCGAAACAAGTCTCGTACCTGAATAGATAGTATGACTTAACTCTAGTGAAATTCAAATTACAATAGCACAAATATAAAACAATTTACAATGTTCTTAAAAAAGACCTCACTCCAGACAGGAATCGACGTGAATAACAAATACATGTGTAAGAACAATATGTCTGAAGGAATGTTTTTTTTAGTTTTTTTATCGCTATAATTACTCCACAGGATGCAACAATGAGTAAGCCTAACAATACGTTGGAGAGCAATAAACCTTTTTTTATGATACCTTGAAACGGTGAAAACATAATGGCCGTAGAATTCCATTGTCCTAAGCAAAGGTCTGAGGTACGGGCCAGACAGGAATCGACGTGAATAACAAATACATGTGTAAGAACAATATGTCTGAAGGAATGTTTTTTTTAGTTTTTTTATCGCTATAATTACTCCACAGGATGCAACAATGAGTAAGCCTAACAATACGTTGGAGAGCAATAAACCTTTTTTTATGATACCTTGAAACGGTGAAAACATAATGGCCGTAGAATTCCATTGTCCTAAGCAAAGGTCTGAGGTACGGGCCAGGTAGTAAGTAGATGTGATCCTCCGCAAGTCGATAAAATAATTAGAGGTTTGATGAGCATGCAATAAAGTTAATTCGCGGTGTATAAAGTATGTCGTCCACACAAGGTATAAGTACACCACCTTTGAATTAGCAGAGGTGTAAGGCACGCAAGACGTGTGTAATAAACTTTATTCGCGGCATGTGGGACTAGTAGCCGAGTCGGTCCACAACCACAGGATTTGCCGAGGATTTTCCTTGATCTAGAAACGGCGAATCCCTACTACTACCTTAAAATATTTGAACCGCGAGTAGTCCGCGATAAAGTCGATTCGCGCGCTATAAATGTAATTCGCGTGTGTAATTAAATTAATTAACCGCGACGTGTAATAAACTTTATTCGCGGCATGTGGGACTAGTAGCCGAGTCGGTCCACAACCACAGGATTTGCCGAGGATTTTCCTTGATCTAGAAACGGCGAATCCCTACTACTACCTTAAAATATTTGAACCGCGAGTAGTCCGCGATAAAGTCGATTCGCGCGCTATAAATGTAATTCGCGTGTGTAATTAAATTAATTAACCGCGACGTGTAATAAACTTTATTCGCGGCATGTGGGACTAGTAGCCGAGTCGGTCCACAACCACAGGATTTGCCGAGGATTTTCCTTGATCTAGAAACGGCGAATCCCTACTACTACCTTAAAATATTTGAACCGCGAGTAGTCCGCGATAAAGTCGATTCGCGCGCTATAAATGTAATTCGCGTGTGTAATTAAATTAATTAACCGCGACGTGTAATAAACTTTATTCGCGGCATGTGGGACTAGTAGCCGAGTCGGTCCACAACCACAGGATTTGCCGAGGATTTTCCTTGATCTAGAAACGGCGAATCCCTACTACTACCTTAAAATATTTGAACCGCGAGTAGTCCGCGATAAAGTCGATTCGCGCGCTATAAATGTAATTCGCGTGTGTAATTAAATTAATTAACCGCGACGTGTAATAAACTTTATTCGCGGCATGTGGGACTAGTAGCCGAGTCGGTCCACAACCACAGGATTTGCCGAGGATTTTCCTTGATCTAGAAACGGCGAATCCCTACTACTACCTTAAAATATTTGAACCGCGAGTAGTCCGCGATAAAGTCGATTCGCGCGCTATAAATGTAATTCGCGTGTGTAATTAAATTAATTAACCGCGACGTGTAATAAACTTTATTCGCGGCATGTGGGACTAGTAGCCGAGTCGGTCCACAACCACAGGATTTGCCGAGGATTTTCCTTGATCTAGAAACGGCGAATCCCTACTACTACCTTAAAATATTTGAACCGCGAGTAGTCCGCGATAAAGTCGATTCGCGCGCTATAAATGTAATTCGCGTGTGTAATTAAATTAATTAACCGCGACGTGTAATAAACTTTATTCGCGGCATGTGGGACTAGTAGCCGAGTCGGTCCACAACCACAGGATTTGCCGAGGATTTTCCTTGATCTAGAAACGGCGAATCCCTACTACTATCGGTCCCGTGCGTCTCGCAACCAGCGGATCCCCGCAACCTTCACGAGGTCATCGGTCCACCTGGTGGGAGGCCTTCCAACGCAACGTCTTCCGGTTCGCGGTCGCCACTCCAGAACCTTTCTGCCCCATCGGCCATCCGTTCTGCGAGCAATGTGCCCTGCCCACTGCCACTTAAGTTTGGCAATTCTTCGAGCTATGTCGGTAACATTGGTTCTCTTACGGATCTCTACATTTCTGATTCGATCACGCAAGGAAATGCCGAGCATAGCCCTCTCCATTGCCCTTTGAGTGACTGTAAGCTTTCTGATAAGGCCCATTGTAAGCGACCACGTCTCAGAGCCATATGTCATCACTGGCAACACACACTGAGAGCCTCAATACAATGCTCGATGTCCTCAGTAGAGCTTCCGGAAGAGTGGGTCTTAAAATGAACATGGACAAAACCAAGGTGATGTTGAATGCCCATGTTACACCCACTCCTATCAAGGTTGGAGACTCTACACTCGAAGTTGTGGAAGATTATGTCTACCTGGGACAAACGATCCAGTTGGGTAGGGCCAACTTCGAGAGAGAGATAAACCGTCGAATCCGACTCGGCTGGGCAGCGTTCGGGAAGTTGCGCGGTGTCTTCTCGTCCAACTTACCACAGTGTCTCAAGACAAAAGTCTATGACCAGTGTATAATATTCATCCCGCGAGAATATTCCCTTGGTACAATTTTCATTCGAGCGAAGTCCCTGGCAGAAACTATTCTGCTACATATATCGATTTCCTTCGACGTTCGCTCAAGGTGAAGTTCAATGGCGCCTGTGTTCCTGTCAATAATGTCCGTTGCATTATTATGAAAGTAAACAGACATTCCCTTGTTGTTGGGTACGCGTGTAGCTTTCTGCGTAGGTCTATAATTAGATTTGTTTTGCTGAATAAATAACACCATGGCTGTTGATATGGGACTATTTATTTGCGTTTAGGATTAGCTTTATGCGTACGTGGTTAAAATACTGCTGATTATCTTCAGTTGAATCTGAGGGATCTTCCTGATGACGCCACGTAGTTTAAATTGTGTCGATATCGCGCACGCATTTTTTAGGAATATTTCAAATGCAAATCGGTCGAATGGGGGCTAAACGTTTTACTACTCACCAGTTGGCGACTCTGTTCTTTGTTACTACGTAAGCAAAGTTTGAATTAAAATCATTCCGTATAAGTGCCATTAAATATAAAATCAAGTAGTTAGCGCAGCTCTTTTTTTTTCGAAAAGATGGCGGATAATATTTTCCAAAACATAAAACTTTAAAGCAGTGGTTGGTAAATGCCGTACATATCTTAATCTGCTATATTTGGAAAATATTCACAACAATAAAAAATTGTAAATAATCTCGCGCTAAAAGACAAAAATCTTCGAAATTTGTCATTTTGAAGACCTTACACTACACCAGCGGCCCTAGCGGAAAATTCAAACGCGGTAATCCCCATTGTATCGCCTTGCGTCCATGTGAATCTACCTATTTGCATTTTTTCTTGTTTTAGTAAAATTCGCGTTTTGCCTCAGGCAGGCCGCTTAAAGTTACACTAGGAGAGAATTCAGCCCGAGTTTAGCAGAGACTTGTTTTCTTTGGCCATGACATGCAATTAAAACCCTGATGAACCAGCCAAAATCGTCTAGACAAGCAGATGGTCAATGTGGTCTTAGGAGGTTTTTGATTATAGATAAGCTCGAGTTTAACTACTATCTCACCTGATGTTAAGCGATGATGTGGTCGACGGTGGATCACGCTTGCCCAGAAGTAACCTAGTCACAATGGACATAAGGACCCCGAAGTTGTAGCTATCGGAAAACACAGACTCCGGCAGGGAATTCCACTCCTTAGCTGTACGCATAATGAAAGTATTTCCAAAACGTTTAACACACCGATTGGACCGCTATAAGCTGAAATGATGATGATCATGATACCATTTTGATTCCCAGTCACCAAGACGAAGCAGCAACGGTTTTCCCAACTTCAGATGTGCTGTACGTGTATAAGGTAGAGAAACGAAAACGCACAGTCGTCGTCCCGGTGAGGAAGGCGCCTGAACTAGCAGAATCTGTTAAACATTATCTCTGATCCTTTTTAAATTAGCCAATTTAACATATCTTCAAATAGTTGCTATAGAAACTAAAAACCTTTACCCAAAATAAGAGCAGTAAGTACTTGATAACACAAGAAGCTGCGCCTATCAAAATAGAAGGTAATGCAAATAATAGATAAGTGACTTTATCAGCGAGGTTCACGATTCTTAAAACAATCAAGAATGTTGACGTTATGGTGTTTGTTGTAGTCACCGTATTTATTTAGGACTTAATTATGTTAAGGTTGCCTGTCCATCCTAAGGGGAAACTGCTGAATTAGTAAAATATTATGCAAGTACTGTAAACGTATTCTTGAGTGGTGAGTGTGTGGTGACCACGTACTTATCAGCAAACATAGGGCAAAGCCACCCACCGACAAACTATTTCGCAGTTTGATGGTTCTATACAACGTGAACAAGAGTTTGGGCCAAAATAAACATTTTGTTTGTTTGTAGGGGCCTGTCCGATTAGGTGCAGTGACATCTGTTGCAGGGTCGCTGGCAGCAGCTGAATAAGTGACGAGCTAAATGTCGTATGTTCAGTTGGCGACTAAACTAGACCCAAAGATGATGTTGTTGAGGACCATGACTTGTGCAGAGTTCAGAAATCAGTTACAGCTCAAGACCATGTAGTGTAGAAGAAAATAAGGAGGACTGACCCCAAATATTTGGAGTAAGGTCGCGACAGAGGAAGATTTTTTTTTTGCCGGGGTCTAGAGGGTCTCGTCCTTCGGTCCGATTTAGTGTTCAGGAATACTCTGCTACACCGCTCCACATTGCTACCGCGCTTATCTAGGCTTACTCGCTCCACTCCAATGTACAGGCATCTTTTGAGCTGTACTAACAAAGGCGTATGTGTAGCCCTCCCCCCCCCTCTACAGCGCGTGGTTTGAAATTTGAGAATTTAAAAATTCGTAATATACTAAGCATCTTTGATTATGTTTAATTCATACTGAAGTCGAATATATTATTATGTCGGTATGAATGGTAAAGGTAAATCTGAACTACCCAAGGCGAGGTTTTAAATTTTCAAGCTCCTTGCATGCGGTTTTGCATTTTATTAAATTCTCTTGATTCTGAAGTTAGCAACATAATCTATCTTAGCTGTAAAAATATTCGAGTTCGCTTCGCTCGCTCTGGGAATCAACTGTTTCTCTTTGAATAATTACCATACCATACAGTTTTCTTTTTTGTTATTTATGGGGTTGCATATGGCTCTATGACCCAGGGCGCCAAATCTTTGAATCGCTTGTGATCGCAGGGCGAGGGTCGTGGAAAGAGGGAGAAAATAAGAATTCTATCTACCTTACCTTCCTCTCACTCTTTCTCTTTTTCTGGACAGCCTCTAACGTACTTAGTGAGACCGTGTAGCCACAAAATAGGCGCACCGCCGGCGCCGCCTTTGTATATTGTATAAATTATTATGGTGGTTATCGTGGGCTGGACAGAAACAGGTCCTCCCTGAAAATAGCTCTAGATACGTCAATGTGTACTAAAGCTCTAAATCTGGATTCATTTAGATCTCCTTAAGTCGGGGATTTACTAGACCCAATCGGGGGCGACAAACACAAATCTTCGATCGACATCTTGACTTGGATTCGAGATTAATCGTGATAAACGATCTAACGGAATTACCTACGAAGGTTTTCTGCTTGAATATTCTCCATTTGTGTAAGAGGAAGTGAGATTAAATTATATACCTCTGTACCCTATTTTATCTCACCGCTGGGCAAAGGGCAAGGTAAAGATAGTGGGACGAGCCTTCTCTTGCTCTTCTCAATCCTACCGAAAGTAGTAACGCGCTTTAGTAGAAGACGCACTTGTGTGGTAAAGGGAGAGTGAAAAGACTTCAAAAAAAGGAGGTAATCAATTCGACACGTATATATGTAATATTGTGAGCAGAGCAGTGGTGGCTCAGTGGTATCGACCGCGACTTACAAGTTGTAGGTCGTGGGTTCGAGCCCAGGCAGGCGCTTTACTTTGTGTAAATTATTTCATCGCCACTGCTCTCAAAACGGTGAAGGAAAACATCGTGAGGAAACCGGCATGTCCTAGAACCAAAAATTCGAAGACATGTGACATCCACCAACCCGCATTGGGCCCGCGTGGTGGATTACGGCCCATTCCCTCTCACAGAGAGAAGGCCTGTGTCCCAGCAGTGGGAACATTAATAGGCTGATGATGTGATGTGTGATGTGATATGTAATATTGTTAGAATTGCCCAATATTCTCATATGTTACTCTCCGAAACTACTTATCAGATCGTGATAATTCTTTTTTATTGGATTAAGTATCTTTAAACATAGGTTCAGTAGTTTTCAAGATATGGAACATACAACGAAATAGTAAAAACACAGAAGGTGAGTCACAGGATGTTTGTGTATAACGTATAAAATTAATATATAATAAAACACAATAAATATACGACCAAAAACCCGACGGCTCAAAGATCATTTGTCGAAATCGTAGACAAACGACGGAGCGCGCCAATCTATGGTCGGCGTCGGCTGTCAAAATGAAAATAATAAAAAAGATAAATAATGGTCAATTATGTATATACAAGAATCCCTCTGCAGCAGAAGGACAGATAAGCAAAATCCCGGAATAGCAAAATCCCAGATTAGCAGAAGGACAGATTTGCATAAAGGAAAAATACAGACCCACACAGAAAACAAAAATAAAATTGAATAGTTACAATTGGTAAAATTTTATTTGAAAGTAACTAGTTTTTTTTTTTTTATTCGTTGTAAGCTCGCGTTTGACCACTATCTCGCCTAAGTGATGGTGTGGTCGAAAGTGAAGCACGCTTGCCTAGAAAAAACCTATTCACTCTTGACCTGAAGACTCCTATGTTGTAGCTATCAGGAAACAAAGACGCCGCGCCGGCAGGAAGTCCACTCCTTAGCTGTACGCACAATAAAAGTATTTTCAAAACGCTTTGTGCGTATGGGTGGGATATTCACCATGTACCGATGGCGCATTGCCGTACGTCTTGTTGTCCGATGATGGAAAGGGCTAGGCAGAATCAAATTGTGCAGTTCCATCGCACACTCCCCGAAATGTAACCGATAGAAAACCGACAGGCTGGCAACCTCCGGCCGTCGTCGCGTCGGTGTTCAAGGCTCTGGTGCTTTCAGTCGACCAGCACATCGTTCCCGATCAGTCTTTTGGCCCGTCTGTCAATCAACCCAAGTGCATCAAGTTGGTATTTGGCAGATCCGTCGCAGAGGTGAGAGCAGTACTCCATGCATGACCTTTAGATAATAATATATAAATCAAAGAGGTCACAAATTGATAATAAGGTTACTAGGATTTGAAACTTTTTTGACAGCGATAGTACATTATCTGCCTTTTTGCAAATCTGTCCTTCTGCTAATCTGGGATTTTGCTATTCCGGGATTTTGCTTAACTGTCCTTCTGCTGCAGAGGGACAAGAATTGCTCGTTTAAAGGTATTTGATAAGCTTTTATTATCCTCTTTCTAGCCATTACATCCTCTTGGTCAGTCTAGTGTAGGATTGTACATTATATTTTCTTCGTCGGGAGTTGTACCGATATTTTCTTCAGAGAGAAGATTTTATTAAATCCACTTGAGTAGAATTTCAGTCTATAAAATTAGCATAGATACTTATTGTTCAATGCTCCCAAGTTTAAGGACCTCCTCGAGAAATAAAAATAAAGTGTCTGTCTGTGGTTTTCTAATGGATATTGGTTATTGATTTTCTACCAACGTTTTCAGTTTATTTAATTGTTGAGTTGGAAACTAAAGTAAGTAACGCCTTTCTTTACGTAAGTTTCATTTTTATGCCATAGATAATATTTTAGCATTAATGAAGTCCGGCAGGCCCATAATATACATAAAGTTTAACAATTAACATAATCAAATTATTTTATCTATTGTTTTCTTCTATTATTGTCCTGAAGGCGGATGAAAAACCAATACATATGGTCCTTCAGAAGCTGTTTGGTTCCGTCATACTCGAGGGAAAAACGTCGCAGGCATGATGCAGGGGTGTGGTGGTACTCTTTTTAAGAAGGGTGACAATGCCCTATTGAAGAACTATAGGCCCATCTCACTTCTTAGCCATGTCTACAAGCTGTTTTCAAGAGTCATCACGAATCGTCTCGCGCGCAGGTTTGACGATTTCCAGCCTCACGAACAAGCCGGATTCCGAAAAGGCTTTAGCACCGTAGACCACATCCATACGCTGCGGCAGGTTATACAGAAGACCGAAGAGTATAATCTGCCTCTCTGTTTAGCGTTGGTGGAGTACGAGAAAGCCTTCAATTCAATCGAGACTTGGGCTGTACTGCAGTCTCTACAACGGTGCCAAATCGACTACCGGTACATCGAGGTGTTGAAGTGTTTGAACAAAAACGCCACCATGTCAGTCAGAGACAGGGAGTGTGAGACAGGGAGACGTCATATCTCCGAAACTGTTCACCGCTGCACTGGAGGATGTCTTCAAGGTTCTGGACTGGAGATATTCAATGGAATTCTTCAATAAATAACGGCCATTCGCCCGGGATTGCTGCAATCACATGTCTGTTTATTGTTGTACTTTATTATAGAAATTGCCCGGTCTTTTGGTACCACACTAAAAAGTGAAAAATAAAACCTTTTTCAACCGACTTCAAAAAGGTACAGTCGAATTGAGAACCTCCTTCTCAATTTCACTGTATCTTTTTCTACGTTTCTTACGCCATTACTTCGCCAATTATGAACAGATTTTGATGATTTTTTTTTTATTTGAAAGCTGGTGTGCATTTAAATTTTATCAAGATCTGACTAGTCGTTTTTAAGTTATCCTTAATATATTATTTTATATCCTTTATATAAGAGAAAAATAAAAAATACTTTTTAGCAACAAAAAAAATAACTTCCTTAATAGTTTTTATTTTTCTCTTTTAAGTTTTGGTATCTTATATTACCATAAAAATACGCATTATTAAGGAAAAATTACAAACTACTCTTTCGAAAAGAACTTTATTTCTCGCTTTTTAAACGGACGTCCGAAAATAAAAATGTTGAAAGTCGGTTTCAAAAAATTATTTTTACACAAGCGGTAATTCCCGAATGGTAAAACCCGGCTATTTACTATCGGCTCGGTAACTATGAGTTGAGACTGTTGAGAGCAATGGACTCATGTAGCAACTTATTGCTATGTGCGTCCATTCAAGCTCGATTCCTATTTTTACCCGACTGCCGAAGGAGGGTAATGTGTTTATCAGTCTATGTATATATGTATGTATGTAAGTATGTATGTATGTATGTTTGTTCCTATATGGCGTTCCAGAGACCAAACGCGTTGGCCGATTTTGATCATTCATACGTCAATCGATGCGTCTTAACCCTGCGAGTGTCATAGGCTACATTAAAATTTGATAATAGAAAAATGGCGGATTTTGGGTGCCATATTGTGGGAGCCCAAATTTTTTTTTCTTCCAAACCCATCGTGTGGGGCAAAATAAAGGGTTTTAAGAGGTGATTTCAAAAATATATAACACTTATATGTTTAAATGTATCTAATTCGAAAAAAACTAACTAAAAAGTTATAAATAAAAAAACTTAATTCAAAAAATAAAAAAACCCGACTGCTTCAAAAGCGAACTAAAAAGTCGTAAACAAGGGGAAAAACACGCTGTGCAGGCGGAGGATACACCAGATTTTGGTCAGCCAGCCCGCGAATATGTATCCTCCGACTGCACAGCATGATTTTTTCCTTGTTTACGACTTTTTAGTTCGCTTTTGAAGCAGTCGGGTTTTTTTGTAATACTGCCCCCCGTACCATGACTTGTAATAAAAACTAGCATAGTTCGACTGTGAAAAAGAGACAAATGTATACAAGTCAGTTACATCCCTTACGCACACTTAAAATAACCTTGCTCTAAGAGTTTATGGTTACCCTCCAGAAATTGAGCTTTTAGCTTGTAAACTACAAGTAAAATTAAATTAATGATTATTTTCTCAGTATCTGTTGGGTAATTGGACTAGCATCGATACATTTAGGTACTTAATGATCGTTGTTCTAAAGTCCAACCCTATATTTAGATTATCTAGATCTCAAAGTATTATATTAATCTATGAGATTAAATAAAGATGGCGGATGTGTGAGCCAAAAATCTGTCTCGTATTGGTTATGATTTACAAGAATGTAGCTTATTCTTAGCGTTATTACGAGTGTTAGGATCGGAAGTAGGTATGTAAGCCCGTGCGGAGATTTAATCAACACAAAATTTGTTACAGAGTTGACATGGTTATTTTAAGATGAGCATTCGCTGTTTTTAACCGCACTTCGAATGTGATAGATGTCGATGTTTTGTTACAACCATGGAGGAAATTCGCGAGCTGGCTGACCAAAACCAGATGTATCCTCCGACTGCACAGCATGATTTTCTTCTTGTTTACGTCTTTTTAGTTCGCTTCTTAGCAGTCGGATTTTTTTTTAAAATTAACTCTTTTTTATTAAAACTGTTTAGTTAGGTAACCTTTTTTCTTTCGAATTAGGGTCATTTAAACATATAAGTATTATATATTTTTGAAATCAACTCTTAAAACCCTTTATTTTGATACCCTACACGATGGATTTGGAAGAAAAAATATAATTGGCCCCCTACAATAATGGCGCCCAAAATTCGTCATTTTTCTATTTTCCAATTTTAATGTAGCCAGTGACACTCGCAAGGTTAAGACGAATCGATTGACGTAAGAATTATCAAAATCGGCCAACGGGTTTGGACTCTAGAACGCCACATAGGAACAAACATACATACATACATTCATAGACTGATAAACACATTACCCTACTTCGGTAGTCGGGTAAAAAATACAACCATACGTTAAGCTATGATCTTACTCCAATTGTAAACGGCTCTTTGTCCCATAAGCCCAGCTCTGTTCCGTCTCCTGCTTGATAAGCAGGAAAGTGGATTTTGGTTTTCAGCCCCTCCGTTGTTCTTTTCTGATTCATTTGCGGGATCAAGGCAGTTTTATCATTTTTCGAGACTCATCGAGCTCCATTAACTCTGCGCTTTTCTGTTGGTCGCCACTGCTGATTCTGGCTTTAAGAGTTGCAGTGGTGTCTCGTAATTTTATCCAATAAACGTCCACAGCTGGAAAGGTTCGCTACAACTAAAATCTTTGTGGTTTGAGGCCAGAGCTTTTTACCCAACTGCGTCAGAAGGTAGGTAATGTTTCTCCTATAACGTCATCTGTCAGCTAAACTATTTTCCTACTTACTGTTTCCATTAAGGAAGGGCCGATTACATTTGCTTTCTTATTCAAGATTGAGTGATTTATTTACATTTTATGTAAATACTTAATTCACTCAATGTTGTCAATGAAGTTACTGTTTCCTTAAATAGTACAACGATATTCATTGTACCTACTTACGTATGTACGTACCTATACCTACACAATTTATTAAATTGCTTCCGATATAATTTATCTATAGGTACCTACTTAAAAAGGAAAGATTTGTATTTTTGTATGTAACGAATAAACTTCAAAACTACTGGACCGATTTGAAAAATTCTTTCACCGTTGGGACGCTACACTATCCCCGGGTGACATAGGCTACTTTTTATTACTGTATTCCCACGGGAACAGGAACTACGAGGGTGAAACCGCGAGGCGTCCGCTAGTTTAATATACATTTGTATTTACTTTACTGTTTGGCAATTATTTAGATGCACCTTAATACCTGGCATGAAAACTACGACTGATTATATTTTATGATTATACATACAAGGTACTTATGTACCTTACCTAGGTACTTTTCTTATAGAAATTCAGCACGAAACCAAAATATAAGTGCTAAAAACGTCACAGTTTGTTGTGTTGACTGCCATAAAAATAAAAAAACAAGGAGGTATAAAAAAAAAAGATAAATAACTCCTCAAATAATAATTATATCCAAGTAGGTCTGTCCACAGATGAAGGATCTCAATTCAAAATTGTTGGTCCAACACTCCATCCCTGGTAAGTATTTAACTGTCAACTTGAATTCCATAAAAACGCCAAGTAGGTAATTTGTAGAAACAAAAGAATTTTAGCTACCAACACATGAAAAATAAATTTTCAAGGACCAAGGACGGTCTGAAATATTCAAGGCCTCTTATGTTTTCAGCGTAAAATTAAGAGAGAGAATACCATCTGATTTGCCTAGGGCAGTTAGCATCTGCGAGAATCTACTTACGAAAAAACTTCTAGAAAACTTTTGCGTAATAGTTAGTTTAATAATATTATTAACTTCACTTATTAAAGTACCTAACGCACCTAAGGTTTTGGAGGATTCCACCTCCTTAAATATTTTATCGACCTTTTCCGAGTTGCGGATATCTAACGAAGAGTTAAAATATTAACGATCTTTCAGCTAAGAAAAGATTAATTGTGTCTTAAATCTATGGCATGGCAATAAATAACAACCTCTCACGCAGTATATTTTTAACTAAACTCCAATTCACGGCTATTAATATAGCAAAGCGTAAAAATATACCAATTTTTTTGGGAACATCGTAAAAAATATTTACCGTGATTCCAGGCTTCAGGTGTAGTGAGGGCATGGGTCCAAACAATACCACTTATAAAATCACTTCACTCCACATTTACTTTTTATGAAAATTATTTATAGTTTTTTTACAAACCGCGAATATTTCGGGCGCGAAATATTACTGGCGCCCGACTCATGGTTCGATTGAATGTTTTGGTTTGCGACGGGTTCACTTCCAATGTAATGATCGGGATAACTTGTTTGGTAATAGCGCCATCTGTTGTATAGCTCTGAAGCTTTATCCAAAATTTGAATAGACAGTGTTACCCATTAACTTCCTTTTAAAGAATTGTCTTGTTCTTGATGTGCCATTCAAAAATTGTTATTTATACAACGATTATTTAGATTTATTGATTTTAATATAATACATTTAAAAGTAAACGTAGTATTTTGAACATAAATCAAAAAGGTCCCAGTTGTCACAAGCTTGTGTAAGCGCCATCTTTGATTTTTAAAGAAAACTACGACGAACCATAGTAAACTGGCTTTGGCTTCACTGAATTCGTATCAACCAACCAAAACGAAGGGCGAATTTTACGCGTGCGCGATGGAGGGGAGCATAGTAAACTCACTCAATGAAATTAGTAGGCATTTGTCGATAGTGTATATCTGTAACGGCGGATTGACGTGCTGAAGATTTGCGAAAATTTATAATCGCGGTAACGCCTACACCCGATTTATAAATAAACTTTGTGTTAGTGCAT
This sequence comes from Orthosia gothica, assembly GCA_949775005.1. NCBI lineage: Eukaryota > Metazoa > Arthropoda > Insecta > Lepidoptera > Noctuidae > Orthosia > Orthosia gothica. Next base: position 7,792,040 of record OX459060.1, on the reverse strand, counting down.
AGTGCCTGGATTTTGTGGAAAATGTCGAACGCACCAGTGAAAAAGGTCCCCATACATTTGCAGGTAAGAAATTTAATTCGCACCTGTTGTTTTCGCTTAAATTCGCGATAAAGTAATAAAGGCATAATGGAGCTTTTCGTGAAGAAAACGACTCGTGGTCTTGTGCCATGTTCTTGCTTCTTCAAAAATAATGCAATATTGCCGCAACGTTTATTCCTTTGCCAAATTCTGTGCCTGGGAATAGTTTTCCCTGATTTTCATTCAAAATTGGGGTTGCCGGAGATTCTCGAAAATGTATTCAATTAGAACATGGTACTAACAGTACAGAGACAATGTTTTACGTACCCATTCGTAAATAAATTGACGTAATATTTGGTATTCAAAAAGTAAATAATAAAAGATCGCGAAGTAGGTAGAAGAAAAATCGTTTTGACAACATTTCGGTTATAAAAACGAATTTATCGCGACGATAACACTATCGAATGTTGTACTATTTTTATCGTTCTCTGAAGTTTTATACGTTTTGGCATACCTACTAGTTAATTAACTATTTGAATCTGGAATTTATTAACCGTCACTTCAACCAGCAGAATGGGTAAGTACTTCATTAATATTTACGATACCAACCTCTATTGTTATATATTTTTGTCTTTTTGCGACAGTTCTTCAGTGTTTATTACTACTTTATGGTGCTGTAAATTAATTCAGGCCTCAAGATAGTATTCCGTTAAAGTACGTAGTTATATACAGATCATATACAGTAATATAAATTCCCATTATTAAGACAGGCGATATAAAAAATGGCAATAAATTGTAATGTTGTAGCCTTGGTCCCTGTGAATGACCCCATTATATGGAACCCTTCGAGTTTCTAGGGACCTTTGCCGTTCGGTTGGCAGGACTTACGTGACATGCGCAGTAGTTACGGGATTTGAGATAAAGGCATGGATGGGGAAACGTGACTGCGAATCTCAGACCGGCAGATATTTTTTCATTGCTAGGACGAACTGTTGATAAATAGTCGATTTTTGTGACATTTCTTTGGAGTTTGCAGCATCTTGACAATGGTGAGTTGAATGATTGATAGATTTTTCTCCACAGTGTAGCATCATAGGTTACGCCCGAAGTCAACAACCCGCGTGCGGTTGCCAACTTTCTGGTCATTTTGTTCCGGACTAGACGATTTACAATAATGACATACCTAGGTTTTCTATCGCTTACTTAGTACCTAGTTACTCGTAACACCAGGAAGCAGGGATATTTTCAGAAGACATCACAGCCAATTGCACATGGTAGGAACCCATGATGCCATTGCCTGCATAATCCTGTGACCGTCCTCTATTTGCCTTCAGCAGTGAAACCCACAAGGAAACTACCAGCCCGCATTTGCGTTACATAATAACCGACCACACGCCTGGATTTCATCAGCTTTCATTTATTCATCATCGTCATCATCACCATATCAGCCAAAAAATGTCCACTGCTGGAGCCCCCTGGACCCCCAAGCGTCGCCAAATTGACCGTCCCGTGCGTCTCGCATCCGGCGGATCCCCGCAACCTTCACCAGGTCATCGGTCCAACTAGTGGGAGGTCTTTCAACGCAACGTCTGCTGGTTCGCGGTCGCCACTCCAGAACTTTTCTGCCCTATCGGCCATCCGTTCTGCGAGCAATGTGCCCTGCCCGCATATTCTACGGCCTTTGTCGATAATCGCGGTTTTACATTTCTGATTCGATCACGCAAGGCAACTCCAAGCATAGCCCTCTCCATTGCGCTTTGGGAGACTGTAAGCTTTCTGATGGACCTCCATTTTGAGCGACCATGTTTCAGAGCCATAGGTCATCCCTGGCAACACACACTGGTCATTTCATTTAGCTATTCCTTAATTTTCGTCCCGTACCTACTTCTTAGATTTTATACCGTATATAAAGTCTAGAATGGGTGTGACAATTGAGATTATTAGTTTACCAGTGAATTATGGAAGAAATAAAAAACATGTTGCACCACCCCAAATAAATTTAGATACAGGCAAAAGAATAATGATCAAGAATGACTTCCGAGACCTTGAATAACATCGACGTTTGCGGGAATCTGTGTAGTTTTGTTTTAACTAATAAGAAAATTGCAATATCATGGACGAAGGACGTCGAAAATAAGCGGACGGAACTTGTTTCTTCAATCAAAACGAATACTGGCAATCCGGGAAAACGTTGGACTAGAATAGAAAAAGAAGTTTATCATTGGCAACGACAAATTAGCGAAATTGGGGCATTCTTGTTCAACTGCGTATTGTTAGACTGGCCGAGATCAAGGAAAGCCGACTGGCAATGACATTTTACTTCTTAATTTTCAACCAAATTCAAAAAGGAGGAGGCTCTCAATTCGATTGTATGTATGTTCTTGTGTTTTTTACGCGATTACTTCGCCAATTATGAACCGATTTAGACGATTATTTTTTCATTTGAAAGCTGGTGCTTCTCATGTGGTCCCTTGGTCCCAATTTGATCAAGACCTGACGAGTAGTTTTTTAAGTTATCCTTATTATTGCGTATTTTCATGGTAATATTAGATACCAAAACCAAAAAGCGAAAATTAAAAACTTTTCAACAAAAAATTAAATCTTTGGTACCTATATTTTTTCGTTTTTGACACCGACTGCCGAAAAGAAATTTATTTTTCGCTTTGTAGTGTTTTGTTTTGGAAGTCGGTTTAATATTTTTGTTAAAAACTTTTTGGTTATTAGGATTAGGGCGGGGTTAAAGTCGTAAATATTCCCAAAGACAGCATCGCAAGCGACGATACGACGAATATGCGACGACCGTTTGCCATTGAATTTTTTCTACGGATACCTAATAGGTAGCTACCATGTCCATATCTTCCTACTTCCTATGGTATAGATAAGGACTCCATTTGCCGCTCTTGTCCGTTGTTTGTGGACCTACTACCGTATATAGACTATTCGTAGAACAATTTCTTTGTGTCGCATCGCTGTCGCATTGTCACGTCACGCCTTTCTGCGGTAGCGTTAGAGTTTTCTTCGTAAGATTTCTAAACTGTGCTTACAGACCGCCTAACAGCATTTATTTCCATGAGAATGAGATAAACCACATTCTCACAAATTATTACATACACGTGCCAGCTCCAATTGAAGAACTAAAAACTCACACAAAAATCATAAGAGCGTAAAATTGTTACTATTCTAATTCAAGGTTAATTTCGTTAACGTCTCTAATTCTCAAGCACCTCGGTATACAAGTGACCACAGTATAAAAAAACCAGTCTGCCAAGACTTCTAATGAATTAATTTACGTGTCAATTACCTATTTTCGTGTATTTTGTATGATTGGAGGTAATGATGCTATGGTGGTCTCAAATTGTTTTTTATTTATATTTGTTTCCGGCTTTAATGAAGGAATTATCATCCATCATTTTAGCCAGTTGAACATGCATTCTTCCATACAAACGTAGTCTGGCGACGACTCCACTGTTTGACGATGTATCTACGTTTAAAATAAAAATGATATCAATTTGTCTCATCATTAACTAGCCCAGTATGGAATGGGAAAAAATAAAGAGACTCGAAATTTCCATATTCAACACTAATTTCAACGAATCTATGGGCGGAAATAAATACCATAAGGACAATAGACCGATAGCGCTAGGTTTTGAGGTTTCAAAAATATTAAAGTTGTTTGTGTTTCGCATATAGTTTCCAGACCATTTGCCCAACCTAATACCTTAGTTTGTGTCATCCTAGGTATTTGCATAGGTAGAAATTTAGGTATTTGTCTTTTCGACCAGTATTGGACGAAAAGAAAATTAGAGATGAAAATTTTACTTTCACGATAATAACGAAGTAGTAACTGATGTACCTAGGCATTTTGTGTCACATCTATCCACGATAATCCTAATACTTAACCAATACCTAACATGTCGGCCAACTAGCTCAAAAGAATATTACAATAGTTTAAATAGGTGTTACGCGTTTTAGAGTACTGATATCTGTTGGTTAAAATATTTTGTGTCGAATTCATCCACGACTTTTATAGATATTTTATTGTTTTATTACAACACCCTGTAAAATCCACAAAAGAAAATGCAAGTTATTAGAGTTTACGTGTTTTTAATTATTATGGTGTAACAAAACACTGTGCATAATTTGTGTCGTTTTTATCCACGAAATCTTATTATAAAAAAAAAATACTAGACTTCTTCGCACGAAGGGCGAGCGCGGAGAAAAGCGCGGGAACGCGCGCGGCGGGTGCCGGCCAGCCAGACTCCCAACGCGTATATTTATTTACATTAGGTCTTTGCAAGTTGCAACAAACAAGTGCGTACGTTATTTATGATGTATTTGATTGATTAATACACACTTGCACTAAAAACTTAACTAAGAATTAGTTGCTAACACGAGGTTAAATTGACATTAATGTATAACAAACTGTCAATTTAACCTAGTGCTAGCAACTAAATCTGAGTTAAGTTTTTTGCGCAAGTGGGCCTTAACAGTTAGTTATGAAGCCGTGAAAGACTAAAATGGAATATAATCTAAATATAATAAATGTGTTATATCGTCACCTAATACAAAGTAACTCAATATGGCATGGTTTTAAACACAGTTTTTTTTTTTGCAAGGTTTTTTTGTTTAACAACTGCAGGCATAAGTTGTTCTGTACAATTTCAGGTTTCATGTTAATAATTTTAATTGCTTTCTCAGTTTTAATAAAACTACTGCAAGTAAGATTTTTGATTTGATATGATTTTTGATGTACAGATTTTAAGTTTAATATGAAAATCATTGTAACTACCGTTACAATGCAAATTGTCCAGAATCCAGACCGATACCAGTGGTGTCTAATCCCATACAAAGAAACCGAGCCGACGTACTTTACTGATTATACTGATTATTTTATGTACACCAATCACGTTCGGTTACGTTACACGGATAAAGATGGTGATCTATCACCGTGGAACGGCACCGAACGCGAACGATTTACAAAAAAATAATTGGTATAATCAGGTGAAAATGGCTAGTTACGTCGGCACGGTTTCCTAGTATGGGATGAGGCATCTGTATGTATATAATACTAGATTATATTATCTGTGTCGCTACTCTGTGTCGACAAGTTCACCTTGGTAACGGCTAACTTATGTCGGAAAATAAACCCTTCAACAGCGCTGCCAAGTCCCGCAAAAAGGTGTTGCAAAGGTCTCGGTCCGACCACATTACTAACATGCCACATAACTACAGTCGAATAGGGACATAACTTGCGTCTTACCCAGTAGGTAATAAAGAGTTTCGGTCCCTGGGTAAGTCGGTTGAGTCGAACTTCTGCCATCCCTCACTACCACCACTGCTGAAACCCGACTTCGCTGAGGAGAAGGCAAACTTATTTGCCTTTTTTTGCGGAATCTTTGCGTCTGCATTCTGGTGATGCGTGGCCCCTTATTTCTCCTGGTGGGTGTGAGACATATATGTCGGACATTCGCTTCCATCAAAATGACGTTCGTAGAGTGCTGGGCAACCTCGACTTGAACAAAGCTAGTGACCCCGACGGTATACTAGCACTTGTTCTTAAAACTTAAGCGCCCGAACTGTCTACGATCTTGACACTTCTATTTCGCCTTTCGTTTGAAACTGGACAAGTGTCGAATGCTTGTAGGTAAGCTAACGTACAAGTCCAAGAAGGACAGTTGAGCTGATCCGGCCAATTACAGACTTCTACGTGTGCTTAATATTAAGCTCTTGGCATACCTAGAAGGTAATGACATCCTAAGTGATTGCCAATACGGCTGCCGCCGAACTCGTTGTATGCCATTCACATCTGGAGTGAGGCAATCGAAAGGCACGGAGAGGCGCTTGCCGTCTCCCTCAAAAACTCGAAAGCTTTCGATAGGGTCTGGCACGGAAGCCTTATTAGTAAGCTTCTTTCATTAGGTCTGCCTGGTGATGGTATGTGTGATTGAATTGTAGAATTCGAGTGGTTATAGATGGGTGCTCGTTGGACCGATTGGATATTAATGCTGGGTTCCCTCAAGGGTTGGTACTCTCAGCAACGTTATTTTTGCTGCATATAAATGATCTGCTAAAAATTTGGGCATGCAGACGACAGTACTGTTGCTGAGAGGTACTTGTCCTTTGTGAGGCTGTGGTGGAGCGTTTGAGCTTATCCTTGAAGCCAGTATCCAAATGTGGTGATGCCAATTTGGCCAGGTTCTATGCTGCTAAAACCCAGGCGTGTCTTTTCTCTGTTAAAATGAGCTAATTTCACTCGGCTCCTTCCTTCCGAGGTGTAAACGTGCCAATAATGGACCATCTTGAGCTTCTTGTCGCAACTTTTAACACAATCCTCAATTTTGGGCCATACATTGAGGCAAAGGCTCAGCTGGCTGCTATAAAGTTGGGTATCCTCGCAAAGGAGAAAGAGGAGGAGAGGGCTATGCTCGGAGTTTCCTTGCGTGATCGAATCAGAAATGTAAAGATCCGCAAGAGAACCAGGGTTACCGACATAGCCCGAAGAATTGCCAAACTTAAGTTGCAGTGGGCAGGGCACATTGCTCGCAGAACGGATGGCCGATGGGGCAGAAAGGTTCTGGAATGGTGATTGCGAACCGGAACGTTGCGTTGGAAGGCCTCCCACCAGGTGGACCGATGACCTGGTGAAGGTTGCGGGGATCCGCTGGTTACGAGATGCATGGGACCGGTCAATGTGGCGACGCTTGGGGGAGGTCTATGTCCAGCAGTCGACGTCTTTCGGCTGATATGATGATGATGATGATCCTCGCAAAGGTGAGATGGTTCTTCACGCCAGAACAGTTTTTCAAGTTGTATCAAGCGCAAGTTCGATGATGTATGGAGTACTTATCTCATTTCTGGGACGGATCTGCCAAATACCAGCTTGATGCACTTAAGTTGATAAAAAAACCGGCCAAGAAACTCATCAGCGATGAGTTACTGGTAGAGTCAAAGCTCTAGAGCCTTGAACATCATTGCCAGCTTATCGGTTTTTTATCAGCTGCATTTCGGGGAGTGTGCAATGAAATTACATGATCTCATTCCACCTAGCTCGTTTCGTTCCATTCCCGTTCGTAGAACATAGAGCAGTGATGGCCCAGTGATAACAGATTACAAAAAGTTAAACCAATGTGTAACTAAAGTTACAATGTTATTCATATTGGGTGTCGATATGTGGTCTCATACTGGACGTTAATACAGTGATTGTTAAAAAAGGGGATTATTAAAGTTTATAGAATCTAGCATTGTAAGGGATGACGGAAAAGCCGAAAAAAGTCCTTGTTTTAAGGACCGTGATGAAATAAAACTATACATAATCACTATCACCACACATATCTGGAGTTTTTTTTTTCACTTCGCGTATTATTTGTTTTGCTAACTGTACACTACTTACTCGAAGCGTGGCACGGGATATTGAGAAGCAGTATAACGAAAAAGCGGTAGGTAGGTAGGTGTATCTACCTACCTACCGCTTTCAGGTTCAAATTGGAAGCGAATCGAAGCGTCAATCCAAGAAAATAATTACCACATTGACCGTCTTCTAAGCATGGACCATTGACATTCGTAGGTAAGACAGATTGCAGACGCATGATTTGTACAAAATTCCCACGTCATTATTTTTATCTCTATAGGTTACAAATTTGTTCATTACGTAGCGGAGATAAGAATCAATCAATACTCAATATAATAGTTATGTTATGTTATTTATATTATGAACGCTACGCATCTAAGAAGAAATCAAACCGAACGAACGTGTGTGCATGCGTATGCCGCCTGGCCTCCTTCGCCGGGCCTCATCAGCCCGCTTCGACCGCTACCATTGTTTTTGTGTTTTATTCATATAAAGGTACATATCGTGCATGAAAACGGCACAAATTTACAATGTCGATTTTTCATGCATTTATGATATTGATTATGTGAACTCTAATGATTGTAATATTTTTTTGAAGCGTTTGTAGCTTGGAAAAACAAAATAATTAAAAATCTTAAAATTGCGTGGCCTAATTTGGCACAAATTTAATTAATAGGGATATGTAAGTGATCTGAGAAAGGAAATAGTAATTTCATAAATTGTAATATTTTTTTTGCACTATTTTTACACACTGACCCCTATGTCAGTTTGCACTGGACGAATATGACACAAATTGGGTTTACACACTCCGCAGACCATCCTAGATATGATAGCATAATTATTTTAAACTTTAATTTAATTTTGCCAGTTTTGATTTGAATAAAAATAATCAACCACAAATCATCGAATTACTGAAAATGCAAGTAACAGATGTGACACAAAACGCAAAAATAAGCTACATAGGTACGACTGTATCCGCAGGCAAGAAATAAGCAACTTTAGAATTTTTTTAACTTATGACATCAAAATAGCCTAGCGCTATCGGTCTACAAGGAAAATTGCAAAACAGCCACCATACAGGGATAGATTAGTAGTTCAACAATGCAAATAATTTTAATAATTTTATTTTGAAAATATACATTTAGTCGTTTTTCATGATATCTAGACCCAAAGGTCTGTTTATAAAATTTCGCGTGCTCGTTTTCGTCCTAAATCATAATCCATTTTGCTACAAACTTGCAAAAGTGCTTATTCGTACGCGAACTAGCTTCGTACTGCTCATCACAGCATCAATCTCTTTCGCGCGTGTTGTCGAATGAGATAGCATGCATTTTAACTCCGCGCACAAAATAGTTCGTGCCGTCGACTAAGGTAACCTTAAAGTAAAGAAGTACTTAGATCGTTCTTTGATGGCTGCAAATAAACAGTAATTGAAAGGGAACAGTCAGTCCTGGCATGGTCATGTGATGAGGAGGGATGAAACGTCTGTTACGAAATGAGTATATTATATATTTCTATATATGTGGATGGATGGACAGGGAGAAGCAGGTCATAGAAAAGATGGGGGGACTTGTTAGGAGTGATATGAAAGAAAAGGGAGCCAGTCTTAGGCTGAAGGTTGACAGGAAGGAAAAGAAGAAGAAAAAAACGTGTTTTGCCCAACGCGAATAACATGGCAGAAAATTATGAATATATATTCAGTACCTGGACGACAGAGCTCTGCTCGGGTGAAAATAGTGAAAACGACGTTTTCTAAATATGAAACCTAGCTAGATCGATTTATCACCCACGAAACCCCTGCATAGTAAATTTCATGAAAATCGTTGGAGCCGTCTCCGAGATTCAGATTATATATGTATAGTATATACATATATACGAGAATTGCTCGTTTAAGGTTTTTGTATTTTATAGTAGCAGACAGAAGAACGTTCGTAGAATATCCTTTATTTGTTGACGGTACTGCTTATTTTTCTTGAAAACCTAGCTACTAAAATCCCTTAGTCAGTTTTTACGGCACCAACTGCAACGGGGGATTTTCTCTATATTCTTTGCGAAATACCTCTAAGGCGGTAGTAAAAAGGCCCTTTTACCTATAAAATCTAGATTATAAGCTCATTTTACGCTTATTAAGATTTTAATTAATTCGGCAAAAAAAAAATGTGTTTGCTAAATTTAATATCCCAGCAGCCGGAAAAACGCCTTTTTTGGCTTTGCCACCTGGTTCGACTGGGAAAAAGGGTCAGATGTGTACCCGTCATATATAACTGTCCCTTACGCACACTCAAAATAACCTTGTTCTAAGAGCTTATGGTCACCCCCCAGCACTAAATGTATGTTTTATCATTTGTTTCTCAAAGATTATCAAGTCTAAACTCGCATAATATGATAAATACATTTTGATTCACATAACAAACACTGTTACTATACATTAGTACAATTTCTAGCTGTAAATTGTTTCTCTCTCTAGTGCGTTGAACCAGTAGTTCCAAGTTTTCAACTAATGGTTTACTTACATAGATATTTTACACATTATACATAAGTACTATCGGAATTAACAGACCGTCATAAATAGGGTTGCCAAGTGTCCGTATAAAACCAGACATAGCGAGCTTTTTGGATGGGTGTTCAGCTAAAAAAAAACGGCCAAAAACCAAAATCCTAAAATTTTCTAGTGACTTTTCTTTTAATGAGAATTACATTAATTGCATAATAAAGAAGACTGATTCATTATGTTGTCATTCTATGAACCTGAAGACATTTTTAAACCCCCGTTGGAAAAAGAGGGGTGTTATTAATTTGACATGTGTACCTGTGTCATTGAGGTAATAATGTACTAACCTGTGTATGGATGATGAACGGATATATACGGATGAACTGATTTTGATGTGACTTTATCGAGAGTATTCTAAGCTGAAAATCAGTATAGCCGTTCTAAAGTTATGGGCCTTTTACTGTTTGAATCGGGATGTTTTTGCAAGATATCGTGTCATAATTACTTAGTCAATACTAGATAAAAAATGTTGCATAAAATTAAAAAAAAAATCCGAGATATTTTTTTTAATTATACTTGTTTATGTTAAAGGATAAAAAAAGCCTGGATACAAAAATAACTACATACATACAATAACTTTATTAACTCCATACTTAATAATCGATTAAACTGAATGGTCTGTTCAGGGAGGTTTTATTTAGGATCTGGCAACCCTGATCATAAAGAAGCTATATTCTACTTGATTGATGAGTAGTCTGTGGCGACCATAGACTGTGACTATACAACTTACTTATATTAATAGGTTTACCAGCCCCTCATTTCCGACCGCCATAATATCCCGTATTGTAGATGTTTTTACGAGTAAATACGCACGGAAGAACGCTATTTTCTACGACATCTGAAAATGGAAAAGAATTTTGTTTATGGTTATCATCATAAACATCCTTATCCTTCCTTATACTTGATGAAATGGCTACATCTTTGTGTTACTCTGTCCGTCAGTGCGGTCGCAACTAGAGAACTACTTGTCCGATTTACGTGATTGTATTTTTTATTGATATATTACGTTTTTGGGTCCGATTTAAGTATAGTACATAGCTATTAACATGTAACCCAGAACCGTGACTGGCTAGTTTAATAGATCCATCAATCTGCCTAGCCTTTTCCCAACTATGTTGGGGTCGGCTTCCAGTCTAACCGTATTAGCTGAGTACCAGTGTTTTACATGGAGCGACTGCCTCTTTGACCTCCACAACCTTGTAACTAGGTAACACGGTACCCCTTGGCTAGACTGGTGTCAGATCTCAAGCTTATGACTGCACGTAACGACTGTCAAAGATCTTCAAATGACCGCCGGGGCCAACGGCTTAACGTCCTTTCCGAGGCACGGAGGAAACTCGGTTTGTTGAAATGGTCATCCATCCACGGACCGACCTCGTCAAGCGTTGCTCTATCTTGAAGATCGACCCGTGCGTGTGGTTGTTATTATTTAGCCACGAGCTCCTCAAACATATCTGGCTAGTTTAATAGATAACAATACAAAATCTAAATGTGCTGAGATGCACAAAGAATTTTTTTTATTTATTCCCCTCACGTAGTAGGAGACCACGCCAGTGCAAGACGGCGATGTCGGGATGAACTAAATACTTTCTATAAAGACCAGTCTCAAATCGCCCTACCTACCTAAAGTCCCCGTCACAAGAACCTATAAATTTTGTAAATAAAGACTTCTACTAAGTTACGTAACGATAATTCAATCAACAACAAATCCTCCCAAATTCAATCAACTCGAAAGCGACATACGTGTAATACGAAACTAACGAGCAATTTCACTTGGTCGGGTTATATTTTAGCGATATAAAGCGCTGTCGTCTAATGTTTAGTGGTACTGGAACGCGTCTGACACATGGAAAGTACTCTCTCATTGCGTAGACTTATTTCATTATATGGGGTCGACTTTCCTCGTGATTTTTCGCATTTGCAAAGGACAGAAGAGACGCCTTTGCCCAACTGTGGGAGAATACAGGCATTATCTACGCTCGTTAGCAGCATCATTTTATTGCTCACAGAAGGCGTTTTATAATTACTTCATTCTTAGTCTACTGGCCAAGTAGCGGAATGACTAATCCAATTTAGTAGGTACGTATCTATCTACCACATCTGTTAAGAGTTTATCCGTTAGCGCTATCCGTCTGTTAAATTAATCCGTAACGTTATGTTGACCTATTGCTTTGGTTCTATTCTGAAGAGAATTGTTTTGATTTATTCTAGAGAGTAAGTAATTATATTGGTTTTTAAGTTATTAGATAGCTCCCCGTATTGCATGGGATGGGAGTAGAAAATACAATCCCGGGATTTCAGAAGATAAATCCCGGGATCCCGGGATTAGACTGTGGTTTAAAAAAAACAAATGTTTTTAATGTCTTTGCACAATACAAATCACAATATAATAAGAAAAGAAAAAGACAAAAGAAAAACTATACATTTGGAAGAAATCAAAAAGACAACACAAAAAACTATTTAGAATTTTGAAAATATAATCGCAGAAATATCAAAGCATCCAATGTTTGACTTCCAAGCCTGCTTAGTAGTTTATTGCCAACATAAGCAGCAGCTGGAAACGCTCGCTCAGGTTCTACGCTGGTTGGAGTACGGCGTATCTAAGGGTTGTTTTTTGTCGTTATGTAATAAATCCTATTAATATAATCTTGGCAAAGTTATTGTCAAGGCACAACGTACTAGGGCATACAAATTAGACTTATTTGTGGCAATCTCGGTATTTTCGGTGCCAATAAACTCGACTCTCTCGTCGAATGCCTAACCTGATGATAGTTGATCACCTGTATCTGCAATATCAGAAATAATGCAGGTGCGTTGCTATCCAGACAAAGCTGAAATTTTAAAATTACTCCAGTACCTTTAAACAATTGAAAAAATTACAATTCCGTGAAATAGCAGTCGTAAACTCTCCAAAAAATAACTCCTAATCTTGTCTGTTAAGCATGCCCAGCTGGATTGGCTACTTAGTTAAGTGCCAAACGCAATCCCTTTGAAGCTGTTGACAGATTGACAGATTTAAGAAAACTAACTGCTGTCAATCAGTGCCATACGGTGGGCAGACCGTTGTCTATTCTTAGTGTGCCACCACATGGCGTAAATACTGCCATAATTTAGACTGAGCTACGGTTTACTACGTTTTTAACTATGGTATATGGTATAACCATGGTATGACGTTAAACTACAAAAAATGCGTATACGTATATGTGTAAAAAATGTTATTGAAACTGTCACCCTCACCATGCTGCAGCGCAAAGAGTGTAGATAACGCAAGTCCCTCCATCTGTATGAAAACCAAGCGTGCCAGTTTGTAACAAATTTACTTACCAATGTTGACACCAGTCTTGCCAAGGGGTACCGTGTTACCCAGTTCCTGGGTTGTGGAGGTCAGATAGGCAGTCGCTCCGTGTAAAACACTGGTACTCAGCTGAATCCGGTAAGACTGGAAGCCGACCCCAACAACAATTGGGAAAAGGCTAGGCAGATGATGACTTACCAATGAAAGAAATCATTTCCAATGACTCGGCCCAGTTTTTCTATACAGTCTCAAAACGATGGAGGAAAAAATCGTGAAAAAACCATAGATAGACATATCCTAGAACCAAAAATTCGAAGACATTTTACATCCACCAATCCGCACTGGGCTCGTATGGTGGATTAAGGCCCATTCCCTCTCTTACAGAGAGGAGGCCTGTGTCCCAGCTGTGGGAACATTAAAATGTTGATGATGATAATGATGACCTATTTAAATTGTAATCTCCCCAAGATATCCACCATCTTTGTTTAGCTCGAGTGCTTATTACGTTAATCAAAGCGTAAATATTATTGTTTGTACATTCTGATGTGGAACAATGCTCTGAACAATCGCCTTACGCCAATATGCATTCGTTATCATTAATTTTATTGCTTATTGAGGTAACACTAAATTTTTGCGATAAAATGTTTGAATCATTTTGTTAGTCAGAGTTTGGTACTTTTTGCCTTTATGAGATTACGTCATAGATCGGTCAAACTTCGAGTACCTATGGATATGGAAACTACATTTATAATATTGCTTCCAATATGGCCACCTCTGGTGTCAGAGTAAATTAAGACGGTACCCTGAGCAAAAAATCGCCATGAGATGTGAGCATTCCTATTGGTCTAGCGGCACTGGTGGCGCATGAATTACAGTAATGAATACGCTCATATTTTAGAAAAAAATCTTTATAAAATCGAAAAAAGGTCTTTTGAAAAAAAAAAATCTACAAAAATGTTCGTTATTAAATTGTCTACCCATTAGTGTTAGTACAAAAAATAATTAATGAACACTTTACGAGGCGATGCATAATATCAATAATTATTTCAAATTTTTATGTTTTTTTGGAAGGTGATTAGTGAAATATATACAACATTTAAAAAAAACTAAATCTACCATTTTAGAATCAATATTATGTAGAATTTTAATGTATTTTTATTAATTGACATTTCTTTTTAAATAACGAGTAGATAGCTCCTAAAAACAGCACAAAAACGGCTTGCGCGGCGTTTTGCTCGGGGTACCGCCTTAAGTCGCCTTTGGGGACCCCACAGACACAAAATAAATATACAAACATTACGGAAACTACCTACAAACGCTCGAAACGGCACACTCACACAAACATGCGCATCGACGAGACCCCTAAGCGGTTCTCACTACTGACATCATTGCAGAAGTGCCTTAATGATCTCGTTTCGAGCGTTTGTAACTAGTTTCTATACTGTTTGTATATTTTTGCTGTGCCACAGGCTTCGGACTTGGCTATTTCAGACTTAAATTAACTATATAAGTCCAACAGATGTATTGCGTAAGTGAATACGGCAACGCAAAGGGTTTGACCGCGATCAATCGACCGATCACACAGACGGAAATCAAACCCTTCGCCTTGCTAAATTCACTTGCGCAATTCGGCTGCGTGATTTCTTACGATGTTTTCCTTCACCGCTGCTTATGATGTCCAAGATAAACTTAGAAAGTACATATGAATTTTAAAAAGTCACATTAGTACTTGTCAGGATTCGAACCCACGACCTCAAGCACAAGAGGCGCGGTCTTAGCCACTGGGCCACCACGACACAAATTTTCTGTTGATCGCCGAACAGTTGCAGCAAGCAGAGATATGTGCATTTTTATTCCAAGCATAGCGAAATTGGCCTATGTTGCTGCAACTGCTAGGTCATAGCCCTCTTTTCTGAGGGAGTATACCGTATTCCACCACGCGGCCCGATGCGGGTTGGTGATTGTCACAAGTCCTCTGGTGCCAACTAAAAATGCTAGACTAAAAGTTTTTTTTTTTTTTTTGCTTTTCAGTTCCTTATTTCGTCGGTTAAATATTTTGTTAAAAAAATTTTTTTTCGCTCTTCATTTCAGGCAGAAAATTCTGTGAACAATCAATTTGACATGTATATTAAAAAAAAAACCGACGAAATAACGAACTAAAAAAACTTTTTTTCTATCATATTTAGTTGGCTTGGCGCGAAACAAACAAACATGCAAATTAATTACCTATAGCGTAGAATTATTGTAGCTAGGTTGATCTTTGTTGACAGTTTGTCTGACACCGCGCCGACTCAAAATGCTGAGTTGTAAAGAGCGGACTCTAGTCAAAAGGAATTTGAAAAATAGTTATTTGAAGAAACTATTGCCGTCGCGTCACCTCCAACCTCACCCCGTAAAGTGCGAAAGGGACAACTGCAGCTCAGGCTGATTTTACCTACGAAAAATTTGACTAAAAGACGTTTCGTATTCTGCTGTTTTCTTCATGAAAACTGGTCTGATCAAAAAATTCTTATATCAAAATTTAGAGGAAAAGTATATCTATGCTCCTATCATTTCCTTTTTTGTTAAAAACTTATAAATTTTGTCTGAAAGTCTTCTGAACATTTTTGATTTGTCATATTTCTTTTTGTGATTATGTTTTGGAAAAAAGGAAATGATACAGGCACGTATTAATTAGACCTAGATTTT
The DNA here is from genome assembly GCA_949775005.1 of Orthosia gothica. NCBI lineage: Eukaryota > Metazoa > Arthropoda > Insecta > Lepidoptera > Noctuidae > Orthosia > Orthosia gothica. The sequence continues at coordinate 7,776,140 of OX459060.1, read as the reverse complement.
ATGGAAAAAAATTCATTGCTCTAGAGGCATTATCCACGAAGAAAACAGCAGAATGTGTTTGTATGGAGAAAGTCTCACTAGAGTCCCCTCTTAACCCTTTCGGTATGGGCACGTTCAGCGCATTTTGCTTCACTTACATTCATACATCTAGTCATACACACACGCCGGTTAAGAGAACTGTGCACCTGGCCTTTCTGTTCTAAAGTCTTAAATCTTTTGGGTTCTAGAATATTCCGGATTCCTCACCATATCCATTGCGAGACGGACTGTAGTAAACCTACTAACATTTAAATCGAGTTACAAAACGTAGAAAACATCAGTTAATTTCACCTTGACATTAACCGCGACGGTATCGCATCGCATTGCCGACAAGTACCAGGTTCATTCCCGTTCTGTACTCGACACTTACCTAATTAACATGTAAATATTCGAACCAAAAGCCAACTAGTACAGTTAGCAAAATTAACGGCGTCAACGTCCGGTACACTCATTTTCTATTGCAAGACTGTTTCCGATACCTCCTACTTTAGAACTATCAACCTTACCGCCCTAAACATAAAGTTTAAATCCCCTTCTTGGTTACCCATGGGTTCTTTAGGAGCTATTCTTACCATGCCATAGGGGATCCTCCCCTTCTTCCCATACAAAGGCCCATAAATAATGATTTACGTACGCGTTAAACAGTTAAACTTAGTACCAGTTTAAAACGTGCGGTTAAAACATGGCTGGGCGTTAAATCTTTCAAAGAAAACCCGTAATACAGTTCGGCGAAATTGTTAAACGGATTTTAGTTATTATATGGAAAATATAGCATATTGAAATTCCAAGTAATTATGTGTTACCGCCTCGTTGGTCTAGGGGTGGCAGTGGCATATGGGGGAGTATGAGGTCCTGGGCTCGATTCCCGGGTCGGGCAGTGTTATTAGGTTTTTCCATAATGAAATTTCTCAGTAGTCCCGCAGCCTAATTGTCAACTGAAAAGGGACGTTTCTTGGGTAGAAAAATGATAATTCTATGTTGGTAGTCCGTCAGTGAGATTATCAAATAATTTTGGACACGTATTTTTTGCTTTATTAAATCAATAAAACCGGGCAAGTGCGAGTCGGACTCGCGCACGAAGGGTTCCGTACCATTATCGCAAAAAAACGGCAAAAAAAAAACACGTTTGTTGTATGGGAGCCCCCCTTAAAAATAAATTTTATTCTGTTTTCCGTAAATAAATCATCTGTGAAAATTTCAACTGTCTAGCTATCACGGTTCATGAGATACAGCCTGGTGACAGACAGACAGACAGACAGACGGACCGCGGAGTCTTAGTAATAGGGTCCCGTTTTTACCCTTTGGGTACGGAACCCTAAAAATTGACAAAGTTAAAGCGCATAAAAGTTTAGAAGTGGGGGCTTGTGACGTCACTAAGGCAGTATAAATTGTACTAGCGGCGTGACATCACACGACATTTTAACGTATTATATCGTCGTCACTTTGTTTACGTGTCAAAAGAAAAAAATACGTGTCCAATATTTTTTATTAATCTAGGTACCTGATGGACAAAATTCTGCAAGGCCATCAATCGACCACCATGAAAGACGCGATGTGGATTTCCGTCTTTGTGATTGGTCGATTTCTGGCGGTCAAACCCTTTGCTTTGCCGAATTCACTTGCGTAATTAGGCTGCCGTAGTCTGGGACTTTGTCCCGGTTGATGGTAATAAGCTGGCTCTATTACATGGGACTTAAACATAACTCGCGAAACTTTGGTACTATAATACCTAAACCCCTACAGGCGTGATGTTAAGTTAATAACAACACGCCGAAAATATAGCATGCTGAAATGACCAAATATTTATGTGTAAACTTCAAGGATTTAAAGAATTTTCTTTCGTGTGTAGTGTTTTTACCTATTCTGTTAGTTTTATTGGGGTAACCTTGCCCTTGAGTTTATTAAGTAAATAACCCTTGTCAAGACTTTCATTATTGTGCCACAGTTACAAATAAAAACATGACGTAACTTTGGGGCCCACTTTAATACGAGATCCTTGCGATATGGTCTTATAGAAACCCCTTGTTCGTTGCTTGAATACTTCTAATTTGCATTCTTGATTCCATCGAATACTGAGGGTAAATTGTTTGGCTTCTAATGGTTCTTTCAATTTTGGCGTTTTTGTGCGGGGCTGCTGCGGTAGCGCAGCGGTGAGTTTGTCGTACTGCGCACGATTGCTTGATTTTTACCCGACTGCCGAAGGAGGGTAATGTGTTTATCAGTCTATGTATGAATGTATGTAAGTATGTATGTATGTATGTATGTTTGTTCCTATGTGGCGTTCCAGAGACCAAACGCGTTGGCCGATTTTGATGATTCGTACGTCAATCGATGCGTCTTAACTCTGCGAGTGTCATAGGCTACATTAAAATTAGATAATAGAAAAATGGCGGCTTTTGGGTGCCATATTGTGGGGGCCCAATTTTTTTTTTCTTCCAAACCCATCGTGTGGGGTATCAAAAATATATGACACTTATATGTTTAAATGTATCTAATTCGAAAAAACTAACTAAAAAGTTATAAATAAAAAAACTTAATTAAAAAAATCAAAAAACCCGACTGCTTCAAAAGCGAACTAAAAAGTCGTAAACAAGGAAAGGAGGATACACCAGATTTTGTTCAGCCAGCCGGCGAATATGTATCCTCCGACTGCACAGCATGATTTTTTCCTTGTTTACGACTTTTTAGTTCGCTTTTGAAGCAGTCGGGTTTTTTGATTTTTTTAATTAAGTTTTTTCCATACCTCTCTCTTGAGTAGCTCGTGGCTAAATTATAACAGCTACATGGGTTGATCTTCAAGGTTAAGGTTGCCGTAGTCGTCGGCACGAACAATTTTGTGCGCGGGGTCAAAAATGCATGCTATCTCATCCGACAACACGTGCGAAAGAGATAGATGCTTTGATGAGCAGTAAGAAGCTAGTTCACGTACGAATTAGCACTTTTGCAAATTTGTAGCGAAATGGATGAAAATTATTTGTATCCCTGTACTGTATGGAGGCTATTTTGCAATTATTGTTCTTCTTATGGTATTTAAGTCCGCCCAAAGATGCGTTAAAATTAGTGTTGAAATATGGAACTTTCGACGTTCAAAACGTTCAAATAATTTTCTTTTTTGTTTCCATACAGGGCTAGATAATGATGAGTCAAATTGATATATTTTTTTATTTTGAACGTACATCGTCAAACAGTGAAGTAATCGCCAGACAACGTTTGTATGGAAAAATGATCGACTAGTGCAACCTTAAGCAACGGTTGCCGAGATTGATCCATGGTTTTCTCATCCATTTCATACCGAGATACCTCGATGCCTCGGAAAGCTGCCGTTGGTCCCGGCCTCTGCCTGTGCCTTTGGCCAGTCGTTACGATAGTCAGAAAGGTTGTACCTCCATGTTCCAGTCCAGTCCAGTTAGACTGGAAGGAACAACGTAGTTGTGAAAAGCCACAGATGCAGTTTGTTTGATTGTAACCTAAATGCAAGTTTCCAACCCGATCGATTTTGATACTTTTGTAACGTCGTTAAAATTTTAAGAATCGTGTCACACCTTCCATTTCTTCGATCCGTTATATATAGCGCATATGCTCATAACAGTGACTTATGTCATACCATAAAACAATTGTATTATATAACCGAATAAATTCTAGGCCTATAAGGTCGTCGGCAACACAATTAACGACACTGAGACATGCAAAGTATCAAAATGATCCAATCTCAGTCAATTTGGCAATTTGATTTGATTTGGTTCATTAGGCCTATATTGCTCTGCTTTCGGATGGCAATGGTCAAGGATTTTTGTATAGAAACCTGGTAATTGTAGTGTGGTGAATTGTGATTAAACTGCCTTTTGTTTTAGACTGTAATTTTGTTAATGACATCATTGTTATATTCATTACAATAGATTAGACTGACCGACATACATGCAGTGTTAAATCAGTCTAGAGTCAATCAATCTGCCTAGCCTTTCCCCAACTACATTGGGGTCGGCTTCCAGTCTTACCGGGTTCAGCTGAGTACCAGTGTTTTACATGGAGCGACTGCCTATCTGATCTCCACAACCCAGTAACTGGGTAACACGGTACCCCTTGGCAAGACAGGTGTCAGATCTCAGGCTTCTGACTACCCGTAACGACTGTCAAAGATCTTCAAATAACAGCCGGGACCAACGGCTTAACGTGCTTTCCGAGGCGCGGAGGAAACCCGGTATGTTGAAATGGTCACCCATCCACGGACCGACCTCGTCAAGCGTTGCTTAACCTTGATGATCAACCAGTGCGGCTGTTATTATTTAGCCAAAATAAATCAGTCTAGAGTATTTAAGAAAATAAGCAAGTCAAGTATCTTGACTTGGCTCGCGAGGTTGTCGACATATGGGATGTGGACTCGGCGATCATTGTACCGATAGTCGTGTCAGCCAATGGCTTAATAGCCACGAGCCTTACGAGGCTCTCGTTAGGCGGCTTGATTCAGAAAACAGTACTTCTGGACACGGCTCGTATTGTTCGCAGATTCGGATGTTCCTCTGTCTGGAGCCCTGACCGTAGCTTGGATTCTGTTTATCAAATTTATATCATCCGATAAATGGATGGTCGATTAGGCTGATTCTGGAATGACGACGGCGTACTGGAAGACGGAGCGCTGGAAGGCCTCCCAGTAGGTGGCACTATGACCTGGACACAGGACCGTTGATGTGGCGACACCTTGGAGAAGGTCTATGTTCAGCAGTGGACGTATTTCGGCTGAATGGTGATATTGATGATGTGGTCACAGTTAAAAGCAAACGCATTGTTCCGAACCGACATGGCGACATGGGACTAGGGCAGGAAGATGATGACGAACTTTTAATAGCATCATTTGTTAACACACATTCGTCCCTTTCTTCCAAGAATTTATAAATTCTCCTACCATAACTTATAGCAAATTGCATTTTATCGCTTTGCCCCATCCTGCTTGCATCCTGCTTCAAAGCATCGTTAACAAGAACAAATCCATAACACTGAAGTTTCCAGTACCCAATGGAATAAAACTAAGACTGTTAACTGATTTTCTAGCAAGCAGCTACAATGTAGAACAATACGTTCGACGTTTTCTAGACCTTTTCACTTAAACATAAGCATCAGGAAATGTACGGAAAACAGTTATGTCAACTGTTTTATGAGTATACCATAGAACAAGGAATCACCGGGCCGGCAAGGCACTTTCAAATTAGGTAATTTACCTATGTTGGCAATGTTTGTTAGTATGTGAGAACCATGTTCCTATTTATCAATTGAAGGAATTTACCTGTTAGTGCTTTTTATACTTTATACCTATACGTTGTATAGTAGTGCTTGGTGCATCGTCCTCACGTATATGAATTTATGTATGTATGTAAATGTTGTTAAACACTTTTTTTAAAAGAGTTAGTTTGGTGTTTCTTGTCCGTTCTTCTCCAGCACAAGCATCTTTTCCGAATGGACGGTAGAATCAATTATTATTAACTTTAAATTTATATGTTTGACGTTCAAAAGTGCCGCCTAATGGCCTAGTTGAAATAAAGAATGTTTGCCTTTTGGTTTGTATTTTTGTCTTTGTCTTTGAGCTGCTTCGCCCGCGTTAAAGTCGGAAGTTATCCCTAGAGAACGCATTCTCGGAATAAAAATGTTATCCAAGACATCGTCTACCCGTGTGACAAGTTTTCATCCAAATCTGTTGAGTAGTTTTTGCGTGAAAGAGTAGCAAACCATCAATTCGGTCATAAACTTTCGTGGTGTAACAATCGTAGGTTATTCGTGTTCGTGCAATTTGCGCAAAGCACAAAGTTTTGGCTATCATAGCCAAAGTCGGAACTGTCGCGGCTGCTGTCAATTTCTACGAATAAACGGTGACACACACTTGCCCATATATTTTAAATCATTTCCTTCGCTCGAATTAATCAAATGGCAAGTTATTTTGAACTAATTTAAAAAAAAGGAGGAAGTTCTCATTTCGTTGGAATCTTTTTACTTTAGATTACTCAAAGACGCCTGAACCGATTTGGAAAATTCTTCTTTTGTTTGAAAGGGTATTCTTCCCAGGTGGTCCCAAGGTCATGGCCTGATGAAGGAATCCCATGGAAATCTAAGGAACTCCTCAAATTTTATAGGCATACATATAGCGATTTAGGTATTTTCATGTTGATGAAAATACCGAGCATTTGCATTCAGAAAGTATCATTTGGTGAAGTGGAACTAATGAAGAAGACTACAGATGGCTACTGGAACTTCTTAATGATAAGTATGTTTTGGGTATAAGATATCTCGAATAGTTAAATGACCGCGATGAAGCAAATTTATATTAATGGTTCTAATGTAAATGGTATTATCAAACTGATCTTGTGATAAAGGTAGGCACCTAAAAAAACAATTTATCCCATTAGGATTAGGCTTGTTGCAATTGTTATGAGAAGCCCACTAGCCTTAAATGATTTTCATGGCAATATAAGATACCAATACAAAAAAGTGAATAAATAAAAACCTTTTAAACAAAAAAAAAATAAACCGACTTAAAAACAAAACACGGTGACAATAACGAAAAAAAATAGGTACCAACGACACCGACTTCCGAAAAGAAAGTTATTTTTGCTTTGTAGTGTTTTGTTTTGGAAGTCGGTTTTATTTTATGTATCTATGGCCTCGCGTTTGACCAGTATCTCACCTGATGCTAAGTTATATGTTGATATGTACTTACATTAATCGTGGGCTTTTATAAACGACTTCATAAAAAGAAGGCAGTTTGCAATTCGGCAGTGGATGTTTTCCTTCAAAAATACTTTAAATATAGTTATAGGTTTGAAAAAAAAAAAGTCTGTAAAGTTTTGATAACGATGTCTCTTGAAATGCCCGCTGAGGTGACTCTGTGCTCTGTGGTGTCGGCTAATGAGTTTAGTGCGACTTAAAACGTAGATGTTCTTGCACGTTTTTGAGTTATTAAATTCAGACCGGGTTTATGGTTTTCACTTAACCAGGCGGATGCTGCAGACAATACAGAAGAAACATGAATAAAGAATATTTACTTCTGTAAAGAGTTTGACTATAATCCGCCTTTGTAAAAATTACCCATGTATGATCCGCTATAAAAAGTAATTAATTCATTAACAGCGATATTATATATCTAAGTGTGGATGGACAGGGAGTGCTAACGCCAAAGAAAAGATGGATGGACTGTGTGAGGACTCGCGCACGAAGTGTTCCGTACCATTGTCGCAAAAAACGGCAACAAAATCACGTTGTTGCATGGGAGCCCCACTTAAATATTTATTCAAGTAAATTTTTAGTATTTGATGTTATAGCGGCAACATAAACACATCCACTGTGAATCTCAACTGTCTAGCTATCACGGCTCATGAGATACAGCCTGGTGACAGACAGACGGACAGTGGAGGCTTAGAACAGGGTTCCGTTTTTACCCTTTGGGTATGAAACCCTAAAAAAGGAAGTGACAGTGTGACGGTTGACAGGGCGGTGTGGAAGAAGAAAAAGTGTTGCACTAACTGCAAGTAATATAGGACAAGGGCAAGAAGATGATCATCATCATCATTATATCAGCCGAAAGACGTCCACTGCTGGACATAGGCCTCCCCCAAGCGTCGCCACATTGACCGGTCCCGTGCGTCTCGCAACCAGCAAATCCCCGCAACCTTCACCAGGTCATCGGTCTGGTGGGAGGCCTTCCAACACAACGTCATCCGGTTCGCGGTCGCCACTCCAGAACCTTTCTGCCCCATCGGCCATCCGTTCTGCGAGCAATGTGCCCTGCCCACCGCCACTTAAGTTTGGCAATTCTTCGGGCTATTTCGGTAAACCTAGTTCTCTTGCGGATCTCTACATTTCTGATTCGATCACGTAAGGAAACTCCGAGCATAGCCCTCTCCATTGCCCTTTGAGTAAAGTAATAAACAGCAATTGTTTGATCGGACGCCTCAACTTGATTGCCAAATGACGTCGCTGTCTGGTTTCTAAATGATGGAACTGTCCATCTTGCTTGACCCGCCATAGCCTTCACAAATCTCGAAGACGTTTTGCAGTGTCAGTCCCCCACTGTATGTAAATTTTAAACTGCAGCTACAGATTTCTCTAACTTAACTACAATTAGAAAACCAAGTAGGTACCTATCCTAGATAATAACAACGCAATTCTATTTTAAGTTAAAAAAGCAAAAGGAATATGCAAGGGTCGTAGCAAGTGACTTGCTGTTTATGCCTACCCCCATGGGAAAAGGGAGTGAGTTTATGCACCTGTATGTATGCAATAGGGATGTTTCCTAGGTAGAAAAATGATATTTCTATTTAGTGCGTCAGTGAGATTATCAAATAATATTGGACACGTATATTTTTGCTTTACCAAATAAATAAAAATTGTCAAAGTTCAGAAGTGAGGGCTTGTGACGTCACTAAGGCAGTATAAATTGTACTAACGGCGTGCCGTCATACGATATGTCAACGCATTATGTCGTCGTCACTTTATGTTTGTGTCAAAAGAAAAAATACCTGTCAAATATTTTTTAATAATCTACCTGACGAAAATAACAAATTTTCAATAAAATACCTTATTCTATCATCGTAATCAATTTAGCCGATAGATGTCCATCTATACTAATATTATAAAGCTGAAGAGTTTGTTTGTTTGTTTGAACGCGCTAATCTCAGGAACTACTGGTTGGAATTGAAAAATTCTTTTTGTGTTGGATAGTCCATTTATCGAGGAAGGTTATAGGCTATATAACATCACGCTACGACCAATAGGAGCCGAGCATAAATGAAAAATATTGCAAAAACGGGCAAAGATATTCCTTTTTGAGAGCTTCCATTGCGTGCGCTGCGTAAACGGTTTAAGTTACGCAAATATCATGTATGATGGAAATGTTCCTCTTTAAAAGTTCTACAAAAAAGTCCGCGACAGCATATGTCTATCTTTTAAGATTGACTCACAATAGCAACTTTTATGTTCTAAATTTTAATTAGATCGCCGCTGCTGGTAGAAACAAAAGTTGGTTACATTCGTATAGTAGTATTTTATTTCTTACTAGCTGACCCAGCAAACTTTGTTTTGCCATAAAAAGACCAAACATTTATCCACCCTACCTACCCTACCTTACACTACCTACCCTACCCTACCCTACCCTACCCGACCCTACACTACCCTACCCTACCCTACACTACCCTACCCTACCCTACCCTACACTTCCCTACTATACCCGACCCTACACTACCCTACCCTACCCTACCCTACCCTACCCGTCCCTACACTATCCTACCCTACACTACCCTACCCTACACTACCCTACCCGACCCTACACTACCCTACACTACCCTACACTACCCTACCCTACCCTACACTACCCTACCCTACCTATCCTACTCTACCTACCCCACATACATGATTCAGCGCACGCAATGGAAGCTCTCAAAAAGGAATATTTTTGCCCGTTTTTGCAACACTTTTCATTTATGCTCAGCTCCTATTGGTCGCAGCGTGATGTTATATAGCCTATAGCCTTCCTCGATAAATGGACTATCCAACACAAAAAGATTTTTTCAATTCCAACCAGTAGTTCTTGAGATTAGCGCGTTCAAACAAACAAACAAACAAACTCTTCAGCTTTATAATATTAGTATTAGTATAGATTCAAATAAATAGTTCAACGAGTTGGTAGGTAGGTAGGTAGGGTAGGGTAGGTAGGGTAGGGTAGGGTAGTGTAGGGTAGGGTAGTGTAGGGTAGGGTAGGGTAGTGTAGGGTAGGGTAGTGTAGGGTAGTGTAGGGTAGGGTAGGGTAGTGTAGGGTCGGGTAGGGTAGGGTAGTGTAGGGTCGGGTAGGGTAGGTAGGGTAGATAAATGTTTGGTCTTTTTATGGCAAAACAAAGTTTGCTGGGTCAGCTAGTTGTTAGATAAAGGCCTTTCCCAAACGTCTCCATATCGACCGCTTCTGTCCTCGCATCTCATAACCTGCCAAAAACTTCACGTGACAGGTATTCAACAATCTTTAATCAATCAGTTCTTAATTATTGTTCTCATCATTTTGTATTTACCAGTCTCTGAGAGAAATTCTAATAAATAGCTAGGTCATTTTGGACTTGGGTCCTGTCTTGTTAGGTTTTACCGGTAAATCCTAGCTAGGATAAACCGTAGTTCGAGACAGTAAATCTTAAGACGATCCTCGTAATTACGATTGTTTGTTCAAAAGTTTAGTGACTCCATTTCCTTTGAACCAAAATAGCCAATGTCAAAAACAGATTATAATACTGATATATAGCTCCAAGAAGGGAGACTGACTTCCGATTTGAGACAACATTAGTAGTTAGAGAAAGCTTCTCATGTGGTCTCGATATTTATAACTGTTATTTTAATACGTTTGCATCAAAAGATTTATGGGAATCATTATTCACCCCTATTTATTGATGGACAATAAAAATTCTATTTATAAGCGAAGGGGGCTAAGAAAACACGTATTCAAAAGCATTTCTAGAATACTTACAAATATTCCGGTAACTTATTCGCTACTTAGTAAAAAGGGTTTTATCATCCCAAGGGATACACTATCGGGATAAAAACTATCCTATGTCCTTCCTAGGGTCTCAAACTATCTCCAAACCAAATTTCAACTAAATCGGTTCAGCGGTTTAAGTGTGAAAGCGTAACAAACAAACTCACATTCGGATTCATAATATTGTAGTATGTATGTTTACTAGCTAGCTTTTTCCCACGGTTTTGCTGCCGTGGCTTATACAATTAGTCTATTCCACAGGAACAGTGAATTTTTCGGGTATTATCCTAGATATAATATTATGTTAGTGTAATAACATATATCCAACTTTTTTTTTGGTTCCTAAGTCATCCAATGACTTCTCCCGCTCTGGGTGAAGCGGGAGGGCGTGTCAGACTTTTACTGATAAAACCCACCCGTGTTCCTTCAGTTGCTTGTGCAAGGTCCGCGGTAACTCTCTTTCAAATTTATCTGCGAGTCACTCACCTAAGTCCTCTAAAATGCAGATGTATGGGCGTCCAATATGTGGTTATTGAAGTGTGTGGTTGGTATATCGTATACCATATTATGTAGTAGGTAGTAGTCCAGATTCCGTCGCAAAAACGGGATGACATTGTCAGTTATGGTCATAGAGGAAAGTAATATATCGATAGCTTTGTTTTTCGCACGGATACCGCAAACTTTTTTTTTTGGATGATACGGATCCATGTAATGACTTCGGGATTACCTCCTTTAAGTAAACAAACTTTATAGTAGTTATACAATGAGTATTATATAAGCCAAGTGTCATTGTATTTTTCAGTTTTTTACTAAAGAAAGAAACAAACAAACATTTGCCAATGTCCTCGTTGCGTTTCTCCAAGTATTGTCCATTGACTGTCGCATGTCGCCACCATGTCTGTTGCGTGTATGCATAATTTAAGCCTGAGTGTCCGATGCGTTTTACTTAAGTGTACTATTGGTTTAAGGCGTATATATTCCGCAACTTTAACGCAGTACTGGCCGTGCGCCCGCTCGGAACCAGAATATCAATATTGAACCTCCTTTTGGACAGTTTTGTTTTTTGCAAAATATTCTTATATTTACATATGCTATTTCAGTTATGAAGAAATTCTAGCCATCGAATTTTCTGTGTACAAATATTTTTAAACATTTAAGTCGTTTCGGAGAAGTATCCAAAAGTAACGACAAATGTCGTGTTGTTAATTGTTTTTTTAAAAGTTTGGCGTTTGTCACGTCATTCATACATTAAGTACTGTAACGAGGTTGGTTGCATTGGATGGGTTACCTTAATTATTTGTTACAGACCGAATTTACTTTTATGTTTTTAATTCTTTCTTTCAATTATTTTTAAGTAAAGATCATTAATCTTTCAAGATGTCAAATTAGAAATTCATTATCTAGGATTATAATAAATTATTTTAAGCCCATAGATGAAATTGGGAACTTGTCATAATAATAACGTTCAAGTCATACAGCTTACAAATATGTTTCCTCCGACTGCACAGCATAATTTTCTTCTTCATCTTTGTTTTTTTGATTTTATTAGGTATGTTTTTCACATTTATATTTTTGTCGAGCTTGGAGCTTTATACAATATTTTTTTTAAGTGGGATCATTATACTACGTCTTTTTACTCTCCAATATTCATCGTATGTGGCGTAATATTAAATGTTTCGTGATATTAAATGGATATTTGATGCCCTGTCTACCCTCTAAGGCATGTAAGCATGATATGATGTATGTTTAGACGAATCTATGTATTTATGTTTCTAACTTGGGCAACCTACTCTTTTTTTTAATTCGAAATCAATATAGTAGCAACCCTAGTAAATCTGTCAAGTTTAGCTGTCAATTTTCTAAACGGCGGGAGTGGCCCTTCTGTATACTTACTATTTTGTGCTAAGGAGTATGCTTTAGAAAGTTACCGTTTTACGGCACTAAAGCGGTTGTAGGCCCTTAAGTGTAGGTTTGTAATTTTTAAGCGATGTAGTATGCAAATCGATTAGGTTTTGGTTTTATATTTACTTTTTGTACGTCACTGAGTCATTTGTGTTTTTTTCTTGTTCTTGAATCGTGTCTATAGAGACATCGTCATTACATTCAGATATTTTAACATAAGGGTCTGACCTTAGCTGTTTTTTGCCTGTAACCACAGGCAAATAAGCATCCATAGCTCAGGTTTTTTTATGGTTTTCTTGAGAAACTAGTAAAGGTTTCTTGGCCTCAAAATGTATACCTGTCATTGTAACAGTCGAAGTCGTACTTGGAAGGACCAGTCGCAATAGGCGGGCAACAACTCATCCATCTATTTAGATTTATATCTAAAACAGCGTCTACTTCATAACTATTAACATCATCAATTTGCTTGCCTAACGATTCAAACATACCAGCTTCATGACCTCAATTCTTTCACCAGAATAACTAACACCGACATTTTCATAATACACACGGGAAATTACAGGAACGGGACAGTTTTCATTGTAAGCATACCTCACGGAATTTCCCACCTACATTTGTATATAATAGGTACACTCACACAGTTCTATGTACTACATAAACAAGCTAAAAGAGAAGTACTTCCAACAGTTTCAACAAAAATCAATACATCAACGGATGCGAGTTCATCTGTGCGTCAGACAGAACGCGTGTCCAGGAATAAGGAACATACAGAGACCCAGTTAGCAAGTGTGTGCGATCACATAAGATATGAAAAGATTGGCAGAGAATTTGTAAAGCGCTTGGTAATTTATTTATTCAAAACAATATAATTATCACGGGAAATTTAACGCGATGATTTCGATTTTTTGTTTACCTATTTCGCCCGACGGCGACGTTTCGGCCGTGTTGCAACGACCGTGGTCCCGGGTAGACTGGTGTCTCGGTGTACTGGCTCCGTTGGGGCAGAAAATTCTTCGTCTACCCTCACTTTTCTACACACTACTCTGACCGTGTCCTTATTCTGTAAGTTTGCCGACTGCACAAAACGAGGTAATGATTTTTGAATCACCGGATTCCACGCCGCGGATAATTTGTAACCGTCATCCCGATTGAACGTTTTGTGCGTTTTTTAATTTCAATCGCTTCACGCACAATTCTTGAATAGAAGTGGCGTTCCGTGGAGAGGACTTGTGGACGATGAAATTCGATCCAGTGATTGCTGCCGCCTTCTAATAGGTGTTCTGCAATCGCCGACTTATTGGACTGCCGGTTGAGTTGTCCACAACCATACAGCTACCAACACGGAGCAAAAATCTCTTCAACAGTTATAATTGTAATGCGATTTTTTGTTGGATACGGTATTTTCTTAGCGCCAGGTCTGCTTCTTAGTATGGCAGTGGCAGTCTAAACAGATGGCGGACCGCATACTCAATTTTCATTTATAAAATCTTAATTCACGTCTTATGCCAATGACAAATTTTCATAAATGTCACAGCGGACGTTTAATGGTCATTGCTAGTATTTATTTAATAGTCAATCAATTGAACATAACGGAAATGAATGAATATGTAATAGCATAGAATAAGCTAGACTAAGCCAGATAACTATGCTATGTATTACCTACCTAACGGTTGCCTGGCAGAGATCGCGCAATGCGATAAGGCCGCCCATTGTATTTGTATTAATTTTACGTTTCTTTTTTTAATTGTATTTGAAGGTGTACAATAAATAATACCTACTAACTGCTGCAGCTCCGCCCGCTTGGTATTAGTACTTCTCCCAATCACTAAATATTATAAAATAAAATTCCCCGCCGCGTGTTTACGCGGTAAACTCAAAAACTATTTTAAGCGAAATTTCATGCGGTTTTCACCAATAGAAAGGGTGAGAAAACGAGGCAGGTTTTTGTGTAATTTGTCACGAGCGAAGCAGGGGTGGGTCGTTAGTATCTTTATCAATTATAGCCTATGTATTATTCTGATGTATACTTAAGCTATATTTCTGTAAAGTTTCATCAAAATCTGTTCATAAGTTTTTGCTTGACAGAGTAATAAACATCCATCCATTGATCCTCACAAAGTTCCATGTTTATAATAGTGTACTAGGTTAGCAGGAGGAAAAGTACGATTGCATGGCCTTTGGCCTCTGTAGTATTATCTACTCTTGTACCCCGACTGAAGTGGTGTGTTATTATGATGGCCAGCTGACAAGCTTGACGTAAACCCATCAGCGAGGCTTGATAAACGTCGAGTGGTTTGTTGTACCTACTGGACTTGATTAGGCTGTGTCCGCGATCCATTAGCACGTTACTTAGGTACCTACTGATATCAGTACGTGCTATATACACAGTAAAAACAGTATAAGAAACTACCTACAATCGCTCGAAACGGCACACTCACACAAACGTACGCACCGACGAGACCGCTCGGGCACTTTCGAGGATCTCTATAATACTCACAACGGATCTTTGTGTCTCTGAAAAAATTGCATTGTATAACTGTCTCTTTCACTCGCATACGTTTGTCGAATCATCCTATCTCGCTTACTCTATGCAGTTAATCTGTTTCGTGTGCAATAGTTGACAGAGCCAACTTCAGAGACACAAAGATCCACTGTGAATATTACACTAAGTGCCGCGTCGCGACGAGTGGTCACGTATGTTTGTGTTCGTGTGCAGTTTCGAGCGTTTGTAGGTAGTTTCCATACTGTTTGTATATTTTACTGTGCTATATAGCAGTTATAATTAAACTCTGAAACATGTATGGAGAAGTAAGCTTCTGTCTGCGACTTCACCCGCGTGAAACGTGTTTTATTATCCCAAAACTCTAGAAAACATTATCCCGGGATGAAAAGTATCCTCTGTGTTGATCCAGTATATCTATGTGGAAAATTTAATCTAAATCTATTCAACCGTTTTTGCGTGTTTTTAGGTTGTAAGAATAAAAGTGAATATAATGTAGATTCAGGAGCATAATATCAGAAACAAGTAGTTTTTAGGGTTCCGTACCCAAAGGGTGAAAACGGGACCCTATTACTAAGACTCCGCGGTCCGTTTGTCTGTCTGTCTGTCACCAGGCTGCATCTCATGAACCGTGATAGCTACACAGTTGAAATTTTCACAGATGATGTATTTCTGATGCCGCTATAACAACAAATACTAAAAACAGAATAAAATAAATATTTAAGTGGGGCTCCCATACAACAAACGCGATTTTTTTGCCCTTTTTTGCGATAGTGGTACGGAACCACAGAACAGATAAAAGAGATTATCTGTTCTGTGTACGGAACCCTTCGTGCGCGAGTCCGACTCGCACTTGGCCAGTTTTTAAGGAATACTGACAGTAGCAAAGACGTGTGAGTCTGAGAAGTGTTCAAAGGTACCGACAGAAAAAAAACAAGAGTAAATAAACAATTAAAGAGGCGTGAATTTATGTATGAATGAATACGTATGTAAATTAAACAATATGTATGAATAAAGAATGCTTTAGAAAATATTGTGCGAAACGAATGTTATGATTCCGTGTGCCTGAGATAATGTTAATTGTTTGTGCAAATGCAGCGTTCATTAGATCAATTACTACTTGACGGGTGAGATGCGAATTATGCTGAAAATGTTGTTAACAAAACAATTTGCCGATTTACAACTGGACAATGGCCTCTTTACAATTTTTCCATATTGGGTCAATTTTTTAAGACGACGACTAACGCCAACGACCTTGAGGGAACAAAACGCGCCCTCGTTTCACAACCGCGCGACCCAAAATTTAGTAGTTTTTTGTACTTTCCTTATTCTTGAAAAACTTTAAAAAAAAAGCTTCAGATGCAAATGTAGATGATTAAATTGTCTTTGATATGGTGTCAATTTCATTAAAATACGCCCAGCGGTTTTGGTGCGATTTTCGTGTTTTTGTCCGTTTTAGACATAACTTTACAAATTAATGACACTATGTTATACGAAAAAAACTCAAAATTTGCTTAGATTAAATTATTTAAAAAATGGTCTTATATAACATATATTTTTTCCAATAAATTACGACTAGCCGTTTAGACGTGATTCTCATTTTAAAATCAGCTACTCAAGGGAATCGGCGCCTCAGAGACTTTCCAGAAGAGTAAAGACACCATTTGTATAGAAAAATGTCAAGCAGCCTTTTTTTATTCTGCCTATAACTTTGTGCATACTCTGACGAACGTGTTATTTCTAAAACAACACCTACAAAGCTCGAAACATCAAAATTGCATAAATAATTAGTGTTCCCCCCAATTTCAGCCCTTAACGTTTCAACACGCATGGCCAACTCGGAAAACCCTACAAAATTGTCGGGAAACCCACTTGTTAACACCTTCATTCTTTGCTGCCTGTATCACGCTAAAATGCAGAGATATTGAAGTGAATTAGAAAAGGAATATGTACATGTACATTTAACCAATCCATGCCAACAGACTGAAAGATGCGGTTTATGAAGCCATAAGCTTGTAAAAGAACAAAGTGCAAACTCTGTCTAGCACAAAATTGTACGCTAACAAAATAAAAACATAAGAAAACCACTTATTATTAAATACTCGCTTATCGTTCTAGTCAGATTTTCAGTGCAAATCTATACTCGTAGACTGCAGACTGAATTCCATGGCTGCCAAGGCATACTCGCAATATAAAATGGTTTGCGTGTCCCCCTTTAATTCGAGGCACCAGACCAAGCGAGCGAACGCTAACGAGTGGGAATCGCCGATAGACACCGAACGCTCTGGCTCGCGTTCTGCCGAGTACAGTGGCCTTAGTGCTAGACCCAGGGAAAGACCGTAAATGAAGTGAAAACCATCGAGCGTGCGGTTATTATTACCACTCGTTAGCGTTCGTTTGCTTGATCTGTACCCGGCATAACATCATGATTGGGGCTAGACAGCACGTAATGACTCAGGAAAGAGGGGAATCAAATAGATGGCTTGACTGAAATGCAATGAAATATTTCAGATCGAATGTAGTGAGAATTAATGAGAGATATGGTCGATTGAAAGGGAGTGAATGTTTGCTAGCTCACGGTTATACAATAACAGATGCTATTATCGATATTCGAGGGAAGAACGCTTGTCGAGGTCTGTCCATTGATGGGAGACCAACAATTACTCTCCTGTATCTCGGAACCGGCACCGGGTGGCTTTTAGTTCTCGCTAAACTTCTTGACCGCCCTGAAGTTTGCTACAATGGCTGCGCAGTAATAAATCTCATACAAAAACAGCACCGATCCGTGCCTTGGTCATCGGAAAGCCAACTTCAGAGCGGTCCAGAAGTTTGGCGAGATCTATAGTCAGTTTTTGACGGTCATAGCGGTAGTCAGGAGTCGGAAAAACTAACACTCTCCAGAGAGACTAGAAGCCAACACCAATTTTTTTTTTTTTTTTTTTCTTTTTGTTCGCCCTTTCGGGCAGGCTAAGGTCTTGGACCATACCGCCTCGTCTTCAGTGTAATTTTAACATTCTTTAGTATGCATTAGAGATTACGGGTGTAACAGATTCTAATGGCTTTTTGAGTATTTGGCAGCAAATTGTATCGAGTCAGCCTTCCCAGTAAGCTTTGCGGAGGTAGTCAATACTACAATAAAATTCTCCGCTCCACTATCCTGAGATCGCTTCTGTCAATGATTTCACATATTGTCCAGTTGCGTAGACAATTGAGACACAAAACTACACCAATTTTATATCACAATATCCACTAGGAATCAATTTGCAAATAATATTAACAGCCGCTGAACTCACTCGAAAAAATCCCGCCAAAAACTCCACCAAAAAATTTTGGTAAACGTTAGACAGATTGATTTTTTTATCATGTTAAAACCACTGTGTCATGTGTGCAAAGACCGTAAAATTTATTCAGCCTACAACATAAAACTTTCATTAAATAATTACCGTCCATGGTGTATAATCCAATCACTTTTTCATTCAGTAATCCATATACGTTTATTACGAAAGAAATCGTAGCGGATCGCGAACTATGAGGACAGACAAGTAAATAGAAATTGATTAGAAACTTGATCTAGTCATTCTGGATACCATCAATATCTTTACGGCACTAATATATTAGATACATATTTGTAGTATCTCTTTGAAAAATGCCAAGAGTATTGAGGGCTTTTGAAGAATGCAATTTGTTGTCTGAGCTTGTATATCGCAAAAAAATATCTTGTAAGATTATAAATTCTCTATTGGTATGTATTGTGAACATTTCAAACACAATAAATTCCATTACAAGTAAAATTTCAAAATATAAAAAACCCCCGACACATTTATCTTCCGAAAATACCCCGATTCGAACAGTAAAACGCCCATAACTTTTGAACGGCTCTTCCGATTTTATTCAAACATAGCTAAGAACACTCTCGACAAAATTACCTTTCAAACAAAAAAAACGAAATTGAAATCGGTTCATCCGTTTAGGCGCTATGATGCCACAGACAGACACACAGATACACAGCAACACACGTGAAACTTATAACACCCCTCTTATTCCGGCGGGGGTTAAAAATGCTATAGTTTACAAAAAGTTTAATAAAAACCGGCCATTTTCTAGTCGGACTCGCGCACGAAGGGTTCCGTACTATTATCGCAAAAACGGCACAAAATCACTTTTTTGCATGGGAAATAAAAAAAAAATAAAAATAAAATCACTTAAATATTTATTTTATTCTGATTTTAGTTTTGTTGCCGCTATAACAACACATACATGATATGTGAACATTTCAACTTTCTAGCTATCACGGTTCATGAGATACAGCCTGGTGACAGACGGACCGCGGAGTCTTAATAGGGTCCCATTTTTACCCTTTGGGCACGGAACCCTAAAATTATCCCAACTTCATTTTTTTAGCGTATGTTACCAGGGCCATAATAACGAATTGATTGACATCTTATTCATCAAAATCTGATGAATAGTTTAGGCGCTACGGAGGAACATAGGTAAATACATAGACTGCTAAAATCATAACCCTTTATTTTGGCTTCGCCGTAGTCGGGTAAAAATATACCCGTGCTTTATTGAGAAGAAATAGTTTACAATATCATGAATTTATTTTGTTTCGGCGTTTGCAATAATCCGGTAACATCTTCATTCTTTGTAAAAAACGATATGAGACGAATTTGAACCGCGCCTTTTGTTGCATATTTTTATCTGATTTTACTTAATCTAATCCTATTCGCTAAAGATTATTTTGCATCGTATCTTTGCCAAAACGATCTGTGACAAAGACTTATCTACAATGTTTTTTTTTATGTCTATTCATTTTGACAAGTTCACAATCACCGGTACTGCACTCTTTAATACCTGCTTACTGATCATGATCCTGCTAGATTTGGTGACGTTTTTGGGGTCAACTTAGCGTTTCGTCTTCCATGATTTCTCTAATAGCCGTCATCTCAGGAGTCTTATTCTAGCCTAAAATATTCGTTCTTCTTCCGAAGAATCCCGTTCATGATATTTCAGAGAAACAATGAAACTTGAAAGTTGAACTCAAAATGGCTGCAGTAACAACAGGATTTCCATTCCACGAACGAGAATACAAATTTAAACAGACAAACTAACGGACGAGCAACTCTTAAACCGACCAGCAAAATAACCGCTCGAAGATAAATCTTATCTTAAACCAACGTTAAGATTATATGAACGCGATGAGAAATAGGTCACTCGGTTAGATGACACAATGTTTGGTGTATCTTTAGACCGTTCGTTGAGACGATTATGCAATTATGTCGCAGAGAGGTTCAGAAGACCGGTTCCATACAACTAGCGAAAACGCACGCACACATAGACACGTTTCACGTACAGTGAATGCAAGCGAACTCGCGAAGTCGTGACTGTCATTTGTTTGAGATCGCCGTACGTAGTCTATCCATAGGTAGGCCAAGGTTTCAGGGCCGATTTCTGAATTGAGCAAAGCCTACTTTATTGCCAAAGTTTGATAGGTTTTCAGACCAAAGTATAGTTTGACAAATACCCATCATCAAATGCTTAATTCAGTAATCGGGAGTTAAATAACAAAAGCGTCACAATATTGATTGGAAAAACATCAGACATTTATGGGATTGCCGAGCGCTATCGAAAATGTCAACAATCTCTTCCATTTTGTCATTTTGCCCATTGCCTTCGCTGATAGAATGACTTTGTTTAGAGTCTCTGGTAGATATTGCTGTCAGCGAAACGGCCTCCTAAGGACCCATACGTGGGACACTCAGAAAGTTTTGCGAAACTAAAAAAAATTGTTCTATACGTACATATATTTTTATTAAATCTTTTCAAAGTACTTTCCACCAGCCTCTATACAAAGATTCATGCGCCTAAACCAGTTTTCAAAACACTTTTTCCAGTCCGCCGCAGACACCTCGTTTACAGCCTGCTCGAACGCAGCCAGCGCATCTTCCGGCGACGAAAATTGTATCCCTTTGAGCTGATTTTTTATTTTTGGGAATAAAAAGAAGTCACACGGTGCTAGATCAGGGCTGTAAGGAGGGTGACCCAGGAGTTTGACTGGCGTGCTGTCCAGGAAGTCCCTCGTTTTGAGTGCGGTGTGCGCAGGTGCATTGTCGTGGTGGAGCAGTAGCCCGCGGAGCCCTGTGTTTGGTCGCTTGTTGCTTATAACAGAGAAAACTTCTGGCAAACATTTGGTAGTATACCATTCGGCATTAATGCTTCTTTGATCCCGTAAGGGAATTGATACCAAGTGGCCAGTCAAATTAAAAAAGCTAGCGATCAAAATCTTACCCCCGCTTCTAGATCGCTTCACTTTGGTAGGCGTTGGCTCATTTTGAAACACCCAAACAGTCGACTGGCGCTTGGTTTCTGGGTCGTATTGATAAATCCAGGACTCATCACCTGTAACGATGTCGTATACACGCCGAGACGAGCCTGCTTCAAATTTGTTAAGCATATCACGGCACCATTCCACCCGGGCCTGCTTCTGAGCATCGGCACCCAGCGTGATACTATCCTCCTCACGCGAAGATGGCTGTGTAGAATCTCGTGAACGCTTCCCGATCCAATCTTCAATATGTGTTGAATCTCCTGATATGTAATTCGCCTATTGTCTTGGATTAAATTTTTCACTGCTAGCACGTTTTCTTCGGTAACAGCCGTCAAAGGGCGACCGCTTCTTTCGTCATCCCCCAAAGTTGGTCGACCGCGCTTGAATTCGTTATACCAACGATACACGGTTGCCTTGGAAGGGCCTTCATCCATGAATGCCATTTGAAGTCTATCGTACGATTCATCCGGTTTCAGGCGACACTTGAAATCGTATAAAATCATAGCTCTAAAATGTTCCCGGCGCAGATCCATATTTCAGTGAGACACAATACTTTGAATTAACTCGCAAAAAATGTGGAGGGAAATTTTGAAATTGGAACTTACTTATTTTTACTTATAAATAATCATATTTTCGAAAAACATTATAACTGGCCAGTCTCCCATATATAAAAACTTTTTTTCGCAATACTTTCTGAGGGGCCTGGTACAATTATAAATATTGTAAAGAAGTTGTGTTACAATTTTGGTGCACCATACCGTTTTTTTTTTGGGTTGTAAATCTCCCAATGACTTCTCCCGCTATGGGTGAAGCGGGAGGGCGTGTCCGACTTTTACTGACTAAAACCCATTGCACCCGTGTTCCTTCAGTAGCTTGTGCCAGGGCTGCGGTAACACTTCAACTTTAACCGTGACCCTTGGTGTATACCTAAATAATGAATATTTTTTCTATCTACGTTTCAATGTGTGTGTGCCTGTTTACGCTCGTTGCATGGACCTTCTGTAGTCTACTCTTCTTTGACCACATCTTCGTAACCGTGTTTACATTGGACAATGTTAATTGATTCTACAGAAGTGTAAGAGTAGTTGCTTGAATGGAGTTTACGTCATTCGTTATGTAGTCAATATTGATCTAGAGATTGGTGATGTCAAAATCTATTTAGTTGATGTTATCAAGTAATTGGACATGACATTTTATTATTTGCAGAGAATGGTGTTGGGTAAAGCATATTGCCACCACGAATCGTAGAGATAAAAATAACCCGGTTAGACGGAATTTATAAAACGTTTGTTATTTTGATGAGGTTTAAAAATATGTGTCTTTGTCAACTCAGCCTATCGCAATTTGCAGTCCACTGCTGGACTTGGACCACTGTCAAGCTGTGTCATAAGACTCATTTTTCGCAGTTCCACATGCAGCCTTTCCCACCATCCATTTTTCTGAGGTGGTTGGTGCATCTAGCTGATGGCTATTGGGCATCCCACGCTACGCCCGCCGATACACGGTCTCCACTCCAGGACCATTTGTTCCACCGATCATCTCTCCCAAAGATGTCCAGACCATTGTCTCTGGCCTGCCTATCTTATCTTGTGGAGGGGCCGAGAAATAACTCGGACTCTTCGACCCATTGGGATCTATTGTGGCCCCCTAGAAAACTTACTCATCCCCAATCTCGTTGAAAACTCTTTTCATGAGTTTCACGAGACTAGGAGATATGAGCATAGTCTTCTGGTATTGGATATCCAACCCCTAGAAGACTCATTCGCTTACCAGCCAGTGCATTGCTTGTACACAGAAGGTGATCCATGCGTTCCATATGTTCCCCACACAACCTGCACATGGGTGTCGCGGTTAGACCCATCTTCATGAGCATGTCGTTGGTTCCAAAGTGCTGAGTAAAGGCCCCAAGCAGGTAGCGGATTTGTCCCCTGCTCAAATTCCAAATGCATCCCCGGGCTTTGAACGTAGAGCCTAGGAATTTCTTGGAGTGTATATTTCTCTTACCTACCTGGTTAACTCTGCCAACGATGTCAGAACTACAATCCTTTATTTAGACTTTAAAGGTTTATTAAATAAACGTAACAGCTGAAATTGTTCAAATCTGAACCACAACCTTGACACCAATTCACGTCACCATGGTACATTAAGTACACAAGTAAACAAACCTATTCAAGATCAAACGTAATCCAGTTACCGCAATTGTGAATGTGGAGTATATGGAACATTGAATACATCGCTAACGATGTTTGATTTAGGAAAATTGACATCAGTGAGTTCTTCAGAAAAACATCTGTTTTAATATTCGACTACATGAGTACCTTCAGAAGCTCGTGGCTAAATAATAACAGCTGAAGATCGATCAAGGTTAAGCAAAGCTTGCTGAGGTCGGTCCGATGATGGGTGACCATTTATGTATTTACCGAATTCCTCCGTGCCTCGGGCAGCACGTTTAGCTGGTCCCGGCTATCATTTGAAGATCTTTGACAGTCGTTACGGATAATCAGGGACCAGGAAATCTGATAGCCTAAGAGCCGGCTGCAGAAATCTGCAGGCATAAGGGTTTTTTATTAAACATAATTTTTATGAATGATAATTCATTTTAGAATAGATTGCTGCAGGGTTGCTTGAAAATATCTAGCTGCAATAACCTTTAATTGAATAAATTGAAATTTATGTTCGATAATTAACCCCAAATATAAAAGATTTTTCAAGTGAATTCTACGTCATTGAAAAGAAACTAAACAGGATAAAATAAGGTTGATGTGGCATAAGTACCCACGATACAGGAAAAGTTCCTTGTGTAGGGCAGAGATCAAATAAAAAAAAAATATTTAAAAAAAACCTGACTGCTTAAAAAGCGAACTAAAAAGATGTAAACTAGAAGAAAATCATGCAGTGCAGTCGGAGGATACATGTTCGCGAGCTGGCTGACCAAAACCAGATGTATCCTCCGACAGCACAGCATGATTTTCTTCTTGTTTTTAAAAAAAATGTATATAACATATCTACCATGCCAAGGTCGTGAAATGTTTTGGTTTCAAAACAAAACAATTCTTGATCTTTACAACCATATCTACTACACATACGGAACTCAAGAAAACGATATGGTTATCGCAAAAAATATCTTTATAGCTCTTGTAATATTTATGTTCAGTCAACTTGCGTTGTTGCTGTGATACGGAACGCGAAATGGTGAGTTATTTTGGAATTGTTTTCTGTGAATATAAAATGCGCCCACGCTTGAGTTGTGAGTGAAGGAAAACTGCTAAGATCCTACTAATATTAAATATGAATGCTGTCTGTTTGGTAGACGAGATTTGACTGAAGTAGGACATAACAAATTATGCACCTTTGTAAATGAAGCCAAATAATCAAGTAAATGCTAGCGTCAAAATATGAAAAGCCGTAAGAAATGAAGAAGACGCATAAGACCATGCGTTGAAATTGTCAAGGAATTACAAAAATTACACCGAAAATGTAAAAAATATTGTTTACTCAAAAACGAGCTAGAATTATGATACTGATAACAATGTTTTCATTTATGTAATATGCATTTTTATGACTGCACAACTAGTTAAATGAAATGAATTACAAGTAGTCACAGCGGATCTTTGTGTCTCTGAATTTGGCTGCAAGACCATGCGCTGTAGCTATTTTTGTGTCAATGTTGAAGGTGAAGATAGCATTGTATAACTGCCTCTTCACTCGCTTACGTTTGTCGCATCGTCCTATCTCGCTAACCGTATGCAGCATACTCGATGATAAACTGTTTCTTGCGCAAAGCCTAACTTCAGAGACACAAAGATCCGCTGTGACTTGTGTACTCTTTCTTGATTAGATTTTAAGTACTTTTCCAATGCTCAAGGCCGTTTGTGTTGACTTTCTGTTTCTTCTTGTAAAAGTCCAATTGGTTTTTAACGGACTTTCCAAAAAAGAGGAGGTTATCAATTCGACTGCATTTTTTTTTTTATGTTTGTTACCTCAGAACTTTTTACTGGGTGGACGGATTTCGATGATTTTTTTTATTTGGAAGCTGGTTCTTGTCATGTGGTCCCATTTAAATTTCATCAAGATCTGATGAAGAACTTTGGAGATATACATCGGAACTCTTCAATAAATGACTGCAAATCATTAGGGATAGCTGCAGAATCGCATGTCTGTTTATTGTTTTTACCATTACATAACATGACATCACACTAGTACGCTCTAAAGAGGGTACGCAGGTGTGAACAGTTAACCCTGGTATACTCTCATTCCACCGGTTTTGTTTAAGTTTCATGTTATTGGGATATTCAATTCTGGCTTCACTTTGGACATTATAGGTACCTAACCTATAGAACTGGTCCCTTATGTGCCACAACTAAAAAGTGAAAAATAAAAAAAAACTTTTTACAAAAAATACAACCGACTTCCAAATAAAAACACTACAAAGTGAAAAATAAATTCAATTTCGGAAGTCGGTGTTCCTGTTTTCGTTTCTTAGTTTTTTGACACCGACTTCCGAATTTTTTTGATTAAATTGTTGCGTTTTCAATCATTTTCTTTTAGGATTAACTTCGCTGTCAAATGCAGGGTACCGGTTTAATATCTTTGATCGTTTTACGATGGCTGCAGTCCAAAGTTTGGTTATCTATAGGTATTGGCTTCTGTGATTTCTTTTAGATAACCTTTATATTCTCTAACTTGATTATTTGATTAATTCGTTGACATTTTAGTAATATATTTTTCTTTGTTATCGCATTCTGGTCTATTGTTAGCTTCTCTGTTAGTTAAAATATAAATCTGTTATTTATTACCAAGTAGACCAGTTTCTTTATTAATGGCTTCACAGGTTTTTTGCTCAACGATAAGGGTTTTCGAGAAAAACCAGATCATTGCCAAGATAATCCTGTACCTATGCCATTCGCCTTGTTTACTTGGCTTATCATTTCATATCTTGACTCTTCAAAATTTACTGTAGGTACGCCAAGACTTGATATTTATAAAGAACTAGCTTTCCCACGCGGCTTCGCTCCTGTCATCTGGCTACCTACCATACCCTACATACCTACCTACCCTACATACCTACCTACCCTACCCTTCCTACACTACCTTCCCCAGCTTCCATACCAACCATTTTTTTTTTTGCAAAATGTTTCCTATGTCCTTCTCCAGAATGCCATCTATCTCCTTGCCAAATTTTATTGCATTCCGTTCAGTGGTTTATGCGTGTAGGTTAAATGCTCTAAGAGACAGACAGACGAATTTATAATATTAGTATGGATGTAATAGCAAACACTTCGTAAGTGTTAGTAAACAAAAATACTCAGTGATATATGTAACTGACAGCAGTGAATTATATATTATGGCCAGTCCACTCTGTGACAATAAATACTCTTCTTTCTATTTAAAAAGAATACAATTTATATTTAGGGTACTCACAAACACAGCAGGTAGAACTTCCAAGGATTCCACTACCAACATTATTATGTCGCAACAATCCTTTCAATCATACAAATCGTATATCCTATCCTATTGTACCACTTCATTATAGTCCAGAATAATACAGCCAACCTGCATTGTGAGGACAAGGCCTTCCTAACAGCTATTTTGCATGGCATACATCGTTGGATTAGCCATGTTGAAAAAACTCATTTCCTTTTTACTGAGGTTTTTTAACTTCAGCTGAATCATGGCGATTTCCCTTGAGTACATTTGCATTTGAAATTTCATTTTTTGCTGCGACCTGAGTAACCTCGTTATTATATGTATTTGGGTTATTGTTTTGTTTGCGTATTGTATAAACAGGCGGCAAGGCTTCCGTTTGTAAAAATCAATATACTTAAATGAGTGAAGGAATTTGTTGTATTGGAAGTTATTGGAACCATTTTCAGTTGAGACTTTGGTTACAGAAAAGGTTCAAAGCCTTAGAACAGTACATAACTTGCATATATTGACAGTTTATTGTACCTATTGTTAGGTTGTATTTTAAAAGCAACGACGAGACTTTGAAGGCGGTCGATAAAAAAGCCACCCAAGGGGAAAAGTGTGAACTGTAGTAGTGCAAGATAACCATAAGGAAGACCTGTTATTGTACAAAGTGGATCTTCTTTTTCCCTTCGCCCTCTATTATGTTCTCCCCATGATTATGGACAGAAAGCGGCATTCGTCTCTGCCATGGACATTAAAATTTACCGCAGTAAATCTTTTCTCTTGATTAGTCTTGGTCATGGGTACAATACTTTGACATTTACATGATGTGATCAATTGATTAACATCTTGTCAGTGATTTACATGCATGACTTTCTTTGACATCTTTAATCAATCAACTGTGCATATCTCAGTATGCTGCTGGGCATCGATCTCCATCAAGTTGCGCCATCTTTCATGATTATCTATGCCCTTGCACTTACTGGTGGCCTACTCTATCTGTGGTCTTCACTCATGGTTTTTTTTTTACCCCAACAGCCATCATTCCTTCAAGAGACATGGGCGTATCACTGCCTCTTCAGCTTTTTCTACTGGTGGTCTACGTTATGTTGCCCGATCTGTGGTCTCCAGTCAAGAAATTCTTTCACTACAGCTTGCTAAATCTGTAACTCTGTAAGCTAGATGGCGGTTACTTTTTCAAATATTTTATTTTAACAACGACAAAGATAGATGAATAAAATAATAATAAGTTTCGAAGACTAAATCTACATTCCATTATGCTTAGTTTTGTGACCTTTGCTAAGTTATTTATAGCTTTGAATTAGTTATTATTCTTATGTTACATTTTTATATTACTATAAAAACAAGTTATAGTTTTTTAAACTACCTATAGCGGGTTTAACAGTCCATGGAAATTGGCCACTTTCTTATGACTTCATATTCAATTCTCAAAGAAAACTGTGCTTTCATACTAATTTTAATCAGCTAATGATAAGTATGTTCGGCAAACCTATTTTTTTTTTGGGAATGGGCTATGAGTTCTATATAGAAAGTTTGTCAGCTCCATGAGCAGCAAGCAGCACTGCCTAAAATATGATCACGCATGTCCTATACAGTCTGTAGAAGTTCCACGTTGGTGCCTTAAGGCGCCGATTCCCTTGAGTAGCTGATTTTAAAATGAGAATCACGTCTAAACGGCTAGTCGTAATTTATTGGAAAAAATGTATGTTATATTAGACCATTTTCTTAATAATTTCATCTGAGCAAATTTTGAGTTTTATTCGTATAACATAGTGTAATGAATTTGTAAAGTTATGTCTAAAACGGACAAAAACACGACAATCACAACAAAACCGCTGGGCGTATTTTAATGAAATCGACACCATATCAAAGACAATTTAATTATCTACATTTTGATCTGTAGCTTTTTTTTAAAGTCATAGAATAATAAGAAAAGTACAAAAAACTACTAAATTTCGGGTCGCGCGGGTGAGAAACGAGGGCGCGTTTTGTTCCCTCAAGGTCGTTGGCGTTAGTCGTCGTCTTAAGGTTGCACTATGCGACGGCACGAACTATTTTGTGCGCGTGGTTAAAATGCATGCTATCTCATCCGACAACATTTGCGAAAGAGATAGATGCTGTGATGAGCAGTAAGAAGCTAGTTCGCGTACGAATACACACTTTTACAAATTTGTAGCGAAATGGATGATGGTTTAAGACGAAAACGAGCGAGCGAGTTTTATAAACAGACCTTTGAGAGTATGGATATCATGAAAAAAATACTAAGTGTATCTGTTCAAAATAAAATTATTTACATTGTTGAACTACTAATCTATCCCTGTCTGGTGACCGTTTTTCAATTTTCCTTCTTCTTATGGTATTTATTTGCGCTCAAAGATGCGTTAAAATTAGTGTTGAAATATGGAACTTTCCACGCTCATAACTTACAAATATATATTTTTTTGACTTTTTTGTTTCCATATAGGGCTAGATAATGATGAGACAAATTTATATCATTTTATATTTTGAACGTATATCGTCAAACAGTTGAGTAATCGCCGAACTACGTTTGTATGGAAGAATGATCGACTAGGCCTACCTTAAAAGATGTTATCCCTTTTAAAACTATCTTCACTGGCAAATCAATCCATTATTGGATACTTGACATTTCTTCAACCAGCTTTTGCACATAGGAGATGATTTAAAACTGACTCTTGATTAACAGCCTTTTTCTGTCGGTCTTTATATGGCATGTCAAACTGCATATTTTAACTGTTAGGCTAGCCGCATATTGGGTAAGAATTAACTCTCTTCCGTAAACGTGCGACACTGGTCGTACAAGTACGAGTTGAATGAGAAAAACGCAACCTTTTGCACAACAAAATGGTAGATATGATATGCATCCACATCACATCATCAGCCTATTAATGTTCCCACTGCTGGGACACAGGCCTCCTCTCTGTAAGAGGGAATGGGCCGTAATCCACCACGCGGGCCCAGTACGGGTTGGTGGATGTCACATGTCTTCGAATTTTTAGTTCTAGGACGTGCCGGTTACCTCACGATGTTTTCCTTCACCGTTTTGAGAGCAGTGCTGAAGAAATAATTTACACAAAGTAAAGCGCCTGCCTGGGCTCGAACCCACAACCTACAACTTGTAAGTCGCGGCCGATACCACAATAAATCCATATTAATTAATACATATTATAAATGCTCTGTCTGTTTGCTACGTTTTAGGCCAAAACAGCCGAATCAATTATGATGAAGATAGGTTAAACCAAGGACACATTGTACTTTTCTTCCTGGGAGTACGTTACTTTCGCACATTATCGTACACATTCGTACGAAAACGCATCCAATGTGCGGTCGCCCTAATCCTATATGTGCTGCGGTGAAAGCGATCAATAAACTCAGTAACGCGATATTCTCCGGGTTTTCCTTTTAGTTAAGCAAACATTGCGTCATGAGACGCTCAGATGAGTATAGTTATAATTATACTGTTGATGTGGTGATGCACTTACAAATAACGAGTGTTATTTTTATCAATATTTTGTTGATGATTTTGATGCTTCGCGATTGATTGATAGATTTTTATTTTTACCCGTCTGCCGAAGGACGGTAATGTGTTTATCAGTCTATGTATGTATGTTTGTTCCTATGTGGCGTTCCAGAGGCCAAACGCGTTGGCCGATTATTTAGACGAAAAGCGAACTAAAAAGACGTAAACAAGAAGAAAATCATGCTGTGCAGTCGGATTATACATTTTCGCGAGCTGGCTGACCAAGGTCATACAAATATTTGTTCCGTGCGGGAATCGAACCCGCGACACGCAGCGCAGCAGTCAATCGCTCAACCACTGCGCCAACCGTGCGCCCAATTTACCTGTAACATTTCTTTGTACCTTGCGTTAATTATTGACATCACTCCACGTCACCCGCGCTCGTGCCTTTGCTCGATAAAATGTTACATCAAAATGTTCGTTGGTTTTTAAAATCAGATTGTAACAAAATATCGAGCGTCATGTTCGAGTAAATTTAAAAACAGCGACTGCTCGATGTTCTGGTACAAGTAAATTCTCTAGTCCAGTGTTTTTCAACCTGTGGGTCGCGACCCCCTGGGGGTTCGCGAAGCTTCTGTAGGGGGGTCGCCAGAGGTCGAGAGAACAACTTCAGTAAAAAAACAATAAAGATTAAAAATATTGATTCATTAAGTGTGAGAATTTTAACAAAAGGATATACTCATAAACATTTGTATGAATTAATATTTGTTTCGGGATATTTACCATGTATATTTTGAATTTGGTTGAGAGCTCGATATTTCGGCACCGTTACAAGCGCCATGATCACGAGAACTAAAGTCTTTGCGGGTGGGTGTTATTTACGAATTGAAATATCTGTCTACCCTCTTTCTCATTCGTTTTTCTAATGATTGTGACCATGTCAGCTTAAAAACTTAAACATTTGTATGTTAATACAAACAAATTAACAAAAAATAAAATCCTAAGACTCATGTTAATGCGAAGGTTGTGCTTGTTTTTGATTAATCAATTTCTCCCATCGTGAATCTGTATTTGTTACACATAGAATTAAATCGTTTTCCAAATTTAAGCGATTTCTTTGCTTACTTTTTATTTGCGCCATTGATGAAAATGTCAACTCGCATAAGTACGAAGTGGCAAATGGAATCAAACACTTCGAAGCCACAGTTGTCAATTCCGGGTATTCTGTTTTTCTCCTTAACCAAAAGGTATCCAAATTAGCAGACTTGAATTCCAAGTGTAACATCCCATCGGCAGATAATTCTAGCAGATTCTCTTTGAGCTTAGTTGGCAAATTAATCTCATTTATAGCTGCATTTAAAAACGCATTTAAGATCCACCTCTGCCCAGTGTTCTCCGATGTCTCTTGCACTGAGAAGTAATGACACAATTCTTCTTAAAATATTATCTCTATAAGTTAGAGATAATATTTGAAAGAAGAATTGTATCCGAATCCTAATTATGGAGACGCCTAAAAACGTCGTATGGAATGAATATTTGTAACACTGTAACATACACATACATACATGATAAAAAAGCGAAGGATCGGGGGGTCGCGAAATATTTTTTCATACCAGGGGGGTCGCATCATGAAAAAGGTTGAAAAACACTGCTCTAGTCTATACTCACCTTTACATTTTAACTTTTCGACAATCGTTATCTATGTTAGAAAGTCACTATCTCTAGTGCATCTTGTCTACATTTCTACGGCATTGTAAAAAAAAAACTTTTTACAAAAACATACAGCCAATTTCCAAATAAAACACTAATAAGTGAAAAATAACTTCAATTACGGAGGTCTGTGTTTCTGGTTCCGTTTCTTCGTTTTATTACACCGACTTTTTATTTACGTTTGTTGATGTTTTGATGTTGATTCATCATCATCATCATCTGCCTAGCCTTTTTCCCAATTACTATTATTATTACGATACCATTCATAACAATTATAACACAAAATAATATTTTTATCAGTTATCAAATTCTAAACAAACGTATCAGTTTACGAACTTACATTATTTAATTAAAAATACGGTTGGTTATCTCAATTCGCTATAACCGATTTCCGTTTATAGCGGATATCATTAGAAGTTTTTATACTTGCTTACTTACATGCGTAAGATCTTAGTAGTGCGATTACAAGCATGAGAAAAACATTAAAATTGTGTTCGTAACGATGATTAATTAGATTCTCATTATTATATTGTCGGCCTGCAAATTTTACACTTTAAGGCAAAGGCTTTTTATCCATACAGAAGATTAGAAAATGCCGTTGGAGAGACCAGACTGAATATTCTAAGTAAAATGTCATAATTCGAGGTTTGGCTCTCGTCTACTTCCAGCTCCAATATTGTAACAAAAATATTCATCTACTGATTAACAAGGATATTAAGGTGTTCAAAAATTAACACTAAGAATTTCGTTAGGATACTTGGTATCGACACAGATAATATAATACTAGCATACAGGTGCCTCATCCCATACAAAAAAACCGTGCCGACGTAACTAGCGTTTTTCATTTGATTAATCTTGTTATTTTTGTAAGTACATCAATCGCCTTCGATCCCGTTTCACGGCAATAGTTGGTGTTAACAGCGCCTTGCAAGTAAAAGGGTTTACTAGGTTCGTGAATATTTTTTTGCACCAAAATGTGTTAAAATGCAAATTTTAACAATCGAATTTAATGCCTCAGAAATTAAAAAATGCGCCATCAATTGGTGTCAATTTTAAATGATCCGTTCAAATTATCTTTGAAATGTGAATGAAGAGCCCATTATTCCATAATTTTGTACTTAGGAGAGTTGATTAAACAAGAACATACAATGTTTATGTTCAATTCCAGATAATGTTAATTTTACACACAATTCTGTTAAATTGTGTGTACATGTCGCGACATCTAGTGAGATTTATTTGAACCAAATTTTCTTTCTTAGCAATGAGACCCCGTGGTATCGATAAACAAAACGATTACAAACAAAAAATAAACGATTTTGATTTCACATAAATAAGCTAAATTAAATATTTGGTAAAAGTATTTTTATGCTCACCGTGCAGAGCGTAGACCCGTATAGTAATGCTTTTAAAATAATGTTTCAGTAAAAGAAAACAGAAAATACGGCCATTAGTTTCTTCTCGATATTTTCCTTCGTATTTAAATTGTATTTCGTAATTTTCTACGTTCTGCGAAGTGCTGATTCTGTGCCTAATTCAATATATGATTATTAATATTGTTATGAAATTCGAAGTAGTTTCCTTCGATTCCATAACTCAATACTGAGTTATTGAGTCTTGGTTATGGTCAGTACCGAACTGGCCTTCAAAGCTATGTATATGCCTAGATTAGTTTTTCGATTAAGACTGATATAATTCTCGTAAAAAACGTTTAATGTGTATGCGATTCCTGATAACCACATAACAGTTTATGTTTTGTTTAAATAAACGATAACCCTTATCTAGTTAGCGGATTTTAGTTATAACTAGGTAATAAAACTGACTAATTGTCCCGATACAAGTTATAAGTTAAAAAGCTGCCATTATCTATGGAGCATTTAAAACATAATCATTCTGAAAATGGGGACAATAATATCATATTATATTTCATCATCATCATATCAGCCGAAAGACGTCCACTGCTGGATATAGGCATCCCCCAAGCGTCGCCACATTGATCGGTCCCGTGCGTCTCGCAACCAGCGGATCCCCGCAACCTTTACCAGGTCATCGGTCCACCTGGTGGGAGGCCGTCCAACGCAATGTCTTCCGGTTCGCGGTCAAAACCTTTTTGCCCTATCGGCCATCCGTTCTGCGAGCAATGTGCCCTGTCCACTGCCACTTAAGTTTGGCAATTCTTCAGGCTATGTCAGTAACCCTGGTTCTACACATAAATGTAAATTACATATTTACGAAGTTCATTTAACACCTAGCAAGAGAGCAACCATATTGTATAAGCGTAAGAGGATGACGACATAGCAAAGTCTTCTATTTAATTTTTCGGCATTAGTGGGCAATCCTCATTGGACACCCAAGCTGCCTCACATACGAGCCAGTCTGGGCAGTGTCGGATTCACAAAGGTGCCTACCGATTAAAACACCACTCCTTCCGTAAAATGAATCCACAGACATGGCGTCTGTGCCTTTATTTATTGTTTTATTACATGGTGTGCTGTGGGCAACACCACGTGCAAGTGGCGGTTACACCAGCCCTTCTAGCCAAGTTACAAACGTTTCATATCGAATGTCTTTCTACAATCGTTAAGGCCTGCCATTTGTATGGTCTGACCACGTGACTTAACGTTCAGATGTATCATTCCCATTCATTGATTCGTTTTCTACTTGCGTTATCGATTGTAGATTGTCAACTTGACTACAGGTGCACAGCTAAAATATAGTTATTGTATTCCATTATCTTTATATTTGTTTATTTAGTCTGCCATATTGATGTTTATTAAATTCAATTAAATATTTTTTTTGTTATCGGTGGAGGCCTTCGAAAGACGCCTGGACTTTTAGACCAGGGTGTATGAGGTAACCTCACTAAAACCACCGTGGTGTCCACCATCAGCACTTGGGGTCCATGACCTCTTATAATACCGTCCCGGAACCTAATCAATCAAATTCAATTGAACCACAAATAGACATAATAGCTACCTACCTTCCTACCTATCATAAAAGTTGATCGACCTAATTTTCACCTCACTAACAAAGGGCAAGTAAATGCTAAATAGAGCTATTACACCTTTCAAAGTTTCCGTGAGCATAAATTGCCTAGGCTTCGCATTTGCCTTTAATTAATTACTTTTTTTTACTGACGTCATCGTTACGTCACGTCACGCCATGGATTTGATAAACTAAAACTGGTCAAGTGCGTGTCGGAGTCACATAATATGAAGGGTTCCGTACGATTGGGTGAAGTTTGTTCGTGCAAAATTTATTTATTTCCGGTTAACGGCAAGTACCTACCCTATAGGTTTTGCGAACCTGGGTGCCCGAATCTGACTCGAACTTGACTGGATTTTGTTTATTTAGAACTAGCTTCTGTCAGCGCTTTCGACCGCGTGCAAAGTGTTTTTTATCCCAAGGGAACATTGTACCGGGATTAAAAGTAGTATATGTGTTATTCCAGACTATAATCTATCTGTGTGCCAAATTTCATCCAGATTTGTTCAGCCGTTCTAGCGTGATTTAGTAACAAAAATACATCCATCCAAACATCACAATATTAATAAGATAGAAAACTTTTTATTCGACACAGATCCAATACAACACCAAATTTTTATACTTTAGTGTTAGCATAAACACAAAAAGTTTGATTCTTTAAAGTATTAACGTTTTTGCAATAGAGCGAAAACTGGTCATTGTAACTCCTGTTCCAAAAAACAAAAAACTTTCCAGAGATTGCCTTGTGAAAGACCTGCGGATGGATAGCGGCGATTCTCTAATAGGCTTCCCGTTTTCATCCTACAGTTCCGGAACCCTAAAAATACCCATAGTAACGTTAACAATATCACTGTTTGCAAAATAGGTTCATATATATGCGTACAATGAAAGAAAAGTTGATTAAATGGGCGGACATTTGTATGTTTATTAAATGGCTGGCCGTTGGTAGACAGACTTTTTGTTATTTTATAAATGCGGGCGATGGACGCCAGCCACAAAGCTGCTAAAAGTTGGCGGGCGAGGGTTTTAAACGAGCTTTATGTTTTAAGTCTAGCGGCTAACGCCGGAGGGGGGATAAAATACGAAGATTAGCAGTAGTATCAGTTAGGCTAGAGACAAGTCTGAGCGCAAAAGACACAGTGAAGTTTCATGGCAGATGGGCGCACGGTTGGCGCAGTGGTTAAGCGATTGACTGCTGCGCTGCGTGTCGCGGGTTCGATTCCCGCACGGAACAAATATTTGTATGACCTACAGATAGTTGTTCCGGCTCTGGGTGTTGTGTATGTGAGTTTTATATGTTTGTAAATGCACCCACGATACAGGATAAATTCCTAGTGTGGGGCAGAGTTTAAAAAAAAAGACATGTTTTCGCCTTCATAATTACATTGCATTCTATCCGTGTCCTTGGCGTATGTCGTGGTGGCCCAGTGGCTAAGACCTCGCCTCTCGTGCTTGAGGTCGTGGGTTCAAATCCGGGCAAGTACCAAAGTGACTTTTACAAATTCATATGTACTTTCTAAGTGTATTTTGGAAATAACAGGCAAATGTGGAGGAAAAACGTCGTGAGGAAACCTGGACTTATATAATGTAGTTAATGTAAGTCTGAAATAGCCAAGTCAGAGGCCTGTGCGGTTCTCAGAAGACACCAGAGGTGGCCACATCCTTACACGGCAAGAAGAAGACCGATACATTTTGTCCCTAGCAGACTATATTTTGCAAACTTTGTAGGGTTTTCTGTACTACAACATTGTAACTATTACGTTTCACGCCTCAGGAATACTTACCTGATGTAAGGTGTATAGAAGAATCTCAAGGTTCTATTCATTCAGCTATGACCAAAAAATATAAAGTTTTCCTAGAAAATATGTCTTTTCTGGGTAATTGCAATCGCTCACTAGGCCAGGAAATAAATACATTCGCTGCGAAAAACATCCTAGTTAAGTAATTTCACCGGCATTATGTTCATATGGTAGGAGTAGTGAGATAGATTTTCTCGAAGACTGTTCTGATATTTTTACTAGTCACATAAAACGTAAGATTTTATAGCTATAATAAAATAAACCGCATAAAAAAATCTGGTATTGTCGTAGCAACACATAAAGTACATACACTAACTGTAGTAGTTTCAGCATAATTTACAGATCTGTCTATAGGAGTTTCCTTGAACCATTCATTTATTTTAATGTAAATAATCAATTATGGTTTTACACATGACCATGAAACTCTTGGTATATCTTATGATAAACGTTGCCATGTGTGTCGTATTTTTTTACGAACATAGTATCACGCATGTCTTCCCCGCCGGGTTAGACAGAGCTGTTTCTATAAATAGTATTTACACCTACATTTCGTGGCCCATGTAGGTAAGAGGGTCTACCATCATTCGGTCAAAAATCTAGACTGCGCTCTCATCATCTTCCTGCCCATGTCCCATGTTACTTGGGGTCGGCGCAACACGTTTTCTTCTTCCATACCGTCCTGTCCGCCGTCACTCCATCACTGACTCCCTTCTCATTCATATCACCCCTCACACAGTCCATTCATCTTTTCTTTAGATCTTCCTAGTCCTCTCCATCCATCCACATTTATAATTATAACTCTATTAGTAACTTGTGTTTCATGCCTCTTCTTCACAGAGGACAAACAGTTTCCTTTAAATTCTTCTGTCACTGGCGCCACTTTCAAACTTCCTCTTATATATAGATTTCTCACTTAATTCATTCTCGTCCCTCTGCAAATCCACCTCGACATTAAAATCTCTGCTACATGCAATATCTTTTCATCCATCTTTTTTACAGCCCAACATTCTGATCCATACAGTATGACAGGTCTAATCACGGACTTGTAGATTTTCCCTTTTAACTTAAGGGGATCTGGACTGGACTAGAAGCCGCTCTGCTACTACGTAATTTCAGTTGGTAAAACCCAATACCTACAAAGCACTTACCCAACCAGGGACTCGAGCCCAGAGCCTCATGCTGTGCAGTAACGGTTGCAATCACTGGACTAACGAGACTAAGACTGGCTGTCTTGAGTAACTGCCACAAAAACCCATATGCAAATACAGCGACTTTACAAAAACCTAATGATCATTACATAATTACTAATTAGCAATTACAACGTTCATTGTCATAACAGTTCAATGTCATTCAATAGAAAGAAACTGTTTTATCGACTGGGAAAGTTGATCCAAGATGGCGCCGTCTAATTTTTGCGCGCCTTTCTCGCAACCCGGTTTTTCTGGCTCTTATGCTGTTACAGTAATGGGAAAAAGTTTTTCTGTTAGTATTGTTTTTAAATCGATAATGTATCGTTTAAATTCATTCTGTCTTTCAAAGTCACACAGGATTGATAAATGAGTTATAGTTATTCTTTTTCTCTTCTCAATTGGTAGCACTTAATTTTCTAAACTGTCAAAGTGTACTATTCCGCATTCGATATGTTTCCATGTTTGATTTCACTGAACTCTCCTTTTACTAGGTACACACATACAAAACATCACCCCTTTAATTCAATTAAGGTTAAGCAGATGTGCGCCTTATAACACCTACACCAACATTACGATAGTTATGTTTGAGTACCGTGTAATATAGGGTAAACATATTACCATCAAAGTAAAAGGGTTTGTGCCCTTTGGCCCTGACTCCAGGCACCTACTGAAAAATTCCAGAAAGAAAAACACTTTGCCCGACCGGCTCTTATTGTTCAGTGTAAATCAATTTTCTTAGAAAACATTTTCATTGACTGTGAACTAGCGTCCCATGACTCAGAATCTCAATCAGTCTAATCATCATTCTGTCCTTAATTACAAGAAAGAACTCGATTTAGAAGTGGCTTCCCGTCGTGGAACCAATTATCCTAATCTCCGGTCTTGTTTTGACTACAAACGAACTCGTAAATCCACTAACCCACAATGTTTTGTAAAGGGTAGTAAACTCGAGCACTCTGCGTCAATTTATAAATTCAATAAACCACAATGTTTTGTAAAAACGGTAGTAAACTCCTAGAACAATCTATGGCAATTTATTCGCCGCGATTATTTCAGTCAATCGTGTTAACTTCTAGCATTTTCTGCTATATTATCTGCACATCTTTTATCGCTTTCTATTTGATGTAAAAACATATAGTTATACGCAGCGAGGGGACGAACACCTTCTATTTTCGGTATCACATTTTCAGTTTCAGTCGGTCTCGCGTACGGCGCGCCGGTCGCCATTCTCGGTGTAACATCACAATCAACGCGAATTATTACCGTTAAAGCTTGCTTATTGGTCAGTTTCATAATCGAAGTTTGAAAAATGACGGTTGATGCAAGCCCTACCTCGGTTTCTGGTATCAATATTAAAGTGAGTTCCATTTTTAAATCGGTTTGAAGAATTTGTGCGCATCCTTGTTGGGTTATATTTTAAGTACTTGCTTGACTATTCATAGGACGTTAAGTTAGTCTGACTAGAATTCGCAATGAACTTCCTTTTGTATGACAGTTCATTTTATGCCGTTATTTCTCCATGCATATGCAACTGCGGCTTATTTCTTGGTGTTTTCGTTTCTAATTCCTTTGTTTAGCTCGTGACTAACTTTGGAATCTTATTGCAGATGATTTTTTAACTTCTTTTCGTCTCGTCTTTTATGCTTGCAGCGGTACTTCACATTTTCTTTGTTTCAAGAGGTACCCCCTTCGGTAAATACTGAGAATTAGACCGTACGCCTTGTCAGAACCTTAACACGGATTAGTGATATTTGAACAAGATAACATGTAGGTCTAGAAGTACATAGTTACAATTGTTATACCAATAAAACGTTTTCATCAATTGTTTTATTTTTCTGATATATATTTTGTTTGATGTTGATAGGCTTGCGTTTGACCACTATCTCGCCTGATGGTAAGCGATGATGTGCCCGACGGCGAAGCACGCTTCCCTAGAAGTAACCTATTCACTCTTTACTTAAATACCCTCAGGTTGTAGATGTCACGAAACAGACTCTGGCTGGGTATTCTACTAAAACTACTAAATAATCTAGGCACTTGAAACAATATCCCGCATGGTTGTAATGCAAGGTTTCAGCTTTTGTCTGCAGTGAAAGGGTTTCCATCCCCCTAGACTTCTCTAATCATGCCCTATTGTATATCATCGTCCCTTTGTATAACAGAGCTACGACTAGGGGATGAGCTGTCATCTCGTCATGGATTTATGACACCAATATTAAGATTCCTAGGGTTCATTTCTGTATGAATAAGTAATGATTGGTTTGAAAATGATTTATAGTCTGACAGGGCGAGTTATGTAGGGAAACAGGATGCTTTTGTACCGAGCTGTCTAATATTCTCATTCAAAGCGATTTATATCAATATTGATGAAGTGATTTACGAGTTCAGAATACATTTAAAGGTATCCAAGATTTACAACTCCTTAGTAATATGAGTCGCTAAATGTAAAATATTTGATCTGCATCCGGGTAGACTGGAATCCGACTCTGACATACTTGAGAAAAGACTAGGCAGATTGGTTTATGATCTGATTTATATATTAAGGATCTCCAACATAGTATAACATATATACATAGTTTATTTATGTAATAGTAAGGTGTACTTACGTACGTACTTCTTCACTTACAGGAACGAGTTGGTCTGATTTGATTATAACCAAAACTTTTCTATCTTTCCAGAGCTCGCAAAACCGCCTGCTTATCAAAAATGGCCGCGTCGTCAACGATGATGGCATGGAAGATTTGGACGTCTACATTGAGGATGGCATCATCAAGTAAGTAATTTCCACCTTTATTTTACAGTAATTTAATGCTAGAAGATATTTCTGTAACCAGATCTTGGTTATTAGCTTTCTTGACTAAAGAATCACCGCATATATGGGTGTGGGTAAAGAGAAATATCTCTGCAATATATCCTGCAATCTGAAAATCTTTTTTTTGGCAAGTCTACTTAGCCATCCTGTCTGCTAGATACTTTATTGCAGTAACATGTAACTATAAGTTTTCAGATGACTTGGCCTGTTACACACTCTTCATTGCCAAATTGTGTATACCTCGATGATTTATTTGTATTCTCATCAAATGATAAAGAATGAGTTTCCGTTATTGAAACACATTTAGGCGGACATAATGTAAATACATTATGAGTTTGAACATGTTAGACTTGTTAGAATTGACAGGTTGCAGGCCAAGCTTACCCACATCTATGGGTAACCTATTTCCTGATTTAGCTTTCCTATCTTCCATGGGAAGGAACTCTGCTATGAGTTTCAACTTCACTGCATTTTTTAATAATTCTCCCTTTATTTTTGGTAAAGAATCCTGATTGATTACTTGATTTTAAAGAAACCGAGAAGTTTGTTCTCTTTCATTTCCATCTATATATAGTTTAGGTTTGGAACGTTTGTCTTTGAATTTGCCTATTACTACAAAACTATCTACTCGTACTTGACTAATCCTTATGCTGTTTTCATTATCATCACGATATTTTCTTGATCAAGAAGTTACATTCATTAATCATTTAATATTGAATTAATCTATGAAGTTCTATCGCACGGAGCCAGGTTTCGTTACCAGGCTTAAAATAAATCTATTCTATAACTTTAGAATTGAATCGGAGTGCGAAACGGGATCACTTGCGTCTCCCGTCCCCCAAGACAGTGCGTCGTATTGATCTAGTGGGCTCTCCCATCTTGGCAGACGGCGGCAGATGTATACGTATGTATAGCGTCTATGCAGGATGGAAGCGTTCAATATCAACAGGCGGTTGCTTTGACAAAATTGATAGTGTTGAAGAACTAAGATTTGAATGTAATTTACTAGGAAGTCGGGGGTCGAACAAATCTTTGAAAACAAGATGCAATATAAGGCAACTTAAAATTAATCACAAATGAGAAAAGTGTCAGGAAGAGACGCATGAATCCAACGCTCGATCTGAAATCTTCTTCTCTTTGAGTCGATGCAAAACTCTTTTGATATATGGGAACCAGTGGCTATGCCAATAGAAGGGTCATTGGCGTTCATTAGTTTCTCAAAAGTCCAGGTATCACTAGGAGTTCCCCAAGTGATACCTCCAGTATGTGTATCATTCTGTATATTCTGAACTGATTACCAAAATAAACTGCTATTTCCAATAGCAAATTCCACCCAGAATTGTTCTATACGTAATGTTGATAAGGAAGCCCCAAACAATATCGATAGGACAGAACTGCGGACGGTGTCGACCTTTTTCCGGAACGACACTGCAGATATAGCCCTTTACGGGTGACGACTTTTTCTGCTTCATCGACCGATACTGTATTGTTAGCTTTAGCAGTTTGTACTAAATATAACTTAGCATGATCCATAATGGCTTTCGCATTGGCATTTTCGAATTTATCAGATTTAGCTACAAATCTAGAAAACATAGGGCGTTACTAAAACACCCTTAGTGTAAAGGTGCCTATCAATCTGCCTAACCTTTTCCCAACTATGTTAGGGTCGGCTTCCAGTCTAACCGGGTTCAGTTAAGTACGAGTGTTTTTACATGGAGCGAATGCCTATCTGACCTCCACAACCTAGTAACTGGGTAACACGTTACCACTTGGCTAGACTAGTGTCAGATATCAGGCTTTTGACTACCCGTAACGACAAGATCTTCAAATGACAGGCGGGACCAACGGCTTAACGTGCTTTCCGAGGCACGGAGGCAACTCGGTATGTTAAAATGGTTACCCATCCACGGACCGACCTCGTTAAGCGTTGCTTAACCTGGATGATCGACCAGTGCGGCTGTTATTATTTAGCCACGAGCTCCTCCTCCTTAGTGTAAAGGTATACACCCTAGAATTATCCATAATGGCTTTTGCATTACGATTCTCAGATTTATTTAGATTTGGAAGCCATAGCTAGGGCATTGCTGATAAATAATAGTGAATAGGTAAAATTACCTATACCGTAAAATTAGCCATTATAATAGCTTTTGCATTACGAATAACGGATTTATTAGATTTAGGTGTAGATCTAGAAGCCATAGGGCCTAAAACACTTCTAGGTCTTTATCGCCAGTTGTTATAACATCATTAACTAACATTCTTCCATCAGCTCCCAAGGCCTGAAAACCACGTTCGATAAAGCAATAAAAACTTCTCTAATGGCAATCACTCATGCAAATGCTGAAGGAAACATGCGACGGTCTATAAGTAAAAGTGGCGTACGTAATATCACGATCAGATAATTTTTCACTTTCGTTACT
This sequence comes from Orthosia gothica, assembly GCA_949775005.1. Lineage (NCBI taxonomy): Eukaryota > Metazoa > Arthropoda > Insecta > Lepidoptera > Noctuidae > Orthosia > Orthosia gothica. The sequence continues at coordinate 7,733,055 of OX459060.1, read as the reverse complement.
ATACATTGGTATCGAACTTGTTTACGTGAACACGCAAGCGTGTTGTTCTGTGTCGATCAGAATGGGTTTATTGGATTCTTGGAATAGTATTTATTTATTGTTTGATTGTGTAATGGGTGATTCAAAATATTGAGGTTACGATAAGTGGTTCTTTGGCACAGCGAGGCTCAGGGGTGATACTTCTTCAGTCTCCCCTAATCTAACAGACGTTGTTCACAGGGGGTTCCCGGGTTGTATTTTAAGAAGTCCCCTTCCATGTGCTGATTGTGATCACCGGGGTGGTATTAGTAAAAATCCCTGACTCCCTGGTCTTTACTCTCAAGAAAAACAATAGATGGTTCTTTGGCAGAGTTTTCGTGCCCTCACTCTGTCTCCCGAATCAATTACCTCCTTTGCTTTCTTTTAGAAAATGTAAGTATCTTTAACAGCTACAGACGTTTCTTCGTCTCCATCATCACGATTTTTCTACAAGCTACATCGTCGTGCAGGTTGTATTGTGTATAAATGACACTTGCAGGCCACAAGAATATGTTCAGCAGTGCATATCTTTCGACTGGAATAATGATGATAATTATCACAATGGATAGTTGGATATATGCAATGATTTATGAATGCCTGCTCATTCTCAAATCTTGATAAAAAAACAAATTTTCTAAAAAAGTTCTCGTTCGTCGTTATAAACTGTTGACCCGGAGCACTAAATAAAAATAACTTTTTACGCCACGCCCGGGGTGTGATGCCAAATATGATCCCATCAAGCCAGGTCGTTAACACGATGAGAAATACCAAGAAGCCTTGAACGACAAATGACAATACACGGTCAAGGTTACATGTCCGATAAAGATAATTATCCTTTTTCTTATTGACGATAACCTCGTTTTATATCGGTTGTAGTTTATAAATAGATTCTTTGAACTTTTGTAGTGGTTTGGGCATTCATATAAATGGAATCATTAGTGGGTATTTTTAAATTATGGTGGTTAGGAAGGTTGTATGTTGTTATTGTTTTTTATAATGCTGAATGATTGATGATGGTAAAAGCTTTTACTTTTCCGGCTACTGTACCGATTTACTTCGATAAATCTGGATATAATTCCTTGCTTTTACTAAATTCAGCAGGATTAACACGAGATATACCTAAACCAGTCCTAATTTTGTTAAAAGGACGGGCACGATTTCGTTGTTAGGCTTCAGTGTGTTGACAACACTGTATTTTAGACTGGCAATTTAGATCTTACGTACCTACCACCCCATATTTCACTCATCAAAGCTATCAAATGTCCCCCGCATTTTGCTGGTCGGCAGGATTACATTAACAAAGATGGGGTGCCATTTGAGACTGGTGTACTATGTCATATTTTCCCCTTACACTTTCACTTTAAAGGGGGTAAAAGAGAGTGTATTCTTCAGGCTAGTATGGGGTAACATTGAAGACTGATGTATGTATACTTCCCCCTAGCACTTTGTCTTGAAAGAGGGTATTCTTAGAAAAGTATCCTTGGAAATGATCTTATCTACAACTACCCACTTCAAGCCACTTCACAAGGTACTTGCACTCTCATGATAGCACGATCGTACGTGCAGCTGTTATGATCGTTACGCGCGAGCGCAACTCCTAAGCGATGGGATGATAACCTGTCATTACGCGAATGTTCTTATCTTGTATTGGTTATTTATTTATGCAGGATGATTGCACGCACTGACTCAAAGGGAACCGCTTTGAGAATAGCCCACCCTGTGGTTTCTCAGCGTGCGTGTCTTGCAGAGGTACTTGATCGACATACACGATCGAGTTTACGATGCTTACATAAAAGGCCATCCTTCGGGTTCCAATAATGCTGTTTGTTGTCCATAATATTGATGATTTATTCGTTTTTTTTTCGGTTCCTTTACCGAATTGCTTGGACACTTCTAAAGTTATTCTTCAACATCATTTAGCTGCGTCAACGCCACGGCTGTTAGCCCTAGGACCGTCCCAGGCATCACCATAGCGAAAGGTCCTGTTTGTGCAGCCTGCAGCCAGTGGGTTCGTCTGACTTTCCATCAGGTCCTCAGTCAACCTTATAGGTTTCCTGCTAACGCTGCACATTCTTTCTAAAATCTATTAACCAAATTAAAAACGAACCACTCACGAAAGTGACCGTGAGAAGCGTTTTAAAACAGTGTCATCTGTAAATACTCGTACAAGAAAGAGCCATTTCCTCATTTCCCAATAACTAATAAAAAAGCCACACACAAAACCTAGACGTACGTGGGTAGTTGACAACTTCACACATCGCTTGCCACTCACCTCAGTTGCCAGTGTTGCCACCCACATCATAAAATACAGTCGTCGAACAAACCAGGTCACCGACAGTTATAAAGCTTACCACTTACACATTAGTTATGGTTAAACAATGCGTTTCCACGACACATGCACGACGGGAAGTGGACCACTTATAGCCAGGGTACCTGTCTGGATAAAAACAGGCACAAGAAAATAATTACGTGGAATTCCTGTAGTAATAACCTATGGGGAAGAGGTTGCAGGAAGGAATTAAAGAAGCGTGTATTTCCTGCTAAAAGATGGGTATTTCCCCCTTTTCTTCAAGGAGTATAATAACATACTGCAATAGCAATATACAGACCGGCAGTTAAACGCCGTGAAAATTTAGGTCACTTCACCTAAATTTGTCATTCCATCTGCTAGGGATTCTACTACTGCAGTGCTATTCTGTAAACTTCTCACTTTTCTGTAAAACTTCACGGTGACATTTTGACTGGACTGACTGTTACTTTGACCTTAATTCATAGGTGATCTTGTAAAAACGCGAAAAGGAAATTGAAAAATTGCTTCAGACAGAAGCCTTAAAATAACAAATTTCTACAGATGTATTATATGTATTGATTGTTTGCATAACAAATGGTCAAATAAGTTGAAGGAAGAGTTAACTATTTGACCATTTGTTAGACTAACAATTGATTAATAAACGCGTTTTACCGAAATTTTAAACCATTGGTTGAGCTAACTATGAATAAAAAAACTGAGCCTTAGTAACTATATTTTCTAGAGCAAACACTTTATGTGCGATATGATCCTAATGTAGGCTCAGGTCTTCGCATTTGTCCTACAGACAAACAATACCGAGCGACCTAGGTATAAGATCGTAGGGGACCTAGTTCTTAAATTAAACTGGTTCTCGGTTCTTAAACACTTGAGCACGGTTCTTTGTAGGTTAAGTGGTATTAGCACGAGCTCCATCGAAGTCACTGAGATCATCTCCATATAGCAGAAAATGCAGTTATGACCTAGATTACGACCGAAGAAATCTTCCACTTGAAAATCAGACGGAAAAAGACAGCTCAGCAAAAAAGATATGACCGAAGATGACAGCACTAGTGCGAAAAAATTGTTCACAAACAGAAATCAAAACAATAATGAGAAAAGATGCCAATCTATTCTACAAGCAAATGAAAACATGAACATTCTTCACAATGAATGCAACAGTTAATAAAACAGTAATTACATAAATGGTCGCGTGATGTTTTTGTGCGTTAGAAAATGCACGTATTGTCTGTCACTGCATTCGCGATAGTCTCACTGACGACTGACAGGCGACAGCAAACTGCACACAATAGTGTTGGGTCAAACACCTGACGCTCCAATTAGTCAGGTTACTGAGGTCTTTATGCCAGCCAGTGCGATGCCGCTGCATTGAAAGCGCGTTTTGAGGGTCCGTTATTTTGTATTGTTCTCTTTTTAAATTTGAATTTTTCGTTTTTTAATTATGCGTTGTTATGATTCTGTTTTTGTTTTTTTTGTGTTATGTCATTGGAATGGAATTTGACATTTAGATTTTTTATTCTTTTTATTATTCTGTTTTAAATTTTTTATTGCTTAGTATTTGTCATCATTAGTGTTGGATTTTGACAATGTTATTTCTGTTTTTGGAATAGTTTTTTCATGTATTGTTAGTTTGCTTGTTTTAATAATGAAGTAAGATCATGGGCGTATCCAAACGGGAAGTCAACATCCTTTCCCATGTGTAAAGCAATAGCTTATTAGATGTAAAGATTACATAATGAATAGCTCATTGGGACTACTGAAGCAGCAAATTGGGCTAATTCTGTTATTTAGTTCGCTCGGATGAGCAGCGAGTATTTACTACTCGATCTTTCTTATATCTCACACACAGTACATCCCACGTGCTTTCCATTTTTACCAAGAACCACTCTGACCTACATTTTCAAACCCGCTTGGTTATAAAATTATAAATATAACCGATTTCCTCAATAACGTAGAACCGAGGCACTTTGATCGTTTTTCGGAGCATGTCAATCTTACTGCGAAGCTTTCGTGAGCAAACGTTGCGTGACATTTGCTACTTATTATTACGTCAATTTGAGAAAATATGCGCACGCACCAAGTGATGGACATGACATCGACGGCATAGACTTTCAGACGAAGAAACTTGAAGGTTAACTTAGAGAATGATACTCGATAAGCTTTGGTTTAGATATGCAGTGTGGATTTTGAGTGACATGGCATTTTAATTTTCGTATTTTCAGTACAAGAATTGGTCATATTTTGTTTGTTGTGACTTGTTTCTTCTTGTTCGGTTAGTTACATATTATAATTACAGACAATTTATAATAATATTTTTAAATAAGCTTAATTAGTTAATATTTCAAATATACATAAAACTCTGATACGACTATAAAAACTTAGTCGCAAATCATTGATAAAAATACAAGTCGATTCGCTATCGATACAAGTGAATCCTAATTCGCTGTATCGTCCCATCACTACTCGACATGGACAATAATCCAATTTTTTATTGAGACGAGGTACATTTATTCGTTTTGATTTGTGTCACGTTTCGTATTATTTATTTGTATTTCGAAGTCTATTATGCGGATTACCTACCGAATAGAGGATACGAATTGCATTTTCTTAAAAAAACGTTTAGGATTTCGTGTGATTTTATTTTCATACTACGTTTTAAGAAATCAATCTAAACTGATAATATTATATAAATCTGGCAGAACTTATCTGATTACAATTATTTCACTCACTCATATATAAGGCTACTTTGTATGCCAGAAAATACACGGTTTCAGTGATGTAGAGCAAAGAAGAAAAGCCTTGGCAAAAGCATTTTTACAAGCTTTTATTTAACTTGCAATGTATGTTAGTGTGCTCGGGTCAAATCTTGCAACTGAATTTTAAATCAGTTAACCTCCACCGATTAAAATGAAATTTAGTATAGACGTTTAGTATGGATGACAATGCATGGTTAGCTAAGTGACGTCATTCTAGATCCAATATGGCGGATGACCCAAGATAGCGGTCTACATATTTTTTGTGCACTGACATGATATGGGTATCAAATGAAAGGGTTTGCTGAGAAGAACACGAACAAAGCTTGTTAAAACAATTTTTATTTTATTTTTATTTATTGAATAATTGTTTTTAACCTGTATCTTTCCACTCCTGGGAAAAGCCTCCCTCCTTTCCTTCCATTTCCCCCTGTGTTGTGCTTCATCTCGCCAATTCTCGTGCAAGACATCCCAGGCGTCCCGCCATTTTAATGTTTAAAATAAAAACGATTGCTTTAATAAATGCCTAAAGTAATTACTTAAATTGGTACTTACTGGTAATTGCTTTCACATTAATAATAAGTGATAAGAAGTGACAGTAAGTTATTTATATCTGTTTTATGTTTAATTTACAAACCATATTAATGGCATTACAAGGCATTTATTTATAATATACCGATTAAATTGCGGTACTAATTGAGTTCTTCGTTTAGTGGTGCACTAAAACCAGCTAAATATTTAAAGATTTTATTTACAACAGCTTGCCAATTCATTTACCGGCAGGATTAGCCGGAACGGCTCTTACAGTCTAGACGTTAAAATCAAACTGGGCACGAACTTGGTAATAAAATCTATACTAATATTATAAAGCTGAAGAGTTTGTTTGGACGAGCTTATCTCAGAAAATACTGGTTGGAATTAAAATAAATATTTGTATTGGATAGTCCATTTATCGAGGAAGGCTATAGGCTATATAGCATCACGCTACGACTAGTAGGAGCGGAGTATAAATGAAAAATGTTGCAATAACGTAAATGTAGGGTAGGGTAGAGTAAGTATGTAGATTAGGTTAGGTAGCCAAATGACGAGAGCGAAGCCGCGGGGGACAGCTAGTTTTATAATAAAATAAAATGAGATCTTGTCTGTAATCCCCTAAGTTTACTCCAGGTCAGGGCCTGCAGTCTCGACATAGCTAACGATCGTTACGTTAAGTAACATTCGTTAACTCTTACCACAAAATAGTAAGTATACAGAAGAGCCACTCCCGCCGTTTGGAAAATTGACAGCTAAACTTGACAGATTCACTAGGGTTGTAGTGTTCGTGATATTAAATGGATATTTGATGCCCTGTCTACCCTCTAAGGCATGTAAGCATGATATGATGTATGTTTAGACGAATCTATGTATTTATGTTTGTAACTTGGGCAGCCTACCCTTTTTTTTTTAATTCGGAATCAATATAGTAGCAACCCTAGTGAATCTGTCAAGTTTAGCTGTCAATTTTCCAAACGGCGGGAGTGGCCCTTCTGTATACTTATTATTTTGTGGTAAGAATTAACGAATGTTACTTAACGTAACGATCGTTAGCTATGTCGAGACTGCAGGCCCCGGTATCTCCCATTTATCAAATTATGTTATATATATCAGCAATATTTGCTCGATAAAACTTTTTTACAAAAAAAAATCGACCAACTTCCAAATAAAAACACTGCAAAGTGAAAAATAACTTCAATTTTGGAAGGCAGTGTCAAAAAACACAGTAACACCGACTTCTGAAATTTAATTTATTTTTCACTTTGTGTTTTTATTTGGAAGTCGGTTGTATTTAAGTAAGTAAGTAAATAAGTAAATATTTATTTCTCAGTATGTGGTACATTGAGGTCTTACATTTAAAAATGTTTCACACATACTACCATTGCGTGGTGTAGAAATATTAAATAATTAACTAGCTACATGCAAATCAAAACTTACATTATGAGACCATTATATAAATCATATCAATAACCAAAAATAAATCATAATATCAATAGAATTAATCACAATGTCAAAAAAAATATTTTTTTGGATAAAAGTTTATATATTTTTTTGGATATATGTTTCACTTTTTAGTGGTACATAATGGACTAGTTCTATAGTACGGTAGCTATAATGCCCACAGTGATGTCAGAATAGATTACCTGAATAACATGTAACTTGAACATAACCGGTGGAATGAGAGTGCACCAGGGTGAACTGTACACATCTGCGTACACGTTTAGAGCATATTGGCGTGATGGAATGTTATGAAATGGTGTAAACAATAACCAGACATGCGATTGCAGCAATCCCGAGAGATTTGCCGTCATTTATTGAAGAGTTCTGTTGTATATCTCCGAAGTTCTTCATCAGATCTTTACCAAATTTAAATAAGACCTTTTCGGACCAAAACTTCTTTCTAACAAAACAAGAATTTTGCAAATTTTTTTATATAAAAAGAAGTCGAAGTGTCAGTCGGTTAAAAAGGTTGCACGAGGTTATTGCCGCACGAAAACATTCTTGAATCCAGGACACTGGACTACTACTTTTTACCCGACTGCCGAAGGAGGGTAATGTGTTTATCAGTCTATGTATGTATGTTTGTTCCTATGTGGCGTTCTAGAGACCAAACTAGTTGACCGATTTTGATGATTCTTACGTCTATCGATTCGTCTTAAACGTACGAGTGTCACTGGCTATAATTATTAAAACTGGAAAATAAAAAAAATGGCGGATTTTAGGCGCCATATTGAGAGGCACCAATTTTTTTCTTCTTCCATACCCTTCCTGTGGGGTATCAAAATAAAGGGTTTTAAGAGATGATTGCACCATGCACCAGCACTTTAAAGGACCTAATAAACCCCACTGATGCTGCATTTAACGTATTTAAGCCAAAAATATTTAAAGAGTTTTCCATCGGCTCGAATATTAAAAAAAAGTTAATTTAAAAAATAAAAAACCCGACTGCTTAAAAAACGAACTAAAAAGAGGTAAACAAGAAGAAAATCATGCTGTGCCGGAGGATAAATCTGGTTGAAGATAGCCAGCTCGCGAACATGTATTTATGTCGAGTTTTTTGTTTTTTTAATTATATTAATATTATTTTAATATTCGAGTCGGTTCGGTTGAGATAGCATGCATTTTAACCCCGCGCACAAAAGAGTTCGTGCCGTCGACTAGGGCAACCTTAATCAAACGACGCAGTCAAACATGAGACAGTAATCAAAAAATTTAATGTTAAACTGGTTTGCGTACTAAAAGGTGTCATTGTATCATTAAAACCGTATAAGTATTGGGTAGGGAAGCGAGTCCATTACTTTTATTATGTCGTTAGCTTCAATCACTGGGATTACCTACGGTTATGCGCTTACGCATTGGTCGCGCGGATTATCACAGCTTACTGGTATTTTTATAAGAGTTCTAATTTTGTATTTACGATGGCTTCCATTTTTTATCCGACTGCCGAAGGAGGGTAATGTGTTTATCAGTCTATGTATGTATGTATATATGTATGTATGTATATATGTATGTATGTATGTTTGTTACTATATGGCGTTTCAGAGACCAAAAGCGTTGGCCCATTTTGATGATTCATACGTCAATCGATTCGTCTTAACCCTGCGAGTGTCATAGGCTACATTAAAATTGGACATTACAAAAATGGCGGATTTTGGGCGCCATATTGTGGGGGCCCAAATTTTTTTTTCTTCCAAACCCAACGTGTATCAAAATCGTAGGGGTATCAAAATAAAGGGTTTTAAGAAGTGATTTTAAAAATATATAATAATTATATGTTTCAATGTATCTAATTCGAAAAAAACTTAACTAAAAAGTTATAAAAAAAAAAAGTTTAATCAAAAAAAAAATTTTTTTTTGAATGATTGAAAGCAGCAGCTGGTCATAGAAAAATCATTAAGATTTAAGGACCCCGAGTCCTTAAATCTTAATTTTTAATGTTTTTCAAACTAATGTAAATGAGGGCGTGTCGTTGGTATATCTAAATTGTATTGTCCCAATACTTCGAGCCTCTTCTACGGCATCGTCAGTGGCTATAGATAGGTCGGATCGGTCGTGCAGGTTTTAAGGCAAAAAGTGCGTAAAAGTAGGTGAAGCATAGTCTGCGATGCAGTGCCACTTCAGGCTCTACGAGCTCATGCTATGGTCATGCCCTTAACGATCCTGTTAATCTGCTGCTGTTGAAAATACCAATTCAGAACACAAAAGAGAATAGATGAAATAGTCTAATGGCCGATTTCTGAATTAAGTATTCGACGCTAAGTACGTGCTGATCTCGATTTAAGCATCTGCCACCCTTGATCATCTGCCACTTTAAGTTTTCTGCGATGCTGAGCAAGGTTTGAGTATACGTTGTCAAGTCATGCCAAAGTATACCTTATGTCATACAAAAAACCTTCATTGACGATCAATTGGGTTTCACAACTGAGAAAAACACATTTGATCATTCTCGAATTCTCAAACCGTTGTCAACGTTACATCATCAGTGTAGCCAGATTGGGCGCCTTTTTGCCATTTAGGCTACTTGGAAGGGTGCCGGGGCGACCAATATTTACGAGCGGCGCCAATTAGGTTACCTCCAAAAAAAATAAGGCGATTTTAGGCGATTTCGGAATGAGACTATCTAATACAACATTATCTGAGGAATGATGTAAATAACTGGAAAATAAAATGCTTTTTAGGGTTCCGTACCCAAAGGGTAAAAACGGGACCCTATTACTGAGACTCCGCGGTCCGTCTGTCTGTCTGTCTGTCTGTCTGTCTGTCTGTCTGTCTGTCACCAGGCTGTATCTCATGAACCGTGACAGCTAGACAGTTGAAATTTTCACAGATGATGTATTTCTGTTGCCGCTATAACAACAAATACTAAAAACATAATAAAATATATATTTAAGTGGGGCTCCCATACAAAAAACGTGATTTTATTGCCGTTTTTTGCGATAATGGTACGGAACCCTTCGTGCGCGAGTCCGACTCGCACTTGGCCAGTTTTTTCACTAGTTTTCATTATACTTCAGTCGCAACAACACAGGGAAATAAACAAATGCAGAAAAATGTTTTATGTGGAACCAATGTTGATTATTGTGGCTAATGAATTTAAGTTTCGAAGAATGTTTCGTGGTATTAGTGAATAATGGTCGTCTTGAGTTTTTTATAAATGGATAAACTAAATTTTCGGCGACTTAGGGCTCGTCGAATCTGGCTACACTGGTTACATTTGGCAGTTGATAGTTGACAAGTCTGTGCTTAAACGGTGATCAAGCGAAATAAATACAAAATAATATATAAACTTATAAAACGAGTGACGAAGAAGACTTTGTCTTTATTGGAGATGCCTCGACGAAGACCGATGCGTTGAAGAAGACTGTTCGCCCTGAATTATCGAAAACATTAGATCGGATGCAAATATTTTACGCCTGATAGATCTCAGATGCTCGAAGAACGGATGGTCAATGGGGCTGTTAAGTTGCGACCGCGTGGCGGAATACGGCGCTTTAAGGCCTCCCTCTGTAGACCGATGACCTGGTTAAGGTCACGGAAATCCGATGTATGAAAGACGCACAGGACTGGTTGATGTGGTGACGCTAGGTCAGTCCTGTATCCAGCAGTCTTTCGGCAGAAATGATGACTATGTTGAGTGAGATATTCAAGAAAATATTCAAAATGTGCCAGTGTTTGTAGTCGACAGTAGCTTTTCCTGCGCGAAAACCGACAGTTATCCAACAGAAATTATGTGTAAAGTGGAGATGGACCCGTTATATGATGCGCGATAACCAAGGGACATGGAGAAAAGTGACATGGAGAAAATTGACAAATTGGTACACAAGAGATGGGAAAAGATGCCGTTGAAGACAGTGTCATAGATGGAAATGGGATATGGGAAAGACCGCTGGTCCAAGATGTAGGCAAAAAGTGTTAAGCGATGGTGCTCTGTGGTGTTGGCGAGTAGCTCAGGACAGACCCCAGTGGAAACTGTTAGTGGAGGCCTATGCCAAGCACACTGAGATTAGGGACATTTTATAAACTACGTATAGTATTGTATAGACTTCAGTTTTATTTCTCTGATTTCAGAATAAAAGGCTTTGTTTTTCTGTTTATTTATTTTTATATCTATTATTTAATGTATTTGTTTTTTGTTATTATATCCTAGGTTCTAATTCTGGTCATTCTTTCATACCTATATAGAATAGGGATTATTATTAGGATCCACAATACAAGAAGAGGTTACAACGATGAAATTGTGTACAGAATTTGGCTTTAGTATGATACGATTTTGGTATCAGAACAATAAAAGTTGATAAAAACAACATGACAAGTCTCATTTATTTATTATTTTACAAAATTAGTAGGTAGAACACAGTCCTCCTTCATAATAGCAACACATATCGAATGACACCGACCCTGGCTAATATTGTTTATCTTCAGAGGCTCTTCGATGGCTAGCAAAGTCTTTGGTCATGAAAACCCAGGTCACTCATTAAATTTTTTATCACAACAGTCCACATTTGTTGGTAAATCACAATTTCAATCAGATTCCGATGCATATGCACGATTTCTGTGTGTGTCGGTTCTGTTCTGGTTCTGTTCCACCTTGAGAGATCTTGTGAAGTTCTGAGTAAAATATTCTGTAGTTCTATGAGGTATCACAAGAACTAGCAACTGCTCGCCTGAACACATTCACTTCTAGTAATTATTAGCTTCAATTCTTGATTTTAGCAATAACAAATTATATTAGATATTATTTTCTTGCGATAAGACATCATTGACAAAATAAAAACGGTTGCCATGACAATCTTGGAGTAATTGACTAGTGCCTACGATCCATTTCATAGTTTTATAATAAGGTTGTATACATTTCAAATAGGTATCTATTAAATTGCTTAAATATTAAAAATCAAGTTATTAAAGATTATAACGTCTTTAATAAATAGATTTTTTTAATCTTGAATGAAGTAGATAATATAATAAGAACGTACTTTTTATAGCTGTATAAAATTTATAATAGTAAATTTTATGCAATCTTGTGATATCTCGGATTCCTTTTGTAAAATGGAACGTAAGAGTGAAAGAAAAAGCGAATGGAACTTTGACTAGTGATGTGCCAACTCGGGATAAACACGACTCGAGTTAACCCGAGGTGAAATGCACATTACTCGAGTTGCGCAACTTGAGTTAGCGCAACGTAGCTTCGTTAGTTAGAATTAATTATTTATTTCGTTTATTTGTTAAAAACCACTTTTTTACATATATACATATTTGACAGACAAATTGGATAACTTCCTCGAGAATGTACGAGATGAGGCACAACACCGAGGAAAATGGAAGGAATGGGGGAAGCCTTAGCCCAGGAGTGGGACACCACTGGCCAAAAAAAAAACATCTTAAACTTATACCCTATTCGTTGGGGACAACTTTTTTTCACGTCAAGCGGTTATAATCCGACTAATTTAAAAAATACAACCTTGATCGCAAAATGGTTAGTTTTGTAGCATTCTTTAATTTGTTATCATAATAGTTCCAAACTCCTGGCTATCGTGATGCTTTTTAATGTTGGTTATTGGTTTTGCTTCTACCTTTTTTTATTCAAACTTTAATAATATTGATATTGTTGTACGGACACATTTAAGAAATAATGGTTGACATGTGTGTATTTGGTTGTTCTTTATTATATTTTATTTTAGATTTTGGTAATAGTAACTCGAGTTCGGAAGAATACCACTCAAGTCAACTCGAGTTAGCCGCAACTCGAGTTGCACATCTCTAACTTTGACGGGTCCATACTTAAGTAGTTACTTAACTGAGCTAGGTAGATTCTCAATTGAGAAACGTAAAATACTCAAAGGCTTCCTAAATTATTTGACAATACTTAACTGATTATTGCTGCTTTGCTTAACTCAGAAACCGGCCATAATAGTCTAAAGCAAGTTCCATAAATGTATTTTCCATGTCCAAAAGCCAAATACGAAAGTTTCCTAGTAAGCATTCGCATTTCTTCACAATAACATGAAACTTAACGATACGTAGAACATGCGTAGAGTTCTATATAGTTTATGTTCTGTGGCAGAATGTAATAATTCCATTAAAACAGGAAACATGCAAGAAATAAAACCATGTGGGTGAACTGGCAGTAACCCCATTAAAAATCAAAGACGATTCCGCAATGCAAGACCTGTTACACGAAGCGAGATTCTCTGTTGGGATAGACGCATTTTTAAGGGAAATAAAAAACACGTATGTTATAAACAACACCTACGTTTAAAATTGAAAATTTGCAATATTCACCGCATTTTTTGTTATAGAATAGGCTCGCGCTTGACCACTATCTCACCTGATGGTAAGCGATGATGTGGTCGACGGTGAAAGACGCTTGCCTAGAAGTTACCTACTCACTCTTGACTCAAAGACCCCTAGATTGTAGCTATCGGGAAACACAGACTCCGGCAGGGAATGCCACTCCTTAGCTGTACGCATAATAAAAGTATTCTCAAACCCTTTAGTGCGTATGGGTAGGATGTCCACCATGTACCGATGGCGTATCGTCGTACGTCTGGTAGTCCGATAATGAAACGGGCTGGGCGGAATTAGATCATGCAATTCCATCACACACTCCTCGAAATTTAACCGATAAAAAACCGACAAGCTGGCAACTCGGTGACGATGTTCAGGGCTCTGGTGCTTCAACTTAACCAGTGCCTCATCGCCGATGAGCCTCTTGGCCCGCTTGTCGATCGACTCCAGGCATCAAGCTGGTATTTGGCAGATCCGATCCCAGATGAAACAGTACTCCATGCATGATTGGCAATCTTTAATAAGAGAAGCGCCACAACAAGTAGGGAAAAATCTGTAATCTATAGGTTAGTCGCATGTCACCTTTAAGGCTCTCATAGACTTCTCGCCTCTGGTCCAATTCTAATTTAAAAAAAATCTCAGGTATATAAAATCAGCACTTATGAAACGCCAGAAGCTAATTTACACGGTTCAAAATGACCATTTTGTTTAGATAAGAACCGGCATGAAACTCTATGGTCGGTCAAGAAACTCGACATGTGTAAATGAGACTAAATACAGTCATGATGCAGCGGTGTGTCATACATTTATTTATAGTCTGTTTACATCGCGTTTGCATTTGTTTGTTTTGTAATAGGCATTGATCGATTCTGATTACGTTTATCGGTAGTAATCTGTCTGCTTCTTGCTTGAATGTAAACATGACACAGAAATGCAAAACTGGGATAAATTTAATATCCACGAGTTTCCGGTGCACTCTGGGTAACCGAACCCGCTATCTAAATTCTATTCTGCTATCCTGGTCCCTTGTTTATTGAAGTCAAAGAAATATGTTGTCTCGTTCATTCGCCTGCATCAGCCTGCATTATGTCTTATTCCTCTGCTGTTCTTTTATGATTGATTTAACTGGGATTTAAATCAGATGAATCGTTTATTCGGGTCTCATCTTGTTTCATGCCTCAGTGCTTTTTTGGTGGTCACCGCTTGACGTTGATACTGGGTCTAGGGAGTTGCAGTGATATTCTGTACGTCGATATCATCTCACACATTTACATTCAATTATTTGTTGTCACTCTCAATCATTGCCCCATCCATCAACTTTTATAATCAACACTATTTTAGACATCTTCAAACCCTATTGTTCATACCTTCCTGACATACAATCATAATTTTACCACGGTATGAACCAAAATGTGAAAAGCGTAGAAATGTTCTGAGATCTTATTTACATCGGTATTCTAATTAAAAGTACACACAGTTCACTTCACAACACTTATCTTTATCGAGAAAGTTACAATTCTTGGTAAAATGAAGACAAAAATACAGTGTACCTAATTTTAGCTAGCGGTCAATGTTCTCTAATTCGGCTGCTAACAAAAAATTGGCAATGGCAGGTGCACTGCATTCTGTACGTTAGTTGTACTGGTATTAGCAGTTTAGGTGCCAAGTTTAGTAGTCATTACTGTTCCCCGAAGATTCAGTGTTTTATACCTGCATGGTTACTGCAGAATATACTACAGTTAGTCTGCGGTGTTTAAGGCGTAGTCTTAAGGGAATAAAATGCTTAGTTTAACACACCTTGTAAACTGACAATACCTTGCTCTTAGTCCTAGCAGGTTTTCTGTGGCTATGCTTAAAACTGGAGTTTTGAAATGGATTTGGAATGGATGGATTTTCTTACTGCATCTCTTGATTGTCTTCGGCACATTTTCTATAGTACTCCATCTGCATTGATGCAACACATCTGTCAAGGCATCAGCACATGACGATGGATCGTCCGAAGAGAAGTAAATAGGCTGCCAAGGAAAGCCATGTGAAGAAAGATCGCAACCCATCTCAATTTGCTGACTTGTACCGCCATACCCGCCGAGTGCCTCTTGGACTGGGACGGGCGGGGAGTAGACGGACACAGACTTCACTAGACAGGGTCGGAATTACCTAAAGGGGAAGATATCGACACTAAGTATCGGTCTCGATCTGTTTTCAGCAGAAGGTCCAAGCAATTGGCCGTATCCAAATCAACATCGGTACCCTCCGTGTGAGATTTAGCGCCAGCATAAGATTTCGCATCTCATCTAGCATGATCAGTGCACTGGTATAGGAAGAGCCACTCCTGGTGATGGGCATTAAAGTCCCCCAGTAACACTAATTGGGCGGAAGGGTACCGCTGCTGTGCCGCATCAGCCGCCTCACTTAGGTACTCTGAGAGCCTAGTTGCCGGGTAGAGGCATAATTTGATCCAATAGGCGGTAAACAAGATTTTGTTTCTGCATTGGTTAAGCTAAGCTTTATGTTCTAGATAGTTAACAAACTATTTCAGATAGGTATATGAATCGAAATATATTCACTGCAGGATATCCTGCAGTAAACACTGCACTTTTCGCCATTTTTTTACTGTCTACAGAGAAAGTTCAGCAACAGTCGTCTGTGTGCAGAATACGTAATAGTAGTTATGAGTTAACTTCGTAATGAATGTGCAAAGTTTGCACTGGTGAAACAAACAATTGCTGTCGTTTTTGCAAACGGTAGTAGTTTATGAGATGTTGCGATTTTTCCTGGTTATGATAAAAATTCGAAGACATGTGACATCCACCAACCCGCACTGGGCCCTCGTTGTGTATTACTGACGTGACCAGACGTCCCGTGACCGGGACGTGTTAACGGGACTGTCCCTTTTTATAATTACGAGTCCCGGTGTCCCCGAAATGAACTCTGGGGCGCAAAATTTTCCCGTTTTCTGAAACTGCGCGAAAATTTGAGCACTCGAGCCGGACGGCCGCCGCATGTGTTAACGAAATTACAATCATCTCTCAGGTATTGGATGTGGAGCCCATGTAATTCACAATGCAACAAAATCTCGAAGACATGTGACATCCACCAATCCGCACTGGTCCAGCGAGGTGGATTAAGGCCCTATTCCCTCTCTTACAGAGACGAGGCCCATGTCCCAGCAGTGGGGACATTAAAGGGCTGGTGATGATGATGATGATGATTTAGTATGGATAGCAATATAAATAACTAATATTTTCCACTGCTTTTCTACCGAGTACTATCCTACAGAAGCCGTGCGTGTTTCCGTGATTAAAAACCTAGCATTGACACTCAGAGAATAATGTAGCTTCCTACAGTATAAGAATTATTATTGTAATGGAATCTGTTTCATATCAAGGTTGCGGTTAAAAACTAACCATGTGTTACATACCGTAAAACGGGGTGAATAGGATCGCAGGGGTGAATGGGCACAAAACTTTGATTAGGATGTTATCTATATCTAGCTCTTCATAATAATGTAAGCTAAGTTCTTGGTTATTGTTCCGTATGGTGTCGGACGTAAAGAATCTCACCATCCCATATCTTCCCGTGGGTGTCGTAAGAGGCGACTAAGGGATACACCAGAGAATGGGCAGCAGCTTTCTCTGTGCTCTTCAACAACAAACTGCGATCGCCAACCCGCCTGCCAAGCGTGGCGATTAAGGCAAACCCCCCCCAAACCAAATGCACACACAAATAAAAAACGGCCCCGAGTACCCGGCAGCCCGTCTACCCTCGACTACGGTAGCGGTTGAGGCGATGGCGTGGCAACGGGTGCGAAGAATCCCCGGAGTGAACCCGGCTACCCCAATAAACACCGACGACTGGCCCTGGCAACATACAACACGCGAACACTCCGGACCGACGAGAAGATAGCCGAACTCGAGGAAGAATTGAGCAGGTTGCGATGGAGTATTATAGGGTTATCTGAAGTCCGAAGAGAGGGGGAGGACTCGATAATCCTCAAATCCGGTAACCTGCTCTATTTCCGAGAGGGTGACCGGCAGTCCCAGGGTGGTGTCGGGTTTATCGTCCACAAGTCCCTTGTGAACAACGTGGTGAAGATCGAGAGTGTGTCGACCAGGGTGGCGTACCTTATACTCAGAATATCCTCGAGATATTCGCTGAAGGTCATACAGGTCTACGCACCGACCTCGGCACACCCCGACGACGAGGTAGAGACCATGTATGAGGATATCTCTATAGCCATGCATGGTTTCAAAACTCACTTCACCGTTGTCATGGGGGACTTCAACGCAAAACTTGGCAAACGAGACGAGGATGAGCTGCAAGTGGGGCAATTTGGAGTTGGACGTCGGAACCACCGGGGTCACCTACTGGCCAGTTTTATGGAGAAGGAGGGCCTCTACATGATGAACTCCTTCTTCAGAAAGCGTGAGCATAGGAAGTGGACCTGGCAAAGCCCCGATGGTGCAACAAAAAACGAGATCGACTTCATCATGTCAACCAAGAAGCAAATGTTCAATGATGTCTCTGTGATCAATTCGGTGAAAACCGGGAGCGATCACCGAATGGTAAGAGGCACATTGAACATTAATATCAAGCTTGAAAGGTCTCGACTGATGAAGTCAACGCTCCGTCCAGCACAGATCCAGATCCAAAACCCCGAGAGCTTTCAGCTCGAACTCCAGAATCGTTTCGAGTGCCTAGGGAGCTCCGTGGACGAATACAGCGACGGGTTCGTGGAAGCTGTCCATACGGTCGGGTCTAAGTTTTCAAAGACCCGCCGTACAGATATAAATAAAAAGATCTCTGATCCTACTCTCAAGCTTATGAAGGAGAGGCGTGAGATGATCCTGCAGTCTTCAGACGATGCGTTGAAATACCGGCAGCTTAATAGACGGATCTCAAAGTCCTTGAAAAGCGACTTCCGCCGCTATAATACTGAGCGTATTAAAGACGCAATTGAGCGGAATAAGGGCTCCAAGGTCTTTGCAAGAGATCTGTCTATTGGGCAGAGCCAGCTCACGAAACTGAAGACCGACGATGGCAGGATCATATCCGCCAAACCGGAGCTTCTGAGGGAGATCGAGAAATTCTATGGGCAGTTGTACACGTCAACCAGTAAACCCGTCGCGAATCTAGTAAAAGACCCTAGAGCTAGATTGACCCGTCACTATACCGAAGACATACCGGACGTCAGCCTGTACGAGATTAGGATGGCTCTTAAACAGCTTAAGAATAACAAGGCACCGGGTGATGACGGCATTACGGCCGAACTCCTGAAGGCGGGTGGTAAACCAATACTTAAGGCCCTTCAGAAGCTGTTTGGTGCCGTCATACCCGAGGGGAAAACGCCACAGGCATGGTGCAGGGGTGTGGTGGTACTCTTTTTCAAGAAGGGTGACAATGCCCTGTTGAAGAACTATAGGCCCATCTCACTTCTTAGCCATGTCTACAAGCTGTTTTCAAGAGTCATCACGAATCATCTCGCGCGCAGGTTTGACGATTTCCAGCCTCCCGAACAAGCCGGATTCCGAAAAGGCTTTAGCACCGTAGACCACATACATACGCTGCGGCAGGTTATACAGAAGACCGAAGAGTATAACCTGCCTCTCTGTTTAGCGTTTGTGGACTACGAGAAAGCCTTCGATTCAATCGAGACTTGGGCTGTACTGCAGTCTCTCCAACGGTGCCAAATCGACTACCGGTACATCGAGGTGTTGAAGTGTTTGTACAAAAACGCCACCATGTCAGTCCGACTTCAGGATCAGGCCTCGGAACCTATCTTTCTGCAGCGAGGTGTGAGACAGGGAGACGTCATATCTCCGAAACTGTTCACCGCTGCACTGGAGGATGTCTTCAGGGTTCTGGACTGGAGAGGGCTAGGCATCAGCGTTAATGGCGAGTACATCACTCACCTTCGGTTTGCCGACGATATAGTGGTCATGGCTGAGACCATGGAGGACCTCAGTATAATGCTCGATGACCTCAGTAGAGCTTCGAAAAGAGTGGGTCTTAAAATGAACATGGACAAAACCAAGGTTATGTTGAATGCCCATGTAACACCCACTCCTATCAAGGTTGGAGACTCTACACTCGAAGTTGTGGAAGATTATGTCTACCTGGGACAAACGATCCAGTTGGGTAGGGCCAACTTCGAGAAAGAGGTCAACCGTCGAATCCGACTCGGCTGGGCAGCGTTCGGGAAATTGCGCGGTGTCTTCTCGTCCAACTTACCACAGTGTCTCAAGACGAAGGTCTATGACCAGTGTGTGTTGCCAGTGATGACCTATGGCTCTGAGACGTGGTCGCTCACAATGGTCCTCATCAGAAAGCTTACAGTCACGCAAAGGGCAATGGAGAGGGCTATGCTCGGAGTATCCTTGCGTGATCGAATCAGAAATGTAGAGATCCGCAAGAGAACCAGGGTTACCGACATAGCCCGAAGAATTGCCAAACTTAAGTGGCAGTGGGCAGGGCACATTGCTCGCAGAACGGATGGCCGATGGGGCAGAAAAGTTCTGGAGTGGCGACCGCGAACCGGCAGACGATGCGTTGGAAGGCCTCCCACCAGGTGGACCGATAACCTGGTGAAGGTTGCGGGGATTCGCTGGATGCGGGACGCACGGGACCGGTCAATGTGGCGACACTTGGGGGAGGCCTATGTCCAGCAGTGGACGTCTTTCGGCTGATATGATGATGATGATGATGAAGTTCTTGGTTAACATCTAAACTGATAATATTAGCCAAGTACTAAGCTTCCGAGTCTATCATTATCAGCAGAGTCCAGTCCCTATTAAGTGCCATTATTATCAAATACAAAAATAATATCCCATAATTTGCTAAACACCATACTCATCTCCCGTTTTGGCCGTAACATCATGTTACGGCCAACACAGGATTTCCAGGTAAGATAAATTCACACGCAATAAGATCTCATGATAATTATAGAAGTACCAGGTGTCAGTGAACGCTTGTCTTCTGTCTGTCTGTCTGTCTGGGGATTGAGTGTGTGTCTGTCAATACAGACCGCAATCCGCAATAAGGGTATTTGAGAAAATCGCGGCTTCGCTCCCGTCAAAATTATAGCCTATGTTATTCGGGAATAATGTAGCTTTCCATAGGTGAAAGAATTTTTAAAATCGGTCTAGTCATTTCAGAGATTAGCCGAAACCAACAGACAGACAGACAAAAATTGTAAAAATGTTATTTTGGTGTATGTATCGTATAAATTTTCATACACATGTAATAAAAAACGGTTATTTCAATATTACAAACAGACACTCCAATTTTATAAAATGTATAGATTATTGATAGGCTCGCGCTTGACCACTATCTCACCTGATGGTAAGCAATGATGTAGTCGACGATGCAGCACGCTTGTCTAGAAGCAATCAATTCACTCTTCACTTAAAGACTTCCAGGTTGTAGCTATCAGGAAATACTGACTCCGGTAGGGTATTCTATTCCTTAGCTGTACGCATAGGCATAGGCATAATACAAGTATTCCCAAAACGTTTGGTGCGAATGGGTGGGAAGTGGGTCAGCCATGTACCGATGACGCATCGCCTCCGCCGTACGTCTTGTAGTCCGATGATGGAACGGGCTAGGTTAGCTAAGTTGTTAGTTACCTATACATATGTATCCTTATATAAACTTTCCTTTTCTACAATTATAGATATTGTCCCAGTTATTTCAAAGATAATCTTTTTAGTACTATTAAAAGTTCAGATAGTTTTTGTCTACTGATATAATTTTGTATGTCATTATAGTCAGGCAGTAATGATTCTGATGGACGTAAGCCAATATTTAAAACTCCACAGGATTAATCAAAATTGTTAATTACTCCTTTATACTACGGCGAAATAAAACGGCTCTTCGCCGCCGCCGCGTTGATAGGCAATCAAGAAGGGGCCGTAATTGTGAATTATGTGCTGCTGATCCATGGAAATCCTTAGCCTTCATCTAGCTTAGATGGAGAGGTTAACTGGAATATAAGAAGTCCATCAGCTACTGGTAGTAATAAAGACGTGAAGTACTAGAAGGAAGTTATAAGAATATATAGTTGGGTTAAAACTGATATTTAGGAGATGAAAACTAGGGTTTGGCTGACTATGTCTTACCAATCTGGGTTCAGATATGGTGTAATGTAAGGAGTGGTTTCAAGAAAACAACCACATCTGTTAAGTGCTATATAATGAATGATGAATAATTACAAAATATGCGCATATAAAGTTTAGTTTCTTTTTTGGTATAATACCACCGCACTATTCCCAAACCACTGCAACTCCTGAAAGCCTCAGAATCAACAGTGGTGACAACCAGAAAAGCGCCGAAGCAATGAATCTCGACGAAGTCCCGGAGAATAAATTGAACTGTCTTGGATCTCGCAACGAAATTAATCAGTAAAGAATAACGGAGGAGTAGGAAAATATACTAAAATATAAATATGAAGTATAGTGCAAACTCAGTATACATGAACAGTTATAAACATATTATATTCATACACTTCAATGGACTTGCCAGAGTTGGCAAAAACTATAACCCTGAAGGCCTGAACATAATACCATTTAAGTTCCATAAATGCCAAAGTCCTATACGGTCAAAATAAACTGTCCAAGGCATTTACGAGCCTAACTGTCAATCATTTTTATTAATGTTTTGCCTTCACTAAAATTATGGCCATATATTATAGTTGTCAGACTAAAACGAACGTGCGCCATCAATAGGACTCCATCTATTGAACGTGATAATAGATCGGCAGGACATATGCGGGCGCGCATCTATCAACGAAAATAAGGTGACGTCATACATCAGTGCCATATATGGGCCATGTTTGATGATGCGTCATTTGTCAACGAAATTGACAATGACAATTGAGTTGAATTGAGAATCATCTAGTGTGTTTTTAACCCCCGCCGGAAAAAAAGGGGTGTTATAAGTTTCACGTATGTTGCTGTGTATCTGTGTATCTGTGTGTCTGTCTGTGGCATCATAGCGCCTAAACGGATAAACAGATTTCAATTTAGTTTTTTTTGTTTGAAAGGTAATTGTGTCGAGAGTGTTCTTAGCTATGTTGGAATAAAATCGGTACAGCCTTTCAAAAGTTATGGACATTTTACTGTTTGAATTGGGGTGTTTTCGCAAGACAAATGTGTCGGGGGTTTTTTAAATTGTGAAATTTTACTTGTTTGATTCTTCAAGTATGTTGTTGGTTACAAGTGCTGTTAAAATAAAAACCGCAATGCGTAATACAGCTTCTTTGGTTTCAAAGGCAGTAGAAATAATTTCCGGGATTCATTTTTTTTTCATTTTATTTCCAAAATACTTAACCTATTTTACATTTGGTTTTAGCCACACAACAAAAACCTCAGGGCTTAACTGTGTGATGGCGAGCCGCTTATTTTAAAATTAAATTACAAATTGTAATGCTGCGTAAATACAATATTATATATTTATGATTAAATTACATATAAAATACTTTCATAATAAACATCGATAAATTTTGTTAAAAGATAAATTGTTTGGGGAATTTTACTGTGTTAGGAAACGTTTTAATTTGTACTTACAACCTTTCGAACCCTTTTTGTACAAATTTTGCAAATCTTCTGGAAGCTTATTAAGAAAAAGAGGTACCAAGTATTCTGCAACCCTCATCCCGTACACATGGCAACAGGATGACAATGCCTAATATATCTAGTATTACAGACGTCTATTGCCTTTCACAATCTAATAACAGAGAGGTCCCATTAGTGTCACTTAAAGATGTAAGTGCTAAATAAAACTTAAAAAAAGTCATTTTGTATTGTATTTCTAATAAGCTTTGGCTATGAATAATGTGAAAGCTAATTTAGGGCCTTTTGTTTTGTCTTTGTTATTAACCATTTTGTTTTGTAATTTTCTTCAGAAAGGTGAGTAATGATCATTATGAAAGCTTCAAATTCATGACTTGGTTTATTAGAATTCTATCGTAATTTTGGTCAATCTGTTTTGTGCGGGTCCGGTAAGGGGCGGTACCCTGAGCAAAACGCCGCGCAAGCCGTTGTTGTATATATTTCACTAATCTCCTTCCAAAAAAACATAAAAATGAGAAATAATTATTGATATTATGCATCTCCTCGTAAAGTGTTCATTAATTATTTTTTGTGCTAACACTAATGGATAGACAATTTAATAACGAACATTTTTGTAGATTTTTAGGTAAAATCAGCCTGAGCTGCAGTTGTCCCTTTCGCACTTTACGGGGTGAGGTTGGAGGTGACGCGACGGCAATAGTTTCTTCAAATACCTATTTTTCAAATTCCTGTTAACTAGAGTCCGCTCTTAACTCAATGCTGAGTTCTCATACAGCAAACCCTAGAGTGACAGAGAAAGTTGACAATTATAGAGGGCAGGCTTCCAGTGTACAATTGTACTATTATTTATTCTGTGGTACAATATTAAAATAACCTATGTCGAATTTAAAACATAAATATACTTAATACGTACATATATAAATAAATAAATATATAAATAATAATATTATGTCATTGAATGTTCTTTAATCCTCCTCTTAAATTTCCTTGCCTTTTATTTGTTTAAATCTTCTTGATCTTAAAGTATCTTCTTTGTTGGGAGTTGGAATATGATTCTACTTCACCATCTCTTCTAAGTCTCAAAAATAAAATCTATCAGTAACCTGTACATTTTTTTTTCGAATACTCAGATAGGTTTAGGTACCAACTGGAAACACATCTTCTTTTATTTTCATTCGGTCTTCTTCTCTCGAATCGACATCAAATATTATCTAACCTTAGAAAAATAGTTCTGCCGTGGTAAAAAAGTTTCGCCTGTCAGCAAGTTTAGTTCAGTTCATTTTATTTTAATAAAATGAAATTATACCAATTTCTATTTTCTATGGGCCTAACCTGGAAACCTAATAACCTTCCTATTATATCTGTCCATTAGTTGACAGCTTGACATATAGTCACCACTCCCAGACACGTGTCCAATTTAATTTCGCTAATTACATTACTACTAATTAGGTCACGCTGGATTGTGTGAATATCATGCCTAATGTCTATTTCTTAATGACTACAGATAATAATTCGTTTTAGCATGGTAATAGCGGTGTAATCATGGTACCTGCCTACATTTATTGTCAACTTGCTAACCCTAACCCTTGCTTACTTGCTTGCGTGGTGGGGACAGCAGAATATGGCAGTTGATTACTGACCGCCTAGAGCTAAGACGTCGTAGAATCAGTGTCGATCCGTAATATTAGTGAGCAAGATTGTAACTGAGTTGGGACTATAGGAATAAACCCAGTGTATCGAATAACTTGTGTGATTTCATTATAACGATTTTACCCACCGACCTACACACGATGTCTTAACCAAGGGGAATACATCCTGACTTCCCAATGGTTCACATATATCGGCCAGCCTTGATGCGACATATATATCTTTTCATCCTTCTTTACACGGACGATTACTGTTTATTCGTTTATCCTCGCAATAGACCGCCTTGCAGCAATTACACCAATGGAGCAC
Source organism: Orthosia gothica (assembly GCA_949775005.1). Lineage (NCBI taxonomy): Eukaryota > Metazoa > Arthropoda > Insecta > Lepidoptera > Noctuidae > Orthosia > Orthosia gothica. Next base: position 7,708,132 of record OX459060.1, on the reverse strand, counting down.
AAACCTCTACTAACTCACGATGCCAATGTTTTCCTTCTCCGTTGTCAGCGATGTCCAAGATAAACTTAAAAAGTACTGAATTGGAAAAGTCACATTGGTCATTACGAATATCTTACTCAATACATTTATTGCTTCCACATGTGAACTTAGGTGGTAGGTTACATACCGCGGCCCTGGCGCAAGCAACTGAAGGAACACGGGTGGGTTATAGTCAGTAAAAGTCTGACACGCCCTCCCGCTTCCCCCAGAGCGGGAGAAGTCATTGGATGTATAACCACCCAAAAAAAAAAAAAAAAAAAAAGGTGGTAGGTTACAAATTTAGACCATTGTGGACCCTGTCGGTCACTGTAAAAGTAGGAAAGAGGAAGAGGGATTTTATTTGACAAAGGATTTATTTATTTAGAAGACAAAAAATAAACTCTCAACTCTTTAAACAGACAACAGCCAAATCTTTATTTCGGAAACGAAAATAAAAAAACACAGAGCCGCTGAAATCGACATCCGTCGTGAATGTCGTGATCTTCAACACTTTTTACAAATGCAAAACGAATCAGTTTATTGTTAGGGTTCCTAAAAGATATTAGGAACACGGCAATGACCGCTATTGCCGAGCTGAAACAAAACCTATATACTTACCTACATATTTGCAAATGGGTGTGGCCAAGCTAATTGATTGACAAATAACATGGCTGGAGTTCCGTTATTCCCAATTGTACAGTTGCGCAGGTTAGATAGGGTAGCAGGGTTCGTTAAATATTGATACGCGACCGCGCCCAATCACGTTAAAAGGTGGGTAAAAGGGGATAAGGTTTGTTGATGTCATGTATTGTATTTTTTTCTGTGAGGTATAAAAGAGATATCTGTAAGACTAGGTATTAGATATAGTACTGAGTGTCCCTAAGGGTCCGCCCATTAATCACGTGAGGTTTTTTTTGCATTTTTAACCTACCCCTCCCCCTTGGTGCTACGTGGTGAGGTTTAATACTACCCCTCCCCCAGAATCTTAAATTTTTAGAATATTATTTTTAAATACAGGTATAAAGTATAATCTAATTAATTTCTGAAATTAAGGACCATAATAAAAAATGTCTAGACAGAATGGTTGCAGGTTGTTTTTGACTGGCATAAAAATAATATTACACGCGCAATAGCACTACACACCGCTTTTCGGTTTAGAAATACGCGGGTCTGACGAAAAAATAAATACACATCGAACAAAATAATACTACACCCCGCTCCCCCCTTGATATTTCGTGATTTTTGCTAAACCCTCTCCTCCCTCTTTTAAGCCTCGCGTGATTAATGGACGGTCCCTAAGGATAAGATATCTTGTACTAATAATTTTGTTTCCGAAGTACTAATATTTAAATAAATGTTCCGAGGATTCGTCATCATCATCAGCCTATTAATGTTCCCACTGCTGGGACACAGGCCTCCTATGTGAGAGGGGATGGGCCGTAATCCAGCACTGGGGCCCAGTGTGGGTTAGTGGATGTCACATGTCTTCGAATGCTCTTCGAAAGCTCTTTAAATATTTTGGGCCTAGTAGGTGGCCACGCCAATCGCAGCGTCGTCTCTGGCGTTCATTAGATCCTCATAAGTGCAGGTATATGAGCACTTGGGATACTCTGTGTCATATGCTGTACAGGGGCACGCAGTCTCATTGTGTCTCATCAGTAGGGTCTGTATAATCACTTCGCCTAATTGTGTTTGCAGCGGCCTATCTGGGTCGATTAAGTGCTTTCCATATAGGCCACTGCAGTTTACATCCAGGTAGTAGATGTTTCTAGGGTTTCAAGACATAAACTCACTTTACGAACTTTCTTAGTACTCGTAGACTCGAATATTTTATTCAGGCAAACGTTTAAGAACAACCCACCTATATTTTCCCCGGCATGTAACTTGGCCAAGTTTTGGTGTAATGGGGGATAAGTTCGCGCATAGTATGCCAATTGACCTACCACCATATAGAGCGAATAGAACGTGGACGCGACGCGATTGGTCAGTCGATCCATGCATCAACTGACCAACCAATCGCGCGTTCGTAACGGTGCTAAACGTTCCCCGCTTTCCGCTTGGTTACCAAAGAGACCTAAAAACGACTTGTGCGCATCTAAAGATTCTTGCCAAGTTACGTGCCGACAACTATCCGTATACTTGTTGAAAAACCACTGAGCTTGCGTAGTATCAAACAATAAAAAAGAGGTAAACCTACCGTACAAATTAATTACGACCATTGGAAGTACTCAGTCATCATTAAGATGCAATGAACATCAATATGCATGCCCTTGACTTACATACTTGGCTTTACTTGATCTATAACTTCAACTTAGCAAAGAAAAAGAAAAACACACCTACATGTACCTATATTCACCATTAAATGGACTAGGTCCAAGACAAAGAAAAATCGGCAAACGGCAGGCTAATTACGTTTCTTCCAAGAGCATATTTTTTTTTTCACAAACATACTTTTGACAAAAAAAAAAAATTGGACTTCTAAAGCAAAACACTACAAAGCGAATAATAACTTTGTTTTCCGAAGTCGGTGTCTTTGGTACCTCGTTTTTTATCGTTTTTGAACACCGAATTTATCTTTTTAGTTTTATATAACTCTATCACTAAAAAGTGAGCAAAGTCTATCGTGAGGTAGTACCTAAAGGATTGTCAAAATACCCATATTAACTCAATTTACACATTCGTGATGTTTGTCGCTAAGGAGTTTGGTTGTATGCTGGTTCTTGAAAACTGCTGAACAGATTTTGATGAAACTTGCACTGTTCCCTAACTTGAGAGATACTTAATCCAATAAAAAAAGAATGATCTTGATCCGATAAGTAGTTTCGGAGAAATGCGTGGACAAACATACATACAAACAAACATATGGAATTTGACACACGTGTTCAGAATCCCATACAGAGTAACCTATGTGAATATTGTGCAATGCCAACAATATTATACATACGTGTCAAATTCATTACCTCCGTTTTTTTGAAGTCGGTAAAACTGAAAGCGATTTTTGTGCAATAATTGCTTTTCAATTCAGAAGTATTACCGATTGCAGTATTCTTTAAATAAGTGCATTTGACAAACAGCCAGCGATTAGCATACGATTGTGTAGGACCTACCATACCTACACTGTAGGTAATGCCGACTTTTATGACATAAAGCGTTTAATCGCGCGATGATTGCTAATTGCTGTTTCTTACGTAATAAGCCTGCGGGTTGCACTTACCAGGTTATCTCTTCATCAGCCTTTAAGTCCGCATAAGTGCCTTTGGCATAGAATTAAATAGATGACCTTTACACATTTACTTATTATAATAAACTAGGTATGTCTGTGCATAAAGCTTTAAGAAATAAATAAGCATTTAATCGATCTGTTAATAACCATCGCCTCTAGTTACCTATTTTTAACCCGCGCCGGAAAAAGAGGGGTGTTATAAGTTTGACGTGTGTATCTGTGTGTCTGTCTGTGGCATCATAGCGCCTAAACAGATGAACCGATTTCAATTTAGTTTTTTTTGTTTGAAAGGTAATTTTGTCGAGAGTGTTCTTAGCTATGCTTGAATAAAATCGGTTGAGCCGTTCAAAAGTTATGGGCATTTTACTGTTTAAATCGGGGTGTTTTCGCAAGATAAATGTGCCGGGGGTTTTTTAAATTTTACTTGTAATCTAAAGCATTTGCAAAAGATCTTAGGTTTTATGCCATGAACATGATACAAGATATAAACAAGTAAAATTTCAAAATTTAAAAAACCCCCGGCGCATTTTTATTTCATGCTAAATAATTTATCTAGTACATCGTAGACACGCTGCGTTCGGCAATTTATTGAACACGTAGGTAATTATGACACGATAACTTGCGAAAACACCCCAATTCAAACAGTAAAATGCCCATAACTTTTGAAAGGCTCAACCGATTTTATTCAAACATAGCTAAGAACACTCTCGACAATTTATCTTCCAAAAAAAAAAACTAAATAAAAAACGGGTCACCCGTTTGGACGCTATGATGCCACAGACAGATACACAGCAACACACGTCAAACTTATAACACCCCTCTTTTTCCGGCGGGGGTTAAAAATACCAACTGCTAAGAATATTCGAAGGCTTTGAATCTATTATGAGCTTAAGCGGGCTTCTCATCATCTTCCTGCCCTTATCCCATGTTACTTGGGGTCGGCGCAACACGTTTTCTTCTACCATACCGTCATGTCCCCGTCACGCCATCTCTGACTCCTTTTCTTTCATATCACTCCTCACACAGTCCATCCATCTTCTCTTTGGCCGTCCCCTTCCTCTCCATCCATCCACATTTATATCCATACCTCTTTTAGTGACATGCGTTTCATCCTGTTACTAAGCGAAATTCTATTGGAATCTTTTAAGGTTAACAGAAAAACTTTGCCTACTTTAAAGTCAAACAGTATTTCCTTTATCATCAAGTATTCTTAGGAAAGTATGGTTATTGGTCGAACGCAGGGATACAACAGGAAGGATGGACACTGGACAGCAACATCCCGTCACAGTAAACTATTAACATTAAACCAGGGTGATGAACTCAAACGGTACAGTTATATCGAAGTGTTTACAGGGACCCAAAGTAGTTTAAATAAAATTCATTGGTTGAATTGCTCCTATCCGGTGAACTATAGCCGCTGACAGAAGATCATATTATGCTGTATAACTGTTCAAAGGAAATGCAGACACAATGACGCTAGTCGAATGCAAAATAGACGTAATGTTTCATATCAACATGTAATGTCAACAGAACAAGGACCTTAGTAACTTAAGGTTACAATAGTTGATCATTCTTCCATACAAACGTAGTCTGGCGATGTGAGGCAAATTGAACCTTAATAACCATGAAAACCCTTGATCTTTTTCATGAGAAGCTCACATATTTATTACCTTGCCGTGGGTTTTCTGAAAGGCACATAGATTCAAATAGACAGTAAAGATACGGCCGCCGCGCCGTCCCAAAGTTTGCTTATACGCGTTCAACATACAAGTCACTTTGCTTCGCTTCGGTCTAGTACGAGTATGACCAAAAGTTATTGCGGCGTCAGAAAAACCCGCGGTCTTCCCTGTCCTTCATCATCATTTCAGCCGAAAGACGTCCACTGCTGGACATAGGCTTCCCCCAGGCGTCGCCACATTGACCGATCCCGTGCGTCTCGCATCCAGCGCCTTTCCGCAACCAGGACATCAGCCTACCTAGTGGGAGGCCTTATAACGTATCGTCTTCCGGTTTGCGGTGAACATTCCAGAACTTTTCTGCCCCATCGGCCATCCGTTCTGTGAGCAATGTGCCCTGCCCACAGCCACTTAAGTTTGGCAATTCTTCGGGCTATGTCGGTAACTTTGGTTCTTCTGCGGATATCCTCATTTCTGACGTGATTAAGCAAGAAAACTCCGAGCATAGCCCTCTCCATTGCCATCCTTTGGGTGACTTTAAGCTTTCTGATAAAGCCCATCCCTGTCCTTATAAGTCAATGGATAGGTAACGAAACCATGTTTCCCCAAATAACAATCTGTCTAACATAAAAACCCTCCAAATCTGCAGCTAAAATCGTTGAATAATCTTTACAGATTCTAACAGAAACTGCAACTCACTTAACACAATGCATTGGCACACTATTATAAAGAAGTCCGCATATTTACTCGTTTAAAAATAAACGACAGTGTTTGTAAACGACAAATTCTTCGTCTAAAAGAGATCTTCGCTTTGCACAAATCATCATTACGTCATTGGCAGCAATGTTTGTAAATATGAAACTGTGTCAGCGGTTACGTAGTCTTAAACAAAATGCTTTCCAGCTATTTCATCTCAACAACGATCGTATCTTCGCGCGTTTTCAGGCCATTATTTTCTTCAAACACACTATATTTAGCACTGCAAACGATTTTACCTCTTATTCTCTAAAGATAAGATTGAAAATTGTGTAGTTCTCAATGATGCACCATTACGTGTCATCATGACAATAGGAATGAAAGTGTTTTAATTGCTATGAAATAAAAAATACATCAACATTCCCGTGAGAAGTATACCTTTTTATTTCAACAAAACGTTGTATTTTAGTTTGAAATGTAAAAGTTATTTTTCTTTTGAACTTTGTTAATGAGGCGGGCTATTGTGTGCAGAAAATTGGTGTTCTATAAAAAGTTTTACTAACACGGTAAAGGTAACTGCCGGTAAACACACACCTTGGCAATCTTGCTGTATAGACTATTAACTTTCGCCATAGAGTTTAACTACTGAAAATTAAGCCAATATTTCAGGTGGGAAGGTTGAGTTAGATACAATCATAATCACTTTTTTTTCGGCAAATGGATTGTTAGGCAGTTAGTAATGATTTTGAGCATAGGAGGATTCTTCTGAACCTGTTCTGAACTGAATATCCTATTTTAACTCTCATATATGTCGCTGAACCTTTTCAGGTTATCCAATAGGAATGTTTCCTGGGTCGAAAAATGATAATTCTATTTAGTCCGTCAGTGAGATTATCAAATAATATTGGACTCGTATTTTTTGCTTTACCAAATCAATAAAAATTGTCTGAATTGAAGCGCATCAAAGTTCAGGAGTGGGTTTATGTGACGTCAGTAAGGCAGTATAAAGTGTACTAGCGGCGTGACGTTTCACGATATTTCAACGCATTATATCGTCGTCACTTTATGTTGACGTGTCAAAAGAAAAATACGTGTCCAATATTTTTTATTAATCTACCTGACGGACAAAATCAAATTTTCAGAAACTACCTACCTACCCACCTACCTTTTCGAAACTTTTTCAGTTCAAAACCTATGAGCATTTCTTTCCAGGTCATTTCACAGGACTCTAGTTCAACGAACAGGCAGTTTACACATGCTAATTTAGACTTTAGACAGGACAATAATAACACCGGACGTAACCCAAAAAATCGGCCAAGTGCGAATCGGACTCGCGCAAGAAGGGTTCTGTACCATTGTCGCAAAAAAGGCAAAATAATCACGTTTGTTGTATGGGTAGTACTTGTTGATATAGCGGCAACATAAATACATCATCTGTGAAACTTTCAACCCTTTAGCTATTACGGTTCATGAGATACAGCCTGGTAACAGACAGACGGACAGTGGAGTCTTAGTAATAGGGTCCCGTTTTTACCCTTTGGGTACGGAAACCTAAAAAGAACACTTCCCTGAACAGGAAGAGGAAACCTTAAAAAACCACATAACATTTGAGGCTATCTACAAGATAACATCACGGCTGTAGGTCCCCGGAAGGGTTGAACAGAAGGGGTGTACGTACCTTATAGTGCACCCACATTTCGCCAGGTATGTTAAAGTATCATTTTATGGGGGTATTGCCATCACCGATCACAAAGCTAGACCCCAGACTGCTACTAAGAAATTTCTGATGTTAAAACCCAAAAACCGAAATCCAACAATGATTTACTGAATTGCGTCAAAATCAATTCCTTGTATTTTGGGTTTATTGATCCAGTCTATTTCCACTAAAAAGTGCAAGCTACATTAACCATATTTTTTCTCGCCTCAAAATATTTATCTAAATCTGAAGCTCTTTTATATAAGATCGTAACTAATGGCCCGTGAAATTGGATTGGTTTTGATGCTTTGGTAATACTGACAGGTAGCAATTCTTCATTCTTTGGTCCATTTGATGGCTAAGTAATTAATAGATAAATAGGAATTTTGAAACCAATATTGACTGCGCTCGCACGGGTCGAGCTTCAAGGTATCACACGAGTTGTTACGAGAATCCCGAAAATCTGACACCAGTTTTGCAAAGGAGTAACTGGATGACGTTGCGTTGACGTCCTTACTGCTGAGCAAAGCATATTACAGTATTTCGGAATTTTTATCAGACACAAATCTAATGATAGAATGTTGACATGCTAATGAGACACATGACTGTTTGCGCTTATAAATAATTTTGTATATTGACATTAGTATTGTATATTGACATCAGTATTGTATATTGACATTAGAATTGTATATTAACATTAGTATTGGATATTGACATTTGTAAATTTTTCCTATATTGACTTTAGTATTGTATATTGACATCAGTATTGTATATTGACATTTGAATTGTATATTAACATTAGTATTGAATATTGACATTTGTAATTTTTGCCTATATTGACATAGCCTTATTATTTGTTTCCAGTCTGTGTCTTGACATGTACTGTTTTGACATTTTGTTTTTTGTTATATTATTGTTCCTATAAGGCCTGTGTCCCAGCAGTGGGAACATTAATAGGCTGATGATGTGATGTGATGTGATTGTTCCTATTATTATTTGTTTCTCTGTTTATTGACATTGATTTCTATTGATATTTACATTGACATTGATTTCTATTAATTTGGATTATGCAATTCTTTATAATTGTTGTTTAATGGTCCAGGTTTATTTTATTTCATTATTTTGATTAAGCTGGCTTGATTTTATTTAATTTCGTTTTTTTAAATACTTGCAAACATTTGTACGCCCTCTGGCATAACATAGCGCACTCTTTATTACCTGTATATACCATTATTATTGTACCTATGTTAAACAACTGAATAGACCGCTGACCTGGTGAAGATTTCGGGGATCCGCTGGAGGCGGGACGCACGAGACCGGTCAATGTGGTGACGCTTGGGGGAGGGATATGTCCAGCAGTGGACGTCTTTCGACTAATATGATGATGATGATAATGTTATCCATCTACTGGATTGTTGAAGTCAGATAGACAGTCGTTCTATGTAAAATACTGGTAATCAGCTTCATTCGGTTAGACTGGAAACCAACCTCAACATGGTTAGAAGAAGGCAGGATAAATGTTAGTTAAATAAATTCAGTTTAACAACACTACTTATTAGAACATAGCAGCAGAAATAAACACAATTAATACAATAAAACCACTACTAATCAAATATGGAACTATCGCCGCAACAAAAAAACAGTTGAAAGCCGTTAGGGAAGTGTCAAATTCGAACGTTTGAATTGCGAACGCAGACGCGTTCCGTTGACCACATTCAAATGCGTGCGCGCACTCAGGAAGTCGCTAATGCGGTAACGAGCTGACATCCGCGACACCGCCATATTGGGTGGCGAAGTCCTATCTTAATTTGTTACATAACACTATTTACATACATGAATGATTTATTTACTTTGTTGATATGATAATGCCGGTGACGCTTTGATTGTGTGCAGAATTTTAAATAGTTTTTTTTTTAGTACGTATTTCGAGAAGCCAAGGTTAATGGTGACTGATTTATTATATATCGGAGGAAGGTAAATGATTAATAGTTGGGAACGATGAAATATCGCTTGTAAAGTTATTAATTCAGTTTTATTTAATTGGCAACATTTAGCTTCTGATTCAAATTTCAATTAGATTTTATTCGATTGGCAACACTGAGTTTTCTCCAATGTCCAATGATAGGGAAGGATTTGAATCCTAGAGTAAGGTGACAGACAATTTGGAGGGAAGGCGCGCGGCAGCGCGGGGTTGACTGTAGTAGAGAGAACTGGAGACGGTACCGCGATCAAGTGTGATAAGTGGCATTATTGGTGCCGGTGGAGTTGCGTCTAAAAGTATCAGACTAGAGAAAGTGAAAATTGGCGCGTCAACTTGCTACTAGAATTGGACAATGGAATATCTCTAAAACGGCATTAGTTACCTGCCTCGTGCATGCATAACCCACGATAAGCCCACAAGTACGAGGGTGTATGGAAGGAAGCCCTCGTGTTTCCGACATCAGAAGTATGAACCAATGCACGCACAAGGCGATGCTAGATCAAATGAGACGAGTAATGGCTGGCGCGCTCTCTTTGGTGCGCAACAAAATGGCATCGAAGTACCTACCTAATGGAGACGTTTTGCAACTCGCCGGCTACTAGAGACAGGAATATCATGTTGCCCGAATTCAACCAAATAGTGTGGCCTATCCTAGACAACATGCGAAGTCGGGTTGCAGATAATGTTAATGATGACATGGATGCCCAATCCTGACTAGATACCTACTGGGCAAACGCAACTGTGGTGTACAGATGTGCAGGGAAGTATAAACTTGAGTATTCTGACAATAATTAGTACCTCTCTAATGCCTTGTGAAGTTTAGCCACAATACCTATTGTTTTTCTTGGTATAAAGTGGCTAAAATTTAAAATAAATTTCTATTTTCGTTATGATGCTAAAAGAAACTTAGCCAGTTTCATACTGTCAGTGGAACTCGCATGAGAATAAGACGACTTGTGTAAATACAGTGCAAGAGAGCAAACATCCTTAAGCTACAACTTGATTCAACAAAACATTACGCTTGTGTGAAAACTTGCTCATAGACATGAATTTTTCAGGCATTCGTTCAATATGCAACAAATAGCATGGACGTCTGAGCCCTTCAACATGGCTGCTGTGGATACCACAAGACCTGTTGTGACCAGCTGTGTGTGGTGATACAAGTGCGGAGCTCAGGTTCCATTTCAAAAGGCAACATAACCCGCAGCCTACAGCGCTATGAAAGAGGAAATCTAGTGGTGTTATACATGCCACTGCGGTGATCAATCCATTTAATATTTTCTGGTAGCATCTAGGAGTCTGGACTTGTGCATGTGAGCATGGTCGGCACTGCTGCCTGACCCATCCGGGAGTACAGGCTTAAGGTATGTTACTTTGATTGATCTGCATTCAACAATTGCTGCATCTGCATTCAGCTGTACATTTTTGTGGCAGCTGAAGTATGTATTGGGTTTGGATTTACCGAAGTTTTACAATTAATTCTTGCATTCATTGCAATCTATAACTATTGCATTATTTTGTTTCATGGAAATGTGTCATGTAAGTTACAAAAAAAAAGAGTAAAAAAATATTCAAACAGCGCTATATGTGTTATGGTGTTGATACTGTATGTTTCTTTCAATAATCATCGAAAGATTCGGGACCCCATTAGCTGTAATATGCTGCTTGAAATAACTTATTGAATAGGTGCATGAATTTTTTTTATGATCAATTAAAAAATGAACAAATCATTTTTACATGGACAGAATGAGAAGTCAGTCCATGTCACGCCATCTATTGATATCCTTGCTTTGTTCGAGCTTTGAAATATTTTGTTTCATCAAGTATTTAATCTTTTTTATTCACCAACAAAATAAACAACAAAACGATTTTCGCAATTTTATGTTTCTAATGTACTCGGAGCATTGGAACGTGGGGACGAAACGCAAAGTAATGAGATTGCATTACATTATTATGTTGTTAGAACAATTAACGTAGTTTTATTTTCTCTATGAGAACAATAATACACGGTTTTGTGACCACTAGTGCTGTCATAAGCATAAGATAATAAATAGGTTGTTAGTGTACTGACAATCGAGAAGTAAAGATATTAGCAATCCGTATTTTTTTTTATATGTTTGAACACTAGGAATTTTAGCCATGCATTTTTCATTAATAGGTGTCACTTCAGATTATCCGTAAATATTACTATCACTGAGTTTGTTGTCATCTCCAAGGGAATTTGTGAATATGCTATTTCTTGGAAACAACATACTTTCTAACTGTTCGCGTTGGTATTTTCAATACAAGTTTGAATCCAGTTACGGAACGCAAAAAGAAGAATCGTAATAATAGTCGATCTTTAGCATCTTTGACCGATTGAAGTTGTTTTTACAACTAAATTAAAGTATCAGGTATAAGGGAACAATATTTATTTTGTTTACGTTGAATTCACTTATGTTTGTGATAAACATTCAATAATTTTTAAATGATATTTTGGTTCATGTCGAAAAATCTTATCTCGATTTTCTAGGTTTAAATATCGATTCGCTGGATTGATTCAGTACTGGATATCGATTGAAAAACGTTTATTTATTTTTTGTCCTTAAAATCGATTCGTCGATTAATCGATAACAGAACGTCATCCCTTGCTCATCTCTATAAGACATAAAGACAGTGACAAGTGAGTGTCAACATCCGAAAAAGTTTGATGATACAAAACAAATAACTTTGATATGATTTTTAACTTAAAAGTTACTAGATAAAGACTAGATTATTAATAAATCGTTACAAGGTGTGAGCCACTGTGAGGATTACACTTTTAACTTTTGCATTGTTGCAAAGACATGCAATAACTTTCAGTTAAGAGCTATGTAATCAAGATTATTTTCAAACCGGTGTTAAAGTTTAGTGAAATAGTTTGTTGTTCGACTCGATTTGCAATCTTACAACCTGCAAACATCACGAGGATTAACGTTACTATAGCCTAGACAGTTGGCGTTTAGTTTTGTTGCTACCAACGGTTGAATAAAGGTAAAGTTAATGTCTGAAGTTGTTATATATCGCATTGTAGAGAACTAACCAACTGATAACATGTCATTCTAATGATACCTACAAATAAAAATGATTTAAATTGACTACGGTGAATGACAAGTGCAACTAGACATTTAGATGGTGTCGAGAAGACGTGTTCAGGTATTATGAGATGCTCGAGAGCCAATAACTGTTCCAAGTCGTGGCTGAGGATGAGATAGATGTTCAATTGGCAACATTTTAAGACACATAGAACGGTTTCTCAGTTTCGTGGTTCAGAGAGATGACGGAGTCAAGAGTTTATTCGGCGTTTAAGTTGAAAGTGCATTCTGTGTAGCGAATGTATTTGCTAAGTTATTGTGAATTGTAGACCACGGATGGGATACTTGGGTTCTATTTGATGTACTTGGTACATGGGTTTTTGTTGTTTTTTTGGAGGAAACTAGGAATGGTTTCCTTGTTCTGTGTTGTTCAACGATGCTTGGCCTCGGTAATCTTGTTCAAAAATTTTAATAATTGTAGCATCTCTTTAAAATAAAGGTTTGTATTTGTGAATTGTGTGGTGTCATGTAGGAAGTCTAGTACCTACCTAACTTGAATAATAAGTTTGGAATTTAAAGTATACTGTCAGTAATGGCTGTGCTAACTTGTTGAATAGTTGAATAGTCTGTGCTGGTCATTGTGAACATACCTAACGTTATTTTGTGTTATTTCATTCAAGTTGGATAAGATAATGTTAACACAGATGTAAAGTCGGTGATGTGCGGTGCATGATTTAATTTTTAGTTTGCAAAGTTGGTAATGTTTGGTGTTGGTAGTTATTATACCTATCGTACTGAGAGTTTGGTATGAAATCATGAACATAGAATAGAGTTCTTGAGTATGCTTTTGGCTGTGTATGAAATCATGAACATAGAATAGAGTTCTTGAGTATGCTTTTGGCTGTGTATGAAATCCTGAATGTGAGGTTGCCGTTGTAGTCAGAATAAAGATTGATACTGAGAGTAAAGATTGAAATAACAAATTTCATTTTGGTTTAAAGGTGCTGTTTGGAAGTGAAATGGAATTCTGAATGGTGGCAATTATGTGTTGAATTAAAGGCTTTGTTTGGTTCATGATGAGTTTGAGAAAATCTGAAAGATTAAGTACCCATTGACGTAACTGAATGTAATATGTTGAAGACTGATTCAAATCAATCTAGCAATGGTGAGGTCGTGTGCATGGTCAAAGGACTGACTGTGCGGTGAAGAGTAGTCACTGCGGTGACTACTGTAGCCTTAGATGGGCTGGTGAGTGGTCAGAGATGACTGCTGTAGCCTAAAATGGGCTGGTGAGTGGTCAGAGATGACTGCTGTAGCCTTAGATGGGCTGGTGAGTGGTCAGAAATGACTGCTGTAGCCTTAGATGGGCTGGTGAGTGGTCAGAGATGACTGCTGTAGCCTAAAGTAGGCTGGTGAGTGGTCAAAAGATGACTGCTGTAACCGAGATGGGTTACGAGGCCTGGTCAGGATGACTATGGTTGCAGGATGGTCACAGGGTTGACCATCAGGAGGCACAGCAATTGCTGTGGGACCAAGAAACATTGCTGGATATGTATGGGGGGGAGCCTAGTCCCTCTGGGGCTTCGGTGACCTGTTGTTTAATGTATGTAGCATGGGTATCTGGCAGTCTTGTTGCTTCGAGAGGACCGGTTGTCTGGGGGAGCCTGGTCCCTCTGGGGCTTTGGTGACCTGTTGTCTGGGGGGAGCCTAGTCTCTCTGGGGCTTTGGTGACCTGTTGTGTGTCTGGGGGAGCCTGGTCCCTCTGGGGCCTCGGTGACCCGTTGTTTGGTGTATGTGGCATGGTATGTTGTGTTGGGCGTTTGAGTGGTTTCTGGCACACTTAGTGCTTCGAGACCGACTTGACGTCTGTTGGGAACCTGGTACCTCTGGTGCTTCGGTAACCGTTTAGAATGTGTTAGTGTTAATATGGTTGTCTAAACGGTGAGGTATCTGTTTCGAGAGTACGACGATGGTTGTGTACGGTGTACGGTGTGGAGACCTAGATTTACATGGAGAAAACAAATGAACAGTGTGAAAGCTATGAGAATTATGTTTTCATGAGTAAAGAAGTACTTGATTTTTGTTGTAGGCTGGTAATATAAGGTGTTGATTGAAGGTTTCACGTGGAAGATGTCACGACCACGTAATTTTTTTTTATTTAGTCAGGAGCGGCCGAACTTAACCTAAGTTTTTTATTTTTTATGTTGTGTGCTATGGCTTGTGTCAAATAAATGTGTTTTCTTTCTTTCTTTTCTTTTTTATTAGGTACTTATTTTTTTTTTGTTCTCTTGGTTTTTGTTTTTCATCACAATTGAGTAACGATGTTGTTCATCGCTCTACATCAAACGTGGGACCGTTTGAATGTCAAGATGGCCGTATCGGAGGAAGGTAAATGATTAATAGTTGGGAACGATGAAATATCGCTTGTAAAGTTATTAATTCAGTTTTATTTAATTGGCAACATTTAGCTTCTGATTCAAATTTCAATTAGATTTTATTCGATTGGCAACACTGAGTTTTCTCCAATGTCCAATGATAGGGAAGGATTTGAATCCTAGAGTAAGGTGACAGACAATTTGGAGGGAAGGCGCGCGGCAGCGCGGGGTTGACTGTAGTAGAGAGAACTGGAGACGGTACCGCGATCAAGTGTGATAAGTGGCATTATTGGTGCCGGTGGAGTTGCGTCTAAAAGTATCAGACTAGAGAAAGTGAAAATTGGCGCGTCAACTTGCTACTAGAATTGGACAATGGAATATCTCTAAAACGGCATTAGTTACCTGCCTCGTGCATGCATAACCCACGATAAGCCCACAAGTACGAGGGTGTATGGAAGGAAGCCCTCGTGTTTCCGACATATATATATATTTTTTTTTTTTTATAACCTATAGGCTCGCGCTTGACCACAATCTCACCTGATGGTCAGCGATGATGTGGTCGACGGTGAAACACGCTTGCCTAGAAGTAACCTATTCACTCTTGACTTAAAGAACCCTAGATTGTAGCTATCGGGAAACACAGACTCCGGCAGGGAATTCCACTCCTTAGCTGTACGCATAATAAAAGTGTTCCCAAAACGTTTTGTGCGTATGGGTGGGATGTCTACCATGTATCGATGGCGCATCGCCGTATTAGACGTAACAATTATTGTTTTAGTATTTCTTTCATGTCCTTCAGTCAACAATTAACATCACAAATATAAATCGAACTAGATGACGCAATTGTATGTACTTCGCGTGTCAAAAAACGGAGTAAAATTGCGATCAATGATCGTAATCTGAGCTTTTCATTTAGCATTATTGGCACGGAAATCCACCGAAATCTAGAAAACATGCCTGTTATGCCATATTGAGCTGTAAATACTGTAGATAAAGGTGGCCGAAGCATTGGAAATGTTTTCTTTCATTGGTCAGTAAATTTGTTTTTAAATTGTGTGTGAAAAAGTGGCACGCTTGGGTTTCATATCTATATATAGATAGAAGGACTTGCGTTATCTAGTTAGATTTATGTCTGTGGATTTATACAACGCTTGTAAAAGGCGGATGAAAATGGTTTTGCTTGCATCACCATGATGTATCTCCGAACGGTTTGCAGTCAAGCAAGAACCTCGTAAGACAAAGATATTTTATTTCAACGAGGCCACCAAGCGGCACTTTTAAACACACATCACATCATCAGCCTATTAATGTTCCCACTGCTGGGACACAGGCCTCCTCTATGTGAGAGGGAATGGGCCGTAATCCACCACGCGGGCCCAGTGCCAGTTGGTGGATGTCACATGTCTGTGATTTTTGGTTCTAGGACATGCCGGTTTCCTCACGATGTTTTCCTTCACCGTTTTGAGAGCAGTGGTGAAGAAACAATTTACACAAAGTAAAGCGCCTATCTGGGCTCGAACCCACGACCTACAACTTTTAAGTCGCGGCCGATACCACTGGGCCACCACTGCTCACTTTTGAACGTCACAATTAAAATTGACAAGGAATAAAAATGTATTCCACCGTGCATTCGGAAAGTAGCTTGTTATGGAGAAGAACGCACAAGAAACACCATTATTTTTAACCCGACTGCCGAAGAAGGGTAATGTGTTTAACAGTCTATGGATGTATGTAAGTATGTATGTTTGTTCCTATATGGCGTTCCAGAGACCAATCGCGTTGGCCGATTTTGATGATTCATACGTCAATCGATTCGTCTCAACCCTGCTCATAGGCTACATTAAAATTGGACAATAGAAAAATGGCGGATTTTGGGTGCCAAATTGTGGGGGCCCAGATTTTTTTATCTTCCAAACCCATCGTGTGGGATATCAAAATAAAGGGTTTTAAGAGGTGATTTCAAAAATATATAACACTTATATGTTTAAATGTATCTAATTCGAAAAAAAACTAACTAAAAAGTAATAAATAAAAATAAAAAAATCCAAAAATCAAAAAACCCGACTGCTTCAAAAGCGAACTAAAAAGTCGTAAACAAGGCAAAAATCATGCTGTGCAGGCGAAGGATACACCAGATTTTGGTCGGCCAGCCCGCGAATATGTATCCACCGACTGCACAGCATGATTTTTGCCTTGTTTACGACTTTTTAGTTCGCTTTTTTAAATTACTGAAGTTTACGTACAAGTGGCTGAAGATTAATATGAATAATAATAACTTGTATCAATCTATCATCCTTATTAAATTGACACAAATAAAACACAAATGCCTATGATGCAGACGCATGACGCCAGAATAGAATGAGGAGCATCGTACCAGCCATCATGGCACCCAAGTAATGACTCGCTCTATTCATAGTCGAGGCCACACAAGAAGCTTTGATTGGAATCTGTTGTATGCAGATAGAAATATAAATGATGAATGTTTCAAAGAAACAGTGTTGAATTTGTTTGTAAGGAAACAATCATATTTAAAATCAGTACAGAAGAATTGTGGCTGGAACTATGAAATATTATGACTCAGGGTCAAAAAGCACTGAGACCAAGTGAAAGCGAAGCTAAGCGATAGCTAATTATCATACTACAGTTGGAATCACGGAGGATACAACAAGTCCTCTGAGGTTATAACAGCATATTCGTATGCAATATCTGGTTTGCTTACAGGAGAATATTGTCAATATCAATCATCACTTACAATCAGGCAAAATATTATTAGAAATATAAGAACGGATGTGTCCTTAAACGGGAATACTTTCCTGAACAGGAAGAGAAACCTTTGAAAGTATGGTTTTTGGGGCTATAAATTTGCTACTTTTATCCCCTCAGGCTTAAATGAGCGAACAATTCCTCGTATTTTGGGTTTATTGATCCATTCTATTTGCACTAAAAAGTGCTAGCTACATTTTTCATATTTTTCTCGGCTCAAAATATTTATCTAAATCTGAAGCTCTTTTATATAAGATCGTAACTAATGGTCCGTGAATTTGGATTGAGTTTGTGGAATATATCATAGGCTAGACTATCAATAATAATAAAAATCAGTAATACCTAGGTAATTCGCGACTTTAGAACCACCTAGGCTAGAGAAGGGTCAGCTTATACTACCAGTCCATAAAAACACACACTAACTCTAATATCTCACAAAATTAACACCATAAAAAAACTACAGCCCATATCAACATTCCTCGCCCAATTTCTCATCATAAATCACACGCCCCAATATTCCATTAATCAGATCAAAATTAATAAACATACAGACAAGCAAACGGTTCCCGCATCTATTGAAGACACCAGGTCAATAGATTCTTAACCTTATCTAACGCAATATAGTTTAATGCTTAAATTAGATTGCTTTGTGCTACCAATAGGATTTAAATGGTTAAATCAGTATGTTGAATGAGTCTGTGAGTCAGCTAGATGGGTTTCTGATCGATTCTTTTGTTGGTTTCCTATTTCCAGCGATTTTGGCAAAAAATGGCTGATAATGAAAAAAAAAATTTTTAATCCGATGGCTACCTGTTAGAGGTTCTACAGTTGCATTTGTTTTTTTTTTAAATGTAATAATGATTAGTTTCAAATCAAAAACAGAATATTGGTCGAGTGATGTAGTGACTTTGAACCCTAATTTTGCGGTTGTTCATGAAATTGTTCAGCAACCTAAAATTCTACTGTTTACTGTTCAGTAGTTTTAAGAACTTTCGGGAGAGTTTCTCATCAAGTTTTATGCTTATGGTTGCTGCCTTGCTGCCATCTACCGGCTGGCTTTCGCAATACGGTTTATAGGGTTCCGTAGCTGAAGGTTCCAAACGGAGCACTAATGCTGTCTCACGTGTCGGTCCGTCTGTCTTCTGACAAATAAAATTGTTCCGAAGATTTTGTTTACTTCCCATTGAAATATGAATTTGAAATTGGGTGATAATGTTTATTATTACGTATGTTTTACTAAAAATACCAATATATTCTACATTTTCACCAATTCTAAATGTGCGAAGTCCGACACGCACTTGGCCGGTTTTTTGTAAACACGGAACGGTAAAATGAAGATAAAACTTCATACTTTGTACCGTAAATATATTCCCCGGATAACTACACAGATGCCAAATCCCGTATACGGTCTTTTTATCTTTGTTCCTATTGTGCTATACTCATGTATCCTCTCTCTTCTTTCCAGACAAGTGGGCCGCAACCTCATCATCCCAGGAGGCACCAGGACCATCGATGCCACCGGCAAGCTGGTCATGCCCGGAGGCATCGACCCTCACACCCACTTTGAGCTTGAGATGATGGCCGCCAAGTCCGCTGATGACTTCTATAAGGGTACTAGGGCGGCAATTGCAGGAGGAACTACTTGTGTCAGTGAGTATTACGAAAACTATTATGTGTTAACTAGTGTTTTCCCGTGGCTTCGCTTTTGTAGGCGTTCCCACAAGAAATGTGTTTTATCCGGGATAAAAAATAGCTCGATACACTAGCACAGTTTAATAATAATACTGTGGCCATAATGGAGGCTGAAGGGGCTCGTGGCTATCTAATAACAGCCGCACGGTTCGATCATCAAGGTTCAGCAACGATTGACAAGATCGGTCCGTGGAAAAGTGACCATTTTCCACATACCGAGTTTCCTCCGTGCCTCGGGAAGCACTTTAAGCTGTTGGTCCCGGCTGTCACTTGAAGATCTTTGACAGTCGTTACGGGTAGTCAGAAGCTTGGGATCTGACACCATTCTTGCCAAGGGGTACCGTGTTACCCAGTTACTGGGATGTGGAGGCAGATAGGCAGTCGCTCCATATAAAACACTGGTACTCTTCTGAATCCGGTATGACTGGAAGCCGACCCCAATATAGTAGGGAAAGGCTAGGCAGATTTACTGTGGCCATAGTGTAACTTTCCATCGGTGAAAGAATATATCCGTACCTAGACCAACTTCCAGATATTAACTCGCTATAATAAATATTTTTACAAGCATGTATGTAATGTCACACTGTAGGGAAAAGCTTCCATATTCTCCTATCTGATCTACACGGTTATAAAATGGCAGGGGATGACTTGCATACTCAATTAATCCCCCCCCCCCCCCCCATAAACAGTCGCTAGCACTTTAGTGACGTAGCGCCAAGGGGGCAACGTATACGGAGGTGCTTGAGGAGTGAAGAGGTATACCACGGCTTTCAGGACAAGCCCGGAGACCTAGTGACCATTGAAGCGCGCAATGCCCACCACGACGTCAACGTAGAGATACTGCGGTGGGGCGTTGAGATACTGCGGTGGTTAACTTCCTTCCTCGGCAGACTTTACCGGATAAAAGTTTGTTCACATAAATAAGGGCTTAGTGGGCCCGTTGGCCACTTTCGTGTTCATTTTTAATTCCCGACGGAAAAAGAGGGGTGTTATAAATTTGACGTGTGTGACTTATGTTTGTGTATATGTGTCTGGCATCATAGCTCCTAAACGCATGAACCGATTTTTGTTTGGAATGTGATTTTATCGAGAGAGTGTTCTTAACTATGTTTGATGAGAATCGGTTCAGCCGTTCAAAATATATGGGCGTTTTACTGTTTGAATCGGGGTATTTTCGCAAGATATTGTATTGATAGTCGATCGAAGCGTGTCTCATCATCATCATCATCATATCATCCGAAAGACGTCCACTGTTGGACATAGATCTCCCCCAAGAGCATTGCATTGCAGCACAGGACATTGACCGGTCCCTTGCGTCTCGCATCCAGCGGATCCCCGCAACCTAATAGTTCAATTATGTAGCATGAAATAAAAATGTGTCGGGGGTTTTTACATTTTTAAATTTTACTTGTTCACTACGTATCTATGCAAGTAATTCTTCTGTATGTCACTTTCAAGTTGAGTTATTGAGTGGCAATTGAGTTCTAATCTGCGTTCATTGTTGATAAAAATATCATGTTATACTAAAAACAACTGAATTTTTAAAAGTATTTTCCTTGAATGATTCACCTCGACGTGCATACAAGTACCTATTAATTAAAAATGTTAAAAACTCCCGCGGCTTATTAACTCATGCTTTTTAAACTACATAATTTATCTAGTAGTAGACACGCTTCGATCGACAATCCATCGAAACACGTAATTATAACACGATATCTTGCGAACAACCCCGATTCATAGAGTAAAATGCGCTTAACATTTGAACGGCTGTACCGATGTTCATCAAACATAGCTAAGAACACTCTCGATCAAGTCACCTTTCAAATATAACTATATCAAAATCACTTCATCCGTTTAGAAGCTACGATGCCACAGACAGACTCACAGAAACACAGCAACACACGTCAAACAAAACCCCCCTCTTTTTCCGTCGGGGGTTTAAAATAGATCTTTACAGCATTTATTTTAAGCGATTACTTATAATGCCATTGGTTTTATTAAATTAATTTATTTTGTCTACTTTCTAGTTGATTTCGTGTTGCCGCAGAAAGGACAGTCCCTGCTGGAAGCCTACAATAACTGGAGGGAGAAGGCTGATGGTAAGGTAAGGATCACATCATCAACAAATCATCAAATTGTTGACCAGTGTGTGTATTAGCAGAGTGCAACAATATATCACGCCAGTTTTTCCCGAAAGGTCCGACGTACACACACATTTTGCCAGGCATATTCCCTATGGCCAGCAACCAGGTAAAATCTAGACTCTTTAAGTACTGAGATATTTCTGGCGGAAAAAAAATCAAGAATATTGTATCCGTCTTTGGAATCGAAGGCCTAGAAAAGCTTTTTCTTTAGCATTCGAAATGTGGGTATCCCTTAGGTAGTGCAAGGTTTGGAACCGGTATAAAAATAACCGGTTATTAAATGTTATCGGTTTCGTAATTTATTATGTTCGGAGTCTAAACGTTAAAAGAGCGTGTATGTACTTCAGCACGGTTACCCTTTGGAGGTAGGCGACAAAAACCGTTAATACCCGGTTAATTCCTAAATACCCATAACGAACTTTTGTTGCCTAAAACGGTTTAACAGTGGTTAAAGCAGAACAACACCAAAAGAAAAAGTTTCTTAAGTATTTAGGCGTAAACCGGTTCGATTTTTTTCCGGTTACCATGCCTTTGGTGGTGGTAATGGTATATATTACTTTTTTCCAGGTATGCTGCGACTATGGCCTCCACGTGGGAGTGACCTGGTGGTCCCCCCAAGTCAAGAAGGAGATGCAGCAGCTGACGACAGAGCAGTACGGAGTCAACTCTTTCAAGATGTTCATGGCGTACAAGGATGCTTGGATGCTGGATGACTATGACCTGTATTGTGCTATGGAGACCTGTGCTGATCTTAGGGCTTTGCCTCAGGTGAGACTTATTATTATTGTAGAGGCATCAATTCGAAGGTCTACTTGATGTTTTCACCTACTATAGCAATCTTCAAAACCATATCTATCCACAAAATAATATCCCTTACACCAACCCACCCTAGGGGTTGAATTTCCCATCCAAGTCGAGACAAGACATCAGAGATCCCACTCAAAAAATAAGATCTTCTGCGTCATCATCATCATATCAGCCGAAAGAAGTTCACTGCTGGATATAGGCCTCTCCCAAGCGTCGCCACATTGATCAGTCCCGTGCGTCTCGCATCGAGCGGGTCCCCGCAACCTTCACCAGGTCATCGGTCCACCTGGTGGGAGGCCTTCCAACGCAACGTCTTCCGGTTCGCGGTCACCACTCCAGAACTTTTCTGCCCCATCGGCCATCCGTTCTGCGAGCCATGTGCCCTGCCCACTGCCACTTAAGGCGCCGATTCCCTTGAGAAGCTGATTTTAAAATGAGAATCACGTCTAAACGGCTGGTCGTAATTTATTGGAAAAATATATGTTATATAAGACCATTTTCTTAATAATTTCATCTGAGCAAATTTTGAGTTTTATTCGTATAACATAGTGTAATTAATTTGTAAAGTTATGTCTAAAACGGACAAAAACACGACAATCACAACAAAACCGCTGGGCGTATTTTAATAAAATCGACACCATATCAAAGACAATTGAATTATCTACATTTTGATCTGAAGTTTTTTTTTTAAAGCCATAGAATAATAAGAAAAGTACAAAAAACT
This sequence comes from Orthosia gothica, assembly GCA_949775005.1. Classification (NCBI taxonomy): domain Eukaryota; kingdom Metazoa; phylum Arthropoda; class Insecta; order Lepidoptera; family Noctuidae; genus Orthosia; species Orthosia gothica. The sequence goes on along the minus strand of OX459060.1, from coordinate 7,685,284 downwards.
ACTAAATTACGGGTCGCGCGGGTGTGAAACGAGTGCGCGTTTTGTTCCCTCAAGGTCGTTGGCGTTAGTTGTCGTCTTAAGTTTGGGTTCTTACGGATCTCAACATTTCTGATTCGATCACGCATGGATACCCCGAGCATGGCCCTCTCCATTGCCCTTTGGGTGACTGTTAGCTTTCTGATGAGGCCCATTGTGAGCGACCACGTCTCAGAGCCATAATATGTCATAACTGGCAACACTCACTGGTCATAGATTTTAGTCTTGAGACACTGTGGTAAGTTGGACGAGCAGATACTGCGCAACTGCCCGAACGCTGCCCAGCAGAGTCGGATTCGACGGTTGACCTCTTTCTCGAAGTTGGGCCTACCCAACTGGATCGTTTGTCCCAAGTAGACATAGTCGTCCACAACTTCTAGTGTAGAGTCTCCGACCTTGATAGGAGTGGGCATAACATGGGCATTTAACATCACCCTGGTTTTGTCCATGTTCATTTTAAGACCCACTCCTTTGGAAGGTCTACTGAGGTCATCGAGCGTCGAGCATCTTCGTCAAACAAACACAGACAGAACACTCTCGACAAAATCACCTTTCAAACAAAAAAAATTAGGCGCTGTGATGCCACAGACAGACACACAGATACACAGTAACACACGTGAAACTTATAACACCACTCTTTTTCCGGCGGGGGATAAAAACAGAACCTACAAAGGTGCCTGACCTAAAGATCTGCATTCCTAAACATCTGCAGTACCTTGTAAACACAGTAGATAACATAATATGACTCATCATAGTTTAAATAATACAATATCATCACGGCTGATATAACTCCTGTTGTCTAGAATACTAAATAAACACGTCTAGTACCTGACATAACAAAGCATTACGCTCTCTTTCCGTGCAGGTTCTGGTAGACAATAAACATATTATTAGAACTAGCGACCAGCCCCGGCTTTGCACGGATATAAAGCATAATATTATGCCTACATATTTTTTTTGTCCCTTAGGATCCCGTCTATCGGTGTTATACCCGCGCTTAATTTATTTTCGCGCACATTCGTTTTTATATTGCGATATCTCCTAAGATATTTAAATTATATGGTGTAAAGGACAATGATAATTTGCATGAAATGCTTAAGGCAACTAAGTATTTATGTTGGTAAGGGTTAATACTGTATCTGTCTAAATATATTTGGAATTACCGCATTGTACGTGATCATTTTTTTAGAAGATAAAATGGGTATACTAAGCTATCATTAAAAGATAGACATAGGCTTGGAAACTTTTCTAGAGCTTTTTAGAGCTATAAAAAAGGAACAATTCCACCATACCTTGATTTGTTATATCTCAAAGGGATTTTTGATGAAAGCTCCGAGGCGGCTTGACTATTACCTATATTTTCAACAATTATCGTCATTTTTCAACCAATTTACTCAAAACCTTGACAAATTACCTCAAACCTTCCTCATGAATCACTCAGTCTATTGGTGAAAACGGAATGGAAATCCGTTCAGTAGTTTTTCAGTTTATCGCGAACAGGTAGACAGACATACGCGGCGGGGGACTTTGTTTTTTAATATGTAGTGATGAAATTATTATAGTCGCTAGCGAGAATGCGAATCGGCTGCTGACTTCTGAATTTTCAAATTGGATAGGGCTATCGGCAGCCTAATTGCGTAAATAAATTCGGCAACGGAAACAATCTGGTTTTTGGGAACGAACCAGATTATTTCCTTTGCCGAATTCACTTACACAATTAGGCTGCGGGTTTTTCTATCATTTTTAATAAGCAGTCTAGAAAAGGGGAAATGTATGCGGGACCTAAAAATACTTGGTATAATAGTTAAATCGGATCTTTGTGTCTCTGAAGTTGGTTCTGCCACCCATTGCGCAAGAAACAGTTTGTCATCGATCATTTGCATACAGTAAGCCAGATGCGACAAACTTAAGCGAGTGAAAGAGACAGTTTTAAAATAGTTATTTATGCTACAAGTGCGGAAGGTAGGTAATTTCCGATGAGTGGCATTTTTATTCACGAGCGAGCGAAGCGAGTGAGTGAATAAATCGACACGAGTCGGAAATCATCTTACGTACGTGTATCATACAACATTTTACTATGCATTGTGCGAGGAAATAAATAAATTAATAAAATGGCGGGCTTATTCAAGCGCGTTCAGCATATCCACAGATTAACTAATAGTTTCTCGGGCATATCTAGGTACTGCGCATGTGCGAATAGCTGTTACATCGTAACGCAATAAGGCACGAGCAAAATATACGTTCTGCCAAACATATTTAATGAATATTTAAAATTAATTTATTGATCAAAATCTTAATCTAGAGTAGTTAAAAACGCTTAAAATAAAGTAATAGTTTTATTTTACTTTTTATATGAATGATAATCTGTACATAACTAATTTTTAAAACTTTTCTTAAATAATAAAAACTCTATGCGTCGGGCTGACGTTGGAGTTAAAAATTAAAAAAATACAGGAAAGTAAAAAGCACTAGTGAAAAAAAGTGACACTTTCCGCACAGTTTGGCTGCTTGGAAAACCGCTCTTTTCGAGGACATGCATTGTAAAGCTATTTTCACTTTCAACATTGACACAAAAATAGCTATAATACTCCCAACGGATCTTTGTGGCTCTGAAGTTGGCTCTGTCAACTATTGCGCACGAAACAGATAAACTGCATAGAGTAAACGAGATAGTATGATGCGACAAACGTATGCGAGAGAAAGAGACAGTTATACAATGCTATTTTCACTTTCAATATTGACACAAAAATAGCTAGTGCGCAGCCTCTTGCAGCCAATTCAGAGCCACAAAGATCCGTTGGGAGTGTTATACTACGCAGGGTCTTGCAGCCATTCAGAGACACAAAGATCCGTTGTGAGTATTTTAAATTGATGAAACCTCTGCTAACCCTTTTGGGAAAAGGCGTGATGGTATATTATGTGCTCACGAATACACCTGTTGCCTGTCATAGTAATCCATCATACATTAGTCCGCTACCATAATATTATGATCGGGCACCTATCTTATGAGGAAGATGATTTAATATATTTGGTTTATATGTGACCATGTTAGGAGCTGTGACGTTATCTATTGTCTTAAAATTAGATTGGTTAGTATTTGTCAACAAAATGGGTGTACAATAGAAATGCATTGTTCTAAGTTGTTATTCCACCGATGACCGCGTGAAGGTCGCAGGAGTCTGGATGCGGGAAGCAGAAGGACGATCGTTATCTATCAAAAGATTGATCCTAAAACGGCATCTCAATCAATCTGCCTAGCCTTTTCCCAATCATGTTGGGGTCGGCTTCCAGTCTAACCAGATTCAGCTGAGTCTTACATGGAGCGACTGCCTATCTGACCTCCACAACCCAGTAACTGGGTAACACGTTACCCCTTGGCTAGACTGGTGTCAGATCTCAAGCTTCTGACCACTCGTAACGACTGTCAAAGATCTTCAAATGACAGCCGGGACCAATGGCTTAGCGTGCTTTCCGAGGCACGGAGGAAACTCGGTATGTTGAAAATGGTCATCCACGGACCGACCTCGTCAAGCGTTGCTTAACCTTGATGATCGAACCGTGCGGCTGTTATTATTTAGCCACGAGCTCCTCTTCGCGATCCTAAAACGGCAAATATGAGGCCAATATTTCAAAGTGGGTGATAAAACAATGATTAATTGTAGTTAATTTCCGAAATACCAATTTTTCTTCATCATCGTCAGCCTTTTAATGTGTCCACTGCTGAGACACAGGCCTTCTCTTTGTGAGGGAGAGAATGGGTCTTAATTCACAACGCGGGCCCAGTGCGGATTGATGAATGTCACATGTCTTCGATTTTATTTGGTTCTAGGAAAACGGTGAAGAAGGAGGTTTCCTTCACCGTTTTGAGAGCAGTGGTGATGAAATAATTTACACAAAGTAAAGCGCAGAACTGGGTTCGAACCCACGACCCACGATGCGTAAGTCGGGGCCTTTACCACTGGACCACCACTGCTCTATAAGACCAATTTCTTTAAAAGATTTATATACTCACATTTAGAGGTCAGTAGCAACTTAAATGTTTCAATCCAGGGACGTCGTTAAAATATGAAATATTTCCCGTGAAGAGGTCTGTCATATTATATATTAAGACTTCGTATTAAAAGGTCCTATTCGCAAAACGACATAATATGAGCAGATAGTCCTATTCACAAAATAACCTACTAGCAAAATATCCTACAAACAAAAGAATGGGAATGGTACAGTCATACCACACAATTAAATATGAGATTTTTAAAAGCGCTATTGGCGGTAGGGGCAGAAATTCCCATTCTCCTTTCGTCTGAAAAGATTTACTTACAGAAATAAATACTTATTCTTTTTTTATTTTCCAGGTGCACGCTGAAAACGGCAACATAATCGCTCGCAACACGGAGAAACTCCTGGCTAAGGGGATCACCGGACCCGAGGCTCACCAGCTGTCTCGTGATGAAGAGGTGGAGGCCGAGGCTGTCAACAGGGCCTGTGTCATCGCTAACCAGGTCAGTATCTTATTGTGTATTATGGAAGAGAGATGGTAGTTGGTGCTGGTTTGCTAGCACAGCTGGATTCAAACTTAATGGTCGCTCTGAAGTTCGCTACTCACTGCGCAGGAACCAACCGTTATATCCGCTGTCTTCGCAGTTATGCTGGAAGAGATTTCTATAGAAATAAGCATAACTTTTGTACCTATTTTTTTAAAAGCTTTTATTTAATTTGTAGTGGATGTATGTATTGAAGTTGGGCGCCCGGTTGACGCAGTGGTTGAGCGATTGACTGCTGCGCTGCGTGCCGCGGGTTCGATTCCCGCACGGAACAAATATTTGTATGACCTACAGATAGTTGTTCCGGCTCTGGGTGTTGTGTATGTGAGTTTATATGTTTGTAAAGCACCCACGATACAGGAAGAAATTCCTAGTGTGGGGCAACGTTTTTGGGTAAAATCTTGCAACTGAATTTTGAAGCAGTTATACTCCACCGATTAAGATGAAATTTTGCATACACGTTTAGTTTGGATGACAATGCATGATAAGCTAAGTGACGTCATTCTAAATTCAATATGGCAGACGGCTCAAGATGGCGGACTTATTTTACTTATTTTTACTTATTTTTTGGGCACTGCCATGATATGGGTATCAAATGAAAGGGAAGAATACGAAAAAAGCTTGTTTAAAAAATGATTTATTTCTGTTCCTTCTTCTTGTCTGTATATTATGTGTGTATGCGTAACTGGTTAAATAAATAATAAATGCCTACTACAAAAAAAGACATGTTGTGTCTGTAGCGGCATCTGTGCTGGCACATATTATGAACTAATGACTTGACGTCACACAAAATTCTGCATCGCGCAAGCAGTTTTCCGGATTTGAACACATACAACAGTCCAACAACAATCGTCGGGCATTTGCCCGGACCAGGGGGTCTACTCCCTAAGCTCTAAGTCCGTAGTTTCGGCCTACGTTACGGGCGTTTCCTACTCCGTATCTCCTACTCCGTATCTCCTACGGACGGATGATTGCTAAGAATGAATGACAACACAATTTGACAGATGTACCTAATCCCGATGTGTTTTCACCCACTATTTTTACCCGTCCGAAAAATTAAACTTAACACTTGTTTTTTATTCAATCCGAAGTTTTGGGATGCTTTCGGACGGGGCCCGTAACTTCGTTGACGGAGATAGGGAGTACATGCTCATACACAGCGCCCGTCTGGTCGGAGGATCCTGCCACGGCAGCTTTCCACCCTAGTTCGCATACCTCCAATGTCTATTTAATTGTATGTCTATTAAAAAAAGCAAGTAGTAGCGCAAACTGAACTACAAAAAATGTGTGACAATTTGACATTCATCCTAACGCCATGTTTTTGTTTCAGGCGAACTCTCCCCTCTACATCGTCCACATGATGTCCAAGAGTGCAGTTCGAGCTCTTCAGCTGGCTCGCACCAGACAGCGACAGGTTCTATTCGGAGAGACCCTGGCTGCTACTGTTGGTACTGATGGTAAGTTCATGATCTTACTCTACATAATATAATATAGTTTATCTACACACATAACGTAATGTTCCAAATAAGAATTCAGAAAATATTGAAAAAAAGACTTTTACACTGCAACATTTTCCTTTGATTTTCAAAAAACTGCATCATAAAATAACTTTTAAATTTTTATAGCACACTTTTACTTTTTAATTTATAAGCGTGTATAGGCTCATTGACTTAATGTAGAAAAATAGTGTCATTGTCTATGGTTGCGTTCGCTGCGCAGTCATGCGCAATGAGAATCAAAATTTCCCGCAAAAACACTCGTGTGATAAACCCACACTCGTGTTTTAATAACCCCTATTGTATGACCATTGCATAAACTAGATACTATTATTGTACACCACCAAAATAGTTAGACACATAACTCTTATACAAAATGAGAAATATATGGTTACAATGATTTGACTAAACTTTGTTGAGGAATCCTTAACCTTACCTTACCTATCTTCGACATGCGAAAACCTATCTGACCTCTACAAGCAGAGGCTTAGTGATTATATAAAAAAAAACAAAGAAACATTAAAAAATATCAGGAACTTGCCTTTAATATAAAGTTTATTTTTGAACGTATTATAACTCCAAGTCAAACCATAGATATCACATTTCAAAGTGACTTGTTTTATTAAACGGCAATTTCATATATAGACACACTATCATCGGTGTATAAAGTTAGGCGCTTCGGGCCAAATATAGATAACTAATGAATTCATGATTTAACGGTGATATATTAAATCCTAGTAATACCTGTCGTAGGTGCTCCGTACCCACTATTTGTCTGAAGCCGATGAACTGGAGACTTGATATAATCTTCTAACATTGTCATCGCAAGTATAACCTGGCGGGCGAGCACGGCCTACTGTGACAGGCTTGAGTCACACATTTTTATTACAGTTTGGGAGCAAAAACCGTCATGAAATGCGTGACTCAAGCCTTTCACAGCGGCCGTGCTCGCCCGGCACAAAAGTGGGGATTAGCACAAGCAAAAAGAAGCCCATCAATAGGCCATATCATGCTGAGGGGATAATGAAGTTATCTAATGGAACATTTTCCTTTTCGCAGGTTCCCACTACAGGAACTCGTGCTTCCGTCACGCGGCGGCGCACGTGCTGTCTCCGCCGCTGCGCCCCGACCCCTCCACCCCGACGGCCATGTGCGAGGCGCTGGCTGAGTGAGTAGCATTCTAATATTATTAAAGTAGGCCCCCAGTAAAAAAATTGTACTTACTAGCAGCTGCTGGTTTAAGTTCTTCCCCCAATAGCTTCATAATTTATAGCCTATCTATGTGTTAATCTGATGTGTTATTTTTGAGCTATTAATGTGGTGTATCGTCTAGCTGCCTGCTAAAGGATCGTTGACCGAGGAATTATGTTACTGGCAACATTTCATGCTAGTGGCAATGGTGTCTCATCCCAAACAAATAAACCGTGCCTACGTTCTATACTGATTATTTTTTTGTACATCGACCGCGTTCGGTTCGGTTCCGTTCCACGGATATATATGGTGATCTATCTATCGCCGTGGAACGGAACCGAACGCGATCGATTTACAAAAAAAAAAATCGTTATAACCAAATGAAAAACGCTAGTTACGTCGGCACGGTTTTTTTGTATGGGATGAGGCATCTATATGCTAGTATTAAATTATCTGTGCTAGTAGTTTCCAGCAACATTTTTGATGCTGCAACAATCTTGAATTCATTCTAGTAACAAAATATAGTAATATCCCAAAAAACTGTAAATACCTAATAGTAGTTTTCTTTCACCACTTCGTTCTATTTCTCACTGTATTGGCTTTTTACCCTAAAGAATAAAAAAATATCCGATATTTTATTTCTATCTTCTTCCAGTGACCACCTGCAGCTGATCGGCAGCGACAACTGCACGTTCCACGAGAAGGACAAGGAACTCGGCAAGGATAACTTCTCCAAGATCCCTAATGGAGTGAATGGTGTTGAGGACCGCATGGCTATTTTGTGGACGAAGGCTGTCAACAATGGTATGTGTCTTATTTCTTACTTCCTTTAGCACTAGGATAAGGACAACTTCTCCAAGATCCCTTAAGAGTGAATGGTTCCGATTTCTATGCCAAAGGAGTCAGTGATAGCGTGAAGATTGACAAGACTGAATAGACCGAACCCAATTATTATGGGACATTCCTGAATGCCGTCAACACAATCTATATTTATTTTCTTCCTCCAGGCATTATGGACCCATGCCGCTTTGTGGCCGTAACCAGCTCGAACGCTGCCAAGATCTTCAACATCTGGCCGCAGAAGGGCCGCGTGGGCGTCAACAGCGACGCTGATATCGTCATCTGGGACCCCAAGCTTGAGAGGACCATCTCTGCTGCTACCCATAAGCAGGCGGTTGACTTTAATATTTTTGAGGTAAGGAAATATTTATCATTGATTTCACTAGATGTCGTGATTTTAATTTTATGAGGCATGCCATTCGTTTTTTTTTTTTCATTTGTATTGCAACAAATTTTGGTACAGTGAAACTGTGAAAACGTACAAAAAATACTATAAAACAAATCGTCACTGTATTTAAAGGAAAAAAATTGTCACGAACCGAGTAAACCTTTTTACTTGCAAGTCGTTGCTAACACCATCTATAGCTGTGGAACGGAACCGAACGCAATGGAATTACAAAAAATAATCGGTATAATCAGATGAAAAACGCTAGTTACATCGGCACGGTGTCTTTGTATGGGATGAGGCATCTGTATGCTAGTATTATATTATCTGTGCTCTGGGTGACCAACAACTGAGGATTGCCCGATGGATACACCTGAGACCACCTTAACTTGTGATTGTAAACCGACATGTCCTAGAACCAAAAATTCGAAGACATGTGACATCCACCAACCCGCACTGGCCACACGTGGTGGATTACGGCCCATTCTCTCTCTCACAGAGAGGAGGCCTGTGTCCCAGCAGTGGGAACATTAATAGGCAGATGATGAGTGTTTGTAACATTTTTTTTGACTGTTCATCTATGTAATGCAATGATTACGAATCATCTCCATATCGGCCTAAAGATCACCATTGATGAACTCCTGGTTATGATTTTAAATGTATCTTTTTAGGGTTCCGTATCCCAAAAGGTAAAAACGGGACTCTATTACTAAGACTCCGCGGTCCGTCTGTCTGTCACCAGGCTGTATCTCATGAATCGTGATAGCTAGACAGTTGAAATTTTCACAGATGATGTATTTCTATTGCCGCTATAACAACAAATACTAAAAACAGAATCAAATAAAACATGATTTTTTTGCCGTTTTTTGCGATAATGGTACGGAACCCTATGTGCGCGAGTCCGACTCGCACTTGGCCGGTTTTCTGATTTTCAAATGTATTTTAATTATGTGTTTCAGGGCCAGCACGTCATCGGTAGTCCCGAATATGTCATCGTGAACGGTCGTGTCTGCCTTGATGAGGGACAGCTTAGAGTTGTTGAGGGTAAGTTATTATTATTTGATATCAGTCTCATAAAACGACTTAACGTGCTTCTGAGGCATGGGGGTGTCTCGCCAACCATTAAAGAATATTAAAATGTATCTGATCTTAATTGGTAAAACATACCATTGATAAAATATATTGGACTCTTTCGAAGATTATCTTCATCAATGAAAGCTTCAAATTTTGTCAATACCTAATAATTTAAAAGAACTTGTCATACTCTTTCATGGGGTCAAATCCTTTGCCTTGCCGAATCCACTTACGCAATAAGACTGCCAGTGTCTTTAATTTTATTTAATAATCGTTTTTAGGGTTCCGTACCCAAAGGGTAAAAACGGGACCCTATTACTAAGACTCCGCGGTCTGTTTGTCTATCACCAGGTTGTATCTCATTAACCTTGATAGCTAGACTGTTGAAATTTTCAAAGATGATGTATTTCTGTTGCCGCTATAACAACAAATACTAAAAACAGAATAAAATAAATATTTAAGTGGGGCTCCCATACAACAAACGTGTTTTGTTTTGCGATAATGTTTCGGAACTATTCGTGCGCGAGTCCGACTCGCACTTGGCCGGTTTGTATTAATGTTCTATCCACCCACAGGTTTCGGCAAATTCCTGAAGACTCCAGTAGACTCTCCACTGGTGTACGACGTGGCTCATGATCACGAGCAGATCCCGCACAGACCTGAGTTCCTGGACACGGCCGCGCGACACACCAACGGGACGCCTTCCCCTGGTATGTTGGACCGACATGTTGGTTGGTGGACCAACATGTTGGTATAGCACTGAGCTGTGAGCGAAGCTGGCACGCTTGCTTGCCACTGAGATTTTTTGTAGACTATTAAATCTTTATTTCGCGAAAGCAGTTGGCATCATTAGTTTGTTAATATTCAAAGGATAATATTTTTGTGGTCACCAAAAATCTAAAGGTACATCTATGTATGCATTTCTAAAATATTGATCTTAAACCCGTTTAATTGTTTTACTATAATTAAACTACTCGGCCACCAAAATATGTTGCATCAAACAAATTCCAAATTAACACCAAGATATAACACTTTTTTATTGTAGTGCGCTGCAAATATTCTATTGTAACAATAACTATTTTATTCTTCCCCAAAAAATACTGATCGTGCATCAAATATTAGTTGATCTACGAATAAATTATGGTCAAAGAATCAGTCCAAGAGCGAGCGAAGCGAGCTCGGGAACTTAGGGCACCCCGACACGGACAGGTTAGGTTCGTGTTAGGTTACTTTTGACCCTGCAGACAGAAATGGAGCCCCGCGCAGCGGGGCTACGTCGACTTATTCGAAAACTAAAACTAAACTTAACTCAAAAAATAAATGCTTGTTTTTAAAATTAGGTGTATTACTATTTTTACAAATTTGCAACAGTTGTTAAATAGATGCTCGTTATGACATATTTTAATGAACATATTTTGGTGCACATTCAGTATATTTGGTGGAACACAGGCAAAATTAGATAAATGATATGGGAATAAATTGAAGTACTTTTAAATACCATCCATATTGAAAGTCCTAAATGTAAAGGTGCAGACTAGCACCTAAAAGGACTTAGGCGGTAATATTGAAAGGTGAATAGTTAGTTTCAAACTTAATGGCGGCTGTGAAGTGCGCTACTTGCTGCGCAGTAGCGTACCCCTCAACCCCGCTGAAACATGAGTTTCCTACTGTTCAGCGGCTCACGAATGGTTCCGAGCCGCCATTTGGTTTGATTCAAACTATATGCATTGTCGTATTTCAGTCAATCTCTTTCACTTTTGATGCTAACTTTCAAAGCCAAAACGCACGCAGGCAAGCTTCGAGATAAACACACAATTTCTAAGCTAAGCTAGATTATTTGTAGGTATATTACTTTATTTAAAGGTTAGGGGCCGGGCAGCAAACCAATGACCTATTTTTGTAAATAACTTTTGTAGCGCTTTATGAGCTATACTTTCAAATAATTTATGAACATTTATTTGGCAAACGCATTCCAATCGTTTTTTTTTTTGACAAATGTTTAAAAACGAAATGCTTACTTTATTATACAGGATTATTGGTAAAACACTAACAACCTTGCATGGCTATATTACAAACATCATAAACAACAACTTTTGTTATAATGACTTACAAAAAATAAAAAAAATTGCTCCCCCACAATATGGCGCCCAAAACCCCCATTTTTCTATTTTCCAATTTTAATGTAGCCAGTGACACTCACAGGGTTAAGACGAATCGATTGACCTAAGAATCATCAAAATCGGCCAAACACACATACATAGACTGATAAACACATTACCCTCCTTCGGCAGTTGGGTAAATACAACAGCTGATCCTTACATTCTGGCGAGTTATACGAGCATAAAATAAATGTATGTTATTTGTTGTTTTTATTAAAAGTCTTAGAACAAAAGTTGTTGTTTATGATGTTAAGTAATACAGCCATGCAAGGTTGTTAGTGTTTTGCCAATAACCCTGTATGGTAAGATAATATTAAAAATAAGTAAGTTAGCTTGTCGCTATTTGTTCAGTATTGGAATCCGAGCTACAAGCTTATTGCCTACTCCGGCAGATTCCGATCTAACGAGATGTTTCTCTTGCAGCGAATGTCATGTATGGTTGCTGCCCCACCTGGGAACCTACGAGACCACAAGGTCGTACGTCGTACATATCTACTATTCATTACTTTCAATTATGTAAACAAGATGTAAAATAAAAACTACAGTATTCTACTATTTAGTCAGCTAAAACCCAGCCATAGAGCCCAACTATAGAGAAATAAATCACCAACCAAGAAGGTTATTACCGAACCACTCGTAAGTCTTCCATCAGGAATGTTTGATAATAGAAATCGCATGGTAAGCGAACATAGCCCTTATAAATTACTTCTTTTTAGACCTAATAAACTGGTTCGGGCTCAAATTGATTATTGTTTCTATTAAACCTTTTACAAGCACTGAATGTGTTGGTCAGACATAACGACGAAGTTACTTGCCTTTAAGGCGGTAAATAAAATCAATGCCTTTTCAACCTTACCGTGGACTTAGAAATGCTAAAATTCTTGTTCAGTGCGAATTCATTAATAAGGCGCAATTAATTTTCTAGGACTGCAAGACTCCCGGGAGTCTCGCATGACTTTATGAATTAGAAAATTTCCACCTAAATTGTTTACATCATTGGAATAATGAATCGAAAAACGTGTACGTTGCTTCTTAGAATATCTAGCCGTCTAACTTTCGTCCTAACTGTGTCAACTCCCTTGCAGACCTAGCTAACATGAACAAGAGCATGGACAGTATGTCGGTGTCTGGCTGCAGCACCCCTACTGGACGCAAGATGAGGGAGCCTGGCTCGAGGAATCTGCAGACTTCTACATTCTCTATCAGCAGTAAGTTCTATAACTTTTATCATTATTTACCTAACCTTTGAGCATACTTGGGTAACTGATGGAATCCAGTTCCAGTGTAACCGGATGTAGCTGAATAACAGTATTTTACTTAGAACAAAATCAAAATATATTTTTTTATTTCATATATGCCTACATGGGCACTTAAAAAAAGTCGACCAAAAGGTGCACGGTTCGGGTTGGTCTTTTCCTATGGAGAAGAACCGGCAAGAAACTCCATGGTTACTCTTTTATAAAATGGTTTGGTTTTACAATATTTCCATATTACAGCATTAGTACTTAGATATGGTGGGGACAACGTAGACCCGACAATAAGTCGTACGAAAAGCAAAAAAAAGATTATATATTAAATAAACAAAAGAAAATAAAACGATTTAAAAAGTAAACAAATTTTAACAAGCATCTAGAAGGCCTACAATGTTCACACATTTACAAAACAATCGGTAAAAGAATCTATAAAAAGGTAAAATACAAAAATATAAAAAAAAGATTAAATTTAACATGTGGCACAAATGTTGTTATCAGTGCTGTAACTATTTTTAGCAAAGGGCTATAAAGATGATTGAAAACCATTGTAAAAAGTCTAATTAAAAGAAGGAAAATATAAATAAAAAGAATTAATGAGATTGAGAATAAAACGACTCCAAACCCCAGTAACTTGGTTGCACCGATACCATTTCCTCTTGGTCAGACTGGTTGGTGGTGGTTTTTACTTTTAAAGACCTAAGATTGAATTTACCCAGACACAGGCGGAGAACTGGTGGACCTCGACACCGGGCTGCAGGCAGTCCAAAGAAGTTATGCCATCCTTGGATAGTAGGCTAACCAGGCGTTTATTTCACCTGGACAGGAACGGCCTGCGACTGTTGATGGGGACCATCACGAACAAACACTTCCACACAATAGGCATAACGGACAGCCCCCTGTGCAGCCCGTGCATGGAAGCTGAGGAAACCGTTGCGCACGTACTCTTCGAATGCTCATACGTCACCCAGATTAGAACAGAAACCCTCGGGACACCCAGATCTTACACAGATGTTCTAAGCAAACCAGGAGCTTTGATTAACTTCTGATTGGAATAACCACCAAACGGCCGAACCAAATCCTTAACATAGACCTAAGATTGACCAGCGGTTTAACGTGCTTTCCGAGAAACGGATGAGACCCAATGCAATGGACGGTCACCCAACCACAGACCAACCTTGGCAAGCGTTGCTTAACTTTTAAGATCGACCCGGCTGTTATTTATTAGCAATGAATCCAACTTGTATTGTTAACTCTAGTTTATGATCCTACCAATTTCTCTTTTGTTATAGAATTTGTTTTATAAAGATATGTCCAGCTCATCTAAATATTTTTAATTTGCAGGAGAGATCGAGGGCGCGGACACCAAGACTTCAGTCCGTGTGAGGAACCCCCCTGGCGGCAAGTCCTCGGTCCTGTGGTAAACTGGTACCGATACCGAGACCGAGACCGGTACCGGCGAGCTTGCGGCGTTGACACGATACTGATACTTGTGAACTGTTGTGATAATTTTATACTTTAATTTTCTTTGTTGAAAATTATCATTGGTTTTGTTCTAATATTGATTTTTGATGACAATCTGGGTTTGTAAGCCCATTTGCATGTGATTTAATTGATTTTTGAGAAGAACTAAGTGTTTTCTGTTTGATTACTATTCTCATAACAGAATACATATTTGAAAATTGACGTAGCAGAAGAAATTATGTAAGATATTTTTTCATGTTAAGTTTTATGTTAAATATTACCTAAAATTAGGTATTGCTCTTAAATATAATTTCCATAATACTTTTCACAAGTAATAGTGTCCACAGGGCTTGGAGCAGCTAAGAACCAATTTTGAAGCTACTCGTTGATAACCCAAAGCTTAAGCGTTAGTATATATGTTAGACTGTTAATTTAGGACATGACATAATAATCAGTTATAAAAATTATGTTATTTATTCAGTTAAGACACGTGTACATGGGCCATTTGTGTTCGCCAGTAGTTTCCAGATATTTTGAAAGGCAGTTATGAACCACCTCCGGTGTCAGAGTTAACTGAGCCGCCTCTGGGAACCCCACAGGCCACTAACTTGACTATTTCAGACTTACATTAACTATATAAGTCCAGGTTTCCTCACGATGTTTTCCTTCACCGTTGTCTGTGATGTCCAAGATAAAAAAGTACATATGAATTTGAAAAAGTCACATTGGTACTTTCGAAAGCGCTTGACAATTCTAATCATTTTCGATTTTCGACAATCGTTGTCGGTCGTAAAAAGAACTCTGGCAGTTAAGCATTTTACTTGGTGCAAATTATTTCTTAAGAACAGCTCTAAAAACGGAGTAGGAAAACATCTTGAGGGAACTGGTATGTCCTAGAACCAAAAAGCCGAAGACATCTACCAACTCACACTGGGCCCGCATTGTGGGCCTCTTCACAGGGAGTAGGCACGAGTCCCAGTCCCAACGTTGGGACTTTAAAGAAAGATGCACTATGGTTGGCCTCTTGTGGCTGTCGTAATTGGTCCGTTTGCGGGTAGTCTTAAGTAGACTGACAAAATGGCGTATTGTTTAGTGACTTTTATAACAATTGTAACATTTTGTAGACGATAACGCTGTTAACTTACTATTAATTGATTATGCTTGTATTACAATTATAAAATTATTTGTTTTCCTGAATATTATGTAGATAAGGTATTGGGCTTGAAAAACTAGCGATTTGACAGTAAATTTTGAAGGATTTTTTCCATTATTGAGAATTGACATCTATGCTGAAATCGCTAGAACCGTTTAGGGCAATGATTGTAGGAAAATATTTAAGGTATGGAGAGTTTTGAGAAAAAGAGTTGCATAAAAGTAGGATTCGCGCGCTTTTCTGACGCCACAATTAGGTCATACTAGACCGAAGCGAATTCGCTATGTAGTCGGCTATCTTCGGAAGAGATCGTGTGCGCTAGACATTAAAAATGCATTTTTTCTTGTATGGTAATAATACGGCTGTTTAAAAGTATGCTTGTACAAGACAAGCATAGTTTTGGACAACCGTATTTTTACTATTTAAGTCTACAGTACACATTAACATTTTATGCAGATCTTTTTCAAAAGTATTTTGGCACAAAGCACGGCACGCTAGATAATTTGAAAGAATTACTAAATAGAAGTAATTGAAACTATTTAAAATTGTAGAAATTGGCTACAAATTAGAAGTAGGTACGTAATCACCTATTATCTTGTTTATTCAGGAATCAGGTTAATAATTATCTTGTATTGATTATTTGTTTAAATTTTCAATGTTAACTGGTTATAATTATATTATTATTAGGTTTTACTTTAACGTTTTTGAATTTTTTCTATATTCACTTAAATAGTTAGTTTTTTAGTACCCAAGTTATAGACTTCCAAATCCCCTGTTGCTAAAATGGGCCAAATGTGTTGTTTTTAACCAATTGCATTTATATTTTAATCTGTTAATTAATTTGCATTACAATTGTTCTGTATTTCCTCATCTTAGAGTGTAGGTATTGAACGAATTTCAATACAACTTTTAAGATTTAATATTAACAAATTCCTAAAATTAATACTTTAATAATTGTTTGAGAAATAATACTGGCAAGTTCTTAAAAACGATTGCTTTATCATTAAAATCAACATCTTTTTACAAAAATAATTATACAAATTACAAAATCATTCGGCCAGTTGAGGTAACTCAACTTTTTGTCATCTATAAGCCTGCCAGCATTGTTCTAACAATCATGTACACTTCTCATAAGAAAGAACAAGATCCACTGCAAACCCATCTAACATTAATTTCAATAATTTTTTAAACCTAAAATTGCTGTTAAGTCATAAACTCATAAACATCATTTTTATAAGTAGGCGAAGAGCGAATGAATCGCAAAGCTGTATGTTGTGCTTTCGTGATGTCTTATTGTGTATCATAAGGTTTATAAGGCTACGTGCACATGACTGTACTACGATGTTTCACAGTATTAACGGAATTCCCTGCTAGACTCGTGTGTTTCCTGATGATGTCTTTAAATCAAAAGTGACAAGCGGGGTCCATCATAGACTTTATTATTGCTTACCATCAGGTGAGATTGTGGTCATCAAACTCGAGCCTGTCAGGCATAATAATGTAATTGGAAAACCGATACCAACTTCAACATCATGTGATACCAACTTCACGATGTAAAATATCGTACAGTACCCTGCAATGTGAACGTAGCCTAAGAATCATAATTGCATAAGTTAGTGTTAGGTCTGATTGTTTTATAAAACACTTTTGTAATGACTCTAATCACCTGTGTACTGTCACCTAGGTTTTATTTAGCATTTAAGTTGAAAATCTTTTGAATTTTTCATAACAGTGTCCGCTGCCGTTATTTGATACCCTTAATAAATATTTGTATGAATAACCGTAAATTATACATACGAATTAAAATTGAAAATTGGGTAACTTGAAGGCAAGCGAGCTTATCCACTTACCATCAGGGGAGATAGTGGTCAAACACGATATTCTCAATAAAAAATATGACTTCAAATAATTTTCGATTTCACTGCCAGCTTCATAAAACTGGGTTGTAATTGGTCAATATAGGGGCCAAAATATCATAAGATCGCAGTACAAAAAACCTTACAATAATTCTTTTATCTCTCCATATAGTACTAGTCTTGCAACGGCATCACAATTTTTATAGCGTTTTACATAATTTCTAAATGTATATTCTCTATTATGCATTGTCACGAATAAACAATGTAATCTCATGTATTTTGTTTCATTTCTTTTCCTTTGTCCTTTTAAAAATAATATACAACACACACCCAAGATACATAACCCTCTGATTATTCTAAAATTTATAAAAATAATTATTACATAAAATAATGAGGAACTCACATGTGTCTAAATAATAACAA
Source organism: Orthosia gothica (assembly GCA_949775005.1). Taxonomy (NCBI): domain Eukaryota; kingdom Metazoa; phylum Arthropoda; class Insecta; order Lepidoptera; family Noctuidae; genus Orthosia; species Orthosia gothica. The sequence goes on along the minus strand of OX459060.1, from coordinate 7,667,416 downwards.
CCGGTATGGGTCGATCTTCAAGGATAAGCAACGCTTAACGTTGGATGGGTGACAATCTTAACATATCTAGATACCACCTGCCTCGGCAAGCATGTTTAGCCGTTGGTCCCGGCTGTCATTTCAATTGAAGATCTTTGATAGCCTTTACGGAGTCAGTAGCCAGGAAATCTAACTGTACCAGTCATGCCAAGGAGTATCGTGTATCCAGTTACTTGGTTGCGGAGGCCAGATAGGCAGTTGCCCCATGCAGGGTCGGACTGGCCATATAGTCGAGGGTGTGTTTTCACGCCGGGCCCCAGCCTGCGCGGGCCTCCCCTTGGGCCTTGCTTGCGGGGCTTGCTGCTACCCGCAGGACCGTAGGGGTCCGCGCAGGCTAGGGCCCTGCTCTTGCGACCTACATCTAAAGTAGATAGTTGCTACATACCATGTTGTGTTAAAAATGTAAGTACACCGCAAGACAGTTATTTAATATTCCTTCCTTATTCCTATATATAAAATCCTCTTCCGCGTATGGCGACTAATTTTCGAACTCCTATTACTGTACAAAAGGTTAAAAAAAAAACCCAATCCAAATACTACGCGTACCTACCTATTTACACAAATTTCAGAGCTCTCGTCGCTCGCTTTTGCACCGGGCATTCACATTTATGCATAATTCAATAAAGTCAAATACAAATAATTAAGTTATCATGTTATCATTAATTATGTACGAGTATGCTAGTATTATAATATCTGTGGTACAAGCGATAAAAAGAAAATCTATTCTCTCCAAACTAAAGTGAGTTCCTTAAATGTATGTATCTTGCTTCAATTGTTTTAGCATTCCTTCTTTTACACCAATTCATGAAATTGTCGACAGCTGCAGAAAACTATATATACTTTATAGTATTTATATAATATTTTACATATGCCTATTTCTGAAGAAATTCACAAAAAAATCGAATCTATTCGAGCCTGGGTGCAACATATTCGATATTTCTAAAGTACTTTGGCTTCAGTACTTTTAGTTACTCAGTTTTTGCCAGCGACTTCGCCCGCGTGAAGTGTTTTCTTATCCCAAGGGATCATTATCTATCTATCTCTGTGACAAATTTCATCCAGATCCGTTCAGCCGTGATTGAGTAACAGACATACACACATTAATCCATCCAAACATTCTCATTTATATTATTAAGTAAGATGACCAGTAGTAGAAACTCAGACGATAGAATTAAAGTGCTTGTGTCAGACCTTTTCGCCACAACCTATTCCTTTCCTTTAAAAGCTCCCGCTCTTGACTATGATTGATATTATTGTTGAGAGTGGGAAAGCACACTTTCAGAAAAATTTAATCACGTTTTTGGACACAACTCAATTAGTTTGATTAATTCGATAGTTTATGCCCTTTTTGGATTAGTAGGTAGTAGGCTCTCAAGTGTGTTAGCCCAGGGCCCACAAAATTCACAATCTTCAGCGACTGCTTGGGAGAGACGATTTCCAGTTCCAGTGCTGAGGCCTTAGTGCGAGTTTTTAGTCACGCCAATCACGTTAACGTAAACGACAAACTGGATAAGGGCCGTCTGGTGACGGTAAGGAGAAACCTCTTTTTATGTAAGCATTTTGACATAAGAGATCGCTTACGTTATCACGCGTGAGTACGTTATAAAACTCGAAATAAGCACACTGAAGCGCATTAGTAGTTGGCCCCGGGCTCCATGTAAAATACTGGTACTGAACTGCTTCCGGTTAGACTGAAGCCGAGCCCAACATTGTTGGGCTAAAGGTAGGTAGATTTAATTTAAAAAATGACAGAGAACCGAACCACCAGAAATTTGGTAAACGTTCTGCTTAGGATCGGGATCAAACCTGATTAATTACATAGAATTTGTCTGCGCAGTTGCGGTGTTTTTTTTTTTTTTTGTTTCTATGACTTATCACGCTCTGGGTGAAGCGAGAGGGCGTGTCAGACTTTTACTAACTAAAACCCACCCGTGTATAGTTCGTTCTGTTTACCGCTAGATGGCAATAAGCGTTGTTTCAAAAGTGTAGGTAAGTATTATTTTGTATTAAATATTAAGGGTACCAATTAAATTAAAGACAACCATCCACGTTTATTTATTTATTTAATATTTCTATCACACTAGCGTACAGAGGCGGAATTAATGCCTTAATCATTTCCTACCAGTCAACCTTTGGGTGATGCAGAAACAAATAGTGGTAGTTGCAACACGATTAGGTAAGTTTTGGCGACAAATAAATAAAACAACACAAATACAATTTTAAAGTTGTTTATTAAAATAATATTCGTTCAACTGAACACAAGACATGGGACCAGACCTAATAATTGAGTTTACTAATTTGTCAATTTCCTCTACGAAAAAAAATAACTGGCCCAACGTAAGAGCCGACTGTCTTTACCCTCTTAACAATAAAAAACAACCTATAAAATCTATCAACATAAAGACAAGTAAAGGTATCTTCACAATACCTGTAGGTTCATACATAAATTTGGCACAGACATTATGATATATTATCGTTACAACTGGTCGTATTCCCTGGCAATCTGTAGCTCTAGATGGTTTTGGCACGGGATAAAAATCATTATTAAAATAAAAAACTTCCTTTTCGAAATAAAAAATCAAATCCATCATTCTCTATAAAACTCAAAAATAGACCTTACTACTTAATTTTAAGAAAATCTAATTTTATATTTAGAAAACTATACAGTACCCATCTTTATTTAATATTGCACAAATTCTGGATTTCATGCAAAATCGTACGAATGATCAATATTATAATTTCAACGTTCAAAACTCGGTCAAGTTGTAAACAAACTGATGATGATAGCATTTGTCAGATAATATATGTTTTATTTCCTTTTGTCCAGTAAGTATATCTGATTAAAATTCAATTTTCAATCACCGAGAGTAATTTTTAAATCAATGTGGAGTTGGTATTTCAAGTAACAACGTTAAAATTCTTAATAATAACAATAAAAAGTAATTAACAAAAATCATTTGTTGGACAAAACAAACCATCCGAGAACATTCCGAGGGTACTAATCACTTTTTAATAATAATAATTATAAATGCAATATTTTTATACCAAAATGTCCTATATATTCGTGAATTACAAATTTATTTACAAATTTGACTCCTAAACGGGGTTGCCAATTATAAAATATCTTGTGTCTTCGTATGTACCAAACATTTTTAAGTTTCGAGTCAGTATTTAACTAATATTTTTCTTTTAAACTTCTTTCTTTATATAATAATAATGTATACATATGTAAGTAGCATAGTACACTTAAATACTAATATGACACAGTTAGATTATAGCTATATTTTTACATCATGTATGTACTTACACATATACAGTGTGGTGTTGTCCCGAAATGCCGTTCGACATGCTTACACTAGTCGGCCATCTTGCGGAAAATACTAGAACTATAGAGATGCGAATTGCATACAGCTGAAGATAGATGGCGTTGTTTTAAATTGTACTAGGACATCTAAAGTTTGTGCCAAAAGTGGACTATTTTTGGTAATAAAAACTCATCAAATAAAAATAAAATCATTACATTCAAAATGCAATCCTTACCATTGTAAAGAACCATTGTTTAACAATAAAATAAATACCAATTCCACTAACAGAGACACATTCAGCTTACGTTACAACCAAGGACGTCTTTTGGACTCCACTTTTTCTCATATATTTTTTATTTATTTTTTCACTTTTTAATTCGAAGGGCATTCGGCACAACACCTTATGATATACTTCACTCATACAACGTGCCTAGTCTAATCTACGACAGTCTAACAAGTTCCGTACAACGGAAAAACATTTTTCCCTCCGTTCGCCTTAACAATAACTTTATACACAAGCATACCGCGAAGGGAAAACATTTCAATAACTAAATTCAAATTCTATAACGCTACATGGAACCTTTATCTGGTGCAGGCCGTAGGTAGGAAGTTTTAAGAACACCAGGCCTTATTCGCAAATGACGAGAACGCATTTTGCAATCACTTTGGGTCATGATCTTTATTGCAGAAACATGCTAGCCAAGCCAGCGCAAGGATTTATTTGGATATTGTAAGAAGTAATTTTTCTATTCATAACACTGACTAAACAGTATGTTCGTTTTAAGAAACTTTAGTGCCTTTCAATGCTATGTTAAAATCTGGTTTTCTCGTCATAGAGCGTATGCTAAGTATGTTTCTGCATTTCAATAAATAATTAGGTCCAATCAGTATGCCCAATCGTCAAGCAAGAGAGGCCTGTTATAAACAAAATCGTCCGTATCAAGAGAGCAATAGAGGTGAAAATCGTTCGTCACAACATTAAGAAATTAACTGATGAAAACTGATATCGTGCATATAATTTGCTTCGATGTAACATTAGATATAGATTGTCAAATATTTTAAAACAGCAGTGAAATTTTTAAAAGTTGCATTCATGAATTCATATAATTGATTGAAATCAATGGATTATAATAAAATGGCTAAAATATCGTTGACTACTCAAGGTACAGATGGTAAAAGTACCCACACTTTTATGTACCAAATATTAATCTTTTAAAGTCTTAGAAAATAGTCTTGACAAATCAAAGTTCAGGTATTTGGTTGAGTCAAAAAGTAAGAAATTAATTACGAATCGAATAATAAATACTTAATGACTGAATTGTGTTGACTGATGGCATAATTCGATAAGTACTTGATTTCTTACTTTTGTTTATTTATTTGAGTTATTAAGAAAAACTTTACTTAGTTCAATTAATAAAGACATGGGCGCCGGCAGAACGATTTACTGAGGAATGCATTTTCAAAATCCTGTCTCGAATAGGATGGATTTCTCTTTCGCCACTTCAAAAGACAGAAAAGTTTGAGGTATAAAGAATTCAAGAGCGAGCGAAGAGTGCTCGAAAATGTTAGCAAGTCGCCTCGAATTTTTTAATGTTTTGGCGCCCATGAACAAAGAAGTGGGAATTGACATACTCCTGGACTATAAAACTAATGATAAAAAGATTAATATTCATAATGAAACATGGCACATTAATATGTGACTAGTATTGAACTGAAAGTAGATCATATTCGGTCAATAAAAGTGTGGGCTTGTTATTAAAAATGCACTATTAAATGACTCGATTCGGGCTCACAATTTTGAGATCACTTTCGACTGAAGAATGGCCTACTTTAATATCGTTAGACTTGGGCTGGAAATGTAGTAGCCACTCTCTAGTTGAACGACGTCGATTTATAGAAATACCAGCACTTGGTTTAGATTATATTAATAGTTAAACATTAGGCCTTTTACTTTATTACATGAAAAAACGGTATCTTTTAGGTTTATGAATATATTCCTTAGCTCGCTATACAAACAGCGAATTACAATAGTTCACAAAAGTGCCGGTATTCCTAAGAGTCGAAACTCGTCAAAAAGCCGAATAGAGGTAGGTTAGTCACTAAGGAATCACCCTAACTTCGTGAGAACGCAGTAACAATCGGTACTTATCGTTAGTTCATATCACAACCGACACGACTCGTTTCTCGCCGCGGCCGCTAGATGGCGCCGGTGAACGTTCACTCACTGTCCGACAGATGGCGACACACGTCACACGTTAACTAGTCGCTCTACCCTCCGCTGGGTAAAAAGTTATAAAGTCCATGAGCCTCGAGCGGGGAAGAGAACAAATAGTTGACATTGCACAGTTAGTATCACGACGCGACTCTGTAAAGATTTTAACACGGTATACTCGCGGAACGTCCTTCGAGTTAAAATGATGACAGAGACGGTTCGCGTGGTCGTGGGGCGCCACTATGACACGGAGATGACCTCGTGGCCGGGCCGGGGGGGGGCTCGGGGCCACGACTGTGAGGTGAGCTGTCCGACTGACAGCGGGTTGTTGGCGTCGCGGGGGTTGGTGCCCACAGGGTTGCGGGGGGGCGCGGGCGGGGGGTCTGATGCCGGCGATGCTAGGGACGACAGCGCGCTAAGCCCCCCCGGGCTGGACGCTGAGTTGAGCGGCGTGTCGGCGTCGCCATCGCTGGAGGCGTCCGACAACTCTTCCAGCTTAACGTCCTCCTCAGAGCAGGGCGACTGCGGCGTCGCCATCGGCATCGGAACGGTCCCGGACGCGGCTGCGAGAGCTTCCATGTAGCGAACGCACTTCTTCTTCCGCCTAGAAACGAGATGGAACTTAGAAAGGAGTCGTAAAAGACTGGTGTCGACTTAGAGGACCGTTTTGTAACTTCTATGGTCTTTTCCATTTAAGAGTTAAGATACTGCAAACCAGAAAGAGACGGCTATCATCATTTAACTACCCAGCCCTCCACTAAACCACCACATAAGACCTCCACTAAAGACCAAAATAATGAGCAAAATGTAGTTCTTTTTTAAATTAACTTTTGTTTATAGAAAGGTTACAAAACAGTCCTCAACACAATAAAAGCTAATCTATCCTACATTACACGTAATACATAAATAAAAATGTTAACAGTAACATGCTGAAAACGTGTTAAAATAAACTGAAAACACGCGAAGTAACATCGAACACTCATGCTGAAAAACAATTGTTAAATAATTCGTTGTAAATCGAACGAAAAATAAGCAAACGACTACCTACGACAACATACAAAAACGCCATTCCTTTTAACAAAAAACATTCAGGCTTCATCTTTGAAATATTAAAATAAATTCTGTAATATGCAATCTATCTTTTAACCAAAAGAACAAATAATTTATCAGTTAACTGACGTTTAAATCATCTGCAAAGCCTTTTCCCAAAGACGTTTGGTTTGACTTCCAGTTTCAAGGCACATTTCCACTTTGAGAAGACGTTCAAGAATCGTCCAATCATATTGGTTAATATCTACACCTTATCTCAAAACTAGTGCGATTGGTCGATTCTAGCCGATCTGTTTTGTGAAATTCTCACCAAAACTTAAGTGACGTGAGCTTAGTGCGAGTTTTTATTCACGCTAAATAGCGTAAACATCAACTTGTATTGAAACTGGATAAGCGCCGTCTAGGGACGGTAAGGAGAAAACTCTCTTTTTGTTTACATTTTGACATAAAAGATCGTTTACGTTATCCCGAGTGAGTACGTTAAAAAACTCGCACTAAGGCACAGTAAAAATATAAAAACAGTATGGAAACTACCTACTAACGCTCGAAACGGCACACTAACACAAACATACGTGACCACTCGTCGCGACGCGGCACTTAGTACTGATATTACCTCGAAAGTGCCCAAGCGGTCTCGTCGGTGCGTACGTTTGTGTGAGTGTGCCGTTTCGAGCGTTTGTAGGTAGTTTTCATACTGTTTGTATAGTTTTACTGTGACTAAGGTCTCTGTAAACATCTCACCGTGACAACGTAGGTGGAGTGAGTTTGATGCGTACTGCCATTCCGCCTTGATTGTATTATAATATGAATTGACAGGTCACTTCATGTTTTTACTTCACCTTAATTTTCATGGTAAATATCTCCAGATGCTATTGACAGCCCACTTTAAAATTTTAACAGTGATATTTTTAGAGACTAGCACTAGCGAACGATTTTGATCCGCTCGTCCTCAGTAGAAACGCACCCAAACCAGCAGCAGATGCAGTTTTAAAGGCTTAACAAAATATGAAAACATCTTAAAATGTTGAAGCCAAAAAATCAAATAAAAAATCTAAATATCTCTACTACAACACACAGTTCATTCCCGTCTGTCAACTATCACATCACCAACCGTTGCTTGAGACACGGCGGGGCGGCGCCGGCACTAGAGGTTAACGTAGGTAGGCTCTTGTGGGCTCACCAGGCTGGAGGCCGGGAGAGTCGTCGCTGGCTCCGGCCGCAGGAGGCCTAGGCCTCCCGACACCATCACGCTACTTGACTCGGGGCTGTGCCCGGTAATGAGAGGTAGAGAATGGATATTGGAATGAAGGTAGGAATAGGAAAGATAAAGGTTAAAATGAGGGCGGACAGGGAAGCCCAGTAATGAGGGTAAATGGGAGGTAGAGAAAGGATATTGGAATGAAGGTAGAAATAGGAATCGAATGAAGGAAGAAATAGGAATGGAATGAAGATAATAGGAAATGATGTTGGATAAAATAAAGATGGACAGAGGAATGGCGGTGGTCACAAGATTGAGGAAAAACAGGGTAATGTTGATGATCATAGTAATGATGGGGAACAGAAGATGGGGGACGGAGAAATGATCATAAGAATAGTAGTGGGTAAAGAGGTGATTGAGGATACCGGAATGATTAAGAACAGGTTGACAATGACATATGGTGGTCATAGGAAAGATAGTGGAAAGAGGAATGATGATATGGGTGAGAAAAATGTTTTGGTGTTATACAAAATGAATGTATTATTAGATATAGAACAGATAAATGATATGGAGTGTTATTAAAAATAAATAGTGTAAAATAATAGGATGAAAAGTAATGACAATAGCAGTAAATAAAATGTTAGACAAATAAGTGAAAATAAAATTACAAAAAAATATAATAAAAAACGAGTCAAGTGGCGTGAGGCGAAAATAAAATTATCGAAAAATAAAAAAAAAAAAACAAAAAATGATGAGAACGAGTCACCAATAGTGCCAGCAGTTCCAGGGTCCACGAGAAGCGGCAATCATGAGTGGAAAAAACATTTGTATAAGTAAACAGAACCTTTACATACAACAATAACGAAGCGAACTAATTCAGAAAATGTGTCCAGATTTTTTTGAAAGCTTTCGACAAATGATTGCCCTTCCTCTCTCTCTCTCTCTCCGCCATCTTTACTAACCCCCTAAATCTCTACTTCCAAACCTTCGGCTACTTTCAAAAAAATCTATTCTCCTTGTACTAAACAATTGATTTCTTTGTGAAAAGACACATTTTCTGAATTACAAGCTGCTTCGCCGTAAATATAGTCCTTAATTTACAATTGTAATATAAAACATAAAAAAATAAACAACAACTACAGAGTTTTTGTATAGATTTTTCTTAAATTATAAAATGCCAAATTATAATGACCGGGCTACTCTTGGTATGTCACTTAAGACAGCCAAGTCTTTCCACATAGAAACAATAATTGTATTAACTGACGGTATTAAGTATACCATCGGCTAATCAAGACTTAATTTTGCACAAGCGAAAAAAAAATAAAGAAAAAATAAAGGCAGTAACCCACCTGCAAGGCTTGCACCATTGGTTCTGTTGGTCGAGACCATATCTCGCTCGACATTTCTTCAAATTATTTCCTGAAAGTATTACGTAAATTGTTTTAGTATACATACTTTATATCCACTAAAAAATCACTCTGACATTGAACTGATACAAAATCTTTAGCAAAATAAGAATCAAATGCAAAAAATTCTCAAAAAAATATGATGTCGAGTAAATTGATAAAATTTCTGTTGTAGATCGAAAGAAAAGGAATGCAGCGTAATTATGTGATGCACAAATTATAGGTTATTTACCGGAAATCATATTTAAAGCATGTCAAAACATATCAGCTAATGCTACTCACTACAAGCACCGCATGCAATACCCTCGTGTTAGTCCATGCAGGGCGGGATGGGACAAATGAATAGGAACAACGGAAAAAACATTGGTTTTAAAAAATAACATACTACACGCATAAACTTTGAACAAAATAAATGCTAAAACTACGCTATTGTCGGAAAAAATAACAAATAAACATGACGACTATAAGCAAATTGAAGCAGAATAGGTTCTCCGGAATCAAAATAAATATTTGTGACTTTATATTTGGCCAGTATCATTGCACCGCACACAAGCGTCAACAGCTGTGTATAACTAGTCCTGCGCGGTCCTCGCCTGGCCTCCTGGTCCAGACTACTCCAATATGTACCAAGAGAAGGCTGTCCCAGCCTTTTCCGACATCAAACTACTCTCCCTGCAAAGCAATTACTCAAGTATTCAAATATTGACTTGCTTTAACATGCACGCTCCCTTTCGCACTCAGGAGCAAAACGGAAAGCATAAAACCGGGACAACCTTCGAAGGACTCGCGTGAGGGTTTTTCTCATAATATAGCGTTTAAATCAAATAAATAAATGCGATAAATATTAAATAAACAAAAATACTTGTATATTATATGTATGTATATGTCTACAACCTCGTACCCCTTCAACCAAGACAAGACAATATTACTAGTCGCTCGGTCCGTTCGGAGCGGAGTTCAAAGCAATTGAACTCTCGCGGGACAGGGGGGGAGCAGCGATATGCTCGGGGGGAGGGGGGCAGGGCGAGGAGCTGCCAACGTCTCCGGACTTAATCCTTCGTTAATTGACCTCATTTTTTTAATGAGCCGATGCGAGATCGCATTCAAACGACGGGACGTCGGCCGCTCCGGGACATGTGTTCGCTTAGTGACCGACTTACGACACTGCTGTCGCCGAGCCTGCTCAGCGGACGGAGGACGGGACGGGACGGGAGGGAGGGGGGGGACGCTCGTCGACGGAGTGAAAGGCAGTACCTCCATCGGTTGTCTCCTGTTTTCGTTTCCTCTTCTTGCCCCTTTGCGTATTAGCCCTAGACGACCAATCGGGATAGAGTTGCATGTGCAGCTGCCGCTCTCGGCGCGCCAGCTCGTAATACTTGGCTTGCTCCTCGCGGCCGAGCGCATGCCACTGTATGAACGCGCCGAATATGGAAACAAAACAGAGAAATGCACTTGGACGGTGGACTCGATGCGACCGTACGTCCGCGATCCGCGATCCGCGACCTAAGCGCGTGCTAGAAAAACAGCCGCAGCGAGCGGCGAGATTGCTAATCACAGAATTTTGTCCCCTACAGAATGAGAATGGCCAATTGTGATGTTCCTCCCAGAACCTATTCTGCGGTCGGTTCACGCGTCTCGACTAGACATATAACAAACCAATATAGTTTCCGGAGGGTGTAGGGTGTACAGTTTACGTTCACTGGACGACTACAGTACACAGAACACGAACACGTATGGGCGACCGGGACTGGGGCCAGGCCCGGCCGCCCGACGGCCCAGCCGCTTTTCTAGCACAGGCAGCATGACCTCGGAGACACACTACCGCTCACATACACACACACACACGGGAGGGGCGGGTTGGATGCTGACGTTAGTGTGGGTTCAAGCCGCTCGGTTAACACGTGGCACCGGACAACAAGCAAGTCTCCTGTGTTAGTGGGGTGAGGACTCGTCAGGGGTAAGCGTGGTCAAGCGTCCGGTGACTGAGCCCCACGACGTAGATTTCTCCAATACCTCCCAGCTCTGCGGGACTGCGGTCCTTTTTCCGCTTTTTCTTTTTGGAGCCGTAACCGTAGTTGTCTCTGGCGCTCCACCCGGGGTACAGCTGCATATGAAGCTGTCTCTCTTGGCGCGCTTTCTCATAGTACTTTGCTTGTTCCTCGCGACTCAACGAGTGCCACTGCGTATTATGATACCAGGATATTGGGTTACCAGTCGCCGACATATGCCTCGACTCATTTTTTGTTTAAGACGTTGTTACTCTTGTTAGGAATGATATCGTTCCGGGAACTTGCGAACGGGTTCGTTTCTCGGTAACGTTACGGTGAGCTATTTATTATTCAATACATCTAGTAGATGGCAGATAGGAGGCCGCATTGTCTGTATAATGCAAGCTAAGCGCTACGTGCGGTGACGAATCGTATTCCTAACAAGATTAACAAAGGCTCAATCCAATATGTTGAGAGAAATATTAATATTAAATGCGACACAATCGAAATAATTGCTTACATCACATTAGCTAAGATGGCCAGTCTCTAAAATCAGGTTGTTGACATCCATTTAACTTCTGATTAGTAAAACCTTCGTCTTCGATTAGATGACGTCATGTAAGCAATCTCATCCAATCCCGATGTATTCTACTGCTGAATAGACGTTACAAGTGCCCGTTAAATACATAATTAATTGATTAATTAACGACTTAAGACCGGATTGATTGACAGTCAATATGATGCAAGATGCTTAGCACTGTTGAATAAATCTTTATGCAGTAGCTTTACTATTGATGTCGACTCTGATTGATTTTGAAAGGACTGGTCTAAGATTTATCTTCTCATACGTGTAGTATTTAAAGACTATTAGCAACCGCTTAGCACATTCTAATTTCCAATTTTGTATAGAAAATTTGAATATGGAATGTGCTAAACAGTGTCGATATTTTTATAAATAAGGGTGAAGTTGTTTATATGTGAAATAAACTTATACAGTAGGAATAACTTTTCATAACTTGGTCATAAAATGTGGCACAGTAAATTCCGTAAAACGGATATTAAACCTCATCCGTCAGCATTCTACATCGGGGCTGAAGTAACGTCAACATAAACCTATCAGAACACACTATTTTAAAAAATTAATAAAAAAGGAATACAAATTCATTTTTAGTATTTTGAATTTTGACAGTTCTAGAATGAGACAATTATTTAAAAATCAAATTAGAATGTTACGGTTTAATTTGGAATTTAGAATTTTTAAGTTACGATTTTGAATATTGACAGTTAATTTTAAAACGGTAGTTCGAAATTTAAACTCACCCGTCGGCCGAGAATTTGATTGATTGCTGCTGATTCCTTGAGGGTGCATTCAGCCACGACTTTCGCCCTCATTTCTTTCATGTACAACATGAAAGCGTTCAGAGGTTTCTTTATATGAGGCTTCTTGTTCTGTTCCTTGTTGTTCGAGTTTGCTGAGCTGTCTGATGGCTTATCGCTAGACGAGCTGCTGCCGCCTTTTTCTAATGACCTGGAAAATACAGCCTAATTGTTTAGATGGAGACTATGATTCATATACTGCAAAAATTCAAAGGACTAAATAGGCAGTTTTGACGTTTTCGTGCCAAAATCGATCAATCACTGGCATAACACGAACAAATTAATGAGATTTTCGAGATATCCCAGAGATGTTTCAAATACTGTCACATCTCTAGATTTTATCATAAGAACTGTTTGTTTCTATCAAAACATCTCACATCATAACACCGACACAGACATTCCTCAATTTTGCCCGTGAGATAAGTAAAATTGCATCTTTCCTAACTTTACTGGTAGTTCCAGTAAAAAATCATGCTCAAATATATATTTTGTCAACTTTCGTACAGCTTGTATTTGAACCCCTAAGACATCGATCAGATCATAAAAATCTTCAACCACATTTTTTTTTTCATGTAAAATTGACATTCCCAAAAAAAATTCAACCACCATTTATTTTCCCAACCATACTTAACCCATTCGAAGAGCCATACATTCACCAACAGTTGTAGTGGGATCAATATGTTAATAACTAGTTTAGGTGTTAACGACACCCATCCAGACAGACGACAATAAACAGTGTGCGTCCGGTTGGAAATAGACGCGGCGTTTCCGGCGCGAGCGCAGCCGATCATGCACGAACGTGGTCGAGTAGCTTCGTAATTATGGTGGGCATTCTGATTTTAAAAATGTTCGTTGAGATATGGTTGGTATCGGGGAATACCAATGAAACGATGATTTGTCTAGAAATGAGATGTGATAACGACTAATAGGGCAATATGGAAGAAGTAGACTTACTAGACATGTTGCGAAGATAAATTGGGATAAAGGCAAGATAATTATTATTAGATAATGGATGATCGTGGTATGGAAGTTAAGATGGTCGGACATTTGGATGATGACATTATTAAAGTAGAATACACATACATAAACGAAGGAGATTAGACTGGAATGACCAAAATCTGGACACCGGAATTTAAAAGATTGCAGAAGACAAAGTCAGGGTATGATCAAATGACAGTTTCAGACAAAGTCAAACCAAGAGACAAGTGTCATGTATAGTTGGATAGAGACAGTACCTTGTTATTAGATATCGCTGTTATAAGAGGTGTTTCTAACAAATTAAACAGCGAGCGAGGTTCCGATTCCTAGAACGGAACAGAAAATAACTAACATTATATTCTTCTGTGCTGGTATTATTGCCACTGTCCGCTATTGTATGATGAGAACTACTCTAGAGATTGTCTAAGACAATCCAAAATGGACCAACAAACTAAGATCGCAATAAATTTTGATTCGATCTAAGACTCAAAGACATCAATCTAATCCTGGAGGATTAAGATAAGAATTCTTCCAACAATCCACTCAAATATGCACATTAGCAGATCCTAATCTAAAACAAATTATCCTAAGGCAAGTTTAAACAAACAAATTAGTCACAATGTCACCACAAAGTTGAAGCGGCAACGGTAATCGCGACCTTTCTCGTGGTTCTCCAAAAATAGACGGTGTAATTTAGGAGATAGCTCTTAAAGTTGATGAGTCATCTGATAAAAGAAGTAATTTTAAGTAAGGAACTTCACAGACAACCGACTAAGGAGAAATGCAGTAAGGTATAGGATATAAAGAGTTGGGTGAGCTAGATTTTTTTGATAAAATATCCTTGGAAAGATGGCATATGTCTGATTATGTGAGAGATGATGAGAAAAAAGGAGTTGATGATAATGTGATGACTAAGCATGGAGGAGAAAAAGTTATTGTAACGACTTTAAGTAATATAGAAGGCAAAGGCAAGGCAAGCATAAGAACAGCAGATGTCACCCACAACATCCGAATTACTTAAATCAAACTGGCCATGTAAAAGAAGTCCGTAATAGCCCTAAATCCGTTAATCGAAAAAGAAAAGCGAGACCAGTAAAAAACGACTTCCTGACTTCGGAATTCTAAAAATATATAAATAGAGATAATAAAATACATTGTCAGTGACATATAACTGTTGGTTTAATATGTCCAATATAACAGTTTTATGCACCAAATTAGTTCTGAATATAACCAAACTAGCTTCGATATACGACTTCCTACGGACGGTTTAAAAATGGGGAAAGATATAAAAAGAGAAAGAAAATCCGGGCACAATGCGTGTGCGCACCCAAACGAGGTATTCGGCGTGCGCCGTAATTATGTGTTAAGTACGGTCGGCAGGACAAGTTAATAACATTGTTAGTTTTGCAAAAGATTTTGAATTTCTGTTTTTTTGACAAATTGTAATTTTTTGAGTAGAGTATCTTTATTTGCTTGAAATATGGTTAATGTATTTATCTATAATAATATTATAAAGCCGAAGAGTTTGTTTGTTTGTTTGTTTGCTTGAACGCGCTAATCATAGGAAGTACTGGTTGGAATTGTTTTTTTTTTGTGTTGGATAGTTCATTTATCGAGAAAGGTTAAAGGCTATATAACATCACGCTACGACCATTCGGAGCGGAGCCTAAATGAAAAATTTTGCAAACACGGGCAAAAATTGTTCCTTTTTGAGAGCTTTAAGTTTCGCAACATTCACGTATGTAGGATAGGTAGGGTAGGGTAGGTAGGTAGCCTGTAGACGGGGGCGAAGCCGCGTGGGACAACTAGTACTTAATATTTTCAATGATCAAAGATCATCGGATCTTGGGCTAGTACAATTTACTGCCGTAAATTGTAGTGAAAAAGTTTTTTTATTCTATATTTCTATTTTTCTATAGATTTCCTTCATGAACATTACTACGACTGCAAAAACACCGGTAACTAATAAATACTCATTTAATTTCTAAATTATCGTCAGGTACCAAAGAATGTCCATTAAAAAATTTATTACATAACAAAAACGGAAGTACATAAAAATAAATTAATCATGATCGTGTAGATTGAATACGAGCGGTCAACGAATGCGACAAACCCATAAAATAACTATTAAGTATTAACTGCTTACATCTCACATGTTAATTACATTTCGAATAAACGATTAAAATGTAGATTATGGTCTTAACGAAGCAACAGTTTTTTTTTTGTACATATTTTAATAATTATTGTCACCGTATGTAATTATCGTATTTTATTTGTAAGTTATTTACGAGGTGTCTTGCCTGTTATTAGAGCGAAACATATTTTCATGAATCATAACTATTTAGGTTGGTTTATAAAAGGAGGATGGATAATAAGAAACAAGCAGTTTCAACTACAATTAACCGCGATTGTAAGCAGTTTCAACTACAAATAACGTCGGTTATTAGCAGTTTCAGCAACAATTAACCGCGATTATCCGTAGTTTCAGCTACAATTAACGGCGATTATCAGCAATTTCAGCTACAATTAACGGCGATTATCAGCAGTTTCAGCTACAATTAACCGCGATTATTAGCAGTTTCAGCTACAATTAACCGCGATTATTAGCAGTTTCAACTACAATTAACCCCGATTATCAGCAGTTTCAGCTACAAGTAACTGCGATTATCAATCTGTTTTCTCAGTCATACGATACTTAGTAAGTAAAATCATTACTTTACATAATTCTAGTCATTCGGAGTACTAAATTGGGCTGCAAGAGTATTATCTGTTGATAGACAATGTTTAAAACTCAAACTTAAAGTATTTTTTAACAAAACCATTTACAGGGAATTTTTAATTGTGAATGAGCCGGTCACTCAGAAAGATGAAGCTAGTTGTAGGTTTATGTTTTTGCAATGCCATATTAGAATTTAGTTAGACTAAAGACCTAATAAACCTTAGTTGCTCAAAGCACTAAAGCTTATAAGCACTTTTTTAATGTCGCATAAAGTTTAATCTTTCCAAAAAATCTGAATAATTTTTTTCGTCGACAGTACCAGTGACGTGGCCCGTTAGCCAGGCTGCTCATATATCATCTTAATTAAATTTCTCCTGCAGGGACTTATTTACATGATTGTACCTGGACTTGTATGTTGTTAGGTAGCATTGTGAGCGAGAAGCGGTGATGATTACAGGAAGTTATAATCAGATATTGTTGAAATGAGAACAATGGGGAATACTTTTTAACCGACTGCCGAAGGAGGGTGTTTATCAGTCTATGTATGTATGTTTATTCCCTTGTGGCGATCTAGAAACCAAACGCGATCAAAATCGGCCGATTTTGATGATTCTTACGTCGATCGATTCGTCTTAACCCTGGAAGTGTCACTGGCTACATTACACACAAAATTGGAAAATAAAACAAGTAAAATTTCACAATTTAAAAAACCCCCGACACATTTGTCTTGCGAAAACACCCCAATTCAAACAGTAAAATGTCCATAACTTTTGAAAGGCTGTACAGATTTTATTCCAACATAGCTAAGAACACTCTCGACACAATTACCTTTCAAACAAAATAAACTAAATTGAAATCTGTTCATCCGTTTAGGCGCTATGATGCCACAGACAGACACACAGATACACAGATACACAGATACACTAATACACAGATACACAGATACACAGCAACATACGTGAAACTTATAACACCCCTTTTTTCCGGCGGGGGTTAAAAACACCACGATTCAAACAGTAAAACGCCCATAACTTTTGAACGGCTAAACCGATTTTATTCAAACATAGCTAAGAACACTCTCGACACAATTACCTTTCAAACAAAAAAAACTAAATCGGAATCGGTTCATCCGTTTAGGCGCTGTGATGCCACAGACAGACACACAGATACACAGATACACAGATACACAGATACACAGCAACACACGTGAAACTTATAACACCCCTCTTTTTCCGGCGGGGGTTAAAAATGGCTGCTTTTGGGCGCCATATTGTGGGGCATTTTTTTTCGTACCTATCGTGTGGGTTATCAAAATAAAAGGTTTTAAGAGGCTATTTCAAAAATATATACATCTGGTTTGGTTAGCCAGCTCGCGAACATGTATCCTCCGACTGCACAGCATGATTTTCTTCTTGTTAACGTCTTTTTAGTTCGCTTTTTAAGTATTCGGGTTTTTTGTTTTTTTTAATTAACTTTTCTGTTATTATTGGCTTTTTTTTATCTTGGGGAAACCTTCAAAAGGCGCCTGAACATCTGGGGAAAAGACCAGGTGTGGGATTTGTACCTCACTAAAACCACCCCGGTGATCACCATCTCTAATCCTACTAACAGTAAATACTATGTTGCGAGAACAGAAATCCGATATATTATTTCAATATTCAGTTGCAGTGCTAGATATACTCTGCAACTGCCAAAAATTGGGCCTTTGCTCCGAAATCAAACTGAAAGCATTTATTTCAACTACAGGCACTTTTTAACTGTTAACTAATCAGTCATTTAGTCAGGCAGTTGAAGCTATTTGTGAATGTTCGACCGAAACATTTCTGACTACTCTCTTAAAGTTTTAAGATCTAAAAAGATCTCTCAAAAATACTCCCCTAAAATATAAGCCTCGATATCAATTTTGCTTATCGTATACAGTGAGACCCCATACTTTTGATTATGAAATTTGACTGATGCGTTTTGTATAGCAGTTTTTAACTTGTCGTAAGGAATCAGCTTTCTTGTTACCTGATCAGTCAATTCTGTTGACAATTTATTTTAAACTCGTATATTTTACACGGTAGCATAATTAATTGGTAAGCTTTATTGGCAGACAAGACAAGGCCCAAAAATGTATTTCCGAAGTATTTTAAGGGCCTTTCCACCGCTTCAGTGCTGTATAAAGGTTACTTCTAAAGCATACTACTTAGTAACGGCTAGGTTAAAAGGTTTGAAAAAAAAACTGATTCATGTACTTACCTACATTATTTGTGAAACATGGTTTTGTCGTGTAACTAATAGTTTCCTTAAAAAAAAAATAACAACACGATATTTCATCGCTACTTTTGGATACTCCTCCAAAACGACTTGGATGTTTAAAACTATTTTAAACAGAAAAATTGATGACTCATCATAACTGAAATAGCATATGTAAATCATAGAATATTTTGCTAACAAAACTGTCCAAAAGGAGGTTCAATAATGGTATTCTGTTTCCGAGCGGGCGCACGGCCAGTACTGCGTTAACATTGGGGAATATATACGCCTTAATCCAAAAACGGTTTGACACGTTCTTAATTCCAAAACTGCAAGAAGTCGGTAAGACAGTAATGAAGCTCATACGCTCCAAAGCGAAGATCTCTTTGAAGAAGAACGTCATCGGTACATGGTGCACATCCCACCCATACACACAAAACGTTTTGGGGACACTTTTATTATGCGTACAGCTACGGAGTGGAATTCCCTGCCGGAGTCTGTGTTTCCCGGTAGCTACAATTTAGGGTCTTTAAGTCAAGAGTGAATAGATTTTTCTAGGGATTCGTGCTTCACCGTCGACCACATCATCGCTTACCATCAGGTGAGATAGTGGTCAAGCGCAAGCCTACAGACAATAAAAAGACGTGGTAGGATGTCCATCTCATTTAAACCATATTTTTAAACAGTGCTAGTTACGTAGTGATTGATCATTAATGATTGATGATAGATAATAAGTGTGAGTCTATGATAAGCTGGATGACCTATAATTAATCTATGATCCTAATTAAAGTGCACAGAGATCAATTATGTTTACTTTCTGATCTCGTTTTAATTACTTACTTATCTAACTTTCAACCAGCTGTTCAATAACAAAATTCATCACCATCATTCTAGCCTGAATCTTGTTCCAAAGACTCATCATCTTCCTGCACCTCCTGATTTTATAAAAATTCGTTTGGGGTCGGTGAAGCAAGTTTTCTTCTTTCATACGTTTGGATGGATAGATGTTTGATTGTTAATCAATCACGCCAGAACGGCTGAACGGATCTGGATGAAATTTGGCACAGACATAAATTATATCTGAAATAGCACATAGGCTACTTATTATCCCGGGAATGTGTTTCTTAGGGCTAATTTCCGAATTTAACGCGGGCGATGCCGCTGGCAGGAGCCATCAGTCTCTATTTGCCGTCATATCAATAATCACAATCTTTCTAACCGGGTCTTTCACATAATCCATCCAGTTTATTTGGTCTTCCTCTACGCTTATAAGTTATAACTATCCACATTCGTACTAAATACTTTACTCTCTACTTGTTCCTCATTCTTCCGCATCACATGCCCCTACCATGGGTCCAAGATAGCCGATTTCCACACAAATTTTCAGTCACCAATGCCATGGCCTTTCAGAATTTGTTTCCTAAGACTAACATACAATCGATCTATTTAGCCCTGTCCCTATTATAGTATAATTCCAGTTCCACAACGGCGGATTGGTCTTAGTCGTGTGTGTGGTGCACATTGTTTCTGTGTGCGTAAGCTCGGGTGCGCTCAGTATCACCTGTGCACACAGAAATAATGTGCATGTGCATCACACACACGACTAAGACTATCCCGCCGTCGTGAGATAGAACAACTGTGCCAGATTTTTTCCATGGAGCGACTGCCTATCTAACCTCCACAACCCAGTAACTGTGTGACACTATACCTCTGCCATTTGCTACGTGCGGGCAGACAAGGAGGTCGGCCATATTATTTATTTATTTAAACTTCATGTACAATGGTGATACATAGGCGGACTTAATGCAGCAAGGCATTCTCTACCAGTCAACCTTTGGGTAAAAAAGAACACAACAGTGGTAGGAGTCCAAAATAAAAATGAACAATAATTAAAATTGGATTAAACTATCTAACTAATAAAATAGATAAATAATTTCTAAAACAATAGACTAATAAATATTATAATAAATACTATATTCTAAACGAAACAGAAATTTAAATATAATATATATTATGACGAAGACCGAGCTATGTAAGAGAGGACAAGTAATAGTTCCGGATTTTACGCTTAAATGAAAATTTACTCTCAGCTTTTTTTATGCCAAGGGGAAGCACGTTCCAGAGTTTTATTGTAGAGACAGTGTAAGAATTCGATACAAACCCAGTGCGGTGAGAAGGAATATGGAGAAGTAAGTTTTTGGAAGCTCGAAGGTTAAGATCGTGAGAACTGCCCAACACTTTAAAGTATTGTTTTAAATAATCAGGAGTACGAGGATCGTTCATGATGTTGAAGAGCATGCAGAGGGATCTGAGGGATCTCCTCTGACGGATAGGCAGCCATTTAAGCTGAGAACGGAAGGAAGAAATGTGATCATATTTACGAAGCCCGAAAATAAAGCGAATACAGTTGTTGGGAAGTCGATCCATTTTGTTAAGAAGTTCTTGCGAAGGGACACTGGCTCTGTGTTTTGGACGGGTCTATGATATTCCATTTGGCCAGGTTGTTTATACAGCGGCCAACCTCGGGTCCGCAATCCGTTTAGGGTTTTCCAGATTGGCCACTGCAGTTTGTTTCCCGGGGGCAGATTCTCTGCCGGAGTGATGAAATGTGGAGGAGTAGGGTGTGTATTTTTCCATAATTCACATCTCGTATGTCTCAAGAAGATCTTACGACTCTTCAGGCGCGCAGGTTGGCGTTGATGCTCATATGAGGTTGCCGACTGTGCCGTTCCTGACAGTGACATACTGGTCGGACTAAATCTGAATGGTTGAGACTATAGTTTGAATTAATCGACACGAAAGAAGAAGTCGATTCCTGTTGGCAAGACTGCTGCCAGATTTTCTGGATCGACCCGCAACAACCCATAGTCTATTTTTTTTTTTTCGAAATACAGTTGTATCGTGACATGTGTGACCCACCCCTACACACGTTATCTTCAATCTATCGAACAAGAGGGCGGGCAGTTTAGTCGTATAACTTCGCATAATAGCCGTAGCGATACCATCACGCTATGATACGATCGGAGATAAGCAGAAAGGGTGTGAGTTGTGACAAAAGCCTTGCTTGCGTGTAGTTGATTGAAACGTTTTGTTAGTCTGTTATTTTATTATAATTGTTTTAAATTCAATGTGTACGGTATAAATTGTTTGGAGCGTGGTGCGAATGGAGTTTTATTTTTTAGTTTGTGTTACGGTAAATGTTTGTTCTGGTAAATTAAATTGTTGCAGCATTTATTTATGGAAGCGACTAATACCACTTTTTTAATATTTTAGTTCAAGCCCATTTTTTGTTAGGAAATAAAAGAAGCACACTGCTACTATATTGGGACCCATTAATATTAATGATTATTTTTATCCGTGGTGCTCGGCAACTGGGTTTATCCCAGTTGTAAACGACCCTTTGTGCCTATTGGCCTTGTTTGTTCTGTCTCCTGCTTGATATGGAGGAAAGTGGAATATTGTATTTTTTCTACTCCTCCGTTATTCTTTTTTTTATTAATTTCGTTGCGGGATCCAAGGCAGTTAAATTCATTCTCCGGGACTTCGTCGAGCTTCATTGCCTTGGTGCTTTTCTGGTGATCGCCACTGTTGATTCTGGCTTTCAGGAATAGCAGTGCTTTGGGAATAGTGCAGTGGGATTGCTAATATATTGGCCATAGTTGAAAAACCGGCCAAGTGCGAGTCGGACTCGCGCATGAAGAATGCAGTACCATTATCGCAGAAAACGGCAAAAATATCACGTTTTTTGTATGGGAGCCCCACTTAAATAGTTGTTTTATTATAGCGGCAACAGAAATACATCATCTGTGAAAATTTCAACTTTCTAGCTATCACGGTTCATGAGATAAAGCCTGGTGACAGACGGACCGCGGAGTCTTAGTAATAGGGTCCTGTTTTTACCCTTTGGGTACGGAACCCTAAAAATAGGCATTAGTAAACACGTATTGTAAATCATTATCATTGTCTTCCAGCCCATATTAAATGGGACAAGCCCATATTATATGGGACCCCCAAGTAATATGGGACAAGCCCATATTACTTGGGGTCGCCATAACACCTTTTTCTTGTTCCTTTCATTCTTCTCTGTCAACTGTCACACTATCTTCACTGAAAGTTTCTGATATACAATAAAAATAAAATACCTGACATATAACTGATATCATTTACATTGTTCAAAAGAATTTATTCTTCGAAGTGTCGCTAACTCCAAAATTTAAGGTCTAATCAGACATCTGTATGCGGTACCCACAGGTCATAAAATATAAAACAAATCGGTGAGAAATTGTGTAAACAATTTGTGGAGAAGATGTGCCATGAAACATACATGATGATTGTAAACCACGGTGTTGTTCAGATACGCCATAAATATTAAATTGAATTCACAATAAGGTGTGACTTTTCACACGTATTTTTGGGATAGCCGTTTAGTTTTGTTTATTTAGAAAGATGCAATTTTACTAACAAGCTTAAAATTATCAAATCCGATCCTTATTAACAGAACGCTGGTCCTTTTAACAGCATATTGGGTCTTATTAACAGAATTCCCATCTATCTTAACATAATTCTGGTCCTAATAAACAGAATACTGGTCCTTTGAATCAAGTCCTAATCTCTCATAAGACGTTCGTTTCCGTAATTACTGAAACAATTAAAATTTGTGTCGCGCGCGGGGCGAGTCCTTGGCAATGAATGTGTTAACAGTATTCTGGGGTTTCTCAAAAAAGGACCAGTTCCTTAAAAAAAATATCCTTAGGATCATATCTTTGAAACACTAGAGTAATAAGAAGTTCTTCTTACCTTGCATATCTCGAATGATGTGAGTCGAGGTCTGACTTTGAAGGGGGAGGTGGCACAAGCGCAGGCCCTAGGCCCAGGCCTAGGCCTCCGCCCAGCGTTGGGGAGAACCGATATAATTCACTGGAGACAAATGAAGGTATGAGGAAGTTGACTCTTTGAAGAAATATAGTTACTACTTCTTTAAACAATTTACCTAATATTTCGCTAAAGAGTAAGGCGTTAAAAGGATTCTATCTGCTGCTTAGTTCTTGGCAAAGCCTTTTCCATTACCTGCCAGGCTATTCATAAAGAACCATATGGATTATTTCTTATGGATAAATGGATAGGAGCTGGATCCTCCTCAAAAGCATATAACAATATACTTCCAGAAAAGAACTTTTTACCAAAATTACCATAACATCAAGAATATCGTTAGGGTTCTGAAAGAGCAGTTTAGGAAAACTGATAAAATGAAAAAAAAAAAAAATATAATAAATTGAAGTAGTAACTATTATGATTATTTTAAAGTACAGGCAAACTATTTAGCGATAGCAAACACGACATTTCACCAAAACAAATTTTCAAATATTATAAACCAGCGATTATTTTTTCACTATTTGGGTTTCCGTGATCGTGTTGATTGCCATACCTAAATATTTTACCTGTACAAGATAATATAACAAGTCAGTATGTACCTAGGGATACCATACCTCGATAGACTAGAACTGGTTATTGGCAGCGACGTGGGATACGGACTTCGGAAGCCACTCGCTGCCGACGATATGGGGTACATGCTTGGGGTGTGCCTGGAAAATGAGGGTCTTATTCACTAGTAGCTTATGCCCAAGATTCAGATTTTACCGCCCAAAAAATAACTGGAACGCAGCTTAGTTTTTAAACTTAAATTTCGAATCCCAGAAACACAATGGGGAATATGCATGTATTTTATAAAGTTGAGAATTAGAAAGAAGTCCGACGTGCCACATGACGTCATTTGGCTTGACGCCCATACAGCTGCCATAGAAAACGGCGTTTTCGTAGAGAGGGACACAGAGAAGATATATTTCTTTATATTGTTATATCTCTTTCGTTTTTCGATCAATTTTGATCCTGTTTTCACTATTAGTATTCTATTTCAGTATTGTTATCGATAAATTAGTCAAAAAACAAATATTTTTTCATGCTTATTCCCTATTGTAAATGGCCATTGAAAGCCACACAGATCAATATATATAAACACCAAAGGACTAAAATTATATGCTTTCTAAATAAAATAAATAAATTAATTGTTTATTTGTCACTAAAGCTAATTAAGCTGTCACTATTTCATTCCTGGACATCAGCCTTTCTCAAATTCCTGCAATTACGAGTGTATCATTGAAAGCTATTACCAATTTGTATCATCCCATGGCCTTGCAAAAGCCTTGCTCATTGGTTTCTGGTCCTTACAGCCTAGAGCCCAATAGGACTAAGCGTCAATATTTAAACACCAAATTTATGATACAACAAAACATTCAGTCTAATCAGCTTATAATTTACAAAAGTCCTCCAAAAAGCACAAATAGACAGAGTCACAGACATAAATCTAACTAGATGACGCGATTGTAAGTACTTCACGTGCCAAAAAACGGAGTAAAGTTACGATCAATGATCGTAATCTGAGCTTTTCATTTAGCATTATCGGCACCAGAAATCCACCGAAATCTAGAAAAATGCCTTTGTATGCCATATTGAGCTGTAAAGAATGTACAGAAAAAGTTGGCCAAGGCATTGGAAATGTTTTCTTTCATTAGTAAGTAAATTTGTTTTTAAATTGTTTGTGAAAATGTAGCACGCTTGGTTTTCATACAGATGGAGGGTCTTGCGTTATCTATTTAGATGTATGTCTGTGCACAGAGTCCTCCAAAAAGTCCGGACCGATAAATAAATAAAAAATAAACTCACCATGAAGCTGCAACTTGCGACATCTCCGGACTAAGCATAGGGTAGGGGTACGTACCCCCGGGGAAGGGGTACATGGGTGTCCGCGCCAGCCCGGCCGCTGTAACATGTATCTAGTTAGTGTCTAGACGGAACTTAGTTTTAGTTGTCATGTTGGTGGGTGGGGATATAAATATCCGGATCGAGGGATCGATTACGAAAACACCTCACATTTTTAGATGTTTTTTTTTTAAGTCGATCGCAATGCTTGTATACTAATAAAAATATAAATAAGTGTTCTTCATAAAATTATAATAATTAGTCATATTGTTTGTTTCATATGATTATGAGGCAATAACAAAGCTCATATTTTCAAAAACTCAATCCTCCGATTTATGATTTAAGAATGTGAAGTTGAGTATTTAAAAACCTCCAGTCTAAATACCTGTCGTGTTTGACTCCAAATTCTCAATGTAGAAAACGCTCCATGGTTAATTACGTAGGTCTCGAAACCTACTTTTATATCTAAAATTTGGCAGACAAGGTAAGTTATGTCTTAAAGGCATCTCAAATTTCTAGAATTAACAAAAACTTACCTAATTTAGAGTCGAGCTGATAAGGCGGAGGGATGCCCATATGGGCTGGAGGAGGCTGCCCCAGTTCACCACCAGGGCAGAACAGTGACAAGCTTCCTCCCGCGGGCAGGCCCATCTTACCCGTCTGGAACAAAAGGAAAATATGGTTAATGATAAAGAAGTTAATATATATGCATTTAGTCGGGCTAAGAATGAGGATAAATGGCTGTCTTACTATGTGGCCACAGGATAAGGTAATGATAATCCAAATGGTGTAAAATTAAAATCTAAATCCAAAAGAATCTTCAGTTTTCAGAAGCTTCGAGCAACTGATAATAGACAAATAACTGTCTTGCGTGACCACAAGATAGCGTTTTTGTTCCAAATTTAGGCGGCATGATTCCGTAAAATGAGAATCTAAAATAAGCTTCAAGTTTCAGCAAATGACTAAACGATTTAAAAAAAAATACTTGGTTATAAAAAGTAACTCCAGACAGAAAAAGTATTCATCATTATAAACTTCAGCCTTCAGACCAGTGGCCACAAAAACTAACGGTACCGGCGTCATGTCTACAGAAACCGAAAAATACAAAAACAAAAAAAAAAGAAGAAACAAATAAACACACAACCCTAAAAAAACAAAGTTCCAAGCCAACAAAAACCCGACAACTACTCTATGGGAAGACGACGCGTCATTAGCAAGTAAATTGGCGCCTGGAACGTATAAATTTCGTTCTACCCTCGCTTCGCCCAATTATGCAAAATGGCGCCCAACGAGGGCCATTGAGGCGCGTCGCACTTCCGAGCCGGAGTATCTCACCTCTAATTAAACTGGGAATTCTTTTCACCACTTTATTA
Organism: Orthosia gothica; assembly: GCA_949775005.1. NCBI lineage: Eukaryota > Metazoa > Arthropoda > Insecta > Lepidoptera > Noctuidae > Orthosia > Orthosia gothica. The sequence continues at coordinate 7,640,777 of OX459060.1, read as the reverse complement.
TGCGATATAAACGACAGTACACGTAGACGTTATTTAATTTTTCTTTTATTTTTCTTTTTAAAATTTCGGTTTTTGTTTCAGTTTTGATATGTTTTTGTAAGACGTTAAGGAAGACAGAACGTAAGATTCAGTCTCTTGTGTCTCCTAAGAATGGCGCTCTAAATATTTTATCGTTCCTTAAAGAAACAAAATTAATTTATTTTCTTAAGAATGTCGTCGATACGAAAATATTTCATTTTTGTTAGTAAAAAAAGTCGTCCATCGTTAAAGACAATTCAACAAAAACATTTCAAAACCTCGTTAAAAAAATTTATTCAAAAGCTAGTGAAGTAGCACTGACCAAAAACGTGCTCCAAAATCATAATTCCAAGCAATTTAAAAGTAAAAGGGCTGACAATCCCTCCCGTCTATAGTCGAAGAGCAGGAACTGCTTATTAAGACAATAATTACCACGAACAAAGAAGCCCCACTAATTAATAATAAAACACGAACAAACAAAGACCTCCATTCACGCTCGGGACAGTTTAAAAAATAAAAAATAACCGAAACGGTGGTCGAAAAACCTCGACATGCGAGCAACGAACAAAAAGAAGCCATAGACAATGATGACAGTCGAGACGCATAATGCGGGAGCAGCGCGTTCTTAATTTGAAAATATTTCCATAATAAGATTTGTCTATGGCGCGACCGGTAGAAACAAAAGAGTTGAGCGGGCTTTGTTCCGTTGACAGACGGTAATAACTCAAAATTATATCACGCAATTAGATAGCGCTATTAAATACTTAGCGCTCCGCGTCAGCCGCTGTTGCCTGCTTTATTAGCTAAACCACTTTTCTAGTTAAAACTTGCATTTTTTTAAATTAGTAGGCATCTTTTCAGCTCGGCGTGTACATTGAGAAGGTCCCTAATGAAGGCCAGGTGGAGTGGCCGGCTATTGAAGAAATCGCTGAGTGGGTAGTTATTGAAGCCGCATGAAAGCTCGGCGTGACGTCGCCGCCACTTGAGCGACAAGCCGCAGTCGCTAATTGGAACTCGTGGCGATAGGACGCGAGAAATGTTGCCTCAATCGACTAATACTTCAAATTTGAAAAGGTTTGTTAACGAGCGGACGGTGAATGTTGCGAATAAAGTTGAGTGCTCGATTCGCATTCACTAACCGAGTAGGTATACTAGTATACGCGAGTTTTGCTAGTTAACTTTTAATTCGGTACTTCTATCGAAAAGCTGTTCGGAAGAAGTAGATGTCACGGTTTTAAAATGGAATTGGCGAATTCAGTCAGGTCACAGCGGTAACCTAACTGACGCACACAGTCGCAGTCTTCCTACACCCCTTTGGTTCACCAATGCGAACGAAGTAGGGCGTAATATCTTGAGAGTTCGCCCCCGGGGTAGTGGGCGTGGAAGTAGGATGCTGTGTTGCTATGGCAACCATGTGTAGGGGTGATTCGTACACGTGTCCTGCGCTGTGTGGGTGAGGGGTGAGGGGTGGCACTCCTGGCTGTGTGCGTGTGCCGAGCACCGACCTTGGAAGTTTTGGTCTAGTTTTAGATCTCAGCTATTTAACTTTTTGCACTGTATAAGTTTTGTTTGAATAAATAATGTTTATATTTAAAACAAAGCCGGCTGTTTTATTGTTAAGCTTTTATTGTTACGAGAACAAAAGCTACATAATTATAAAACTACCCACTTTTGAAATTAAAACATAACACTATTTATCCTAGTAGTAAAGTTTCGGCTTACCTACCTATAATATTCTGAAATTCAGACTACCTTTACGGATTTGCAGAAATTTCTTATCCATTTCCGGCATTGGTCCTTCGAGCCGGATGCGATCCCGGCGGATCCATATAACGAGGGAGGCTGCACTATACACACGTATTTACATATTTATGTACTTTTCCATACAGTTTCACATGAAGAAGTGATTATTTGAAGAAAAATAGGGTTATGATTGTATTGTGGATTGGTAAAAGGTATCGACGGTTTTTTTTTATTATTGATAGGACAGAGATTAAAACTGTTCGTGGAAAAACGTGAACTATATTTATAGAAGACTAGCTTTAATCAGCAGCAAAGTCAGAAATTATCCCAAGGCGCAACGAACTTTTGGGATAAAAATATATATCTACTTTCTTAAGCCAGGACATGGTCTACCCGTGTGTCAAGATTAATCTGAATCCGGTCAGCCATTAAGTTGTGAAAAGGTAACAGACAGACAGACTAATAATTTTAAGTATGTATTACAAACATTTTAAAGTTAAAGTTGGTATATTTAAATAATTTAAGAATCCATTACTAATTGAGGCAGAGGTTTCAACATTATCGAGTTTCCCACGGTCGACAAATTGAAAAGATAACGTCGCATTAATAATACATTATTAAAATGAACATTTTTTTTTGTCTATAATAATCATGAATCACAAAAAAGTCATAAAAACCTTATTTAAATAAATGTAGCGTGATTTTGTCTATGTCAAGAAAAATTTGAACATAGAATTTTCAGCTAACGGAAACCATGTAAACAAGAAAACGAAGAAAGAAATTAAGGCGTAATCGACAAAGCTCCCTTTTCAGTTTACAAAAAATATAATCGGTAGAACTTTCCCTATACTTATTTTCGTCGAAGAAAACCCAATGGTAAAATTTTGGAGGGGTGGCACAATATTCAAATCTGAGTATCGGAGGGTAGCTTGGGAGGCTGCAGGGTTGTTGACCTTTTCCGACAAACTCTGCGAACCTATGTATAGGTGGATTTAAACTTTTGTTACTGGATGTGACAAGTTTAAAATAAATTGTATCGTGTTCTATTAATATTTTTAAAGGTATTTATATATTTTTGAAATTATTAACAGCTGTATTTTACATGCATTTAACAGTCACAAAGTAACTAATAATTGGCTAGTTAATGTCTTGTACAATTTGCCCAAAGACCAATGAAAAATAGTATTTCTATTGAACTTCTAATAAATAAATATTAACGAAGGCTTGCTATACATTATTAATGCAAATTGTCCGTCATTTAATTAAAAACATTATATATAAATGACATTAAAAGGTTTATAATGCAACATATTTATGCACAAACATTATAATGCAATTTATTCGTTTATTTTTAGAAATAACTGATAGGACATTTTGTTTTATAGGTTGCTAAAAAAACGAAGTCAATTATCGTGCTTTTGATATATATCAACATATGCACATTTGCAAATACTAAATAGTGTAGTTTTATAGGCCGTTTATCAAGAAAGCTTATTATTTAACATCAGCCTCATTTTATGGGAAGGTGTAATAACTGGTATTAGGTCATATTAAACTTGTTAGTGTCTATTTCTAAAGATATATCTTTTATATGTATGTGAAGATTAGAAAAATATTTATGAAAAGGACTTAACAGAAAATTGGAAGCACGGTTGCAAACAATTTTGTAAGAAAGAAAAAAAAATATCACAGGAAGCTATCATGCCTATAAAATATGATCTAGCTGATAACGATTTTTTCATATAAATGGTGGTGTATTTCTAGTTATTTATGCACCTACAGACGTCAGACGAGACGTTAGACGTTATTATAACGTTATCCCTAGATTCCTATACCACCTTTTCGCAGAACGAAAAGTGCCTACACACGGGTATAAAAAAAACCAGGAAAAACTACAATACACCCACCCAAAAACTAAAACAAAACATTTGCCTTTCAACCACGCCCACCGTGGCACATCCAGGCACTCAGCTTCGCAGTTCTTTGCTCATCGGTGGTGAAGGGCATGCCAATTATGTTTTTGACGTAGGAGGCAGGCTTTCACTAGGAAATTGAAATAGCCGCTGTTTTCCTAGCGAATATTTACAAGGGGTGCTCTATGGTATGTATAGGGGATGTTGCTATGTAGGGGTGGTTGGTACAGTTTTGTTTTTGAGATGGAATTCGATTTCAGGAATGGGTGATTAGAAAGGTTGTGTGGATGTCTTTTTATGTATCTTTTACCGGTTTTAGTTTTTATAATTTTGCTAGCTTCTGCCAGCGGCTTCGCCTGTGTTAGAAGTGTTTTATCATCCCAAACTAGCATTATACCGGGTTAAAAAGTAGCCTATGTGCTATTCCAGACTATATTCTATCTCTGTGCCATATTTCATCCAGATTAGTTCAGGCGTTCTGGCGTGCTTGAGTAACAAACATGCCCATTCTTCCAAACTTTCGCATTTGTAATATTAGTTCGATATTAGGTAATCAATAACATTTAAACGGCTGAACGGATTTTTACAAACTTCGAAATACGGTTAAGCCATGACTTTGGATGATTAGATTAAGGGCTACTTTTTATACAGGTAGTACGTTTCAATGGACAAATTTTCGACGTAAACGCGGGCGCAGTCTCTGATAAAACCTAGTGTAGTATTATATTATTTACCGGTTTTCATTTATTTTATAAAATACAAGTAAATAATTATGAAAATATGAACAACGCACAGATCCGGATATATCCTTGAATATAATGAAGGAAGCTTTTAAATCTACGGCTCTTTATTATAACAATATCAAAAAGATTTAATAAGTTCCTACGCGAAATAATATCATGTGGACTGGGTTTCTTTAATATAAATTTTCCACGATTTCTTACAATACAATTCCTTTAGGAACCCACGAACCATGACAAACCTTAAGTTTATACGACGATTAAATTTATTGCGAAAATTGGTTTCGCGTACCCAAAGACCAATTTTTCTTTTCAATTTCTTAAATAAACTGCTCCCAATAGTGTGTGGGTTTTCAGGACAGACATTAAAACCAGCCTTCGTTCAAATCCGAATTAGCTCTTTAATAATAGTCCTTTTCAAATAACTAAGCTGCGCAAAGCTATTCAGAATCGCAAAAATAAAACGGCTTAGAGAAACTAAGTGGGCATTTTGTCACCGATTCTGCGAATAATTTAATTTAGAGCAAAAAGCCCTGCGTATACGCATCAATCTCAATCTGCTAGCGCGGACACTTAGCAACTGAGTCACTGACTCACTGAGTTCACTGAGTCATAGTAACAATAATGTATTCAGGAACAAACCTGTAGAGAAAGACTTAAGTATTTAAAGATTTTTCATGAAATTTCTAAGGGAAAAAATTGAAGTTTCTTTATGAATTATTTAAGGTAAATAATAATGGAAATTATTATTATGTTACGTCTTGAAGAGGCTTGACCTTTCAAAAAAGTGCTTGACTTAAATAAAGCCTAACAGAAAATTATTTGAAAAAAAACTAAGAAATTTATAAGGACGATCCTACAATATTTTAATATCTTAGGTCAGCGGTTCTCAAAGCGGAACCCTAGGGTTCCGTGGAGTCTCTGTAGGGGCTCCACGAAAATACTAGTCATAATTAAAAATATACCAAAGATAAAAAAGGTTGCAGAGAAAATTTTAATCTAAAAACTAAACTAAAACTAAACTAAAATTATAATATGTTTTACAATTTACAGGATGCCGAACCTAGACGACCAGTAAGAGACTTCAACTCTCTTCTATCAAGCCTGATATAAAACAAAGTAAGAAAAATAAAAAAAAAACAGTTTCATACCTTTCATTAGCTTAATTATATATAAGTAATGAATAAGACATGATTATTTGATTACTAATAAAGAATAAATACACTAAGCGTATTTTTACCCGACTGCCGAAGGAGGGTAATGTGTTTATCAGTCTATGTATGTATGTATGTATGTATGTATGTAAGTATGTATGTATGTATGTATGTATGTATGTATGTATGTTTGTTCCTATGTGGCGTTCCAGAGACCAAACGCGTTGGCCGATTTTGATGATTCGTACGTCAATCGATGCGTCTTAACTCTGCGAGTGTCATAGGCTACATTAAAATTGGATAATAAAAAAATGGCGGATTTTGGGTGCCATATTGTGGGGGCCCAAATTTTTTTTTTCTTCCAAACCCATCGTGTGGGGTATCAAAATAAAGGGTTTTAAGAGGTGATTTCAAAAATATATAACACTTATATGTTTAAATGTATCTAATTCGGAAAAACTAACTAAAAAGTTATAAATAAAAAAAACTTAATTAAAAAAATCAAAAAACCCGACTGCTTCAAAAGCGAACTAAAAAGTCGTAAACAAGGAAAAAATCATGCTGTGCAGGCGGAGGATACACCAGATTTTGGTCAGCCAGCCGGCGAATATGTATCCTCCGACTGCACAGCATGATTTTTTCCTTGTTTACGACTTTTTAGTTCGCTTTTGAAGCAGTCGGGTTTTTTGATTTTTTTAATTAAGTTTTTTATTATTTTAAACATAATAAAATACATAGGTTTCCCAAAGGGTTCCGTTGCTAAAAAAGTTTGAGAACCGCTGTCTTAGGTAATCATTTCTATCATATTTAAGACATCTACTTTCTGAAATAAATCTTTGAAAAACCTATATACATTATTAATCTACTCCATCACTAATATTCCAAAGATTCCCATCTAAACCTCTCGCGCCGGGCGCGTCCGGCAAAGCGAAAATATACGGCACGGCACAAAACGGCACGATCCGGAACGGCTCGGAACGGCAATAATGCCGGTGACAGGTCACAGTGCCACATTCGTATTTTGTTTATCTCTTACTGCAAGCTTTCACTATGTAAAACATTTCAATGTGCGTGCATCAGAATCCAGGGATGACGTGCAATCCTTACATGAAGAATAAACTTTCAGTTGAAGGACTTAAAGTTGAAAGTTGAACAAGAGTGACAGGTTTAAAATTAAATCGGCTTCAACGATTGTCTTCCACGCTAATCGTATTTTTTGTTTTCCCGTTATGGTTGTTGTATTGTACGTTGTTGCTGAATTGAAGTTAAAAATAAGCTTGAAACTATCTGGGATATGTCTAAATATATTTCTTTGGTATATAAAGAAAATCTAGATCTGATCTCAATAGGAGAAATAACCTAAACTTTTCGGTTATTTCAAGCTGTTATCTATTTAAAACATCTCAAAGCTCTATCGTATCATATTGCCAAAGATCAATAGAAAAAAAAACTAGAATTATCTTTACAAAACCATATTTTTTCCTCAAAAACTGCCAGGAATCTCCAAAATTACTTAATAATGATATTATCAGTTAAATTATGCAGTAATTTAACAAGATAACCAATCACCAGAGCATATCAAAACCAACCAAACTGGAACGATTCAAAAATCTGAAGGAAAAGTTGTGGTTACAGTATAGGCTGTCTCTGTCGCACTTTTGAGGGCTGAGTATGTTTTGTCTTTGTCTAAATGACGAGTTATGCCGAGTATTTCCGTTGTGGGCGCGAATTTCGGACACTGACAGATAAACACCTTGTTTGTGATGACTTGGGTTACGAGATAATGGTTTATTTCAAATGACGAGGTGTAGACAGAGAATTGAATAAATTGGGTTAGCAGGCATTATTTTTAAATGTGTGGAACTTTGTAATTAATGGTTTTAGTAACAATTATGAAAATAACAAATTGATCTTTGTGTACCGGACATTTGGAGGTGTTCAGCTGAGGACGTCTTTCGAATGAAATTATGATATTTAAGAGGAAACGGGGGCAGAGAGCGCCGACTGAATTTCCTAAGTAAAAAGTCATAATTCGAGGTTTGGCTCTCGTCTATTTTCTCCTCCAATATTGAACCAATTTAAAAGAAAATGAAACTAAAAATGAAAGATATATTCTATGTTTTCCTTTTTGATGATACATTATCTTTAGAAGCACTAGAACCCTCAAAAAATGCTCAAAATTGCGCTGTCAACAGAGGCTTAGTGTACAAATTTGACAAATATAAATGAAAAAAGTAAAACATAGGGACATAGTATATATCTTACTTTACCAGTTTATGGAATATCTTTTAAATTGGTCCAATATTGGAGGAGGAAATAGACGAGAGCCAAACCTCAAATTATGACATTTTACTTAGGAAATTCAGTCAGCGCTCTCTGCCCATATTTCCTCTTAAACAAGGTGGCTTACGGTGACAAGTTATCTTGTCTCTATGTATTAAAATAGTCAATAAGTGTTCTACTAAAAGGGGGGTATATTATTTGGTTTGACTCTAGTCTAGATCAGAGGTGATAGAGACAAAATCGACGATGGAGTGAGCTTACCCAGAAGAAGCCTGTTCGCTCTAACTTTGAAGAGGTTTGGGTTGAATGCGTTCGGAAACAGGACGCAGGCAGCGAGTTTTACTCTTTCGCTGTGCGCATTATAAAGGATGTTTGAAAGAGCTTGGTGCGAATTGGTGGAATGGCAACTAGGTAAGGATGGTAACTTGCAGTGCGTCTACATGTCCGGTGGTAGAAGGGGGCCGGTGGGATGAGGTCGTGCAGTTCTTAAGTTTATTTTTATTAGGCTCTGAAAAAAAAACCCCTTTAAAAAAAGTGCCTGGTTATATCAAAGGAATATAAAAGTAGTTCCCACCCAATCATCCATCAAAAAATCAAATCTGCCATCCAATAGCATATTGAAACGATCAAAATTAACAGAAATAACTCAACATCAACAACAAAACATCAAACAAACATTTCATCAAAAACAAAGGAACTGAAAAACGTCAAACTGGCAGGCATTAAATGGTCAAGCACAATCCTTGATACGCCTATTAGATATAATAACAGAGTGGTTAATACCGTATACGACTGCAGTGGGGGGGTTAACCGCTCTAATCGGAACACGGAATTATGAAAAGTGTCGTCAAATTAGTGACAACTGACGGTATTCCGGAATTACCAGATAATTAGCGCTGGGGGCATAGGTTAGGAATTAGAGTATTAACTATTGATATGAGATTAAAAGCCTTTTCTTTTGTCATAGAGAACGGGCTGATTATGAGGTCTAGGAAATTATGTGAAAAATTAATAAAAATCAGATGTTTAAAAATTTAATTTTTTTTTGAAGTATAATTGCATGAAAGGTACGATATTATTTCTGCAGTATACGTGGTCTCATTACTAGAATCGTAACTTTCCATGATGGTAGCTTACAATACACATATAATTTACAAAAATTCTATCTTTTAAATAAATTTTGAACCTCCAACCAAATTATTTAAGGCCCATGATATCATCATATTAATATTTATCATTAAGTCACTACCACAAAAACATTTTTTTTTTGTTCATTAGAATAAGGCCATGGGAACTGCCTAACATGACAAATAGTGTTGTCCGAGACGTCGTTTAATAAACACGGCAAAGGGGCCAATTAAACCCCACGACACGTCAAAGGGTTAATACTGGGTTGTCGGCTCGTTTGTACCGGGGGTCGATTGGACCGGCAGAGGGAGGGTTGAATTTTTAAGTGTCGCCTTTATAGATTTTGTGATATTGTAATTTGTATGATTATTTTAGAAGCACATCTGTGTTGCGTCAATCTGTTATGGGTTTAATCAAGAGTTTCTCCAGCAAAAGAGAGGAAATTCTGACTTAATCTGTTGGTGCCTAAAAAGAAAGTTGATAAAAAGAAGTTTGAGAAAAAAGTTGTCAAGTAGCTACAACCTGGGAGTCTTTTTACGATATATACGCCCCAATGTTAACGCAGTACTGGCCGTGAGCCCGCTCAAATATCAATATTGAACCTCTTGTTGAACAGTTTTGTTTGCAAAATATTATTTGATTTACATATGCTATGTTAGTTATGAAGAAATTCCAGCCATCAATTTTTCTGTGTAAAAATATTTTTAAACAACCAAGTCGTTTTGGAGGAGTTTCCAAAAGTTGCGACAAAATATCGTTTTCTTAATTATTTTTTTAAACCAAAACTATTAGTTACACGAAAAAATCTTGTGTTAAAAATAATCTACATGAATCAATAATAAATATATATTTTCTTCAAACCTTTTAACCAAGGCGTTACTAAAGAGTATGCTTTAGAAAGTAACCGTTTTACGGCACTAAAGTGGATGTAGGCCCTTAAGCGTGCCCCATCGTTGACCACATCATCGCTTACCATCAGGTGAGAAAGTGGTCAAACGCGAAATGATCAAAAAAGAAAATATGTTCACCAGTAAGTCCATTAAAGCATCATCACACAATCATCACAATTCGTTATTTACAAAACTTGGTGATTATAACATATCCACACAGATCGTGAATTATAACTAGATTCAACAGCTTATGATAATCAATTGCACCATGTACTAGTACATGTCTACAGAAAAAAGTCTCAGGGAGAACTAAGTGGGGTCCAAAAGTCACGTTCAAAAGACGCGCTGGGGTCAAAGATCACAATCATACATGAGGAGACTGGTTCGTTGCTTATCAACAAGTACCATAATAATCCTATGGTGCTTTGAAACAAGAAGGTCTGGAGATGTCATGGTTTTTAAATCTTGAAGGCATTAAAATTATTATATGGGTGTGTTTAATTTTTATTGAGATGAAAAAGTAACAAGAAGATTTTTATCACTATTTAATGAAAGCCAATGGAAAAGGACTTATTTTTATTTAAAATAATCACAGTGTTAAATAATTGACTTTAACCATTATTCGACAAGTTATCTTCGAATAAAGACTTTCATTGCCTTTATAATCACTTTTCAGACCATTATGTTCTGTAATAAATCTAACCCTATCATTCCGAACAACTTAAAACTGACTAGAAAATTGATGACGTCTATAAAAACTGTATAGAAATTGTAAAAACTTAATGGTATCGCGGATTCAATTTTCTACGTGTAATAAACAGTCTGCTGGTTAACCCTGCGAATGACGCGAGCCCCGCGGCGCCACTTCAAAGGAAATAAATGTATGCATTGTTTAGCGAAAATCCACCCGCGGGGTCCCTGAGACCTCACTCGGCACGGTGGGGGTTGAAACTTTGAAAGTGTATTTAATGTATTTTTACCTGAGTGTAAGTCGTAATGCTTTTAAGTATTTTCAGGAAATTCATAGCGGTATTGGCTTCGAAGGGCAATGAAATATTTTATGCAATTTTCCTAGGAAAGCTGCAACTAAAAGCGTTGTCACAGAATATACATAATGCTGTGCATATAAGATTGAATTTTAAACAATGAACAGACTAGTTCATTGTATTCTATAATATTTTTACTCTGTGATTTTGATTTATGTAAGACTAGCTAACCCCCGCGGCTTCGCTCCCGTCAAAATTATAACCATGTTACTCGGAAATAATCTAGCTTTCCATAGGTGCGGGATTTTTTTAAATCGGTCCAGTAGTTTTGGAGCCTATTCGGTACAAACAAACTAACAAAAAAATCTTTCCTCTTCATAATATTGGTATAGATGATAAAATCGCAAAGTAATGAGGTTTTTCATATAATATAGCATTTCAAATTCACTATTTAAATTTACGTTAAAACCCGTAAGCTAACATTAAACTGTCACTATTTGAAAAAGATCAAAGTTCAAAGTAAAAAATAACAAAACCTTAGCAAAAATCAATCATGATTATCAGCCCCTAATAAGGCTGAATAATATAAGGCACATGATTTCTTGATGGCACCCTGTCACTAGCTTGTGATGGACACGTTATCATTACGCTGGTGCACGTCGGTCACCGACAGGTTGATAGCCAATCGCCCTGATCAGACCGATCACGCGTGACAGGTAAACTGTACAATTTTAAATGATCAGAGGATTTTCTTCTGGTTTTTCGAAAGGTTAAATGCCACTGGATAATTTATTTTTGTAGAGCTGCTTTCAATGCAAGAATGGTTAGTGTATTAAGTAGTAATAATCGACGGATAGATGAAATCATTATACCCACTCTAAATCAGGTATTTTGAATTTTTGTATAAAGAATTTTCATCAAATAAAAATACTCAATCTGACCTCAAAAAAACGTAATTCGAAAATTAATCCAACCCTCGAAAACTCAGTAAACACCAATAAACAGAAAAAAAAATTACAACCCAAACGTCAAATCGAACCAAAACCGCCCATTTTAAATGGAAATAAACAAAATTATATTGCCTTCAGACATGAGCGAACATCAAAAGGAAAAAGTAATGCGCAGAGCCGGGTTGACGATGTCATTTCCCCGTAAAATATTAACGTGGGGTCGTCCGGACCGCGCCCTGTCATTTCAGGGTTAATACTGGTTAATACCGGTATTCTCTTTATTCTATACGATTGTGCGGAATTATCCGTCTTAACGAATAGGTACATTTTCTTTTTCGATTTGCAGGTATTTTCATATTTTCTTTCCCTATTCATTGTGTTTGAAATTACTGAGTTCGCTAGAAGTAAAAACGTTTGTTCGACAACACAGGCTTTGTTATTGTAGGTTTCTTTATTGAAAGGCTTAGGTACCTGCTTCTTGATTTCAGAAATTAATTTTCTATGTTTTGCTGCTATGCAAAATAAAATAATAAAAGTACCTACGCTTTTCAAGTTTCATAGTCAAGCAGCTAAAATGACTCTGCAACTTGAAAAGCGTAGTCTTTCTCTCGTTTTTGAAAATTAGTCTTGAATATGCTTTTGCACAAGCTTTCAGCAAAAAAATAATTCAATAAAAATCTTTTTTTAAAACAAGCTTTTTTCGTTTTATAATTATGGCAGTGCACAAAAAAGAGCTGGTCCGCCATCTTGGGCCGTCCGCCATATTGGATTTAGAATGACGTCACTTAGTTAACCATGCATTATCATTTATCATCCAAACTAAAAGTGTATGCAAAATTTCATCTTAATCGGTGGTGGATAATTGCTTTAAAATTCAGTTCCAAGATTTGACTCGAACACACTAACATACATACAAACATACATACATTGCTAGTTAAATAAAAGGTTGTAAAAAAGGTATAGATATGATACCTACATGGATGCTGCTAACCCTCCATAAGTTTACTAACAGGAAACTACCAAGTCCTGACTTCTAAACTCCAAACTCAGCAACGCCAAACTCTGGTCAATACAAACAAAAACATCTGACAGTCTACTCTATCTCTACTACTAAACTTTTTTACTGAGAGACTGAAAAAATAACTGTAATTTAAGATATACTCTGAAATTTCTGCCAAACCCCAAAAGGAGAATAAGACCTGAGTTTATGTATGTCTTAGAAAAACCTTCTTTACTATCACTTTCACTACATATCTATACCATACCAAAATTATAAAGAGGAAAATTTTGTTTGTTTGTTTGTCAAGTACCAAATAGGCTTCGAAACTACTGAACCGATTTAAAAAAATCTTTCACCTATGGAAAGCTAAATTATTCCCGAGTAACATAGGCTATAACTTTGTCGGGAGCGAAGCCACGAGGGCCAGCTAGTTATAAAATAAAGACCACCACCGCGTCTGTATGCGACAAACTCAAAAACTACTGAACGGATTTTCATGCTGTTTTCACCAATAGAAAGAATGAGAAACGAAGAAGATTTTTGTGTATAATTTGTGACGGGTAAAGCCGGGGCGGGTCGCTAGTAATATTATAAAATAATAAAGACCTCCGCCGCGTCTGTACGCGTTAAACTCAAAAACTAACGAACGGATTTTCATGCAGTTTTCACCAATAGAAAGAGTGAGAAACGAGGACGGTTTTTGTCACGGAGGAAGCCGGGGCGGGTCGCTAGTTCCAATATTAATAGCTACCCTACACAGACATACATCTCACTAGATGACGCGACTGTATGTAGGTACTTTGCGTGCCAAAAAACGGAGTAAAGTTACGAAAAATTATTGTAATCTGAGCATCCGATTTCTAATCATTTAGCATTATCGGCACTGGAAATCCACCGAAATCTAGTAAAATACCTTTTTATACCATATTGAGCTGTAAAGAATGTATAGAAAAGTTGGCCGAGGCATTGGAAATGTTTTCTTTCATTGGTAAGTGAATTTGTTTTTGAATTGTTTGTGAAAAAGTGGCACGCTTGGTTTTCATACAGATGGAGGGGCTTGCGTTATCTAGTTAGATGTATGTCTGTGCTACCCTACTTTGCTCAGACAACAGCTGCCTAAGTACTTTGCCTTTTCCACTAGCCATTAACCTAGGTTAGGTACCACATGACTCATCATCCACATAAGTATGTTTCCCACGTCAGTTTCCCCATAAGCGATCCGTACTCTGAACTATGGCGAAGCACACATAACTGAGACGCAGTAAGTCTATTTTAATTACTAGTATCGATATCGGCAGATCCCTGTCTTGCCTAAGCGGGAGCTGGGCTGTACCTGTAGTGATGGGACACGGTCGATGCCGCTGTCGATAAACTGTTGAATAAAGAAAAGGACGTGTTATTTTTCGGTTGTTATTTGTAACTTAAAATTGGAAAGTGGCGAAAACACTACACTACTACAGTTTTGGGTAAGTAATAGTAAAATTTCAAATTTTATTGAGATTGAAAACTTTTTCAATAATAATTTATGTGTGAACTTTAATTAGATCTCGTTATCTTTTTAGAGTAAACAGGGAAGTAACAATTAGGCGTGTATAATATTTAGGTACGTTCAGTTTCACACATAAAATTAGGTACGTTTAAATATCTATCGCGACGACTTCCAAATTCTCATGCAAAGGATTCATCGATAAGTATCAATCAACTACTTGTATTTTAATTTTGCAATATCATTATAATTTATGTGAGAAAATCTAATAATCATATTCACAAGGACAAATAAAATACAGCCTTAAAATAATCTTATTCTCTAACAGATTCTAAAACTACACATAATCATCACATTAGTCATCCAATATCCAAAAAACACAATCAATCACCGAGATTTCGCAAGACTATCGATAGTACGTCCCAACACTATTTCTAACACAAACAAGGCTGGATAACGAGGTGAAATATTCACGTAGTAAGCGTTGTAATCAGGTGATAGCTGTCTCGCTCGCACCCGTGCACCCTAGCGCCACCTACCGGCCCCGGGAAAAAGACAGCACGCGACCGCGGTACCTACAAAGGGGTCGAGTCTCTTTGATCTTGCCGACGCGCGTGCGTACGGAGGAAACGTTTATGTGTGAGTGCATGCAGATGAGGACGGCACCGAGAATTTGATAATTGCAAAGATTTATGTTGTTTCCCCACTGTGACGTTTTGCGTATTAGTTAATTAATAATAGACGCTATTGTTGGGGTTATTATCGGCTGTTTGTTTTTGAGACGTATTGTAATTAATTTGCCAAGTTAAAGCTGAATTTAAACAATGATATTATGTTCGTGTCTTGGATTTCTAACAAAAGGAACAATAGCAAAAACCATGTTGTAAATTAAAGTTACAATCATTGTAAGTAAATACTCGTGAGTAAGTATTGCTCTTAGTATTTGCCTTAACTGGAAAAGACCATATTGAGAAATCTAGTCTTAAGAGATAGTTTAATAAACTATGACATAAACTAGATATAGCTCCTGTACCTACATAGTTAGCTATCAAATCTAAAGTAATATTATAAAGAGATAAAATGTACGTTTGGTTGAAGGTATCTCCGGAACTGCTGAGCCGATTATGAACATTATTTCATTGATAGAGCTACACTGTCTTTGAGTGTCATAGGTTCTTTTGGGATAGGCTACGGCAGAGACGCTGAGTTAAGTAATTTCTTAGAGTCATAATACGGCCGATTTCAGAATGTAGTATTTGGAGTCAAGTGTCAAATCATGGAGCTCGTGGCTAAATAATAACAGCCTTCAAGGTTAAGCAACGCTTGCCGAGGTTGGTCCGTGGATGGGTAACCATCTTTACATAGAGAGTTTGCGAGAAAGCACGTTAAGCCGTTGGTCCCGGCTGACAGCCGGGAAGATGAAGAGAAGCCTGAAATCCGGATAGACTGGAAGCCGACCCCAACATAGTTGGGAAAAGGCTGGGCAGATTGATTGAGTCAAGTGTCAAGTCCTACATTAATACCGAAGTTTGACAAGGTTTCAGATGAATGTAGAATACGACAAATACTCAACTTCAAAATTATCATCATCATCAGTCTTTTAACGTTCCCACTGCTGGGACACAGGCTTGTGAGAGAGGAAACAGGCCATAATCCACCACGCGGGCCTAGTGCGGGTTGGAGGATGTCACATGTCTTCGAATTTTTGGTTCTAGGACATGCCGGTTTCCTCACGATGTCTTCCTTCACCGTTTTTAGAGCAGTGGTGATGAAATAATTTACAAAAAGTATTGTGCCTGCCTGGGTTCAAACCCACGAACGAACGAAACGTAAGTCGAGGCCGTTACCACTGGGCCTTCAAATTCTTAATTCAGAAATCAGGGCTTTAGACGAATTTCTTTTCAAATTAGAACACCCTGTTCAACAAAAGGTTAGAAATCAATAAATAATATTTTACAAGTCCAACAATTAGCATAGTAGACCAATAAAACGTATGGCGACTTGATGAATAGATAATAATGATAGATAATGCTAAGATTGTATGTTTGTCCGACCATAGACACGAATAATTTATTGGTTTTATTTTATTGACAGAGGTGAACGTAGGATATGGGACCGAGCGACTGGTATGGTAATTTTTGATATACATATGTGATATAATAGTTTTATAGGTTTTTGCAGAAGAACTGGTAACAAAAACCGGCCAAGTGCGAGTCGGACTCGCGCATAAAGGGTTCCGTACTTGGTAAATTGCGGTTTACGATTTATGACGTATTAAAAAAAAAACTACTTACTAGATCTCGTTCAAACCAATTTTCGCTGGTAGTTTACATAGTAATGTTCATCATATATTTTTTTTAGTTTTATCATTCTCTTATTTTAGAAGTTACAGGGGGGGGGGACACACATTTTACCACTTTGGCAGAGTCTCTCGCGCAAACTATTCAGTTTAGAAAAAAATGATATTAGAAACCTCAATATCATTTTTGAAGACCTATCCATAGATACCCCACACGTATGGGTCTGATGAAAAAAAATATTTTTAGTTTTAGTTTCAAGTATGGGAACCCCCAAAATTTATTGATTTATTTTTATTTTTATGTGAAAATCTTAATGCGGTTCACAGAATACATCTACTTACCAAGTTTCAACAGCATAGTTCTTATAGTTTCGGAATAAAGTGGCTGTGACATACGGACGGACAGACAGACAGACAGACAGACAGACAGACAGACAGACAGACAGACAGACAGACATGACGAATCTATAAGGGTTCCGTTTTTTGCCATTTGGCTACGGAACCCTAAAAAAGTGGTAGTCGGTAGTATATTAATATTTAAGGAAGGTCAGCAGATTAATACCTACTGCCAAGTGTAAGGTTTTTAGCCCCGTCGGAAAAAGAGGGGTGTTGTAGTTATAAGTTAGACGTGTGTACCTGTGTGTGTATTAATCTGTGGCATCATAGCTCCTAAAGGTGACATTATGGGGCGTATTCTTAGCTATGTTTGATGTAAATCAGTTCAGCCGTTCCATAGATACGGGCGTTTTACTGTTTGAATCGGGGTATTTACGCAAGATGTCGGGGGTTTTAAAATTTAAATTGTACTTGTTCTTTGATCTAGTGGTCACAAACGGTAGTGCTGAGCAAGAGGTCCTAGGTTCAACTCCCAGGTCAGGCTAAGTGTTATTGGGTTTTTCCATCTGGAATTTCTCAGTAGCAGCCCTGATTCTGTGGCCGATTGATAGCAATAGGATCGTCCCTTATTTCATGGGGCTCCAACATAACTGGTGAAATGTGGGTACTACAGGTGCACCTCTGCTTAACCCTTGGGCGAATAATGGCGTGATGTTATTGAATAGATACTTATTTTGAATAGTACTAACTAATTAAAGACTCATCTCCTTTCATCATCAGCCTTTTATTGTTCCACTGCTGGGACACATGCCTCCATTCTGTGAGAGGGAATGGGCCTTAATCCACCACGCGGGCCCAGTGCGGGTTGGTGGATGTCACATGTCTTCGGAGTTTTGGTTCTAGGACATGCCGGTTTCTTCACGATGTTTTCCTTCACCGTTTTGAGAGCAGTGGTAGTGAAATAATTTACACAAAGTAAAGCGCCTGCCTGGGCTCGAACCCACGACCTACAACTTGACTGGGCCACCACTGCTCCACACACTATTGTCACTATTGTCTACATTTCTTTATAAATTTTCCTTTTCGCGGGTCTGCTGGCAGAAATTTCTTAAGAAATAAGCAGTGCCCTTGTACTCTTTTGTCTTGATGTGTTGTCTTTATGTATTATACTGTGTGTGTACATTAATTATTAAATAAATAAATAAATAGTCTCCTTTTATCATCAGCCTTTTATTGTTCCCACTGCTGGGACACATGCCTCCTTTCTGTGAGAGGGAATGGGCCGTAGTCCACCACGCGGGCCCAGTGCGGGTTGGTGGATGTCACATGTCTTCGGAGTTTTGGTTCTAGGACATGCCGGTTTCCTCACGATGTTTTCCTTCACCGTTTTGAGAGCAGTGGTAGTGAAATAATTTACACAAAGTAAAGCGCCTGCCTGGGTTCAAACCCACGACCTAAGACACGTAAGTCGTCACCTTTGCTCAATAGTTTCCTTTACCATCTATCTATCTGCTTGGAGATGCCAAGAAAAGCCTTGCAAAAAAACTTGTGCTTCAGACGTACACAATTTTCCTTTTCCGATTGCTAGATCCGAAGCTTACTTTTCCCAGAAATTGGAAGATAGATTTTCCTATATCTAGCTGTAGCTGTAGGAAAAAGAAATGAAAAGATAACTAGATTGAAGTTTTTACTATGAGATGGAATCTTGACTCGATTCCCATATAGATCATAATCTGCTGTGCATAGGCCTCTCTCAAGAATCGACCAACCTTGTGCTCGCATTCAGATTCCTGTGAACTTCTCCAGTTCATCTATCTCTTCTTCTTCCTAGCTCTATCCCACTTTAGGTGGGATCGGCTCTCCTAATTTTCTAACCCCAGGACTATCTGTCCTGACCCTGTCAGGTCGGGCAGTTTATACTCCGATAAGAGCTTTCATGCTAGTCTAGCACGTAGCCGGAGGTCGTCCTCTACCTCTCTTGTGTTCAGGTAGTTGCAATGCTTTCTGCACTACGTGTTCCAGGTCTTATACCTTCTAGGAATTCCATAACAGCATTTCATTTCATCTGATTTATAAAAGGCCTTGGCTTCTGAAAGCCAATAAGTAGGGGTCTGGTCACTGAGACCCAAAACTTATTACTGGTGCGAATCTCAACGGCCAATAAAACCAAAATAAATAAGTTTTTCAAAAACAGAACGGTGTCAACACTGATATCAGAACACATTAGCACCACAGGTACCTAATGCAGGTGTAATGAGCCTGTCGGTGCGCTGGATTAACTGATAACACCAGATAACGAGTAATCCGTCTGTTATGACTTGGAGTGGTACTCTCGCGCATATCGACGTTATTGAATACGTGCTGGATATGTTGTGTTGAGTCATGACTCATGTGCAATAGTGAATTTTGTGTAGGAGAATATTGTGGAAATTCTATAAATAATAGGATATATTCCGGAGCATTGCAATTGTTTCAACATCACTGCTCTCAAAACGAAGAAAGAAACCGACTGGTTCTCTACCAAAAATTCTAAGACATGTGACATTCACCAACCCACCCTGGGCCCACATAGTGGATTACGTTACTGCCCATTCCCTCTCACAGAGAGAGGGAGGACTGCGTCCCAGAACGATTTAAAGCTTGATGATTTCATGGCAGATATCTTAATTTTCATGGAATTGCAACAACTTTCATTGATATCGAGGTAAAAAATAAATTGCAATATCTGAACACTGATTGTTTTTTTATTATTATTATTGATAGGCTCGCGCTTGACCACTATCTCACCTGATGGTAAGCGACGATGTGGTCGACGGTGTAACACGCTTGCCTAGAATAAACCTATTCACTCTTGACTTAAAAACCCCGAGGTTGTAGCCATCGGGAAACACAGATTCCGGCAGAGAATTCCACTCCTTAGCTGTAGGCATAATGAAAGTATTTTCAAAACGGTAAGTGCGTATGGGTGGGATGTCCACCATGTACCGATGGCGCATCAACGTACGTCTTGTAGTCCGATGATGAAACGGGCTTGGGGGAATTAGATCATGCAATTCCATCGCACACTCCCCGAAATGCAACCGATAAAAAACCGACAAGCTGGCAACTCGGCGACGATGTTCAAAAAGATTAGGTGATTCAAGTCATTCGTTGCCACAATTTTATTGTAGAACGCTACAGACATGAAACTGTTGAAATGATGGACCTGTCTGGTCAGGGCACCGCAAATTATATCTTCGTTTTAAGTCTCTTTACAAAGGTTATCGTTTTATTGCTTTTGAAGAAGTGGGCAGCTATACAGCAGTTCCTTGTGAAAAGATGAGTAGGGAAGCCAAAAAATATTGAAATAGTGGGTAGAAAACAGAACATTGCTTGCATCAAACTGCAAATTGTTGCACTCATGGTCAATTTGAGAAAAGAAAACCATTAAAAAAATCGGGGTAAATTCAAGGAAGAAAATATAGAAAGATCAAAGAAAATATGAATATGGTAGTTCGGTATTCATCATGAACATATTGTTTGTCGTCCCATTAGTAGCGATTCGATAAGAAAATCTGATAAATCAAAATATACCAAGATTTTGATCAAAACATGTTATTTTAATTTACTTCTGCTTCCTCCATTACGAACTTTTGGTGATTACCAAATTAACAGATAACATTAATGATGTAAACAGAAGGTTTTTCAGTACAAAAATTATGAGTATAATTAGTTTGATTACAAATAACACGTTAGATGACTAATTAATTATTGA
Source organism: Orthosia gothica (assembly GCA_949775005.1). Taxonomy (NCBI): domain Eukaryota; kingdom Metazoa; phylum Arthropoda; class Insecta; order Lepidoptera; family Noctuidae; genus Orthosia; species Orthosia gothica. The sequence goes on along the minus strand of OX459060.1, from coordinate 7,620,097 downwards.
AGGCTTTCTCTATGGATCTATATAAATAATGATGATAGAAACAATATTGAAAAAGGGGAGTAGATAGATACGGGCCATAGGAAAGAAAAACAAAAGAATATTGGTAGGGAACTTTACTACAAAGCAATATAAACCATGAGGCCATAAAGCTGGTAAACCTACATACAAGGAATGGTAAAAGACAAAATGTTGAAGTGGACCAATAAATGGATAAGGCCAATAGGAAAGAAAACCAAAGAAATGTTGGAACAGATACCATCACACTAATATTATAAAGGCGAAAGTTTGTGAGTGTGAGTGTGTGTGTTTATATGCTTGTTACTTTTTCACGCTCAAACGGCTGGACGGATCTGGATGAAATTTTGCACAGAGATAGATTATAATCAGGAGTGCTATTCCTATAGGAAACTTTTTATCCCGGCAATATTACTTTTACGCGGGCCATGCCAGCGGGCGAAGCCGCTTCTGCCATGGCAGAAGCTAGTAAGGCCATAAAGCTGAAATACCTACAGACAGGGAATGGTAACAGACACAATGTTGAAGTGGACCAGGAGATAGATAAGGGCAACAGGAAAGCAAAACAAAAGAATATTGGTACAAAGCAACAAATACTGTAAAACAGAAAAACCTACAGACAGGGAATGGGAATAGACAAAGTATTGAAGTGGACCAGTCGAATATTGGTACTATACACAAAATAACAGGCTGAAAATATATCCTCTAGTATTCCTAAAAGCTTATCTTTCCAATTTAGTTTAGAACGTTTGACGGAACAATATTCGAATATCAAAAAGCTAAATGTCAAACATAAAGGCATATCTTGTAAACAAAACCTCCTTTCATAACGCTATACAGCATCTACCAAAACACTTGGTTCAATAACAAAGCCCGGCTTTGCCCCGAAAAACGTTAAATCAACGACAAAAGAATCGAAACGCAAGCTCTGCACCAAACGCAATTTCGCCAAAAACTAAAAGAAAAACGCGAAAAATTCCTAAAGGCCCGATTTCCCTGTCCATTGTCGTTTCTATGTATATTTTTTTTTCATCTTATTTAGCGCTTTGTCGGCGAGCCCTTTGAAGTCTCCTCCCTCCCCCTACAGGGTGTTACAAATTGCGTCACGTTCGTATTGTATAGCGTAAACACGATTCGCTTACTAGTGTTACTCGTTAGTAAAATAAATAACGATTTCGAGTTGAACGTAATTTCGACTCGAAAATTAAAACGGAACATCTTTTCTCGAAAGCAATTTATCGTAGCCGTCACGTATCGAATATGATCGATTTTATTTCAGTCTAAGACCGAAAATTTATAAAAGTACTGCGAAAGATTTGGAAGTAAAGCAGTAATATCCTGATTACCTAAATAAGTGGGCGAAATAGGGTTGTCAATAATGATGATAAAGATGAATCTGGATAAGTATGAACTCGTTTCAAAAATTTTGATTAGAAACGCATAAGAGCACTGGAAAATTTGGGAGATCCTTGACCAGCATTGGGACAACATATATTACATACAAAACATAGGTATGAATGCTTGAATATCAAGAAAACAATATCGTTTTCAACTAGAACAATGAGTATTCTATTCTCTAGAATATCAATAAGCATCGCTATAACACGTCGTCTACAATCATTTGATGGTTGACTGGGCCAAAATAACGACGTGAGTTTTTGCTTTGAAGAAGAACAATAAGTCATCGGAGTATATGAAAAATAATAGATTGGAACAGTCATAGAGGAAGATCTTTTAAACGAAGTAACAATGCATGCAATAAATCATTAACTTTATGAAAAAAGTAACCCTAATTGATCCAAATAATACTGACATGTTTCAATAGAAGGTAGGTTACAGAAATATAGATCAACATCTTTTTGTGAAGAATTACAAAAAAAAACAAATGTAACAATAATAATAGGTAAACTCGTAAATTCATTCAGGAAAGATCCATTCTATCAAGAGCCGAAACGCTTCCTGTTACGGTAACCAATAGTAGTGTAGTCTCTCTCCCTAGTATTCCGAGGACTTCATCGGACACTTGACTAGGTAACGCTGAAACACTAGGTGACGCAGCTAGCACAGAGCCAAACAAAATTTGAACATGACAACGTAAATTGTGTTATTCCTTGCGCCTCGTTCGGATTAGATAGGGATTATCCATCATGATTGCTGTACCTTGTAATAGTATCGGACGATATAGAACATAAAGTAACCGAATGTTATTCTTCAACAGCCAATGTCATCATTAGGGAAGCTAAAAAAATGGATGGGTTGTGTGAGAAGTGTTATGAATGATATACAAAGGACTCAGTGATAATTGATAAGACGAAATGGAAGGGGAAAACGTGTCAAAGAGTAGGACGATGATGATGAACCAACGTCAGCGTTTCATTCTTTCAATCACTAGCAATCCCAGCAGTGAGACCATCATAAACTGATTATGCTGTATCTGATGATCCTGGTTCATTGATAAACTCATAAATAACAAGAGAAAACTTAGAAACATTCTACGAACTCTTAAGTCACTCGCTTTTGCCTCAAACCACACTCCATACATTCATGTCCTATTGTTCCAATATTGTTTACGACGAATCAGATTTATAGCTAATGCGTCACCCCACTTGAGTATATCACTTAAATCTAACATGATTAAGTAAAACATGGTTTTGAGCAGTGCGTTTGTAACAAGACTCTGTTTTCCTTATAGGGAACAAAGGGTCAGGTGAGAGGGCTGACTCAGATATCTTGGGAGCTGGAGAAGCTAGTATCGATTGGTCATATTACGATATTGTTCATTAAGAACCTGTCTGTATTGGCAGTGAAATTGTCGCTACTGTAGGAAAGTGACTTTTAAATGGGGGAGAATTTTAAATTAAGTTGTTGTGCTATGCACTTTTATGTTAACTAAAAAATATAGCCGAATCAGCTATGCAATCATCAACAGGAATTTTACGATAGTTAAACCGGTGGTAAACTTGCGATTGAAAGGTTTGATAGGCTTAAGACTATAACAATTTTATGAAGCTATCTAAATATCACATAGTCATTTCAGCATGGACGACTATAATCTCACGAACACAGTTCATCCTTAGGGAAATGAAGGAGATTTTGAATCGTAGATTAAAACTCAAATAGATTCTCCTATAATTCTTAAAGGCGTAAATCGAACTAAATGCTTTGATAACCCCGATCAACTGGTTAGGGCCTCAAAGCGTATAAATAACAAAATAATAGATAAAGCGACCACCGTATTGTCTGCAGTCAAGAGTTGTTTTACAAGTTTAAGTGATATACGATGAGAGAGAAAACCTTACAAATGAAGGAGCTTGAACTAAAAACTATGATTATGAAAACTGTAACGAAATCAAGGCAAATATCAAGGCGATTAGGCCAAACAAAATTGATAATCCTAATTATAAATACATATAAAGAAGTGGAAGTAGAAAGCTTACTCATAGTTGTATTAATAACTCCAGACGACCAATATCCATGTATTCTAAATTTCATTCAATCGAGCCAGACACATTTTCGTCCATCCGATAGTCAGCGATGTATCAACTTTAATGGTCGCCACAGAAAAAAGTCACAAAGAGAATATATTTGAATAAATCACAATTTCCACCGCTCCGCCCACAATAATTTTCAAATGAATGTGATTATTAGAAAGAGCAAAAATAAGCTATTCACTCAACATTGTCAAATTGTGTCGCGTCTATACTAAATCATTGAGCTATACAAGACTTTGTTTGAGACACACGATCGTCTTGAACATCAAACAAAAAAAATAGAATGACAGATTCTAAAATTATGAAATTGGAAAAATAACATTCTAAATATAAACTAAAGGGCTCTATTATGCGTTAAGTATAGGCTAATTTATGGTCTACGAACCAATGAATGAAGACAGTGTGTGTTATAAAAGACCAATTCACGCCTTTGCCTAGTTTTGGGTCGTCATTCATGTTCTTAGAAGCATTTGAAAGACGTGGTTGTTGTTACTAGGGCAATGAGGCGACCAAAACTTACAAAGGTCTACTTAAAATTCAAGATTCATCGCAATATAATAAAACTGAAGCACCTATTGTATGTAGTTTGATATTTAAATATAATTCATGGCCGAGGTAGAGGATATAAATTAAAAAGAGCTGGTTTCCGTCGAAACAGAGTGAATTATTACTCCTCTTGTAATGAACTTAAGTTTTTACGATTCCAAGTTTTTTTATTTAAAATCAAATTATCGGTCAAAAGAGGTTGACAATGTTGACAGCAGACTTTGTCTTTTTCTTTTATTGTGAGTTTTATAATGAACTAAAATTATTTATGGACGGAATGGTGGTTGTTATTCAATCGGATGAGCGTTGTGTCTCTATGTCCCATATCTAACATAAATCTAGAGCGTTGCTCTTCAAAGCAAATTTTTAAATATGCATAAAAATGTCAAACTATGAAATTGATGAGCCACCGCTACGCGGCATGGAATGTGTTTCAACGAATGATATACACATAAATGATGCTGAAACCATTTGTAAAAATAAAATGTGTGAACAGAACCCATCGGTATTAGTTTTGATCCATTCCACTAAATTACTAAGAAATGAGTAGAATATTAAACAGTTTTATGACGACAATATTAGATTTGAAAATGTATTTTTTAAATTAAAGGCAATTTAAAATTTTGCTAATTAAATTACCGATAAGATCTCTCAAGATTATACTAGACACCAATAAGCTTGAATCGAGAATACGGTAGGTACGTATAATTAATGATCACTTGTTTTCCAAACAGAATCGATTTATGGGTATTAAATTACAAAAATTGAGCAATTCGACCCAGTTAGCAAAAGTTGAAAGTAAAAATCGTTCTGGAGAACAAAGTCTCGTTCGAGACGAGACAAGATTACGACCTCTCAGTTTTATAGGCGCATCATAAAAACGGGAACCCAGCCGCTTCTTTTAGTAACTGTTGAAGATTAATTTTATAGATGATGGTGCCCACAGTAAAGAGATTGAAGTGTTTTTATTAGTAATAAGTACTTGATTGCTATATAAGGTTTGGTTGCGGAAAGATTCATCGAATCCATTTAAGAGTGTTGACTTTAATAAACTAGATATATATTATCATTTATCTTAGTGATTTCATATCTCAAAAAAACATTCCTTTAAGTAGACAACAGTCTACGATCTTCCATTCAGTTTTTATTAACCCAAGTTTTTCTAAAACCGACTAAACATGGGTGTTCCTCAAGGACCACATCTCAGCCACATTCTAACAACCAATTTTCCCGAATAAATTAAAATCATTGTAACCTTGTTTCGACCTCAACCGCCCGCTTAATTTACTAATTGGTCATTATTCTTCAACGTAACGACCCAATTAGGTCCAATCAATCCCTGATATAGCATTAACATTGCCGGTGCATAATATATTATCCGTATATGACAGTGCTCCGGAATTTATGGTCGTACAAGTTAATAGTAACATGATGACCATAAAGTGGTCGAATAGGAAATGTTTTTATTGGGTCGATAAGGGAAATTAATTTTTGTCTGTTAATAGATATCGGAAAATGGATTTATGAAGTTTTATATGGATTAGGAATTTCATTAGATACAACTAATTGGAGATTATCAAAAGGGAAACGGATAAATCATTTGCTACCTTACATAAAGTCTGATATTTAATTTTAGTCAAAAGTTGACCCTTAAAACAAGATCCCCGCCCAGCTTAGCACGAACGATCACAAACTATCAATCTCACTATACCCAACTTTAGCATTAGAAATTGAAAGTCCATCGATACATAGAATTCCCAGCACACTGCTCAGCCCAAAATGGCGATATGATAATAAAACACGAGCGGTGCGCGCGTCGACACCAGTATAAATCTCTTCTTTCACGACCATACTGTTTTCTGCGTATTTGACTTAGGAATCGAATAGATATGAAAGGTGTTAGAAAAGATTATTGGTGACAATCAATTCAGTAGTGACCGAGTGGCGTTCAATGTACGACACAAGAGAGGCCTATGCCAGACTGCTGATGATGAAGATGATGAATTCAATATTGATGATTTGTAGACTTTAACTGATAAACAACATGGTATGATATCAACTAACGTGGTAGCCTATGTGATAGCCATAATGACTGGTAAGAGAATAAATACTGAGATGATAAAGATAGGGACTTATATATAGAAGAAGACCAATTGAAGTTGAAGATAGAATACAGAATATTGTGAACGAGAATTAATAAGAAGAATGACGAGGAGAGCAGAACTCCAAATACATAAAGGTTAAGCAAAGAGAGAGATTATATTATTTTAATATAAATTGGTCAATTTCTTGCAATAAAGATAGGCATGTTCAAACAACATTTTGAATAGAAATCATAAAATGAATCCACAAAATATATTTTCAGTGTAAAAAGTGATGAACTATATCACTCATATTTTCTATTCCGTTACACAGTACGAGCATGAAAATGGCCCAATTTTTTAGATAACATTGTTTTTACACTGGACAATTTCATTTTTGTGTCATTCCACTAGTGGCTTGTTGACGCAACACCAAAATATTTAGAGAATATTTTTCATTTCAGCTGAAATTGCTAATCTTTTTCTCGTGTCCATTAGTTAAATAGTTTTTGATTAATATAGAGATGTTATTTTCAGGCGTTTTTGCTCAGTAAATGTTTCATCTGTTACATTTAAAAGCTTGTTTTATATTATTAATTTAATGTAATTTAGAGTTATTCTCACAGTTCACAAATTACCAACACAATATATATAGATTCATCCTAATGTATTTGAGCAAGCACATCTAATTTTCATCAAATTAATTCTTTCACCGCGCAATTTCTGTCATCAAAGAAAATGTATGAAAAATTCCGGTTCTGTGAGAGGCGTAGGTCTGTGTGGCGCGTATTTCGGACGCCTTTGATCTCGCCGCCGGCTTTAATGAGGCGGGGCATATAAACGGTAACTAGTTAGAATTGTTCCTAGCCCACTGTCCAACGTTAGAGGAATAACGATTTGTTAACTTTTCACATAGTGCTCTTTTAAATTTTCTCACTAAATTGTTTATGGTACGGTAATGGGGAGCCGCGAAACTGTTTGTTTATTGTGCGTTCCGTATTGCTGTTTAAAAGGCTTGCGAGCTTTTAAGTTGGTTTTCGGAATTTAATTTGTTATGCCATCATTTGTGATTTGGAAGTAGCTCCATTGCCAAAAAGAGCTGCTACGGGCGTTCTAATAGATATACTGTGATCTACAACCTACACACATCTATGTAGAACTTCATAAAAAACTGTATGCCTTAAGAAGCAATGCTAGACCAAACGGACATGCTAGAAAAGCGTGACTTTACCGTTTTGATGGTTACACCGTAGCGCTACCAATTTTTCCGCAACAATTTGAAATCACGTCCGTCTAACCTTTTTCACGTGTAATTCCCATTCCCACTCAATCCAGCCACGCACTATCAAAATTCAAATAAAAGTCAATAGCGAGAAACGAACACCCGCAGAAATACAAAAATAAACCGCACTACATTGCTGGACCGTCGCAATTTTTGAAAAAAAAAAGGAAATGGAACGCGACTTTTCATTTTGTTGCGCGGTAAAAAGCGAACAATAGGCGGGAAAATTGCGCGTCACTCTGGCGTTCCAATTTGTCAAACGGGTGCCGCAAGATGGCGGGCACGGATGCGCGGAAACATGGCGGCATCCGGTGGCGTTTAATTAAAAATGCGTCTCACTTGAAGCTTGCGATGCGCCCGGGGAGGACGTGTGCTGTGCGTTTTTTTAATTTCTTAATAATTAGGTCAAACGCCACTGGATAGAATAGCAGAAAATCTAAATTAAAAAATATTTCTCTGATTTTCGCTTCGACAAATGTTCACTGAAACCTCGACATGAGATCCCTTCAAATATTTAAGGAACCAATAACGTTGTCCTCCTAAAAAGCCTAATGGACCAAAAATTCCGGATTTGGATCGGAAATGAGGGTGGAGTAATGGCGACATTGACGGAAGTCGACCAGGGGTCAGATCTCAGAGCCTTTCCTTTCCACACTTGGTAAATAAAGAAAGGAAACTGGGGGAAAATCGAGAAAAACGAAAAGAAACTTTAGATGACAGATTTAGGGTCTTGTTTAGTTTGTGTTGTAAGATTGTTTATACAAAACATAGGTGTTGAAGCGAGATATTGGTTCTTTAGATAGTGAGGGGTCAAGACGTCGGTGTCTTATTAGATTTTATGAGAAAGCAAGTATCAGTATGATAGATTATTTGCAGAGTTCGCGGTAATTGACTCCTGTGTCTATGACTGGCTGATTAGGTTGATATTCAAGAAATACATGTATTCAAGATAACTACGTATAGCAACATTTATCACGATCATTCTATGAATAGCTTCAGAATGAGAAATTATTTGCCGATTACGTGAAATAATCATTTAACTTAACAACAGACCTCAATATTACCATAAACAAATCCGACAACAAAAACTACCATATCATAATCACTTGACCCTCAAAAATGGCGAATTAATAAACCGAAATGTCCCATGACAGACCATCACGAGCCACCGATCCCCATGCAATCACACAATGGCCAAGTGGATGTCATGGAACGAAAACACCAAGTGGGCACAATGGGGAATAATAGAAACTACCCTCGTATTAAAAAACAAGTGGAGAATCACACAATGGGGATCGAAGCTAGACCCTCCACTCTCAGGGTTGTGCGTGATCAGAATTCTGATATTTTTTTTATTTATATTTATGTTGACTTTGTCTTTACGAATGGCATTTTTAATAATATTTTTGTTGATTTGAATACGTTTTTATGAAGTGTGGCTATGAATCTGACAGGATAAATGGTATATTTGTTTGGCTCGGAAACGCGGTTTGAGTTTATATTTGAATTTAAATGCTGTCCTTTAAAATTAAATTTAACACTTCTGTAATATTTTAGTTTTAGATGATGTTCCTATTTTAGTTATCGTTTTACTCCTATAAGATTAAGCGTTGAAAAGTCAGTCTTTCATCATGGCCGAGATAACAGAGTAAGAATGAAAACTTTGTTTTTACGTAAGAAAAGGTCACAAATTCAGTGAAGACCCTAGCTCCTATGCTAAGGAGTAAGATTGGTATTAAAAATAATTATCCCCAGCAGCAATACCAACTGACAACCCTAGCATAAATCCGCGACCCTAAGCATTGAGTGTATCAATAATACTTACGATTTGTTTGAATTTGGTCTTATTAATTAACAACATCAAGTACGAGTGTTGCGCACTACAAAACTACCCTCTTATCACAAATTGATTTTTCGTCGTTTTGCTACTATTATAGCACCCTACCGTAGTTTTGCGATGGAGCAAATTGCAGTAAGGGATTATTACAGGTAAATAAACTTATTGAAGGTAGTTAGAAATTTCATTAGAGAGAATATTTGAGTACCTTCACTTTATAAAATCTAGAGAGAAATTCCACTTGAAATATTAATACTTCGTCTGCATTTCATCCTATGGGGTTGTGGTTTCGGGGTTCCTTTCCGTGCAATCTCCCATCTAAGCTTCATTCACTACATAATACTCATCATCTATGCATAATGTCTGTCTACCCTCATTTTGAGTTTTATAACAGAATCTTTAAAACTTTCGCAATTTATTTAAAATTGTCATAATATGTCTACCCCATGAATAATCACTGTATTAATTAAAAGGGTTTCATTTCATTATTGTGGTACCCTCTTATGCCTCGGGAAGGGCTTACAAATTCGATGACAGAAATTGAGATACATATTTGAAATTAATTGTGATGACTTAAGTAGTAATACTTACTAACCTAAAGGATAGAAACGACAAACCCAAAAAAAAACTTCGTATCTAGTTAAAGAATAAAGACTAAATGCTACCCTCAATTTTCGCAAAATAAATTAAAATACATTTTATTTATTGTGAACAGTTTTGCCTCATTAACCGGGACACGACCGCACGCGACGATTACTGTAATTCTTCTGACCGGCTCGCCCAATTACGATGTAACCAGCAATTATGGCGCCCAGCATGGGACCACGCGTGATATTGAATATGTCGCACTAATTACTGCTGGTTGGGGCTTAATTGAGTGGTGTTAGTTAAGATGGTGTGGTAATAGATTTTATATGTTTAAATTGCTTCGGAAAATCAAGACAATTTTGTGAAAAACTTTACTGATGCTGATTTGTAAGAAATGTAGCTATTTTAGTATTGCAATAATTGAATACTTTTAATATGAAAAATCTTTTTTCATAACGTACATCTAGCGAATAATATATGAAGCAAAATAAAAAGAGTATCTTGGATAATATTTCTCAATCTGAATACAATACTGAAAAATGCGAAGGTTTTTCCACATTTTCGAGGAATAAAAGTACAACATGAAACGTAAAATATCACGAGATTAATGAAAAATAACACAAAAATCCGCCTAGCAATAGCGCCATAAGGAGAAATATAAAAAGCTCGCCAAAAATGTGATTACGTAAATTGTCACAAGCAACGCGCGGGTTTAAGGTTAACACACACTGATCCGTTTCCCAAATACATAGTGCCACCGCAATGAACAAACGCGGTCGTCAACAGCGCGCCTCGGGCAGGGGGGGTGGCAGGCGCGACAGGGGAGGGGGTACGGTCGGGATCCCTTTGAAGTTGTGCCGCCGGCGTCTGTAAGCGAAAGCTGGGTAACCGACGCTTAGCTTTGTTTTCTAGTTAAATGATAGACGTTTAGAAATTACTACTGTTCGAGACATCTTAATTTGCGAGCCACGATCCTTCGGAGGACATTTTTCGTCAGGAAATTCCTGAACGAAACTGAATTGGTTTTTAACTTAATTTTGAAAGTAATCTGAGCGACAAAAGTGTTACGCTAGGGTGTCCAGGTGGGCGAGGGTTTCGGGACGGTCCGGCCAATCGCGCCCTTTGACATGCTAATGTACACCTAATATTTTGTCTGTTTTTCTACTAAACACTGTTGACACAGTTGTGCACAGAGTTTGTTAGAGCTTTTATTTTATTTTTGAATACTTTAACAAGTGCTCTATGTTTTTTTTAGGTGTTACAACATACTTTTTTATTATTATTTGAAATGGACTAGTTTCAAAACGTGTTTGGTAATTGGTAAATGTGATACATTATTACAGATGCATTTAGGTAATCGTAAATCAATTATGAATTGCTAAAAAGCTCGTGGCTAAATAATAACAGCCGCACGGGTCGATCTTCAAGGTTAAGCAAAGCTTGCCGAGGTCGGTCCGCGGATGGGTGACCATTTCAACATAGCGAGTTTCCTCCGTGCCTCGGCAAGCACGTTAAGCCGTTGGTCCCGGCTGTCATTTGAAGATCTTTGACAGTCGATACGGGTAGTCAGAAGCTAGAAATCAGACACCAGTCTTGCCAAGGGTTACCGCTGTTACCACCCAGTTACTGGATAGTGGAGGTCAGATAGGCAGTCGCTCCATGTAAAACCTTGGTACTCAGCTGAATCCGGTAAGACTGGAAGACGACCCCAACAACAATTGGGAAAAGGCTAGGCAGATGACATCAATTATGAATTGGGTTTCAATTTTCGTATTGCAATTTACCCTCCTCTGTGATACATGCAAGTAACTCCACTCCACCGATAAATTTACGAAACCCAAAACCTTTAATAATTGTCACTACCCTCACCTAACTTCAAATTACCAAAAAAAAAAGCTTCCGACCTTTCCGCCACAAACAACTCAATATATTAGAAACAACACGGTGTGTTATTGGAAAACGTCCTTCATTCCTAAGGGTCATGTCATAATTCGCCCGTTTCCCCCTCACAGTATAAATAAAACAACGAGGCGACTGCGTCATGTGAAACGACGTAATACGACTTACGACATTATGACATTATCTAGCAATTTGCATATTAGTAATCTATTCAAAGCAAGGTTTTTCTTTGATGTCTGACGTTAACCTTTGACCCTTTTTCTTATATTTTTGTTAGAGCACGCTTTTTAGGGATCCGTACCTCAAAAGGTAAAAAAGGAACCCTTATAGGATCACTTTCTTGTCTGTCTGTCTGTCCCTGTGTCACCACCGATTTTCTCAAGAAAGGGTGGACCTAGCAAGTTGAAATTTATACCAGATACTGAGGTCTATAGTCCCTATTAGGTGTATATAAATCAAGGTCCTGAGTCAAGACGATAAAAAGATATGGGCTGATTTAGATTTTCGCGAAAACTTGTAAGGATTTACCAAAATTTACCTTAATTTTCAACTTTTTTTATTTTTCGTTATTTTCCCTGTACTTGTGCTGTAAGAGCTTGCTTTTAACCAAAATTGACAATTCCAGGTCAACCGGAAGTACCCTATAGGTTATGGGTCGAAAACCTATATGGTAGTTACCTAATTATGTTGGTGAATGTAACTGCTTGTACGGAACCCTCGGTGCGCAAGTCCGACTCGCACTTGACCGGTTTATTTTTACATGAACAGCGAAATGCAAATACAAGAAAAATAACTATTGTAACTTTACAACGTTGTCTCCGACGGGTTTTCCCATTCAGTAACGGAACCTAACCTATTACCACCAGTTTTATAGCAATAACGTTATAAAACAAGACGATGAACAAGAAAATGGCATGTACAACACGCCCGAAAGCGTGGGCGTCGCAAAAATTCCACAGAAACAGAAAACACTTGGGTTTTAACGACCATTTTGATACTACTAGAACATGTCATATCCTGTAGAACAAGATGTGAGAAAGAAACTCCTCCGCCTACAAAAACTGCGCCCAGCATTAGCAATTTGATTACATAGCTGAGATTGCACACAAACGCCCTCTGTGGGCGAGAGAACGTCACGTCGAGGGGACGCGATGGGCATCGCAATGCGGACGCATTAGTCGGTACACGGCTCTTTATACGCAGACCTGTGGTCACACTACTTACAATTACGTTGCATGTTTGTTTGCTTTTCGGATACGTACCTGAAACAAATAGTAAACAACTTGTTAGTCAGTTCAATAAAAGGTAGCAAACAAAACTATTGATACTTCTATGAATAGTTTTTTTATTTTTTATTGATGCTTGAAAACTGGCACATACATCCCAGGATTCTGAACCATCAAAGCTTTGAGTAGCAAAAATATCATTTTGATTCCGAAATAGCAAAGCACCTGTCGTTTACTTTTTAATTTTTTCGTCAAGATTTTTAATTCGGTAACCCAAACGTGAGGATCAATTGAAAGGAAGGCTTTAGAAAATACTTAACACCAAAAGTACAGTCAATACAAAAGGTGTTTCATTAACTGTCAAAAGCGGAGAAAAAAGCTGTCATAATATTTTGTACACTTAAATTAATTTCGTCGTCACATTACTTAACAACAACTTATCACTTATTACCGCTAATAAGTGATAAGTTGACAGTGAAAACTGGCAAAAGAAACGGTTAAACGACAAATTACCGAAAAGGATTACAATTTATTCAATAAATTGAATATTTTACACTTAACGGCTTATACTTTCAATGTAGTCCGAGTTATTTTCAATAAATATAGAATTTTAATCAGATAACATTTACGAATTTTATTCGACCACTTTGTCAGGGTCGAATGAGTATGAGATAGTGTCACTAAAGTTTTTTTTGCAATCGAGTAAATTGGAGTAAGGGATGCTTAACATTTCATACCAGTTTTAACATATAAGTGCAGAAAACTAGTATTGAAATGACTTAGGCGATAAGCAAACAGCTTCCTAGTAATAATGTACTACTGATCTCTTTAATTCCATATATTATTTCTATGCGTAGCTCCAGCCACTTGAGCTAGTGCTTGTACTCCGAGAGACCCCTTATTAGAACCTATTACACCTTCTCCTAGCAGGAGACGTTAATGCGAAAATATATCATATCTGTAAAATTATTTTCAATGATTCTCGTCAAAACGTGGACTCATATTTCGTATAACAGGTATGTTAAAAGCAGGGATAGAATAAGATGGCAGATTAAAATAGATCCCGAACTAAATGGTTCGTACTGACATGCTTTATGCAAGCGAAATCGCTTCGTCACGGAAACGATTCAGATGTCACGATAGACTAAAATATAGATACGAGTGTCTTTACAAAAGATAGAGAAGATAGAATGAAGAATGAAATAAATGAAAAAACTGGCCAAGTGCGAGTCGGACTCGCGCACGACGGGTTTCGTACCATTATAGCAAAAAACGGCAAAAATATCACGTTTGTTGTATGGGAACTCCACTTAAATATTTATTTTATTCTATTTTTTGTATTTTTTGTTAAAGCGGCAACAGAAATACATCATCTGTGAAAATTTCAACTGTCTAGCTATCACGGTTCATGAGATACAGCCTGGTGACAGACAGACGGACAGTGGTGTCTTAGTAATAGGGTCCCGTTTTTACCCTAAAAACAGAAGCCTAAAAAGTGACATTTATAGATTGTCGCAAATAAACCATTTCTCTTTCTTTCTTCATTTCTCATATCTAAATGAAAAAAAAAAACCTAAACTATTATTACACTGCAGAGGTAAAAGTACGATAAGACAGCTAAGTCAATACAAAAAGCTACAAAACTTGAACTCACTTGAGCATCTTAAAACAAAGATTGTTTATCTCCCTTACTCAAGAGTTACATAAGGCGTTTGTTTTTCAACAATGACTTTTAAAATCCGTGGTTTAATCTCGGATATAATCTTGGCTTTTTCTCGTGTCACTAAGCTGAGCTCCAAAAGCTCGGCGTGTGATAAGGGGCTCACCAGGTTTTTTGCCATCAGCCTTTAAATGTACTGGTATTTAGATAAAATTTATTCCAGGTGCTACGAAAGGCCAAATAGAAAAAAATGTGTTCTGTGTTTTTTTTTTTAGATTTATTCGAGTCGTTATAATTTTTTATTATTAGTTTTAATGTGCTTGACGGTAACCTCTGATTTATCTTATGATATGTAATTATGCAAAATACTACTGTATCCATTATTTCTTCTTTAAACGCATTATTAGTAGAGTTTTTGACAGAAAACTACAGAAAAATAGGTGATAAATATCGTATAATGTTCTCTTAGTCCAAACATTTACATAATAATTACATACATAATATTTTAATACATACTTATTTATTTTTTTAAACAGACATACCACGGTTAGTCGTGAAAGATGCTATCACACGTGGGTGCAATAACTTTTAAGCATTCGCTTCCAACCGCTTTTTATTCTATACCTACTCTCGTGTCTTTTTTTTACTTGAATGTTTTCGTTGCGCAACTTTTGGCCACCCTAGTTTTAACAGGCCAAATGTCAATATTAAATGTTTATGAACAAAATAAAATTATACTGATTTTCGATTAGAATGACTTTTATTAGACATTTAAATTTTACGATTATGACATTTATGACCAAACACAACTAAACTGGCCCGATAAACCTATAAATAAAATTAATGATAATCACTTTTCGATTCGACTGTATTTTTTTGCGGATTAAATGTCAGATCGTCAACAGTTGTAGCTTTTATGGCATCGAGGGGGCGGACCACTGCAATTTATAACTAGAACTTTTGTGCAAAAAATACCAATTAATAATTTCTATTTACTCGTTCAAAAAAGGTGATGATCGGTCGTATGTTCAATTACCGTACAATGTGTCCATTATAAATTGATACTTTGGTGTTGTTTTATTGCTAACAAAATAAAGGTTACAATTGATGAGCACGGAGACCAAGCGGTGCTGTCCGTACCGCGAGTCCGTTAAGGCGTCGTTTCTTGCGAATTAAATTAATTCTAATATCAAAAGTGGGCGGGGCGATGCTACCGCGATACGCAATATGGCCGCCTGTGAATAATTAATCGTGATTATTTATCGCATAATGAGCCGCTATAACAGTTAGCTAATGTAAGGCTATGTGTTGAATGTAAAGATAGCGATAATCGCGCGGTTTTTTGACGCACGAGTAACTTGCGATCGCTACAAAAGTTTATTGTAAGGGTGGGTGCACAACGGAAAGATAACGCGGGCTAATCGAGCGTTAAACTTTTTATTAATTTTTCAATGTAATTCGTGATGAATTTTCATTTATGCCTGTGGGTGGTACATTTCTTATGTTTATTACTGAGAAGTTGAGAACAAACACGTTATAATTAATTATGAATTCATCAATTCTAGCTACACTAACTGATGCGTCCGTTTTCATCCACATTCTCTACCTAAACGGAAAACTACTGCCTTTTTTTACCCTCTGCTGGATATGGGTCTGCCCCGTAGCCTTCCTTGCATATACCTTAAAAAGGATAAAAAGTATCCTTCTCAATCTAGGTCATAATCAACATCTATGGAAAACCTTTCCATCATCATCATCAGCCTTTTTAATGTTCCCACTGCTGGGAAATAGGCCTCCTCTCTGTGAGAGAGAATAGGCCGTAATCCACCACGCGGGCCCAATGCTGGTTAGTGGATGTCACAAGTATAAAACCAAACCTGAACAACCACAACCACAACCTGACGTGAATCTTTTAAATCGTATGTAATTTATTATCAAACTTCCATCTTTTAACAGTCCAAACTTTACAATTAATAGATTTATTTCCCGTGTTAAACACAGCCAAACAGCAAACAGATAAATAATCTCCAGTTCGAAACTTCCAAAGAGCTTTAAAACCATCTAAAAAATTCCCGATACAGCACCACTCTATTCACAATTCACATAACGCTCTTCTAAATCCCGTCGAGCCGAGCGCTAAAAGCCGTCGACGGAGGGTAGGCATCAAAAATTCAGCTCCCAGTCTAGACCTCTTCTTAAATCTAGATGTAGGTAATAAGTCGCAAGGTAAAAAGAACTGGGTGAGTCTTTATTGCGAATCTAGGTGACTGGGGAAACGCGTGGTTTTGTGAAATCGGTTTTGATGTTCGAGGGAAAGAAAGATGGCGTCATTTTATTTTGTTACCCAGCTGCAAGGAAAGGTATATGTCTTTCGCGCGTATCTTGTATGTATGTCATATTCTTTATTACTTATATCTTTCGAACCCCGAGACGGATTTATTTAATTAAGACATCGTTAGATGCGTCTTGGCTGCCCAAGTGTTCTTAATAAAAAAACATGCCAGATTTTGCGCGCCATATTGTGCGGGTCCCAATTCTTTTTTTTCGAGTGGGGTATCAAAATGAAGAGTTTTAAGAGGTGTTTGCAGAAATATATACCACTTAAAGTTTAAGAGTAATGAAAAAAATCCAACTGCTTATAAAACTAACTAATAACTAAAATGAAGAAAATCATGCTGTGCAGTCGGAGGATACATATTCGCGAGCTGGCTGACCACCTGATCTGCACAGCATGATTTTCTTCTTGTTTACATATTTTTAGTTTGTTTCTTAAGCAGTCCGGGTTTTTGATATTTAGGGTTCCGTACCGAAAGGCTAAACATTGAACCCTATTACTAAAACTCCTCTGTCCGTCATATGAACCGTGATAGCTAGACAGTTGAAATTTTCACAGATTTTTGATGATTGTTTTGTTGTTTTTCTGTGATAGTGGTATGGAATGGAACCCTTCGTGCGCGAGTCCAACTTGCACTTGGCCGCTGGAAAAGCTAGTTTGCTATAAACCTATAATTGTTTTCGTACTTCATGGTACAGCGTTACACTGATTAAGATTTTATCCAAAAATAATTGTTTTGGTGATAATTCGATATTCAGCCGTTGAGAACACGCTTTATCCGAATAATTGCCATGCATAAAAAGGTGGCAATTTGCAAATATTCAAGTTGTAAAACCCGATCCGGCTGTAATTTTTATGTGCATGGCAAAAATACATGGAACAAGTAACAGAAAATTGTTTTTAGGGTTCCTTTCCTTGAAAGGAAAAAAAACGGATCTTTTATAGGATCACTTTATTGTCCGTCCGTCTGTCTGTCTGTCTAGACCTTTTTCTCAGGAACGCGTGGAGGTATCAAGCTAAAATTTATATAAATTACTTAAGTCTACTATCCGTTAAAGCTGTGAAAATCAAACTTCTAAACCAACGCAATCCAACGATACAGCCGTTTATGCCGTAAATTTCCGCAAATTTTGGACACTCGCAAGGGAATCAAAACCTACAGGGTACTCTTCCCGTGAACTCAGAATCTTGAAATTTGGTACGAAGCAACGTCTAAACGAAAACTGTAAATTTTTAGTTACATCATATTATAATAAGTATTTTTAATAATTTTAATCTTACTACCCCTTTCCTCATGAGCGCGTAGAGGTATTAAATTGAAATTAATATCAAATACTTAGGTCTATATTAACTTTAAGCTGAGGTTTGTGTGGCCATCCGTTCTGCGAGCAATGTGCCCTGCTCACTGCCACTTAAGTTTGGCAATTATTAGGGCTATGTCGGTAAACCTGGTTCTCTTGCGGGTCTCTGAGAAGAAAAAGATGAAAAAACCGAACCCAGAACCTCATGTTCAGTAGTATCGCTTGCAACCGCTAGCCCTTTCCATCATCGGACAACAAGACGTACGGCACAAAGCGTTTGCTAATACTTTCATTGTGCGCAAAGCTAAGGAGTGGAATTCCCTGCCGGAATCTTTGTTCCCTGATAGCTACAACCTTGGGGTCTTTAAGTCAAGAGTGAAAAGGCAAGCATGCTTCACCGTAGACCACATCATCGCTTACCATCAGGCGAGATAGTAAGCGATGATGAACTACTTTTTTGTACATAAATAATAACTGTTTTTGTACTTGGCGACTGTGTGTCTGATGTATTAAATATACTTGATAATCGCCAATAGATTGAATCGAACGATAAATTAATTTAACACGATATTGCTTTTAATTGATATTATCTGGAAACATTTTAATTATTATCAGCGGTAGCGATTTCTCCGATAATATTTATATTATTAATAGTAATGACAAACAGTAAACACTACTGGAGTATGTGGTATTTATTCAAGATCTACTTACGTTTCATAACACTCCACAATCCATCTTCACATCTTTTGATATCGCATCAATTTGTGTAACTCATTTTTATATATATTCTTTGTATTATTACCTGTAAAGCATATTTTTAGTTATTTCTGATTGTTTCTTTATTTCTTTAACTTAATTTGTATTGCTTATTTGCAAAATTATGGAATTTTTTATACTCTGACATTTTCATCTGACATGATATGTCTGTCTATTTTATTTTCTTAAAGCCATAGACATACCATAGGTACCATGGACTATAATACCTAGACCTTTCCTTAAGCTAGTTGTACATTATTGTAAGGTCAGAGCAGACTGACCCGCCTTTGTAAAGCCGTTTTTATTTCTCTGGTCTTTTTGGCGATTTGAATTTGAAATTTAGAAGAAATGGAGATCGAATGAAAAACGGGCTTCGGTTCTTTTCAGTCTTGGAACTGGTCTGAATGCGAACAGTCTGTGATACGATACAAAGTGTATTTTCTATTCTAAAACTCTTAAGCTCATGTATGACTATTAATATCTTTAGTGCTCCAATAATATATATGGTGTGAGATATATTGTGTATCATTTGTGTGAATCCTGCCTATCGTGTACCTTCGTATCTACGGCGTGAAACGCCACAGCCCTGATTCTTTGACACTCCATGCTGCCTATCTACTGCACGTGGAGTAAGAGCTGTGGCAGACAGGTCTACGGAGACGCGCGCGGCCACAGCGCGCCCGTTTCAGCCCGCGCAGATTCCTGCGCCTACTCATCATCCTGCCCGACATGCCGCTTGTGTGCGCACGCTGGTAGCGCACCATCAGCCGTCCCTCACACCATGCCACGTCATCCTGCCCGACCTGCTCCTGGTTAGCTGCCCGACCTGCTCCTGGTTAGCTGCCCAACGTCGTCTGAAGCCGGCCTATTTTTATACTTCTATATCCTTTTTATTCATTTTATTTTATTTAATCTTATCTTTATTAACGTGGCTTACGTATAGCTCCACTGAGCTATACGTAACGCTACAAGTATTGATATTTTTCCACTGCTTCTATGTTTTTCCTCGAAGTTATTTTGATTAGCGAGGTTTCAAAAGCGTTATTTTTAGAATTTGCTTTTCGATATGAGAATATTATTATATCTATATAAATTATTCATTAAAAAAACTTTATTTTAAAACAAGCTTTTTTCGTATTATTCTCAGCAAACCCTTTCATTTGATACCCATGTCATGGCAGTGCACAAAAAATAACTAGACGGCCATCTTCGGCCGTCCGCCATATTGGATTTAGAATGACGTCACTTAGCTAACCATGCATTGTCATACAAAATAAAAATGTATGCAAATTTTCATCCTAATTGGTGGAGGATAACTGCTTTAAAATACAGTTGCAGGATTTGACCCGAACACACTTACATACATACATTGCAAGTTAAATAAAAGCTTGTAAAAACAGTATAAACACCTTAGGTATGTAATAAACAGAAATAAAAAGTTAATGATGATGAAGAGGCTACGTCTCAAACATCAACAAATCCAACTCAGCCTCTCACAGACACTTTCCACTGCTGGACATAGGTCTCTACCAAACAGTAAGCCCCATAACACCCGCAAGCTTATTACGTATGAAACAGCAATTAACAATATTTGCGCAGAGATTGTACAATCATCGCGCGAATATCGCTTTACGTCAAAAAATTTGAAGGCATATTTTTGCGAAATAATTGCTCTTCAATCGCGAATCCGCATTATATATGAGCTATAGCCACACCATAATAATTTTACGACAGCACTGCTAACAATAAAAATCTATTAACTGAAATGTGCATTTATTGCAAGGTGATCGCGTTAATTTCGTATTACGTATGGTTTTTGACAGCAGAGCGACAGCGATCGGCGAGCAAATGTGGCTGTCAAATTGCGATTACTTTTTCCCTTGTTGTTGGTCGATTGCCAATCGCTCGCTGATGGCTGAGTAGGTACAGAAGTTTTTGAGTTTTTGGCGGCTTTTTTCGTATGTTATTTTGTGGCTACTTTAATTATCCGCAATTTAGAATAATAATATAAGAATAAATATTGAAATAACAAATTCCTAGTGAATATTGTAAATGTAAATGACAAATTGGTGTTGTTTTCAGTCTCTAATGTCTACGCAACTGGACTATTTGTTGAATCATTGAAACAGAAGTGATCACGGTATAGTGGAGGATTTTTTTATATACAGTATAAAAAAAATCTGTGTTGGCTACCTCAGCGAAGCTTATATGTTTACTACTAAATGCTTACAAACACATGAGAATGTGTTAAGTCTGCAATAAGTATCTTCTATTATATATTTTTTTTATATGGCAAACACCGATATCGACTTATCCGCCAATTTCTAAATTAAATTTGAAAAATCTTTTTTATGTTTCATAGCTCAAATACGAGATAGTAGTCTACTAAGTGATGTTCTAATGCGTTATCGATTCAATTTTTAAAACAATCGACAATTCGAAGAAATTTTAATTGATTTTACACATTGACATACATGTAAATGTACCTATTTTTCTGTTTCTTCTTCTTGTTTGTATATTATGTGTGTGTGCATAAATGGTTAAATAAATAATAAATAAATAAAATGCAAATATCAAATTTTCACTGCCATATGTACTTGACACAAATTCTTTACATCTGCGAATATTAATTTATCGGAATATTGGAGCTAAATAGTAATCAAATTGACTATTGTAAAAACAGTGTAAAAAAATAGCCTCCACGAAGTGTTGCTCTTTCATAAGCTGGTTAATTCATCAAACGATACATTTTATAAATCATCGGACAGATAAAATAGCTTCTGTTAAAAGTGACTGTCAAAAAAAAGACTTGGCTTAAAGGCCTCAGTAGCCAGGTCACTAAATTGATCGCGCAATAATTATACAATTATTGCTGTTCCTTACGTAATAAGCCCGCCGGTCCTCCGTCATTCGCATCGTCTAAACATTTTATATTGGCCCTCTTTATTTAAATGTCCGGACATTACTTAGCCATCGCAGTCCACTATTGGACTTAGCCCATTCCCAAACGGAGCCATAACACCAGGTTTTCAATCCACCACATCGTCGTAAAACTTCTATTCAAATCACAACTTCAATGGTCTTGAACGGTTTTATTCAAATGTCGCGTCCATTACCTGGCCACTAAATGCATCATAAGACCACACAAATTGTCTTTGCAGCTCAAAAAAAATCTATTAATAAGTGCCGAACTACCAGACGGAAGTATTTAATATTCTACCAACGAAAGTCTAGTTTTGGCCGAGCGGACGCGACTGTACCTGTGTATGTATGTCCGTTTGTCCTCCTAGACATTGTCTAACTACTTAACTTCCTTTGATGCGATTAGAGGCATGGGTTAACTGTTTAGTTGTGTAGATTAATCGATGGATTTCATTTAAAAAAAACCTTCTCTATATAGGCAATTGTGCCCACGTTCGTTGTGCGATACGCAGTCACTGATTGGATAATATATACCCGACTACGGCGTAGCCAAAAGAAGGGTTATGATTTTACAGATTGAGGAACCTTTCAATGGATTTGGGTTTATTAAGAAAAGTATTAAAAATTATTCAATAAATCAAAAAACCCGACTGCTTAAAAAGCGAACTAAAAAGACGTAAAAGAAGAAGAAAATCATGCTGTGCAGTCAGAGGATACATATTCGCGAGCTGGCTGACCAAAACCAGTTATGTTCATTTAAACATGTGTTATATATTTTTGAAATCACCTCTTAAAATCCTTTATTTTTATACCCCACGCGATGGGTTTGGAAAAAATAATTGTACCCCACAATATGGCGCCAAAAATCCGCCATCTTTCTATTTCGCCACATAGGAACAAACATACATACATAGACTGATAAACACATTATCCTCCTTCGGCAGTCGGGTAAAAAGGGTGCGTTTCCACTGAACTAGAGACGAGTGAGCCGCATTCGACCAATCGCAGTTAAGATGATTGATATAAGTAGCTTGTGAAAAGTTAGTTTTGAGATTGATAGGACCGTTTAATATAGTGCTGTATTTTAGTTATCAACATAAACCTCTATTGATCAGTTAATGCAATCAATGCATTAAATGATAATCGACTTGTGATCACTTAAAAAAAATATTATAGTCAAGAGTAAATATACGAATTTTCACTTATTTGTTCAGTAATTTAACTGTTAAACATCGGATCGCTACATGTCTGCGTTTGGGTGCTCCTAGCGGAGCTCCACATCGTTGTCAATGTGGTGAAGCAGTCGACCGCCTCGGTCACCATGGCTTATCCTGCAGTAGGAGTGCTGGCCGGATAGCACGGCACGCCAGCATTAATGACATCATACGTCGGGCTCTTGTCACCGCCGGGGTGCCAGCTGTTTTAGAACCCAATGGCTTGGCACGCGACGATGGGAAGAGACCAGACGGGATGACCATAATGCCTTGGAAGGTGGGTAGGCCTTTGGTGTGGGATGCAACATGTGTCGACACCCTTGCGCCATCCCATCTTCTTAGCACGGCGGGCTGTGCTGGGGCGGCTGCTGCCGGTGCAGAAAACCTCAAACGGCGCAAATATAACAACCTTATTGGGAATTATATGTTTGAGCCGTTTGGGGTTGAAACATTAGGTCCATGGGGTCCGAGTGCGCATCGAGTTTTTCGAGAAATTAGTACAAAGCTCGTCGACTCTTCACGTGACCAGAGGGCTGGCCTTTTCTTCGGCCAGAGAATCAGCATTGCCATCCAACGTGGCAATGCTGCCAGCGTTCTGGGCACGTTTCCCATTGACATCGATGTGGACGAATTTTTTGATGCACAATGAGGTCTTTTCCGTCTCCCTTTTCTATTTGTATATAGGTTTGTTTTTGTTTTTAGAATTTTCAATTATATTTCAATTAGAAAAAAAAAAAAAAAAAAAAAAAAAAAAAAAAAAAAAAACATCCAAAGCTGTGGAAGAGCGGAGTCTCCTAACACAGGCGTCATCATGCTTAAAAGGATATTCCAATCATAAACTATCGTAAACTAGTTGGTACAGAAATAAATGTACTGTTAAACTAACTTGTAAGCAAACTTCCTTCGATGAGATAAGATAGCATGTTGTTACGGGTTCGTTTTGCGTATTTTATAATTGATTATATCGAAGTTTGTTCACACTATCTGAATGTTTAATTGATTCGTTTCATTTTTTGGTCGTTTTTAGGGTTCCGTACCCAAAGGGTAAAAACGGGACCCTATTACTAAGACTCTGCGGTCTGTCTGTCTGTCACCAGGCTGTATCTCATGAACCGTGATAGCTGGACAGTTGAATTTTTCACAGGTGATGTATTTCTGTTGCCGCTATAACAACAAATACTAAAAACAGAATAAAATTAATATTTTAGGGGGGCTCCCATACAACATATCAACGTGATTTTTTTGCCGTTTTTGCGATAATGGTACGGAACCCTTCGTGCGCGAGTCCCACTCGCACTTGGCCGGTTTTTTATTATTGAATCCTATGTCTATTTAAAGGTATCTAAATAATATAAATAACCATGAATTTGCTTGGAAAACTGCAATTGGTATCAAAACGGTACAGTCATCATATTCAGTCTTAAAGTCCTAATTAAAGAAAAAAAATGTGTTTATTGGCATTAAAAACAAAAACACGTTAAAATTAAACAACTTGAATAATAAAAACTATTAATGCCAAAAGAGCCTCAGCTCAGCATAATGCCAAATGGTTGTTACCAATTGTTTTATGTGTTTATTAAATATTTATTATTTCTATTAATTAAAAATTCATACAACATAAAAAAACACAGGCGAGTTAATTCCTTTGGCATTCTCTACCTGTCAACCAAGGATGGTGAAGAGAGCAGGTGCATGCAAAGTTATGCAAAAAAAAACTTTATGTAAATAATTATTTTTAATAATATGATATATTTTAAGAAACCTAGTAATCTGCGAGTATTCTACCATGTTCAACAAATTGATTAAGTTATTAAATTCCCATCAGAAAAAAAACAGTCAAATTATCAATTTCTAAAGCCAGGCACGCACATCTATGTGTTTTTTTTTTTGTCCATAGGTGTAAACCCGATATTCCATCTAAAGCGATACTATAAAAGGCGTCCATTTCTGTTTGATTGACATGTTTTGTATCGCCAGCGATTCGATCACGCCTATTGCACTTGTCTCGGAGACGCGGGTAAACGAATAGCCGTGTGTTTTTTTTTTAGGGAATTAATGTTTGGAGTATTTTTATTTAACTAAATTGTTCTTAATTATTTTTGTGCAATAGGAAAACAGAAAACTATGCATAAAAATACAAAAAAATCTGACGTTACGGTGCAGTGTGCTGAAACCTTTCTCAGTATTTTTGCCTAACCGTGTTAATGTTGGCGTGAATATAATAAATGAAATAATTCAATTTATTTCTATTTTTAGGGTTCCGTACCCAAAGGGTAAAAATGGGACCCTATTACTGAGACTCCGCGGTCCGTCTGTCTGTCACCAGGCTGTATCTCATGAACCGTTATAGCTAGACAGTTGAAATTTTCACAGATGATGTATTTCTGTTGCCACTATAACAAAAAATACTAAAAACAGAATAAAATAAATATCTAAGAGGGGCTCCCATACAACAAACGTGGTTTTTGTTCAGTTTTTTGCGATAGTGGTACGGAACCCTTTGTGCGCGAGTCCGACTCGCACTTGGCCGGTTATTTTTATTAATATTGTCACCATGTTCTATATCTTATATTTGAGAATGAAAAAATAAAAAAGAGACAAGAAATGTTGTCCACCAATACAACGGAAATGCCACCATTGAGCAACATATCAGACGCGACAAGTGCGTCGCACCGCGAACGTCCGCGTGTCGTGCGCGTTCATTACAAGCGAGCAATGCGCACACGCTGATTGCACTGTCCACGGCACGCGACCACTTAACATGGCGATGAATGAATACTGGTATCGGACGAGATTTTCTTAAAACAGTACATCTGATATTTAGTGTTTTATAAAAATAAAAAAAATATCAGCCTCCATATTCCATAAAATGCTTTTTATAACACTGCGATTTATAAATTCAAAAAGCAAAAAGCAGACGTGCTTGACACCATAAATTACATAATAAAATGTTGTTGATTAGTCAAAACTGAAAGGCATGATTACCATTTAGTGCTGGTTTCGCAATTACCTCACTGGATTCCGGCTCACCATCATTTCAGCAAAAGACGGCTCACTGGTGAACATAGACCTCCCTCAAACGTCACCACTTCTACCGGTCCTGTGCTTCTCACGGAATTCAGGAAGAATCTCCGGATTGCAAAGGGAATTTTGCGCAACACGATTAAATTCCCTCACATGGTTATGAGCTTAATTCAGTTGACTATCAAGAGGTAAACATACATTTAGACACTCTAAATCTGTGTCTTGTTATCTTGTACAAAGTATAGGCATGAATTAGAGCAACATTTTTATAGATAAATCACTCATTATAGCCCAAAAAGATACAGTTCGAGTTGAGAGCGTTTTCATCACTGTTTTGCATTTTTTATAATATTTTCAATCAGCCCTCATTTACCGAATATAGGACAGTTAGTATTGCTTAGAGTGTTACATAATTATTAACAGAATTTAGAACAGATTAATAAAAGTCCAATATAAAAATGTGTGTGTGTGTGTGTGTGTGTGAGTCATTTAGCCCATTATATTTTAGGTTGGTGAAACATAACTTCTTCTATACTTGTCTATTATTCTTCATCTCAGTAGGTCTTGGCCCTTTCTAGACATATCGGCCCGTTTTTATAAAAATCCCAACGTTGTTTAGTAACAACAACAATCAGTAAATTCTTAATTTAAATTTTCTGCAGAGATTTTGAATTTAGAACCGGCTAAGTTAATACAGCAGTACTGAGATTTTTATAAATATGATTGATCATTACACACAGTCCGTCCAATTGTCAAATTGACAACCTCTTTCATTTTTAAAGTCGATAAAAAAAAATAAGCGCAATGCAAAATAATTGACTACCTTGCTATCTAAACCGTATCAGGCTTATTAGACGCGATGCGCTCACGCCCATCGCGCCCGTCCACGGCACGCGCCTGCGAGCGACGCGGTGTGCGAACGGCTTTATTTTTTGTACTGTCATGTTTTATTATTATTTTGTTGTGAATCTGGAGGTAATTGTGCATGTATTGGTGTGTAGGTGGTATTAATTTTACAAGTGATTAAAACTGATGAAATAAAAGCTTTCAAAGCTTTGTCTGCTTCTTGAAGGATGCTCTATATTTGCTGCTATAAGAATAACCTAGTTGAAATAAAGAATCCTGATTGAGCCAGATTAAGAAAGCTTAAAATCTTTCGAATTAAGACACAACCTTGAGAATTAGGCTAAAAATATTCGACATGCTTTTTGTTTGAAATTTCATTGAAAAGTACAAAATATTAATGAATAAAAAAATACACGATTTCCATGTCAAGCTAAATTACTCAATGCGACATAACGACATAATAATGCGACAAAATACCAGACGTCCCTAAAAATTAGGGTGAATCGCCCAGTTGCTGTCACCTGAAGACGCCCAACGCGTGGCGCTATCGAGTATCCAATATTTCCGAATACATTTTTTATTATCCGCACTACCCCCCTGTCTGACACTGACACATGAGTCGCTGAGTTTTCTGAATAAGACGTCAAAAAGGGCAATTTATTACCGCTTCAACGAAATGGTATATGCGGATTTTATTAAGCGTTTCATATTTAGGGTGTTATTATTGACTTGATAAGGGGTAACTTTATGAATATGAATCCTTTGAATATCAATTTTAATACACTCTATTACGAGCATGAAGGGTTACACGGCAGACGGATTGCTTATTTGACTGGTTGATGTAAACTTCGCCCATACTCACCATAATTCTTCAGTTAAATAAAAAAAAATGGTAGAAAAAAATCATCAATGTACATAATACTAAAAACCAAATCTAACAGGTGGAGGATAATTCCAGCGGGATATTGTCTTTATTCATCCAATCAAGTGGCGCAATACACTGCTCTCCCGTCTCTAATAGCTCCAAATCGAATTGCGTATTGACTGACAGATGGCCCAGGCCGGCACAACCCGCCCCGACGAACCGATGACAAATTTGCGATATTACATGCGGATTAATGTCCATGCACCATTTTTTAGGGTTAAATTGTCTTTTCTGGATCACCCTTATACATTTTTAATAATCAACGTACATCAATCTCAACTGTATAGTCTTTAATTAGAGTTGAAAATAGATTGTGAACTCGCTTCGGTTAGTTCGTACTATGAATGTCGAGATCGCGAAGGGCGATTCCCCATGCTAGATGGCATCCGTACGATGGTTATCATAATCCCTGCATTGACATGATGTGATGACACATGTCGTGTCGTCGTGCTCTAAAATGTCGTTTTAAAAATCCGGCTTGCGCACGACGTGGGTGACAACAGTCGCATTCACCCTAATTTTGTAGTATTTAGAGTTTATTTTTGGTTATTTTAGATGCATTTGTTATTTTGTTGGGCCTGGGAAGGTACAGTATGGGCAGTTCACAATGTAGATTTTGCTTGCGTATGTATTAATTGTACTTTGTATGTCTGTCTATGTTTGCTCATCTCGTGTCAAGAGCGAATTTGTTTGCTCTGTAATCAATAGTATTTTTTCTAAGAGTATTTGTGTTGTCAGCAATTTGGTGATGAACTGTTTTATCAAGTAAAATACTGGATTGCGAATTTTTTCATTTATTCTATCTGCGTATGATTTGAATAGTAATCATACTAATATTATCAAGGCGAAAGTTTGTGAGTATGTGTATTTGTTACTTCTTTACGCTCAAACGGCTGGACGGATCTGGGTGAAATTTGGCACAAAGATACTTTATCACAGGAATATGTCCCCTTGGGATAATTTTTGACATTTACGCGGGCGAAGCCGCTGACAGATGCTAGTAAAATATTAAACGTACCGGATTTTAAAGAATATTCTAAAAACTAGCAATAATTTTGCTACGTTATAACAATCGGACATCGTCATTGCTACAATACAAATAAAGACTCATAATACATATAAAATACTATTTAGGTTTCAATCTTTAATCTACTTTTAAGAATTCCATTTCATATTCCGACCGCACAAAACATGCACAGTGGGCAAAAACAATAATCATGTCAGACAAAAAATAAAAATTCCTTTCACCAATAAAAACAAAAGTCAATACGATTGATCCATCGGTAATCATTTGTACAATCAACGACGATATTAGTGAAGATTAAAATTCGTACACAAAGGGCTGCAAAGGGAGTAATGCAGAATTAATATCCTTCCCTACAATTACTGCAAACTGGGGCAAACTGCAGAATCATAGAAAATTACAGGATTCCAAACATGCAGGACAAAGGCAACCCCTCAGTTGAACGTTTTCTATGGAACTAGTAATGGGGACAAATTTTTAATATGGCGAATTGGGGAGCGAGTTTTAAACAATTAGTTGTGGATTGTATGGAGTTATCAATTTTTGGAACGGCGATTTTATCGTTTTGTATGAAAAGCATTTGCAGATTGGTAGGTTAATTTTTTTCGGGATTAGTGAAAGAGGGCATAAAGTGTTCCTTCAGATAGGTAAGGAGCCAAATATATGTCAATAACATTATGATGAAACTTGGTGTGTTATCCCTTACATAAAATCGCAACAAGGACGACTCTTTCTACCGACGTTAAAAGAAAAATTAAAGTGAAATATAATATAATATTTGTAAGGCCTCGAGTGCGTTCCACCACGGTGCTTCACTCTCCAATCGTTACGGGGCAAAAAAGAAAAAGTGAAATAATCGTACGCAAAACCCTCGCGACAAATGAACATCGGGAACTCGAGAGGTCATTAAAACGAGGCTCGATCTAAAAATGAGAGGGGGAGGGTAAGAGGGGGGACTTTTGAGAACTCAGTAATTGGACCAGGGAGGGTCTTAAATCGTATTCGAACCAGCAGAAGCGGAAAGACGGCTCAACCGACTATAATTAACAACAAATATGGGTGAATCGATTTTTTTCACTGCGCTCAAAGTACGCCCATTAGGTTATTTCGCGGGGCGAGCAATTACTCAAACAATACACTTGAAATATTAACGCTAAACCCACGTTTTGTGGGAAAACTTGCCTTGTTTAGCAACTGCGACGCACGTAATGATGTGTTGTGTTTTCTTTTACTTTTACAGTATCACCGGCACCACGCGGTAGTATTTTTTACTTGTATTTTTCTTTTCCTTGTTTACGTAATTGAGTATTTTGTGGGCAAACGAAGGGAGACCGTAATCGGTTTAATAATTTCGCTTTAAGTGGAATACTATGTTTGCATCGTTTAGCTTTGTGTTTTATTGATACAGTAATTTCAACTTTAGACTAGGGTACGATGCAATATTGTTGGAAAAAATGACTTCATATTTTATCTCGCATGACGTAAAATAATCCCACAACACGCTAACGAAGCATCGCCTTCTCGGAAAAACGTTACAACGTACGTCAAAACATAATATCTATTAGACCACACAGTGTGACAAATGAGAAAAAATAACAAGACAAAAAACCTAAACAAGGGAATCACGTCACCACATTATGTTAATAGGTTCGAGATATGACAACATCGAAAATAATCCGCTTTGTCCAGAGAATGGGCACATTAGACCAGCGGGCTGTCCTCTGGGACGTAAGCGCCTTTGATTTCGGATTCGATGGAAATTAATATACGTCGCGCACACAGGGTACATATTTAATGTACATAGAATAACATTGACTAGGCCCGTGGGCTGCCGTAACCCCATAAATATTCATGCGAAAAATTGCATTAAAAGCGAAGTTAAAAATAATGTGACAGTGTGTGTGTAAACTTAATTTAAATAAAAACATCCGATCGGTTAGCGAACAACGTAAAGCGATTCCGTGAAACCATTTTATGATAACAAGCATAAATAAAGCGGAATCAAAAGCCGCATCAAACAGCGTGCGATCATTTAATCATCGCGCCGATGATTATAATTCACCTGTCATGAAAACAAACATTTATGAAACCGCTATAGTGGTAAGACGGATCATAATTATGGGTTATCCCGCGTTGAATGGCGCCCCGCGAACCGCACGCGATGCCAAAAGGCGTCAAATAGCTCGTTAAATGCCCCTTACAAATAGAAATATTACTCATAACTTAATCCCCCTTAAATAGATTTAACCTGCCATAAAATCATATTCACATTTTTTTTGTCTGGGCAAATAGGCGGGGTGGCTCACTGTGCGTATTTATAACGAATTGGCGATTAATACCGCACAATGGTTTTCGAGAGGTTATAATAGTCATAATTTTTGTTTTTTTTTTGTGCAGATAATCGAGGGGTTAGGTGAAGGGTAAGTTTTATATTGGATTTAATATTTACATCTTTAGTAACAGTCGGTGTGAAATTGGACGCTCGCTTAAGAGTTATTAGGGGTTGGTATAGGGTTAATCCGACATGAGTGGTTATTGATAATGGGGCAAAATTTTATTGCGTTTTCTTTTATTACTGTTAAATTGGCATTTGAATTTCTTGGTAATAGATTTTGGATTGAAGATAATTAAATTCTTACACAAAGAATTTGGATTCTTCAATAGGTAGATCTAAACCTTTCTAGATTTTAATAGTTATTGAACTTAAACAATACAAAGCTATTATTTGACAAGCGTTCCTAATTAAAACACCTTTCAAAATTAAACAGTTAACTGTTGCCAATCTTATAATAGGCAAGGAGTTCTAAATAGGCGAAGAGTCCTCACAGTACACACATCGAGTGCAAACCCAACGTATCACACCAAGCCTTTAACCCGAGCCATAGTACCAACATAACAAAAGTAAATTTCCTATGCTAATGTTTATTACCAATGAAAGTTTATGACACGTGGGCAGAGACAAAGGGAGTACTAAAGGCAAATGTGTGGACATGACTTTGAAAACCCCGATATCCCATGAAAAGCTGGCGTTAAAAAGTCATTTGTCTTATTTTATAGCAAACGGTACCAAGTTTCATGGGTAATGGTCACTCGTGGTGGCTATAAGTGACATTTCTACTGTTAGGTTGTCTTTAAAAATGAAAGGCTGTGTGTGGCAGTCTTATTTGCTGTTCAAAGGCCAAATTGGTTAGCTTTTTATGCAAACCTAACGGTATACTTAATAACTAAATAATTGGAGAAATTACTTAATAACCATTGCAATTAAGCTGGATGATATTGTATAATGTTCTTCTTATTGTGTAATTATTAGGTAAATGTCAACATTGTCAACCAATACTGGCGTTTTCTGCAACCACTTGACGTAAAGGTAAGTTTTCTTAACATAATGTTTCCAGTTCCGACTAAAACTACATTTATAATCCATAAGTTCGATCCAAACAACAGAATCAACAAAACGGCGTGCAGCACCAAGTAATAATGAAAACGTACACATTCTCTCGCAATTCCATTGGAAACGAGATTAGGTCTCGAATCTAAAATCTAGACCAGACTGGGAGCTAGAGGGTGGTGCAAGGGGGCGAGCGAAACAGGTGGGGACGATGGGGGATGGCAATAGGACTTTCTAGGCAATTACCATCCACTGGGACTCGGAAAGCTGGAATCTAGATCTTATTGAAAATATATTATATGCATCCCCTTTATAATGGCTTTGTGTAAAGAGATGGTATAATTGCTACGTTCCTCTGTTATATTTGCTCATTCATTCATATTATGCCAGCTATTCTCTTTGTTATTTAACGAAATACGTTTAAAATAACAGAAATAAAATTCACCAATTAAAGCAAACTAGAATACATTTACAAATCAAAAGTTTGCACATTTTACGTTTCATTAAACTTTCGAAATATTAGACGGCTTTTTGCAATAATTGTTAAAAGAAATATTTAACATAACGCTAACAGGTTTTCATTAAAAAAACACTGAAAGTGAAACAAACACTAGATTATTAAAATCAGTAAAAAAATCGTGTCTTTTGCGAATAGAAAAAATTCCGGCGTAAAAATTTGACATAATTTTTTTCCACGAAAAAAGGCATCCGGCGCACTGTGATTTTACGAAGCGACTTCTCTGTGCGAGTGTACGCACAATGAGATATCCGACAAAGCTCTCAGAGAGAGGGTGCCGACGGGATGACGCTTTTAAAAGTATTACTGTCCACCCCCAGCCCCCAGTCGGCGTGATGACACCCCAACCCTTGTAGTGTTTGATTATTTTATAGTGGGTAGTTGAATATTGAACTACCGGGGAGGATTCACAATGAGAAACTGTTTGTATGAGTTCTAATAGTGATCCCATGGGTGGTAGTAGTGGCGTACCTATCCACTTCGAATTTGTTGAAGTTTTAAAAGGATTTCTAAGTACGATGGTGTTCAAGGTACTTGCCGCTTAGATGTATGGTTTTCTATAAGAGCGTTAAGAGGAAATTTGGGCAGAGAGCGCCGAATGAATTTCCTTAGTAAAAAGTCAAAATTCGAGGTTTGGCTCTTGTCTTTTTCCACCATATTGGACCAATTTAAAAGGTATTTCATAAACTGGAAAAATAAGATATATACTATGCCCCTATGTTTTCCTTTTTTCATTTATATTTGCGCGCGAAATTTTATAAACAGACCTTTGGGAGTCTCGATATCATGAAAAAACGACTAAATTAATATTTTAAAAATAATATTATTTGCATTGTTGAATTACTAAACTATCCCTGTATGGTGGCCGTTTTGCAATTTTCCTTCTTCTTATGGTTTTTATTTCCGCCCAAAGATGCGTTAAAATTAGTGTTGAAATGTAGAACTTTCGACCCTCATAACCTTTTTGTTTTTTTTTTCTTTTTACCATACAGGGCTAGATAATGATGAGACAAATTTCAAACAGTAGAGTAATCGCTAGACTACGTTTGTATGGAAGAATGATCGACTAGTGTAACCTTAAGCCTAACGAGTTTCAATATGCGTCTCGTAGGTGTTGCTATTACATTAACTTGAAGTGCTGTGTAAGTTACCTGGTACCTTCACGAACATTATGCTAAGTCATTTGACCGGCTCTTAACAGTTTTAAACAAAATACTTGTTTGTGTTTACTACTTCTCTTTAGGCATAATACTGCATAATCGGTTAGACATCGTCTAAGGCTAAAAAGTTGTTTCAATAGTACTCGCAGAGTCGTACGGGTTGTTTAAGGACGTAAACTTACTGATACTTCAGTAACCAAGTCGATAAAGGTTTTTGTTTTTGTTGCAGTTTTTAGGGTTCCGTACCCGAAGGGTAAAAACGGGACCCTATTA
Source organism: Orthosia gothica (assembly GCA_949775005.1). NCBI lineage: Eukaryota > Metazoa > Arthropoda > Insecta > Lepidoptera > Noctuidae > Orthosia > Orthosia gothica. The sequence continues at coordinate 7,585,787 of OX459060.1, read as the reverse complement.
AAAAGACACCACGGACCGTCTGTCTGTCTGTCACCAGGCTCATGAACCGTGATAGCTAGACAGTTGAAATTTTCACAGATGATGTATTTCTTTTGCCGCTATAATAAAAAATACTAAAAATAGAATAAAATAAATATTTAAGTGGGGCGTGAGGCAAAAAACGTGGAACCCTTCGTGCGCTAGTCCGCCTCGCACTTAGCCGGTTTTTATATATTTTTCAAAATTAAAGGCTACCAAAATGTGTAAAAATGTATTGAACAAAAATAATTTTGATGAACTTCTTGCGGTTTCTATGTACCTATTTGAAACTCTGTTCTAAATAACTAATATATTGTAATTAAATTAATATTCACATGTCTTTTTTTTTCAAAAACTGGCGGGCGAGCACGGCCGACTGTGTCAGGTTTGAGTCACACATTTTTATCACAGTTTGGGAGCAAAAACCGTGACTCAAGCCTATCACAGAGGTCGTGCTCGCCCGGCTGTAATTCGAGCTAAATAACAAACACATGAACTCACGTCTTTTGCCCATGAGGATAAGCAGGCACTACAGGACCTACTAGATAAGTTTAGTGTCTAAAAGCATAATGTTTTTATTATTTATTGGTTTGTTATTGATCAACACTGTAGCCACTCGATTGCCTGCCTAGCCTTTTTCCCAACTATATTGGGGTCGGTTTCCAGTCTAACCGGATTCAGCTGAGTACCAGTGTTTTACATGGAGCGACTGCCTATCTGACCACAACCCAAAAACTGGGTAACACCATACCCCCTTGGCTAGACTGGTGTCAGATCTCAAGCTTCTGACTACCCGTAATAACGACTGTCAAAGATCTTCAAATGACAGCCAGGACCAACATCTTAACGTGCTTTCCGAGGCACGGAGGAAACTCGATATGTTGAAATGGTCACCCATCCACGGACCGACCTCGGCAAGTGTTGCTTAACCTTGATGATCGACCAGTGCGGCTGTTATTATTTAGCCACGAGCTCTTTTATCATCATAATAACACATCCTTAACCTTGCAACCAGTTTCAATAGACATCCATAACAAACATCATCAAGGTGTCGCCTTATCAAACAGCAGAAACAATAAACAATCATTGAATTGATAACGATCTTGGCGGCATTAGCAAAGAGAATCGCGAAATTGATCGCGCCGACAATTATTTTAATCGCAGTACTTGAGAATTTTTTGATTTTGTGTGTGTTAATGAAATAAGGAAGGAAGTTATATATCCGGTAATGTGGTGTATGGAATGTTTGATTTTTAGAAGATATTTTTGAAATTTCTTGGGTCGACGATTTGTTCTGTAAATTGGAGCTGAAGAAGAAAAGTTGTTTTTAGTGATTGATTTTTAGGGTTACGTGCCTAAAGGGTAAAAACAGGACCGTATTACTAAGACTGGTCCGTCTGGCTATCAGTCTGTCCGTCTGTCACCAGGCTGTATGTCATGAACCGTGATAGTTAGGCACTTGAAATTTTCACAGATGATTTATTTCTGTTGCCGCTATTACAACAAATACTAAAAACAGAATAATATTAATATTCAAGTGGAGCTCCCATACAACAAACTTTTGCTGTTTTTTGCGATAATGGTACGGAACACTTCGTACGTGAGTCCAACTCGCAGTTGACCGGTTTTTTTTGTATTGTACTTTATAAATAACATTAGATCACGCATGTATTCAAATAGGATGTTACTTGTGTATACACCTTGGGTGAAGCCTATCTTAGTTCTGATAAATTACATACAATTATAGTGCGCGACACGTAAGTCGACCCAAAATGTATTATCGTTCTTTTGAAATTAAACAATTTAAACTGTAATAAATCCCTTTTCTACGACCTAATCGTTTACAATATCCAAATTGTCAACTGTTAGATCACATAGAAAGGATTCATTTCGGTTTAAATTGTTTAATTTCATTAAAACGTTAACACATTTTGGGTCAACTTACGTGTCGCGCAGTATACAACATTCTTAAGGTCTAATAAAACACCAATGGATCTGCTCATATCAAAAAATTCAAGAAACTATTACTCCTCAACTGCTGATAGCCTACAACTTACACTCCGAAAGCTTAGCTGTCAAATATCGAGCTAGGTTCAAGGGCAAGCGGCGCCGGGGAATGCGTCCTAGCTTCCGGCAAGCAGCGTCTGCGGACGGCATACTTATGAGACATTGACAGTTTGATCGATCGGATGAGCGGCCATAGACGGCGTCGGGAGAAAACGTTGTAGAAGATACGTACCTAATACCTTGTTTTTTTTTTGTACAGGAGAAAACTTAAAAGGCACCCAGACTTTTGGGGACAAGACCAGCGGGGCGAGCAGGGCCTACTGTGACAGGCTTGAGTCACACAGTTGTATCACAGTTTGGGAGAAAAAACCGTGATAAAATGCGTGACTCAAGTCTGTCATTGAGGCCGTGCTCGCCCCGCAGGGAGTGTGAGGTTTTTACCTCACTAAAACCACCATGGTGATCACCATAAGCAAGAAGAAGATACATAGGTTCATAACTACATACAATCACGCCTTTTCCTGATGAGAGTAGGCAGAGACTACAGAACGCCATCTGCTCCGATCCTTACATACTCATTTTCCTTCACTTACGTTCATACATCTAGTCATACACGCATATACATAGATGTAGTACATCATACAGTTGTAAAAAGTCTTATCTATCTAATCGGCGAAATGGTTTCTTGAAAATGTGGACCTACATGAGTGGAAAAGCCGAACAATGGGTACAATACCTAACCGCGAGCCTCCACAAAATGGCCGAGGAAAAAACTGCTAGAGTATATCAAGTGAAGCGTCATTAAAGACATAACTCTCGTCCTCCCGCCATACAAAATACTTTAAGCGGAAACCCCATACGCATCAAGACTCACAACAATAGAGACATATCCCACAATCGCAAGTAATAAAAGCACGGAGCCCACATTAAAATCTTATCCCTTTCTTAAATAAAAAATTCACGAAAAAATAAGAGGAAATCTCCCCTCTATTATTCAGTGGAAAACGTTCCCCTACCCACCCTCCGACATCTGGGTCGAAGCCTGTACCCGCGCACCGAAGAAAACACAAAGAAAATCTAACTCTAGCGCCCAGTCAACAAAGTCACAATTGGCGTGACGACTTTGTGTTGTTAACTAAGGAAAATGCACTTTGGAAGTAAGATATAGAGTTTATATTCGTTCGGCTTGCAGCTGATCGGGTGTATAGAAATCGCGCCTTAGTATGGTATTTGAAAATGAGATGCAGCGTGGGTAGGGGAGGTTGGGGCCGGGTGGTCTCTCGAAACCCGAATTAGCGAGCCGTGTGTAATGATTTTCCCGGGCGGAATTATGGACGGTATCGAGACGGGTTGGGGACCGGCAGAGATGTTCTTTTTAATGGTCTTATGGGTACATTTGATAAGGGATATCCGGAGGAACTATGCTTTATGAGCGTGGATGATTTGTTCAAAGACTCTTGGAAAAATTGAGACATTTTTCCTTTAAAAAAACTCTTCTAAGCGAAGGCTCTCTTTGCTTTTCTACTCCAAAAGAAAACTAAAGAAGAAAAATTCTTAAAGAATCTTCAAAATCGTTCACATCCAAGTCGCAATATCATCTCGGCCATACTCAATATAAAAAACGTGTCAAAATGGATGTATTTTTGACATTTTACGACTGAGATGTGAATACGCTCCTACAAATACAGGAATTGTCTCTCAGTACCGGTCGTTGTGGCGACACTACAAGGTGGCATATTTTCAACAGTGGACATCTTTCATCTGATGACACAATCATACTTAACCAAAACCAGAAATATTTTTGACAGTTGATGTAAATGATAAGGTTCTTTCTAAATTCGGCAAATGCCTCTAAGAACACAATCACAAGTATTAAAAACACTTAAACATAAAAACTTTTCACAAAAAATAAACCGACTTCAAAAGCCAAACACTAAAAAGAACAAAAAAAATTGGTCGGTTTTTTTTTCTCTTTTTAGTTTTGGTACTCCACAACAAAAGTGCGTAAGATCTATAGTAAGGTACCTAAAGGATTGACAAAATACCCATAAAAAGTCTATTTACACATTCGTACTGTTTATCGTAAAGGAGTTCGTTTGTAAGTTCCATATCTTGAAAACTGCTGAACCGATTTTGATAAAACTTGTACTGTTCCCTTAGTTGAGAGATACCTAATTCAATACAAAAAGAATGATCACGATCTGATTACTAGTTTCGGCGATATGCGTAAACAAAAATACTTACAAACGAAACATAAAAACATACATACACTTATGAAATTTGGCACATTTGTTTAGAAGCTTACGTAGAGTAACATATGTGAATATTGTGCAGTTCCAACAATGATCACCTCCTTTTTTAGAAGTCAGTAAAAATATGGGCAATGCCTCTAAGATCACATGTATTAAAGACACTTAAACAAAATCATCGACAAATGAATTAAAAGTCACACAATATGATATCATGACTCAGTTATTACCAATCGATATCATTCGCCTCACATTATTGAACTGATTGATTGATTGAATGGTACCATTTAACCCCATAAAGTGACAAGTGGTGTACCCTTTATGAATGGTGTTGTAGTCATTCATACAATCTAATCAATCGGTGTTGAATTAGGGCATTTGAATTGAAGCATAACATCACGCTTGTTTCCCGAAAAGGTATCTATCACAGAAATAAATCTAAATAGATAACGCAATTCCCTCCATCTGTATGAAAACCAAGCGTGCCACTTTTCACGAACAAATTTACTTGAAAGAGAACATTTCCAATGCCTCGGCCAACTTTTTCTATACCTGCTTTACAGCTCAATATGGCATAAAGAGGCATTTTTCTAGATTTCGGTGGATTTCCGATGCCAATAATGCTAAATGAAAAGCTCAGATTAAAAGGTCTCTTAATTCGCTTTTCAATGATTATTTGAACAGATCATTTAAAATTGATTCCAATAGATGGCGCTGTTTTAAATTTCTGAGGCATGCCACATGATTTTTTAAATTTATATTGTAACAAATTTTGGTACAATGAAACTGTAAAAACGTGCAAAAAATACTATAAAACAAATCTTCCCTGTATTTAAAGAAAAAAAATTGTCACGAAACGAGAAAACCTTTTTTAACTTGCAAGTCGCTGCTAACACCATCTATAGCCGTGGATCGGAACCGAACGCGATCGAAGTACTTCTAAAAATAATCAGCTTAATCAGACGAAAAACGCTAGTTACGTCGGCACGATTTCTTTGTATCGGATGAGGCATCTGTATGCTAGTATTATATTATCTGTGACATTGGTAAATTTTCACTGTCCATGGGTATTTTTGTCATAGTTTTTCCACCAAAACCTTGACCCCTGCCCATCACGAACAGAATACCGTTACTACAAAAACTAAAACATCATACAAACATACATATATCACTGCACAAATTGTAATCTGACTTAGGTGACCGCCTGCTCACGCCGCCAGGACGTGGTCGCGATACGTCGTGAAGATACACTCGGAACACTATTATATTGTGCTGATAACGTGGTTGAACATGTTTATTTGTGTTTTATGGTGGGTTCGCCTTTTTTTTGGTGAGAGGATTTTGGGGATTCAGAGGATTTTAGGCCCTAGGTTTAAAAAGTACCAAGTGATAAAAAGAGAAGTATTGTTATGCTTCTTGACTATCATCATCATCATCATCAGCCATTAATGTTCCCACTGCTGGGAAACAGGCCTCTTCTCTGTGCGAGGGAATGGGCCGAAATCCACCACGCGGGCCCAGTGCTGGTTGGTGGATGTCACGTTGTTTCTTCAAGACGTTTTCTTCACCGTTTTGAGAGCAGTGGTGATGAAATAATTAACACCAAGTAAAGCGCCTGTCTGGGTTTCAACCCACGACCTATAAATTGTAATTCGCGGGTTTTGTCACTGGGTCACAACTGCTCCCACTGCACAGCTTCTTGACTATAGTTTTGTTAAAAGAACAACGTGTTTAGTGATTTTCCTTAAATTGATGAAATTAAATAAAAACCCTTTATACCCCACACGATGGGATTGGAAGAAATAAAAATTGGGGCCCTGCTATATGGCGCCCAAAATCCACCATTTAACTTTTTTCCAATTTGAATGTAGCCAGTGACACGACGAATCGATTGACGTAAGAAACATCAACATCGCCCAACGCGATTGGTCTCTAGAACGCCACATAGAAACAAACATACATACATACCTACATACCTCCTTCAGCAGTCGGGTAAAAAACATGATACTTTTAACTTAGAATGTACAAATCTATGAGTGCTCCATGATTTAAATAGAATAACTTAAAAAAAACTTAATTCAAAAAAGCAAAAAACCCGACTGCTTCAAAAGCGAACTAAAAATTCGTAAACAAGAAAAAAATCATGCTGTGCAGTCGGAGGATACATATTCGCGGGCTGGCTGACCAAAATCTGGTGTATCCTCCGCCTGCACAGCATGATTTTTTCCTTGTTTACGACTTTTTAGTTCGCTTTTGAAGCAGTCGGGTTTTTTGCTTTTTTGAATTAAGTTTTTTTATTTATAACTTTTAGTTAGTTTTTTTCGAATGTGATACATTTAAACATATAAGTGTTATATATTTTTGAAATCACCTCTTAAAACACTTTATTTTGATACCCCACACGATGGGTTTGGATGAAAAAAAAAATTTGGGCCTGCACAATATGGCACCCAAAATCCACCATTTTTCAATTATCCAATTTGAATGTAGCCTATGACACTCGCAGGGTTAAGACGCATCGATTGACGTATGAATCATCAAAATCGGCCAACGCTTTTGGTCTCTGGAACGCCATATAGGAACAAACATACATACATACATACTTACATACATACATACATAGACTGATAAACACATTACCCTCCTTCGGCAGTCGGGTAAAAAGAAAGGTTAATAGAATGATATAACGATCAATTTGTTATCATAACCTTCCCAAAGACTCCTAGGAAGTAGGAACAGCCAAAGAAAAAACTGAAGGCACCTTTCCTTGATTTTATTGAACATAAACAATTCATAAATAATAATCATCCCCTCATTTATCATAATTATCCTACGGTAGATAGTTAAAACTGTCACCTCGTGTGGTCTTCTAAAAATAAAGTATCCTCACCCCTTCCGGTGAATGTCACTAACTCATACGTACAGACAGGGGGTCACAAACGCACATGTTTGTATGAGATGGCAGGATAGGAACAAACACTTGTCTTGTTTGATAACTTGTTGCAGGTTCAAGGGATTGACAGGGGTCATAATAGAAAACAAAAAACAAAACAGGTCTTCAGGCTAAGCCATCTTGTATGCCATCACACCAAAAGTTAGCAAGCCTTTGAAGTAATATAAGTTTAACAGAAACTTTTGAGCAAAATTATATGCTTTGTACCTAGACCTAACGGTTTAGGCTATGTGTTGTCACAGTCAATGAATTCAAGTTTTTAACCGACTTCCCAAAATGGAGGAGGTGCTCAATTCGGATGTCTATATTTATTTTTTATTGTTATGTATGTTCCGGCGTAACTCCGTCATGAATAAACAACGGATTTGCAAAATTGTTTTTTTGTTCGAAAGAAGTTTATTCCGAAATGGCCCATATAAATTTGGTAAAATTCTGATGACGAACTTCGAAGATATACAACAGAACTCTTCAATAAATGACGGCAAATCTCTCGGGATTGCTGCAATCGCATGTCTGTTTATTGTTTACACCATTTCATAACATACCATCACGCCAGTATGCTCTAAAAGGGTACGCAGATATTGTCCATTATGTACGACTAAAAAGTGTTTTTTTTTACATCTTTGGAACAGCGACTTCCGAAATTGATGTTATTTTTCACATTGTACTGTTTTTTTTAAGGCGGTTTTATTTTTTTGTAAAAAAGATTTTCCTTAAATAGTCTTATTACGCTTATCTTCGACTCTTTCTTAACATAAAAAAGAAAATGACTAACACTAAATTCAAAACAACTAATACACAACAATACAACCTAACGAAAGTCTTCAAACTTCACTCTAAAGCTGCGTACAGACTGCAGACACCAACTCAATAATAACCCAACAATAATATATTATTACGGACAATTAATTAACGTTATCATTCTGCAATTCAATAGCCGCGGAAAATTACCGCATTAATTGTTACGATTGTTAACCATTATGCTCGCTTATTTTATTATTAATTTTGTGTAGTGCCGCTAAGTGTAAACTGGATTTTGGTCACACATTATGGGGAAATTGAACAGAAAAGCTTAAAGGAAATCGTTTGTCCTGCAACCTAAGTGTAAGTGAATTCGGTAAGGCAAATGGTTTAACCCCATGAAAGAGTATAACAAATTCTCTTTAAATAGTTGGAATTTTATAAAGTGTTTTTGATAGTGAAGGTGAAGGCAGCAATTTTAAATTTGCAACCCAGTATTCCAAATTGGGCAACCGCTTTAACGGCACCTATCAATATTTTTCGCAAATTTCGAAAAATATCGTTGGGTGCCTTATGTGGAATACCTTAGGCGCCATTAACTCAGGTGCCGTTAAAACGGATGCCCAATATGGAATACGTCAAAAAGCTCTAATTTGGTGGGTGTGTTGAGATACATTTAAAATTGCCGCCTTCACCATCCCTGTCAAAATCACTTTATGTTTTTATATCTGTATGACAGATGCCTCTCTGTTCTGATACATTTTCTACTCATGTTGTATCAATAAAACTCTGCAAATCTTAAGGCGGTACCCCGAGCAAAACGCCGCGCATGCCGTTTTTTGTGCTGTTTTTAGGAACTATCTACTCGTTATTTAAAAAGAAATATCAATTAATAAAAATAACAATATTAATATTAACAATTATTAATAAAATGGTAGATTTAGTTTTTTTTTAAATGTTGTATATATTTCACTAATCTCCTTCCAAAAAAACATAAAAATGAGAAATAATTATTGATATTATGCATCTCCTCGTAAAGTGTTCATTAATTATTTTTTGTTCTAACACTAATGGATAGACAATTTAATAACGAACATTTTTGTAGATTTTTTTTTTTCAAAACGCCAATATTCGATTTTATAAAGATTTTATTCTGAAATCTGGGCGTATTCACTACTGTAATTCATGCGCCACCAGTGCCGCTAGACCAATAGGAATGCTCATATCTCATGCCGATTTTTTGGTCAGGGTACCGTCTTAAGTTACTAGTTTTAATTACAGAATGAATGGAGAGGGAATGGAAGGCCAAAGAAAAGATGGATAGAATGTGTGAGGACTAAAGAGGAGTAATATAAAAGAAAAATTATAGCGCGGACGGTTGACAGGAAGAAATAGAAGCAGAAACCGTGTTAGCCGCCGAGCCCAAGTGACATGGGACAAGGGCAGGATTATGATGATTTTGAGGGTATAAAAATGATAATTCTATTTAGTCCGTCAGTGAGATTATCAAATAATATTGGACACGTATTTTTTGCTTTAACAAATTACAAAGTTAAAGCGCATCAAAGTTCAGGAGTGGGGGCTTGTGACGTCACTAAGGCAGTATAAAGTGTACTAGCAGCGTTACGTTTCGCGATATTTCAATGCATTATATCGTCGTCATTTGGATGTTTACGTGTCATAAGAAAAAATACGTGTACAATTTTTTTACTAATTTAACTGAAGGAAAAAAAAAATTAAGTAAACTTCCCTATTCGGCAGGTTTGGGTTGTGATCGCTAGGTTCGTCTTGCTTACTGTAGTGGTATAAAAAAATATTGGTGGTATTATTTTGAGGATTAATAAAAAGCAAGACAGAATGAGATTGTCTATCTTTTTGCTTAGCGCGATTATGGCAGTATTCCCTTATTGTAATGGACTATTAGGATCCCCAAGCTCAGCAGATGTCTGCAGTCTGATAAGATGACGATTATGATGTTTTATTTTTTATGAAACGTGACAGTAATATTTAAAAACAACCGCATTCGTTTTATCTTAATAGGCGGACGGAAGAAGATGGACGCACAGATTAAAAATAGCTTCATTTTATTCATTCTTTCCAAGTTCCGCTTAAAATAACTTTGAGGAAAACTCATTCATTCATTATTGCGTTCTATTCTAAATACCTCATTCAAACACGTCCAATAAAGGAACGCTTGAATTGAATTTAAAAAATAAAATATTCGATTTTCAAATCCCGAGACGGAACGAACGCAAGCGACCCCGAAATTGCCGGCCGCATTCACCCAGACAAAAGCCCTAAAATACACCCCGCGAGCAAAAAGAAAAGCATTTCCATCCCTACCCCTCCTTCATTTAAATTTCCCGCCCCAGAGCGGGGGCGGCGACTGTAGGGGCGGCTTCCGTACAACAGAGACGTAACTTAAAATCTCATAGAAAAGAATGAGACGGTTGTATGTGCACCTGTTGCGTTTCGAGTTTCATATTTTCGCGGCGGATTCTTTTTTCGTTTCTTACCGCGTTCCAAAGGATTTGAATGGCGCGCCCGTGCATGCGTACTAGACTTAGGTATTGAACGATATTGACGTACGACGCTCGACGTTCTACGTACGATTTTTAAAGCTTTTCATTCGGTCATTCTAAATTCGAATAAATTCTTTAGAGAATATTTTATGGTCTTTTATTTTTTAAATATTTTGCGATTGAGTTTTATGCTTGAGTCGGGTTTAGTTATTTAGTCAGATGCAGACGTAATTCATGTTCGATACTTTTTTTAAAGGACTAGTAAGTATCTGTAGTTTACTTTCGGCCATTCGGAGGAATATAGAAACTTGTGGACATAGAAAAAAGTCACAGATAATACAAAAAATGTCTAGCTATCACGGTTCTTGAGATACAGCCTGGTGACAGACAGACAGACGGACAGTGGAGTCTTAATAATAGGGTCCCGTTTTTACCTTTTGGGTACGGAACCCTAAAATGGACAATCCCACCCAAAAGTATTAAAAATCACACCAAACAAAGGAAACCAATAAAATATGAAGGTAAAATTTAGTTATTTCCCCGATAGTAGACATTGAAGCAGGATGGAGTCAGAAATAAAAACTGTTTGTGTTACCGTTTCCGGCGCGTCCCGGCTTCGATTCCCGTCTGAACACGTGGTGCGGTTATTACGAGGAAATAATCCAATAAAAATAGTATCACGGACGATTATATTACGATGTGGAAGACCATTTGGATGTTTGTTTATTGAAGATAGTGTAAATATACTGAGTTTATCTTATTGTAGCTTGGGTGAGGTGCATTCGGGGTTGGGATGCTGTTAAGGTGTTTTATTACGAATTGAAGACTTTTTATCGTATTTTAGAATGACAGGACTGAATGGATAGTCGACGGTAATTTAATTACGGAAATAATTAGCCTGACAAAGTTGCATTTGAGCATCTTGAATCTTGGCAATTACGGTTATTATTTTAATAAAAAAAAAACTAGCCAAATGCGAGTCGAACTCGCGCACGAAGTGTTCCGTACCATTATCGCAAAAACGGCAAAAAATCACGCTTGTTGTATGGGAGCCCCCCCACTCAAATATTTATTTTATTCTGTTTTTAGTATTTGTTATAGCGGCAACAGAAATACACCATCTGTGAAAATTTCAACCGTCTAGCTATCACGGTTGATAAGATAAATCCTGGTGACAGACTGACAGGCAGACGGACAGTGGAGACTTAGTAATAACATTTTTACCCTTTGGGTACTCGCACTCGAAAATTCGTCCAAACAAATGACACGAAAGATGCTCCACTTAAAAAAGCAACAACGACACAAAAGTTGCTCTACCATCTCGTATATAAAACAAGTCCTTGCAAAACCTTTTAAAAATAATTACATATGAAAACCAGCAGCGTTACAAGTAAAATTATAGCTCGATCACAAGCGTCGACAAGTGATAATCGCTTGTGTAGAGCGATAAGCGAATTCTTACGATACATATCTGTAGATCTATTTCGCGTGTGTCCCTTACAATCTGTGGCGATAAGTAGAGTATCTTTGCGATAAGGTTATGTTACTTCGTTTAGTTAGTGTTGATGAAAATTGTGTTGATTTTGAAAAGAAAATGAAATAGTTCATTAAGTTTTTCGTAAAGAAAAATTAGGTGAAAATCTTCTTCACGTAACAGAACTGTAACATTTGAATCCATTAACATTTTGAACATTTAGAACATTTAAATATATTTTTTAGGGTTCCGGACCCAAAGGGTAAAAACGAGACCCTATTACTAAGACTCCACGGTCCGTCTGTCTGTCTGTCACCAGGCTGTATCTCATGAACCGTGATAGCTAGATAGTTGAAATTTTCACAGATGACGTATTTCTGTTGCCACTATAACAAAAAATACTAAAAACAGAATAAAATAAATATTTAAGTGGGGCCCCCATACAACAAACGTGTTTATTTTTTTTCTTGTTTGCGATAGTGGTACGGAACCCTTCGTGCGCGAGTCCGACTCGCACTTGGCCGGTTTTTTGGTCATCGTTACAGAATTGCTCATTGAGAACCATATTATGTATATGGTTGGCTACCACAGAATACCTTGTGGTATTTAGTCTACCTTTGTGCTGCTCTGTACCTAGACTATACGTGGTGTTTGGAAAAATAAATAAAATATTAAAAAAAAGCTTTAAAATATTCACATATCCCAAAAAAATATCAATTTAGAGTCCTAAAAGCCTTCGATAAAAATTAAAACGAAAAAAAAGCATTAACGTTCGAAGTCAAGGGGTGAGTACACCAGTTGTCGTCACTCCGCTAAAACGATTTAGTTAATGCGAAATCGTAAAAACTCACCATTGAGACGGGTAGGGGATGCGCCCCACCGTTGGGGTAGGGGTACGGTGCCATGAGGTAACCCATGTTGAAGCTGGCAGCAGGATGCGGCTCAAATTTACCTGGAAATATTAAGAAAACACATTAGATTATTGGAAATAAATAATCTAACTAATTTTGAACATGTGGAAGGGATATTTTTTTACTTTTCTCGCGGACTAAGCCAACGGCAAGTAAGCAATTATTATTTATTTATGTTCAGCCTGATTTGTCCCACTGTAGAACAAAGGCCTTCCTTTCTTTTTTCTATTTCTCCCGGTAGTTGTTGAAATAGTATTTCAATAAAGATTTCAGAGAAATGCTTATTTTTTATTTATAAACCTACTTATTTTATAAGTAACATTTATTTTGTATACTAATGAAGGAGCCATTTTCTGCAATTTTCATAAAACTGACACAATTATTACGTCTAGCCTTAATTACTTTTAAACTGATGCAATAACAATTTACTCATAGCCCATGACTATCTTTATTTAGTAGGATAAATAAAGAAGATATTTAGACAAAAGGTATCGTGCTAGCAAAATCTTTATTGTATACCATAACAAAAATATAAGAAAGGATTGTGTAGTTTTGTGGCTTTGATTCTTCAGAGTTACCAGTGTTCTAGTCTAACTAATCTTAAGGTGTACATTATGTAAATAATGACATTAAAATATTATTTTAAAAAGTAAATAGATTAGACAGAGGCTTTGGGGGAGACCTTTGTCCAGCCGTGGGACAAAAAAGGTTGATAAAATATATTAAGAAAACGTACAGTTTGATAACTAAACCAGTATTCAAAAAATTCACACGCACAAAATTCCTTCTCTCCCACATAAAACAGCAAACAATTTCTTTTCACTTAACTGCAGCACCAGGAAACACCACCAACGGTCTAGTGGTTTTGATATAAAACGATTGTTTAACATGAGCCGTACCACGGACCACGCCGTTTAATTAAATATAATTAATACAGATAACCTTTATTATAACACGCACAAATTAAAATGTTTTGTGTTATGCAAAGTGCTTATTGAATTCAACGCTATCAACGTGATTTTAATTAAATTCCGGTAACAGGTGCATTTTGTTTTAAGAATGCTGTGGCTTTTTATTTTCGGTGTTTTTTTTTGTTTGGACAGTTTTTGGTTTTTTCGCTCTAGAGTTTTTAGTTGACGATTTGTGTTAAATAGGTTATTAAACTCAAATTGAATCTATATGTAATGCTATTGATTAGTTTTAAATAATATTTAAAAACACTTTTGTAATTTTAGATAAATCATTGGAGGTTTACTGAAAACTGACCGCTAATTACGGTATATTCATTTTCAATTATATTAGTTTACTTACTAACTAGATGAAGCATGCATGCTTCCCAGTATTAGTAAAAATGACTTCGCCATCCAAGATAAAACCCCAGAAACCTCCTTCCAAGCAATAAGAACGAAGAAGTACAGACAGCAAAACTCACAACAATATGTTCTATGACGAGAAGTAATTCACTAACGTATAACACCAGAGTTAAAACTACAACAGTGCAATAATACTGAGATGTTCATTCATGTTTCTCAATATTATAGCAGTGGTGGCCCAGTGGTTACTGCTCCGACTTACGAGTTGTAGGTCGTGGGTTCCAACCCGAGCAGGTGCTTTACTTTGTGTAAATTATTTAATCATCACTGCTTTTAAATGGTGAAGGAAAACATCGTGAGGAAACCGGCATGTCCTAGAACCAAATATTCGAAGATATGTGACATCTACCAACACCGTAGCCAATTCTCTGAGAGGAGGCCTATGTCCCAGCAGTGGGAAAACTAAAAGGCTTATTATGCTTAATACTTGTGAAAATGGGGAAAGAGCCCATACTCCCCAAATAACCAAAAGTACAGACAGCAAAACATAACGCTAGACGGGCGGGCGTGGCCGACGAACAAATTACACCACGACGAGAAGTAATTTACTAACGTAATTGCGCGCGCAGACGTCGAGTGACGCTGTGGTACCCGAGTAGGGCTTGATTTGACGGCCGAAGACATGTTTGTTGAAAGAAATTTGTATCAAGGAAAATGGGAAGGAAGTAGATTAAATGAAAAAAAAATCCTGTAGGGATAGATATAATATTGAGAAATATATAAATAAGAAAGTGGTTAGTTCTGGCGATCATCATGAATCTATTTCTTGTTGCCCAATCTTTATTTCAGCATTTACAGGAGCAATGTCAAGAGGTCCCTAGAAAAGTAGCATCATATCATTGAAGGAGTATCGCGAAAGCGATGTGTGTGGAATGTCAAAAGCTATCGACATGTCACGTAATCAATACCTTATATTTTGGCCTTTCGAGCATAGCCATCGCGGACATCGAATGACACTTGTCTAGAGCCTCAGGGGTCGGTCAATCCAAATTATGAAGTTAGTAGCACATCATTAGCTCACGCAAAGCGCTCTATGGAGAAGTAGAGCAATAAACTCCATGGACACATTGGACATTCTTTTATTAAGATTCGGTGCAACATGTCTTCTCTCAGTCACAATATAAGTTGTCAGGTAATCCCATTCTAGAGATTTCATCATTGTTCACACAGTCCATCCCTCGTTTATATGGTCTTTCCCAACTCTTATAGCAACTCATACCAAAACCTTTATCCACAACAATAACTTCATTTCTCCGTATTTCTGAAGTAAATCAATTGTTAATGGCCAAACGATTTGTTTGTTAGAATGCCATGAAAATCACTTATAACTGCAAAATAATCGCATACACGAAGCTTCAAGAATTCTATAAAGAATTTCTATCGGCCAAAGAATTTCATAATGTTCGACGAACACGATTCTAACACCATACTTTTTTTTTCTGTTTACAACCCTTCTACAGTAAAACAATTATGAGGCAATCAAAATTTTATAACTTTTATTGTGTCCATAATATTTTCACCGACTGCTTTATCGTTGGTGTCCGTATTCGAACAAATATCGAGACTTGACACTTTAGGTGCGAGGTTGTGAGCCTTTTTACGATTTTATAACAATAATAGGTTAGATTGTGTCTTTTTGTTGTTGGAGAGTAATATCCAGAATTGGTATTTAATGGCTGCAGTAAAAATCACTTTCGTTTTAAAGCTTACTCTAGAGCTAGAGTCTTAACTCGAAATTTAAGAAATTTTCTATTAACAAAATCTTACAACTTATCAATCTGGGAATTTCTCAACAGATCTTTGTTCTGTAGAGAGATAATTTTATTTTATTACTTGAAGGCAACCAGTACAAGCTTGTTTTTTTTTATTTCACATCTAACTAACAGATAAGGTGATTTTAACTGCAGAAAACAAGCGTAAATCTTATAACCATCAAATAATAAAAAATCTCATTTATTTTAAGACATTGGTAAGAGTTAGTAACCAATAATTTCCTTCGAAAACTTCAATAAGTACCTATAACATAAAGGCAACCACATCCCGAGACTAGCGTGTTGAAGAGTGTAACATATTAATTTTTGTATCTGTAAGCACACACCGGAGAGCACTGAATCACTGTGCCGGCAGCGACTAGAGGCCTTAGTGCGAGTTTTTATTCACACTCAATCGCGTTAACGTAATCGTTAATTTGTATTGAAACTGGATAAGCGACGTCTGGTGACGGTCAGGAGAAACCTCTTTTTGAATGCATTTTGACATAAGAGATCGTGTTATCACGAGTGAGTACGTTAAAAAATTCGGAATAAGCACACAGGTAAGCCATTGCTAATAAGTGGCTCTATTAGTTGAAGCCGCGTAATTAAGCTGAGCACAAGTTATGGCTGTCATGCCATAGCGTGAACTATTATTTCTTCAGTGGCCATAGTCAGAACTGGGGCTTCTTTTGACGAAACGGCAGCAGGGTTTATATGTGGAGCTGAATCACAGACTATGTTCCACCTCCTATCCTGACTTTTGTGCCCTAAAACTGACTTCTGCGCTACCAAGTGGAAGTGGCGAAGTTATGGACCAACAAAATGTTGATATACCTAGTCGTTCCATGCAACCGCGAGAAGAAGAATTATTATATAATTTATTTTTTTTAATCTTATTAATGTTTGGCCCAGAAAAAAAACAGGTATGGCCATTCGCTAACGCAGCCCTAGGGTCTGCTTAGGTACAGGTGACAGGAAACGCGTCGCCAAAAAAAGGTAGGACATACACTGAAGATTGGAGCCATCTGAGAGCCCCCAGGTGTGCCAATGTCAGTCACTGGCAGGCTTGGTTTGTTTGCTAAGTTTTGACAGTTCCGTCTCTAGCAATGGCCGCCGCGTCTCTTTACTCTATGGTACGAACGCCATGCAGGAGCAGGTCTACCTACTTTAACTTCTTTCTTTTCTCCATAGGCTTGTTCTAAAAAAATGTCATCATCAGCAGTCTATTAATGTTCCCACTGCTGGGACACAGGCCTCCTCTCTGTGAGAGAGGGAACGGGCCTTAATCCACCACGCGGGCCCAGTGCGGGTTGGTACTGTTGGTAGATCTCACATGTCTTCGAATTTTTAGTTCTTGGACATGCCGGATGCCGGAGCAGTGGTGATGAAATTATTTACACAAAGCAAAGAACCTGCCTTGGTTCGAACCCACGACCTACGGCACGTAAGTCAGGGCCGTTACCACTGGGCCACCACTGCAAACAAATGTAATCTTGAAAAAAACCTTTTTCTAAAATTTTAAGACCTGTATATAAAATCATACAAATCAAACATAACACCACTAAAAAGAATTCGCAAATCAAACCTTAATCATCACATACTCATTCACATCTCACTTCAAACTCACACGCATACCGGCCACAATAAAGCCGTACTCTCAGAATAAGGACAGCCCACGCCTTTTCAATTTGTAGGCAATTTAGTTAGTACGGGAATTATTTTGATGAGCGGCGTACTGGCGCGAGTGCAGATAGTTACTAGCGCCAGTAATAGCTTGCACTTTGTTTTACTGATTATTTTACACGTCTTCTTTGAGGAGAAAGTGATTTTCTGTAGGTTTTGTAAGGTAATTTTGGATATAATCAATAGCAATAATACATTAAAGATGTAGCTTTGTATGTCTATTTTGTGCCGAAAGTGTCTACTAGGTACTTACATGAAAAAAAATAGAAGAGGCTCTGAACAAAGTCATATCTTATCAGCGACATTTGTATCGCAAAATTAATTAATTTTGAAATTAAAATTGAAATAACTACTTAAATTACGGATATATAAAAAAAAAGCAGTTTTGGCGACTTTATTGAAAGTTTTATATGCCCAAATAAAAAAAAACCCTAGTTTGGGCGAAAACATAAAAAACAAACCTATCAAAGTTCAAATAATAAAAAATGGAGTTACTTAGATACTATTGTTTTTTTAATTGCAATATAAACAAAGTAACCCCAATTTATTTTTAATGAATGTATACGTAGAATTTAAAATATTTTTTCTGCAACAAATAAACGTATTCTTGCGGTGACGTTGATGCAAAACATGGCTGATATAATTATGTCAGTGTTGCAAATTTTAAAAAGAAAATTTAGGGCCAATCCGTTTTCACGGATTAAACTTTAAAAAACTTAAAAAATAAGTCATCATCAAAGTTGCCCTAGTACCCTCTCAATGTAACCCGTAAAACGGGGTAGTAGGTAGTCAACATGCCCAAAAAGTAAAAGGTTGAAAAGTCAAAATCGTTATGGCTGTAAGAATGTCTCTTAGATGGATCAAGAGCCTAGAGCCTTTCTTAGGCATTTTCTAGTTTTCATAAAGATTTTTGTTTACTATTTCTGAGCAATTTATGGTTTTTCAGCTACCCTAACACTACATATTATAAAAAGTTAAATCAAAAATTCAAAAAACCCGACTGCTTCAAAAGCGAACTAAAAAGACGTAAACAAGGAAAAAATCATGCTGTGCAGTCGGAGGATACATATTCGCGGGCTGGCTGACCAAAATCTGGTGTATGCTCCGCCTGCACAGCATGATTTTTTCCTTGTTTACGTCTTTTTAGTTCGCTTTTGAAGCAGTCGGGTTTTTTGAATTTTTGATTTAACTTTATTTATTTATAACTTTTTAGTTAAGTTTTTTTCGAATTAGATACATTTAAACATATAAGTGTTATATATTTTTGAAATCACCTCTTAAAACCCTTTATTTTGATACCCCACACGATGGGTTTGGAAGAAGAAAAAAATTTGGACCCCCACAATATGGCGCCCAAAATCCGCCATTTTTCTATTATCCAATTTTAACGTAGCCTATGACACTCGCAGGGTTAAGACGAATCGATTGACGTATGAATCATCAAAATCGGCCAACGCGTTTGGTCTCTGGAACGCCACATAGGAACAAACATACATACATACATACATACATACATAGACTGATAAACACATTACCCTCCTTCGGCAGTCGGGTAAAAAGAAAGTCCCCCGCGCCGCGTCTGTACGCGATAAAGTCAAAAACTACTAAACGGTTTTTCATGCGGTTTTCACGAAACGGAGGTAGGTTTTTGGGTATATTTTGTAATGGGCGAAGCCGCGGCGGGCCGCTAGTAGTTAAATAAAAACGAGTGATGACAAAATAAAATAATTACAGCTAGCCACCTTACGCTGTCTCAAAAAATCTATACTTAAAGTCCTTTTCCTCAAAAAGTGCCAACAAAAACCAAAAAGTGCGTATTACTGCGAATCGGTGCATTACTCACAAACTTATTAAAAAGAACCTCCTTATTATAGTTCGGCTAAAAATAAAACCAATATGGTTTCCCAATTAAACAAATGTCAATCATGTTTAAAAATGCGTCGTTCTTTATTTATCTTCGAGATAACGGATATAATATTTATTTCATTCCGATAATTATTATGATAATTAATCATATCGTTCCGAATTCGGTTTTCCGCGAATAATGCTGCGGTATTTGATAACGATTAACCGTGAAGTAACAAATGTTAATTTAATATACACTTTACAGCTTTTGGGAAACTATTTTGGTCGTAAAATGACGATATTTCGAAGATTTCTAGGATCAGATAATATGTTAAATTAAATCACTTTTGATTCCGATAACAATATTGTTTATTGATTGATTTACAGATTATCAAATCCCCAAATTTTTTTTTATCGAAAAGACACCTTAAATTCCAATCGGAAAACAAAAACCTGACACAAATGTAATAAATAACACCTCGATTAGTCGAACACGAAAAATAAACTTCTCGAATTACTCGATCCACTATCGAAATTCGAGATATAGAATACTTCACTCCCATCCTGATTATAAGTGTGTATACTGTAAGCCACGTTTCCTGGAACCTCGTGGTGCCGTGGTGGGTCCGAGGGCCTATATAAATATTGACAGTCGGATGCATGGCCGTGTAATGTGTAGTAACTACAACAGTACACAGAATACACATGCTTTTTATGTTTTTCATGTTAGTGAAAGTATTGGGTTGTGGAGCTACTGGTTTTAAGGAATTTTTATTTAGTTTTTGTGCTGTGAATTTTTCAGGTTTACCCGTAAAAACGGTAAAGCTTCGCTATCACCTCGCTGGCTGGCGTAATGCTATTGTTAAGAATAGCTATTAACTCTAACAAGTAAGAAACAGAAATAATAAGTGGGTATACTTTGTGCGAAAGACGGTTACAACAATAGTGTGTAGTGTCTCAGAGCTTCATAAAATCAAATCCCTGTATAGTTCCGATTCCTGGCAACTCTGACAAGTAAGAAACTGAAAGAATAGTAAAGTTCGTGCAAAATAGAAAAAAAAATACAAAAAAAATCAAGCGGTGTCTCAAGCTTCGACAAATTAAGAAGATCATCCGTCCGATGAGCAAATTAGAAAAAGAATTGCCCAGTAGTGGATAGCCATAAGCTGAGTTGATTGATCGCTAGTCTTTCCAAGAAAGCCCTAAAGTTCCCGAAACGTATCATCAGCGGTCTGAATGTTCTAAGAATCAAACGGATGATAATGATAAACAAAATAAGAATTAGGGAGAAGAGGATGAACACATTTAAAAATTTGCTGGACACACCAAGACCATTACGTTCGATGATAAAGTAGCAAATGAAGGAAAGAAAAAGAAACCTTTAAGAGTAATATAGAATCAAGCATAGACAAAACCATTTAACTAGTAGAAGCTAGCGATACAGCAAAGAAAATTTTAACAGACTAAATAAAAAATCAAAACCATCTTATCACATACCATTACATAGCTGGTAATGAAGCCCAACCTAGAATTATTGAGATCGAAAGAGGTGACAATATAGGCGATCGAAAAAGGGGGGCAAAAGATAAGTATAGTACTCGTATAGTGCCACCAAAACTGTCACTTATTTTCAGGTCTCTATCAGCAGATCTCATCGATACCACTGATAAGGTGCGTGTATATGCAAATGGCATTGATAAGGTCCTGATCAAACAATCGATTTCTGAAAATAATGATAACTATCGTCCATATCCATTCATAATAATCGATGGAATCTTATCGTGAGTTATAAATTTATTCGTTGCTGAGTTTGTCAATGACAAAGTTTGCGTCAGTTGTGGCTATACATTTACTGGGGAGATATGATTTAGTTACTTAATTTGCGAAATATTCATGCTGAAGATAGTTGTTTTCACGTGGGTTGTTAAAGCAACTAAGTTAACAAGGGAATTAGCAGCAGCATTATGACTAATCTGTGCTTTCTAATATGCTATAATTGACGAAATTTGGATTGATTGATGAATCTTAGGCAAAGCTTTTTGAATAAGATATTTTGGCCGATTGCGCGCTTTCTTCTGCTTCTGATGATCCTGAAGAAGAACCTACGATTAATGAGATTATAAGCAAATAAAGGAATAGAAACAGATCAGCTTTTACTTCAACACATACAATAGTATCCCTACAAAAATGCAGACCACTTAAACACCAGGCTTCATTCTAAAATCTACACCCCAGTAGATTCTCAAGATAAATCCATTCATCCATCACAGACTCAAACACACCCATCCAAAATGATTCACGGACTTAGACAAGTGTATAAAAACTTGGCTACCTGCCCATAAGAGGGTCTGCGGTCACAAATTATACGGTGCTGTATTTATTTTACCTCCAACGTACAATATAATAAACTTGCATAACTAGGGACCTGTAATTGTGGTCATTTTTAATGTAGGCCTTATGAATCACTCGGTTCAAGGATGTGTTTAAGTTTACACATGATTTTTCATGCTTTTTTGCGGTTGGTGCTACAATTGGACACTGCCATTTTCTTCTTCAGTTCTTTAAAATATATCTTTAGATTTTGGAGTTCCGAATTAGCCTTTATCTCATGATTTAGCAAATGATTTGATAATAGAAGTCTGTGTTATGAGACAAGGTGTTAGCTGTCCCTCTTCCTTGACATAAAACCCTCATTTCATATTCTACATTCCATCTTAAAGTCTTTTATCAGTCACTGGTGGTCTAGTATCTGGCATGTCTACTTTATGGTCTTCGCCTGTCTAAAGCGTTATTATTGCAGCAATTTTATCAGAATCTACATATAAATTGTAGAATTGGTGTCGACTATCGGGATTAAGCACAAAAACTGCATAAATTATTTGAATAATTAGCGCATTTACAACAAATTAATTGTTATTATGCTTTAAAATTAATTGAATACATACCACTAATTCTCAGTTCGGCTGGCAGCAAAAGAGATTAATACAAATATTACTTTTTTGGTCACAAACTGTTTTATCAAAGAGGAGTCATCATCATTATTACTATTTTAAAATAAAGCCCTATGTAATATATAAGATTTTACGTGAATATTTGGTTTAATAAGCTTTGTTTTAAGTTTAAGTAGATCGTTGACAGATAAATTGCCGCTTTAATAAACTCATAAAGGATCATAAGCGTCGCTATTTATACACCCAACTCTAGTAAAGAGGTTCTTTATCGGATCAATTCCATATTTAAACAAAAATCTAGAGCAGCCTACTCCAGCTATGTGATAATTGGTTACATATTAAGTTGTACAAGTACAAGACCCGTATCAACAACGCCACAAAAAAACTAAATTTAATATCTCACTTTTTAATTCATAATTTAAAACAAAAGCGAACTTTTTCCTCAGTGTGATTGATGACATCTGGGACGCTTACCTACTAACCAATTACCGGATTGGTTGGACAAAAACCAGTGGAGAAAAAAACGTGTTTTACTTATAATATACGTAGGTGTTAATGTGTCCTGGGTTCAGTATAAATATGGTATGATATTAAGTAATGTTTCCAATAAGGACATCTTGTCTTTTGTTGTTGATAATTTTGAGCGAGACATATTGGACTGATAAAATTAAGTGAGGTCATGCCAGTAATTCATGGATAAAATACATTATTATTGTTAATGGAAGCCATTTTGACATATTATATATTCGCGTGAACGTTAATATCAATGACAAAGCGGAGCCTCGTAATATGGATAACGCAATAAAGTAGATTACAAATGTTAATCTAAATTTTTTTGAACAACTAACAATATTTTTTGATCCATGAAGCCGAACAAAAATTATGTTGATTGGGTCGTGTCAATCTTATTTTTATCAAATTATTTTGATTGTGTGACAAGCTTGCTAATGTAGGTTAAAATACAGCCTTTTTTCCATATCTCGTGCAAAATGTTGCGTTATCTACACGTCATCTAACATCATCGAGTCATACTTGGTAAATTTTACACTTTATATCAGTACATTTACAAAATTAAGAAAATTGCAACTGTTAATGTGATACAGAATTTAAAAAAAACTTTGAATATCGAAGCACAAACACGGTCATAATAAGTATGAAGTGTCGGCGAAACAAATTATAATTTTGTAGCGCAGCTAAGGAACTCTAAATGTGTTTTAATATCATCAACACCGGCGTGCAAGTTAGAGAGGGTAAGCGGATCGGGGTTTTACCAAGTACGCGTACATCCTAGGATCTAGCTAGTTTTTACTTATTGCTTCAAAATTCGTTTAATTACTGGATTTAATTGAGTTCATGTACAGATTTATAACGCTTATTAGACGATTGTTATTACACCTCAAATGGTTAGTATGCAAGGGTATGATAGCTTTTGATCTATATAGACGATGTATTATTGCTGTGCAATGTTATCTGTGTCTATAAGTGAAGTGCAGTTGTTGATCTACTTGATATCGTCTCTTCAACAGCCAAGGGAAAATCTGGAGTTGCACATGTTATCTAGATATCGGTCGATCGATCACCATTTTTTTTTTCAAAATCCTCCTTTAAATCATACTTAGCACTTTATCAGTTGATAAATCGCTTGGATTACATCAATCACGTCCTTATTATTAATCTTTATTCCTTTTCAGTGTTCGTACAGATTACAAGAATAACGGCCGCTTCAGTTCTTGACTGATGCCACATCCAGATGCAAGTGTAAAAAGCTCGTTAATCCAAAACGACGAGACTCTAATTGTGTACGCATATCAAGTTCCAATTAGATCTTGGATATAATGACACAAAATACAGGTACTAACATGAGGATACTTGCAAATTGAGTGTGCAAAAGGGATAGGGAATAAGAAAGTGGATGAAAGGGAAAAGGATGGAGGAAAACGATGGAGTATTAAGGGTAGTTATAAGTTGTAGAAAAACTGGCATCGCTTTTGTTAGATTTTGAATTTTACGATGGGTTTTTGTTTTAGCGGTTGCCGTTCGTGAGAAATCGAGATATCGAATCTGTGGTTTTGAAAATTAGCTGAGTTATTGCTAGTTATACAACTGCTAGTTCCTATAAGACAGAAGTTTATTGTAAGAATTATCGCGGTTTTGCCGATA
The DNA here is from genome assembly GCA_949775005.1 of Orthosia gothica. Lineage (NCBI taxonomy): Eukaryota > Metazoa > Arthropoda > Insecta > Lepidoptera > Noctuidae > Orthosia > Orthosia gothica. Next base: position 7,561,146 of record OX459060.1, on the reverse strand, counting down.
TCACTAGATATTTGGCACTTATGAGAGATGCTTTTTAGTATATTTATTTGTCTAGGAAACACATCATATGCAATCAAGGAGAGAAACTCAGTCGGTATGTAGTGTCTTAATAGACGCAAATGCCATAAAGCTACGCCCAGAAGTTTGTAAGTGCCAAGTATGCCACGGTTAGACCATAAAAAGCGTAACATAATACAAACTACCAAGATCCTCTATTTTACTATGTATTAAAGTATTTCTTACAATTTGCTTACACTAAACTGTTAGCAGAATCCCTTTAAACCGGCCACTTTATGAGACAACGCGACAGACTGACAAACAAGACTACATGCTTGTTTTCACCTGTTTCGAATATGGAACATGAGTTTATTAGAGCGGATGTGACGTACAAGTTAAACCTCAGCAGTGTTGCCATTTAAATTTAATATCTACCATATTTTTGGGTTAATTTATGATCAGAATTGGAGCTATAAATTAGATTTGGACAATATATTTTTGAAGACGATAAAGTGATTTTGTTGTTTAAGTGTCGCGGATTCCGTAGGTAGTTTATTTTATTTTGCGATAATATTTTTCTGCAGTAAGGGAGATAAAACAGATAGGGATGTCTTTACCCTGCATTGACATAGTACTGCCTAGATTGGTACGCCAATTGCACAGAAGATTACATTGTACTAGAAAAGTAACACCAAAAGTCGGACATATCTATGAGTATTTGGCGCCTTTGCAATGCAAAACATAAGAAAAACTTTCCCCGCTTATTTTCACGACTTACCCAGAACGTTAACCAGTCACTAAGACGATAATTCTTTTTGTCATGTCATTGGCAGTCAGCCTAGCCACGCTGGTAGAAGATGATTTAATCGGCGCCAGAGTGCGGGGAACGATCAGCATTCGAAGTATGGATGCCGGGTATGCAGTTCATTCTTCATGTAATAGTTGGCTACGTATTGCTATTCTCAACTTTGACATTAAGGTAGGACTACTGGTGTTGGGATGCGGCGTTGCTTGTATTATTTTGACACAAATTTTGAATTCTATTGCTTTGTGTTAATTTACACTCGCAGTTCAGTGTATATTCTTTGAACTTAAGAAGCTTAACTTACTTTTGGGTTAGATTGGAGTTGATATTTCTAGATAGGTAAAACGGTACAGTATGTATGTACTTCTAATCTAGAAGATACTAACAATATCAAATAAATACTTCCTCAAATATAATTATACTGAAAACACCAAACAGACATACTAACAAAATCGATTGTATCTAAAAACATGATGAAGACTAATCGTTGGCAGCTTCATTAATTGCAAATTATGTCAAAGAGAGCCAAAAACTATTATTTTATTACAATTATTAAGTGATGATTGACATCAATATGTTTTTGGCTCGCGAACAGTCTAGTCTTTATTCCTAATGTTGACTTTGTAATTTTCGTTTTAAGTCTTGTTTTACGGAACCCTAAATGGTAGTCATCTTTTAATTCAAAACCTAATTTATCGGTACATTAACTTCTTTACTATAACTAGCATTATTGTCCTATTTAACATAAATATTGTAGTGTTATAATAATATGCATAAACTTGATAACATCGTATTTGATACCGTTATGCTCAATTAAATTGATTTAAACATAGGATTGAAACGATAAATTATGATTTAGTAATTTATTACTCTATTATAACGCATTCTTTGTATTTAAACGTGTTGTATTATCAGGATTATCTGAGGCATCCAAACCAAAATATCATTGAAGCTAATCTCCTAACCAGTTAGCTTATTAAGATAGGCTAGTGATCTTAAAATAGATCTAGATTGATTTGATAGGCCTTTCTGCACCAGTGACCAAATATTGAGAGGGCTTACAGGCCTAATAATTCAATTTTACGCATGAAAATCCGTTGATAAGCAGGTCAATAGATGAAAACTTTATAACATATTTTTTCTGGTATACCAAATCGTATTTAAAAGCCAAATCTTATTTAATCCAACTCCCAACACTAAACTTTAAAACCTAAGGCCACAAAATAGGCAGTTAACTCAAAAACACTATAACAATTCAACATTTTTTATTGTAAGTCATTTCATTATGCTCTTTTTACTGGTTCCAAAGGCAGGGTCGTGGCGAGTTGATCAGATTAGGACCTGTAACCGGTTTCTCGAAAACATCCCGAAGAAAAAATAACGAAAAAAACAACACTAATAACAACAAATAACGAGGTACGGCTAGTGATGGACGGGTGTCGATATGCACGTGAGAAAAGTTATCGATAAAACTGAGTTTGTTGAGAGATTATGCTCGCATGATTGATGGTAAAGAGCCGTTATCTCGCGATGAGAGAGAAGATACAGTACGTCAAGTAGTTGAGACATCTTTATGTTTGTACGTTACAATGGATGTTAACAAGTTTTAAATTGAAGTGTGGTCCTCTGAAGTGCGTGTATTAATCTTTGTAGACAAGTTGAAAGACATACATCGGCGCTGTCATTAAATTGTTAGTGAACCGTTATGATATTACGGACAGGTACAAAGCGTAGGTTTTGCCAATTATGTTGGGCTCGTTATTCATTGGAACTTGATCTTAAACATGTGACTGAGAACTAATTTGTTTAGTCATATTAATGACCCGCTACCCACATATATCAGATACTAATTTATGTCCATCATTAGGTCACTATACCAAATCAATCGATAAATATCGATAGAATCCCATCCCTACAGAGGTGGGGCAAGATGAAATTATACGAAAATATTGTAACGATAGTGACAGATGATTATAAGCTGGCGATAAAACATACATAATTCCGAGTTAATGGCCGCGGGCGAGATACAGCATTAAGTCCACGTAATACCGGCCTTATAGTTGGTACGAAATCAATTTCACATCACTAGTCGAAACGATTTATGGATAAGATCGATTATCGTGTACATGGGAGAGTTTTGGGTGTAATATGGCTTATTTATGGTACAAGATGGCGGAGGAAAAAGTGTTTAATGAAGATTATTTAACAGTTGAAAGGGAATTTGAGTTAATCTCTTAAAGACCTTTCAAAATTAGTTTTAACATAACATCACGCCTTTAATACCCAAAGGGTTGTGCAGAGGTGCATCTATCGCACACCCACATTTGACCAGTTATGTCTCAAAATATTAAGTTGGAAAAACTCAATAACATTTTGACCGACCCGGGAATCGAACCCAGAACCTCATGCTCAATAGTAGGGTTTGCAAATCTTACTATCTTTCTAATATTATAAATGCGAAAGTTTGTATGGATGTATGTATGTCTGTTACTCAATCACGCCACAACGGCTAAACGTATCTAGATGAAATTTGGCACAGAGATTGATTATAGTCTGGCATAACACATATGATACTTTTTATCACGGGCATATTTTCCCTTGGGATAAGAAAACACTTTAATGCGGACGAAGCTGCTGGCAGAAGGCTTGTATTACAAATTCGAATGTTAGGATGGATGGATGGATGTATGCATGTTACTCAATCACGCCACAACGGCTGAACGGATCTAAATGAAAATTGGCATAGAGACACTTTTCATCCCGGTATAAAGTTCCCTTGGGATTAAAAAACACTTTTCACGCGAGCGAAGCCGCTGACAGTTGATGTGTTGTTTGATGGTTCGCAAGGTGACTTATGTTGATAACTTTGGCTGAATCTGAATGGGAATAAACTTTAGTCTGAAGGTAAGACAAAAGGTTTCCCATACAAAGAAGCCATTAGCATTTGTCACTGCTATTTCTCATTGTTATAACCATTTCCTTACAATGTGTATGGTTGTTTTCTTCACCGTTAGGATCTTTAGTTACTTCACTGAATTTATGGTGATGACGGCAAATATTCTTGACCGTTCAGCCGTTTGGTTATAACTAGCAGATTCTTAATTCAAATTTCTATGGAGAATTTGATAGGCACATTCTGGATTCAAATTTTCTAAGATAATTTAAGAATTAGTTTAGCTGATTCTTAACTCATATTTTTATGGAAGAATTTGAATTAAGAATTTGCTTATTATGAAATAAGTTTTATAAATATGGCAGTAAATGTATAACTTCCGAGACAATCCAATACTAAGCTTTAGCCGTTGGTCTGCCTCTAAAAATAGACACAAAATCAAGTTATGCCAAAAACAAAAGTGTTCTGACTACTTATGCCGTACAAAAAACCTCTTGTTTTAACTCCAAGTTCTCATCGTAAATCATGGCCAACGAAGATTTAATAATATTAATGATATTCTGATTTATTGGCTTTAGTTGTATGGTGATAAAAGTTATAATTAAATCTGTTTTAGATTACCGGTAAGTAACCGAGTTAGAGGCGTGATCATTGATCAATTTGATATGCTTACTCTAAGAACAGTATGAAAATTGCCTCTAAAGGCGTGATCCCATCGAGAGCTGTTAGCTAGTTTAGTTTACTTCCAAACTATGGTAAGGTATGGTCATGTGATGAGGGGAGATGAAAGTCATTTTACTAAAAGAGTTATGAATATAAATGTGGATGGAATGAGAAGGAGAGGCAGGCCAAAGAAAAGATGGAAGGACTGACTATTGGGACAATCCCACCGCACTATTACCAAACCACTGCAACTCCTGAAAGCCAGAATCAACAGTGGCGACCACCAGAAAAGCACCGAGGCATTGAAGCTCGACGAAGTCCCGGCGAATGAATTTAACTGTCTTGGATACCGCAACGAAATTAATCAGAAAAGAATAACGGAGGAGTAGGAAAACATAAAAAATGCACTTCCTTGTATATCAAGCAGGAGACAGAACAAACAAGGCCAATAGGCACAAAGGGTCGTTTACAACTGGGATAAACCCAGTTGCCATAAGATGGATGGACTGCGTGAAGAGTGATATGAAAGAAAAGCGAGTCAGTGATAGCGTGACGGGGAACAGGACGGTATGGAAGAAGAAAATGTGTTGCGCAAGGAAGATGATGACTCTACTTCCAAACTTGTGTACTATTATATTGTCATTGTCATCTAACCTTATAGATCTAATTGTAGTGTAGCTCTTCGTGAACTACCAAAGTACCATTTATTAAGCTCTCAATAAGACCGAGCCCTAACAGAACTTTAATGGATTTTCAAGAAAAGCCATTTTCATTTAAAGGTGTTTTAAATGGCGTCTGTAGTGTTAAAGGAGGATGGAGAACTGTGTCATCCTGTCTGGAAATTACTAGGTACTAACTGTGGTTGGTAATTGGTATGTAAAGTTTCATCAGGGTTAATAGTGATAATTCTATAATATAATCTTAATATAATCTTAATAAATTCATTATACCAGATGATTTCCTTACTTAATATTATACATACGAAAGTTTGGATGTATGAATGTATGTTTATTACTCAATCACGCTTGTTGAACAGATCTGGATGAAATTTGGCATAGAGATTAATTATAGTCTGGTATAGTACACATAGGCTACTTTTTGTCCCGGTATTATGTTCCCTTGGGATGAAAAAAAACTTTTCACGCGGGCAAAGCCGCTGGCAGATGCTATTAGGCTATAAATTATTATCTATTATGACCCAGGCAATGCCGGGTCGGGCACCTAGTAAATTATATTTTCTATAGGCGTTTTTATCGATTAATAGATTTGTACTCCTATCAATATTTGTGTCTCAGCTATTTCTAATACCAGTGGTGTCTCATCCCATACAAAGAAAATGTCCCGACGTACTGTACTGATTATACTGATTATTTTTTGTACATCTATCGCGTTCGGTTCCGTTCCACGGATATAGCTCGTGATCGTATCTCGTGGGAACGGAACCGAACGCGATGGATTTCGTCGGCACGATTTCTTTGTACGGGATGAGGCATCTGTATGTTAGTAGTATTATATTATCTGTGCTATAACTAAGAATAATGAGAAAAAAAGTGTACTCACCAAATACGGGACTGAGGTCCGACTTTACCGATAGTTTACCGGGGTAAGGCTCACCGGACTTCTCCTGAAACAAAACCATAACACTTTTAAACTCCATTTTAATATAATTAAAGTCAATTAAACCAATAATGACACAGGAAACACAGAATAATATTTATTATACATCGTGTTCATTATCTATCTTATAGGACAAGTCATCATCTGCCTCGCCTTTTCCCAAATGTTGTTGGGGTCGGCTTCCAGTCTTACCGGATTCAGCTGAGTACCAGTGTTTTATATGGAGCGACTGCCTATCTGACCTCCACAACCCAGTAACTGGGTAACACCATACCACCTTGGCAAGACTGGTGTCAGATCTCAAGCTTCTGACTAACCGTAACGACTGTCAAAGATCTTCAAATGACAGCCGGGACCAACGGCTTAACGTGCTTTCCGAGGCACGGAGGTAACTCGGTATGTTGAAATGGTCACCCATCCACGGAACGACCTCGTCAAGCGTTGCTTAACCTTGAAAATCGACCCGTGCGGTGGTTGTTATTTAGCCACGAGCTCCTCCCTATCTTATAGGACAAGAGTTTCCAACAAAATCTGTGTTTAATGAAATCTCTATTAATAATAGATTTCACAAGAATTATGCTTACGAGTAAATTCAAAATCAAATAAAATAGCATTGGCAATGGTATTGAATGGGATTCCTGGTAGGACTCATTCCACCAGGAATTATTTTCATTAAGTACCATTTCTCCAGTTATAAGTACTTTGAAAACCTGAACAATTCTAAACACACACTTTACATTCAAAAAGATCGTATGTACACAATGCGTAACGATCTCCTTCACAAAAAACCATCTTCGATAATCAAAATATCTAAAAAGATCCAATCATCCGATCTAATCCCACGTTTTCCTAATAAAACAGGCGGTATTTCCGCTTGCACTAGTTGGAATGCTATAATATCCTCTCTCCGTCGTTTGGGAGCCAGCAGACCGTTTAAATCACTACACCTTGGATTATTGGTGGGGTATTCCGGTTGGAGGAGATGGTCAAATGTCGAGTGATAGACATAAATATCTGTCACTCGACATCGATATATTGGTCACTTATCCATTTCAGATTGGCTTGCAGTCTCGATATGGCAAGCCGGTAAGATTCCACTTCTTCATTATTTTTCAAACTATACAACTGTTTGTCCTTCGTAAAGGTCTGATGCGTAGAAATAATGTACTCTCAAACGTGCACCTGTAAAACCAGATGTATGTATCTTGAAGAAGTTAAAGCAGTGGTCCTAGTAAGAAGGGTTAATTTGGCATTATGTAGCTTCAGTGATCTAAATTATATTCCTTCACGTTATCAAAGCAAACGCCAAATGCTACTCGTACCATCTTTAATCCCGTCTCTTCACTGTCTTAAGACGGTACCCTGACCAAAAAATCGGCATGAGATATGAGCATTCCTATTGGTCTAGCGGCACTGGTGGCGCATGAATTACAGTAGTGAATACGCCCAGATTTTAGAATAAAATCTTTATAAAATCGAATTTTAGTCTTTTGAAAAAAACCTTACTACAAAAATGTTCGTTATTAAATTGTCTATCCATTAGTGTTAGTACAAAAAATAATTAATGAACACTTTACGAGGAGATGCATGCTATCAATAATTATTTCTAATTTTTATGTTTTTTTTTTGGAAGGAGATTAGTGAAATATTTACAACATTAAAAAAAAACGAAATCTACCATTTTAGAATCAATATTATGTAGAAATTTAATGTATTTTTATTCATTGATATTTCTTTTTAAATAACGAGTAGATAGCTCCTAAAAACAGCACGAAAAACGGCTTGCGCGGCGTTTTGCTCGGGGTACCGCCTTAAAACAATCACTCGACATCCAAATCATCGCCTGATCACCAGAATAGTGTCCGTCCAATAAGTTCGTCTGTTAGTGGAGGGTCGTAATTGGATAAGTCGGAATCAGTTTACCCCACTCGTACGTGTTTACCCCGAATCAAGGGTAATAGATTTCCCCAATTCTCCGGTAATTTTTACGTGAGATTACACATGTTTGTGTAGAACTATTTGTCTGTTTGACATAGGAGAATGATTGTTTAACGTTGAAGGGCTTTGGGGTGAAGGTTTTCATTTCATTCATTCTCGGTCAGTGGGGATGTGTGAATGGAATGATACTTATTGATAGTTGGATGATTCTATTATCATTTTTACTGACCCTCCGTGTTTTGGAAAAGCTTGACCGAGTGTTTTCCGTACTAAATTGGAAGGTTTCAACGGCATAACACTCTTCTATGATGAAATAAGTTTGATCCTGAAAGAGTGTTATGTTGTTGGAAGCCTTCAGAGTAACATTATATTTCTGTAAAGCTTGGGGCAAGTCTGAGAAGAAGACTTGTCTAGAAAAGTAAGCTAAAGGCCCGAGTAGGCAGTGTCATCGTTGTTATGATGACTAGGCCGCCATGGCAGTGTACCTCAAATCGACCAAATATTGCCAACATTAAAAAATGTCACCTGTCTGCTAACTGAAAAGCGATTTTCAGACAAAATAAAATTTCCACGTACAAATTAATAATATTTTTAGGCAATACATGGGTCCTTGTTTGCCGCCATTATTGGCATTAACCAGGAATGCCTCAGTTAAAATATTTTGCCGAATATTTTGCGCTGAGCTTTCGTTCGGGTATTTTAATAAAACTATTTTGATTTTTTGGCATGTATGGGATAGTGCAGATTTATGGAAAGCTATTAGCAGTAGAAATGTATGAAACAGAAAAAAACTTAGGATCGGCTCCTCATCACTCTTCGTCAGACGCGACTTTACTGCATCGCCATTAAAACACTTCTGGCAATTAAAAGTACACATTTTAAAGCTAAGTTGACCCACTAAATAAAATTATTATGAGACGAACATTATATTAAACGGTGCTAAAGAAATGGGGGTCAGTAAGTGTGAAGATAACACTGACCACCGATGAATCCTTACAACCACTGTAAGTACTAAAAACTTGGCTTATGAAGACTTTCAACCTTATGACTAAGGACATAAGGGTCAGCTGCTAAGTGCCGTCTGTACTTACAGCCACCGGACGCTTGGAGCAATAGTTAGGGTTGCCAAGGCAACTGAGAAAAAAAAAGAATTGTTGGTGAAATAATTTATTGGGTTAATTATTGGGCAATGGGAATGAGAACCGATTTGTAGGGCTGAACGTTTTCAAATTTTATCTGTATTAATATTTTAAGTTAACCAATTTTCAAGGACTATTTTCTCGCCCCGAATTAGACGGGACTTAAACATAACAGGTGAAATATGGTGTACTATATAGCTCGGTAAAGATAACTGAGCACCCGAAATGTCAAATGACCTGTATCCCGCCCACCTCCACCTGCACGGCGTCCCGCGTTCGCCTCGTGAGCCAATAGCGAGAGTCCGTCACAGTGACATTGACATTTCGGCCTTAGTGCGAGCTTTTACTCACGCTCTATCGCGTTATCGTTAACACGTTCGTTGCATTTCGAGGTCTATCAGATCTCTTGCAGGACTTTTGTATTGTGCGTTGAACATAATCGTGTTGTTTCACTCCTTGCGGGAGGATCTAACGTGTAAAGTTCTTTAGGTATGAGTAGGACAAATATACATATTTGCTTCCTACTTATAGCTAAATTCAAGGAGATTAAAAAATAAATTAGAGATGGATTAGGTCCCTAACGCACAGTACTGTAATTATTTTCATTCCTTGCGTTAGGAGATATGTCGGTACTCGTGGAATCGTACGCCTCGTAGACGCAAGAGAGGATAGGTGGGCGGCGCAGGCGCTGCGTGACTCGTTTTAGTGTTGTCCTAGCATCGACGTGGGAGGTCGCGCGCACGTTTGCGAAATAACACTCGCGTATATACCTACGTGTTGATTATCATTTTTGTTATACAATGAGTGCTTTTAAAAGAAAAAGTGTAAAAAATCTATTTATTTTGGTGAGATTTCTAACAAAAAATCAACGCCGGATTATACTGCTGCATCGTCCAGTAAAATATTTTTTTTGGAAAATGTTAAAATTTGCCCCCCATTGGCTAATAATGACAGTGATTCTGATTATGAAATATTTTAAACATTAAACAGCACTGACGCTTCTAAAAAAACTAAACGAATTGTTACCATTTATGCGCAATGCAAGCAATCAATGTGCTTACCATGTTTTAATGAAAAACACTTTGCATAATTAATAAAACTTTTTCAATCGACAACTGAGAAATTATTTTATTCCCATCACTACTTACTACACATATTGAACTATCTTCGGTTGCGGTACGAGATACAATCGATATCTTTTTTTTTTTTTGGTATTTGTAGTTTATTCAAATGTAATAACTGCGTGCGAACCTAGCAAAATATAAAGCAATAGGCTATCTTTCACCCACAAAAACTTCAAAATATATTTGATTGTTTTTTTGGAAGATATAAATTATTTTCAAAACTGTATCTTTAGGAGACTGATTAGGTCTCAAACGCACCAAAAGGTAGGTTAGTTTCGAGATCTTTTAGGTCTCCAAAGCACCAGCTGAAAGTTCTTTGAAAGTGATGGCGCAGGGAACGTGTTAATTTGTATTGAAATTGGATAAGCGCCATCTGGGGACGGTTAGAAGAAACCTCTTTTTTTGTTTACATTTTGACATAAGAGATCGTTTACGGTATCACGAGTGAGTACGTTAAAAAAAAAAGGCCTCAGAGGCCTTAGTGCGAGTTTTTACTAATGCGTTAACGTAAACGTCAAGTTGTATTGAAATTGGATAAGCACCGCCTTGGGACGGTAAGGCAAAAAACTAAAAAACTCGCACTAAGGCCTCTGATAACTTGACCGAGCTAAAAGTTCAACTCTACCTAACCCTTCGGCGAATATAGGTGTGATGTTATGATTAATTATAAAAAAATTGCCCTAATTACAGTAATTAGAGTATTACTTAATGCTAATCATCGTTACATTAATTACTGCAACTACATATTTAAATATATTTCCAATGAAATCTAAATAATAACTTACCACAAGCTAGACACATCATTATTAGAAAAACTACAGCAAAGAAAAAATATAAACTAAACTACCTAGTACCTACCTTATTACATCTTGTTGTATAAATAAACAAGATAATACAACGTGTGTTTGACAACCTTACACTTTAAACGTCCAATGGGCCGTCTTGCCCGGGGCGACCAATTACTGCTGGTGCTGACCCTACACTCGACAAGGAATTTCCCTTATTTCTGTTACAGATAAAACTGTTTATCGGTTAAACACTGTTTTGACTAGTTTCAATTAAAACCGGTGCTTGTGTTAAAAGACGTTTTTTCTAGTATAGTATCTATTTTTTTATTTAACAACTAGCGGACGCCTCGTGGTTTCACCCGCGTAGAGCCCGATCCCGTGGGCAATACAGGGATAAAAAGTAGCCTAAGTCACCCGGGGATAGTGTAGCTTCCCAACGGTGAAAGAATTTTTGAAATCGATTCAGTAGTTTTTAAGTTACATACAAAAATACAAACGTACAAAAATACAAATCTTTCATCTTTATAATATTAGTTTAGATTACAAAACGTTATTTTTTAGCGAGTCTACAATCACTAGAGAAAACGTTTTAAACATGATACAAAAAACCTACCAATCCAGTTGGTTTTTAATAAATTTTCATCATCGTCAGCCTTTTAATGTTTCCACTGCTAGTGGGACATATACCTCCTCTCTGTGCGAGAAGAATTTTTTTATTAACATAAGAGTATTTAAGTACCTAATTAAGAACTTATTTTACCAGTAGGTCAATTAAACCCGAATATAAACAATCGATGAGTTTAGACAACAAGGTTTAGCAGTCAAAACTGGTTTTAACCGATTATCAGTTTTGACTGTAACATATCAATTACTCAGGCGTGCCAACCCTGAGTCTTCGGACGTTCGAAATGACGCCCGAACTTTTTATAAGACCCAAAGTGTTGATTAAATTCTTGTTACAAACCTGCTTTTGGGACATGTCAAATAAGTGTCAAAACAACTTTAATTATTGATATGGAATTATTGACGTTCGTTTAGACACGTTTACATGTATTTAGTGATTAGTTGATAATGGGTGCCGTCAACGAAAATGTGGTGGATTCGGCATCTAAACCTATATGTATACCTAGCCATTTGTGAAGGCCTTATTGAAACTTCAATGTACCTGTTAAACCTCCATAATCAAAGAAAGAACAAAAAAACAATTGGCGTTATTAAATAAAATCGTAATTGAATACTAAACGTGTTTCAATAGATCTTCCATAACCCGTTTAGAGTTCCGCTCACGCACCGAGAAAACCCATCACTACGAACGTTATACACTATATTTTACGACACTTAATTCTGCCATTAAAGACAACGCCAACTTCGTTAGAAACAACGCCATTTGCAGCGAAAAACAAAAGAATAATTCAAGCCAGAAACTATTTCACAATATCAAATAAATACTTGCATTACTTGTATGAAAAACAAAAAAAAAACGAAACGATTCAGGTTTGTTTGACATTCGTCTCAGCAGCGACATCTAGATCCAATGATAAAAGCAATTAAGGCCCTTTAAAGGAACATAATTGATGGTCACCGTATTATACAGCCTATAAGGGTTAGGTTCGATGACTGAAGAAAAAAAATAGCTCAATACATTCTACCCTTTATTAATTACATTTGACATACAACTGATACACATAACATTTATTTTCAAGTACCCTGTTGATTAATTAATAAGAAGAAGTCCCATTTTGGTGTAACAGAATTAATTTTCACAAGTATTATGTCAACGTCAAATCGGTTTTTGGAATGTTGTTGCTCGCTTTTGCCGATAGATGGGGCGCAAAAAGACGCAAGCGTATTTGTAGCTTGTTAACATCATTTTCTGTGTTCTTTTTTTGAAAAAAAAGGTTGTCTGTACATCGGTCAAAACTGTAATGAGTTTCATAATGCTAATGATACTAGCCGATAATAAAAAATAAAAAAAACTAGTAAAGAAAAAGTTTGTGACATGCGACAACCGTAACTGTCAACATGTTCTTTTTCAGACACATGTCGTGTCTTTAGGTTACATAATATACAATTAAGGGCTTTTAAGAGCCACTTTTAATTACTACTATCAAATGACATTTGTGTAAATAGCAAAAAATAAGCACCTTTGCCACACATGTACGAAGGTCGGAGGTTCGATTCTGTCGTCAATTAATAGAAGGAATTATTCATGGTATTTAATATTCTATGGGGTGTTTGTACTATGTTTTATGGACAACCTTTATGGCTAGTTAGTATGGCCGTAAACGGTCAATAGAAATATAGTAAGGCCTTCTTGTAAAACTACGGCACATACAACGATTATAAAATTGACTTACGGCGGTTGAATTTTTATTAAGGCGTCGTTAAGTGTCAACCTCTCACTGTTAGGTGGATCTCACCTAAATTATTTATAAACTCGAAATTTTGGATAGATGGATGTAAGTTTGCTACTCAATCATGCCGCAACGGCGGAACGGATCTGGATGAAATTTGGAACAGAGATAGAATATATTCGGAATAGCACATACGCTACTTTTTATCCCGGTATTATTTTCTCCTGGGATGATAAGACTTTTCACGCGGGCGAAGCCGCTGGCGGAAGCTAGTAATATATTTTTTTTAAACAGAAAGTTTTTAGATATTGTCGACAATAAAGACACGAGGCTCAATCAAGACAAAGCAACATTCTACCAACTTGTCGCAGATAGAATGTCACTTTGTCGCTTTGAGCCTCTCACGTGGTTATTTTGTCGAAAAGTCAAAATTACCACGTGAAATTTTAGTAGCGCTTGTCAATCCCTATACATTTAGAATATTTTGACAATCATTCACTCTAATCACTTAATCTAGATAGCTAACTTAAACGACACCACTTCTCACCTTCGTTTAAGGTTGCCCTAGTCCGCACGAGCTATTTTGTGCGCGGGTTTAAAATAAAATGCATTCTATCTCATCCGACAACACGTTCGAAAGAGACAGATGCTGTGATAAAGAGTAAGTAGCTAGTTCGCATACGAATACACACTTTTCCAATTTTGTAGCGAAATTGATGATGATTTAGGACGAAAACGACCGCGCGAAATTCATGAAAAAACTACTAAATGTATCTGTTCTAAATAAAATTATTTGTATTGTTGAACTACTAATCTATCCCTGTATGGTGACTGTTTTGCAAGTTTCCTTCTTCTTATGGTATTTATTTGCGCTCAAAGATGCGTTAAAATTAGTTTTGAAATATGGAACTTTCGACCCCCATAACTTTTAAATATATATTATTTTTCCTTTTTTGTTTCCATACTGCGCTAGATAATGATGACACAAATTGATATACTTTTTTATTTTGAACATACACCGTCAAACAGAAATAATAGTAATTTAAGTAATTTTGTATGGAATGATCGACTAGGGCAGGGATGGCGAACCTTTATTAGAAAACGTGCCATTTAAATTATGTTTTCCTTTATGTGACAATGAAGTGCCACCAAAAAAATTTGACTTTGTCTTAATTGACAAAAAAAATATTTTTTTGTCAATAATAATAATAAATTTCTTTATTTGTGTAGAATGCAGGTATTACAATAATGGTGTTAGTTTAGATTAGATATATTCCCAGTACATTAATAATAATATTAATTTATATATTATTCTTTATTCGCACCCAGAAATTCTTACAGCAATCCCAATATGTATTCACAGCTTTATTTCAATAAAAGTAGGAGTTGGTGTGTTCTGCTGTTGCAAATTACCTAGATTCTAAGTAACCTCATTTTAGCGTGCCAAAAATATTTTGTCGTGTGCCACCACAGGCACGCGTGCCATAGGTTCGCCATCCCTGGACTAGGGGAACCTTAAGATAGGTTTTAGTTATTTTAGTAATCTCAAAGAAATATCTGATGACCTAAGTTCCATTTGAACCCGTATAAATCAGGACTCCTGTAAGTAAATCAGATTGTCGACCTCCCATATCAAGAGACTGGATCTAACTCGTTAGCCACCTAATTAATAGGACAGCAGATCTGGTAAAATCAGGATCTCAGGATCTTTCAAGACTCCTGACCTGGATACAGTAGGAATGAACTAGGAAGCTATATAGGCATCAAGAAACAATGAGATAGCATAAAAGATGAGAAGGAATTTGACATAAATTTAGTCAAAAACAAAAGCCAAGGAGTCAAAATAAAAACTATCAATCATAAACATAATTAATCATAGACATTTTGTCAGCTACACGTAATTCAAATCTTCATCATCGACAAGTTTTTTGTTTTAGCAAATCACAAAATATTCAACTTTGCTACCGTTAGTGAAGGGCAAAAACGATAAAAATAGATACCAAAATACCGATACCACGTTCTAGAATATCAATTTTCACATGAATTTCTAGACGATTAAGATCGAAAGATCTTAATCTAACATGTATAGTGTATCAAGATTGGAAATAAAATCATTTGCTTGTAATTCATTTTTAATCTTCGAGCGAAATCGGTAATATCCGCTACCTGGTGGAAGGTGGATTTTTATTAATATTTTCTTGAGTTATATTGTTGGCTTAATCTTTAAATCTCAATATCTTAATCCCTGGACGGCAGTGATCGATGCTATAACAAATAGGGAGTTATCTAGTTTTATGCCTGAACACAAATCCATTGACACTGATAACTTTGCTTATCAGAACATGTAGGCGTCATAATCTAGCTAGTGCATCGTGGAAAGTCAATACAGATTACGTAACTATTTATACCATATTCATCGAAAAATACAGTTTTTGGTCGGCAAGTAGACTCTGACACTATAAAACTCATAAATAATACAGTAACGTTAAATTAAAATAAAACATTAATGCATATCATCAATGCCCATTTCGTCTAAAATATTTGACGTAATTCAAATCAAAGATAAAAAGATAGTCCATAACAGAAGTCTCGTAAAAATGAATATGATTCCAATTCAGATTTATCTGATCACGAAATCGATTTTATATCAAATCGTGTAACGAGTATTTAAAATAAAAACGATACGTAAATAACACGAGCTATTTCTCGTTATGAAATTAAAATGCTTCGAACAAGTGGTGTTTATCTTTTATGTTAATTGGGTACCGAAATGTGGTATCGGTAAATTCTCGGTACCAAATTACATGTACGAATGAAGACAGGAGTAATCACCGTCAGTGATCCGATACCAAAAATACTTGCGTTTCTCAGCTGAGACAGAAAACCACCTGTCAACCTGTCATCACTGAGTCGTACTGTGTAATTAGTAATTATTTAAGAACTTGTCACAACATGCCCCACTCATTGAAACACAAGCTGATTCATTGACCAAAGACGTTGACCGATCGGACTAATTTTTTATTTCCTTTTTGAATGCTCAATATTTTTTAGTTTTTTCGATACCGGATGCGAGAATTTCATTGACAAGACCACTAAATTTTAACCATATTAGACTGTTACGCCATAACAATAATATTTTATGGATGATAAATATAAATTGGCGACACCAGAAGGACATTTTTTACATCATCCGAGCGGACATCCAATTTAGAACAACGGTTGTTTTATGGCCGTATATTAATTAATATCTTCTTATTAAAAATTCAGTATACCTTTTATAATGAAAACCAAATAATTGACTTTTCAATTTCGTACCATTTAATATCGTATTCGTACCCGCGGTGTAATAAATGGTGATATTACTAACAAGTCCACTTCTCAGAACGAAGGCGCTTTGCCTTTTATTTTTTTTTCTTCGCATCCTCCATTTTCGGTCACGAATATCTGTTCGAAAGATAAATAGTGGCAGTAGCGTTTATGATGACGTCACTGGTCAAACATTTAAGATCGATACCAGGTTTTTGGAACTTGTTAATCCCATCACTATTGAGAGAGTAAGGCCCAGTTGCACGAAAAACTAAGTTGATAACACGAAGTCAATTTAACCTCGTTTTAGCAACTAACTCTAGTTAAGTTTTTCTAGCCAATGGACCTAATCAGCATGATTGAAAGAGTGTCACTAAAGAGTTTTAAGCAGCTTTAAAACGTAATACAAAGTAGGTATTATCACATCGTTTGTTTGTTCACACGCAATTAGAACCCCTCCCGTATCATTAGCACCGGCGTACGAGGCCGAGCTGAGTAAACGGCACCTGTCTCTCTCACACCTACGGCATTAACTACGCCGTCTCGCTCTAGCCGTTTGATTGAGGATCTCGATTGTCTAGCTGCCGTTTGATTCCGGATTTCTATCAAACGATTGGTGTTGAAAGTTTACTCTGTCTGTTTGTCCATTGGGGCTTGCTACAAATATATCGTTTAGCTATAGACGAGTATCTAATAAAGGTTCGTGTTGTGTACCTCAGTATTGGATTTTCTGAGAATCGGAAGAAATATCTGTTTCATTTCGGAATTACGAGTCTTTGGCAAAATCTTGTAGTTTTATTCTCAGGTAGAGATCTGAGGTCCAACTTTTGAGTCATATGTTTTTTGTATTATCTTGTCATAATTTGGCACGGATCTCAGACAGATAAAATCAAGACAACCGTGTTACTGGCAAATATTTTATTACATCTGGAGACTGGACATTTCAGAAGTGGACATTTCGGGCTGATATGGATAGCTTTATCCAAAGATTGAAGACGATAAAGTATTTGGCAACCATGTATTTCTAAACGCGAATACATTTTATGTTTCAGAATTTCAGTACGAAATCATAGAATGGACACGTTTTTAAACACAACCGCTAATAACAACCACGATTTCTGAATTGGGTATTCCGACCTAAGGACGTGGCAAGCCATACTTTAATTTCAAAGCTTGACAGTTTTTCAGGTTAAAGTAGAGTTTGACAAATCATCATCATCATCATTTCAGTCGTCAACGACTTCCACGACCACTGCTGGACATAGGCCTCCCACAAGCGTCGCCACACTGATCGCATCCACCGGACTCCCGCAGCCTTGACCAGGTCGTCGCTCTACCTAGTGGGAGGCCTTCCAACGCAACGTCCTTCGGTTCGCGGCACTTTTCTGACCCATCGGCCATCCGTTCCGCGAGCAATGTGCCCTGCCTACTGCCACTTAAGTTTGGCAATTCTTCGGGGTAAGTTAACTCAGAAATCGGGGAGAATAATTATGTCCCCATTTTTTTGTCTCTCTTACTAAATATTACTTATTGAATTCGTCTCCAAGTACTGCTTTGTCTTTGTACCATCATACCATTACAGTCCTTGTGTATCTTAGAATATCCCGAACCTTGTCAGGATTTGCCTTCAAGGAGCTTAAGTGTTCATTAGCAAATGCAACTAGCTTTATACGGAAACATCGAATACACCCTTAAATTACGATATAGTTTAACACAAATAGCATCTCTAAAGTTTCATAAAAATAAGTATTAAATTTTATCGTTCCAATAAAATGGTAAATGGTGGTAATTATAAATACTTGCAATTATAAATTGTCAATTCTGGAGATTACCAACAAAATCTTCATCAACCTTCGGATTACGGGACTGTTTATGACAAATAGGTTCTTCAAAATATGATAAAACTGAAAATGTTCTTCAATATGAAGTACTAACTCTTGTATTCTAGATTGTAACACTCTTCCAGATTTCAATCAATTCTGTTTTGTATTCACAACTGTTGTATTACAAACATCTTCCATCTTAGAAATTTCTGGATTCTTTATCTTAGCTGAAACTTTTGCGTTACCAGCATTTATATACTCTATAAAGAGTATCGAGGAGTTTCATGCCGGCTTTTCTCGATAGGACCAACTTTTTGGTATCATGCAAGAACATTAAGAACTTTATGTAAGAAAATGCAAAAATGCGGCATGAAAACTTATAAACTGTGAACTTTTCATAAAGTACTATAGTTGGATATTGTTTGGTAATTTGGTATACATATCCTTATCTGCTATACCAATGTTACCCTGTAATGTTACTAGAGACTATTCAGATCCTAATCTAGACAAACACGGCACACTCAAAGAGCTTAAGCACTAATTACCAAATGGACATCACCATTATCACCAATATGCATTGGTCCGCCATATTTCTCAATCCTTTGGCTACAAGGCTGCTTATACCTGTTTAAGACAGACATATTATACCAACATCTTTCTTCATCCTACATTAGATATTTTTGAGGCATGATCTACACTTGTATTTAGCAATATTATCTTAATCTATACAATAATAAAATAATAATAATAATATTATCTTGACAAGCATGATACACTGAAGGAGCTTAAGCACTAATTGTCACATGGACCTCCCCAAGATACATTGGTCCGCCATCTTCCTCCATCCTTTGGCAACAAAGCTGCTAATACCTGTTTGAGACGGATTGTTTCATCATTTGGCTAGAATTCTGCTTATACCCATTTGAGACGGATTGTATGTCTGTTTATACTAGGATCTGAGCCCCATTTCATTACGTGCCACCGGATATCTGTAGTGTTTGCATCGCTAAGCCTAATGACTGCAATTTGAGGTGTTAGGCCCTGATGGCAGACGTCAGCCGTGCGTTTGTGGTCCCCTTCTGGCTTTAGTAGCGCTGGTTAGTTAATGTGGCTGCTATGTGCAGTGTAGGTATGTAATTTGAGGGTATGTCTGCATTATTATACTTGTACTAGTCCCTATTACTGTACCCGTAAGAGCGATTTTAAGTAATTTGGAAACTCAGTTTGAAACGGGAACGAAATTTCTCAAGCTCTCAATAACTTTTTAAGAAGTATCTTCAAGTCAAAAGTTGGTTGATTAGGTGGTCCAGATGGGAGACGGAATTTTTAAGAATGAAACTCAGTTGTCAATTAAGTTCAGAATACAACTTTGCCCATTAGAAAACGACCGGACGAATTTCAATAAAGCAAAAGACGATAATTTACAGTTATTATCCTCGGTGACCCCGCAAAACACCCACCGTAGCGCGCCCGTTCCTCTCGCGCTGTCACAAAAAACAACCTAAAACAACCAAAATCTTGTATGGCGAGAAAAAACCTTGCCCAAACCTACAATGAAAAAACGACCTTACACCTCCCAAGTTAGAATCCATAACACAATACAGAATATCGGAATAGTTTCCAACACACACTCCCAAAAAGGAGCTTTATTTCAGAAGCGAGAAAGCCCAAAGTGAATTATGAAAATGACTTCAGAGGTCCGACAGCTAAAAAGCGACGGTAAAGCGTTAAAAATTAGGTTGAAAATACAATGGTGGAGTCGTCGTTTTTTTAAAAAAGGAACGATCTCGTTTGGCGGGCGTACCTGCGTCCGCGCAGACGAGGCCTGTATTTATGGCGCCGGGGCTCGTGCACCGTTCGGGAACCGATACCACGTGGTACATGGTTTCGGTATTAAAAACCTTGTTAGGATAACTGTTAGTTTCCCCTCATTATGGTCGGTTGAATTTGCATCGTGACCGTGACCAGTAAAGCCTTATAATAGAGATAAGCATGCAGTAATTTGTGGTTTAACTTCAAACCTTTTTTGGTTGGAGTAAAGAACTTGAGAGAAGTTTAAACCGCATACGAATTAAAATCTTGACCATAAAGATCCACCCAGAATGATTCACTGAAAGTTTTACTTGAAAACTTCGGCAACGTCCGATGAGGTCACGCTGACTGAATAGTTTCCAACAATAGTCAACTTTTTGAAATAAACTTTTAGAATCTCCTTGGACCACATCGTTCGGATTCCAACTGTGAATACAGATACAGATTCCAGACTAAAAAGGACGCGAAATTCTATCCTTTACATTCTCATCCATAACCCTAGAGAAAAGACGAGAAAACTGTTAGTTCCTACATAACTTGATAACTTACACACACAGCTTTTAATTCTCAACGGACACGCCATTTAAACCAACAGAAACAAAAACGAACGCCCAGACAAAACCATTCGTAGCAAAAAACAGAAGGACAGGAAACTTGGTCAATTTGTAAATGATTTATTGACTCAGCCGGCCACGCGGTTCTAAGTAAATTATCTTGCTAATTGACTGTTAATATTTCTTTAATGATCCAGGCTGGCTGCTTGGCTGGTTGTTTATTGACCTTAGAAAACTTAGCTGTTTAGAAGCATCATGGGATTTGGTTTACCAAACTAGAAGCTAAACCTGAGAGAAAGTTTAAAGAAGGTCTGACAACAGATCTCTTCGAAGGGTATTGTGTTGTATGGTAAGTCAGTTAGGCAGATGTGTTTCCAGAGCTTGGATAAATAATAATGATTAGACTGGAAGATTTCAGAACTAAGTATAGAAAAAGGGAAAGATACGAGTGCCTTGGTATATTAACACTTCCATATTTTAAACAAGTAGTTACTATTCAAGAGGGTGCATTCTGAACGATGTGGACATCGCGAATAGTTACATTTTGGCATTTCACCCATCGCTTTCGCTGATAGAATGACACTATGTCAAGTATAAAATATGTTTTCTGGTGCTAAAGATGGACACGAAGATAATGACGATGACTCAACAATTTCTTGTTTCCCCACTTGAACATTACATTTGTTTTGACAAAGGTGCATCCCTCAAAGAGACAAATTAAAAGAAGGACCTTACCAAAATAAAGACATTCCTGTCCCCAACTAATGACCTCCACTTGTATTTATACAAACCCACAATAGAATCAAAATCAATGACCAAATCTCAACAGGAGATTGCCCGTGATTTGCCAACAATAGTGAAATAACACCACAAAGACACCGGATGACCACACTTCGTTTTGTTTACCTTTATTTGTCACAAAATAATGCACAAAAAAGAAGATGGGGAGATAAGAAGCGTAAAATTTTAAGGATGAAACGATTTTGATCTATATCTAACAGTTTTATCAAAGGTTTATAGCAAGGTAGAGATTTAGGTCCGGTTTTGAATGGAGGATATATACTATAAGCAGGTGGAGTTAGATATTCTTGATACAAGAATTAGCAAAGAAGGATTATATATGACACAGAATATATAGAAGAAGAAAACAATTATTTGGGACATAAAAGAAGTTAAGTTATCTTTTGTTGCCAAAATAAAAGAAGCTTATAAAAACTTCCCACAATCAAACAATGCAACAGGCTACCAACAAACTAACCCTTACAATAAGCTTAGCAAAATAGCGACATCCAAAGCCGCAATAGCAGGTAAAATAATACAAAACAATATTTCATAAGCATTTGACAAAACCCACACTATCAGTATCAAGTCAACCGCCCGAAATCCCAAGTGCCCAAATATTATGCTTTTGAAAAGATACAGGATGGGCAGAATGTAGATAACGCTTATTGCACACAGATTGTCTCCACACTGGCGCTATCTTAATCCTGACTTAAGAGTTGGGAACCATCAGATATGGTCACAAAAAGTTTTTGAGAAATATGATAAACGACGCTTGAGGTGAGATGAAATATTTTTATGATTCGGGGTTTTTTGATGAAATTTGAGAAGGATAGGAGATGGATGTAAAGTTGACAATATGTCAACTTTGGAATGAGGATTATATCTATAAAACTATAAATAGGTATGCAGTATAAAACAAATTCGACGTCATCAACCACGCAACGGAATTTAATACGGTTTTTACTAATAGAAAGATCGATAAACGAGGCAGGTTTTCGAATATTATTCATCCCTTGCGAATCCGGGGTGTGTCCCTAGTTCTTAATATAGTTGAATCTTAGTTAAATGAAAGACTGTCTGTAAATACGGATCATAAAGTAACGTTAGCAGTCCTCATAAACAAAATATCTCAGCATACAAATCCAGAGTTACGCTCGTAAAAAACAGTGTTCAAGTATTGAACCCAGCCCTCAGTCGCAGAGTGCTTCAAGTGGCCGTTTCAGTAATTTCACTAACAGCACTCTCCAAGCCACTTGAGGTTTTGCTCGAACAAAAAAGCCAACCCTTGAAGACGTGGAAATTAATCTTTAAAAACCTTAAGAAATAAAGAGTTGCATTTACTGCGAGCTGAGTGAGTGTAACTTCAACTGCTTTTGATTATGTCGCATTGCAGTCGTTGGATGGGTTCATCTTAGCTGGTTTTTGTTAAGAAATCTTTCCATTGGCCAGTTCTAAAGGACTTATGGTTACAGTTACAGCAATTACTGGTCTGAATACAAACATATACGAAGAAAATTCTGTATGTAAGTAGATTCTGAAAGAATGAAACATTACATAAATTTATTCGCTCTGGCTTGCCGTTGTTGACAGTGTAGTCAACAATAACTTTAAAGAGACTTGACCCCGTGACTCAATGTAACAAAGAAGTAGCACATCGCTGGAAACGAAACCTTGACTTAAAGTATTATAAGTCTGATATCGCCAACCCGCCTTGATAAAGCGTGGTGATTAAGGGTCGTGTCTTCTCTATATGAGAAGATGCATTTGTCCAGCAGTGAGACAATAACAGGCTGGTATTATTATTGGACAGAGTAAAATGGACTACACCATCAAGTGTACATCCATTACTTAAGGTTGCACTAGTCGATCATTCTTCCATACAAACGCAGTCTGGCGATTACTCCACTGTTTGACGATGTACGTTCAAAATAAAGAATTATATCAATTTTTCTCATCATTATCTAGCCCTGTATGGCAACAAAAAAGTAAAAAAAGTATAATGAAAGTTATGAGCTTAGAAAGTTCCATAATTCAACACTAATTTTAACGCATCTTTGGACGGAAATAATACCATAAGAAGAAGGAAAATTGCAAAACAGCCACCATACAGGGATATATTAGTAATTCAACAATGCATATAAACATTTAGTCGTTTTCTCATGATATCCAGACTACAAAAGTTCTGTTTATAAAATTTCGCGCGCTCGTTTTCGTTCTAAATCATCATCAATTTCACTACAAATTTGCAAAAGAGTTAAATCGTACGCGAACTAGCTTCTTACATCACAGCATCTATCTCTTTCGCACGTGTTGTCGGATGAGATAGCATGCATTTTAACCACGCTCACAAAATAGTTCGTGCCGTCGACTAGGGCATCCTTAAGATTAGCATGGCATATCCTTCAAGGACTACTAAAACATGATAATCAACCATTACCCTTTCGGCGTCCGTCTTCAGACCACCATAGCTCGATTATTCAGTAACCTGATAGATTATCAATCATCATGATTCGTGTGGTGCATTCCTGGTGAGTACATTGCATCGAAATTACGTCGGCAACCGCCAGGGCGGCGCCACCGTCGCCCTAAAAGCATTTATTAAAGCATGTCCAGAATTTATTATAATATTATGTAAGGACTAATATGTGGGATGCATATTGTACATTTCGGTATGTGCTTATATGGATTTAAATGTGGTTGAAACCATTTATGGACGGGTGTAAAATGTTAACATATGAAATTAATTAAATGTGATAAACAGACGTAAGTAGGTGTTATGGCCATGTTGCCGGTATATATTGAGTATTGGCAGGACTGTATCCTTTTAAAGATATTATATAAATGTCTGAATTTTTTAATTCTGACGTTTTTGACTCTGACAATAAAATAAAGCTAGTTTAAATATAGCTTATCAAGATCTAAAGTTAAGTAACTCTAAATAGTTTCGTCGAGGTTAATGACCCCGGGTTTTATTGCATCAGTTACTAAATGTACTGCTTTGGACAGTTGTTGAAAATATTTTTATTCTAAGGTTTGATGTTGTAAAGAAAATCGTATAAATCCATAGAAAACTTTTTCCAGATACATTCATAAAAAAATAAAGGTACAATCCAAACAAAAAAAAAACAATACCGAATTTCCAACTCCACACCACTATTATTCTACGAACGTCAAAAAAAACTTGACACAAAACGGTTCGCGCCAAAACAATTAACAGAAAAAACCATAGAAGCGTCCCTTGTCCAATTATTGTAAGGAAAACTTTGTCAATAAAAGGGAAACCTATAAATTCCTACCAAAACAGTGTTGCCTGCAGACAAAACAAACAGAATGAATGTAGGTACGTATGCTATGTATATATAAAAAGAGGGACTGTTGTCTGTTCGTTAGGGTGCATGACTCGCGGACGGATACCATCGACAAGGTGAGTTGAAGGCTTGGATGTGGTATCTTGAAGAGCTGATGGGATAAGTGATTTTTTTGTGTAGGATTGAGTGAAAATTTTGAAGCTGACATACCAGGAAGAATGAGCAGATATGTACCTAGATCAGATTGTGCGATATTTGTTTTGAGCGTTTGTTGTACAAAAAATACAGAAAAAACCGGCCAAGTGCGAGTCGGACTCGCGCAAGAAGGGTTCCGTACCATTGTTGCAAAAAACGACAAAAAAACACGTTTGTTGTATGGGAGCCCCCCTTAAATATTAATTTTATTCTGTTTTTAGTATTTGTTGTTATAGCGGCAATAGAAATACATCATCTGTGAAAATTCCAACTGTCTAGCTATCACGGTTCATGAGATACAGCCTGGTGACAGACAGACAGACAGACGGACCGCGGAGTCTTAGTAATAGGGTCCCGTTTTTACCCTTTGGGTACGGAACCCTAAAAAGAAGTTTGTTGCAAAAATTAAAAGCCCTAAGAAACGTGTCCTGCACTAGCAAAAGACAAATGCAGTCTTTGCCCAAAAGTGGGACAAATTAGGCGAGAAAGATAAGGACAGAGAATATTCTGAGACGTAGTTGCATTTTATTAGAGCTGTAAAATCTTTTTTATTTCGTGGATTTCTTAAATCCGTTAATTTACCAAGGATTATTAATCCCAGCACCCTAAATACCATCTATTCAACATAGCTGATCCAACATTACAATAATAGAGTAGTTTACTGATTTTTTTTTGTCCGTCAAGTAGATTAATAAAAAATATTGGACACGTATTTTTTTCGTTTGGCACGTAAACATAATGACGACGATATAATGCGTTGAAATATCGTGACACCTCACGCCGCTAGTACACTTTATAATGCCTTAGTGACGTCACAAGCCGCCACTCCTGAACTTTGATGCGCTTTAACTCTGTAAATTTTTATTGATTTGGTAAAGCAAAAAATACTTGTCCAATATTATTTGATAATCTCACTGATGGACTAAATAGAATTATAATTTTTCAATGATATCTGCTACAAGTTCATTCCTTCCCACGTTATCATCAAGTGCCACATCCACCTCCATTTCGTTTCATGCCTCATCTACCAAGGAATGACTGACTATTATATCATAAGTAAATACATACAAGAGTTGTGCAAGTCACAGCTAACCTGTACCTTTAATGTGTCAGGAATTCGGTTCATCTCCTTCATGGTACAGCTATGTATGGGTGAATTAGGTCTGTGGCTTGGTTTATATTGATGACATCATGTTGGGATGTGAGATTTGATTTGAAATTTAAATTATATTGGCGTATAAGGTGATTCAAATTATTGTAGGTTTAATATCTTTAGTACATACATGAGTTGTGCAAGTCACAGATAACCTGTATCTTCAATGTGTCAGGAATTCGGGTCATCTCCTTCATGGTACAGCTATGTATGGGTGAATTAGGTCTGTGGCTTGGTTTATATTGATGACATCATGGAAGGATGTGTGATATACTACGAAGATTTTTTACATTGGAATTAATTACATGATGTATGAGATGATCGGCACGAAGAAGAAGATGAATATGGGATGATGCAAATATTATTGTAAGATTGGTATAGATGAATATGTAGCAGTGGATTAAGAAAAAGCTGTGATGATGATAATGGAATAGAATATGAAGAAATGCCTTCAAAATCAAAATAAAAAAGGAAAGATTTGTATTTTTATATGTAACGAATAAATTTAAAAACTACTGGACCGATTTCAAAGATTCTTTCACCGTTGGGAAGCTAAACTATCCCCGGGTGACATAGGCTACTTTTAATCCCTGTATTCCCACGGGAACGGGAACTACGCGGGTGAAATCGCGAGGAGTCCGCTAGTCTTCCATATATTTAGTTAAGGTATGTGTTATATATATATAATTTGTTAAGTTATATAGTTGTTAGTCTATATTAAGTCTCCTTATTTCTATCTACACACTGTGTCTTCGTATATCATCCAACTTTCCTGTCGCAGGTCTGCTGGAAGAAATTTCTATTGAAATAAGCAGTACCTTTGTGCTCTTCTAACTGTATTCTTAGTTTTCTCTGTTAAAGTTATTGTGTGTACATAAATAAATAAATATTTTTATCAACATCTTTATTTCAGAAGAAAGACATCGACTGCTGAATATAGGCGGAGGCTAAGACCGGTCGATATGGTGAAACTTGGTCCAAGTCATAACCAGGATCCTTAAGCCCCACCAATAGCACCCCAGCAATAAGGCTGCAGGTCACCGATCCACTTAGTGAGATTTTCATTAAGATTGAATTTGAGACGATAAAAATAATTACTTATGACCATTAACCCTCCAATCATCCACTATTATTTTAGTCCCAAAAATCTTGTAGAACCGGAAATATCATAGAGAAGAGTCCTCGTCCCGTGTCGTCCGATCTATTACAGGTAGCCAGTGCTCACAGCTCAAACAGTGGAAATTCCTCCACAATGTACAGTCAACAGCGTTGTTTGCTGACGCTACCGGTGTTGCCCACACGCACACATGTTTGCGCCGTCACCCGCCGCCTGTGAGCAAATATTCTTTTCTCTGGATTTTTGGGGTAGGGTCAGCAGAAAAGATTATTGGATAGGTATAAGAGAAAGTTGATTTAAGTTATTGGTGATAAGGAATTTAAAGTTTCCTTGTTATACAAGGTATCTGTGAAATCTATTTTTATAAAAGGCAAACCTGACTGACTGACCTATCAACGCAGAGGGGCTGTGTCAAGAAGCTTGAAATTTTGCGTGGGGTTTTTTATATAACGCAAATGAGCTTTGAGAAGGGATTATTAGAGATTCATCCCCTAAGGAGGTGGACATAGTGGTGAACATTTGTATGAAACCTTTCCGTAAATGAAGACGTGGGTAAAAGCTAGTATGTATATACTAAAAATAAATAAAACTTTTTTTTTTTACTTATGTCCGGTTCGCTCTTGACTCTAGTCTAGGTCATAGGTGACAGAGACAGAGTCAACGATAGAGTGGGCTTACCCAGAAGAAGCCTGTTCACTGTAACTTTGAAGAGATTCGGGTTGAATGCGTTCGGAAACACAGACGCAGATAGTGAGTTTAATATAATATATTCTTAATTTGACGCAAATAAGTGTTATATTCATACAGAAAGAAACATTGCAGTCTGTATTGATTATGACAGAAATAACTGACTGAACAAAGAATTATTACTAAGCAGACCCATTATATCAGCTATTGGTAATGTAAATGATAGAGATGACAGATATCAGATAACTGGGTAAATTAATCTCTTCTGCTTTTCATTATAAATCAGCCCACATATTGATTGCATTCAAATGTCATCTACTAGCTTTAAAAGTGTAAAAAATAAGTAACCACTCGTCGCGTCGCGGCACTTAGTACTGACATTACCTCGAAAGTGCACGAACAGTCTCGACGGTGCGTACGTTTGTGTGAGTGTGCCGTTTCGAGCGTTTGTAGGTAGTTTCCATACTGTTTGTATGTGTTTACTGTGCTAATAGGGATTTTTCCTGGGAAAAAAACTATTTAGTCCGTCAGTGAGATTATTAAATAATATTGTACCCATATTTTTTGCTTTATGAAATAAATAAAAATTGGCAAAGATAAAGCGCATCAAAGTTCAGGAGTGGGGGCTTGTGACGTCACTTTGTCAGTATACGTCACACGATATTTCAACGCACTGTATCGTCTTAATTTTTCGTTTACGTGGTAAAATAAAAATACGTGTTCAATATTTTTATGTTATCTAACTGACGGACTAAATAGATATTTTTTGTCAACTACCCTATTACCTAGAACCGTATATTTTACCTAGTAAAGCATTCTTGTGGATCTGTACTTCCACAGAATAACTCCTACAAACACACATTTTTACTTCTTTATGATATTACTTAAGGTTAGACATAAACACCCCCTTATTTATAAAATCTCAGTACTATTTATGTAACAAGATTAGTTGGTTCGAAATTCAAATTTAGAAAATTTGTATTTGGAATCTGCTAAAGAAAAATTGTAAGCCTTTTTTTTTAATCTCGATATTTTTATTGAGGGTCCACAATATTGGGTTACAATAATTTCAATCGACAAAACAATTGCCTGATATAAATTACTAAGGGCCGATTTTTCAATAGTCTGATAAAAACTGTAGAATAAAAATGGACGTTTGACATATTTTCTATACAAAAGCTGTCAAACTGTCATTTTTATTTCTCAGTTAAAAGTTATCAGCAATTTAAATTTACTTAGCTACTGTTTCTGCTATCGGTACAAGCGCGTGCGCCGCCCGTGTGTGCATCACGCATAGCTTTTATTTTCCATGTTAGTCGACTTGTTAGTAATGTTAGTCCCACTGTACGCAGTTTCTTGTTATTAGATGTTAGACCTCCTCTTAGAAATACGATTAATTAGTGTTCATTAAAGAAAGAAAGAAAAAGTATTTAGTGTTTACTTAGTAATGTAAGGTGATCCGTTTAAAATATTTCTTGTAGTAAGTAGCTGTTTGTTTTTCTTTCTTTGTTTTGTTTTTTTTTATGCCAGTATAATTATTTAAGGCTTTTTTGCTAAAATAAGGTTAGTTACATAGTTTGTGGAATTTCCTTCGAATCATACCAATGAAAAAACCTGTGAATCCTCCTTAAGTATCATGAATATATCCATAATAAAAAAAATGCATTTTTGTATTTCTCACAAGAATAGAAACCCACAGACAGCACTTAAATATCAAATTAAAATTATTTTAACCACAACCCAACTATGGGACTCAAACTCACACCAACCACACCTAAGTGATAAATTTATCACCTCTGAATAAAATCGTGCGTTTCCTCTATACATTACTAAAGTAAGGAGGTGTGTAAACAAAATTGTGAGTTTCGAGTTCCTATGGTAACCCCGTTCGTGGGTGGTCTTTTCACAGTGAATCTACAATATAGGAGCGATAACTAACCACGGGATTCCCTCGTACAATAGGGGAGTCAGCAGAGATGAAAAAAATATCCTTAAATTGGACGTAAAATATGACATGAGACAGTTTTGAGTTGTAAATTATGTATTCTAAGGTTTTATTTGGATTTTTAAGATTTTGTGTTCTGAGAATTCAGTCCAGAAAAAAACAAGTTTTTTTTTTGTACCCAGTTTTATTATTCTCTTTAAATATTTATTTCAAAGTAACAAGACACATACTTAGTGAACGTTTTACCCCTTACTTTTTAATTTTAAATTCGTCACGTAGAAGCACACTAATAAGGATGTCAACACGCGCCTAACCCCAAAAAATATCAATACTCAAATCATCCCTAATATTTTTAACCCTCAAACGGACGCCCCTGCTATTAGTGCGGTATTATCCGCAACTGGCAGTACTAATCGCTCATTAACAAGTTCCGGCCACGCTCCGAATGGGGTCCACTTATACCCCATGTCAGATTTTTTCCCATCGGTTAGTTACGGGTTAGTGTAAGTGCTGTACTGTTTCTGTTAAGTGTGCAAGTATGTATGGGAAAAGAAGGCTGGTGGTTTTTATAACAAAAAATATGTTGACCGGCTAAAATAAGGGGTTTTATCCATCCATATTTTTTATGATAAAGATTCTCAGAACATGAATTTATACAATAATACTGGACGAATCTATTTTAGAATCGAAATCGTATGTCACAAAAAAAAAAACATTCTTTATTCAAATTGGAACATAAAACCAGCTTAATTTGTTACAAAACACTGGCCGCAATGGCATAAAATTCATCCGAAACAATTAAAAATCGAACTTGCGTTCCATTTTCGAATTCCTCACGACGATTGGCCGAACAGTGATTCTCGGGGTTGTAATGGGTTATATTATATGGAACGAGCTTTTTTAACAACTAAACCGATGGTACGCCAGAACTGGTTTCGATTCCTTTAACGTCCGTTTCATTTTTATTGTGCTTAGTTCGGGTTTTATTTCATATTACTTATTATATTACGACACGTTTTTTCAAAACTTTTGTTTTATTTGTTAAGTAATTCTTAAGTTTTTTATTACAAGGTGAATGAAAAAGAAGAACGTCATGGTACTTACTGTGGTAACGACTGGACTTTACACAGCCGCAGGAACAAAACTAAGCTTACAGGTTTTTAAATTACACATACGTATGTAGTTCATTCTCGAGCAAGGCTATAGAAACAATAAGTCATAAAAGAATTTCCACAGCGAAAGAGTGGTCATAATGAGTTCCCCAATACGCAGCCTCTCGACCTAATGGACCTGACCGAGGTCGAGTAGAAAGAAAAAAATATATATTTAAAAGCTATGGCAGTCCGCCGTAAAATTAAAAAGACAAATTATTGGACGTCTTCGTGGAAGCCAGCCTTTGTTATCTCACAAGTGTTTTTCAAGAGTTCTGTTTATCTTCCACCCTGCTCGCTCTCACAAAAACCACATCGATTCATCTCTGTCCGTCTTGTTAGTGCGAAGGGCGTTTTAACAGGGCGTAACAGACGCTTCCACCGTTACGTAATTCTGACACTTTCAGCTTTCATAACAAGGTCCTTTATTGTATAAATACAATTCGGTGTACAGTTTATCGAGACGAATCCTTTAAGGGCGTAACTGTTACTCCGAGTATAGCGTGATATCGATTTATGGTGCACGGAATAAGCGCTCATTTGGCATAATTGGCGCCTGTTTGATACCTTGTTCGTTTCGACACGGTTAATTCTTTCTGTAGCTTGACTGCGCATCGTCTAAACGAGTATGGATCAAATTGCGTTACGGCTAAGGTTTCTTTTGCGTTTGTAATATGATTTTGAATTTTAGGAGCATTAACATAATGATCATCGTTCGTGTTTGATGGAGCAGGTGTTGTGTATATCGGTTTATTCTCGGTTTTTATTATAAAAATCTCGTTTATATTATAAAAACCAATCGTATCTCGTATGTTTATGAGACTACGTTCGGTTTCGGATAAAGATTGTTAATTAATACAGAACTCTTAGGTATTTCGATGAGTTTACATTTAATTTTATCGTAGTAGGTTTGCAGATAAGTATAAACGAGGTGTTAAGTAGTGTTCGTGTGGATAAAAAAATGACCTAAGAATTGAACTGAAATATATTTTTAAACGGGCATCAGTCAATCAAAGATCTCAGCATCGGTGTGTACATCTGTGAAAGTGCTTGTATATCTCATAGACATGTATTAATCGCTCCAATCAATCTTCGTTGCCGAAACTCCGAGTTCCGACTGTTAAAAGTACTAAGCTACAAACGAACGACCATTTTGAACTGTTCACTACAGCATTAATAAATAAAAATCACATTTGTTACATATCGGGAATGTGAGTTCAAGAGATGACATTTTAAATGTTCACAAATTATTTAAACACAATAATATAGAAAGTTGGGAGACCCTGCTGAGAATTTTATAAAATGCACTTCAATGGTCATTTATTTTAATAGTAAATCGTAATTTTGCCCTGTATTTTAAGTCTTTTATTTTGATTTCAATCAGCATATTGATCGATTGTCATACATAAAAAGAATAGGGTACTTGACAAAAAATATATATTTAGTCCGTCAGTTAGAGAACCTAAAAATATTGGATACGTATTTATTCTTTTGCCACGTTAACACAAAATTTTCGACAATACAGTGCTTTGAAATATCGTGTGACGTCACGGTGGGCTATACTTTACACCTTGCACTGACAAAGTGACTTCACAAGCCCCCACTCCTGAACTTTGATGCGCTTTATTTTTGTCTATTTTTATATATTTGATAAAGTGAAAAGGTCAAATATTATTTGATAATATTAGTGACGGACTAAATAGAATAATTATTTTTCTACCCAGGAAACATCCCTATTACACAACCTAGAAGGTAATCTAATCTAATTTTTAAAAAGAACAGAAAAATGCACAGCAAATACAAACCACAACTCAAACCATTAGTACCAATAGTAAAATGAAATGCAAAAGTGCCCTTTGCGAAGTATTTACATAGTAAATTAATTCGTTTTCAATTTATGCACAACAGAACGGGCCAGCTGGTAATGACATGTGATTGTCATTGGCTATTAAATGCTAAGTGCGTCAGACAGTGCGTCAGCCTCGGAGTTGTAAAAAAAAAATTGATAACCCTAATGCAGCTTTTTTTTCCTGTTTATTAGAGTAAAGAAAGCTGCCTTAGCTATTGTCAACTGGCGCCAATTCCTCATCTCTCGTATTCACATGAAAAAGAATTAGTTCCTGCCGTGGTAAAAGTGCGTGGTAAAGTTACAGGCGCCAACTCATCCATCACCTCACGTATTGACAGGAACAAGAATTAACTCTTGCCTGTTAAAAGTTATAGTTAGTAATGTGACAGACTATCGAGGTTGTCCTGCACACCCTGCATAGTTTATTGCTTTATTGTAGAACTTCAAGAAAGTTCTCTTAGCTACTGAATTTCAGAAAAAATGTTTTATGTCAAACGGCGCCAATTCTTCTTCTCTCGTATTGACACGAGCAAGAATTAGTTCATGCTGTAGTAAAAGTAATAGCTAGCCATTATAGTGGTAGCGAGGCTGTCCTGCAGACCCCGGTTTATAGGTAGTGTATTGTTGTACTTCCAACCAAAGCTTGCCAAAAACACTTGTGATCTGATCCTTGAGGTTCTATAAGACTACAGTGTCACCTGATTGCAGGATCTTACTGGTCTTGCGAGGTTCCTTGCTACTGTGTCACATTATTTTGATTCCCGACGTCTTTACAATAAGAAAGAAAGAAAGAAACAAAAATATTTGTTTGTGACCCGCACAGGAGACACGAGAAAATAAGCAGTTTGATAAATTAATTTTTACTTTTCCGTATCATACAAAAATAAAGGTAACAATAGACAAGTTTTCTCTAGTTCATTATCCAAACGATTGTTATTTTACTTCTGTTTAACAGCAAGAACCAATTCTTTTAAAACCTTATCCTAAAAATATGTTATCTAGTTAAGTTAAAAATGTATTGTTTAGCCGATTGCTCCAAACATATCGTAAAAATATGGATGTTTTAGTATTTACTATTCATAAATTATCTTACCAGTGAGTGAGTCTATGAATGAGTCGTTTGTTTCCTATCTCCTTCACATAAAAATGTGAAAATTAACGATAATATTGAATGGGTTCATGGGTGACATTTTTAAAGAGCCCTTGTATAGAAGAACGAATCTTTTGAGTTTACCGAACGCTCTCTCCATACTTTGTTATCTTTAGATAAGTCGTTAATTTTAATTGTATTTTTTATCGATGATAGTTGAATCATTTTATTGAAATAGCTGCTTACTAATATAATTTGTAAATGTCTGTTTATTGAGTACTCAAGAGATGGACAAATTTTGCACATGCATTTTTTTGCGAAAACTTTCAAATAACTTTCGTATGTTTACTTTTGCGTGACGCAGTTTTTAATATTTTCAAAAGGTATGTTATTGATAGGCATAGGTAGTATATATTCTTAAAAGCCATTAAAATTGCTCTTCCATAATTTCAACACATACGTTAGCCAGCGCCTACTAATGTTCATCAGTAATTACCTACTTAAACCAAGATTTATAGCCTAGAAGACGAGTGTTATCACAAATGAGCACCCATCCAATTATTAGATAAACGCCTCACCTGCGATTAGGCTGAAAACATACGCGAGCCCATTAGCTAAACTAGTTTAAATCTAGAATAAAAATAGCAACTAAGTATCTAGTTTGTTCCACGTAATAGAGTTACCAATAAAAAATAACTTTAAGACCGTCGCTGATCGCACATTTTATTAAATAAATACTCTTATAAATATTCGGTTAAGACTTGACGATTACGGTAAGACGCTTAAAAAGTAAGAACCCTCTGTGAAAACGTTAAAAATGGCTACAGGCTATAAAAACACGACGAAAAGAATCATTCCATTTCTAAACCAAGAGACGTAATACTAATAACAACAGAAATAAATGATCCAGTTTACACAGATCCCTGTAAACTTAAAGAGACATCCCTTTAATAATACGCTAGAACAGGGACACAGCGGGGCGGGGAAGGTCATAATATCTGGCCAGTACAAGTATGATATTCGAGAAACAAACAAAAGAAGACAGATAACATTTGTTCGAGACCATGAGTCAACGGGTCGGGTCGACTGTTTACACGGCGGGAAATTCATGTTCGAAATTTGAAATTGTTTCGAACAAATGGCCAGTGATTCCAGTGAATACGGGGATTCTGTGACCGTCGCGTTCCATTGCGAATATCACAAAAAAATAATGCAAAAAAGAACGCGTCCGAAATGGAACGTGTTTTTTTATTACCTACAATTTTCTTGTACGCTTTTTCGATTGCGAATATTTAATTCGTTAGTGTGAATTAATGGGTAACGTTAATTTAGCAATTGATATTATCGCAAGCCACCAGCCTGCATCCCCTTTTAGCCCTCGCAATAAACAGCTTAAAAGGGTCTTACGAGACCTACATTTAACCATAAATAAAACATGACGCTTTATGAAGTGTTATAAAAGCTGATAGTAGACAACCGTGCATATCTTCGACATACTCTAAACTTAAAATTCCTTTTTAATGCGTTTACAGAACATTTCGTAACTTTCGACCATCCATGGCACCATTTTTACTGAGAAAAAGTATGATAACGTCGGCATTTGGACGTAAAAATGCCACCGTTGTTTCTGACGACACCCAAAACGTGTAAGCTTGAAGATTACTCACAGGAGCTAATATTTGAGGAATCTATGCCCCACAAAGCCGGCTTGCTCATAAACGTATTTAGATAAAACCTTTGTTTTGTCACGTTAAATGAGCTTTCTTTTTCCCTATTTTCTCTGGCAACTCTGACACGAAACAAAATAAAAACATTCGTTAAATTACATCGCAAAATCGAACTCTTAGTATTCGAAATTCGAACACTAAATACCGGGGATAAATTAATTAAATAAATCGACATTCTGTAATCGATTCGACACGTTATCGGTAATGGATGTATCGAACGAGAATCGAGATATAATGATGGTGTAGTTCTAGATCTTTTATCCTTGAATTTTAAAATAGAGAAAGCTGACTAGCCAAGTTCCTTCCGTCGATCAGACATAAATCAGACTTGATTTATGCTGCGTTTTAGATGGAGTGATGATTCGAGATGTAAACAACGGGATTTGTGATATAGACGCTCTTAGCGTCTATATTGCCTATCCACCTTTGACATTGCCAATTCGAATGAATTATATCGAATATTAGTCAGTACCTTTTTTATGTTTAATGGTACTGGTATACTTACGTAACGTTAGGATCGGAACAAAAAAAACTTACCTTACCTGAAGTAAAACGTAACCATTACCATAAGACACAAAACTCTTCTTAAATTACCATTAACAAAAAAAAAACTTATCCTACTTAAAAACCTTTATGAATAAACATGACCGAATGAATCTATTGTTCCCATGAATATTCAATCTTACACAATCTTAAATTAGCTGTCAAATAAATTTCCAAATAGTAGGAAACATAGTAATTAAACGGATTTAGTTTTCATTGTAAAATAAACAGTAATTGGTGTGGGTATTTAAAAATCCCTACGGCGTCTGTGGACCGACGACTGCGCTTGGGCGTGGATAATTAAACATCCCAAAATAACTATAGTACGCATAATTGACTAGCATGGGCGATTTATGTGAGCGTAAAGTAACACCGACTAATGCTCCCGCGCATATATCTAAAGGCAAGGTTACACAGTGCCAGCTAAAGAACCCTATGAGTTCTAGACAAATTGACATTCGATTCGATTTTCGAAAGCCTGGAATGTTTAGAATTGACATTCGATTCGATTTTCGAAATCCTAGAATGTTTAGAATTGACCACGTGACATGTCAAATCATTGTTGACTACAAAGACCTTATACTACTTACTACTAGACTGTGCACTATGGCGCAAAAACCGGTCCGAGCGAGAGGGCTCCCGTTGGTAGTGTGTCTCTTTCTAATGAGGTGACCATGACCAAACATAATACGGGACAAATTGATTGTAAAAACCAATAATATCCCAATATATGTATTTATGCTACCTAACTACGCTACCTAAACCTAACAAATTAATTGAAAAAAAAAAATGAGTGTATATTTTTTGGAATCTACGTCACTTACCGAGTCGGTGTCGAGCGTACAGAATTTCGACTTCCCATGTTTTTCCATTGGTGTCGT
Source organism: Orthosia gothica (assembly GCA_949775005.1). Classification (NCBI taxonomy): domain Eukaryota; kingdom Metazoa; phylum Arthropoda; class Insecta; order Lepidoptera; family Noctuidae; genus Orthosia; species Orthosia gothica. Next base: position 7,523,904 of record OX459060.1, on the reverse strand, counting down.
AAGAGGCGACTAAGGGACAAACCAGAGAATGATCAGCAGCGTTCTCTGTGCATTTGTAACAACCATACTGGGATCGCCAACCCGCCTGCAAAGCACTCCCCATGAATAGCACAAATAAAACATAGCCCCTAGTGCCCGGCAGCCTGCCTAACCTCGACTACGGTAGCGGTCTAGGTTACGGTATGGCAAGGGGTGCAAAGAATCCCGGACGAGATCCGGCTACCCCAACAAATACCGACGACAGGACATGGCAACGTACAACACGCGCACACTCCGGACTCCGGACCGACGATAAGATGACCGAACTCGAAGAGGAATTGAGCAGTTTACGATGGTGTATTCGGGGAGGACTCGATAATCCTCAAATCCCAAGTCTGCATAAGTCTTATTCTTCAAGACCCATCGTATAGATAGGAAAAAAAACTCTCAAGCTCATGAAGGAAAGGCGTTAGATGATCCTGCACTCTTCAGACGATGCTTTGAAATACCCCAAAGGATCTCAATAATTTCACATATTGTCCAGTTGAGTAGACAGTTGAGAAACAAAACTACACCAATTTTATTCCACTAGGAATCAATTTGCAAATAATATTAACAGCCGCTGAATTTTACTCGAACAAAATCCGCCAAAAACGCTGCAAACCTGGTGGTCTTTTTTTTTTTGTTCGCCCTTTTCGGGCAGGCTAAGGTCTTGGACCATACCGCCTCGTCTTCAGTGCAATTTTAACATTCTTTAGTATGCATTAGAATACGGGTGTAACAGATTCTAATGGTTTTTGGAGTATTTGGCAGCAAATTGTATCGAGTCAGCCTTCCCAGTAAGCTTTGCGGAGGTAGTCAATACTACAATAAAATTCTCCGCTCCACTATCCTGAGATCACTTCTGTCAATGATTTCACATATTGTCCAGTTGCGTAGACAGTTGAGACTCAAAACTACACCAATTTTATATCACAATATCCACTAGGAATCAATTTGCAAATAATATTAACAGCCGCTCATCTTCACTCGAAAAAAGCCCGCTAAAAACTTCAACCTGGTGGTCTTACATTTAGTATTACCAGGCCCAAACATTTAAAAGTACTACTCTTACTCAGTATTAATGAATTATTTTTAAATACAAAGAATTGATGAATTAAAGGAACTGTAAAAATATTTAAATACGCTTCAAAGTTTCATAGACTTTGAAACGTATTTAAATATATTTTTTATTCGTTCGTTTTGGTATTACATAAAAAAGAAAATATAAAATTTTCTACCATTTCTACCAAACCCAATGATTAGTTGAGCTGGCAAGATGTCAGACAAGGACACACTACCAGCGGGCACCCTCTCGCTCAGGACCGCTTTTGGTTAGCTACCGCTTATAAGGAAATAGCTAACCTAGGCGTATGATAATAGATTTCATTTTAGCTAAACAAAAATTTTTGGTGCACAGTCTAGTAGTAAGAAATACGTATAAGGTCTTTGGTTGACTATTCGACGATCTTTATCTCTATAATATATTGTCACTTTGTCAGAGGCCCTTGGCTTAGTTAATGCAATGTCTCTCGCACCGTGTGACACAGTGACAGTGACGTCATCAGCTCACACCGTTGCTACAGCATTCTTCTTTTTACTCTCCTTCCCAATTCTTGCAAGAAAGCAATAAGTACTACTAAAAAGGTATGATTAACCAGTGTCCAGCTACTCTCTTCGTGTCACCGGTCAAGCAAGACGAGCAACTGCAATGCGAGAACTTATTAGCAGTAGCTGTTAGTTGCCAGGTCATCAGCTCCTAATGTGTAAACAAGTCCTAAGATAAGAGACTTCTTGGCCACATATTATTAGGCAGACGACGAGACGTTACAATTTCTAAGAATGATGAATTGAAATTGCTGAGAAAGATCTAGTGATAGGACGAGGAATTATTGAGCTGAGTGATTGCGCTAAGAATAATTAAATTCTGTCTGGTGTACGTTTGTGAGTTATTTAGGTTACACAAGCTCTTTTCTAGGCTTGAATAGACATATAATAAAACCCTAGAATAGCTAGAACTTGTCAAAAATGACGGGGAAATTTAACCTCACCAAAAAATTTCGTAGTATACGATGAATTTCAGAACCTTTTTTTCGATCGGAGTCCACGTTGCATACCAGACATTTTACAGCTGGGATGCTCAAAATACCATCCCAAATCATCCATATGTACACACTTGGAATGATTTTATGGAGCGTGATGTTTTATTATCTGTTTTTTCCAAGCAGGGGGCGCGTTTGTACACCCTTATACGGCTCTTAAATGACTCCCATATACAGCTCCTTAGATTTATTAACTCGAATTAGACTTGTCTCAGTCTAGATCTTGTTTTTGAGACTAGAAAGCGAATATTTGGAATTTTGGTTATTATGGAAGGAAAGATGCAGTTACATGCTTTCGGAGAAGTAGAGGGAAATAGAGACATTTGGTAAGACAGATGCTCAATTAAATCTAAGAAAATGACGTAAAAACAGAAAAAAAAAGTACGCAATCACAATAAATACATTCACAAAATAGTATCGAATCGTTAAACTTTATAACGATTGTAAAACTAAATTAACAGAACAGTTTATTTACATTAATCGGATGTTTTTCGGAACTAAGCGTTGACTTGATTATCTGTACAACAAATCGATTTTACGTCTTAATCGAAGGAAAATTTGTTGTTTTTTCGCGGTTTTATAGTCTGTGCGCGGTTCTAAAAAAGTTTCGTTCGGTAATTTGGCGCCAAATGATCTACAATTTATTTTATGGGGACATTTAAATGTCTATCTCTCTATCCCTTACTATTCTCAGGTCAGTTATAAAGGAAGAACCGTTAATTTTGTGACTGGTGCCAGAACGGCGACATTCAATTGCGGACCATTTTATGGTTTCCTATATTTCCTGTACAGACTCGTAGCCGTTTCAAATTAATAGTTGAGGACTTTGAACAATGTTTCAGGCTAAAACTATATATTATACGAGCTTGAGAATATTGTGTTACTCATACAGTATTATCAGGATTATCTCCATCTGACGAGCAGTCAATAAATCGGGCAGTTCTCAAAGCTTTTCAAATAGGCCCAACTATTTTTAAAGAACAATGCCCCAAGCTTCATTAGACAATATAAAACATCTTTTAGAGAACAATAAAAGTGTTTTTACGCGTTAGTAAAACAATGTACCGAATTTTATGACTACCGTCGAACAAAGAATGGTTAAAAATAACCGAATAATGATTATAGACACACCAGTTAACTGTGAAAACACTATGAATCGGGATAACGTTAGGAAAATTCTTTAATCGTTATTATTTTTGGTATTTACGATGGCTGAGCATGAAAAACAAGGATCAAAGGAAGCCTTTGTTTGCGAGGATCTAGATGAGCTAAGCCTGGGAGACGGGGACGCGCCAAATACTCCTACGCCATCTTTATTTACGCACGAACTTGTTCCAGAAGCTTCGGCGAACCTATATATGTAGAAGGTACTCGTACCTAAGGCCTCTAATCTTCACATAGTCATGAATCATGAACATATTTTATTTTAGGAAATTGGCTGATCCCACTTCTGACTTCATACTTATAATATCATTATGAAACATTCTCGGATGTTCTACGAACAATAAAAGTATTCTTAGAGCAATGGTTCGTAAACAGTAGGTGTCGCGAGGTGGGCACATGATTGATTATATCAGAAACGAGATCTGATCTGATCAAAATGTGCGCCGATGCGGTCAGAAGGTGAAGCTAATGCAGCTTTTACATTGTAATAAGAAATAGATGTGAGTCATGATTGTCAAATCTGCCAGTTGGAATCTTGAAATATTCAGTAGCAAAGTCTGGCAGAAATTGCATTTATTACGGGTGAATACGATCGAACGGAAACACCGCTGAAAACCGTTACCGAACAGCACGCATAATTCAAATTATGAACCGTGCAATTTTACAGAATACCCACACCACGACAAAGGGTTTCTCAAAACTACCGTCCTAAAAATACTCTTCTGAGTACTGAAATATAACTTAGCTGACCAAGATTGATTTTACTGACGTGCTTGCCTTTAACGTCCGTATTTGTACTATCTATCAATATATTAACATCGGACCCATTATCCCCAATAATCCGAGCAAGGCTGACAACCCGTGTACTGATAACGCGACAGCCCAAACATTTGTGGACGCCACAGATAAGGCAATGTCCACACATCGCGCGAACGAACTCGCAGTACGCACAATCGAAGCTACTGTAAAATTTTATTCTGTGGTCTTTGTTCAGGGTTGTACTCGCGCAGCTGATACGTTATCACGGATATTGGGCAGTACATTATTGATTCGTTGATAACGATGGTTACTTTCTAAGCGCAGATTTTTATTTGAATTTTATAGGGCTTTTTTCTGATGTTTTATTGGGTGTACTAAATAATAATCTAATCGATTCTAATGCCGGTTTTACACACGTCACAAACATCATTTTAACGTAACTGAAAATCGTAAACATAGCTGCATAAGCAGGGAGGCATAAGAGAGGTAGACCTCACAGAGGCGTCATTACCATATTGAATGTTAGAAGCAGGCGGAAACACGGAGCGATCGTAAATAGCAACAAATGGTTGAACACAAATGCACAAAACTCGCTTAACTAATGCATTCGCGAAGGTGATGTGTTGTGGAACGGACGTGCTCAAACAAGATGTGTCAGGGGATTATTGTCGTTTTGTTGACCTTTCGATGATCCTTTTTGAATAGCTCGTTGGGGATGAAAACATTGTAGAACTTGTAACTTTAACTAGAGCAGAAATAAAAGAGAGAAAAGTTTCAACAGTAGCCTCATGGCATTATCCTTCAGTTTTCTTTTAGACTTTAAAAAAATTTTTCAATCGAAAAGTGGTGCTTCAAAGACAAACTTGATTTACTTATCTTGATTAAGCTAAATCTTTGATATGAAGCGGCATCACACAATATTATAATATAATAGTTTTAAAAATGCGTCCCCATCCACATAAGCTTTGCGTTGTTGAGCCACAATTTATCCGATAGGACCAGACGCTTAGTTCAAGTCAAGTTATGAGTTCAAAGTGCTAACACTTGTATAACTTAGCAGTTTGTGAAACTAGTTTCAAAGTCGACTCACAATCAACAGGGAACTAAAACGTTGAACTAAGGAGTAAGCTTAGAAATAAATTGTTTCTATGAAATGAATGAAATCACTCAGGATTCAAAAATGAGGAAGATCATTTTGGCAATCAAGATATACTAGCCTGGTTGGGCAACTGCTGCTTGACATGTGGAGATAGCACGAGTTTTTTTAATGCGCCTATACTGTCCCACTGGTGGACAAGGCCCTTCCTTGTCCACCAGTGCGACAGTACCTTCCCCAAGTCCTGCACGAGCTTTAACCACCAAAGGAGATTGCCCATACACAGGCCCCTTATGAGGTATCGGGTCTGCGATTTCAATATTATACAAAAATAGGATTTATATTTTGTGTTATTTTGCATTCGTGTCCTTTACTTTATATGACAACAACAGATCAGGTTCCTTCACTTGGACATTTGTATGCACCTTATTGCTTTGTAATAACGGTTCATTTCAAAAACCCCCGCAAAATAAATAAAAAATGTTTTAGAATTATAAATATAACATGTTTTTCTACAATATACAACAAAATTCATCAAGATACAACTATTTTTTCAAAGGGGCCCAAGTTCCCTTACAAAATGGGCATTCCCCTTTTAATCAAAATTAGACAGATATGAAACACATGATATCAATAATGCTAGAAAATGACTGCCTCATAGCAAGAAAAAAAATATTCCTATACACACAATCATTCAATCAATAAGCATTTGCACAAATGCCAATTAATCAAATAGACACAGTAAAAGTTTTCCCCATTACTACAAGGCAACATACCCTCACGGCTGCAGCAGCTATGCAGGCCAATGCAACTGCCCACGTGCGCAACACCTATCATCAGATCGTTATAAGGAAGTAGGCAAGATTAGCACCCACGCTAAACGCAGATAATATGCCTTGAGAAATTAATAACATGTAAGGGTTTGTACACGATGGATTTGAAGGCTTTGTTGAAGACAAAGCTGTTGGTAATCAAAGTAATACAGATCATGAGAAGGAGTAACGTTTACTGAGCCAAGAGGTCCTAGCCTGAAGTCTCAATGGCTCAAGAGAAAAATAAAATGGACTATGGAGAAACAGTTTTGTACGATTCAAAAATCCAGATGATCATTCGATCTCCCCTAGAAGATCAATCGGTTTTTGAAGGTGACCCCAATGTACGAGAGTGAGTTATATATATATACATAAAGCATAGAGACACTATGAATGAAGTGAAAATTATGATAGCTAAATAAATATCCCTATATTGGTTTTGGGATATAATTGATGATTAATTACGTAAACTGAACTACATGGTTCGTGGTGGACTGACGTAAATTGACACAACATTCACGCATCTGTAAATATCGCTAATTTGAAACAATTATCACCAAACATGATATTCCTAATTAATGATAGAATTGTTGTCACTATAATAACTTTAGAGCAAAACGTTCTGAAGATTGGAAACCATTGAATCATCATTCTCTTTCCAAATCTAATTGACGTCTACGCAACGTGTTTTCTTCTGGAAGGATCGAATTATGGTCAGCTAATAATGATACTTGCGTTTATGCTAAAGAAGAAAAAAATATTGAATTCCATTAGACAGACAATCAAAGAATCAAACATCAGCGCAGCCAATGGTTTGTCTATAGTAGTACTAGTAATAGAGAACAAGCCTTACGCACAAAGATAGATTGTGTCATTGAATTGTAGATGAGTTTCAATCACAATATTGTGACGGTATCCATCATAAAGGTTTTATTTGTCTTATCTCTCGATTATGGCTGCCAGGTGACCGCTGACTGCATCGTTAATTCAATAAACTTGCTCCCTGAGGCCTTGTTCATGGTTATTCATTTATTCTGTCATATTGGGAGTTAAAAGTCGCAGATCGTTAAATGGTTTGAGATATAAATTCAGTGTGAGAAGTTTTGTTGCGGTTAGAATAGATAACTTTTTAAGGGTTTTGAAAACTGCTTTCGTTGGGAGCTTCAAAAACTTTGCTCGAAACTTTCAATGATTATGATCTCACATTTAAATTCTAATAAGATTCAGCATCGATTTCAATACTATTTTGGCCTCGTTATTCTACAAAACGCTTGCCAAGTAATGACTTCTATATAAACTAAGATCTAGCCAGATCAAAAATTTAAATGTCGACTCCATACGTATTAATGAACACTAATCATCTAAATATACCAACAAGGCCGAATTAATATAAGGATTTGTTGAGTTAAGGAGTCGTTAAAACTGTGGAGTAGTTTATTGTGTTATAAATTTTAATTTGCCGGCACATGTGGTGTATGGCATCGGCAATACGTTGATTAAATTATGTATAATGGACCCGTTATTAAAACTGACTGGTCGCAGTTTTGCAAAACGAAAATTCAGTTTTATGGTCGTGTTCAAGTGGCTTTAGTGGGCAAGCAGGTATATTGATTACAGCATCTGGAATATTAAATGTATTATCAATTTTGTTGATGGATTCCTTGTTGCGTTCTCTGTATCTTTTGATTTCCCTTTTTTTATTTTTCTGTCTCTCCCGTTTGCTTCCATTCACATATAATTCTTATCGTGATAAGTATTTTGCCTTAGCTTGTCACACTCCCCAAACACATATTTTCCTCAGCCATATTTATATCCTCAGCTCACACTTCATCAACTTTGAAACAGCGTCCTCTACCCGCAAAACGTGTTTGGCGACAAGTGTGGGCATAAAATGTGGAATATTTACAGGAACACATTCTGGCTGAGAGTAAGGAGCTCGTATGGCAATGGCGGCCGGAAGCGGACAAGCGGGACAAGAACGCGTTGTTCGATAAATATAGACTGCAGACTATGTAGCAAATGTAGCGATAGCTATCTTATTTTGAGGGTAGGTTGGGCAGTTCGACTGCTGTACATTGATTTATTAGTACTCTTTGGTTTATTCATGGTCTTAATTATATCCATTAAATATGTAGAGAATTTATCTTTGGGAAGGATTGGATTCTTATTGGAATAAGTAAACAAATTCTCTAAATGAATGAATTTATCACTCCTTTAGCTGATTACAGCGTATTAGTTGAACTGATTAGATTGTTTAGAAATTCTTTCATTCTTGTTGTAGCGGCTGATTCTTTAACCACGGATATGAAGTCTTAAAATTTTAATTATGTATGTATACTAGGGTTCTAACTCTCGTTTACTAAACCGGCTTCTATAACTTACGAACTAACAAGAAAATCCAAAACCATAATAAATCTAGATACATGAGTAAATCTCAACGGAAGCCTCACATCTCTACATGGTCAGCTATGCTGCCCAGACCATTTGATACAAGCCCCGACCACAACGGAAATCGCTAAGCCATTGACTTTTTCTACAGCCTAGTGAAAGGCATCTCGATGTACAGCCTCATCAACTAACATACACTTTAAAAGGGCTAAAAAGTAGTTAAATGGTCAATTTAAGATATTGGATGTCGTTAAAAGGTAGCAATTTTCTGGAATGGATTAGTTTGCCTCTTATAGGTAAATATCTGAGAACTTTTACATGTGTAAGCGTTTGTTGGAGCAATCTTGTTTCGAGTGCTACAAAGTTTTCTATAGTCAACTCTCTATGAAATATCAATTCTATAGCTTGCACTTGAACATATTTGACCAACAATACTCAACAAATAAACGGAACAACAAAATCATTAAAAGAAACATATCCAAAAGGCAAGCAGGCGTAAAAAATCTCGTATCAAATCCAATTCACGAACAGACACTGTAATCTAAAAGAAATCGAAATGTCGAACGAAAATTGTTCGTACAATGTGTATTGTAATGGCATCACGTACTATAATCGATGCTATTATGACATACACGAGAATTGCACCTAAGTATAATCCAATATTTATACCAAGCGTGATTGTAAGGCGTTGGGAATCCTCTACAAATCATTCCCGCCTCTCTCTTCCGCTAGTTCTTTATTGAATGACAAAGAAAGGGACGGCGCATCAAGTATTTCGTCTGTTCGTAGGTGTTCGGTCATGTTTGCACACCCTCGCCTCACCGCTCGACAGGTAAATTCGACAAAAGCAGTGGGAGTTTGTGTTTATTATAAGGAATACCTGAACGCAGCCGCGCAGGTAGAAGTCATTGTACGGGACCCGTCTAGCGAATAATAGAGTTTTCGGAAATAATACAATGAATAAAGTAATTTATGTCGGCTTGGAATACAATATTTTACGATTTTCGGAAACGTTCGGTACCTGTATGGGTTTCGAAGGCGCCTCAACAATTGCTGTTTTGGATGTTGTTTCGTCTCGGTTCTCCACCTTGTTTTTGTTTGTTTTACGGGCAATTTGCGATTATAAAGACGTGTCTATCGTCTATCTGTACATCTCGACGTTATCTTGCATTATTTGTGGCAGTGGTAGCGGTACAGCTAATAAAGTGGTTGACTCATTAAGAGCGCTGATGTTAATCTACGCATCGAATTGTACAATAATGAGTTCATTTACCGCCGTCAACTTATGAATATTTAAGTCCCACATTTTCGTAGGTGTAAAAAAGTGGTGCTTTACGATCCTATTTAATAGCATGAAGCGGACCTTATCGTGAGTGATACCAACTATCATTAGGGCAAAGCGTGTACCACCGCTTAAAATATTTAATCGTCCTATTAAAACATTAATAAATGAGAAGTTACGTTGCACAATACAGATCTGAGTACCAATAAAATCGGAAATATTGGGAGGTGTGAAATCGTGTAAATGCACAAATAGTGCAGAATATATCGTTACAATCGAACATAACTTTACAGTTTTCATTGAGCCATTATAAACTTTGAAAGCGCACAATAAGATCGATATTTCATTGTGAATTAATAGTGGGAGCAATAGCAGTATGTTTGCGTGAATAGAATTCAGTGCAGTTGAATATATTGTGATTCTATTTGAATGCATTGTGGTACTAATACGAGGAATAAGTTCAATGGAGATCTACCTGAGTTTGGCACCTGCTGTTAACTTGTAGGACAAATGTTTGCCCCAATATATGGGACACGTTGGACAAACCGTAGCGCCGCGTGAAGTCGGCATTTCAAGACAGACAATTAATTCAAAACGACACCTCATTGGTCAATAATTGTATTAGCAAGACCACCTAATAGATACTTGAATCTTTAAACAAATATATTCCGTGATACACGAATAACGTCTTGAATAGAGTCGTGTTCCGCATATTTTAATTTGAAATTAGTTGAGAATGTTATTGTTGTAAAGAATAAAGGTAATAGGGAACATAAAGTTGTACAAACATAAAATCTAAATGAGTTTCCATTTGAAGCAGAAGCAGATACAGTAGTTAGAATAGCACGTAAACCGTAGTAAACTAAGCTAAACCATACGGGACCTAGACTTAATGACGTTGCTTTGGAATTAACTGGAGTAAGAAATAGAAAACGGCAAGCTGTTATGTGCGACTCACATGCAAACTACCATTTGACTAATCAAGAGGAAAAGTTTCAGAAAGTTTTTTCTTAGATGCACCAAATCTACTCCTGTGTAATGGAATCGTGGGTAATGAGTACTCACAAAAAAGGAAAGCATAACGCTGAAATGCTGATCAATGATAAAGGATCCAAACCAAAAAATTACCGTAGGAGCGAAGGCAGAACACGAGGATCGGCCTCATGGTGAACCGACAAGCTGTCCAAGGTGCAGAATAGAGTTGGATGTCAGAGGCCCAAAAATCCTTGGACCCATTAGGCATTCCGAATAGGCAAAAATGCTTGCAAGGGTCATCTATTATGGTTCTCCAGGACTTACATTTAACCTAGGGAAGATACATACGGATGGAAGAAAAGGGAGAGAAAGGAACCAATCTCCCAATTTAGTTTATTTGATGTTACCTTGTCAATCAGTCACGGAACTAAAGACAGTATTAAAAAAAGATAAATACATATAACATATAGCGAAGTAAATAGTAACACAATAAGCTTATCATGATCACTATCTTTATGTGAAGTAATAGGAATAAGATTTGATTACATTACCAAATTCTTGGTATTAGCTGACGTAATGTCGTAAACCAGTTTCTTTTGTCACGTAAGAAGATATGAAAGAGCCAATATTTATATATTGCTGTCACGGTGGTAGTTAAACTGGGGTAAGCAGAGATTTATAGCCGAAACTGTGGCTGTTTTCTTTTCAAATCTACCGGTGGAATTACTGGAGACTGTAAAATAAGGACCTATGTTTAGTAGTGGACGATTTTCTGCTGATATGATGATGATGATGCAATAGGAATATATACGAAGGAGACAAAGAAGCGAGCGTGACAGGGAATTTAATATCAGTATGATGAAATATAAAATGATTGCCTAGTCTTTATACTAGTAGACAACCATAAGGAAATAAAGAGGATAGATCCAGACAAAAGAGGAAAAAACGAGATTACCACTATATATGCTGCTATTTTCCGGAAACATTTTACAAATCCAATTTTGGCTAATAAGCGTTTTATAGGACAAAAACTATCCTTATTATTTAATCACGGTATAAGCAAAGCCAGCACAAGTGTCGGTTAACATTGTAATACAATCCTTGTAATTGTACTACGGCATGACGGTTACAATGGCTACCGATGGTGATATCGTCGAATAAATGCCTCGTGTGCATCCGTAATGAAGTGCTAGGACCGAATTACGTGTCTACCGCATGTTACCCAATCAGCGGGCTTATGACGTGATCGTCCAATCAAATCTGTTGCAGATTCGAATTCGAATTTGGAAAGTACTGGTTCTAATTTCGAATCAATCTGATTTTTGAGTGGTTAAACTCGAACTATCGATTATTTGAATTTAGAACTCTAGAGCGCTGGAATTAGCAAATAAAAGTATGAAGTAGTTTCTAAAGAATAAAGTTCAAAATCACTCACCTCACTTTCAGTCCAATCGATTAGACTGGACTTCTCCTCGAGTAAATTCTCCGAGCTCCGCTTCTCGTCTTCGCCGTCGCCCTCGTCTTTGAAGACCTTGACCTCATCAGTGGAGCCCAGGTCGTCGCCGCCCGAGCTCGCCGCCGAACTCGAATGAGCATGCGGCATCTTCACGAACCCAACGCCCCAACTTCCATTATCCCATCCTCTAACACCACAACCTATCCACTATCTGTCATCCATGACCACTCACTGGACCGCCATTTTGTCTGTTTCCAAACTCAAACTTCACGGTCCTTCGCGCTCGATCTTGACATTTGTTTGTTCAGTCTAATGTTTTTTTTTTTGTTTCTTTTTTTTACTGCACTTAAAACGTAACTAATTTAGGCGATTGTTTTTTTTTTTACTAAACTAAAATGAGATCACAGATAACTTTTGTCAGGTTGAACTTAAAATGCCTAAGGTTGAGGTGTTCCGTTATATTTTGTGTTGGATTGCATCTGTAAAGAAGAAAAGACATCATTAGTGACATTTGAATAGCTTGTACGTGGTCTTGAGTTTGTAATCAAGGTCTGGGTTGAATTATGTTGGCATACAATTTAGAAACAGTTACCCACTAATTACTGACAGATCTAACTATGAAACCAAGATCTATATTACGGTCAATCGCATCTTATATCTATCTAGTTAAGGTTGATATTGCTGTTGTCAGAATAAGCGATAGGTTGGCGCGAATTGTGGCTGTATCGTCGTGTGACACATCTTTTGGGTCAAGCTCCTTGTCAAGTAGACGTCAACAAGCACTCTTGGCGGGAAGCCAAGTGACGCTAAGAAAACTCTCGGGAAATATTGAGTAAGGAACAATTCGCGTAAATATATTGTTTTATTATACGTATATTTTGACATGTTCTGGTACGGCCTGAGTGTATTATAATGATAGCTTTCTGAATACTTATTGCAGACTTGACATATTGTTCCAAATTTAAGAAGAAGGTATCGTTGTTTTTTTTATTTATCGGTAGGCTCGCGTTTGACCTCTATCTCGCCTGATGGTAAGCGATGGTGTGGTCTACGGTGAAGCACGCTTGCCAAGAAGTAACCTATTCACTCTTGACTTAAAGACCCCAAGGTTCGTCAAGTTAAGTAAGTGTTGCTTTGCAATGTGCTTGAGTAAGCAGAACTTAGTATCTAGATAAAACCTGGACCAAGATAGTAAAGCCTGGCTAGTGTCCGCTTAATTTAAGTAAACAAGATAATTTGAAAGTTCTTGTTTTCTGATTGTTTTGAAAGAATGTTTTCTTTTCTACAGACACAATTTCTAGATCGTGACAACGAAGTCCAAACGAAAATAAGACCAATACAATGACATACATAAAAATTGTTTGCATGGACAATGACAAGAATTGATTATAAATCCTTTTATCGTGCTGATATCTGAAGATATGAAATAACATATTATTTATAGCTTTATTAAGTACATAATATACTCTACTATAGGCACTGTATAAATATGGACGAACAGTACGGAAACTACCTACAAACCCTCGAAACGACAAACATACAGAAACATGCGCTTCGACGAAACCCATAAGCGGCTCGCACTACTGACAGCACCGCGGACGCTGCTTAGGGGTCTCGTCGGTGCGCATGTTTGTGTGAGTGTGCCGTTTCGAGGGTTTAAGGTAGTTACCATACTGTTTGTATATTTATACTGTGCCGGTGACCTCGGAAGTACCTACGCGGTATTATCAGATGCGATCCACCAATCACGTCCGTGATTATAATATAAAACACCTGACACCTACCAGGAATTGTACATTTAAATACAAATAAAATAACCGACATTGAAGTAGGTAGTTCTTGGTACTCTGGTTGGATAATATATCACCCCGAAATGGGCACATCATCTTCATCAGTATGAGCCGATCAGCTAAGATAGAAGCGTGACTAGGTAAGCCTAGTCTCGCTTCTATCCGTAACCCATTCTTTCGGATTTGTCCGGACATTTGGCAACCTGCAGCCAGGAGTTGCAGTGGTTAGGGCATAGTGCGGTGGGATTGTCCCAACAAAATCTGCAGCCTTCTAATTTGCCTGGCTTTTTGCCTTGTATGGCATAAATTCATAGTTTTGTTGTGATAAAAACCATAGACAGCAGTTATTTCATCAAACTTTACGTCATTGACGACTATTCCTTTGCTATTCATAATATAATAATACTTGATAGATAATCGAGCCTACAATTTGGCTTATCAACGTATCAACTCAATAATGATTCTGCTGTGAAGAACTCAACAAAGTGTAAAATAACTTAATTTCCGCAGTCGGTGTTCGTAATTTCGTTTTTTGACTCTTTCATTTGAAGAAGCTATGATTTCATGTCAGTGGTGATCATAATAAAACTGTTAGGATTTTAAAAATGTTTATTTTCTTTTAAGTTTTTTTTTTTTGAAAAAGAGGTACAGTACAAATAACACATGTAGTAATTATGCCAAACACTAAGAGCCACAGTAGCTGGATGAGAGTTGCCGAGAATCGAGTCACCTCGATACGAGTACTCGGCAATTCTGCGATTGGGGAGGTCTACCTGTGTCCACCAGTTGACTAATATTGGTTGATTTTGTAGATAGAGCAGAATAATGTTGCCATGTTGATAAATCGTCCGATATTCCACCAGCATTTGATGGGCTCAGATGAAAAGATTGTCCGTTCTAAGGGGTGACGTGTAGCTAGCCTATACTTGTAGTTATTTACACGATCTCTTGACCTGATAGATTATCTCTAACGTAACGTGACTCAAACGTGCGTATCAGGTTTAGACTATAACAAAAATTAATGCTGTTGTCTGAGACGTTTCTAACGATTTATAAGGTTTAACAGGGGTTTTCTGATCTAATATTGGATTCATCATACCACAGATAATATAATACTAGCATACGCGTCATCCCATACAAAGAAACCGTGCCGACGTAACTAGCGTTTAACATCTGATTATACCGATTATCTTTTGTAAATCGATCGCGTTCGGGTCCGGTCCACGGCGAAAGATAGATCACCATCTATATTCGTGGAACCGAATGGAAACGAACGCGATCGATGTACAAAAAATATTCAGAATAATCAGTTTAGAACGTCAGCACGGTTTCTTTGTATGGGATGAGACACCACTGGTCATACTAGGTAATTTATATGAGGTCTTCGCAGCATGTGCAAAATTTCCAATTCGTCTATATTTCTAGTTATCTTAAGAGGAAATGCGGTTGCAGACATCCGCCTGAATAACCTAAATAAAAAGTCATAATTCGAGATTTGGATCGCGATCCTCCAATATTGGACCAATTTAAAAGATATATACTGTGGCTCTATGTTTTCCTTTTTGATGATACATTATCTTTAGAAGCACTAGAACTCTCAAAAAAAGCTCCAAATTGCGCTGTCAACAGAGGCATAGTGTAAAAATTTGACAGCTTAAAATAAATAAATCACAGAAGCACCATATATCTTTTCTACTCAATTTATGGATTAACTTTTAAATTTGTCCAATATTGGAGGAGGCAATAGACGAGAGCCAAACCTCGAATTATTACTTTTTACTAAGGAAATGCAGCCGGAGCGCTCTGCCCGCATTTCCTCTTAATATCTGTTATCTGCATATCTATCTTAAGATCTGTATTGAAAATTTGGAATTTCTATTGGCTTCAAGTCAGAAACGTGTTGCTAGGGGAGTTTGTTACACTGTGCCGAATCTCCTCCCCATCTTGAAAACAACAAATTGGTGAAGAGTTGGATGCATTTCAGTCAAGGCTCTTTTTGCCTGACTTGGACGTTCAATGTTGCCTAAGATTTGGTCAATTTAGATGAAATGACTAAAAACCCTAAAGAGATTTGTCTGAATGCAGGCAGATCAGAATACTATGTTAATAATAACTAAAAAGTTTAAAGTTAATATTTTGGTATTACATTTCGTAGTAGTGAGAGTACTAACGTTCAACAAAAAAAAAACCGGCCAAGTGCGTGTCGGACTTAGCACATTTAGGGTTCCTCCGTACCAAAACCGCAAAATTAAGTTGGTTGTCATAGAAAAAAATTGAGAATTTCATAGAAAAATCTGATTTATCAATATATTGGTATTTGTTAGTAAAATACACGTAATAATAAACATTATCACCAATTTTCAAGTTCATAGGTCAGTGGGAAGTTTAAAAAATCTTCGGAAAAAAAAACATGGAGCTGAAATGGAGACCGCAGTTCCCCTGAAAATATAAGGAGAAGCCGCGACAATTTATTAGATACCCCTTAATGATCCCTACAATGTATTTGTTAGAGGTTTACACCAGAATTATTCACAGTAGTAAATCAACATCATAGTGGAGCAATAATTTTATAGTAAGAGCCTATTGTTTCGTGTTCTATCTCAATTTCATGGAAAATATTAGCATGTTTTGTAGTTTATGCATGGCCATTTGAATTTCAAGCAAATGATTAATTAATAATTAGGTCATCACGATCCAGTAAGTAGCACCAACTACCGAAAATGAAGAATTTGCTTTATCCTGCGCAGGAGTGTCTTACAAGCAGACAGACAATGCAACTGTACCCCATAAAACTAAGCTAATTTTTGTTTACTTCATGTATGTTGAAACTTGAAATAAGTTCCTTAATTAACAATTTGAAGTTTTTGAGTATTTATGAAACTCTAATTTAGCCTTAGAACCGAAAAACTTTGACAAGAAAGTTTTGGCACGTTTTAAACTCGAAATTCTCAGTTCGGAAATTCGTAGAAAATATT
This sequence comes from Orthosia gothica, assembly GCA_949775005.1. Taxonomy (NCBI): domain Eukaryota; kingdom Metazoa; phylum Arthropoda; class Insecta; order Lepidoptera; family Noctuidae; genus Orthosia; species Orthosia gothica. Next base: position 7,507,087 of record OX459060.1, on the reverse strand, counting down.
TCTAATCTCGCAAAATAAGTGAAGTTTTAATCAAAATCATACCAGGAGTCCAGGATGCAGTAATGACAATGCACAAGCGTTCCAATGCGGTCGCATTTGTCAGGTATGTAAGGTGTGAAGCGTTATGAATAATGGCGGCGGACACGCCTCGGCTGAGCTATGCATGACAATATACGGATAGGGTTACAAACCAAATAGAAAGAATATAATATGACACGCAAGAATACGATGACAGCTACTAACGTACTTATTTGTTTATGATTATGAAGAAGAAAATGGGAGCGGACTGTAGTGGCTTCTTTTTTCAAATTTTAGGTTTTGAATTTAGAACACTTTTCTAATCGTGTGTTTGGTTTTTGAGATTAAAAGACTTTTTTTTTTTAATATTATGCAAAAAATATAAGTTCAGTTGTTGTGTAGTGCCATTGTTTTTTTTTTCGAATTTTCGGTTTTGAATTCCGAACACTTTTCCGATTATGCGTTTGGCTGTTGAGATCTCGGATCCCGCTATCGTGATTGGCGCCATTTCTGCTAAACGCGCGAAAAGGCTTGATTGCCACGAAAACTTAGGAAAACCTTGACAAACATAATTAAATTATTAACTCATTATACGGAGGATTAATTTAACGATGATTAAGAGAAGAACGATAGATAAGGTTCGCGTATTAAATAGTTTTTGACCCGAAGGTCAAGGCAAATTTTATCTATTTGCTAATCTAATTAAATTACATTGTAAAGTTATTTGTGTTATTTTTGTCCTGTTTGTGGCAAGTTACATACCTAAGTTGATTTTATATTAGGAGACAGACAAACATACCTACTTTACAACTAGGAAATTGTAAAGTTTTGTCATCATTATTATAATAAATAAATGTTATTATTGTGATCGCTTTTATTATTTCATATTGCATCAGTACAATATTATTTCAAAAAATATCGTATTGTTTATTTATATTTTATCTGTAAGTACCTGGACCCATTTTTTTATCGCTCCACATGACATTCGCACAGATAATGGCAGATTTTACGTTATCGTGATATTTCTATATTTTTTCAAATCTAGAACTAAAATGTCTGCCCCAAATCTATAGTTAGGACATGCTTCATACTGCCAAAGTTAGGCTGTGGCTTTAAGGTGCTCCCTCACCTGGAGCGTTCACCTGTAAGGTAACATTTCAGATTCTATTTTGAGCATTACATTGCAGTACTGCCTCCCTAACTGACGACTGACGAGCATTCGCCTGTAATGTAACAATAGATTCGATTTTGAGCATTTAGTTGTCGCCACAATGTTTACAATTGCGCATTGATTCTACAAGTTGTATCAAAATATTACACACCAGCGGACGCCTCGCGGTTTCACCCGCGTAGTTCCCGTTCCCGTGGGAATACAGGGATAAAAAGTAACCTATGTCACCCGGGGATAGTGAAGCTGCCCAATGGTGAATTTTTGAAATCGGTCCAGTAGTTCTTAAGTTTATTCTTTACATATAAAAAAAATACAAATCTTTCCACTGTATGATAGATTGTATCATCAAGTTGCGCACTGTAATGCTCGGTTCTCTTCCCTTACCAATGTAATTCTCGAATCTGTAACATTAAATGTTGCGCACTGTAATGCTCGGTTCTCCTCCCTCATTGATATAATGCTCGACTCAGTTACCTTATATACAGGCGAATGCTCCAAGTGAGGGAGCACCTTTACGCTAGCTTTTTCTGAATTAAACATAGAAATTCTTGACTTAATAGTATTACTACAGGTGGTACAGGTCAAAGACTAGATCCAGTTTATACCTCATTCAATCTAGTTATCTTAGGGCCTCTGAATTGAGTGACTGGCGTTAAGAACGTGTGAAGCCCTACTTTTATGCAAAGGTTTTCAGGTTAAGGTAGAATTTGTAAAATGCTCAACTTCAATTTAATAATTCTGAAATATGGTGATAGAAGATTGATCTTCTCAGAAAGTAGATAGGCTTGCGCTTGACCACTATCTCACCTGATGGTAAGTGATGATATGGTCGAAGGTGTAGCACGCTTGCCTAGAAGTAACCTATTCACTCTTGACTTAAAGACCCCTAGATTGTAGCTATCGGGAAACACAGACTCCGGCAGGGAATGCCACTCCTTAGCTGTACGCATAATAAAAGTATTTCCAAAACGTTTAGTGCGTTTGGGTGGGATGTCCACCATGTACCGATGGCGCATCGCCGTACGTCTTGTAGTCCGATAATGAAACGGGCTTGGGCGATTTTTTCTTTTAAAATTAGCGATTCTGTAAAGATAAAATCGCAAGCACAGATGTGTGGTTTATTCTGAAACATATTAATGAACCGTATCATTTATATTCCACAATTAACCACACATGAGGAGTGGAAGATAAAAATAGCCCGTAAAATATGAGCTATCTCCGTGTGAGTAAGATGTATGGCGATTTATAAATATCACACTGACAGATTTTTGCTTGCGGATTCTCTAGTAATAGGGTTTGTGACTGGAATTTTTTCATGAGATTTCTCAAAACGTAGACAAAATATAAGAACTATAAAAAAAACCGCAAGAATTGCCGAAGTTGTAAGTGCTTTGAAATCTATGTAAAACAGGGACAGGTAACTGGGAGGGATAGTAGTACTGTCGGACGGAAATCGCGTCGGTACTACGGACTGTAGTAGAGTCCTCTGACGTCATACGAAAGCAAGTCCTTAGTGACTCCGCGCCATAGACAAACGACGTTTTAATTGACAAGAATAGAATAACAACTTCCAAAGCGTCTAAATTCTTCCACCGATTTTATATTTTTTTCCCAAATAAGTACCTACCTACTATTTTTGTAGCAAAACTTCAAACCAGAACAAAAAAAATTAAAACATTAGTTTTTTATAGTCGGCAAATACCCTACTCAGTGAAGATTTTACCGTCCGTGTAGTTAGTCTCCTGCTTTCCTGGCAAGCTAGAAAGTTTAGTCAAATCTATTCAGTTCATCGCAGGATTCTAGATCAAATACGCGAACACTACTTATCATTCAAATCAAATAGGATGTATTTTATCGAAAATAAATGCTACTACATTTTACAAGCTACTAGTATCGGACCGAACCTTGGACTTGGGCTTCAACCAAAAAGGCCCAAAGCCGAAGGATTCTAGCAAGCGCCGAAATTGGACGAACTGTCACGATGTTTTTTCTTTTTGATTATTTTCAAGGTAGTTAACTAATTTGAATGATCTACAAAAGTGTTCAACTTGCAGTTGCAGTCAAAAACAAAAACTTATAGAAATTCACTGTCAAAACTGAATACAGACTGGAATTCAAAAATCGATCTAAGGTCGGACTCTGCTACCTAAAGCTAAACTACCGTGCGCGCCGCCGCTTACGTACTTTGTGACCGTATTTAATAAAAAAATAATTGTTCTACATGTTTGACGGTTAAGGTCGAGCTGTCAAAAATATGTCAGTAGCCATTTTTATCTTTGGAACAGCTTCAAAGACATTTTTAGACACTTAAATGTTTTTTAACGCTAATTATGATAAGTTATCTTCGTCTCTTGGCAACCCGATTAATTAATTAGTGCTCTGATAATTAAATAAACTAAAAAATATTTTTGTTTTAAATACTTTGTAATTTTTATTATCATTCTAGAGACGTTTTTGATATTGTAACTATTTTCCTCTTGCAACATTAGTGGGTGAGTATTTTATTTTTAGTTTTATTTTCTATTTTGTGGTTTTGTCCTTTCGTTCTAAATTGGTGAGTTATCCATTATTCACTGCCTGACTTAGCTCATAGCTGAGCATTGGCCGCTCTTCTCTTGTGCTCATCACCACGCTCCTGTGCCAGCCTCATCCAGTTATCCAGTATTCTAGCTATTCTGTAGACATCTCACCGTCATGACTTATATGAAGTGAGCTGTCCATCCATTTTTTTTTTTTTGTTGGCCATTCATCCAATGGCTGCTCCCGCTCTGGGTGGAGGGCGTGTCAGATTTTTACTGACTAAAACCCGCCCGTGTTCCTTCAGTTGCTTGTGCCAGGGCCGCGGTAACTAGCGGACCCCGTCAGTTTTTGCTGACATCTCTTTGATGCGCGCGTGGAACACTACGCGCCGTCGACTTGGGCTTGGTCCTTATCGGACGGCGAGCTACCCATTACTCGCCGTCCGTAAGCCCGCGATGCGTAACCATGAATGAATGAAATGCGTAACAAGATGCTTATACTGAGAAAATTTGAAGACTGTAGCTCCAACCGTTTGGCTGTAAAACCCGTGTTCAATTCGGGTACGGAACCCTAAAAAGAGATTTGTAGTATTTCATTCGATAAGAATTTGGATTTTTTTTATATATCATATTTTATCACTGTTTGTTTATCAGTAGCATAGTTAAGGAGTTACTAGCTGACATTCAGACTAAAATCTTTATTTTTTTTCAGCAAGTTTTAAACGAGTACTAAACGAATTATGTTTACACACGTAATAACTAGTTTTTCTAGCCATTTCGTCATTATTCAATTTACTTCATCAATGCCGAAAGCAGAACTAATCAAACAGTCCAAACCCACGTTTTTGTCTCAAGGGAATAAAGTTCAAAATTGATGAAAATTTCAAAGTGTGCACAAAACAACTCTATGCTTATCTGATGAACGGTGATTATGATTAATTAAATCACGAAGAAGTATTTTTAGAAATTAATTCTTGAAAAGAAAAAGTTAATTCGCTGATAAAGGAGTCATTATAATCAATGTATCGTTTGTTTAAGCTTTTACAATCAATTTTATATATTTTATATGGTTTGATTAATATAATATTTATTAAGCGCGAATATTTTTTGTCTAATTTTGTACATTTATTTGAATTTGTCGAAACTAATCAAAACACTTGTATGAATATTTTCTTAATCCAATGAGTAATGCGTTGTCTAGATTCGTTAGACAAGAAAAAACGTCATTGGTCATAGACAAACAAGACATTCTGCCCTGACCGTGGCTATGGACAAAAAAAACTTGATACACTGTGAGCAAAATACTTAGTACTCTGTGGTTTTCTTAATTTAAAAACGAGTTTTTAAAAGGTTTACTTTTATGAGTTAGCTTCTCTATATTTCTAACTCCAGAATTCAAATTTATATATAGGTGTAGGTATATAGTTTTTCTTTTCAAATAATTTTCTTTTACGGGGATCCCCGCTGGATGCGGGACGCACGGGACCGGTCAATGTGGGGACGCTTGGGGGAGGCCTATGTCCAGCAGTGGACGTCTTTCGGCTGAAAGGATGATGATGATGAAGAAGAACGTGCCTATATTTATCAATTGGCAGTCATTGTCTTTCTGTGTTCCTGTAACATATTCAAATCAGTGACTTTAGTTTTTACCCGACTGCTCCAGAAGACGCCGACGGGTAGTGTTTTCCACCTATATGTATACGTAGTGTTTACATTCTTCAACTCAGTCTCGTCTTACAATCGGAAACACTAATAATTTATACACCCGAAGAACTATTCAACGCATAAATAAAACCTTTTTTGCTAGCCAATCAATCTACCATGCCTAACACACAACACAAACATGTTTTCACCAATTACTCGATACTTTATGAAAAATTCATATATTCCGTAGCGATTCTAATCGATTCTCGAGTCGATATCGTAGCGAACGATATCGACATCGGAGCCGCATTCATTAGTGCAGCGGTACACAATGCCAACATTTTGGCTTATGTAGATGTGTTCTGATTGTTGACAATATTGTGTTTGTGTGTGTGACATAGACCACGGAGACAGGTCTGCTGCCACTGCGACATTACCAAATTTGAAACCGATGGGACAATCCCACCGCACTATTCCCAAACCACTGCAACTCTTGAAAGCCAGAAGCAACAGTGGCGACCATCAGAAAAGCAAGGAAGCAATGAAGCTCGACGAAGACCCTGAGAATCAATTTAACTGTCTTGGATTTCGCAACGAAATTAATCAGAAAAGAATAACGGAGGAGTAGGAAAAAATAGAAATTTCCACTTCCCTTCATATCAAGCAGGAGACAGAACAAACAAGGCCAATAGGCACAAAGGGTCGTGTACAACTGGGATAACCCCAGTAGTCTAGCACCACGGATAAAAAATAGCATTAATATTAATGGGTCCTAAAATTGTGAGCTGTTCGCAGTGAATCACCGTTTAGTCACAGAATACAAAACATACTGTATGTGGCCACGTTTTATGCAGCTTTGGAGGCGTTGTCCAGGTAATTTAGGACACTCCAGCAGATGGGACATAGGCTAAACAGGAGCACCGAACTTGCACTGGGTGTTTGATGGCGATGAAAACCGAAATTTGTGCTCTGCGCAATTGTACGGTCACGAATATTACAATACAAGCAAAGCCTAAACTTCTAGTTCCGCGGTCTGTGGTGTATAACAATGTCACCCTACGTTCGTAAAGGCAATGTTTAAGTAATACTTTCTTGGGTCATACAAATTAATTTTGCTTACGAAGAAATCGTTCAGAATCAGGCTTCCATTTTCAAAAGTAGATGAGGTCACGGAATGAAACAGATGTCCATTGTTCTTAATTTAAAAAGTTGTTCTTTTTTTAAACTAATTTCGTTGGTAATGTCGGAGAAGTTATTTTTTATCGGTTTGAATTGAACGTTCTTCTATAGAAGATAGGTTATTATAAGTATGTCATGAGCAAACCATTTTCTTTTTATGACGTGCAATGCAACTTGTAAGTGACGTTCAAAGCTGATGGCTGTCTGTCCTACCTTTTACGAATTATTATTTTTATAACTTTAAGAGCCACATATTATATAGTATTTACCTATGGTATTTACGCATCTGGCGTCGATTTTACGATTCCAAATGATTTAATTAATAAAGCTAACCTGGCTTAGAAGGCATTTCTACAGTTAGATTGAAAAGTCTCTGAAACCCATTATCAAAACAATATATCACTTTCCCTGAAACGTTAAACCTATCCAATTTTAAGTCCCAAATATTAGAACGTATAAATCGCGTGGCAGTAAAACTCGCAACAAATGTAATTTCTACAAAACTCTGACAGTAAATAGGATATTAATAATACTTGAGTTGTAAACTGATGGTAGGGTTGCCAAATACAGGTACTTTAGTATACCTATATTTTCGGCCAAACTAACTTATTTTTTAAACAAACTTATTTTTTATTTATTGGAAAAAAGCGTGTTAACATGCAAAACGTTTAATAAGAACTGTTTTTTTTTGCCTAAAAAAAAATCCTGAAAATCTAACTAGATGACGCGTTTGTAAGTTACGATTAATAATCGTTATCTGAGCTTTTTATGTAACATTATCGGCACCGGAAATCCACCGAAATCTAGAAAAATGCCTATTTATGCTATCATCATCATATCAGCCGAAAGACGTCCACTGCTGGACATAGGCCTGTGACCTATCCCAAGCGTCGCCACTTTTATCGGTCCCGGTTCATTTTATGCTATATTGAGCTGTAAAGAATGTATAGAAAAAGTTGGCCGAGGAATTGGAAATGTTTTCATTCATTGGTCAGCATATTTGTTTTTAAATTGTTTGTGAAAAAATGGCACGCTTGGTTTGCATACAGATTTTATTTTATATATTTTTTTTTTATGGAGGTACTTGCGTTATCTAGTTAGATGTATGTCTGTGGATGTTACCTACTGTTATTTTTTGGCGCCCAAAATGTAAATCCCATATTCCTCTTGAACAGTTTTGGCAACCCTAACTGACGGTAACAGTTAAACCGAGAATGGGAACTCGGTTTTTGTAATGGGATCCTGTTTAGGTATCGGTTTATGACGGACTTTACGATTTCGCGATGTGAAACCATCTTGCTGTCGAGGAGCGGCCGGATTTTCTGTTAGTATTTTTTTAAAGCTTGTAAAACCATGTGTTTTTGCATAGATAGATAGATAGATAGATAAACCATTTATTCAGTGCACACAAAAGACACAGCACAACACACAAAATCACATACATGTGGGTATTTGGAAAAAAAAGGTGCCAAAATACAAAAAAAGAAGAAGAAAAAACAACATAATACAAATAAAAGTGACACAAGTAACATACTTACTTCAACTAAAACACAGTGCGGTGTGCGTCTCAAGGTTGCACCAAATGGGAGTCCAGCTCAGCATGTGTCAGGCAAATATACCTGACGCTGATATTCTGCTGGATGCCTGCAGTGACATACGGTCGCTGAGCAGTCGTTAGCAGTCGTCGTGCATAGTATATTTTATTAACCCCCGCCGGAAAAAGAAGGGGTGTTATAAGTTTCACGTGTGTTGCTGTGTATCTGTGTGTCTGTCTGTGGCATCATAGCGCCTAAACGAATGAACCGATTTCGATTCAGTTTTTTTTGTTTGAAAGGTAATTTTGTCGAGAGTGTTCTTAGCTATGTTTGAATAAAATCGGTTCAGCCGTTCAAAAGTTATGGGCATTTTACTGTTTGAATCAGGGTGTTTTCCCAAGATAAATGTGTCGGGGGTTTTTAAATTGTGAATTTTATTTACTACGAAACTGCAGTTAAGGTGTTAAGGAAGCAAGAGAGATATCGACATCCTTCAGCGAACTATCGGCTGACAGGTCACCCGGCCATATGTTTTTTGATGTACCTCTCGCAGTTCTATCAGAGTGCTTGACTACTGCTTAACCGGGCGATCCTGGAGTGAATGAACTAGAGCCTCCAGTCAGGCAACACCAGCGGCGACACGAAGTCCGCCTATATATCTATTTTTAACCCCCGCCGAAAAAAAGAGGGGTGTTATAAGTTTCACGTGTGTTGCTGTGTATCTGTGTGTCTGTCTGTGGCATCATAGCGCCTAAACGGATGGACCGATTTTGATTTAGTTTATTTTGTTTAAAAGGTGATTTTGTCGAGAGTGTTCTTAGCTATGTTTGAATAAAATCGGTTCAGCCGTTCAAAAGTTATGGGCATTTTACTGTTTGAATCGAGGTGTTTTCGCAAGATAAATGCGTCGGGGGTTTTCAAATTGTGAATTTTTTTTTGTTTACTACGAAACTTGTGTATGTTCTTGCTACCGTAGAAGGTTTATGCCGATCGCTATACTGAAACTGTTGTTAAGGAAGCAAGAGAGATATCGACATCCTTCAGCGAACTATCGGCTGACAGGTTACCCGGCCATATGTTTTTTGATGTACCTCTCGCAGTTCTATCAGAGTGCTTGACTACTGCTTAACCGGGCGATCCTGGAGTGACTGAACTAGAGCCTCCAGTTAGGCAACACCCGCGGCAACACGAAGTCCGCCTATATATCTATTTTTAACCCCCGCCGAAAAAAAAAAAGTTAAATCAAAAAATCAAAAAACCCGACTGCTTCAAAAGCGAACTAAAAAGACGTAAACAAGGAAAAAATCATGCTGTGCAGTCGGAGGATACATATTCGCGGGCTGGCTGACCAAAATCTGGTGTATCCTCCGCCTGAACAGCATGATTTTTTCCTTGTTTACGTATTTTTAGTTCGCTTTTGAAGCAGTCGGGTTTTTTGATTTTTTTATTTAACTTTTTTTATTTATAAGTTTTTAGTTAAGTTTTTTTCGAATTAGATACATTTAAACATATAAGTGTTATATATTTTTGAAATCACCTCTTAAAACCCTTTATTTTGATACCCCACACACTGGGTTTGGAAGAAAAAAAAAAAAGGGACCCCACAATATCCCGCCCAAAATCCGCCATTTTTCTATTGTCCAATTTTAACGTAGCCTATGACACTCGCAGGGTTAAGACGAATCGATTGACGTATGAATCATCAAAATCGGCCAACGCGTTTGGTCTCTGGAACGCCACATAGGAACAAACATACATACATACATAGACTGATAAACACATTACCCTCCTTGGGCAGTCGGGTAAAAAGAGGGGTGTTATAAGTTTCACGTGTGTTGCTGTGTATCTGTGTGTCTGTGTATTTGTGTATCTATGTGTCTGTCTGTGGCATCACAGCGTCTAAACGGATGAACCGATTTTGATTTAGTTTTTTTTATTTGAAATGTGATTTAGTCGAGAGTGTTCTTAGCTATGTTTGAATAAAATCGGTTCAGCCGTTCAAAAGTTATGAACGTTTTACTGTTTGAATCGGGGTGTTTTCGCAAGATAAATGGTTCGGGGGTTTTTTAAATTTTGAAATTTTTCTTGTTGTATTTAAACGTATACTAATCCAATAAATGTACTACCTACTCCAATTCTAAGCTATTTCTAGTAAATAAAAAATAAAAAAAAATCACTCCTTACATTTTTATACAACCGAAAATTTCACAAATAATCATTAAAAAAACTAGAATTCTAGATACATCTGTATTTTTTTTAATATATCTTGTTTATTGTGTTTTATATTGTATTTTTTTTTAAGTGGAACTCTCTACCTGCGTCTGTGTTTCCGAACGCATTCTATACGAATCTCTTCAAAGTTAGAGTGAGGACGCTTCTTCTGGGAAAGCTCACTCCATCCTCGACTGTCTCTGTCACCTCTGACCTAGACTAGAGAAAATCCATAAAAAAAAACATATTACAGGCGACAAAGTTAAAATAATGTTTTAATTGCTTCTAGCGCTAAACAAAGTCAGATATGTAAACCGCGCTTAGTGAGAAATTAATAGAAAAGGCAATTAAAAAAAAAACTTCTTTAAAAATATAATCGAATAGTACATGACGTTTTAGTATATTAAATAATATGCTATTAAGTCGTAAAAATCCCACAATTTAATGACACCAAAGAAAACTGGTTTGGTTACAATTGGGTGGTTTTATAACCACTTATGTATTGTGTTATGTACATAAGCATACGACATAAACGTAAATTATTACATTTATTAATTATTTTTAAAAGTTCTATATATGTATTTTTTGTGTATCAAGTAATATTTCGTCATAAAATGACAAGAATCTAATTTTTAACAGGCTGGCTATAATTATGAATAATTACCTACCTACTAAAATATACCTCAACTAGCGGACGCCTCGCGGTTTCACCCGCGTAGTTCCCGTTCCCGTGGGAATAAAGAGATAAAAAATAGCCTATGTCACCCGGGGATAGTGTAGCTGCCCAACGGTGAAAGAATTTTTGAAATCGGTTATGTAGTTTTGGAGCCTATTCGGTACAAACAAAAAAAAACATTCCTCTTTATAATATTGGTATAGATGACCTGCACATAGAAATATTAAAAACAGCTATCACAACTACCTACTATATCTCCTTCTTTTTAGGGTTCCGTACCCAAAGGGTATAAACGGGACCCTATTACTGAGACTCCGCGGTCCGTCTGTCTGTCTGTCTGTCACCAGGCTGTATCTCGTGAACCGTGATAGCTAGACAGTTGAAATTTTCACAGATTATGTATTGCTGTTGCCGCTATAACAACAAAGACTAAAAACAAAATAATATAAATATTTAAGTGGTGCTCTCATACAACAAACGTGTATTTTTCCGTTTTTTGCGATAATGGTACGGAACCCTTCGTGCGCGAGTCCGACTCGCACATGGCCGGTTTTTATATCTACGAATCTACTACTAATTTCAGTAAGAAAAAAAAAACAAGTTTGCACTAAAAGCTTAACATGTAAGACACAATCATTATCAATGTATCTTCACATAAACTACAATTATGCAGACTTATAAAACTAGGCTGTAAAAATCATCAGATAACAACACTGAATACTATACCAAACGGCTTATCTACCAATAAATCTAATCTTTTAGGATCAAAGAACTCAAAACTACCCTACCTTACGACATTTTAATATCCGCTCAGCTTACACTGTTTCATGTGTAAAGAAAAATTTAGTACAAAGAGTAAATAGCTTACAGAGACCTAACTTCGCATAAGTTGTGTTGAGATAGTTTCCCTTACTAAGTTACTCAAAAATATTTTTCACCGACTTAAAAAAACTGAGGTAATCATTTATTGCACGCGTTTGGCCACTACTATTCCACGTGGTGGTGAGCGATGACGTGGTCGACGTGGTTGACGGTACGTTTTTTTTTTCTTGTGATTCCTTCAAAAGGCGCCTGAACTTTTGGGGAAAAGACCAGGGAGTATGGGATTTTTAACTTACCCCGGTGATCACTATCAGCACTTTGAAGAGGCCCCGTGACCTCTCAAAGTATCACCCCCTCTGTGCAACGCCTGTGCGCTAAGCCTAGAAGTAACCTATCCAGTCTCGACTTACAGCCCCTAGGTTAAAGTTATCAGGAGACAAAGACTGAGTAAGACTTAGGTACTTATAATATTTTAATAGCGTTTTAATTGAAACTAGAACCCAGTCAAGGATCAATTTCATTATTTTTCTAATAGAATCTCACTGTTCTAGTGCCTCTGGTAGCGTGGGAGTAGCGATGTCCGGTTCGGCAGACATGGTAAGAAAAAAGTCCGTCGCAAGAATTGCCCGCTTTTCAATCTCGGCCTCTGTCGGACACTACTCCGCGTCTTTCTACCGCATAAGTCCAAGACGTGTTTCAAAGTAGTTAATATGCAAATATTGCAACGCATACTAACTAACAATGTGTTCAAGCATTGAAACTGAGATGTGTTTATGAATATTTCTTTTGAAATTATTGTGATTACTTTCGAGGTACTGGAGTGTTGAAGAGTTGCTGTTAAGCTCGTAGGCGATTTTAAATGCTTTAGAAGAATTTCTAGGTATCACGTTTTATGAGTAACTGCTTAAGAAAATTGCGCGAGAATGATTTTCTAAGATAAATCTGAAATCGTGCCGTCTCTTCTATAAGAGACTTTCCTGATGGCGCGATGCAATTTCTAAAGGTACTTGCTAAAAATCGCCTACACTCCATTTGAAATAACATTAGAAATTTTTGCAACATCTTTTTACACTCCGTTCAACCGATTTTGAGTTCTATCCCGTAAATATAAGGATGGCATAAAAAGCATAAACATGTTACCAAAACTTACCGTTTAATACAGCTGCCATTTGTCATATGACCAACACAATAGAAGTCAAAATCGGTTGAACGGGCAGTAAAATGGGATTATTTAAATTTCTAATGTTATCTCAAATACTTCATTTGAGATAACATTAGAAATTTATTAATATATATCGGTGTGATATTAAATCGAATCACGTCGAGTCATCAGAAAAGTCGGCTATTTTTTTTTTTTTTTCTTTCTTCATATAAGTTGTGTGTGAGTGACTTGAATAAAAGTTCAAGTCAACAAACTGGTCAACTACTGTTGTATATCAAAGATCCCGTTTGTAATTTTCGTCATAATAAACTCTCGCTTTAAGTGTTGTCTAATATTAGCTTAAAAATATCACAAATACCAGGCCCCTCAGAAAGTATTGCGAAAAAAAGTTTTTATATATGGGAGACTGGCCAGTTATAATGTTTTTCGAAAATATGATTATTTATAAGTAAAAATAAGTAAGTTCCAATTTCAAAATTTCCCTCCACATTTTTTGCGAGTTAATTCAAAGTATTGTGTCTCACTGAAATATGGATCTGCGCCGGGAACATTTTAGAGCTATGATTTTATACGATTTCAAGTGTCGCCTGAAACCGGATGAATCGTACGATAGACTTCAAATGGCATTCATGGATGAAGGCCCTTCCAAGGCAACCGTGTATCGTTGGTATAACGAATTCAAGCGCGGTCGACCAACTTTGGGGGATGACGAAAGAAGCGGTCGCCCTTTGACGGCTGTTACCGAAGAAAACGTGCTAGCAGTGAAAAATTTAATCCAAGACAATAGGCGAATTACATATCAGGAGATTCAACACATATTGAAGATTGGATCGGGAAGCGTTCACGAGATTCTACACAGCCATCTTCGCGTGAGGAGGATAGTATCACGCTGGGTGCCGCACAACCTCACCGATGCTCAGAAGCAGGCCCGGGTGGAATGGTGCCGTGATATGCTTAACAAATTTGAAGCAGGCTCGTCTCGGCGTGTTTACGACATCGTTACAGGTGATGAGTCCTGGATTTATCAATACGACCCAGAAACCAAGCGCCAGTCGACTGTTTGGGTGTTTCAAAATGAGCCAACGCCTACCAAAGTGAAGCGATCTAGAAGCGGGGGTAAGATTTTGATCGCTAGCTTTTTTAATTTGACTGGCCACTTGGTATCAATTCCCTTACGGGATCAAAGAAGCATTAATGCCGAATGGTATACTACCAAATGTTTGCCAGAAGTTTTCTCTGTTATTAGCAACAAGCGACCAAACACAGGGCTCCGCGGGCTACTGCTCCACCACGACAATGCACCTGCGCACACCGCACTCAAAACGAGGGACTTCCTGGACAGCACGCCAGTCAAACTCCTGGGTCACCCTCCTTACAGCCCTGATCTAGCACCGTGTGACTTCTTTTTATTCCCAAAAATAAAAAATCAGCTCAAAGGGATACAATTTTCGTCGCCGGAAGATGCGCTGGCTGCGTTCGAGCAGGCTGTAAACGAGGTGTCTGCGGCGGACTGGAAAAAGTGTTTTGAAAACTGGTTTAGGCGCATGAATCTTTGTATAGAGGCTGGTGGAAAGTACTTTGAAAAGATTTAATAAAAATATATGTACGTATAGAACAATTTTTTTTAGTTTCGCAAAACTTTCTGAGTGTCCCACGTATTCGTCTGTAAAGTATTACTAATACTAAGAAAACATGCGGGTTATTATTAGTGCGTTTGTCACTAGTACGTCAGACAACAAATTAATGAGTTCGAGAGACGCAGTCACAGACGTCCCGCAGATGCGATCTTGCGATTTGTTGAGTAATTGTACGACTAATCGCATTCATATGTCTTTCATACATTCAATTAGTCCCTACTATTTTATGCAGATGACCATATTTTTCAATGGAAGTTGTGAAACGCCTACACAATGAAACATTGCATAAAATAAACGTAACTTCAAATATTTTTAACTATTCTGGTATGTAAATTCAAATGTTACAGCTGTATTACAGTATTTATAATTTATATTAGTTAAAAACTACTAATTTAATCCATAATTCGTTAAACAAAAATAAATTACCACAGATAACATCGTATGCTAATCAAAACTCCATATTTAAAATAAACCCGCGCCCGAAGAACACGTGTTTTTTTTTAAAGAAAGCATTGACACAGGCATGCGTTTAGTATCGCGTTACAAATTCGTCACATTCTTTGCTCCTTGTCTCTGACTCAACGCCATTTTGGTGTGACCCCTATTCTTTACGGGTGCGTTCGGTGACAGATGTCAGTTTAGAATTGCTGTATGCAGCCCTAATTTCAAATGAATACGGTAGCATGTGGCAGTGTTAGGTTACAACGATGGGTCACGTAGAGACGATTATTAAAAAATAGTGGGCAGTGAATGGATGTCTGACTTGAAGGATCATCGGTGGACACTCAGAGAATTCTTCCAAGTCTTTCGTCCATGTCCAGACTACTAAACAAGCTTATTACACAAGATTATAAATAAGCGGTGGGAACAGAAATAATTCCTTTGAACTTTTCATTAAATAAAATCATAAAACTTACAGGAAATGTTATCTTTGATTCTGTCAGTGAGCAATAAAAAGTGATATTTGATATACGGTTGGCCGTAAAAATCTACACAAGTTATTTGTAAGTAACTCGAACTAATCACGGTGTGTGACGGCGACGATAGTAAAAAACTTATTTACAAGTGGCAACACAGTTTGAAATTAAAAGCTGGTAATTTCTGCAGTGGCTGCATTGCAATACTTCAACTACAGTAAAAAAAGGAAAGAAAAATTGTTTATTAGAACTTTTTGAATTTCGAACAGCGATCTCTGCTTCAATCTTTCTTTAGTTTATTCACTCTTTTACGTCATGGGTCGATGAACACTATAATTTTGTGAAGTAAAAGCTAGCTGTCATTTAATACCACGTTCGGAAACCACAGAGTAGTCAAATGTCAAACATTCGTAGCATCCCAACTTTGCAAACGTACAGTCGCGTAAAAAACTTTATTACGAAAGTAAGAAGATTGTAAAATTATTATTTTTTAAGGTGTTCTTTGGAAGTACGAGATCACCAACTAACCAGATTACGAACATTATTTCACTGATTTCAATGTACACTATCGCTGAGTATCAAGTGTTAATTTTAATCAAAAAAAAAAACGAAAAATATAAAAAAAGTAGAAAAATAAGATAAATTTTGGTACTTAGATACAAGTTGTCGCGAAAATCTAAATTTGCTCATATCTTCTTATCGTGTTGACTCAGAACCTAATAGGGCTCAATATCTGGTATAAATTTCAACTTGCTAGGAACCACCCTTGCACGACTTGCTCCACCTTTTCCTGAGAAAATCGGACAGACAGACGGACAAGAAAGTGATCTTATAAGGGTTCCTTTTTACCTTTTGAGGTACGGAACCCCAAAAATGCATGGTTTTTGCAAGTTAAGGCCACAGGAATGAAACCCCAAATCATCATCACCTTCCTCCGCTAGTCCCATGTTACTTGGGGTCGGCACCACACCATTTCTTCTTCCAGGCCATCCTGTCAACCGTCACGACTCCACTATCCTCTCCTGGAGCCGCAAATCACCATCATCAGCCTTTTTAATTTTCCTACTAATGTGCGGATTGGTCGCAAATCTCTAGTACTTAATAATTCCATAGTGCGAACTCAAACCGGTCGAACATTTATATTTACATATCCAAGTGTGGGTTTACAATAGCGATTATTTAATTAGGCATACACGTTGTGGTCGTCACGGCTCGCACTCGCACACACCTACCATTTTGTGCCTTCAAATGATTTACTTGGATGAGAAACCGTGTTAGTTCAAATGTTGCGTTCAGAACTCATTTTTGTAATAATTGGGTTATTAAAAAATAACGAGATCGTGTTTATTTGTTAACCGTGGATAATTCTAATTCTGATAAAGTATTTTTTTACACAAGTCTGAATAAACAAGCAAAAAAGAAATGAAAATGTACCTCAATAAATACAAAAGTATTTAAATATTTGCACATCTCATCATCATAAACAATTATCCCAATTAATATTACACTTACCGCCCGAAAAATATACCTACCTACGGTTTTCCGTTGGTAAATAATACCTATAGTTTTCAGCAACATACCTACAGTGTAGCTACCGCCTACAACGCGTTAACCCGGCTCCGCCTTCGACCATTGGTGGTCTGTCCGAAATACTTTTGTCCACTGACAATTTTTTTCTACTAATCAGATATGTATTTTTTTTGTAAATCAAATAATTATGACGACCTTTAGCTGGGCAATTCTCAGAAAAAAGTACGGGAAACATTTTTTGCCCAATTTTTTTAAATAAGGCGATACTGCTTCACAAATCCTCGGGGCCTCCCCCAAATCCTTCCAGGAACTCTTGTCCCGCGTCTCCTCGAACCAGCCCTTGTGGTATTTTTTTATGCAAAATTAATGTTCTAGAAGATATTTTAAGTACCTACTTGGTTATTTAAAATTATTTTTATTTTAAACCTAGATTTTGTTTGTTGCTTAGCAAATCACCGAAAAAAGGCTGAGTCTATTAATTTGAAACCTTCAGTTTTAAATTGCCTAGCATAAATAATATGAATACTATGAATATTGTAACAGGGAATAACGTAACATCAGTGTCAACAAAAATATCTTTGCTAAACGTATTTATTATACCAATGCTAGTTTTTAAACCCTACCAACATTACTCAAATAGAAATGGTAAACTGCAGTTTATTTTAAAACTGATTCGTAGTCAAAAATATTTTTTTTCTATAAACAAAAACCAAACATTAGAACAAAGGGTAATAAATAATAACACATAAAATTTAATGGTGTCCCGAGAAACAATGGGTGCCATTTTCACTTTTTTTGTTCCGTCCTTGTGGTCCGTTAAGTCATAGGCAGGTAGGACTTGCCTTGAATGAAGCCTTGTTTGGTGGCTTTAGTGCCCTCACTACTTAAATGTAAGTGGAATTATCATTTTATACATTGCAACATTTAATGACGATCGAGTGTACCAATTTTTGTGCAAGAACATGTAATAATTGCATCGCATTGGAGGAATGGCATTATTTTCTCATTTATACTTTAAAAAAAAATAACCATGTGTTTCGGTTATTCTTTTTTTGAATCGTTTCATTTAAAACTTAATTCTAAATTCAAAAGCCGGCCAGAATTCGCCTTGCCCGCCAATTCACACCACATTTGTTAGCGGCCTATTAAACCCAGTAGCGGCAGCCAATTACCGTGCTCTTCAAGCCTGGACCCTCGCAGACACCCAGGGGTAACCCGACCGAATGTAAAACACTTTTATTATATCCCTTTTCGGTCTAAAGAACACGACTCTCAAAATTGGCTGTCGTAAAAACGCTAAACAGCATTTCGCCCGCGGCAATTCTCGTGGTTTCGTTTTTGTTTTGATGAATCGTTTTGTAATTAAATAATTTATCTGGTGTATTGTTACATGCAGTAGAATAAATATAATACGATTATTGAGCTATTCTTTATCTGTTTTAAGTCATTTTCTAGTGTTAGAATTCCTGTTACAGCACTGATAAAATAGTATCTGTTTCATGGCTTTTTACTAAGAAACTTAAAAGGCAAAGATAATCCGTGTTTTATTTCCCACCAGGCGTCGCTTACCGCTATAATAAGAGGTACATGTAATTACACATTTTGATATGGTCTTATCTAAAACGGTACGCTCCTTGCATTTTGACACATACATTAATACCGTAAAAGATAACTCAAAATAACCCAAAAAAGTCAATGGACATACAGTCCAAACAGTATTTTTTGGAGATAACTTTTCAGAGAAGGATTAAGGAAAATGATCCTTTTCAGAATTAAAATAAAGTACAATTTTGTGTGGTGGTTTGGTGGGTTTTAGAACCGGTTTTAAAGGAGATGTGCGTGAGCTTGTTGGGAAAAACGATTATTATTGTACTTGTATACGAGGATATAATGCGTCGGAATTCAGAGGGTTGACTGCGCCTAAGTAATTGGTAAGTCAAAAGGAACTTTTTTCTTTGGCAGGACAAAACTTTGCCAATACTTGTTAAAAAGTTAAAAAAGTTTGCGTGTGGTTTGAGAGATTATTAATTTTATGGAATAGATAGCTGTAGCTAATGTTTTAACTAAATAAACATGGCATGACTAGCCATTTTTTAAGCCTAGCTTTTTTATCTCAACATTCCGGTGTGGCTAAGTCGTTTAAAAATGGATACGTCATGCAATAAAAAAGTCAACTTCTATTTTAAACATTCCAATTAAATTAAATGCGCATTCTAAGTTTGAATTCTCGTGAAAATATGATGCGACCGGATTTGAACCTTGCATGCATCCGTTCAAGAAGAATTACTTGACCTGTCACTGTAATACCGCAAAGATCTTTTTATTTGTCTTATTTTCTTAGTACATTTTTTGAATAGCGAATGTGAACACCAAATTAAATACCTACCTATAATTCTATAACCATGTCATTCATCCTGTATAGAAAAGAGTGAGACAAAAACTGATCTGAACTACCAAATTAATGCAGTGTTTTGACATTGAAATGTAATAATCGGCGACAAAAAATATGTGACAGATAAAAAAGGTCCGATTTCAGCCGAATTGGAGCAACGAGAAAAAAAGCTGATTATTTGGCATTACGAAGGATGGAGCGGATAAGTGAAACACCTACTTCCTAGATTAAAGACTTTTCACACTTTACATACAGTGCAATAATAAATTAATTCTAGAATTTTGGCCTGATGTAGATCTTTTTGGGATTAGAATTAGATAACTAACACACAATTATCCATTCTCCAAGAACTCTGAATGCCTCAGTTGCTTGTGGTCCAAAGAAAAATGGAAGGAACGAGATCGCGCGGCAGGTCGCCCAAGCAATGTACCGACCAGATCAAGTCTGGAGCTGGTCCATCTCGTCCATGGAGCACACAACTTGGTTGTGTTCTCCATGATCTCGTCAGTGCACAGGAGTCACAGCCGACAGGTAAGGATGGCGTAGCATTGTGAGGCAAATCAAGACAGCCTGGTGTAACACTGCAACTTGGTGACCACGACCGCTCTGCCAAGAGTGTACCAATGGAGATGAAGAAGGTAAACACAACTTTTTATGATCAGAATTATGTAAAGTCAGTTTAAAAATTTTAGTGGTTACTTCCACCCGGTGTCGGAATGTTCGGAACCGGATCAGTACTTCCAGCGATATGTTCTCAAATTCCATAAATTTATCAAAGCTATTGACAGAATATGATCATCTTCAATAACTAGATCCAAGTAGCAATGATGTATATTTATAAATGTATGTATGTATTTATGTATCTATTTTAGTATTTTATATTTAGTGCTTCTGTTTTATCATAATATTTAATTTTAATATTGCACCAAGTGCAACCCCATGTCGTGTCCAGGCTATCTCTCTCCATTCAGGGTTGCCTGGAAGAGATCGCAGATCGCGATAAGGCCGCCTGTTGTATGTTGTTGTTATTTTAAGGTTTCCGTATGTAATGTTATTATCTTGGTGTACCTACAATAAAGTATATAATAATAAAATAATAATAATAATGTAGCAAAAAACTCCACCATATTATTTGCAAACGGTCATCGGTTTTTCCTTATCATTGTGGTCAGTCCGTATATTTGAACTGTCTTAAATACTAGTACCTTAGCAATGGACAATCCTATGTATTATAGGCAAAACTTTCTCCATAAGCTTCCAATAAAAAGACGGTTATTTTAGGGTTCATACCAGGGAACAGCTTGGATTCGCAAAGTTAATCAGTATTTGCATTTTTACACTATTCTTTAGAGTGGGGAATAGTTAACGTGACCATACGTCCCGTTTTGGGCGGGACAGTCCCGCTTTTAGGCTGTCGGTCCCACTGTCCCTAGCGAGGACAAAAATGTCCCGCTATCGCGAACATACTTTGGTCTATAATTACGAATAAACATAAACAAAACGATTGCTTAGTTAGATCTTAGAAGTCCTTTGATTATGTCTAGTAACCTAACTAATATGAAATAAGGCCCACTTTGCATGAAAAACTTGACTCAGAGTTAGTTGCTAACACGCGGTTAAATTGACAGGTTGTCAATTGTCATACAATATTGTCAATTAAACCTTGTGTTAGCAAGTAACTCTTGAGTTAAGGGTTTTGAGGAAGTGGGCCTAAAACTTAATTATTATTAAGTGGTCCACATTGTCTAATTTTAAACGTTACAAAATACCAAAACATTTTTGTTTTATTCTGTGCTTGTCCCGGTCTGATGCAAAAAATAAATGGTCACGTTAGGAATAGTACTTATTAATGGGAAATTATATGTGCGGCAACAAAAGTTTTCTTTAGCACCTGCAACCTAGCGTCTTTTTTTATATGTGGGCGACGAGTTAATAGAACAGCTTCAATTATATTAATTCATCATCTTTACTACTCCAACAGAATATCAAAAAACCAGCGTCAATTTACGAGCGTAAATTAATATGACTCCGAGCTACCGATAAATATATTTACTTCTGATTTGATAACTCAGCGACTAATGTTGTAAGTGAGCTACTTTATATATTTTAGAGATTCAACATCTGTCTGCTAATAAAATCAAATTCCAGCCTCAAAATTAGCAATCAAAGTTTTTCATTCAACAACTAAATTAATAAATCATATTCTTTTTTCGTGAAAGTTTGCAACACACAAATTATTCAATTAAATATAAAATAAATGTGAATTAGTCCAAGAGCGAGCGAAGCGAGCTCGGGAGCTTAGGGCACCCCGACACGGATAGGTTAGGTTCGAAGGAGATGACGGGAGCTGAAGTGAGCGAGCAAAGCGAGCGAACTCATCTCCCGTCATCTCCTTCATGTTAGGTTACTTTAGACCCTGCAGACAGAAATAGGAGCCCTGCGCAGCGGGGCTCCGTCGACTTTATGACGTATATGACGATATAGTATAGACTATATGACGACGTATGTTCATTTGGGTAGGTATAATAGTCAATTACTTATGGTAACATTATAAATAGATAGGCGAATACATGAAATTATAGCTTTTATTGACCATTATTTGATGACAATAATAAGGAAATTTTATGTTCAAATATAGTAGATTCACTCATCAATTACTTATGCTAAAGTATAAAAATAAAGGTGACTCTATGAAATTAGAGTACGTTGATATTATTTTATAGATGAAGTTGATACACTTATTAGAAGCTAGCAATGAGTAGACATATCACAAATTTAGTTGCTTAAGAATTATCACCATGTTGCGTCATATTAACAGTAGCTTGTTTTACAATATATGGTCGCTTATAAACCATTTATTAGACGCTAAAAGTTTGTCGCTGACCTATTAATTAATTAGACAACTAAATATATTTGCAGACGAGAATGACATTTTAAAGAAGCTGCCTTAATTAGCACCCCTTATTAATTCCATCGCAAATGGTGAGATGGTTTGAATTTGAACAACCACAGACTAGATACCTTTTTAAATGTGACGAAATAATAGGACAAGAATTTTAAGAAACTACCTGTAGGTTCTTAAATTTCTTGTCTATATTATTATTTAGACATAATCCGCTTATCCGCAGCCATTGTCTTATTTCTAAGTAATTTTACTTAATATTATTTTCCCGCTTTTGTTGTAAACCGTTTCAAAGCCGGGTGAAATGTCGTCTTGCTCATTCTAACTAATATAATAGCTTCCATCTGGCTCTGTATTTAGCACTGGCATAAAAAGCGAAAAACCTATAGTTATTCGTATGACATCTTGTTGTTTTCACTGGAACATAGCTGGCTGTCATAGGATTCTAGAAGTTGGTAATCATGTCCGGTTCCCGTTGTTTTTTTTTGCTAGCCTATTTTATCCCAGTCCTGGGCACTGGGCCTTTCGCCAGGCCGCACTTCCTCCTGTACGGATACGGATAGTTTTAAATTCGTTTTGGGAGACAATTCTTGTATTCTAAAGAACGTTCGCAACTCAGTCGCAAAATTGTCAAAACAACCCTATAATTTTCCCTTCATTTTGACAAGTTTTCGACATTGATGCCGCCGGGATGACTTGAATTTATTGAATGTTAACGTTTTTTGAATACCTACGTTAATTGGCTTTTTTGTAGCTCCTGCCTGCAATGATCAATCACTAAATGCAAAACTGAGCTTCTGAAAGAAAAGCTGCTGCGGCTCTGGAAAAAAATTAGCGTGAGTACATACTTTTCTCACGTTTCCTAATGAAGATAGCTTTTCAATTCGGTTAAATAGGTATAGTTGCCGGCACATAACTTGGCAAGAGTCGTTAGATGCGAACAAGTCGTTTTGAGGTCTCTTTGGTTACCAAGCGGGACGCGGGGAACGTTTATCACTGTTCCAACGCGATTGGTTGGTCAGTTGACACAAGAATCGACTGACCAATCGCGTCGCGTCCACGTTCCGTTCGCTCTATATGGTGGTTTGTCAGTTCGCGCACTATGCGTGAACTTACCCGCACTACGCCAAAACCTTGCCAAGTTACATGCCGGGGACTATACCAACTTATATCAAAAATATTTTAGTAAGTATTTTTTTATTTAGACGACGCTGTTCCACTCCTGCAGAGTCCTCATCCTCACTACATTTCTTCCATATTTCGCGAGCCCGCGCTTTTTTCTGCTAGTAAATAAGTATGTAGGTATTAAAATATTGAAACATCAATATTGTTTATGGATAAACTAGAGACCCGCCCCGGCTTCGCCCGTGACAAATTATACACAAAAACCTTCCTCGTTTCTCACTATTTCTATTGGTGAAAACCGTATGAAAATCCGTTCAGTAGTTTTTGAGTTTATGGCGTTCAGACGCGGCGGGGTACTTTATTTTAAAATATGTAGTGACTAGTCGTCAGAAGTTCGTTGTCAACCAGTTTCTTTTCTTGTTCGCCAGTTTTTACATAAAAAAACCTGTGGTTTTTTTTTTTTATCAAAACCTATTATTATCAAGTCGGATTATCAACATTGTTGGACTCGCTTATTACAATTTACATGTAAAGCACCTTGAAGTACTAAGATTACGAAAAAAATAATTTGTGATTAAAGACTTGCTATTTTTAGATTACCGGCGGATTAAAATTTAAGACCCGGCTTAGTAGCGGTCCTTACTCTTTATACCTACTTTTTCTGATAATAAATGTTTAATCAAAATGACGTTTTGAGTAAATACATACTTTTTATTCGACTGCCGAAGGAGGGTTATGTTTTTTTGTCATGGCAGTTCGGCAGTCTATGTTGGTTGACCAGTTTGAATTAAGAATCTGTAAATTATAGAAAGCAAAGGACAGGACATAGAGTTGCCCTTGGCGAAAAAAAATTGGCGCGATCTTTTCGCCATTACAAATTTATTTAATTACTCACCAAAAAGAATTTCAAAGTAATTTGAACATTCGAGTCCTTTATATAAGAACTAGCATAAGTTTTTCGAACTAAATTTGTTTTTGGTTTTTTGTGCCGCTTTTTTTGGACGTATCGTAGAATCTGTTGGTTCTAGGAAATGCTCATTACGGGCGTCGGGAGACAAAATTTATATCTTCACGGTTGATATCGCATGTATGCTTTATTTTTATAGCCTTTTTCTTCCTTAATTGCAGTCATTTAAGAAGGAATTATGATAAAAACAAGCTATCTTTACGATCTTTCCTGATTAAGTTCCTGTGATTTTCTAGTTCTACTAAATCGAGAAAGTCGTGTGCATTTGAAAATAATCTGCCTTAAGATACATGCAAATGAATTTTCACAATGAATAGAGGCTACAATCAGTCTAGAATTGCAGTATATACTTAGACAGGCATTACATGGCCTAACCTACGGGCAGAGTGACAAAGAACGAATACGTGGTCCGTATGGTAATCGTAAACCGAGATTAACAGCCTACCATGAAATCTCACTCGATGACAGATCGAAATCAATTTGAATTCCAATGACAAACTATTCGAACGCAAAGATTTGAATTCCGAAGAATGGAAATGTAGAAGACTCGCGCACAGGTCGTAATCGTAAACGTTTTGTAGGTAACCAAGTTCGTGCGGTTGGTACCTACAACTGGAAGGTTGACGTTTTTTTGTAGGGTGAAATACCATGTTGTTGGGCATAGGACAAAATTTTATTTCATAGTTACAAGTTTATAGTACTGGCAAATATTTAGGCGTGTTTAAAATATTATTTGTAATCACGGGTTTAAAAGTTATTCTTTGCGTCCCTATTTATATCCTTTCAATTCCCTGTACCATTTAAGTCATAACTTGTCAAACCACGAATACGTGGAACTTGCGTTTAAAACTGTGGACACGTTTAGGTCATGATTATTAGAATTGCTGCAAACGTCATTGAAAATTTTATTTTATGGTGGGTTATATTAGTTGCACAGTATATTTGTAAACGCATTCAGTATTCCGCGTGTGCTCAACGAACAACACGAGCGCATTAACATTCTCAACTCTCGCGCAGGTTCTCATAGCAAGCCGCACGCGTTTAATAGCTGTCTCTGTAATGCGACTGGCTTTTGTTATAAAATAAAAAGTTTTTTTTGTATTCCATTGAGGAAAATCCGAGTTCTTACTCGTTATATTGTATTAATACAACCAGATTTTGTTTAAGTTCAAAATAAAAAATCTGACACTTGATATATATTTGATCTAAGATTAAAATATATCATCAAGATTAAATTATGCTAATAATATGACCAATGATATCACAACTGAAAACTAAAATGCTCGACTCTATCATTTAATTACTACTTCTACTACCAACATGATTATTTATCAATCGTTAAATAAACTATTAACTACTAAATCAAAGATTTTATAGCGACAAAATGGACATTCTGAATATAACAACAAATAAAAATAATTAGATCCAATAATACTCGTCGGGCGTAGGAAATGCGATTATATGAATAATTCATTTGAGATAACGACCAAAATAAGACGATTGTTTGCTTCTGAGAATAAGTGTTTAGATCTCTTTCCTGCGCACAACTTTAGGAACACCGACGCGACATTCTGCTTAAATTTTACAGTAAAACTTGGTTAAGTGGGATCTGGATAAGTGAGAAACCTCCATAGCTGGCACTCATGCTGAGATCCCGACACTTTAGCACTGATTTACCTCTGTTAGTGGGACAAAACAAACCTCTATATCTGTGATTAGTTAATCGTCTTAATTACCTCTGTAATTGAGATAGCGAGTATATTTTACCTCTTTTACTGAGACTTTATGTTAAAGAATACTTTTGCCAAATGGATTTTAATTTAATAGGTATTACCTCTGTAACTGAGATAACGTCAATTTATTTCCTCTCTAACTCAGACTTTATGGCAGATCATTTTCTGTTATGTTTACTATGTAATTCTTCTTCTTCTCTGTCGTTTCGCTCTTGGCGGTCGTGGTCACGTCGAGGTGTCCAACGTCGGTGGTAGATGTAATTCTTAGTCAAACTAAAATTATAGATTTTTTTGATTGACGGATTCTGTATGCATTTTTACTTCATAAAAACATACTTGATTAAAATTTAGGTATTACCTATTTTGATTATTGCTAAAGATTACACACGTAAAATGTTTACAAAATATGTACATACATTGTTTTATTTAATAATCGCACCTCTATAACTGAAATAAGTTCTATTCTCACCTCTATTAATGGAACCTTCTGTAAATGGTGCAGATATTTATTTATACCGGGATATATGAGACACTGGGTAAGTGGAATACCTTTTTAAGTGAGGCAAATTTGCAGGTCCCTCAATGTCCTAGTTATCTAGGTTTTATTGTACTGGCGAATAATGATAACGTAATTTTTGAAATAATAAACTGATCAAGTGACTATTCATGACAGGATTGCATTTAGTTCAATGGAAATATTTACTAGCTGCAACGACGAAAAAGCATAAAAAAGCTTATAAACTTGAAAAAAGTAACAATATTCGGTTTTCGAAATGGTCGCTCGTAACCCAGACTTGTCGCGTTTAACTGCGCGCCATAAAAAAGGAAAAAAATATTGAAATATATTTTTACTTTAAAAAGAATAAAGGGGTTATAAATAATATTCTTTTTTGCTCGTAACGCGCGGACAACGCGCTGAGAAATGGTTGGAGCAACGAAGATTTCGTCTGAATGAGACAAGGATTTTGAGTAAAATATTTTTGGACCCTCAAAACCTGTTTAAGATTGATTAACTATTTAGTTCTTAGGATAGTGACGTTTGAGATTTTTTTAGACATTTCTTGGGATTCGGCATTTGAGTGGAAGCTGTGATGGAATGGAAGTAATGGTCTTCGATGGACTCGAAAGTCAAGTCCATTAAGCCTTAATTTGAAAACTTTAATAATGTCGTAATGTGTATAATTTCGTTACAATAAACTATATTTTTATTAAGGACATCCCAACTTTTTCATTAAGCAGGTGCGTTTGCGCACATTTGTAGGGCTATTCTGTTATTTATTGGGGTCCCGCTGATCATAAAAAAATAAATGGCATTACAATTATCAAGTTTGTTCCTCATGGGTTGTCATTTTAGTACTGCAATGAACATTTCAATAATTCCGCCGGACATCGTAAAGTTAATTAATAGTTTCTGTAGAAGCAAGTTTATCGTAGGTATATCATGCTATTTACAAAAGGGTGAAATGTTTTGAGATACCAGGCATTTACTTACTTGTCGCGTACAGTGACTACTTTTTGTTACGACATAAAATTATTTTTTTAACAGCTTTTAGTACCTATCACTTAACTCTAATACTTATTTCTATTTCTTCTTTCTAAATTACGTCGATTAAAAACAACATATCCTATTTAGCTTTAAAAATAAGTAGATTGGTTTCCAAATACCTAGAATAATGTAATTTTCTTTGATTCATTCTTGTCTTTTATTGTTCCGATGAAGATGTTATAGTTACGACTGACGATTACTGTTTCATTTACCCTATTAAAAGGGTTAAGTTTATAAGGTTGGTATCTCTACTCTAGCATACACCGTCGATGGAAGTTCTTTACATAATTTTGGGTCCCGTAAGGCGTAAGTGACCACGATAATTGCAGCATCTGTGGCGTTCATCAGGTTCTCAAAAGTACAGGTATATAGGTACTTGGGGCGCTCTAGCTTTTCAGCCATATTCTGCATAATCATCCAGATTAAGATTTCAAAGAAGTTGACCTTTATTTGGAAGAAAACTATTGTGTATCTATCTTGTAAATAAACGTGATTATGTGTAACTTTATTCGAAATTTATAAATTAAAACAAGTGAATTCTAAGTTTATTTGTGTAACATTTTATCTCCACCAACTGGAGGTGATTAGATGGGCATCGTTCTTTATCAACTGTGTTTTTATTGCCTTTTTTATGACACAGGCATTTGCATGTTCAACCAACGGCTGGTGCGATGCAGTAAGTTAGCTTTACGACCGTCAAACGCGAGTTTTGAAAACCGTGTAAGCAGCATGGCATGTGTCCAGCTCAGGCCGGTCTCAAATGGATGCAAAGTTCACGTTTCATGCGGCTACATCGGTTCACCGTCACCGATAACGTATTAATTACGTTATAAATTACTCGACACACTTCCCGACAACTGATAACACACCGACGGCGCCAAATGCACATAAAACACCACAAGAAACGACGGATGTGACTAGAAAACGTTGACGCCAGCCAGTTCTGTATATGTAAACGAAAACAGAGACGTGTAAATAGCACGACTCGCCACCCGCCGTGGCCGCTCCGTCCGTACCGTCGCGAAATCTGTCACCGATTATAAAAATACACTAAACGATCTCAGTGGCGAAATTGCAGGCCAGCGACCCCTCACTGATGGGCCATAATTAATCGGTCGGCACATACCTAAACACGACGTGCATTGCGCTGTCCACGCGCCTTCAAACTCCAAAACACGTCGAAAAACGCACACCGTTTGACACAACACGCACGTTACATACTTGTTATCACACACTGTTGTCGCTTGTTGCACTCGCGATGCACGTAATGTGGTACACTGGTCATTATTTTGTTTATCGCCGGCAGTTTTTAGTAGTTGTCGGCGAGCGCGTGATACGGTCCGCGGCCGGCCGAGAGTCGCGAGTATACTGCACACAACAATGGAGCGCGGCGCGCGCGAGAACGAGCCGCCACGCACACTGGCGCACTCCCACTCACACTGTGGCGCTGGCGTGCACCGACGCGCGCTTATAAAAAACCAACGATCGGTATGCAGACGTTCGGTTTGAGCAGGTCCTCGGCTTGACGCTGTTTTCGTCTGCGGTCCAGGGTTCCCGAAATACTTACAACACTCTCCACACATTTTTATTTTACGGGTGAAGTTTTTGGAACTTGATAAGTTATTGTGTAGGTACAAGAAATTCGGTTTTCTATGTTAATTTTCTATGTGAACTTTGTTTTGATTACAATGAAATGTATTTTAATTTAATAGATACAAATAATATCTAAGTAATTCAAAACTTTATTAGAAAATTAGAGAGTTTTTGAAAATAATTGCAAGTCTTTAGAATTTAGGAAACTTAGATGGACAGTCTAAAATATTGGTTCTAAAATACTTACAGCAGGAAAAGCAGTTTATATTTTGTTAATTAACATTTAACACAGTTAAGTATTTAAAAATAAACTCGGTCATTCAAAACCTAAAATTTACTTATATAATTCGTAAACAAAACCTAACCTAAAGACTACCTTCTCAACAAAAGATTTAACTGTACTATTTCAACACTTCATCATAATAAAACACTTAAAAATAAACAATCACTCATTCAACTCAAACGAAGACAATTTTCTTATAAAATATAATTAAGAAACTACACGAGTCCGGGGAGAAATTCCCACATGGCAACATTAAAAACAAAAGAACGGCAGTCAGCGAACCTTGAGTGGGCAGGCGATACGATTCGAGCCTGCGCCCGAGTCAGCGCGCCATGTTGCCGGCGGGGGAAGCGGGACGCCGCTATACAGCGCTGTGTGCCTCTCGCTCGCACGCTTGTTAGCGTTATTGCGTGCCGTAACTATACTCGTCAGCGACTGTACCACACACCCACACGTACGCATTGTTATCTTACACAAAATTTATAACGAGCAAGTCGTATTCGGTCCCGGTCGCGGGCACTCCTAAATTCTTTGCGGAAGGGGTTCATTTTTTTCTCATCTCGAATCCTTACGCCTCAGTTTCGCCAGAGGCTAAATAAAATTATAATGATCGCTAATGTTGATAGTTTGTTTTGTGTGATTCGGCTTGTTATTTTGGCAACACTGATAGTTTTGGCGGGCTCCGCGTTGTGAATGGTTACTATGAATGGCGTACGTTTAGTTTTAGCGTGTTTTAGTTTCGAGATTTTGTATGTGTTGCAAAGTACTTCTTGTAGTAGGTATGTTTGTGTGTAGGTATATTGGCTTGCGTGGACCGATTGATGCCTACTGTTTTTGATACCTACAGTACGCTTTGGTTAGGTGTAGATAGGTTGCAGAAATGGTGAACGGGTCCGTAGGTATTTTATTTACGGATACTTTTGGAAGTGAGAACTGTCTTCGAAAAGCGTGAAAGTCTCCGTATAATGTACCTAAGCAGATTAGGCGGATTGTGTGTGTTTGGTGGCGGAACTAAGTTATGTTCTACAAGACTAAACAATTATTGAAGTTGGTTGGTTTATGGTACCTTCTTTGGTAGGTACTTACTGTCTGAGTTGTCTCAGATCTTAGATACCTATCATCAATCTAGGGGCGGGTTGTAAAAAAATATCTTTAACAAGGATTCTTATGATAAATTAGAGTAAAGTAATTAATGTATCTACCTAACACGATGCCAGGTCATAAGACTGGGAATTTTCTGTAATGAAAACCCCGCTCCGTTCTGTTTGACCAGGGAATCAAACCTTATCGAGACAAATACACGTTGTCGTTGACCCGTCGCGGATGGATGCGGTACATAATTTATAAATTAGTTATTAATTACTTAGACTAATTATGTCTCTAATAATAAGCACTTTCAATAGTAGGTAGTTGGATGAGTATTGTGTGACTGTCCCGTTGGTATCGTGGTCGCAAGCGAGACTGTCGAGCGTGGTCCACTGCGTGCTATTGGGTTTTTTGCCTTAGGAATGAGAATAAGAACGAGTCAAAGAATGAGAATAAGAATGAGAATAAGAAAGAGAATAAGAATAGGAATAAGAATAAAATTATTAATTTAATGGGTGTTAATGGTGTGACATCCCCGTGCCTCGGTCAGGAACACTTTATTTTGGATGTGTGTACATAGTTAAAATGTAAGTATTTTATTGATCTTGTGTTCACCCGCGCTAACTGCTGAGTATAAGGTCCTGTCCTGGGTTCGTTCTCTTTTTGGGCAGTGTTCTTGGGTTTTTCAATCTGTATTAAACAAACTAAAATTATATTGTTATTATGTTATTTATTATTTTTACTAAACTATGCACCTACCATGTTGTCTCTTCACCACCCTTGGTTGACTGGTAGAGAATGCCTAAGGCATTAAGTCCGCCTTTGTACCTTTGTGCATGAAGTCTAAATAAATAAATATTATAGAATTTGTGTGCCCCGTGTGAAATGTGGTTAGGTACAGACTTACACAGGGTACGCCTCTGCTCTTCGAGTATACTGGACGTGACGTTGTTTTGTTATGTACCGGTAAAAAGGGGTTACTTTAAAAGTAAGGGCATAGATAATATAGGCGAGGGTAACTTTGACAGTTTGTGGGGCCACTTTAAAAGCGCGCCAAAACTTGGTTTAAATAAACGTGTACCAGACTTCTGCCGAAGACGATGTTCCTTTATGTGACTTGTCTCGAAAAAATGGATTGGGGCAAGGAGAAGAGTAAGGAGAAAAGCAAGAAGAAGAGCAAGAAGGCAAACAACCCCTGTTACCTTTCAAAATGATGTTAAAGTAACCCTAACACTTTAGACCTTTTGCATAAATCAATCAATAAATTTTAATGAATTGTCACAGAAACCCCCGTATTCGGAGTAAATAAAGAATAAAATAAATATATATGATTGTGGGGGGCCTGTGGGTTAGATAGATATTGGTATGAGTTTGATAGCCAAAGGACACATTGTTCTGTTGGAGGAAAACCATAGACTATAATATATTTAAGTATAGAATGAGGTGAAAACATAATATTTCCTGGGTGTTAAAAAAGAGGAAAAACGAAAAAACCGGCTAAGTGCGAGTCGGACTCGCGCACGAAGTGTTCCGTACCATTATCTAAAAAAAAGACAAAAAAACACGTTATTTGTATGGGAAAAAATTAAAATAAATATTTATTTTATCTTGTTTTAGAATTTGTTGAAAATTTCAACTGTCTAGCTATCACGGTGCATGAGATACAGCCTGGTGATAGACAGACAGTCGGACATTGGAGTCTTAGTAATAGGGTCCCTTTTTACCCTTTGGGTACGGAACCCTAAAAAGTACCTATGAAAAAAATACCTACCGAAACATGTGCAATGTAGTCCCGTTTTACGGTACCTATTTAGCTATTTAATTTAACTAGATCTGAAAGATAGATAAGTACTGCTCTTGACACTGTGTTTTCTACTTTGGCCCATGCAAAAATAACTGAGGTAGGTACCTGCAAGATATTTTATTTTAGGTACAGGGATAGAGTGTGAAAGCCTAATTAGTGACGCGCTATTATGGTAGCTAATTAAGCTACTACTAGTGACTAACAGCGAGCGACTCAGCGCGGAAAATAATATTTGCATTGCTTGCAGATTTATGACGCAGATACCCTTCATGATTTTAAAACGAGAATCGCGTCTAAACGGCCAGTCGTAATTTTTTGAAAAAAAAAAATATGTTACATTAAACTATTTTCTTAATAATTTGATTTGAGAATATTTTGAGTTTTATTCGTATAACATAGTGTAATTAATTTGTAAAGTTATGTCTAACACGGACAAAAAAAACGATAATCGCACCAACCGCCGGGCGTATTTAAATGAAATTGTCACCATCCCAAAGACAATTTAATTATGTATAACTGATCTAAGGCTTTTTTGAAGTCATAGAATAATAAGGAAAGTACAAAAACCTACGGAAGTTTGGGTCGCGCGAATGTGAAACGAGTGCGCGATTTTTTCCCTCAAGGTCGTCGTTGACTGATTTTAATTTTTAATCTGTAGAGATAGTCGGCTTTTCTTGGCTGGCCCTGGCAGACAAGCAACCACAACGAATAATAACAATTAGTGAAAAAAATCATTGTTACCATTCGTCATCTGAGGGAAAAATCATTAAAATCTCATGTCCCATCCTTAATTATTAACACTGGTAAAAGCCTGAATGTGTTACATTATTTTCTAGTTTAGTCTATAATTATATGTCACAGACTAACGACGGGATTTTATTTTCCAATGAAAACCACCCGCATTGACTGACCAGGGAATCGAACCTTATTCAACAAAACGCCTATTTAATAATTTTACCTAATACTATATGTATCATCAATACAACTCTAACCCCCGGTTTCCCAGCTTAAAATTAGCTGCTGTGATTGGTTGAATGAATTCTCAACAGCCAATCACAGCAACTAACGCGTGCTTGACAATTTGTCACATTAATTCTCCGATAATTTTGAGCTGGGAAACTGAGGGTAAGGGCTGAAAATGCGCTAAACGGACGCCCGCGCGGGCATCCGTCGCGGGTCGCGGGGGCTCGCGCGGGTCCAGCCAGTCGCAACAGTTGCAGTTTTTTGCTAGTTGTCGCTTTGTTACTTAATAATATATTAAGTGATCCATCGATACGTCTGTACATGCACACCGTTAAAATTCAATAGCAACACTGCGTAAAGTAAATAATACATGTCTACGCGCGTAGACACGCGACGAGTGCTCGTCGCGGGCGCTTGCTTAACGCAATTTCGGCCATTACAATAGTTAGGTCTCTATTCAGGAATATAAAACAATACTGCCAGCTGGCATCCATACCCGTCAAACTAGAACACATCAAAGCGACTGCTTGTCAGCTAAAAACTTTTACTGTACCTAAGGGAGCTTCTTCACCAGAAATGGCGAGGCAGCCAGGTGCTGCGTGAGAAAAAACCTCCAATCCCTTAATTTTCCTGGAAGGAAACAAATAACGAAGCTAGGTATTTGTACATAGGTGGCGACCTCTCGCGTTCGGCCCTGGTTCAGGCCATGGTACGGAGCGAGAGGGCATGGGAAGCTGTCTCCTCCTTCTTCGAAGCATTAATGCTTGCAAATGAGGAGGCGGCACGCGTGAGGGAGACGCGAAGGAGACGCTCTCACGCCCCTAGCCACCGCAGGAGACGCCCCGGGCGTCGGGAGTCTCAAGCCGATTCCCGGTCACCGTAGGCGAGGGCTTGCGGACGGCAAGTAATGTTCCACGCACCACGCCACGCCACGGCCCTGGCACAAGCAACTGAAGGAACACGGGTGGGTTTTAGTCAGTAAAAGTCGGACACGCCCTCCACCCAGAGTGGGAGAAGTCATTGGATGATTTCCCAGCACAAAAAAAAAGTTATTTGTACCTACAAAAAGCGAAAGTTTAGGTGCGGGAAACACGAGTGAGAAATGGGGTGCAGTTGCTAATCTTCTTGATCCACTTTTCTTGATCTTCTTGATTCCTTTAATGACTCCAGAAAAGAAGGAGTTGTCACTTTATTACAAGAATGGCTAGTTTAGAGAAACAATATACTTAGTTTTACGCAGTTAACGCGTATAGTTCTCGCCAAACTTCTTGACCGCCCTGAAGTTTGCTTTCCGAAGCTTAATGTACGGATCGGTGTTGTTTTTGTACGAGATTTACTACTGCGCAGCCGTTGTAGCCAAGAAGTTTAGCGAGAACTATACCAAGCAGGCTATAAATCGAAACCAATGGGTATATAGGTAATGTCAAATGTCATAAGTTTCTACCCAAACACGTAGGTGTCACAATAGTTCCCTTTTAGGCTTGCTGCAAACGGGGAGACGAAATCGGGGAATTAAATGATATTGTGTTGTTCTTTAGGCGGTTGCTTTTCACTTTCCTCAGGATCATTGGAATCTGGAAACTTAAATTTGGTGGCACTGACATTTTCATCATCGTCATCATCATTTCACCCAAAAGGCGTCCATTGCTGGACATAGGCCTACCACAAGCGTCGTCACATCGACCGATGTGCGTCTCGCATACAGCGAATTCTGGAGTCATCGGACCACTTTCAACGCTGCGTCTGCCGGAACGCGGTCGCCACTCCAGCAGCCTAATTGAGCCAAAAACGACTTTTCACAATACGAAAAGTCGTTTTTGGGAAAGAAACAGATTGTTTCCTTTGCCGAATTCACTTACACAATTAGGCTGCAGGACCTTTTAGCGTGATCCACCATCCGTTTGCGAGCAATGTGCTCTGCCCATAGATACTGGCATTTCTGGCATGTTTGAAGAAGCCTATTGTACTATTTATTGTAGTAAGTAGGTATAGATGATCTCTAAAAGACTGGAATCTACAAAGAAAATATCTATTAGAGCGAGGACAGAGTCGATTTCAGACTAAGAGATTCTATTAGCTTAATATTTACATTAGATCTCAAATGCCTAATCCACTCCAGGTAGGTATTAGGCCAGATAATATTACTTAAAACAAAAGGGCTAGAAAAAAGTTGAACTGATTGTCAGGCCTCATTACACACGCGCGATGATAAGTAATGAGTCATTGTACCTACAGGACCATGAGTGCAGATCCTCAACGTCTCTGCATCATCCATTAAGTCAGTAAGCTATCAATATCCCGTCCACAAAAAGAAGTAGCCAAGTTATAATTGCCGGCACGTAACTTGGCAAAAGTCGTTAGATATGCACGGTATTAAGAAAAAAATATTTATTTGTGACCCGCACAAGAGACCCGAAATAAGAAAAACAAAAAGAAAACCTTGCAAAGACTAAACCGCTGCGCTGGTTTTCTGATAAAGCCCACTGTTGATGCCATGTTTTAGGTCACTGTTCCAAGCGCGCGATTTGTTGGTCAGTTGACACAAGGATCGACTGACCAATCGCGTCACGTCCACGTTCCGTTCCCTCTATATCAGGGGTCACCAAATGGCGGACCGCGGTCCGGATGGCCGACCCATTTTGTGAGGCCCTTAGGTAAACAGTACCTACAATATAACTTATTTGTGTTACTTAAATCGGAATTTAAAAACAGATTCGCAGACTTTAAGAAAATTAAGAATGTCGTCGAAATACTCACCAAAATTTACTCTCTGTATAGTCCCCGGCATGTAACTTGGCAAGATTTTAGCATAGTGGGGGTAAACTCACGCATAGTGAGCGATTTGACCAACCACCGTATAGAGCGAACGCGTCCCGCTTGGTAACCAAAGAGACCTAAAACCGACCTGTGCGTATCTAACGTTGCCCGTAAAGGCCACGTAACTCTTGCCAAGTTACGTGCCGACAACTATATCCTGATAGTGAATGTAGCAATGGAGCTGTAATTTTGTTCCGGACATATTTCACAATAAAATTTTGCAAAACATCTTGATAACTACTTTTATTGTTTTGTTAAATGTCTTTAAAGTAATTACAATGACGATGTAGAGGCCGGGGGAGCGGGACTAGGTGGCTTTAAACCAGACCGCGACGCTACGGTCATATTAATTAAAAAAAAGGACCCCAAATGAAAGTAATTGGTGACCCCTGCTTTATATGGTGGTTGGTAAGTTCGTGCACTATGCGTGAACGACCACAATGCGTAATCTACCTTACCTTGCCAAGTTACATGCCGGGGATTATCCCCATAACATTAACCCATAACAGTTATTATTAAACATAACACCACGCTTGTATTCTCCTAAGGGTTTGGCAAAGTTATAGGGGGTGTACCTATAATACACCCCCATTTTGCAAGTCCAATGTATTGGATAGCGGGGATTATAGACATCAACCGGGAACAAGTCCAGACACCGGACTGCTACTGAGTAATTGCAGATGGAATAACCGTATGACCAACCCGAGAATCGAATCCAGATTCTCACGATCAGCGTGAACAGCCGTAGCGCTTGCAACCACTAGATCAACGACTCAACGAGGCAGCTATAATCCATTTGAAATGACATTAGAAATTTCAAAAATCCCTTTTTACAGACCATTCAACCGATTTTGCGTTCTATTCCATAAACAAAGCTAACATAAAAAGCATAGACCTGTTACCAATACCAACTGTTTACTACAGCTGCCATTTTTCAATTCACCAACGCAATAGAAGTCAAAATTGGTTGAACGAGCTGTAAAAAGGCATATTTAAAAATTTCGAATTTTTTGGTTTTTCTTTTGGTTGAAATTTTGTATTTGTTCGTTAGGATAGGCATAGGATAGATGGACCCCCTTTTTCCTGCACTTAGAATTCCATTTGGTCTGTTGTGCATGCAGGCTTCCTCACTGTGAGAGGGAATGTGTCGTAATCCACCACGAGAGCCCAGTGCGGGTTGGTGGATGTCACATGTCTTCGAATTTATGGTTCTACGACATGCCGGTTTCCTCACGATGTTTTCCTTCACCGTTTTGAGAGCAGTGGTTATAGTTGTCATGGACAAACGAAGTGGCAAAAACTGTTAAGTAATATTAAGTTACTTCAAATATTTACCTGTCCAACGAGTCTATAAAAAGATTTCAATCAATAGATCGATGACATAGATAAATAATACACACAGGATTTTTGTGCTGCCATTTTATGAAGAATGAAATCCCCGAACGCGATTAAAAAAGGCAAATTATTTTAAACTACAAAGTCTTTTCTCGTGACTTCACTCCAGTGGCCTTTACCATCCCACTGGAATCTTGCATTTTTCCTTGGTAAAGAGTTACCTATGGTAGTTAGTTATTGTACGTAGGTAAGTCGTAGTAATAAATATTCTTTGGTGATAGATTTGCTTTCTGTCTGTGACAATTTTTGTTGAAGTTTTGATAAGATTAATATTACTTAGGTATTCATTGGATACAGTTGCTATGCTACCAGATCAAGTCTTATTCTTAAATTAAATAAAAAAAAACCGGCCAGGTACGTTTCGGACTTCGCTCATTTATGGTAAGTTTGTTGTAATAGGAAAGATAAGGGAATTTCAAGGAAAAATCAGATTAAACAATATATTGGTTTTTGTTAGTAAAATATACGTAATAATAAACATTATCACCAAATTGGCAGTTCGTTCATAGGCCGATGGGAAGTTAAAAAATTCTTCAGAACAAAATTTTGTTAAAAAAAAAACTTAATTCAAAAAATCAAAAAACCCGACTGCTTCAAAAGCGAACTAAAAAGTCGTAAACAAGGAAAAAATCATGCTGTGCAGTCGGAGGATACATATTCGCGGGCTGGCTGACCAAAATCTGGTGTATCCTCCGCCTGCACAGCATGATTTTTTCCTTGTTTACGACTTTTTAGTTCGCTTTTGAAGCAGTCGGGTTTTTTGATTTTTTGAATTAAGTTTTTTTATTTATAACTTTTTAGATAGTTTTTTTTCGAATTAGATACATTTAAACATATAAGTGTTATATATTTTTGAAATCACCTCTTAAAATCCTTTATTTTGATACCACACACGATGGGTTTAGAAGAAAAAATAAATTTGGGCCCCCACAATATGGCACCCAAAATCCGCCATTTTTCTATTGTCCAATTTTAATGTAGCCTATGACACTCGCAGGGTTAAGACGCATCGATTGACGTATGAATCATCCAAATCGGCCAACGCGTTTGGTCTCTGGAACGCCACATAGGAACAAACATACATACATACATACATACATACATACATACATACATACATACATACATAGACTGATAAACACATTACCCTCCTTCGGCAGTCGGGTAAAAAGTGGGCTTTGGTTTGTCATTCCTTTAGGATGATCAAAAAAATATTTTCACGTCTCCCTTTATCTGCATGGGAGCCCGCCATCATAAAAACATTAAAAACATAAAAAAATATTTTTTGACTATTTGTGTAGCTTTGGGTCAACAAGATGCTTATACTGTGAAAATTTGATGACGGTAGCTCCAACTGTTTGGCTGTAAAACTCTTTTGATAGACGCCGGACAGACGGACAGACAGACGGACACATGAGTGACAGCAATAGGGCTCCGTTTGGACCTATCGGGTACGGAACCCTAAAACTGAACAAAAATTGTGAAAGAAATTAAATATCGAAGCTTACTAATCCTTCCTCTATAATCAATCTCCATTCACAACAATCTTAAAATAAAACCGCATACAACAAGTCGCAAACTCGCTAAGCGTGCAGCGAGCCTTCGGGCGTAACTCGACAATGATTTCATTAGAACGCCGTCGTCGGCGGGTCGCATTACCGCCGATTATAATCTGTCGCAAGTCGCTGCGACCACGCTGCCGTCCTCAAGCTATAGTACCACTATCTGAAAAAAACATATTTTTCTCATCTCATCTTTTTTAGGGTTCCGTACCCAAAGGGTAAAAACGGGACCCTATTACTAAGACTCCGCGGTCCGTCTGTCTGTCTGTCACCAGGCTGTATCTCTTGAACGAGAGAGTTTTTTTTTAAATTATTTTTCTTGCTGATTGCGGTCGAATGATGATGTTAGAGGAGGATGTAAGGATCGTTGCAGGTGGCGTTCTGTAGTTACTGCCTATTTACCCCCATGATAGGAAAAATATATGTACACTAGCTGTCTCCCGCGGCTTCGCTCCCGTCAAAATTATAGCCTATGTTACTCGGGAATAATGTAGCTTTCCATAGGTGAAAGAATTTTATAAATCGGTCCAGTAGTTTCTAATTCAAATTCATTTATTGCTCAACACAGTACATAAAAATACACTTCCAGATGTCAGGTGAATGCGCAGTCAACCGTGTTCCACCAATTTAGGCATGCAAAATTATAGTAACAATAATAATTAAAGTAATACAATGCTATAAATTAAATTAAAATAACAATTTAAACGTATATGTCATAAACAAAAATAAAATAAAATCTAAATCGTATTCAATGTCATAAATTAAAAAAATCGAAATTTCGGAGGCTATTTGGTACAAACAAACAAAAAATCTTTTCTCTTTATAATATTTTTATAGATATGTAGTAGTAGTACGATGGCAATAAAAAAAACTTGTTAAAATCGGCCAATTTTCAGATAGTGGCATTTTAGCTTCAGAACGTGACGGCTCATTATTATTACTAGTAACAATAGTATCAACTGTTACTGAAGAATTTGTTGACGGTTGTGTGAGTATAGGTCGATTCAAAGTTAATGACGTCTGTTAAGTTCGCTATTCACTGTGCACTACCCCACGGACCACTTCACCCAATGTCACAGACATGAATTTGCTACTAGGCAAGTGCACAGCGAATCACGGTGTCTTCCAAGCCGCCATTAAGTTTGATTCTACCTGTAGTTTGCAACGGAACTGGCAGCTTCGCACGTTTGTTATGGGCTGCGTGGAAATCTTATCTCGGTGCTCATAGCGCTATTAAAAATAATGAGAATGAATTAACAAGTTTAATACTGTGTTTTTTCATTCGTCTGCACTTGCACATAGGTATTAAGAAGCTTGAGGAGAATGCATATTTAACACCCGACGGAAAAAGTGGGGTGTTATAAGTTTGACGTGTGTTGCTGTGTATCTGTGTGTATGTCTGTCGCATCATAGCTCCTAAACGGATGAACCGATTTTGATTTAGTTTATTTTGTTTAAAAGGTGATTTTGTCGAAATTGTTCTTAGCTATGTTTGAATAAAATCGGATCAGCTGTTCAAAAGTTATGGGGGTTTTACTGGTTGAATCGGGGTGTTTTCGCAAGATTGGTGTCATAATTACGTGTTCAATAGATTGCCGATTGAAGCGTATATATACTATGTACTAGATAAATTATGTAGCATGAAATAAAAATGTGTCGGGGTTTTTTTTAAATTTTGTAATTTTATTAGAGAAAGTACATAATGCTACCATGAAAAATACCTCAGGATTTTTTTCCTAATTACTTACTCTAAGTTAAGAGAAAACTAAGGGCGCGTTTTTATCGAAAGTTATTAGCTACTTAACTTCCAAACTGGTGTAAAATATTGCTGGTCCTCCCAAACTTTATCGATCTAATGAGGGCTTCCGTTTTTGTGCTCACCAATTGGCGCCACTGGCAAATAAGTAAGTAAGGTAACCTACTGTTAAACCACAAAGTACGTAAGCGGCGGCGCGCCGCAGACAGAGGGGCCACTCTCACTTTGACATTTCGGTTTTACAGGGAATATTGGACAATATTGGACCGAGCTCAGTCGCGGCTGTCATGATTGCTTTGTGCGGGCGTTTGTCACGTCATTCATACATTAATTACTGTAACGAGGTTGGTTGCATTGTATGGGTTACCTTTATTATTTGTTACAGACCGAATTTACTTTTTTGTTTTTAATTATTTCTTTCAATTATTTTTAAGTTATAGGTCATTAATCTTTCAAGATGACAAATTAGAAATTCATTATCTAGGATTATAATAAATTATTTTAAGCCCATAGATGAAATTGGGAACTTGTCATAATAATAAGGTTCAAGTCATACACATTACAAATATGTTTCCTCCGACTGCACAGCATAATTTTCTTCTTGTTTAAGATCATCTTTGGGTTTTTGATTTTATTAGGTACCTGTTTTTTCACATTTATATTTTTGTCGAGCTTGGAGCTTTTTACAATTATTTTTTTTAAGTGGGATCATTATTACACTATTATTATACTACGTCTTTTTTCTCTCCAATATTCATCGTATGTGGCGTAACATTAAATGTTTCGTGATATTACATGGATGTTTGATGCCCTGTCTACCCTTTAAGGCATGTAAGCATGATATGATGTATGTTTAGACGAATCTAGGTATTTATGTTTGTAACTTGGGCAACCTACTCTTTTTTATAATTCGGAATCAATAAAGTAGCAACCCTAGTGAATCTGTCAAGTTTAGCTGTCAATTTTCTAAACGGCGGGAGTGGCCCTTCTGTATACTTACTATTTTGTGGTTAAACGTTGTTATAACGCGCACGGAAGCAAATTTTGAATTAAAATAGCAGCACCTTTTTTTCGAAAAAAGGAGAATAACATTTTCCGATATATAAAACTCTATTAAAGCAGTGGTTGGTAAAACCCGTAACTATCCTAATTTGGTAAATATTCACAACAATAAAAAGTAGTAAGTAAATAAACTCTCACTAAGAGCCAAAAAACTATACAATTTGACATTTTGAAGACTTCACTCGACACCAGCGCCCCTAGCGGTAAATTAAGCCCTCATAGTAGTGTAGCTCTTCTTGAACTAAAAAATAATTAGATAATAGCTCTGAATGCTCTCTAGACACTAGGGCCGTACTCTGACATCGAAACTGTCAGGATGCCGCACTGAAAAAGAGACAGGTAGGCTCTCTTCCTGTAACTATAGGTCCGTCCCTCCCTCCCAGTGGAACCATGGTATTTTTGGCATGTCAGAGTAAGGCCCCTGACTTGAAAAAGTATGGTACCTTGCCCATGATTCGAAATTCAACGGAACGTAAACATTTATTTAGCGCCACCAAATTGCGCCGAACAGTTGGGGTCCCGTTTTGGAACAAAAAAAATGCATTCTTTCGATTCGAACTTGGGCGTAAATATGTGGCGTAGGCGTAGTATCGCAACAATGTAAGGTATCAGTCGGATGACTCATCTGGCTACTTTCAGTCTTAAATGCCTTCATGATTTAAATAAAATAAGCTGAATGCATCAGCTGCCTTTGGCCGAAGTCTGAGTAATAAAGTTGCCTTAGTGAAAATGTTTTAGATAGTGCTGGCAACCCCGTTACATCGTTTAGCAAAGTGCAGTTTTATCGACACAATTTTAAATGGATATAAAACACACAGGTGTTTATTTTACGAGACATTGACAAGGCATATTTTATTACATTTATTTTTATTTTTTTATTTTATTAACTACATTTATTTTTATTTTTTTATATTCCAATCGTTTAAATTAACTATGAGACAGACAGGAGACTGGTACATTTAATTTAAAACACACATGCGAATTTAATTAGCTTATTTAAAAAATAAATTCTTTGACAGCTCCATAACTCTCAACGCTCTCGATTCGCGCGAAATCGTCAGCCTCCATATTTATGGTAAGATATTCTCGTGAGGCAAAGACACGCAACCATTCTGCCACCGTCCCACCGATCAATGAGTGAATTTTGACTGAATAATTGCTTGCCACGCAAAACCAGTCTTGGGCCCATCATTCGTTATTTAAAATGGGAATTATTCAATGCCGCACGTGAATTTCTTCGTTTTATGGCTTATAGATGGCCAGTCGTGTCTTATTTTATGTTTTTGATTAGTTAAATCGCGCGTGCTGTGTGAAAAGAGTGATTGATTGGATCGTAAATTGTCTGGAGTGTATGCGTTTGATATTGTATTTGTTAAATTGAATATTTTAATGCAAAAATCACACCTGGTAGTTTTGAGGATAGATGACTGTTGTTTGCTATTCATAATACCAGTCGGAAGTCTTTTACTGCCAATGCAGAATACAGGGCAAAGAACTCTTTTAATACAGAGAAGGCAACAGCATTAAAATCATCACGCTTGCTCAAGACGGGGTAGTGATTTTAAACCACGCTATTCATAATGAATGATAGTATAATTTATAGCTGTTTAAAAAAATCACATCTTTGGGTAAAAAATCACATCAAATAAGTAATAGAAAGTGCATCTGTAAACAATTTGGTGCCTAGCTAATACTCTAGCATGAAGGTATAGACCTCGATTATTTGGTCCTAGATTGACCTAAATATAGTTTTATACTAATGCCGTAATGCGTATGTTTATAAACTTTTGCAGAGCATCAAAGAACATCATTAGTTGAACACAGTGTGAATGCTCTCGACTGCAGCTCAATAATTTCAACCGATTATCGTGATTGGTATTCAATTTGAACGAGAACAAGATTTGAAGAGAAGCAATTTGCCATGACTGATCACATTTCATGGACCGAGGATTGACGATACGCTTGTTTGGTGACAAAAAACCAAAGAAAGAAAAGTGAAAAAAAAAACCAAATCGGTTTTGAAGATCTTTTTCATATTTCATTGAAAATGTTTCAGATCAAACGACACACAGCGCAATCTATTATCACAACGTAAAATTTCAAAGATTTATTACAACGCCCTCTATGTTGCTACATAAAGTGTTACAAATGATCGTTAGATGTCACTTTCTTCAGAACTGCTCTCGATAGTAGCGCCATCTATTATCACAGTTATAATACTAGTGATTCAGAACTAAGACAAACGTGGCGCCATCCATAATTTGTTGCAACAACTACTATATAAACTGGATTTTTAAATTTTACTTGTTCTTACCTAGATGGCGGTGTTGGTAAGAATGGTTGAATTATGTGGTGAGCTTTCAAAGATGCGTGAGTGTTCTCATTCAAACTAGACCGAAGCACTTCGTGATGATAATATCATGACTTCGGTACTTAGATTACGCAAATTTTAGATTAAAGAGCTAATATGCATATCTTGGTGTCCTATATTCTCATACAAAGTGCCAAGCATGTTAATTTTGATAAAACTGAGATTATTGTATGAGATGATTTTGTTAAGTTCTGTTAAGTTGGTAAGTATTATCTTACCTGCAT
This sequence comes from Orthosia gothica, assembly GCA_949775005.1. NCBI lineage: Eukaryota > Metazoa > Arthropoda > Insecta > Lepidoptera > Noctuidae > Orthosia > Orthosia gothica. The sequence continues at coordinate 7,462,485 of OX459060.1, read as the reverse complement.
CCCTACTCCGGAATAGGCTTCTTTGTATCTAGTATTATTTAGAACCGGCCTCATCCCGCCAGTCTGTCGCTTTTCATTCGCTTGCCAAGTCCAAGAACATAAACAATCTTCCTTCAAAACAGTAGCATCATATTATGTGGGCGTCCAAGCAAAAAGGGTCCAGTTTTCGACATTTAGTTTCCGAGATATACGCAGTTTTATAAAGTTGTCCTCGTACAAACACAAATACAGATTCAACTTCAAAAATCTTTTAACAAAAAGTTTTTGATTATTTTTTGACCCATAATATCAATTGACTATTCTAGATACTGAATCTAGTCCACTACTGGACCCCTTTTTGCTTGGAAGCCCACATTATGTGTATTATCCCTATCCTAGTAATCATTCTCCCATCTTGGTTGGTCATCAATCTTAAATACATTTTCCGGTCACTATAACCGGTGCGAGAACAGCTAGATCATTAAGAACGGCACAGGAACTGAACCCGGAACTTTGCGGCCGGACGGAAAACATATATCACCTGAACATAGGTTAGGATATAGTACATGCTACCTGATCGAGTAGATACTCTGTTTATCTACACTATGCTATTAATATATATTAAATGTACCTTCACTTAAATTTAAAAGATGTAAAGTTTCGAAATTTATGAGTTTGTAGGAAGTAATCTCTGAACCAAATTTGAAAATTCTTTCACTGAATCACTGATAGTGAATATTATTTTTAGAAAATACGATTTTCAAGTACATATTTAGTCAACTTACCATATTATTAACAAAGACCGCGGTGACCAGATACCAGTGCTCAGCGAGGCTCAGAGGAGACGCTATATCATTCTCCAGGGCGGGCTATGCCTTATCATCAGACGTTGGGGATTTCGGCGTGGTTTTAAGAGGTCTTAAGAGGTCCCGTTCTATGTGCTGATTGATGGTGATGACCAAGTTGGTTTTAGTGAGATGAAAATTCCACGCTCGGTCTTTTACTCAAAAGTTCAGGCACCTTTTGACGATTTCACCCCGTTAACAAAAAAAGTTGTACTGCCTCTTTTGTGCCACTCTATGGCATAAAATGTAAAGTATTGAATTTAATATTGTGCTGTAAAAACATAATTAATTGACAGAAAAAGCCTGGCTTTGTACTCCTTCAAATCAACATACTCATCATCATATTCCTCCCATGTAACTTAAGGTCGGCGCAAAAAGTTTTCCTCTTCCATACCGTCCTGTCCTCTGTCACGCTATCGCTGATTCCCTTTTCTTCCATATCACTCCTCACACTCCTCACACAGTCCATCCATCTTTTCTTTGGCCTTTCTCTCTCTCTCCATCCATCCACATTTATATTCTAACTCTGTTAGAAACATGCCTTTCATACCTCCCCATCACATGACCATACCAGGACAAAAGGTTTCCTTTCAATTTGCTGGATTTTGTACTACCTTAAAAATATTGATCAATCGTACATTCAATCAAGTGCCTCGAAAAGTTCGTTTACTTTAACTTTTTTGTTTATTTATAGAGCTAGGCTAACTTCTTTGGTCTGGTTGAGTTGTTCAGCATCCGCATTGCCATATAAGTTTTAAGAGCCAAAAAACTTCCCAATATGTCTTGGCTATTTATTTTTTTAATATACGAGTATATGTTTGAATGACCACGAAGGAAATTGTGGGACAGACTATACAGATTGTGTCACACCTGCAAGCAGGAAGCGCGGGCTCGAAGAAGTGGAGAGAGGCCTATCTACTGTGACATCGCTTAAGTCACACTTTTAATCACAGTTTGAGCGATAAACCCATTTTGTCCTAAATGCTAGCACGGCGGCGTGAGATAATTTCTTGACTTGTGGCATAACTTCTTGACGTTTATTTTTCGGAAATTTTCCAATTTTATTGCAGTTTCGGTTTAACCTTGGCCATAAAAACCATTTATGTTCTGAGAAGCATAGCCCTACGACGCACTGTTTCCGAATTATGGGCCTCCGTATCTTATTTTATTTTGCATCGCTCTATATTTCCAAAATGGTATCTCGAAAACGGTATCTTATTTTATTTTGCATCGCTCTATATTTCCAAAATGGTATCTCGAAAACGGTATGTCCTAGGCAAAAAATAACCAAAATTTAGCCCCCCCCTTTGCTACTCCCATGTTAGCAGCATCCCAACATGAATTTATAAGTTTTTTTTTTACTTTATTTGGTTTTCGACTTGAACTACGGTCATGACAAGTTATGATAAAATATGACATGTCTTACAATTTGTCTTAAATGCTAACACGGGACAACTATGTGACATAGTTTACAGGCGTGACATGCCTTTCTTGTTGTTGACTTCATAGTGCGACATAATCTGAATAGACGACCAAATAAAATAATACGTAAAAAAGTGTGCCGTTCATACAGATAAACAACTTTTTAATTTTATTGGGAACAAATTAATATTTGACCCACGACCATAGACTTATGCACACTTTATTTTTCTTTGTTTGTTTGATAACATAAGTGTTTGTTAGAAAGAAAGATATAATTATTGTGAAAATTTTAATAATTACTTAAAAAATATAATAGCCCAATACCGCTGGGCCCCTATTTTTTATATTTTTAATGTTTTTTGGGGTTTTTATTTAAAAAATATTTAAAAATGTAAATAGTAAGAAGAATATGGTATAAAAGAAAATAATTATTAAAAATAATACTCAAAATAAAAATAATTATTAAAAATAAGAATAACAATAAAAAATAAAATTACAATTATAAAAAAGTAATAATATAAAATTAATTAATGATCCTGTAACATTTCAATTAATTAATAAGCATTGATCACCACACACTCAAAATAAATTTATTGCCATTTGGTGCAGTAATAAGAAGGCAAATATTTTTTTTTAACCTTAAAATTTTATCACCACCTCGAAACGAAAGTTATACATTTTTCTAAATCATCTGTCAAAATGTGACATTTGTGACAAAATGGGTGCGCCCATATTAGCAATTAAGACCCGATGAGTCCCAAATAAACGACAGGAAATTTTCTCACGCCGCCGGTGCTACTATTTAAGACAAAATGGCTTTATCGACCAAACTGCGATGAAATGTGTGACTCAAGCCATGTCACAGTAGGCCATGCTCGCCGGGCAGCAACAAGAAAGGCATGTCGTGCCTTTAAAATATGTCACATGTTTGACCCGTGCTAGCATTTAAGACAAATTGTAAGACATCACATAATTTATCATGTCTTGTCACAAATTTCTTGGGTACGCCCATGCTCGCTAGGCAGGAGTGAAACAGAACAGCAACCTAATAGGGTAGTTGACAAAAAATATCTATTTAGTCCGTCAGTTAGATAACCTAAAAATATTGGACACGTATGTTTTCTTTTGCCACGTACACAAAAAAAAAGACGATGCATTGCGTTGAAATATCTTGTGACGTCACGGTGTGCTACACTTTATACTGACAAAGTGACGTCACAAGCCCCCACTCCTGAACTTTGATAAGCTTTATCTTTGTCAGATTTTATTTATTTGATAAAGCAAAAAATACGGGTCCAATATTATTTGATAATCTCACTGATGAACTAAATAGAATTATCATTTTTATACCCAGGAAACATGCCTATTGCGTAAGTAAATTTGGCAAGGCCCTTTGCCTTGCAAAGGGTTTTAACGCCAACAGTCGACCAATCACATGCGAGATGAAGGACGCGATGTGAATTTCTGTCTATGTGATTGGTCGATTGATGGCGGTCAAACTCTTTGCCTTGCCGAATTCACTCACGCAATTAGGCGGCTCAGCATAAATCAATGTAACAAAATGTTTGAATGTAATAACACCACAATTGTATTACATGAAGGGGTGAGCAGTATTGTTTAGTACCCACACTCACAATCAGCCAGTTATTTTTATGTCCTTGGTAGGGCTTTTCCATCACATATTAGGTAGACCAGAGAAGCAATTCCCATATTTTTAAGAAACGTACGCATTCGCATGTTAGTTGGAATCTGTCAAAACCTTTGCCTATTTCAGTGAGATGCGGGGAATGATTGAATGAACGTTCCTTAAAAAATATGGGAAACAGCCCTCTGTTTGAGTACCTAACGCATTCTTGATCGAAAGCAATTTTTCTGCATTTTTTTATAAAAGCATATTAATAGAAAACCTATACTTAGGCCGGTATTTCAGAGGCTCATGTTCAACTCAATTTAAACTGGAAGTTGACAGTTGTGATTGGTTGGCTTGTTTTTTTTGACATTACGTGCTCAAGTCCATGATCCTAGACGCCCCAAAAGTTACCGAACACAGAATCAGTGGAATTGAATCGGTGGATTGAACGTAGTCGTACTTGCTAACTCGGACTTTCATTTTCATTCAATACCTACCACACATTTTATATAGAAAGAATTCAGTAACATCTGGAATGGTCTTTGCTCTATGGAATACACATAAGAAGAAGCCAAACTCGAGAGTAATGATTCAATAACTTTACTGTGTTAAGTTTGTTGACTTGATATTTCATCCGACATTATACCGCGGTGTAGTTTCTTCATAAATCAGGTGGAAAACACAAATCAAATCAAATCAAAAATATTTATTTGCTAGAATATAGTACATAAGGTGTTACAGTAAATTAGTTTCAGCATATCCTGCCATAACATGGCGTACAAATGTATTGACAATCAGTGATGTCACTTAACACTTTCCGGGTCACTTGACTATTTGCAAATGTAATGATATGACACTTCAAAATCCCATACATTTTGTCATACCGTCTACAGCCGTACTACCTCATTACATATATTTTTAAATTTTTGATATGACAAATACGGCCACAGACGTTGTACTTGTATGGCTCAGTCTACGCCTGTCGGCGGTGTGCATGTGTTGTTTTGGTGCATAAGCACTGCGTATGTGTGTGTTGAAAAATGACTCGAAAAGAGTTTGCCGTGACACCCACGAACAAATGAAGTCGCGTGATGTGACACTAGATCATGTGCTTCTTAGGAATACTATGGGCAAGCAACGGCTATCGACGGTTTGCCAAATTACATGAAATAAAGTTCACCGCCCTTAGCCGTACTGTCACGTAACGATATACCGACATAACGTCAAGAGGCGGTCTGTCCCGGAAAGTGTTAATCTAACTCACAAATTACAGATTCTATTGACTTGTCTTCCAAATAGTCCTTAATGCTATAATATCTTTTATATAATAATAGTTTGAAAAGTATTTTTTTAAACATGGTCAGCGGTAGGTCTTGAAAACTATTAGGTAAATGATTGTAAAGAATAATCGACATGCAGTATACATTTTTCTTAAATAATTCTAACTTTATTGATGGCATCTGAAGTCTATCTTTATGCCGTGTTCTGCTATTTGGCCTGTTAGTGTTAGTTTCAAATAAATTGTAGTTTATCTTTACAAAAGTACATATTTTAAAACTAAATAAACATGGCAAGAGAAGAATTTTAAGTTTTAAAAATAGTGGCCTACAGCTGTCTAAAAAGTGAGCTGCACAAATTGCTCGGATAATTTTTTTTTGAGCTTTAAAAACTCTGTCGAAAACTACTGAATTACCCCATATTATAATGCCGTTTCTAAGTACGGATGATACATATCCATGATAAGCCAGCATTGCAGTGTTAAAGTTTACTGTTTGTCTAATTCTTTTCAAGACATATATAAAACGATCTATTTTTGTAAGAATTTTATCTATGTACATTTTCCAATTACAATTTTTATCGACCGTTATACCCAAGAATACACAATTATCGACAGTGTTCAAGTGAGAATCTTTATAAAGAATGTCTAATTTATTTACGTTTGCATTGTATGTTTGAATTGTTTGAAATTGTATTATTGTTTCACATGATTGGGACTTCCCAAGCATCGCCACAACGTCCGGTCTTGAGCTTCTCGTTTTAGCGACTGTAGTTGCTTACCTCACTATAATCTATATATCACTTCAAACTTTCAAAAAAAGTTAAATCAAAAAATCAAAAAACCCGACTGCTTCAAAAGCGAACTAAAAAGACGTAAACAAGGAGAAAATCATGCTGTGCAGTCGTAGGATACATATTCGCGGGCTCGCTGACCAAAATCTGGTGTATCCTCCGCCTGCAAACTTAACTTAACTTTTTTTATTTATAATTTTTTAGTTAGTTTTTTTTTGATTTACGTACATTTAAACATATAAGTATTATATATTTTTGAAATCACCTCTTAAAACCCTTTATTTTGATAACCCACAAGATGGGTTAGGAAGAAAAAAATAATTTGGGCCTCCACAATATGGCGCCCAAAATCCGGCGTTCATCCGGCGCATTTTTCTATGGCATGTATTTAATGCAGCAACTAAGTAAAATGAATATAGGTTTTAAAAAAAAATAGAGTGGGTACCATATCATAATGGGTTGGCAGCTAATAAGGAGTATCGTAATAAGTAAAAGGTAGCATATTAATATATCAGTTATAAGCTCCGTTTTAATTTAAACTAGCATCAAGTTTTTCTTTTGGGAACTGAATTAATATCTAAGCGAAAACTTAATGATGAAAATAAAATAGAAAATGGGCATTCATAAATAATACAAATCAGATTCTATTTAAAATTGTTTGTATGAAGAATAAATATAAACTAGCTTATATTATACATATATTGTGTGACTTTTAATAGCTTTAAATAAACTAGTAATCTAGTAATACAATTAGTTAGAAGTCGACGTAGCCCCACTGCGCGGGGCTCCTATTTCTGTCTGCAGGGTCAAAAGTAACCTAACACGAACGAGATGACGGGAGCTGAGTTCGCTCGCTTTGCTCGTTCACTTCAGCTCCCGTCATCTCGTTCGAACCTAACCTGTCCGTGTCGGGGTGCCCTAAGTTCCCGAGCTCGCTTCGCTCGCTCGCCCCTACTAACATTATTAGTCGACTAGTCATTATATATAGCTCCTCGCCTAATATTTTAATTGACTGGTATAGTTTATTTGCTACCTAAACGCAGCTGCTAGTTTTTAGTTTTTATAACACCCTTAAGTTTGAACCTTACATAATATAATAGTCGCGAAAATATTTAATCGCTGACAATTTATTTTATTTGTTGCAAACATTTAGTCGACTTTTAAGTTATTAGTCACTCGGAAAATAATAAGCTTTTTTCTATTATCCTAAGGTTAAGACGCATCGATTGACGTACGAATCATCAAAATCTGCCAACACGTTTGGTCTCTGGAACGCTATATAGTAACAAACATACATACATACTTACATACATACATAGACTGATAAACACATTACCCTCCTTCGGCAGTCGGGTAAAAAAGAGGTACGGGCGTTCACAAGTGACCACTGACTAGTAGGGAGTCAAACCCGGAACCGGTGTCACGGAAAGCTCCCAGTATGTCCAATGTGGTTATAGAAGACTCATTCTATAATATTCGATTTTCTTTCTGTTATAAATTCAATAAGTATTTATTTTTAAATAGGTAGAGAAACTGGTGACTTAAATCAATAAATGTACAGAAATATTTATAGAAAACAAGTGAGAGAGATATTCCTTTACTATGTTACATTTATTATTTACATAGATAAAAGTATAAACAGTGTATAAAATACTTAATTAACTAAGACTACAAACATATACACTTTAACCAAAAAATACTCACTAATTAAACCTAAAAATATACTTAACAAAAATATGGCGTCGAAAAACTCCTCCACATCGTTGTCCACTGGTATTGTGCCCAAAAGACTGGCAGCATTGCCACGTTGTATGGCAATGCTTATCTCTGACCAAGGTAAAAGCCAGCCCTTGGGTCACGCGAAGTGTCAACTAGGCGTTTGAAAAGATCTTTGAACAAAGCGTGAACACTCGGATCCACGGACCAAGAGTTTCAACCACAAACGGCTCGAAAATATATTTGCCGCCACTTGAGGTTCTCTGCAGCCGCAGTGGCAGCGAACATAATTTAATTAGTTTTTTTTTAATACCCTAGCTAGATACCTAATTTAATTTTAACCTTTTAGTCCTTCAGGAATTTGTGATCTTCGATTCTTTTCGTAATATCGCTTATACGACATTTTAAATTTTTGGTCACCCATTTAAAAGTAAGTCTTGCAAGCCTTGGCAAACTCACTTACCTCAAGAAACTTTAGTCGTTCACAAGTGCCCACTGACTAAAAGGGAGTCGAACCCGGAACCTCTGGCGCGGAAAGCTCGAGTGTGTCCATTTGGGTGATACGTCCACGCCACGTCCGCGAGGCACGACCGAGTTTGAAAGTGAAGTGGGTTCGGCCCCAGCTCTTCACAACATTTTGGACAAAATATTCAGTATTTTTTTTTTGGAGATGTGGAGTAAGAGTTGACTCAAATTGGGATAAGGGAGAGGAGAGTAATGAATGTAAATATTTTGTTATGGTGTGCAAGGACTCATTATATCTATTTATCTACATATAAATGTCGGTGTAGTTAACAAATATTTTAATCACGCGGTCCAAAAAGATTTTTAGATCTTAAAATTCTAGAAAGGCTAGATTTTGTGACGGCAGGTGGATTCCTTATGGCACGGAAGTCGTTCATAGTGGGCACAAGTAGCTCTTTGAGTTCAGGAGGATCTGCGAAAGGATGGATCAAGACAGTGACATAACGAAGCTTGTCGTCGTTATGGAGATCTATCGAAGTTTGGAACAATCTTTTGCCTGCAGTGGGCTGCCAAAACTGTTGTTGATGAATGATGAAGATCATTTCGAAGATCAGCATTTCTTTTCAATAAAATATCTTCATGATTGTAGCTCGAAGATGTGGTGACCTGAAAAGAGAAAAATAATGGTTTGTGTTAGTTGATCTTGTTCTCTTAGATATTATTAGCTTCTGCCAGCGTCTTCGAACGCGTGAAAAGTTTCTTTCATCCCAAGGGAATGTTCCCTTGGAATAATATTAGGATGAAAAGTAGCTTTTGTGCTATGCCAGACTGTATCAAATTTCATCTAGATCCGTTCAGCCGTTCTGGCATGATTGAGTAACAAACATACCTCCATCCACCCTTTGGCATTAGTAAGATAAGCGTTAGGTTAGGTATAGGAATTTTGGTTAATAGGTCAATTGTTCCTGGATTTCTTCTGAATGGTTTTAAAGTGAAAATGGACCTTCTTTTGAATCGCCTTTTTGGAAAAATCATCGGATCAGCTGTCATGTCAAATCATACACCCAAAAGGGTCCGAAGAAAAAAGGTTGCCAATCTCTGCCACCGCTCGAGGCAAGAAGTTAACAGAGAAGAAACCGTCGGTAGCGGTGCGTGCGCGCAGGCCCGTCAGTCTCGCGCCGAAAGCGCCACCTAGCGGACGACACGACAGCTCCACACTTTCACATCACAACGGTACTGCGCCCGCGCAACATGGCGCTCTGATTACGAAAAAGAAGTGACGAAAAAAAATAGTGAAGTGAAAAATTTTTGAACAAAAAAAATTTTTTTTTCGATGAATTTATAGTGCTGTGAAAATGCTACAGCCCAGGTTATATTGTGAAGGAAACTGCTACAGGATGCCTTTCAGGAGTTTTGTCTTGCTCGCCGCGCTATTATTAAGCTCGACTCTAGTATCATGTCAAGGTAAGTTTTTTTTTTTAATTCATAATGTCAAAGTGTTACTCGATCACGATTTGGTGTTTTTGTTATACAGGTTATACTCCACTTAATTTGGTGTTGCGTCAATATCTAACAATAGCACAGAAAGTGTACTTTATAATTGAATTCTTACTAGAAGAAACGCGTTCGAGAATTCGGCCACATTTTTTACGGCTGAAACGAAATTGAAAGTATTATATTTTTCTAGAATTATATTAAAAATATAATAGAAAGTTAATTTAAACATTTATCAGCACAAAAATATAGTAACAGTTGTTTGAATTTACGAACAATTACATTTTAAAAGCTCTAGTACAAAAGACATCGACGCGCTCGCTGCAATTGAGAGAACTTTTTTAAGCGTTTCAACTCAGATTTCCTGCTTTTTTGTCTTGTTCTAGAACTGGTATCATATTTATTATAAGCTCTATTGAATAAAGGTCAATGTGGTTACCTATTGTTTTTAATTATTTCGAGCAAAGACTTTGAATGTCAAGAATATTGAGTAGAAAAGTTGAATGGCAGGATTTTTGACGAACCGACCTTGAAAAGTTCATATTATTTGACAAAACTGATTTAATTTTGTTACATAAAAAACAAAATATTACAATATGGACCTTTATAAGGCTTATTAAATGCGGCCCTTCATACACAAGGCTTTATGAAACGACAGAAATTCCTTTGCGATGACAGTCATATTTTCATATTATATAGGTAGGTACGAGAATGTGTAAAGAAGGTTGCGTCAATATAGCCTTCATGACTATGCTAAGCCGTTGGTTCCGGCTGTCATTTATAGATTTTTGACACTCGTTACGACCAGTCACCAGTCACCAATTTAATTATTACCCATTCAATAAGTTGTGTAATTCAGATAGGCATTAGTACTATGTGAAATACTGATATTAAGTTATATCCTGTTCCAATAAAATTGAAAAAAGGCTGAGCAGATGATTATGAGTGTGAGTAAGATATTACTTTTTAACCTTATTTAAAACTAGCTTTTCCCAGCGGCATCGTCCCCGTGGCCCACACCACAGGACTCGTTTTCGGGTAAAAAATAGCTTAAGTAATTTCGGAATAATGTAGCTTTCCATTAGTGATTTTTAAAATCGGTAAAGAAGTTTTTCAATTTATCCTTTACAAACAAACAGTCAAATCTGTCCTCTTCATAATATTATATTATATATATATTATATTTTTCTTTTTGGGATTCTAAGGCTCTTTGAAAGGCGTACCAGGGGCCGAAACTAACTCGTAGAGGCCCCGTTAGGCTATATCAGGAAATGTGACACAAAACGACAATTATGGCTGGTGCAGGACTTTTGCAAATTATGTAGAAAAATGTATTGGGCTTTGGATTTGGTAGGTTTAAAGATCGATTACCCAAACCTATAGAAGGATTACCGGCCCCTGCCCGGACACTGTTGAACTACACGACTATAAAATGGCAGGGGGTGACATGCACACTCAATTTATATTTTATTATTATTAGTGTAGATAAACTCTTCTACACTCTTAGGTAGTCAGATTCTTCCAAGTTGCTGACTGACCACAGGATATAACAATCACATATATTATGTGTCAGTACAAGAAAAGTTAAAGGTCACAAGAATGTATTTTTTTTGCCAATCAGAGAAGCAGAAATAGTCAGTTTATGGCCAACAACTACTGGGTTTTTAGATAACCGTACATTCAAAATTATGGTAATCCAATACACTTAACGGCCTAAAGAAACCATGTCAAGATGATTGCTCAAAAGATCACATATAAGTTAAGTTTGAATTAAGTTATGAACTAACGCTGCCTTACATAAGTATTACAGATAAGTTTGGTAATGTATAAATTAATGCCAAGGTTTTGGGTAAAGTCGAGATCGTGAATAATTTGCAAGTTTCGGTGAAAGGTGATTTAATACGTATATAAATTAAAATGTTGTTCTATAGAATTGTAATTTTAAAGAACAGCTTGCGGTAAAAGTAGGTTTTCTTATTAAATGAAGCAATGTTGTTCTGAAGAGGTGCATTTTCGATAAAAGTTTGCGAGTAAGCGATATCAAATCAAAAAAAAATACTTCCAATGTGCGTACAGCTAAGGAGTGGAATTCCCTGCCGGAGTCTTTGTTTCCTAATAGCTACAACCTAGGGGTCTTAAAGTCTGGAGTGAATAGGTTACTTCTAGGCAAGCGTGCTTCATCGTCGACCACATCATCACTTAACATCAGGTGGTCAAATGCGAGCTGCCACAAAAAAAAAAAAAACCTTTATTAGAGTTTCCACTAAGAAGAAACCTGAATTGAGTTTCCATAAGTACATAGAGTTGTAAGTACATTGTGTGCAGTCACAGTATCGCACCTAACTTTGCTTATTGAGATTTTTGTATATAATTAGGTACGCTTTTATTACCCGAACTGTTAGGTTAAGATAGTGGTGTGTACTTAACATACCCCCAGTTTCCCAGTACAGAATTATCGGAGAATTAATGTGACAAATTGTCAAGCACGCGTTATCTGCTGTGATTGGTTGAATGAATTTTCAACAGCCAATCACAGTAGATAACGCGTGCTTGACAATTTGTCGCATTAATTCTCCGATAATTTTGACCTGGGAAACTGGGGGTTATCTTACTTAAATTATAGAAATATTTTAAATGCGAAATTTTGTTTTTTTTTTTCTGAACGGATCTGGATGAAATTTGGCACAGAGATAGATTATAGGCTGGAATAGCACATATGCTACTCTTCATCCCGGTATAACGTTCCCTTGGGATTACAAAAAAACACTTTTCACGCGGTCAAGCCGCTGGCAGAAGCTAGTTTAATATATATTTGACGTGTTTGGCTTCTTTGAATAAGAAGAAGGAAAAATTACAGGCTAATTTATTGTAATTCTTATTCTTACGAGTATTTTGCAAACCACCAAATTAATACGCTCACAAAATCTTCAATAATCAAACGAATGACAAAATATACATAAATAAGGCAATCTGCATTCTATTGAATAAAATACTGCATTTTGATTACAAAATATGTAAGCAATCTATTCAACTTTAATATCTAGCTATTAAATTACTGCTGGTCTATTGAAAATACTTCATAACTTATTATTGGTGTAGGTTCTATGTAATAAATAAATTGTATAGATTTAAATAACTCTTGTTTTTAGGGTTCCCTACCCTAAAAGTTTATCTTGCGTATGTGACATTTTGGCGCTCTCTGAAGGAGAATCGCTGTCTCATTGTCTGCATAATGTAATGTCGTATACTTGTTATTATCACTGTGTTTGTTTTTTAAAGGACATATGGCTGGTTTCTCAAATAAGAACTTGAAGTTCACCAGACGGGTCAAATATCCGGTGCATAATTTGCTATTCTTAGATGACATTTTGCTGGGAGCAGTGGTGGCTCAGTGGTAATGGTCGCGAGTTACAAGTTGTAGGTCGTGGGTTCGAACCTAGGCAGGCGCTTTACTTTATGTAAATTATTTCATCACCATTGTTCTAAAAACGGTGAAAGCAAACATCGTGAGGAAACCGGCATGTCCTAGAACCAAAAATGCAAAGCCATTCTAAGCCACCAACCTGCACTGAGCCCGCGTGGTGGATTCCTGCTGATGATTATGATTTTGCTGGGAATATTTAATTACCATTTAATCCAGGGGTCAAACTGTAATTTGCCTGAATACCTATCTATTCTGTCAAACTTTGGGGTTAAAGTGGGGTATGATACCTTTCCCATAGGTAACAACATAATGTTTGCACATAGTCTCAATTTTGTTAAATATTTAGTTATGATGTTAAGTTATTAAAGGATAACTCACTCATGTACACAAAACAACATTCACACACACCAAATAACGTCTCAGTATTAACAAAAGAAAATATCATTTACCTAATTAAGTATATTACGCAACTTAACTTATACAATAACTTAAAATTTCTATGTATAGGTAAACTTAAAATACCATAGCTAAAAATAATAATCGAAACACACCGGAAGGAACTGACATTTCTGTCATTAAAAGCCTATAATTATTATTACTTTTTATTAATTGTCGCGTTCTTATATAATACATAATTACTTGCACTTAACTAAAGGTATTTTTATGATGTAATATATACTCTGGTGGCTTAGTATTGTTCAATGCTGATTTCATGAAAACATACCAATATTTTTAATTTTTTTTTTGGGATTCATTCAATGACTTCTCCCGCTCTGGGTGAAGCGGGCGTGTCCAACTTTTACTGACTAAAACCCACCCGTGTACCTTCAGTTGCTTGTGCCAGGGCCGCGGTAACTCTCTTTAAAATTTATCCGCGACCACAACGCGGATTGCGGACCCCGTTAGTTTTTGCTGACATCTCTTTGAATGAATACGTTCCTGAGATTTTCTCAGTAAAAGATCCGATAAATGATAGTATAATAGGTAGCTAGGAAGCCTGGCAATCTGTGATGTCTATGCAATAGCAAGGAAAAGCGAAAGTCATAGGTCAACTAGCCATTTGTCTGTAGATTTTACTAAACAGATATTTGAACTTTGACTGCAAACCACTAACTACATACATAATGAACGTACATCTGAAATTAATGCAAAACCTTCTGAAAACTGTAGCCGGTTTTTGAATTGAGTATTTTGAGCTTAGAACGTGTGAAACCTCACTTCAGTCTAAGTAGAGTTTGTGAAAAAATCTACTTCAAATTCCTAATTCACAAATCGGGCGATAATCACAGTTCTCTATGTGTTATGGTTTCCACAAACAGACAAAACGCGAGAATGAAAAAAACCAATATATATTGTTCTACGGATATATTTCTACACCTGATAAAATACTTCATTCAGTTATGATGTTCATGATCTTCTTCGTCGTTTTTCAACGTTTTGCGCCAGTTTTGCAGATTATATTTCTTTCAGGCTTCTATTACCCCCCGTTGGCTATCTAGGTGATAGGTTATAAATTGTTCAAAACTAGAAATTTAAGTGATCTTTAGATCTGACACGTATTGTTCAATTTGATCGCTGAATTTAGCAGTTTTATGAAACTGTAATTTTTAAATTAACTAGGTTTTAAAGCTACTTTTTCCTCTTATTTTTTTCAGGATTTCATCAAATTGTTTTCATTAATTTCTTCGAACGTTATTCGAAAATATGAACATAAAAAATTCTAAATGCATTCTATCCACAAATTTATGCAACTTTTTGTACAACTATTTTGAAAAGCCTATGAAGCATTTTTTTATATATTATAGGCTCGCGCTTGACCACAATCTCACCTGATGGTAAGCGATGATGTGGTCGACGGTGAAGCACGCTTGCCTAGAAGTAACCTATTCACTCTTGACTTAAATACCCCTAGATTGTAGCTATCGGGAAACACAAACTCCGGCAGATATACTAATAACTGTGTTACAGATATTATTTTATTAATAAATGTAACTAAAAGTGAAGAAACTTCAATCTAAGTAAACCTCTAGCATATAGCCACAGACACAAAATATATAAATGTACCTACATATATATAATAAATCGATCATGTGGTAACCACTTGCATAAGTCGTAGGTGAATGGTCAGGCAGCTAAATGTCACAGAGGACTCCGCACGCCATTTTTATAACCTGGGCGTTAAGTAACAACTTCTAACATTTGAAAGTTGTACACAGATTTGTGAGAATTTATCTGACTGACTGACATTTGGCTTGTTTTTACCCGACTACGGGCAGGTTTAGGATTTAGGCGGTATTTGGATGTTCATCTTTTCCTTCGTAGCTCCTAAATTACTCATAAAATGAAGACAAATGAGGTGTCGTTATTATGTTCTGAAATCGCCAATCCAAGGGCATGGCAGTGTCCTAGCCAAGTAGAGCAAAAACAAACAAAAAACAGCCGTAGCGTCCTTTTTAGGGTTCCGTAGCCAAATGGCAAAAAACGGAACCCTTATAGATTCGTCATGTCTGTCTGTCTGTCTGTCTGTCTGTCTGTCTGTCTGTCTGTCCGTCCGTATGTCACAGCCATTTTATTCCGAAACTATAAGAACTATGCTGTTGAAACTTGGTAAGTAGATGTATCCTGTGAACCGCATTAAGATTTTGACACAAAAATAAAAATAAAACAATAAATTTTGGGGGTTCCCATACTTGAAACTAAAACTAAAAATATTTTTTTTCATCAGACCCATACGTGTGGGGTATCTATGGATAGGTCTTTAAAAATGATATTGAGGTTTCTAATATCATTTTTTTCTAAACTGAATAGTTTGCGCGAGAGACTCTGCCAAAGTGGTAAAATGTGTGTCCCCCCCCCTGTAACTTCTAAAATAAGAGAATGATAAAACTAAAAAAAATATATGATGTACATTACTATGTAAACTACCAGCGAAAATTGGTTTGAACGAGATCTAGCAAGTAGTTTTTTTTTAATACGTCATAAATCGTAAACCGCAATTTACCAAGTACGGAACCCTTCGTGCGCGAGTCTTACTCGCACTTGGCCGGTTTTTTTTGATGCCATTCATTACATTATCGACCCCCTGTAACTTGGTTGTATATAACGTTATAGACGCCTATTTTTTCAGGGACTAATATTATTGGGTACCTAATTACCTATATTCCAAAATTACGAGTAAATTCCATTTGAAAATATAGTTCAAGAACTATTGCAAGTCAAAGTTATATTAAACAAATTAAAATAGACAGGAAGTTAAAAAAAAAACAGTTAATTTCAAGATCAAAGTCAAAAACGGTCATATCGCCTGACGTTTGAAATATTTTACAAATAATAACAAAATAAATGCTGATAGTTGTAATAATTATTATGCTAAAGCATAATATTAACGGTTATGACTTGAAAAAGAATATAAAAATAACAATGGTATTGTTTTATTATTGTGAGTTTCCTTGACATTGATATTTTCATATAAAATTTTGATTATTATGACTACTGTTAGAATAGAAGTAGAATTTCAAGTTCGAATGCTTTTAGTGTCATCTGTGTCGATATTCTGAATATTTTTCTTTATATATTTTCTTTTAAAGGTCAGTGATTGGTCCAATTTTAATAATATAGGTATGAAATATAGGGTGGAAAATTGCTTGAAGACATGCGACGTCTATCAATCCGCAAAAATGGATCCTCTAAAACTTTATTAAGTTATAGAATAATTTTGTTACAGACAGATTTGCTTTATCAGAAATGTAGAGATCCGTAAGAGAACCAGGGTTAACAACATAGCCCCAAGAATGTGGCAGTGGGCAGGGCACATTGCACGCAGAACGGATGGTCGACGGGGCTGAAAGGTTTTGAAGTGGCGACCGTGAACCGGACAACGTTGCAATGGAAGGCCTCCCACCAGGTGAACCTATAACCTGGTGAAGGACCGGTCAATGTGGCGACGCTTGGGGAGGCCTATGTCCAGCAGTGGACGTCTTTCGGCTGACATCATTGTGATGATAATGAGATTTCATTATCATGTCAGCCAGATTACCAGCAGAAGCTTGATATGTAGAGCTTCAAACGTTACAATGGGATAATTCAGCTACAAAAAAAAACTCACCAGATTCATCACTAATAGTATTGAGATAACTAGACCAAGTTGCTATACCAAACTTAAGACTACACAGTTATATTTGCCTCCATCATCCGTTCAAATATAACACCATTTCGACAACTTTTAACGATTCTTAAAACTGGCACATGAAACAACTTTTTTTACTTATATTTCTAGCTTTTAGCATATAAATATGTATTAGATTTTTAGAGGTGGATAATGTCAAGAGATGTTCCAAACTTGAATTTTTGACATTTAAGTGTTTCCACGGCACATTACCGTTTTTTTTGTCGCAATTTGAAAGTCAGTATTTGATTATAATTAAATAGATGTGTGTGAAGTGGCAGATTACCGAAACTCAAGGCGTTAATTTTTCTGCTTTGCTGTACTACAATCTCTATAAGTTAGACTGTGAAAATAAATGTCAATATCATCATCTGCCACAGTATTTTTTATCACATATAGCTTATTTACTATTAAGGGCCTACAACCGCTTGAGTGCCGTAAAACGGTAACTTTCTAAGACATACTCCTTAGTAATGGCTAGGTTAAAAGGTTTGAAAAAAAAAAAAATTGTTTCATGTACATTATTTGTGAAACATGGTTTTTTCGTATAACAAATAGTTTTGCTTTATAGAAATAATTAACAACACCATATTTTTTCGCTACTTTTGGATACTCCTCCAAAACGACTTAAATATTTAAAAATATTTGTACATAGAAAATTTGAAGGCTACAATTTCTTCATAACTGAAATAGCATATGTAAATTTAAGAATATTTTAAACAAAACTGTCCAAAAGGAGGTTCAATATTGATATTCTGGCTCCGAGCGGGCGCACGGCCAGTACTGCGTTAACATTGGGGAATATATGCGCCTTAACTTGGCTATAAAGTACGATCAAAAGATGTGCCAATGTCCTACCCCCCCATCTGTTGCTAATTACTCCTTCTTTTTTTTTATAATAAGTATATTGTCAGTAGAGTTCAGTTGTTATTTCAATATTTTAATTGAAGAATAACTATTGTAACAACGCTAGTTTTTTGTGTGATTTAATTTAGTACCATCGGTACGATGAAGAATAAGTGATCAAAGACTATATTCACGCTCAACTTTATTAAACATTTAATCATCTTCAAGCCTGGTTAGTCAATGAAAGTTTCTCAAGTTAAAATTTCAACATAACTGCTAAAGGTCAATTTAGCTGTTAATCCACGTAAAGGTTAATAGAGATCAGACTAGACCTGGTCAAAGGGCTAAGTGTGGATATGGTAATTATTACTTGAGCATAAATCTATACTAATAATATTATAAAGATGAAAGATTTGTATTTTTGTAACTTAAGGCGGTACCCCGAGCGAAACGCCGCGCAAGCCGTTTTTTGTGCTGTTTTTAGGAGCTATCTACTCGTTATTTAAAAAGAAATATCAATGAATAAAAATACATTAAATTTTTACATAATATTGATTCTAAAATGGTAGATTTAGTTTTTTTTTTAAATGTTGTTTATATTTCACTAATCTACTTCCAAAAAAACATGAAAATGAGAAATAATTGTTGATATTATGCATCTCCTCGTAAAGTGTTCATTGGTTATTTTTTGTACTAACACTAATGGATAGACAATTTAATAACGAACATTTTTGTAGATTTTTTTTTTAAAGGCCAAAATTCGATTTTATAAAGATTTTATTCTAAAATCTGGGCGTATTCACTACTGTAATTTATGCGCCACTAGTGCCGCTAGACCAATAGGAACGCTCATATCTCATGCCGATTTTTTGGTCAGGGTACCGTCTTAAAAACGACTATACCGATTTAAAAAAAAAACACCGTTTGGAAGCTACATTGTACCCGGGTAACATGGGCCACTTTTTATCCATGTATTCCCACGGGAACGGGAACTACGCGGGTAAAATCGCGAGCCATCCGCTAGTAAGCAATATCAGATAAAAATGTTCCCACTGCTGGTACACAGACCTCCTCTCTCTGAGAGGAAGTGGGCTGTAATCCACCAGGCGATCCATGTGTAAATGTAAAAACTGTTATTCTGGTAATTGATAACTAAGCAAAACATAAAGGTTTGGTTTCTTGATCGGTTCTGTACAGCGTTGTCGAACACATAATCATATGTAAAACAGCAGTATGCATCGGCAGTGAGAAGAAGTATTTGTCCAGCACCGTACACCGCATATCTCAGCCTATAATGTTCCGTCTGCTAGGATACAGGGCTCCTCTTTGTGAGAAGGAATGGGCCGTAATCCACCACGCGGACCCAGTGCGGGTTGGTGGATGTCACATGTCTTTGAATTTTTGATTCTAGAACACGATGACTGCCTCACAATATTTTCCTTCGTCGTTTTGAGAGGAGAGGTGATGAAATAAATGATGCCAAGTAAAATGCTTAGGGGTTAACTAGTTATCTTTGATTGCCTTGTTTGTTCAGTGATCTCAAGAGCGACCGCTGAGCGTGGGGTCTTAGTTAGATCCCTCGGTCAGACAGGCGTAAGATTTTTTCCACTAGGAAGTAGGAATTACTCCGTACCTACTTTGGCAAAGCTTGTCTCCTATTACTTAGCAAAAGTTGGTATAACTATATGTACAATTGCAGCAGTCCCTACTCCCAATATAAACCTAATATTATGTTATATGCTAGTTAACATTACGTAGTATTAATAGTAAATAGCAATTATCGTTAAGAGACTTTCTTAAAGTAATTAAGAAACTGGTTTTAAAGTATTAATGTGCGTGAGACCTCTTATGAACCTTTATGATAGGTAAAACGTTTTATTACTGCATGAGCTTGCTTATACAACTTATCGGCATAAGTTGTACAAGCAAGCTCAAGACTTGAAAGAAGAGATCCAAAACTGATAATCTTATAGAACCTATCGTTGAAATTCCTCATTCACAGACAAAGTTGAAAAGGCATAATATAGCCATATGTGAACGTGATTGGCTGTAAAATGCTTTTACATGCATGTTGTTATTACAAATAAATCTTAGCTTAAAAAGTAACTGACAAGAATAATAAAAAAAAACTTGTTAGTCTATGTAGGGATGTTTTAGGACGTGACCAAAATTGGATCTAATACCGCCTTATTGTTTTCCCACAGATAACTTCACAAAATGTTTCTAATATCGCTACCTGTATCGTGTGCCTATCATCATTTAGATGCAAAAAATATACTTGCAGCATTGTATTTAATATGTAGATAATATTTTAAATCTTAAATTATTATGAAAAAAACTCTTTCCTCATTAACTCCATCGCCGTTCTCCAGGTCAATCTTTTATCTTTCATAACAAAAGATATCAATATCGTATGGTTACGGTACATCTATTCTCATATCTTTGGCCACCATTAGAAATGTGCCACTTTATGTTCAATAGTAATAATTATGATTCTTAACGGTCACGTCCAATTATTTATCATTAATATTTGTCCAGATGGCCTAATTATGACAGTTAAATATTTTTTTTAACTACATTGACTTACCTGTATTTAAATAACAGTAAGTATTTCTTGTAAGTGCCATGTGTTTAGGTGATAACGGTATTTTGATGAAGAACCCAAATTTTGCAAGTTTTGCATCAACTGTCCCCAAATTTTGCCAGTTTTGCATCAACTGTCCCCAAATTTTGCCAGTTTTGCATCAACTGTCCCCAAATTTTGCCAGTTTTGCATCAACTGTCCCCAAATTTTGCAAGTTTTGCATCAAGTGTCCCCAAATTTAGAACATTAATTACAATTAAACCAATTTACAGGCATTTTTGAATTGTCAACGAATCTGTCATTCAGAAAAACCACACTAATATTATAAAAGCGAAAGTATGTGAGAGTGTGTGTGTTAGTAAATTTATTACTTCTTCACGCAAAAACGGCTGGACGGATCTGGAAGAAATTTGGCACGGAGATAGATTATAGTCTGGAATAGCACATAGGATACTTTTTATGCCGGGAATATGTACCCTTGGGATAATTTTCGTCATTCACGCGGGCGATGCCGCTGGCAGAAGCTAGTTAAGCATAAATGATTGTTTCAAAGCGTAATTAAGAAGTTCCAAACACAAATCAGAGTTTGCTGCCAATAAAATTCATAATTGATAAAAAAATAACACTTTTCCCGACCTAGAGATCGAACCCATAACCTGACAACCTTTGATTTCTGAATAAAAAAGTTAAGTATTTGTCAAAGTCTACTTTAACCCGAAAACCAGCAAAACATTGGCATTGATTAGGGTATGAAACGTTCGTAACACCGAATCGAACCGGCCCATAAGTCTAAATAATATTCACAATTTGATAACAACCACGCTTCACTAACAGCAACTTACGAGTATTAACTACTTAATACTCTCTATGACCACATAATAAATGATTAAGTAAGAGTTAAGTTAATCTACATTTTTAACTGATTGACAGCTCGATCAATGGTAAAGGCTTTATATCACAATAGGCAGAAAGATCGTGTTCCTTAGTCACGATTGAAAAAAAAAGTGAAATTATTTGTTACGTCAGGAGTTATTTTTTAGCAATGTATTAGTGTGTTTAGGTGTATTATGTAAATGTACATACATATATTGGTAACGGAAGTATAAAATTGTTTGTTGAAAGTCTATGGGGACTTGCAAAGGTCAGTCATGATTGGCTGAGAATTTGCTTAAAGATATTCGGAGGTAATATTGCTTTGCTCCTAAAATGCAACACGTAACTTAGACTTAATATCTTAGTTCATTTCAGTATCGTTTTAAAACTATTATTGGTTTTATTCACATTCATTTAGTAACAACAACAAATGGCATTCTCCAAAGGAGTTGAGGTGTTTCAGCACCGAAATTTCTCTAATAAGATTAATATGAGGAAAGCAAATTGCTACTGATTGGACAAAAAACCAGAATCCTGGCTGCTATTTCTTCTTAGCTTGTCTTTGGCGATCTGAATTGAGCCGGCCAAGTTTTTTTTATCTGCCTTGCCCCTCACTAGGAATTTCTTCCTGTATCGTGGGTGCGTTTACTAACATTTAAACTCGCATACACCAGACACCCAGATCCGGAGCAATTATTTGTATGTTATACAAATATTTGTTCCGTGCGGGAATCTGTGACACGCAGCACAACAGTCGATCTCTCAACCACTACGCCAACCGTGTCGTCAATAGTATTTGGCAGTGAGTTTGATGCCTTGAGCATTTTAGAATGGCAAAATCGACAAAAATATCAAAGTAATGTTTTGCTTTTAGCACAGTCATCTCTTTCATACGGAAAAAACGTTTCCAGGTAAAACATTGAATTGCCTTCTAAAAGACTGTCATAAATTATTGCCAAAATTGACACGAAAATAAATTATTTCTTTATGAATTTTGGAACCGGCCTTAATCGATTGTTGCAACTGTCCCTCAAAACTGAAATAATCACCGGAAATCGATGTTCGTGCGTGTTTGTGCATATTTCGTGTTAAACACGGAAATATACGAAAAGACACGAAGACCAATTACTTTAAGAGAATATAACAAACCTACGTAGGTTCTTGTATGTAGATACTTCCGCCGGTTTCCGGTATATATTAAAAGATATAGGTACATGTGATATAATAAAATTAATATCGACGTTCATAATATTACCTTTTACCAGATCTTGGACTTCAACTCGTACTTTGATTTGATTTCAATAGTCTACTATTCTGATTGATCTGATCATGATCATTCTGCCGAAAGATGTTTACAGCTGGACATAAACCTCGCTAATCATCTTCCACATCGATTGGTCCTGTGATTCTCACAGCCAGCAAGTTCCCGAGGCCTTCACCAAGTCCACCTTGTGAGAATCCTACCCAGTCTGAGAGATGATCTCTATCAAATTCCAATTGCCAATTGACTAATAAAATATTTACTAAATATAATTAATTTACGCATAACTCTAAGCAATAAATTCGATGTCGCAACGAATAAATAGCCATAACTGACCAAATACACCATTCCCTAGGTTTCATCATTTCAAATAGTTAAACACCGCTTTACCAAATTCCTTTAAAGGGTAAAGGTTCTTAATATAATCAAGTTTTTGTTGGCACCAAAATCTAATGGTAATTTAGCGTTTATCCGAGGAATTTAGGCTGGGTGACGAGCTTAGTGAAGATTGTCACTGGCTCCTTATTGAAGGTATCTAAAATTTGTCGAATTGATACATGGTAAGTTCTTAAGGGCTTTCCACCGCCTTACTGCCGTAAAACGGTTACTTTCTAAAGCATACTTCTTAGTAACAGCTAGGTAAAATGTTTGAAAAAAAAAAGATTCATGTACATTATTTTTGAAACAAGGTTTTTTCGTATAACTAATAGTTTAAAAAAAAAATTAACAACACGATATTTTTTTGCAACTTTTGGATACTCCACCAAAACGACTTGGTTGTTTAAAATTATTTTTACATTGAAAAATTGATGGCTAAAAGAATTTCTTCATAACTGAAATAGCATATGTAAATCAAATAATATTTTGCAAACAAAACTATTCAAAAGAAGGTTCAATATTGATAATTTCATTAGGGCGTATAAATGGTTGACTGGTAGAGAATGCCTAAGGCATTAAGTCCGCCATTGTACCTTTGTGTATGAAGTTTAAATAAATAAATAAATATAAATCGCCTTAAGTCCCTTTGGCTCAGCAGGTGGCCACGTTATTAACAGCATCAGAGGCGTTCAATAATAATGGATCTTTATAAGTTCAGGTGTATAGTACACATAGGTTCGCCAGTTCGCCAGTAAGTTGGCCATGTTCTGTACAGAGGCACCGCACTTACAATAGGAGTCACATGGATCTGTAATCCATCATTTTGCTTAATAGTCTTTGCAAAGGCCTACTTGGATACGCAATCTATCGATTGTGAGTGAGTGCTTTCTATAGGTAAAGGCAGTTCACGTCCGGGTGGCTGATGTTTTCTATTCTTGATAGGCTTGCGTTAGGCCTCTACCTCACCTGATGATAAGCGATGGAACACTTTTGCCTAGTAGTAACCTATATAACTCTTGACTTATAGACTCCCAGGTTAAATCTTTCTTATGGATTCCCCATGTTGAACGTTGTAGGCGATTGTGCGGGAAAAATAAACCGTTTTTCCTTTTGACACAGAATCAGGGATTCATTTAGCTCAAGTCTGTGTAGACCTTTACGATATCGAAGATGTAGTATCTCTGTTTTACGACCGCAAGGCAATACGTTAAAATGTGGAACGCTGGCTTAGATATTTGATGCCTTATGTGTGGCCTTAGAGACGGCGGGGATTGTGCGTTAGAGATGAGAGCGTCTTTTCATATTGAAGAAACGCACTCTTCTTAGGAAAGTCCTCAATATGGTTAAAGGCAACACAAACTGGAGAACTTTGCTTCATAATATGTACTGCTACTGTGCTGGTGTTGCTACTGTGTCTGAAAAGAAATGCTTTTTTTATATATGTGCCCGAAACAGTAAGAGTTTTTTCACCTCAGCACCTCAAACAAGCAGGTTTTGCTGCTTAAAGACAGTGAGCAAAATTCGATTTTGCTGCGAGCGTGAGACAAAGTAACTTTTTAATTATTTTTTTTAAATGCCGAGTCAGTGCTGGGTCCACTCACAACATTCGAAAGATTTGAACTTCACTTTGTTCTGTCACTTTAACTTCGATACGAAAAGAGCGAGAGTTAGAAACAAGTCGATTAGAAGTTCGATTTTCAAATTCCATTTATAATAGGCTCAAAAAAGAAACCAACAATAAAACGTTCGGAAACACGTCATCTATAAAATTTCAAATCAAGGTTTAAATGTAATTATTATACTTTTCTCTTAATAATCGAATTATATTTTTTTATAATCAAATAAAGAGATGTTGAAGTAAAAAATACGAAGTTTATCATGTATCTACATAATTATTTAAAGTTTTAACAATCTTTATTGTGACAGAATAATTTAGTAATAGTGCAATTTCCGAACGCATCTTTAAAAAATAGCGGGCTTTAAATTTTTATTGTTTTCTTCTTCTGTTCGCTAGCTACAAAGTGCGATACACGTTGGATATTATTAAAATAATAATAAATAAATATGAGTGAATCCAGTGATGATGTCTGCAATTTAACACCGGAAGAATTGAAGCAGTATGTAAAAAGCGAATCAGTGAATACTCAAACTGAAGTCGCTAAAACAACAATATCGGTTCCATTGGTTCCAAACAAAACTGGTAGGTACTTTTAATTTGCAAAACTGCAATAATTTAACTTTTAACTTTTAATTTTTACAAATATACATGTGGTTTAAATATTACCAAGTTGTATTTTTTACCTTTAGATTATTTGTTCTCGCTGCTGAAGTGAAAAGTTGTATGTACTACACGAGACCAAAGTTATTTGCATCTCGTGTCTTTGAATCCCTCGCTGCACTCAGGATTCTAACCTAGAATCACTCGCTACGCTCGTGATTCAAATATAGAATCCTTCGCTTACTCGGGATTCAAAATCAACACTCGCGGCAAAAACCAACTTTGCTCTCTTGTTGCACAAATAACTATTTTTACTTTTCGTCCAATAATATTTATTGGAAATGAAATACATCATAGGACTTATACTTATCATCTCGCATTAGTTTTACTGAATAATTGATTATCCCTCATTTTACTAGTTGGATGTGTTTCTGAGAGTAATTTTGGTTACTATCTTTTTATATCGATTTTCAGTAGTCACACCTAATTTTGATTTAATGAGACTAATCAAAAACAGTCTACCAACACAAAATAAATTCGAAAAAATTAACATAATTCTCGAATTCGCTACGAAATCATATCGTAAATCAGTTTAGCAATAATTTCTTTTCGCTCGCACCGTTGCCCCACCTCACGAGCTATCGAAACCTGTCCCTCACTAGGTCACCCGACTGGGCGAGCCGTAGTGATGCGCGGATGTCGATATATCGATAAATGGACATGTTGTTGTATGGGAGAGCTTTTTATCGATCTGGTTTCGAGCCCTTGATTTCTCTAAAATGGTTAAAGAGGATATAGGGTCGTTTTGATCGGTGTTGTGGAGATAGTTTTTTTATGATGATGTGATACTTGTATGCTATGGTTTTGCTTTATGATAGACACTACAGGATGTCAGGTATTTTAAGAGAATGACCTAGAGTTCTAGATCGATAAACTGTCAAAAGTTTCTTGAAAGACACATGGGAATTATTAAAAAAAAAAACGATTATTTGTATGTCAGCTATGTAGTCGACTTTGGTTCGGTTATATCTTGTTATGTATCTGGTTACCCCCTAAGTATCATCAAGATAGTACTTAATTTGTTTCCGCAAATACGTAATACAATTAGAGTCGGACCTTATCGATTGAAATTACAAAACCCCATTCACTTTCATTATTTTATATGCAAAAATAATCTGTTTAACGGTTAAATAATCGATATTATTATTTTGTTTTCTCTTCCTTATTATTTTGAGTTTCAATAAGTATTGTTTGTGTTTGTTGAAGAAAGTCAAAATTACGTATGTATTGAGATTATAATTAGAATATCTGTGCTAATATTATTGAAGAAGAAAGTTTTTAGTTATTTACATGTTAATATACTTTGAGAGGTTGCCATTTCTTCGTCTGATTTGCAGAGATTATCGTTGATTTTGATAATTCAGTGACCCAAATAATTAGTATCATTCTCATGGATTCTTTTTGGACGTATATAAGATATCGTTCAATTCTGACATCGAATGTAGGTATCTAGTTAAATTCAGTTTGACATTGTGAATGACACAAAACATAATTTAAATGACTAATGTTTTGGTGTCATTGTTATACCGTCAAATCGTGTTATATACAAGTTATATACAAAAAGAACAACAAAAATGAATAAGAAATAGTTTTAACAACTCTATTCTTGTAAATATTAATAATTCCAATATACAAAAAGAGGCCTATTTTCGGTAGGTAAAGCCGGGTAGATAAACTACAGAAAAATAATACTGTATTTTCACATAAATAAACTCACAGTCCATCACAAGTATTAAAATACATTGGAATAGCAGTAGCTTAACAAGCATTTGAGTAGCGTGAACTCTCGTTCATAAGGTCGCGAGTTCAAATCTAATCCCATACAACATGGAACTTTCATGGTGAAATTGAATAGAAAATAGAATGGAGTAAATAGAAACTTGCTAATACCAAATGATTGTGTTTGTAAACTGTTTTAAGTAGATGTAGATGGCTTTCTAAACGATGAAGGAATATAATGTGAGGAAAACGGCATGTCTTAGAACCAAAAATTCGAAGACTGGATGGAAGGTGGATTATGTGGTCCACTCTATCTACCCGAGAGGAGACCTGTGTCCCAGCAGTGTGAATATTATAGGCGGATTATGCTAATAAAAGATGAACCAGGTTTTTACCAGCAGTCTGGCCGGCTAGGTACTAAACCCCCAACTCTTCAGCTTTTAAACATGTATTAACAAATACCTTTTTATTTTTTGCAGGTAAGCACACTGCTTCAAAACTCAGGTATCAGTATCTAGAAAAATAAATATTATGATGGCAACTTGCAAATTGAATACCAAATTAATTGTGAGTATGACAATCTCATATTTAAAATCGATGTGGATGGTTTTCAACACTGTGACGGAAAACATAGTGAGGAGCTAAATATTTGAAGACATGGTGACATCTGTCAACCTGCCGGGCGAGCACGGCCTACTCTGACAGGCTTGAGTAACACATTTTTATCTCAGTTTGGGCGCAAACAACGTGACAAAATGCGTGACTCAAGCCTATCACAGAGTCCGTGCTCGCCCGGCTGCTGTGGCCTGCGTGTTCATGCGTGTTGGATTGAATGACACCTTTTCAGTTTGATTATTAGGCTATACAAGTACGGAAAGACGAAAAGAAAGGATGCATGGATTGTATGAAGGATGATACGATATACGATTAAGAGAAATTAACTCAAACACTGTTCCTTTGTTGTTGAATTAGTTAATTTAACTATGTTTGCAATATTTGTAAGTATGTGAGAACCATGTTCCTATTTATCAAATGTATTTATCAATCTATTTATCAAATTTACCTGCTAGTGCTTGTAATACTATATACTTATACGTAGTATAATAGTGTTATTCTGTGTGCATTGTCCTCACATATATGAATTAATGTATGTATATAAATATTGAGAGATTAAGAGTAAGTGTGGAGTTACTTGTCCGTTTTTCTCCATTAATAGCTACTTTGCCAAATCAATTATTATTGTTTTTATATTTTAATTTCTGACGTTAATAAAAATGCCGCATAGTGGCCTAATTGAAATAAATAATTTGAATTTGATACGCGTACCTGTATGTAAAAACTATTTAAGGTTAGATAAAAAAAAAAAAAACCAGAGACTTTTCCTTTCAAATACCGTGTTAAAGTAGTGAAGGTAATTTGATTACTATGTAAGCTTTCATCTCAATCAACTCGTTCAATAAAGTTATCCATCCAGTGATAGTAAAACTTAATTATTAGTTTCAACCACTCTACTGTTAGCAAGAATTAATCGAGGTGAATCTATATAATTACATATTTATGATCCAATCGTTATTGAGGCAATATTAACAGTAGACAGTAATTAAAAGTGCGCCTACTAATATTATAATTAGTGTGAGAGTCTTTATGTTTGGATCTTTGGATGTTTGTAAATCAATTACGTTTCAATGGCTGAACGGTTTTGGATGAAACTGGGCATATGGGTACCTGAATGAGGAGTAAGGATACTTTGGATTTCGGTCGTATGTACCTGTTCATCATTTTCGACCCAAACGCGCGTGAATCCCTGTCAAATGTTCGTTGGTTGGTTGGTCGGTTGAGCTTATCCCAGTTGTAAACGACCCTTTGCGCCTATTGGCCTCGTTTGTGCTGTCTCCTGCTTGATATGGAGGGAAGTGGCAATTTGTATATTTTCCTACTCCTCCGTTATTCATTTCTGATTTATTTCGTTTCAGGAACTAGACAGTTAAATTCATTCTCTGGGACTTCGTTGAGCTTCTTTGCCTCGGCGCTTTTCTGGTTGTCGCCACTGTTGATTCTGGCTTTCAGGAGTTGCAGTGGTTTGGGAATAGCGCGGTAGGATTGTTGTCAAAAGTTGGTTACTAAATATGTGAATGGAATGAACAGTCTTTTCTGTGGAAGAATAGAATATACTTATTAGTATCGGTTGCTTTAAGTATCTTTGAAATAGCGGGGTTGAGAGATAGCCATGGTAAAGGACACTTATAGAATTTAACGGAAGCGGAACTGGATTATAATTACACAATTGACAGCTATTGGACCTTCAACATTAAATTGACAGGGCCCCGTTTGTGTGGGCCTTTTATTCATGTGAAAAATATCTCATGGCAGATATAGGTTGACCTTTAGTTATACTGGTCTGTACATTTTTGACCTTTAGCCAAATATGTTTGTCTTAGTAAGAAGTTTATCAGTATTTCACTTAGGACGAAAGTTACAACTTTTATGTTGGCTTGCGAAGACAAAAATCCGTCAAAACGGGATAATATTTACATGAAATTATCCATCTTTATTGTGCAAAGGAGTGGAGTTCACCTGACAGAGGCTGTGTTCCTTGAAAGCTATAATCTGGGAATCTTCAAGTCAAGGTACTTCTAGGAAAACGTTTTCCATCGTCGACTACTTGGTTAGTGAATTAATGGTCAAGCATAAACAAACTGAATTGTAAACAACGCTATGAAATACTCAGTCAATTGCAGTGAAGCTAATATGCCGAAGTTAGTTCTCAAAGTAGGCCTATGAGAAACCACTTTACAATTCGATGTTAATGTCCAAATATGCTTAAAAGCTACTGATAAATTGCCCACACATTCGTAAAGGTCCTCTTCATCGGGTTAACATGACATGGCATTATATACAAATCGGTCCAAGGCCTCAGTTATAAATAAAATTGATGCACCGTATGATACTTTGGCCTTTGCGTTTATAAGTTTGCAAATAAACCTTTTATTTTGTACGCACTTTTGATATTTCTAGACTTGTTTTTATTGGGATGGCTACGCACCTGTGATGACGGTTCTGGTATTGCAGAATACCTATTCTTGGTGACTATTAAATGAAAAGCTTTTTCTTTTTGATAGGACCAGGTTTAACCACTATGTCACCTGATAGTAAGCAATGATGTGGTCCACGACAGAGCATGCTGCCTTAAAAGTAACTTATTCACTCTTGACTTTAAGACGCCAGGTTGTAGGTATCAGAAAACCCATACTATAGCAGAAAAATTTATATAGCTGTACGCAGTATGTGAGTATTCTCAAAACGTATTGTGCTTATTTGCCAACTTTAAGACGTATTCCCCAACTTTAATTCAGTACTGGCCGTGCGCCTGCTCGGAGCCAGAATATCAATATAGAACCTGCTTTAGGACAGTTTTGTTTACAAAATATTCTTCGATTTACATATGCTACGAGTAAACGATACCTTTAGGTTTGACAGTCAATAGCGTCAATAATTTTGGCTCACAGTTGGCCCTAAACACAAAAACCGTTTGTAACCTACTTTGTATATATTTAATTGCACATTCGTTAATTATTTTAATGATTGTATGTATTATTTAACACGCAACTTCTTTTACTGCCCAACTTGGTAACAATAGGCCCATCTTTAGTTTTGTAAGAGTTCATATTTTAGGCACTTATATTGAAAGTAGCATTGTCTTTATCTGTAATTGTTATGGTTCATTGTTCTTTAATTTATGTAACAAATTCGTTAATTAAACCGATGGCTTATCTCTGGTCCTTTATAAACTTCAGCAACACCAAGGAGTAAGTCTATGCTTTGCTACCTAAAGAATCTATGTTAAAAACCTCCCATGTGTCTAATTCGCGGCAATTAGAATAAATCCTTTTTAAAAACAAACATAACAACAACTTTCACTAAAGCCTGGATAAATAAATTATGATGATGACCAATTATTTGTAAATCTCATTCCTAAGAATCCTTTCCATGAGGAAAACAAATAGAAAAACATTTGACAATCGACTCCTACGCACTGCAAAGATATTAAATACACTTGTCAAGCAGAACCACAGCTCACAGGTGTGTCAAGAAATATTCAAATAAGACGCTTAAACATGACCGAAAAATTAGAAAGTCGATAACATTGGTTTATTAGCTGAGCGTACGCATCTACACATACACGGACAAACGCACACACAGTCAAACGCTTGACCTTTCATTGGAGATTGTGAAAGCACAATCCGTGATTGGTTTTGAGAGTCTGCCAGCATCTGGTGTTGAATAACTTTAGTGGATAGGTTAGGTCTCTTTTCCTTATTGAAGTAGTACATCTTATCCAGGAATTTTATCTACACCAAATGATATAACACTATACTTATATATTAAGAATATACGATTAATTACTGACCTACGCAACCCGTCCTTTTTAGGAACTATAGGCGTATAACCGTAGCGACAATGGGTGGAAATAGAATTTGTATGGTAATATGCTGACCGGATTATAAGTGCCGATAGTGAGCATTTCTCTCCTCTGGAATTCTTGATATTTAGGAGATTCTGCTGTTTAAAAGGCTCTATCATCAGTATCGTCATATTTGGTATCCCCGTCCCATTCTAGTTTATCAACATTTTGTACACCTTCAAAAACCTTTTGTTGCGTTGGAAGGCATCCCAGCAGGTGGACCGATGACCTAGTGAAAGTTGCGGGGATCGGCTGGATGTGAGACGCACGGGAGTGGTCTATGTGGCATCTCTTGGGGGAGGCCTATGTCCAGCAGTGGACGTCTTTCGGAAGTTTTTTTTTGCGTAGGATTTAATACAAAAAATCTCTTAGGTAATGAGGTTGTACTACATATGGTTCTCTGTTTAACCCTTTGTGAAATACAGGCAAAATTAAAATAGTCCACAGAGGCACACCTTAAATGCAAAGTTAAAGTTTATACGACTGTTAAATACCGCTATCTCTTTCTACCAAAGTTAGCAAATACGTTTACGTATGACTTCATCTAACTTGTGTGGTTGACCTCAATGGTACTCCTGTTTGTTCTAAAACTTTCTTTCTGTGATGAGATGAGTGTGAGTTAATTACTTACGGATATCGTTGGAATTGATTGGCAATTATATGTCTATTGATGAATAGATGCGTCTGGTTAAAATTGAGTCTTTAGTGTCTATGGTAAATCTAATCTCTTTGCTTGAAGTTTTTAGTATTGTTTGGTTTTATATTGGGCTTATCAGCTGTGAGAAAAACACTGCAATTGCTTAGTTTAGTTTTTTTTTTTAACTCCAGAATTACTTTTATTTAAATAATATATAATAATATAATAATTGAATATATCTAATCTTATGACTAATAACAAAACAATAAACTAATATTCAAAAGGGAGAGGGAAGCGGGCTCATTGCGCATCAAAAATTTCGTGCACATCGATGTCAATGGGAAACGTGCCCAGAACGCTGGCAGCATTGTCAAGTTGAATGGCAATGCTGATTCTCTGGCTGAAAAAAAGGCCAGCCCTCTGGTCACGCGAACAGTAGGTAATAGGTATAGTTAGGTATAGTTTAGTTTCTGGTATTACTGTGACCATAACTCTCGAAACCATTTAATCTAAATTAATATTAGAAAGAGGTTAATTAATTGCATGTTTGAGATTATCTCTCTGGAAGTACTGCACTGACCCTATTACAAACCAATAAACTTCATGCGTACCAAGTCACGGGCACAGACTAGTTTATCATAAGGGAGAAAATCTTGCGTATTTTATCACCTTGTTCTCCTTTGATCTTTGACTCAGTGTACTACGTAGTATGTCAATACAAAATCTATGGTCATATGTATTTAAAGTTTGCAAATGCTGTTAATTCGAAAACAGAAAGCTTTTAAACTCAAACTGCCTATATATATATATATTTATTACTTTATTGTACACCTAGATAAGACAATACAAAAATAAACATTAAAATTAAAACAAAAATACAACAGGCAGCCTTATCTCGCTCTGCGATCTCTTCCAGGCAACCTTGAATGGATAGAGATAGCCTGGACACGATATGGGGTTGCACTTGGTGCCAATTTCAAAACATACAAGTATTAGGTACTAAAAACAAACTACTAAAATAGATACATAAATACATCTAAATAAACAAACAAGAAAACAATACAGCTTAAACAAGGACAGGATCACAGAGTCAGGTAATGTTCATTTATAAGTTTTTTAAAGACAGGCAACGACTGAGCACGTTGTATTGGGTCAGGCAATGCATTCCACAAACGAGCAGCCTGAACAGTAAATGATTTATCCAAGAATGAAGTGGAATGCATAGGCCTATATTCTTACCCTCTTAGAAATAAACGCAGAATAAAGTTATACCAGGTATAAACCTATGAAAATGTATGGGTATACCTTTGTTATACCTGGTATAACTTTATTCCGTGTTTATTATTAGTAAGAGGGTTAGTGCAGAAATAATTTAGATTTTGCATTCATATGAAATCTTCCATACAAAGCTCTATTACTACTTAAAGTCTCTGTTACCATCTCATAAGTACGTGTTAATTTCACAATCACGTGTATCTTGATTCTCTTATAAAGGGTGTCAATTAAACTCGCCTGTGATTGGTCGGTTTGTGCCGAGTGAAAGTGGACGGTATTTGTTCTTTGGTTAGACCGGTGAGAGAAGTGATGTGAGAAAAATATATATGGGCAGATATGTTTGTTGAATTGTGTGTAATGTTGAGTGTGGTAAAGGTTTTATTGTTGTTGAAGGAGAGAAGGATATTTGAAAAGATGATATCGATTTTGTTGTAGAAATTGGTAAAAACAAAATCGATTCTATTTTGTTTTTACCAATTTCATGTGAATTTATCCGAACTCAAGCTCAAAGCATTGATTTCAATTACAGGCACCATTTATAAGCACTTCTGAATCGGTTAGATGAAAAGATGAAGCTAGTTGATTGTTTCAAAGGATAGATCTCGAAGATCGAGCAATAAACTACAAGGATATTCAATCCACCTCATCACCATCATCATCATTTCATCCGAAAGACGTCCACTGCTGGACATAGGCCTCTCCCAGGCGGTCAATGTGGCGAACATTGACCGTTTCGTATCCAGCGCATTCTCGCAACTTTAACCATGTCATCGGTCCACCTAGTGGGAGGCCTTCCAACGCATCATCTTCCGGTTCGCGGTCGCCATTCCAGGACTTTACAGCCCCATCGGCCATCCCTTCTGTGAGCAATGTTCAATCCACCAAAGAATAATAGAATCTGCCTTTTCAAATTTCATAACAAGAATGATATTTTCTTTTCTAACGAGTAAAATACACATATCATTAGTAACAAAACACCATGACAATCCACATAACATAATAATCATATAAGTGCATAATTCCGGTAATTTCACTCCATCCATTATTTTGTTTTCAATAAGCTCAAAAATCATATCAAATTATCCCATACAAAATAACTGGTTATATGATATAACATACAATAAACAATAAGAAAGATAGTAAGCTGTGATCTAATATATTTGTGACGTCACAATAGTACAGTCGGCGAGATGGTAACGTGCCAACCTACTCATACAGATGACAATGCGGTTGTCAAACAGAGGCGGGGTGACGAAGCTTTTGTGAGAAAATTAGTGTCACTTGCGCTTGGGCATTCTAAGATGTGTTGATCTTTATTGTACAACTTATTTTCTGTACTTTCAGGAACAAAAATATCGCCAAATAAGCTTATAATTCTGTGTGCAATTCATAGTTAACACGCGCATTAACTTTTCCGGGCCAGGATCTGGGCGTCAGTGCTTATAAAAACCTTTAAGTGTTTTGAGCAGGGTGCTTGTTGTAAAATGGTTTGTCGGTTAATTCTTACGTATACATTTAGTTGTAGCATGTTCGACTAGTTTTTGGATTATGGTTATGAGGACCGTTTGAGTGCCAATTTTGTCAGGCGTTCCTGAAAAATATCCGTTTAGAAATATAGCAAATAAAGTAGCAGGTTACAGTTTGGCAGTTATAAGAATTAATTCTCAAATAAAACAACTACTAACGTTTTATTGTGTGGGTGTGCGGCTTAACTATGAGTTATGTAAGTAAGGTAGAATCTACGTAGAGAGAAAGCTTTCTACTGAGGAATTTATCTAACCTACAATTATTCCGAAATTACCTCACTAAGGAGTAATTATAGGTTAGAGACTAACCCGTTGGACAAAAGCCTTTTAGAAGCTTGAACTATTTTGTTAAGCAAGAAAATAAACCAGTTCTAAAGACTTATATACTGAGCTGGAGTGGTATTGCCTTCTTACCTTATGTCTCACTTTCAATATTTAAGTTCTTCTCACGCTAGGAACCTGCGTTCTTCCAACAATCTGCTCTTACTCTGTCCTTCTAATACTACTGATTTTGTTCATTCTTCCTTTCATATTCAGTCTATTCTTCTTTGGAACGCGCTTCCTCTTGATATCAGGGCGGCCACCAGACGGTATGCTTTCAAGCGGAAATAGCAGTATTATTATCAGCGGGGGGTAGGGTCATCTCGTTAACTTATCTTCATTACTTTATTAAATATATATATTTATTTAGATATGTATCATATAAAATATGTATGTATGTGTATTTTAAACAATAATGTTATATTTTGTTTTAAAATTTGTTGTTGCAACGATTTAAGCAGTGCACCTGCCATGTTTACTCTTCACCACCCTTGGTTGACTGGTAGAGAATGCCTAAGGCATTAAGTCCGCCATTGTACCTTTGTGCATGAAGTTTAAATAAATAAATAAATATTGGACCGGACATGTCTGCCGCATATGAGATGAGAAATGGGCAAAAAGAACCCCCGAATGTGTCCCATTTTACACCAGACTACATTGTGGCACACCAAAGCAAAGATGGCGGAACGAATGAGAGAATACAGAATTGTGTAGACAAAGGAGAAGGAGGTGCAGTGAGACAAAATATGCTGTATAGTTAAATAGGTACTTGTCTTCTAGGTATGAGAAAATAAAACTGGCATGAACTGTGACATTTTATATTCCAATAGACAGATTTAATTACAAACTGCACCTCAAATTAATCATGCGTGACAAAACTAATTCTAGATTTTTTTCCCAGACCAATCAAATGCAACCAGTTTTGAATTACGAAGGTTACAAAAAAAGAGTCGCAAGTCCCCTTCATACGTGAGAATTTTTTAGTTCACCTTAAAAATAATACTGGCCGAAATAGCTAACCGACGGCAAAAAAGAGAACTAATTTGAAAAGTAATGAATTTGACTTTAGTTTGACGTTTACCTTAGCGAGCGGTGCCGCCATAAAGTGTCAAAATTTATTGACGTTCCATTTTTGAAATGAAGGATATCGGGAAGTGCATTCCTTAAAAAAACTTAATTTGTCTGAACGAATGGTTAATTGATGTGTACAATTTCATTCAATTGAAGGTCGTTCGAAGGTTGTTATATAGTTCAATTGCTTATACAGGAAGTTATTTAGTCACGGAATGCGTTTGTGGTTGAGTTATTTTAATTCAATTATTATTGGTTGGACAAGGTTTGTCAATTGGTAGTTTAATAAGTTTAGAAAATGAATTGGAGTTAATGGTGCAATAATACTTAATTTTAAGTGTTTTTCATCATTGACAATTGTATTTGAGATTAGAATGGTTGTGATAGTATTCATTTGGCCACCAAATATTATTATATGTTTAGAAGTGATGCAGAACCGGGAATAAAGGAAAGCTCTAATAACTCTTAAAATAAGAAGATCAGGCAGTTTTTAAATCAGCTTTCAAAAATACTCGTATGTAAGTTTTGGCATAATGGCGTAGGTATTCAAGTTTTTAATTTTATCACCTGGTTTGCTACCGTTACCAACTTGATTTGTGATGCAGACATGTTTACCATGTTTATATAGAAAGTAACAGTAGGTATAAATATTTGGGTTTTCGTTTCCTTGTATTCTGATTAGCCTTGAATGTACTAGGAAATATTTTCTCGATTTGGACAAAAAAACAAGTATAATATATTCGAAAACCCGCCCGTACTTTCGATTTCGTAAAGTGACTAGAGGACGTTTACTCAAGAATAGTTTTTGAGTAAATACTTGAAATAAACTACTTTGCATATGTATTTTTGAGCCTTTAGAGGAATTTTGTACTGTCTTGGAAATTGAATGAAACTAGTTTATAGAGATACTATAATATATATTTATTTATTATTGATAGAATCGCGCTTGACCACTATCTCACCTTATGGTAAGCGATGATGTGGTCGACGATGTAGCACGCTTGTCTAGAAAAAACTTATTCACTCTTGACTTAAAGACTCCCAGGTTGTAGCTATCAGGAAATACAGACTCAGGCAGGGAATGCCACTCCTCCAAAAAGTTTGGTGCGTATGGGTGTCCACCATGTACCGATGAATATTTCTTTATTCCCCTGAGATATATTTAGCATTTAGATCTTGTACATCGTGGTAGGCTCAATATACATCTATTCAGTTTGTTAATTTGATGGAAGATCTTATTTTAATCTACCTGCATTTTTCATATTTCATCACAGCCATCAAGCCTAGCCTTTTCCCAATTTTGTTGCGGTTGGCTGCCAAATACTTGCCGGCTTTACCTGAATACCAGCAGTTTGCTTGTCACCCTGAAACTGGGTAAAACTGGGTAACTTTGGTTAAACTGGTAGTCAGACTTCCGAGCTTCTTACTACTCGAAACGACTGTAGCGGCACTAACGCCACCACTTACAAACCAATGACATGCACATGATGTCACACAAATCCTGGATCACGCAAGCAAAGTTTTCGGCGCGATTTGAACACATACAACAGTCCGACAACAACCGTCTGGCAGTTGCCCGGACCAGACACAACAACCGTCAGGCAGTTCGACGGACCAGACACAACACCCGTCTGGTCGGAGGATCCTCCCGTATCTATGGAGGTTTGTGGGACTTAACACCCTGTTCCGCATACCTCCAAACGACTGTCAAGGATCCGCGAAGAAAACCAGGTCAAAAGGCTAGATGTGCTCTCCAAAGCTCGGAGGGTAATTTTGCTCTTGATATTCAAAACAATTTTTTTGAAAAAAGCTCCGCTCTTTACGAATAAGCAAGTTATTTGAGTTTATCAGCGTTTCTTGTTAGCAACTAAAATATTAATTATAATTCATTACGTATGGTCTTATAAACCTTGAAGACGAAATTATAAGTTGCGTATGTCATCTTTGAGAAATTTATTATTATAAATAGAAGGAAAAAGCGTGACTAACAAATTCTTCTAGTTACCTAACTGTTCAAATGTTTATTCAAAATTATCATTAAAATATTTTTATTGCAGTGTTTTTTACTCTTACCTTTTTGAAAAGTACATGTATTATGTATGTAAGAGTTGTGTTTAAATTGACTGTGGTATGTTAAACTTAATTTTTGTAATTTTTCTAATATTTTGTATATTTTCGTCGTGTTTTCAAGAAAATACATTTTATATGTTCCATAAAGTAATAAAATGTCTCAATTTGTAATTTAGCTTGCCTGTATTATCTATTACAATTCTGTTTTTGCTAGTGTGGGCCAGTCCTTTCGGTAGGAATCGAGCTCATCCCGCCATCTTCGCCTTGGTCCCTCCCGAAATACCAATTTCATACTTACATTTTTTTATTGTTTGTAACTCTTTCTTAAAATGTTCCTTTCGTTTATCATTATCATTAGATATGCGTGGTTAACTGCGTAATCACTTCTAACCCACAAAAAAACCTTTAAGAATCAATATTCTATCTTAATTTTATATATCAAAGTTACGTCAATTATCTCGGGTTCGACCTTGCTTGTATTATTTTAGTTTCCAATTATAATTGCAGTGTAACTAGTCATTATGTCGTTTGACCGTTGACATACATACATAAGCTTAGTACCGGTTACAAAATTTGTTGTTTAAGGGTTCCGTAGTTGTATTGCTTTGTTAAAGCTATTTAGTAGAGCCTTTATCTATTATATCTAACATG
Organism: Orthosia gothica; assembly: GCA_949775005.1. NCBI lineage: Eukaryota > Metazoa > Arthropoda > Insecta > Lepidoptera > Noctuidae > Orthosia > Orthosia gothica. The sequence continues at coordinate 7,423,323 of OX459060.1, read as the reverse complement.
TGAGGTTCCAAAGTTAAATCCATATTTTGGTCGTTATAAAATCCATCTATGGCACCTTCTTCATTGATTTTTAAATCTTTTATAACGTTTTTATTTGTATCGCTATAAGCTTTTACTGAAACTCTCTTATTAACTGGAGAATCTTCTCTATTATTTCATTCCTTGGCTATAGCAAAGATATGACGATCATTCAGTTTCAGTTTAAACCTAAACTGTTTCAACAAATTGAATCATCCTCCTCCTCTTTTTCCCGTATAGATTTGAAATTGGCTTATCATGTATTTTTCTATTCACTCTAAAAGCTGCTATATCCATATTCATTCCAATTCTAGCCATTATTATCTGCCTCACAATTGTCATGTCCATCTCAAAACCTCAATCACTATTACTTCTAATCCCTAAATTAATCAAACATATCAGTATTGCAGCATTATTAAGTGGATTACGTACCACTTTCGACCTTGCTGCCATTTAACCGTTTTTTACCTCTGGTGCTATATAATTAACTTGCCAATTTACTGACTTAACTTTAACTGGACGCATAATTGCTTTATTATTTATTACTTGGTCTATTTGTAGTGGTTTACTGGCTGTTAATTTGTGTGAAATGCGTTAGCTTTTAGGAGTTTCAAGGACAGGATGGATGAAGATTTTTGTTCAAAAATGGTTTTACTAAAAGTCCAATCTTAAAGTTTTGTAGATTTAATATGTATAAAAAGAGATTTATGGTAAATGATAAATGATTTTATTTCTGTAAGTTGGTTTGTACAAACGCTTTTACATGTCTAACATATTTTTTTTTAAAAACTAGATGAGGTCGGCGTTTCATATCTGACTACTCTGAGAAGAAAGGCCGAAACAAACTCAGAGGTCACAGTCTCTTTTAAAGTCCTGACAAAATCTTGGTTCGATCATGTGAAGACCATGTAGACTGATGTCTGAAATGGTCTTTTGAGGAAAGAACCAGCCAGATTGAGTGGACCTGTCCAGTCAGTGCACGCATTTGTCAATAACCAAGCAGCTCAACTCAGAATTTAAGGAGCTCAACGATTCGACGAACAATACCAAAGAAAGGACATTCGGGTAGGCCGCATAAACTACTCAAACTGCCAGACCATGATTAAAAACTAAGATAAATTAAAAAACAAAATAATGATCCACATAGTCTTCACATTCACAATAATTAAAATAAAATAATATAATACTTTAAAAAGTAAATATTCTTGTCATTGCAAGAAAACAAATTAAAAATTAAAAAAAATTAAAATTTTTAAAAATAACAAAATTCATGGTGCAAAATATTTAAACAAAAAAAACTAAATTAATTGGAGCAGCTCACTCCCAAGCCGTTTTATCCTCAACGTAATCTTTAATGCTATAAAACGCTTTTTGGCACAACTTACGTTTAATGAATGATTTAAATTTATTAAGACTTAGATTTTGTACGTGGCTTGGAAGCATATTATAAAAGCGCACACATTGACATCTAAACGAGCCACCTATTTTCTTGAGCCTTGTTGTAGGTATTACAAATTTGTGTTTGTTCCTAGTATTTATGTTATGGATATCACTGTATTTTTTTAACAATTTTATATTTTTATGGGCATATAAAACATTTTCATAAATATACTGAGAAGGCACAGTCATTACATTAATCTCCTTAAATTTCTCTCTGAGAGAGTGTCTCGGGCTTAATTTATAAATTGATCGAACAGCTCTTTTCTGCAAAACAAAGATAGTCTGGATGTCGGCGGCATTTCCCCACAACAGAATACCGTACGACATTACACTATGAAAATAGCTAAAGTATACTAAACGGGCTGTCTCTATGTCCGTTAAATTACGAATTTTTCTAACAGCATATGCTGCGGAGCTTAGCTTCTTTGACAATTTATCTATATGTGGGCCCCACTGAAGCTTAGCATCCAAAGTTAAACCTAAGAACACTGTGCTATTTTCAGGATTCAATTCTTCGCCCTTTATCAGCACGTCAGTTTTCACCTGCCTAACGTGAGGTAGGGTAAACTTAATGCATTTCGTTTTTTTTTCATTAAGAAGTAAATTGTTAACATTGAACCAGTGAACTACATTTGAGATCGCGCTATTTACATCGTCAGTAATCAGCTGCTGACGTTTAAGTTTAAACAAAAGTGAAGTATCATCCGCAAACAACACTATATTATGGTTATCCTTTATGAGGTAAGGCAAATCATTAATATAAATAAGAAACAAGAAAGGACCAAGAATCGAGCCCTGCGGGACTCCCATTGCTACTATAGATCCAGGAGATCTTTTTCCATTAACGTCAACGCTCTGAATCCTATTACTCAAGTATGAAGTAAGAAGATCCAGAGCGCTGTTCCGGATCCCGTAGTGGCGGAGTTTCCTGATTAGGGTTTCATGAAGAACACAATCAAATGCCTTGGACAAATCACAAAAGATGCCCAAGGCATCGCACTTATCCTCCCATGCATTATAAATATGTCCCAAAAGCTCAACACCGGCATCAGTAGTTGAACGACCCCTTGTAAAACCGAACTGTTTGCTATGTAATAATTTATGTTTATTAAAAAATCTTTGCAATTGCTCTAAAATTAATTTCTCAAATATTTTACTAAAAGTAGGTAGTACTGAGATAGGTCTATAATTTGTAGGGTCTGATGTACTACCTGATTTAAACAAAGGTATTATTTTACTATTTTTCATTAGGTCAGGAAACTCCCCACAGTCGATACAATTATTAAAGATAATAGCTAAACTAGGTGCGACAATATCAATAATAGACTTGGCGACTTCAACAGAATGACCCCACAGATCAGCAGTCTTTTTAACATTTAATGTGTGAAAGGTTTTAATTATGTCTCTACAAGTAATATGTTCAAAAATAAATTACGAATCGCAAACATTAACATTTTCTTTTAGCAAAGCCTCAGCAACAGAAGGTGATGAGTTTAAGGATTTAGTAGTAGAAACGGGAATATCTGAAAAGAAATTTTCAAAGGCCAGTGCGACTTGTGAGTCTGATTTTATGATGTTGTCATTAATAGACAGGCTGTAGTCAATATTTCGGTTACCAGATCCTCCCGTTTCACTATTAATAATATTCCAAGTCGTTTTAATAACATTACTACTGTTTTTAATCTTCGAACTCAAATAACGCGACTTGGCCAAAAAACAAACTTTTTTAAATAATTTTGAATAATTTCTAACATATAAATTAAATTCAGCAGTGTTTACATAAGTCCTTTCATCGTACAACTCATAAAGCCGTGTTCTACTTTTATGAATACCAATGGTAGCCCAATCACTGAATGATGCATTTCCATTAACGGAGATTGTCTTGGGAATAAAGGTGGAATTAAATTGTTTACAGTATATACTAAAAAAATCATCATATTGATGATTAGGTTCAGCATGAATTGGCAAAATTGGTAATTTATCAATGAGTTTAACTTTAAAAGCTTTCAAGCGACTTGCAGTTTTGGGGTTAACAGTGATATCCTTTTTAGCCACTTTGTTGTTTTGGATTGGTATAGTAATCCTCTGCCCGCAATGATCAGAATCTAGTAAATTTATAATTTCTTTGTGGACTGGTACAACATTAGTATAAATATTATCTAAGCATGTGGCACTAGTAGGGGTTATTCTTGTGGGCTCCAAAAATAGGTTTACAAGATTGTAGGACTGAAACAGACTTATTATTTTACTACAAGAACCTGAGTTTTCCAACAAATTAACATTAAAATCACCACAAGTTATAATGGATTTATTAGTGTTACAAATCTTGTGTAACACTTCATCCATTACCTTTTCAAAGCAGTCATACAATCCTGAAGGGGGTCTGTATACACTTAATACAATAAACTGCTCCAATTCTATACAAGCTATTTCAACTGTCCGCTCAACAGATAGGCTCACAATATCCTTACGGTCTTTAAATTTAAGCTGGTTACTTACTAAAATCAAGGAGCCACCATGTATAGCATTAACTCTGCTGAATGAACTACCAACCTGGTGATTATTAAAATTGAACAATAACTGGTGGCTTTTAAGCCAATGTTCTGTTATACAAAGAATATCAATACTGTTAAAATTCATAAACAATTCTACTTCTAAATCTTTGTTCATAAAGCCTTGAATATTTTGATGCACCAGGTTAATACTATTTACTGAATTAAAACTTTTATTTGATTTTATTTTGCAATTTTCATTTTGTAAAATTTTGCAAGAGGTTGACTCTATTGTCCTAATTTGTAATTTAAATTATTATCAATATCAATTACTGATACCAAATTATTGTCTGAATTACATAACATTTCTTGGCATTGTTCAATAGAAACAAGTTGTTTAGCCAAATTCTTGGCTGTAATAGAAAAATAATATGATAGCGACACAGCTATCTGTCTTTTATAATACTTTGAAAGAAAGTACCTATCCGTAAAAAAAATATCTTTTGTCAAATAAAAGTGATTACCAACATAATTGTTAGTGTCAATTAAATGGAATAAATTACTACTATAAGTTAAATTATGTAATGTCCTATTCAATTCAAATCTAAGATTGTTTTCTTCCTGTGGCAAACTTTGGCTGTATGGGAAAGTGAACATCACAATTTGTTTTAAACTAAGGTCGCACAAAGATCTATAATGTTGTAGTAATTCTCCTTTGTTCACATTACCCCTATTACCAATAAATATTAATAATGTAGTATCCTGGTTAAAATTACATTTAATAACTTTTTTCATTATGTCAAATAAGGAACAACCAGGCATACAGTAGTTCATAATTGAGTGTCCTGGATATTTATTTGTCAACAAATGGCCTAGATCCTTTCCAATTTCATCACAAAATAATACTATTTCTGTATTTACATTATTTTTAGGCAAACAGTTAGTAATTTCTAATGGCAAACTGGCACTAGACTGCGGTATTAATGTAAGGTATAAATGTAAGGTATTAAAAATCGGTTGCTAATTGAGTATTAAGAGTTAATTTAGAAATCAAGGGTTAAAGTCTATAGCCAAGTTTTCAAACACAGAATATCCTAATAAAGACAACTAACACAACTTAAAGTAGTGAATTATATATTTAAACTGATGACCTTTCCTTTTTCAAACTAAATCAAATCATACCAAATCAACCGAAATTTAATATCCAAACCAAATCGCTGATAGCTCATTGAGCAATAATCAAATAAAAACCTTCAGCAATGAGCCATCAAATTGTCAAAATAAAATCATTAAAATCTAATAATAATAATAATTTGTCTGCCGGTTCAAATCGTGTCGTTGCATGTCATTGGTCGCCACGGTCCCTGGTTTGATTCCCACGGCGTAGACTAGTCTACACGCGCGGCTGCGCTCAACTAAGTGAACGGTATGCCATTCTGCAAGATGATATTAAATTACATATCATGTTGGTTCTCGTTTGACTGTTGCGACAGTTTTTGTATTTTGATGTAAATTTATTTTATTGCTCTTAATTTTAGTCTAGCCTTCTCTTTTAATACCATCAACATTATTTATTTTATGTATATTTATAAATTTTATCTTATCATCAGTTTTATTCAAGCCTTCTCTGTTACTTTGATCACATATTTCCAGTCAATGGATTTCATATATTGAATCACTTTCTGCCAAAAAGCTGTAGGCTACATTCCTTTGCTTCTAGTTTTTATTATATCCTATCGGAAACAGGCGTGGCATTGTAACCAAGTCAGTCAGCAGGTGAAACATGCTTTGCGTGGGAGCTTCGCCACTGTACTTGGTCATCATTGTGTTCTCCTACACTTTCACTGTCCGAGAAGCAGACACTATTGTTAAACATATAGCCATGAATCATATATGTCTCATGTATGAAGACAGGGAAAGGGTTGTAAAGAAACGATGGATAAACTGTGTTAAAAAAATATATGTTTATAAAGAGAGTGGCTACTGAGATGACGATTAAGAGAGGAGTATGGCAGAATAAGACTTGTATGGCTAACTCTAAATTAATTGTAGTATATGTTAAGGATTAAGATAGATTTGATAAGGGCAAGAGAATGAAGATGAAGAAAGACAGGAAAAGAGTCAAATTAGATACTAAGAAGTACTGATTCTTCTTACTAATGTAATTGAGAGTACACGTGAATCCATTGAAGTCAGGGCATGCTGCTTGGGCGAGCGTGACTCGGTGCCGGAATTGCTCAATTGTTGTATTTGGTTTAGATCAGCCCAGTTTAACTTTAATCTTTTGTTCCATTCACCTTTATTCTACTTAATATTACTTAATTTGCAATTCTAAATGTTCGAACAAAACTTGAGACCTTGTTAAATAAAGATGATCCTCTTCTAGATTATGACTATGATGTCGACAATAATCAGTTTTGTGAATTCAAAATGGTATCAGAATTAGTGATCAGATTATAAAATTGCATGTTATTCTCAAATATGCTTTGCAATATGGATGGACCTGAGGCTCAAGATAATGGCATTTGATGTCAGCGAAGGCGATAGTCATAATGTAAGGGACTAATCACGTGATTTGTCGATATAGCTGGACAATCCCATACATTTTTGACATTTCATTGCGAGATTTTCGATGATAGAATGTCACTTGCATCTATAGACCTCTCCTTCTTTTCAGTGGGCTCATAGATCTGAATATCAATTCTCGTCCTTAAAACGTTCAAATTCAGGTCCTAAACCCATTACAACAACATTCAATTTGTATGTAATTCAACATTGTATGTTTTCTTTATTGTACTGGCTAAAAACCTCAACAGAACTTAAGTATATTCAGAAAACAGGTCAAGATTAATCGAATCCATCTTATCCATAAATCAATAAACAGATAAACTTTATCATTACAATCTGCCAAGAAATGCGTGAATAAGGAACTCGGTATTGGGAGCGCCAGTGAAAGTGAATTCCACTTGACTTGACTGGTGAAACGGCCCTACGCGAATATCTTCAACAGTATCTTATAGTAGTGATAATTGGTCTTCGCTTTCGATAGTTGTTGTGTTGTTTCCGTTATTTTTATTTGTTTGTTATGTTTTTGTTGTACTATTTTCTTCTTTTACTTTGTCTTTGTAGTTAGCTTAATTGTTTTTAGCGTTGTCATTAATGTTAGTGTCTTTAATTTCTTATTTTTATTATTACATACTTGGAGATTTGTTTTTCGCCAATTTTACTTTCTGAATTAGCATTTTCTTCTGTTGCTTTATTTTTGTTTTTTTTTTCCAGCGTTGGCATTTATGTTATTGCTATAATATTGATTTTACTTATGATTATTTTGGTGATTTTTTTTTCATTTTTTTCATTAATACAATATCATTCTTTTATGCGCTTTTATTGAATTTATTGCCAAAATTAATAAATTATGCTTTGCTTTGTCATAAGTTCATGACTAAGATATATGTGCATTTATTTTGTTGCTTATTCATAATTTCTGTGTTGCAAAGCATATGCTATTAATACATTTCATTGTTTGCAAAAAATAAAAACATCATCATTAACCGTTATATTGTGCAAAATCATTTTTGTTGTGTTTGTTATTTCCGCTCTACTACAGTTCTTAATTCGCACTCATTTGTTAATTGTAACCATTATTCGGATACTAGTATTACATTGCCTACATTGTTTTATTCTTACCTTTATACTCTATTAAGTCTTAGTTTAATTTGTTTTCCTTTTGGTCACTTGATAGTTAACTTTCTCTGATCGACTAGAATTTGAATGAAAACCACTAAGTCGTCTTATGTGTATGCTTGAACAACTTTATAATTTGCCTGGCTTTATCTGAATTTATCACGGATCGGTGCAAAATAATTATCTCCTTTCATACATCTCTGAATTGCCGTTATCAATAGTCTTTTGTAACCGTATTATTTTTCACACAATCCATTCGTGCGTTGTTTCTTCGGCCATTTTTTATCGCAGTATATCCCATGGACATGTTCATTATTTTATGGGTATGTCTCATGCACAGATATAAAACTATAGTATACATATAATGCTTTTTTTAATGTAGCCAATATGACAGCTGATCTACTAAAAACTCACTCGTGCAATCTTTAGGTCACGATACACTCTCAAACTTTAACTATCAAATGAAGTAGAAAAAAGATGATTCATTACAAAATCATCCATGGATATGCAATTATCATTACGTAATACAGATATTAATTCATAAGTCGTAATGGGTGAAAGTCTGTCCGTTTGTACATCGTGTGTAAGCTAATGGTCTGTGTACGTGGGTATAGGTACTTTGTTTAAATATAATATTATGTGCTCAGACAACGTTGGGAGGTATTAAGTGTTTGGTGCACAAATATGTGATTTGAATGGTGAAAATGTTGCTTAATTTTTGCAAGTGGTTTATAGTTTCAATGAAACATATAGCTGAAAAAGATGAGCATTTACAAAAATTACGAGAGCTAGCTTTGATTTTTGCGAAATCTTCATATAACACATCAACCTTAACGAATAAAACCAAATTACTATTTTGTCTCATTTTGATGGATTTGAAATACTTTGGTCTAAGAAATCTACACTCCCAGATTAGTGTAGATTTCTTGTTATCACGGAAAGAACTGGGGGGGTGACCACAAGCTCTTAGAGTAAGGTTATTTTGAGTGTGTGTAAGGGACAGACGTATATGACGTGTATACATCTGTCACTTACTCGATCTCAAAATAACCTTACTCTAAGAGCTTGTGGTCACCCCCCTGCGATTACTATCTGATTTGGTAAATTCTATCTAAATCTAAAATCACCCGCTATGCCAAAGTTATTTTACTAACGTAAATATTGCTCATACAGTTTCCATTCAAAGTTACTAGGAAGCGTATATGCAACAAATATTTGTCAGTAATGGTGAAACCATGAAGAAACTGTATAGCACCATAAAGTTTTATGTTTAATAGTTTAACAACTATGTTTATGGTTTAACTAGAGGTGTCCCGCAACTTCTAGGTTTTAACTGTGGCGTAGAATGGAACTTTGTATGTGGGTCGAGTCAGTAGTTTTATATGCATTTTTGTTTCGGTTTATATTCGAGTTAGTGACGGTATTGTTTTATTTTAAGCCATACAGTTATTGCAGTTGTAAAATCATTTCGGGATATTACATTTACAATAACTGTATAGTATAGTTGTAAATTGTCATTAATATTTCTCAATTGTAGGCAGCACAGCAGAACTTAGAACCAATCAATAACCATAAAAGGTTTTATACAAAGTGTAATTCTATCATTCGATTCGCCGCACGGGTCGATCTTCAAGGTTAAGCAACGCTTGACGAGGTTGGTCCATGGATGGGTGGCCATTGCAACATACCGAGTTCCCTCTGTGTCTCGGAAAGCACGTTAAGCGTCTCGGCTGTCATTTGAAGATCTTTGACAGTCGTTACGAGTAGTCAGAAGCTTGAGATCTGACACCAGCCTTGCCAAGGGGTACCGTGTTACCCAGTTACTGGGTTGTGGAGGTCAGTTATGCAGTCGCTCCATGTAAAACACTGGTTCTCAGCTGAATCCGGTTAGACTGGAAGCCGACCCCAACATAGTTGGGAAAAGGCTAGGCAGATAATGAATTCTATCATTCGATAGTGATGGCTGAAATGCCACAATGTTGGGGATTGTTCACGCGTTATTTTGATTGCGCTTGTTATTCTTATCCATTTTACAAGCTTTAAATCAACTTGCAATGTTGTATGTATGTATGTACGTGTGTTCGGGTCAAATCTCGCAACTGAATTTTGAAGCAGTTATCGTGAACCGATTAAGATGAAATTTAGCATACACGTTTAGTTTGGATGACAATGCATGGTTAGCTAAGTGACGTTATTCTAAAACCAATATGGCGGACGGCCCAAGGTGTACAAAGATGCCCAAGATGACTATTTATTTTTGGGTCACTGCCATGATATGGGTATCAAATGGAAGGATTTGCTGAGATGAATACGAAAAACCGGCCAAGTGCGAGTTGGACTCGCGCACGAAGGGTTCCGTACCATTTTCGTAAAAAACGGAAAAAAAATCACGTTTGTTGTATGGGAGCCCCCCTTAAATATTTATTTTATTTTGTTTTTAGTATTTGTTGTTGTAGCGGCAACAGATATACATCTCCTGTGAAAATTTCAACTGTCTAGCTATCACGGTTCATGAGATACAGCCTGGTGACAGACAGACAGACAGACAGACAGACGGACCGCGGAGTCTCAGTAATAGGGTCCCGTTTTTACCCTTTGGGTACGGAACCCTAAAAAGATTGTTTAAAAAATATATTTTTAATGAATATATTTTTCCAATCACTATGGCGACGCTTTCGTTGGTAGAATGCCACCTTTCTACAGCCCCTGGTGGCAAGAATCTTACTAATATTATAAATGTTAAAGTTTGGATGGATGTGTTTGTGGATGTATGTTTGTTACTCAATCACGCCAGAACGGCTGAACGGATCTGGATGAAATTTGGCACAAAGATAGATTATAGTCTGGAATAGCTTATAGGCTATTTTTTCACGCGGGTGAAGCTGCTTGCTTTCTTATGATTCATTATTATTCTAAACTATTGTTCTTATCGTGTCTCACTTACCTATTAGTATTTAATTAAGCTGATGTTTAAGAAATGCTTGGTACAAAGATTATTAAAGTTTTTTACAGCCTAAGGCCGAGTTTCTCACCTCTAAATTCTCGCGTTATCACAGCAGATAACGCGTTTTTGACAATTTATCTCATTAATTTTTTGATAATTTTGAGGTGAGAAACTCGGCCTAAGCTATGGTACGGTTCGATGTAGATACTTTAATGTATCCCAACTCTTATCCTCATTTAAAATATTAACCAAACCCTTTTCTTTTTTACAGGTAAGCAAAACACACGTGTCTTCAAAAACCCAGCTATACAAAAACTCAGTTTTACAATAACGACATATTTTTCATGCCGCGATTGCATGGCTGCGTTCTTTCCTAAGATAGCCCGAGCCATCCGTGGTCGTCGCGCAATGGACCTTGAGGTTTGTATCAACTCGCTAATGTATGTTTTATGTATGTAATCTTTGTTTTAAGTCTTTCCTTTTGTGGCGTAAAAATATTATTTTCGTGAGAATGTAGAAATTATGCTGTTTTTTTTTCCACATCCTTTTTTATGTTTGGCAATGGATTGGATTCGTAATAAATTCTCGACTAGATAGGTAGGTATTCTAAAATTGTTTTTGAACATAGATATTTTTAATGACCGACAATTTTTTTGCATTTTTTTTATTATAGCATTTTCTATAATATTGTGTTTCACATTATTCAGTATCTTTTCTCTGGCCATTTTTTATTAAACAGGTGTTTAAAATAATAATAATAATTTGAATTTAATAATACTTATATTCCATTTTTTTGTTGTTTATTTAATTTTTAACCAGCGTGGTCCTCATGGAAATCTTGAAATTATTATGAACAGCGAAGAAGTGGGTGTACCTACTGAAATTTTATTCAGACACAACATTAAACAAAAAATATCCGTCACGGAACTGTATGACCTCGCGTCCCTGAACTCTGTAACTACCCAATCGCCACTAGATGCACTCACAAAACTTTCGTGCGCATATTACAGCACTAGTACGTAAAGTTTAGCAACTGTTGCGCACGCGCAGCCACAGTGAAAGGTTATTAACTCATTAGTACATCACCCAAATGTGCCAGTACAATGATTTGTTTTGATACTAATTGGTTCACACCTACATTTCTTGGATTTTGCGTAAAACTTGGAAATTATTTGGTTGTGTGGATTTTAAGGTCGTTCGCTAAAAATAGTTAAGTTAGTTGAAATCAATGTAATGGACATGAAACTATATTTGCCTGTGGATTTGCTTGTTTAATTATGTAGTTGCAACATTCAAAAAAAATAAAAAAGTTCTATACTTAAAATTATAAAGAGGAAAGATTTGTATTTTTGTATGTAACGAATAAACCTAAAAACTACTGGACCGATTACAAAAATTATTTCACTGTTGGGAAGCTACACTGTCCCCGGGTGACGTAGGCTACCTTTTATCCCTGTATTCCCACGGGAACAGGAACTACGCGGGTGAAACCGTGGGGCGTCCGCTAGTGATAGATATAATTATAAGATTTTTAATCAAAATTGCTTTTACAGTTTAAGAGTTGTTGTAAAACGTACTGAAAGACGAATAACTTTCGCATTCTCTTAATTTATTTTGTATGAAAGTCTTTCAAACTTTGGCATTAGAGTTAGAAACTTCAAATTCTCAATCCAGGAGCCGAGTTAAAATGACACGTTAGCTATTAAGATCGTTCAACAACTCATAAGTCACACTTACAATTCCAAGTCTCAAAGATTTCTAATCTTCTTAAATACTTAATATAAATTCTATAAACCTGAATATAATCATTTACCTACCAAAAGGATTTCAGAGAATCTAGGCCAATAAAATGCCAGAATAGCAAACAGCTTAAATTATGCTAGAATTGATTAGCATAGTTGTTATCTGTTGTGCTACCTGGTAAACGGGTTTTTGACTTAAATCTATGTTTTTGTCTAGAATTTCTGGGTTAAAGATTGTTTAAGTAAGTTGTAGTTTTAATGGATTCAATTTACATGTAAAACAACTGGAGACTTGATTTAAATTGAGGTGTTTATTTAACGGCTAAACGGTTGTTTTAAAGACTGATTACTACTTCGATGGTGTTGTGGTACCTAGCGTGATTGTAGGCAAAGACCTCGTGGACGCAGCCCAATACGTTGGTCAGACCAGATCCGCACCGCTCTTGACTTTTCATTTTACAACGCCCTCCACACCGCCACAGACAGAAACAGATGGAGAAAGATCGTTTTAGAGAAGGTGATGAAGAAGGGATGTCACGACCCTCGATAATGAGGAATACGACGCAAGGAGGAGCGTGATTTTGGAGCATTGTGCTCAGAAGCTCTATACTTCATAAAAGTTAGCTTGATCTTTGCGACATATGTCAAACTGACGTTATTGTTACTGTACGTGGGACACTCAGAAAGTTTTGCGAAACTAAAAAAAATTGTTCTATACGTACATATATTTTTATTAAATCTTTTCAAAGTACTTTCCACCAGCCTCTATACAAAGATTCATGCGCCTAAACCAGTTTTCAAAACACTTTTTCCAGTCCGCCGCAGACACCTCGTTTACAGCCTGCTCGAACGCAGCCAGCGCATCTTCCGGCGACGAAAATTGTATCCCTTTGAGCTGATTTTTTATTTTTGGGAATAAAAAGAAGTCACACGGTGCTAGATCAGGGCTGTAAGGAGGGTGACCCAGGAGTTTGACTGGCGTGCTGTCCAGGAAGTCCCTCGTTTTGAGTGCGGTGTGCGCAGGTGCATTGTCGTGGTGGAGCAGTAGCCCGCGGAGCCCTGTGTTTGGTCGCTTGTTGCTTATAACAGAGAAAACTTCTGGCAAACATTTGGTAGTATACCATTCGGCATTAATGCTTCTTTGATCCCGTAAGGGAATTGATACCAAGTGGCCAGTCAAATTAAAAAAGCTAGCGATCAAAATCTTACCCCCGCTTCTAGATCGCTTCACTTTGGTAGGCGTTGGCTCATTTTGAAACACCCAAACAGTCGACTGGCGCTTGGTTTCTGGGTCGTATTGATAAATCCAGGACTCATCACCTGTAACGATGTCGTAAACACGCCGAGACGAGCCTGCTTCAAATTTGTTAAGCATATCACGGCACCATTCCACCCGGGCCTGCTTCTGAGCATCGGTGAGGTTGTGCGGCACCCAGCGTGATACTATCCTCCTCACGCGAAGATGGCTGTGTAGAATCTCGTGAACGCTTCCCGATCCAATCTTCAATATGTGTTGAATCTCCTGATATGTAATTCGCCTATTGTCTTGGATTAAATTTTTCACTGCTAGCACGTTTTCTTCGGTAACAGCCGTCAAAGGGCGACCGCTTCTTTCGTCATCCCCCAAAGTTGGTCGACCGCGCTTGAATTCGTTATACCAACGATACACGGTTGCCTTGGAAGGGCCTTCATCCATGAATGCCATTTGAAGTCTATCGTACGATTCATCCGGTTTCAGGCGACACTTGAAATCGTATAAAATCATAGCTCTAAAATGTTCCCGGCGCAGATCCATATTTCAGTGAGACACAATACTTTGAATTAACTCGCAAAAAATGTGGAGGGAAATTTTGAAATTGGAACTTACTTATTTTTACTTATAAATAATCATATTTTCGAAAAACATTATAACTGGCCAGTCTCCCATATATAAAAACTTTTTTTCGCAATACTTTCTGAGGGGCCTGGTATATGTAGCTGTCGCAGAGATCAAGCTATCTTTTATGAAGTATAGACAAGTGTCATTCGATGTCAGCGAAGGCGTTAGTCTTAATGTCAATAAATACATCACCATTGATTACGTGATTTTTCGATATCGTTTGTCAATCTCATACAATTTTGTCTTTTTGACAATAGCTATCGACACGCTTTTGATGATAGAATATGTCACTTGTCTAAGACCTCTGGGTTCCATTCCCGGGTCGCTTGAGTTTTTCCACTACGATGTTCGCACTAGTGGTTTGTGTCCTTTCTGTCTATTATCTAGGACTTAAAAGTGGCTTGTACTTTTTGTATACCTTCGGGAATTGCATTTTTCAATATATACTCTACCATTTCGTTTTGGAGATTTCTTAGTTCTTGATGACACCATTCATTACCCTCTTTGTATTGGTTAATCGGTAAAACAGTATTCAGACTGGTAGCACGTGACTCAAATCACCTTTAAATACTGGAATCTCGATAAGTATTAGTTAAGTAATGTCAGGTTAAGCAACAGTGAAAGGTGGGCAGTTTGGCACTTAGGACCTATTAGCTTGTTTCCATCAGTCGATTAGAGATTGGGTCCTAGAAAAGTGACATCAGTGATATCGATTTTCGAAAAGGCAAAGTGTTAGGGATTGTCTACGTGATATTTAATAATTCAAAATAATTTATTTGCTAATATAGTAATTACATGAAGTTGTTAAACGTATAGCACAGTCCAACCATATTACATCTTAAGGCATGCACAACACAAACTTGATAACACACATTTACTTGCAAAGATAATTTATAATTAACAACACAATTTATTTTGTTCTGTTAATTTCACCGCGTGGCAACTCACAATGAAACATAACAAATGAAGCTATCAATAATGTCTCTAGAAGAATTAATTTTAAAATGGCATAATTATATTAAATGAGAATGTCTAGATAATAATATATAATAATTAATTTCGGTAGCGCATATTCCACACAGTGTTGATTTTTCGACAATTATTGTCGATGTTAATATGTGAATTTGCCTAGAGACCTTTGTGATTTCTTGAATCTGATGTCTAGGATGATATTATGAAGAAGAATTTCACAAAATTTGTGAAATTCTTCTTCATAATATCATCCTACAAATTATAGAGTAGATACTAATGTATTTTTCTATCGAATGTTACTTTGTCTACAGATCCAGCTGAAACTTCTATGTTATCAACTCGAATCCACCTCGAATCAGCAAATTGACAGTTGGATTTTTATTTACACGAGTCGAGGGCTTTTAAGTAAGGCGGGTAGGGTTCGTAGGACCAAACTGACTTGCTATATGGGCTTTAATGTCATTCACGTTTCTATAAGCTTCGTTTACGAACATACAGCTAGCCATACACGCACTCCAGTTATAAGTACTGCGCACCTTTGCTTTACAATGAACATAACCAATAAGATCCGTGGATTTCTTTTAGAACATACACTGTCCTCTCTCGGCGACAAAGGGAAGCAAAAGAAGTATGTACTAAGTAAGGATCGTAGCAGGAGGCGCTTTATTTAACCTATTCACTCTTGACTTAAATACCCTTAGATTGTAGCTATCGGGAAACACAGACTCCGGCAGGGAATTCCACTCCTTAGCTGTACAAAAGAGCGTATAAAAGTGTTTCCAAAACGTTTTGTGCGTATGGGTGGATGTCCACCATGAACCGATGGCGCATCGCTGTACGTCTTGTAGTCCGATGATGAAACGGGCTAGATGGAATCAGATCTTGCAATTCCATCGCACACTCCCCGAAAAGTAACCAATAAAAAATCGACAAGTTGGCAACTCGGCGACGATGTTCAAGGCTCTGGAGCCTTGACTTGACCAGTGCCTCACTGCCGATGAGTCTCTTGGCCCGCTTTTTGATCGACTCTAGTGCATCAAGTTACGTTTTGTAGTTTCTGCTTCTCCCCATCAAAAAAAGGCTTGAGTTTATGTATGTACGTACATATGTTTCTATAGGCACTTGACATATAATATTATTCAACACACTATCATACAATAGGTTAAAAACAAGTGCAACAACCTTCTTTAGTCAACAAGTGACGCTTGATCTGCCATAGTGACGAAATGGTACTTTCTCTAGACCATAGAGAAAGTTATCGAGTTCTTTTATCTTTTATCTGTGGTGCTTTTATTAGAGGTGTGTTGTGGTCTCGTTGCGTGTTCATTGTCGATGGTTGTAATGGCGTCTTATGGTGTGAAGGTATGTGGATGAGTTGGTTGAATTGAGTTTTTTGTGAGGTATGAAGATATCAACAAAGTTGTGTTTAGAAGAGCTTTTTATCCACTAGGGTTTCAATCAATGTCTCATTTCTGTTGGTGTAAATGTTTGTAATTTTAAAACAATTTCATATAAAGGGAGCCTATTCAATGTTCTGAAATGATGTGTTTAGAAACAAAAATTGCAATTTGACAGTTTTTCAATCAAAGCGCCATTTACCCTTTAGATAAAGTTATCTCATGCTTGATAAACGTCCTTAAATGCAATTACCTTAGAAAAGAAGGGCTTTAATAATAAAAACTGATTTTGGCTATAAAAAGTGCCAAGTGGTATGCCAGTGTCGTGAAGACTTGTTTGTGCTTTCTATTGTCAAAATCTATTGTTGTTTTTCATTTTAAGACATTCTCTTAACCACCATGGGATATCGAAACCATGTCGAATCCATGGTGTAATAAAAAAAACTCCCATAAAATAGCGAAAGCAGAATAATGTACAAAAAAATTAAAGGTGGGAACGAAAATAATGTTTCTTTTTGGTAACAACAATCTCTAATTAAAAACTTAATGTACCAAAATAATACTTTTTTTGGTAAAATCGTAAAGACGTAAGTAAAATATGTGAAATGATTCTCACAGACGGACAGTACTCAGCGTAATCTGTAGTATTCTTTTGTTTTTTGTATACAATGAAGTAATTTATGAGAAAATATAAACATTAGTGCAACAGTGCAATAAACTGCATCGTATAAACCTTATGTCTTGGAAAATAGTAGATAGCTTATGTAAGTAGGTTTTTTGACTAAATTGGACTAATTTGCGCTTTTAACACCCATTATCTGTAATTTATACTGGAAGTAATGTGATTGATGCAAAATATCATTAAAATTATAGAACGGTTAAGTATATTAGAGCCATCAAATATTTTTACGGAAACAAAATTAAAGTGTTCATGAAAAGTGACAGTTATTACTTTTCAGATGCAAGTTAAACTTGATTAAAGTAGCTTCATACATGCACATAAGAGATACATAAGCGCACGCCTCTTTCCCATGAGGATAAGCAGAAAATGCCCCATCGTCCATACTTACATAATTGCACCGTACCCTAGGTGAATTACCAGTTCCAGAAGAATAAGGCGCTGGTCAAGTCAAAGATCCAGAGTCTTAAACATCGCCGCCGAGTTGCCAGCCTGTCGGTTTTATATCGGTTACATTCGGTGTGCGATGGAATTGCACGATCTAATTCCACCTAGCCCGTTTCATCATCGGACTACCAGACGTACGGCGATGCGCCATCGATACATGGTAGACATCCCACCCATACGCACAAAAAGTTTTGGGAACACTTTTATTATGCGTACAGCTAAGAAGTGGAATTCCTTGCCGGAGTCTGTGTTTCCCGATAGCTACAATCTGGGGCTCTTTAAGTCAAGAGTGAATAGGTTATTTCTAGGCAAGCGTGTTTCACCGTCGACCACATCATCGCTTACCATCAGGTGAGATAGTGGTCAAAGTAATAATAGAAATAACAGTAGACGAAATTATCTATATTATCCACTAAAAAAACATAGATCAAGTGCTCTTAATCGATTCGTTTCCATCAAATCATCATTTCTCACTCCACTTCGGTGACTCGATTCTAAATCAATTTATCGCTTTTACTTCAACCTGCTTACTTACTTTTCTGATTATTATGACCTTGTTATTATAATACTAATAGTTTTTATTAGATCAGAGAAAACAAAAAAAAACATGGAATTATAGTGTAGAATCTTACTAATATTATAAATGCGAAAGTTTGGATGTATGTTTGTCACGCCAGAACGGCTGAACGGATCTAGATGAACTTTGGCACAGAGATAAATTATAGTCTGGAATAGTACGTAGGCTACATTTTCGCCCAGCATAATGTTCCCTTGGGATAAAAATTGTCATCAACATCAATGTCGATGTCAAATTGTCATTAACGTCGTGTGCAGCGATCACACGTTTTTCGAAGTTCAAAATTTGGATTAACAATACCCTAACTGGCCCATAAAACATACTAAAAAGCCTAGCCTAGCCCTAACTACATCAAGCTTTGCGATTTCAATGTCGATTTCTATTCGGCAGTGATGATATGGCAGAATCATTTGTGCATGGGAAAATAATATGAAATTAGTCTTAATATAAGTAGGTATGATAAGGACGATGAAATACAGTAGACTAAGACAGTGAGCAATATAAATGTTGATGGATAGAAGGAAAAAGGAAGACCAGAGAAAAGAGGGGAGGTTTGTGTGAGAGATGATAATGAAAGCAATGGATAAAGATAACATATCTATATCACCGACCCAAAGTGGTGGTCAGTGTTCCAGTTACGGAAATATTTTATATGCATCAAGATTATTGAAATAGATATTAATTATATTAGTCCAATAAACTATACTGACGATACGATGACGAAAGCGGACACATTGGAATCTATTATAGTATTATTAAATCTGATTCTTGTTACTTATTTTCATCCATTCTTCCGCATGCAATGCAAGTATGCAAATATGCATAAAAAACTTAATCTGGATTTTTGTCCAGTTGATAATTATCCCAATGACGTGAGGTGACCCCCGTCCCGCGCGCACGTTTTACCACCCCCGCTACCTTACGTCCCCTACGCCCGCGGGCCATTGGAGTGTCACGTACGAATTTGGCAAGCTATAGTCATGTGTGCTTATAGTTTTAGTACTGGCGTTGCTATAGTAATTTGTGATTATAGTTTTAGTACTGGCGTTGCTACTCGCTACTCTCTGCGAAAACTGTTTTTCGCAATGTGCAACTGCATTATAGTACAACATGTTCTGTTCATAATCTAATCTGCAAGCTTTTGCCATGATTCAGAGAGCCATTGGGGCCACTTTCTACTCGCTTTCAAAACCCTTTCTATGAAGACGATACTGTTCTTAGTAATACTTAGTTTGGCTCTTATTGTACTGTGTATGGTCATATTATGGTCTTAATGCAAATGTATGGTTATTGATTAGTTATTGGCGTTTATAATAGCTAAGTTGTTTTGGCCAATTTTTCAATAGTCTGATAACTTTAAACTGAGGAATAGAAATGGCCGTTATATATTATTTTCTATACAAAAGCTGTCAAACCGCCATTTTTATTTCTCAGTTAAAAGTTATCAGACTATTGGAAAATCAGGCCAAGTTAGTTAATTTTAGTTATCATATAAAATGCTGCAGTTAGCATTGGTGTGAAGGGGTAGGATTTGTTATTAAAAAAATTGAACTATTATACAACTGTAGAATTTCGAAGATACTTTTGTCGTTAACTAACCTACTGTTGCTATAGATAAATCATCAATTTATGTGAAAATAACTATTCTCTAAAGGGAGAGTAGTATTATCTTATGTGCATATAAACTATGTACAACATTATGTATGACCAGTACATAAGAGAGGGGTACAGGAAATGGGTAGAAATCGCCGGCGATTGTAGATGCTTCATGCCTGCGCCTGCGCACCTTATAGGGTGTTTAATGTAAGTGCATTATTATGCATGCAGTATGCAATGTATTTATCGTGGGTAGTGTTCATAATATTGATGGTTTCCTTTCCGAAGGCAAGTAGAGATATAAAAATACTTTTTCTTCAATTCACTTATATTTCTATATCTCAATATAGATAACTAGCGACCCGCCCCGGCTTCGCCCGTGGCAAATTATTTACAAAAGCCTTCCTCGTTTCTCAGTCTTTTTAAACCGCATGCAAATCCGTGCCGTAGTTTTTGAGTTTATCGCGAACAGACTCGGCGGGGGACTTTGTTTTATAATATGTAGTGATTAATTAATTAAAATAAAGTGCGTTTAATGTAATTAATCATCAATTTTATTAGTAACAAAGTATATACATAATGGCTAAGCTTAGCAACATTAACTGCTTGAACATTAACTGCTAGCAATAAAATAAAATCAGCAGATGATAAAATAAAAACTACCTGGAAAATAATAAATAATGAAACAGGTAGGAAAAAACAGCGTAACACAGAATTTAATTTAGCGACTGCACATGGCCCCACACACTCAGATATTGAGGTAGCTCAGGAATTTGAAAACTTTTTTGTTAATATTCCACTTAAAACTACAGCAGCCTTAAACTCCTCACCTGCATTGTCTGCTGCCTTACTTAGAAATAACGTAAATGCGTGCCCTTCGGAGTTCAAGTTTCAACATACAAACCCCCAGGCTATTTTAAAAGCTTTTAAAGATCTTAAAATTAAATCAACAGAAGATCTTTGGGGACTATCTGTAAAAGTGTGTAAACCAATCATTGAAACTGTTGCACCCTATTTAGCTTTTATATTTAACACTAGTGTCGAGCAAGGAGTTTTTCCGGACCTCATGAAACACAGTAAGGTAGTTCCATTGTTTAAATCTGGGGATAGCAAAGAAGCCAATAATTATAGGCCAGTGTCAATTCTGCCGGTTCTCAGTAAGGTCTTCGAAAAGTTAATGCTCAACCAATTGTTGCGTCATTTTAACAAACATTCCATCTTTTATGATCAACAATACGGTTTTACCAAAGGGCGTTGCACAACTGACGCGGGTGTCACCCTAATAAAGAACATATTTAAGGCCTGGGAGGAAGCACAGGACGCCATTGGAATCTTTTGCGACCTCTCGAAGGCGTTCGATTGCGTTAACCATGAGACACTATTGTTGAAGCTCGAGCACTATGGAATTAGACATACAGCCCTTGAGTTACTTAGATCATATTTAAAAGCCAGACAAGTTAAAGTTCAGGTAAACGGCGTAAACTCACTAGGGTCTGAAATGACAATGGGTGTGCCTCAAGGCTCGATATTGGGTCCTTTCCTCTTTTTAGTTTATATTAACGATTTACCCCAATTACTACAAAATCAACCGAAGATGGTGTTGTTTGCTGATGACACATCTTTGATATTTAAAATAGATCGGCGGTCACGAAATCTTGATGACGTGAATAACTCCATTTATCAGGTCCAAAATTGGTTCACGGCAAACAATTTAGTACTAAATGAAAAAAAAACCAAATGTATTAGATTCACATTGCCGAATGTTAGAAGTACCGAATGCGATATCATATTGAATGGCGAAAAGCTGGACTTTGTAAATCAAACAGTTTTCCTGGGAATCACTCTAGACGACAAATTGCAATGGGGTCCTCATATAACATCTCTTGCGGGTCGGCTAAGCTCAGCCGCTTATGCTGTTAGAAAGATAAGACAGTTAACGGATGTAGAAACCGCGCGTTTGGTCTATTTTAGTTACTTTCACAGCATAATGTCATACGGTATTTTACTGTGGGGTCGAGCGGCTGACATTGAATCCATATTTATATTGCAAAAGAGAGCTGTCAGAGCCATATATAAGTTAAGTCACCGTGAATCTCTTAGGGAACTGTTTAAAAATATTAATATTATGACAGTTTCTTGCCAATTTATTTATGAAAATATTATGTATGTAAGGAAAAATATACATCTCTTTAGTAAAGTCAGTGATAGACACAATTGTAATACCAGAAATAAAGATAAGTTAGATCAGCCTTCTTACAGACTAGCTAAAGTAAAATCATCTTTCATGGGGTACTGTGTTAAATTCTATAACAAAATACCTTGTGATATATTAAAACTAAATGAAAGTAAATTTAAAACTTTAGTTAAAAGCACCCTTTGTAAACAAGCATATTACAAATTAGATGATTATATTCAAGATAAGAATGCTTGGAAACATGCTGGTCCTGCTCCATAGGGCAATCTTTGGTGTAGACAAAATCAAATTTGTTAATTTATATTCCCATTCATAGTTATTGTATTCATTGTTTTGTTTTTTTTTTTTTTTTTTTAGGAATTGACTCACACACTGTTCCGTTGTTGTTGAATTAGGTATTTTACCTATGTTTGTAATATTTGTAAGTATGTGAGAACCATGTTCCTACTTATCAAATTAATTAATTTTCCTGTTAATGCTTTTTAATACTTTTAATACTTTATACCTGTGTGTAGAGCTATTCTGGGTGCATCGTCCTCACATATATTAATGTATGTACGTATGTTAATATTGTAAAACACCAATTTTTTTATTTTTTTTTTAAAAGAGTAAGTATGGAGTTTCTTGTGCGTTCTTCTCCATAACAATCTACTTTCCGAATGCACGGTAGAATCATTTTTATTTTATTTTTTTGTCTGTTTTTTTTGTCTGTTTTTTTTTTTTTATTACTTTTAATTTTTAATTTTAATTTATGTGACGTTCAAAAGTGCCGTTTATTGGCCTAATTGAATAAATATATTTGACTTTGACTTTGACTTTGAAAACGGCCCTGAGGTGTACTACCCAGTCTCTTATTACCCGACTGCAATGAAAGTGTTATGTTTTTCACGCGTATCTTGTATGTGTGTAATATTTTTAATTAATATTTTATACCTCATATCTTTCAAACCGCTAGACGGATTTTTTATAATTAGAACATCGTTAGATAGGTTTTAGCTGTCCAAGTGTTCTTAGATAAGTGACGTTAAAAAAACATGTCAGATATTGAGCGCCATATTATGGGGTACTCATTTTTTTTCTTCCAAACCCAGCGAGTAGGGTATCAAAATGAAGAGTTTTTATAGGTGATTACAATTCCAAAATATATACCACTTACATGATTAAAAGTAATTTGAAAAAAAAAAGTTTTAAATAAAATCAAAAAACCCGACTGCTTATGAAGCGAACTAGAAATATATAGAAAGAAAAATATACAAAAATATAAGAAAAATATATACATATTCGCGAGCTGGCTGACCAAAACCATATGTATCCTCTGACTGCACAGCATGATTTTCTTCTTGTTTACATCTTTATAGTTCGCTTCTTAAGCAGTTGGTTTATTTACTCATTTAACTTTTAATAATCATCATCATCAGCCTTTTAACTGCCCACTGTTGGGACATAGGCCTTCTCTCTGTTAAGAGGGAATGGGCCGTTATCCACCACGCGGGCCCAGTGCGGGTTGGTGGATGTCACATATCAACGAATGTTTGATGTTAACTTTAAAACTTTCGCGTTTCATAATTGAAAACAATATAATTATCACGGGAAATTTAACGCGATGATTTCGATTGTTTGTTTACCTATTTCGCGCGAATGTTTGGTGCCAGGATATGCCGGTTTTCTCACGATGTTTTCCGTTACCGTTTTAAGAGCAGTGGTGATGAAATAATTTACACAAAGTGTTAATAGTTTTTGCCTTTCATGGCTAGACACTAAAAACGTGTAATCATCATCATCATCATCTTTTCAGGCGAAAGACGTCCACTGCTGGACATAGGCCCTAAGTGTCGTCACATAGATCGGTTCCGTGCGTGTATTTGTGTCCACGAGAAGCCTTTATTTTTTTTTTATTTTTTTTATTTGAATGTGGGTCCAGTTAGCCAATAAAAATACAGAAATAAGTTATGTGGTCAAGTTTAACCGCGGGTCCAGTAGCGAGCGGGTCCAGCTGACCAAAGACTCGAATAACCAAAATGAAGTCAATTAAATGCATCTCTGAAGCTGCAAGCTCTCTGGATTTTGTAAGCGGATATTACTACCACCATAGTAAAAGGCGCTAGTGCTGAGATTCCGATAACTTCACTCTCACTTGACCGGAAGAATATTTATGTAAAGAGTTTTCTTTCCAATACTAGTTCTGCCTTCCTGATCCACTGGTTATCTTCCTGCATTACGAGATAGACTTTATAAGGCTCTCTACACACGTGCAGGCGTCCGCTGCGGCGTACCTTACCGCGACTGTCGATGCGAAAGCAGTCAAACGGTTTCATATTATATTGCTACACCATCTGAAGGCTTCATTGGTGTACTGGTTGCAAGCGTGACAGCTAAGCACGGGATTGAATTCCCAATGTTTTGGAAATCGGGGGAAGTGTTTTTGGGATATTCCATCAGGAATTTATCAGTAGTAGCCTGAACTGTGCCCTATTGATGTATGTATATGTATCTCTCCCACATAGCTGGCGATATGCTGTACCATGTATAATACTGGGTGTACTCTTCGCCAGTGGTGATGAGGTCTACCTCTGCATCATTCTTCGGAAAATCACAGGCAAGGTGTATTGTGTTACCCAGTTTTGGAGAAAGGGGCACTCAGTTGGTGAAAAATACTGGAATGCAGCTGCATCCACTTCGATTGGAAGCCGACCCCCCCAACATAGTTGCGAAAAAGCACGACAAATGAAGATGTTGTCAAGTTACTACAAACCGCACGCAGCCTGATCGTGTGCAGACAGCCTTACAGTGAAACTCCGTGAACCCAAGTTAATGGTAACTTAATGTTGTAGTTAAGATAGGTAACTGCCTGTAGTTACTGTTATTTTAACCTAGTTCTTGCCGCGAATTTGACTGCGATTCGTGCTATGTGTGTTATGACCTTGTTTTGTTTCGTTGTTTACATTTTTTTGTAAGATAATCGGTTTCGGCAAAAAAATAACACAGCTATAGCAGGGATGCAACGATATATCGAAAAACTAGTAAAATTCATCGATATTCAGGATACGCTGATATCGATTTATCAATATTGAATAAACTCAATATATCGTTACGAAATATCCGCCCAAATCTTATCCACAGAATCGGGTAAAATGCTGTTACTGGCAACACTGATTGTCTAAAAATATTGATTGCAGCCTGAGCTCTAAATCTATAATGAAAAAATATTTTTTCTCTACTCTAATGTCTCTAAACTGCGGTGAGTGTGGTGTGGTTTTTGATTATTCACATAAGTAAGGTATAACAAAATTACATACATACATAAACATACATACATAATCGATAAACGTTTGATATAAATAAATCTACATGGGATTTATATAAGCTTTAAAAAATAAGATGAAGCGTCGAAAAAATATCGATATATTGGCTTACTAGACCGCTTTATCGATATATCAATAGATATCGACTTAATTCGATATATATCAATATAGATATGGCATTCAGGAATTGTGCCGCTTTCTGTCCTTGAAAAAAAATCCAGAACCTATACATCCAGAGGTTATTTCATACATCCAAAATTTCCTACAATAAACGTGAAAGTTTGTGAGGATAGATGGATGGATATTTGTTAGTCTATCACACAAAAACTACTGAACGGATTTTAAAGAAACTTTACAGAAACATAGCTCATGCATCAGAATAACACATAGGCTATAATTTATAAAGATATTGGGATAAGTGCTAATACCACGCGGGTGGAGCCGGAGACGGCAGCTAGTTAGTTCATATTAGTGCAGTAGAATAAGTTAGTAGAATAGATTCCCTCTCACAGAGAAGAGGCCTGTGTCCCAGCAGTGGGAACATTAATAGGCTGATGATGATGATAATGAGTGCAGTAGAAGACCCTCCTTGGGGGGTAAGTCCGATATAAGATAGTGTGCTAAGTCCGATTATCTAAAACTAATTACCAGAGCAGGTGCAACATTGACTTCTGAGAACAAAATCACAGACAGTTTATTTACTTTATATTTAACAACTAGACCTGTACCTAACACAAATAAGTCTTAATACTTGTCTCAGATCCTTTTACGTCCATTAGCTCTAATTGCTGCCCGGTAAAGGGGGTTTTAACTACTTACAAATAGCCAACGCCTTTGTGAAGGCCGAAATTAAGCTCCAATATACTTTCAAGGTAACCCAATAAGACAGGTGGATTATTAGTTGTATTATTATTGCATACAAAATCAATTGATTGTTTTCAACTAGAAGCTGGTTGCATTAATTTGAGTTGATGGGTGTGGTTGTTCAAATTGGAGCAGTAGTTTTAGATCCTGATACTGCGTTGTATTTTATTTGATAGGTCTATTAAATGATTTTATTATAATGTTTGGGTCCATGGTCGAAACAAATTGAGAATGGAAGAATCGTAGCAGTATGTCATATTGTTATGTGGTTTCTTCCTTAAGTAGAATGGTATGAATGAGTTCATGTTACATGTTAGAAATAGAGAATCTATCAAATGATTTTTTATTTTTATTTTAGATAGGCTTGCGCTTATCCACTATGGTAAGTGGTGATGGTAAGTGATGATGTGGTTGAAGGAGAAGCACGCTTGCCTAGAAGTAACCTATTCACTCTTGACTTAGAGACCCCGAGGATGCATCGGAAAACTCAGACTCCGGCAGGGAATTCCACTCCTTAGCTGTACGCATAATGAAAGTATTTCCAAAACGCTTAGTGCATATGGGTGGGATGTCCACCATGTACCGATGGCGCTTCACCGTACGTCTTATAGTCCGATGATGAAACGGGCTAGGCGGAATTCGATAATGCAATTCCATCGCACACTCCCCGAAATGCAACGGATAAAAAACCGACAAGCTGGCAACTCGGTGACGATGTTCAAGGCTCTGGAGCTTTGACTCAACCAGTGCCTCATTTCAGATGAGCCTCTTGGCCCGTTTTTTGATCGACTCTAGTTCATCAAGCTGATATTTAGTGGATCCGTCCCAGAGATGAGACGTTCTGAGACGGATTGCGACGAGAGATGAGACGAATTGCTTTGTATAACATGTACATATAAGCAAAATAAAGTAGTGTTCCCACTTCTGGGACGCAGATCGATCAGTGTGATGGTATGGGCTATATACACAAAGCAGGCCCAGTGCAAGTTGGGAGATGTTACATGTCTTCGAATTTTGGACCCAATACTTTTTAGTTTTCTTTCGATGTCGTCCTTCACCGTTTTGAGAACAGTGTTGAATGCCTGCCTGAATTCAGACCTACGACCTACAATTTGTAAGTCGTGGACGTTGCCACTGGGCTACCTGTAGAAGTATTTATGACGTGTCATAAAATTATAATATTCATACATATCTTCACCAGGTTAAAAGCCGACCTTAACACATTTAAGAAAATGCTAAGGATGACGCATGCTCACATATAAATTCTATTAGTTATTGCGTTTGAATGAGTTATCTCTATGCGTTGGTTGCATGATTATTTGCATGGTTTCATAATGTATCTTGTTTTCATCATGAGGTGTTGTTATCTTTGCGAACACATCGGCTTATGTTACCAATCGTTTCGTAGATAGTTTTATGCGGTTTTTGACATGTATTGGGAATTCAATGATATAAATACTAGCTCTTTCTCGCAGTTTTGCTTCCTGGGTCTGTCATACAAGTACTGTGCCTCTTTCTTGGTTAAAAAAGCTTTCCATCAATGATGGCATTTCCATGATCGGATCAGAACTTTTGAAGATGACTCTCTACAAACTTTTTTTAAATATATATTTAGATTAATTATTAAGTTTCATTACCAAGACGATATTGTCATCGATTGGGCACAAATTTATAATCCAGGCTGTGGCAAAGAAATTCTGTCAGTATTGTCAGACCTAAGGATCGAACCCAGGCTTGCTTTAGGTTTGAATCAAAATGAAGAAATAAAATTATAGGCTATTGTAGAACCTCCAACAGTGCCAAATAATTTTCTTTTGTAGGATCTCCAACAGTGCCAAATCATTTTCTTTTGTAGAATCTCCAACAGTGCCAAATAATTTTCTTTTGTAAAACCTCCAACAGTGCCAAATAATTTTCCTCCTTTCCTTCCCAAAACTCTCTTCAAAATTGCAATAAAAATATTTTCCAACTGACAGTAGTTCTATTTATATTGCCTACGGTTCAGTAGTTGTGAGTAGTTAATGAAGTTAGAACAACGAGGTCAGTGAGCTGCTTTCTAGCAAGTGGTGCGTGTTCAGTTCCGTTTGGCAACTGTCATGATGCGCCGATGACTCTGTCACATGGTGTATGCTGTTCACGCGTTGGTATAGGTACTTTACTATACAGTTTGAAAAACTTCTTCTTAGTTGCTGAAAGCCTGTTAGCTTTGACAGGTCACAACTGACAATCAGGCAATTTTGTAAACTTTTCAAACAACTCTTGTTGCATTGTTAGGTAATGCTGTTATTCGACTTCTATTCGATTTCTGAATGCCTGGTAACTTTGATTTGCATAGCAGATTCCAAACTGATTAGCTTTAATGATTTGTAAGCCGGAATAACTACAAGCGATCAATTTAGTTGACGTGGAATTAGATCATAGATCAAATTGATTTCAAATACTTCGTCAAATATGGTGAAGTCTCATGTATGTCAAAAAGTCAAATAAGTTAGGTATTGTCTCTGAAACACTGGAAGTAACAATAATTATTATTGCTATGCATTCACAGCTGAACTGTATCAAGAAGAAAGTTCCTCCATCACACCCTGGAACATGCAACGTCACGCCTCTTAGTCCCAAGATATTATCTGCAAAAAATGCAATTGAATCTGAAAACGAAAGCAAACTGTTCAGAAAAATAAACAACACATAGACATCAATGCCAGAAAGAAGTAAAAGACAGAGAAGATAATGTATTAGGAGTTACTAAGGAGGAGGAGTTAAAATTTTGATTGATTTATGAAAGAGAGAACAGGCATCTTTTGGGCTCGTTCGTTTGATCGTAAAGCTCAGACATTGATTACCATCAGGTGAGATTGATATCAAAGACGGGACCGAAATTAAGAAAAATAAATTAATCATTCACGTTTGTATTCTTCGAAGGGTAAGGCAGAGACCGTGTGTCTATAATACTCATATTTGGCCAGTTATATTTTACTCCTATGTATTTTGGCGAGCCTATAAACCGGGCCCAAAACAATCCGATATGCAACGGAGAAATTACAGATGGATAAACTCAACAATACTTTGCGACATACAAGGAGATCCCAGTTAAACTGGGAAGAGCGTTGGACAAAGAAAAAAAGATTTATTACACGAACTGGAAATCAAATCCAGAAGCACATGCTCAACAGTAGCGTTTGCGACTACTACATGAAAGAGGCAATCACAAGATTTATTATCTAGCAAATAGTAATAAAAGCAATTGGATCTGAAAACGAAAGTGGAATATTCAGCAAATGATTTCATGAAGAAATGACGTGAGCTATAAAAACAAGCGAAGTTTTGTAACGTAGTTTTTAATGGAGGAAATAATGTAATCCAAGTCTGTAATGATGTGTTAATACAATGTTTGTTTCTGTTACTTTCAGTAACATTCAGTGTTGAATATAAGATTCTTACGAAAAGTTTTTTGTCTAACATTGTAATAGAACTTTCGTAAATCATGTTTAGGATTACCTACTGAGGGATAAATGACGTGTATGTTTTGAGATTTCTCGAATAGTTTCAGATTTAAAAGGTAATATAGATAGGAGGTACGAGATCTTTTGCCGTATGATGTAAGCTTCTGAACACCAGTGTGACGCGAAAATACAACAACGATGGGACTATCAGTTTAATAGTAACTATTCTATCTGGTATGTTTCCTTTTATTTGAGATGGGTTTGCTCTTGACTTTAGTCTAGGTCAGATGTGACAGAGACAAAGTCGACGATGGAGTGAGCTTATTCAGAAGAAGCCTGTTCACTCTAACTTTGACGAGATTCGGGTTGAATGCGTTCGGAAACACAGACGCAGGCAGTGAGTTCCACTCTTTTGCTGTGCGAATTATGAAGGATAATTGAAAGCGCTTGGTGCGATTTGGTGGAATAGCAACCAGGTAAGGATGGTAATTTGCAGTGCGTCTAGATGTCCGATGGTAAAAGGGTGCCGGCGGGATCAGTACGTGGAGTTTTTGATCGCACTTACCGAAGTACAGTCTGTAGAAGACCGACAAGCAGGCAACCTTGCGGCGATGAGCCAAACTGAGAAGCTTTGCATCCACATGAATGGAATGTATACCAATTATTATAAAAATGCTTTGAGAGTAATAGTTCCGAGTCCGAAAGTAATTGGGTAGCTTTGACAGTCATAAAAAATATTATATATGACCCCCTTGAGTACTCAGTTTACTTATTGACAACAGGTAACTTTAAGACACTTGGCCTGTGGCTATCTAAAACACCAGTCTTCAATATAAACCTCGTAGTAAAAGTACTTAAGTTTTATGATAAAATACAGTAAATACCATTAAAAGTGATTACAAAGCTCCATGAATAAGCATAAATGTATACATTGACGGTCGTCCGTTAGTCGGTCCGTTAGTGAGCTAGCGGCTGACGATCGGCAGTAGTAACTCGTTGCTTGTCGCCAAACGTCGGGACGGTGATTGATAAGACCGCTATTCAGGGGTAGAACTGTAGCTACCTACTAGCTTGTATTCAGCTGTATCTGGGAGTGGAATCTATAATGAATAGTTTGGCAATGGTTCAGAACACGGCAAACGTTACCACGCAGTAGGCTCAGATGGAGGTGGCCGGATGAAAAATTCTTGTTTGGAAATGGTTTAATAGAATATTTGCTGTAAATTTTAATGTTTATGGGTTCTTGAGACCTCTTGTGCATCGGACTCGGGTGTAATATGACGATATTTAACAAGCGATATGTTAAGTCAGTAGTTGGAAACTGACACTAAGTGTCACCAAAGAGTATCATGTAATCCAGTAGTTGGTTTGTGGAATTCAGATAGGCAGTCAATCAGTATGACTGCAAGCCGACCCCAATTTAGTTGGAAAAAGGCTGGGCAGGTGATAAAGATAATAATTATAGTATGTGTGGCATACACTCTAGAGTTTGACCTTCATATGTCAGCCGAAAGACGTCCACTGCTGGATATAGGCCTCCCTCAAGCGTCGCCACACTGATCGGTTCTGTGCGTTTCGCATCCACCGGACCCTCGCAACAACAGCCCTCGCAGTCAACTGAGGGTGACCATAAGCTCTTTTAGAGTAAGGTTATTTTAAGTATGTGTAAGGGACAGATGTATACAAGTCATATACATCTGTCCCTTACGTACATTCAAAATAACCTTACCTAAGAGCTTATGGTCACTCCCCAGGTCGTCGCTCCACCTAGAGGTAGGCCTTCCAACGCTGCGTCGTACGCCGCAGTTTACGCAGGTTGACCCTGTTATTTGAAATTAGCCAGAAAAAAACATGTTCTAATAATCTCCAATAGTTTGTGTCTCTAACGTAGATAACTTTACTGTAACCGATCTTGTTGAAATACGTGACTGATTTAAAAGTAGAGCTTTTAAAGTACGTTAAAAAGAGACCAGTTCAGGTTAAGTTGTTCTCAAGTATCTTCAAGTATGCCTCTGACATTGTTCGTGTCATACAAACTTGCATTTATGCAGGTATGTTAACAAAGGTTATAATTGTGTCAATGAGTTAGCAACCATCACGATTGTGCATAGTTAAATAGTTTACGATTGACACTGGGACCTAATTACTGGTTAAGACCTTTTAACCTTGATGGTTAAACCTGTTGAGGTACTCCTTTTTTGCACCACTCCACGATTTATTGCTGTCATCATCATCATCAGCCTTTTAATTTTTCCACTTCTGGTACAAAGGCCTCCTCTCTGTGAGAGAAGGATTGGGCATTCATCTACCACGCGGGCCCGGGTTGGTGGATGTCACATTTCCTCACGATGTTTTCCTTCACCGTTTTTAGAGTAGTGGTTGTGAAATAATTTACACAAAATAAAGCGTCCTACGACCTACAACACGTAAGTCAGGACCGTTACCACTGGACCACCACTGCGTTTTGCCCTGTATTGGGGATATTTTGCGTCCTCCTAAAAAAACCCTCATATCTGCTCCCAATTCAAAGTTAAGTTTGCCTCATAAATTATCCTATTCTGAATATTTTAATTAAACTTTTTGATTTAAACAAAGATTTATCTACACGTAATATACGAAAGTTATTCTTCTGAACTTTCCTGGACCCAGACACTCAACCAATTCAGTCTTTAAAAAGATAAAAAATTGTTGTGTCCAGAAAATTTAATATATTATTTTGCAATTCCATTGAACAGGCAATCACCTTCTCTCCTTCTGTGGGAATCCCAAAAAGACAGTGCTTCTCGAACTTTGATTCTTTCAAAACCTTGAATTTATAAGTCCACTGTGTGGGATCATTAAGGTTACACTAATCGATCATTCTTCCATACAAACGTAGTCTAGCGATTACTCCACTGTTGTTGTACGTTCAAAATAAAAAATGATATCAATTTGTCTTATCATTACGAGTATCTAGCCCTGTATGGAAACAAAAAAGTAAAAAATAAAATTAAAACAAAGTTATGACCGTCGAAAGTTCCATATTTCAACACTAATTTTAACGCATCTTTGGACGGCAATAAATACTATAAGAAGAAGGAAAATTGCAAAACGGCCTCCGTGCAGGGATATATTAGTAATTCAACAATGCTAATAGTTTTATTTTGAAAATATACATTTAATCGTTTTTGCATGATATCTAGACTCCCAAAGATCGGTTTATAAAATTTCGCGCGCTCGTTTTCGTCCTAAATCATCATTCATTTCGATACAAATTAGCAAAAGTGCTAATTCGTACGCGAAATAGCTTCTTACTGCTCATATACGTGCGAAAGAGATAGATGCTGTAGCATCTATCTCTTTCGCACGTGTTGTCGGATGAGATAGCATGCATTTTAACCTCGCGCACAAAATAGTTCGTGCCGTCGACTAGGGGAACCTTAATATTTCAACGGTCCATCTTGGATCTGTCTCCACGGGTTTTTGCCGACTATATTTTAATTACAGCTTATCAAAACACATTAAAAGTCCTTTCTAGAACATTTTCCTTGTTCTCAAAATATAAAATACTTGTCCACACAACATAATGTAAATTTCTACCTTGCGGCCTTGATTCAACGAATCGAAAGTAGTCAGAACCGGACTCTGTCCACGTGCCATAACACCGCACACTATAATCCACCACATCACTTCATCATAAGGTCCAATTTCCCAAAGCCGATGAACCGGACAAGTGACTTAATCTCACATAGTAAAACAAACCATGGTATTTCAACATAAGGTTTTTTTTCCTCTGGCTATGGGAGTACAGTGACACTTCGCTTTGGGCCATGGTTCATGGGAAGCGTCAATGGGTTACAAGCATAAGAAACAGCTGACTTACTTTTTTATGTCATTTGTTGATGATGCGTGATGATTAGGTTGAATTTTCTCTGAATGTGGGCAGTTTTTCATGGTATATAAAAGCTATATTGATGTAAGTAGAGAGGCTTTCTTACTGAGTACAGCTTATTTAGTACTTAAGGCTCTTATTTCCACTTTCTACCTTTTTAAATGGCTTAATAGGGGTCTACTCACTAAGCACGAAATCCGTAGTTTCAAAATCACATAGGGACGGATGATTCGTTCGGGGCCCGAACTAAAAATAAATGACAACTCAATTTGACAGTTGTAACTACGTCCACTGTGTTTTTACCCGTCCGAAAAATATAACTTGACACTTGTTTTTCTCACTCTGAAGTTTCGGTATAGGTAGTAGACCCCAGATCCTTGAAAGATCAAAACAACCTTTACGGATCTATGGGCAGTCCAAAAAAATATTTTACTGTTCTCTTATTTACGTATCCCAGACAAGCCCTCGAATTCTTAGGAATCCGCGCATTTCGGGGTGGAAAAGTCTGCTTTGTATTTATTGTGAACCAACAATAATTTTAGCAGAATTCATATTATTTTCGGCAAACCCAATTAGTAAAAAACACTAATTAGCGTAATAGCACTAATCAATTAAGTTATTCTCTCAAATAACCAGCAAATTTACTTTTTGAACAGTTTGACTAATTAATTAGATTCGTATCAATTTGATTAAATACGGTAATTACGACAAATGTACACAGGTAATTAAATGATTTTGAATTTATACAAATATTTTAAGAGTAATCTTTTCCCAACTATGAATGTATGTTTCGTCTTTCATTCTAACCAGATGTGTTTTTACTCAATCACGCTAAATTGGCTGTACGAATCTGGATGAAACAGCACACAGACATACGCTACTTTTCATCCCGGTATATTGTTCCCTTGGGATAAAAAAAAACTCTTTTGACGCGGGCGAAGCCGCTTGCAGAAGCTTATAAGTACCCGTATATTAGATAAAGCGCGTATCTGATATGCACGATCAAGCATCTGGGTAAAACGATACCAATTTTCCAATAACCAGTTTTGTCCAGATGCAGGCAGACAATGGATCTTTTGAAAACCCGTAACGACTCTCAAAGATATACAAATTTCAGTGTATAGCTTAGAGGCACGGAGGAGACACGGTATGCCAAGGTGAGTAGAGACTATAGAGCATTTACTTGTAACAGACCATCGAGCATTCGCTGTTTTAAAATTTACTAGAACCACACTTCGAACATGATGCTCGATGTATTGTTACAAACTGATTTTAAAAACCAATTTACGTTTTGGTGTAGCATTTTATCGAGCAAAGGCAAGCGCGGGTGACGTGGAGTGAGTCTCGCTCGCCGCGAGCATTACGTCGAACACAGCTTCGAACATTGGCAAGAACGTTACATTACATGAAATGCTTTAGGAAACTGAGCATTTGTCTGTATTGTACCATTCGTAAGAACGTTACATTACATTGTATTTCTCGCGAAATGCCTCCTATCCAATATCGACTACTAAGGATATTATTATTTAGCTAAGCATTATTAAGCCCCACAACATTTTGCACAACAATAATTTAGGAATAACGTCTTGCTTTATTTTGAATTCAATTAATCTAATTCAGAGCACGTTTAACAGTGGTATTAACTGTATCAAAGTGCTCGAAGAATTGATTATTTTAACAACGCAGTTTGTTGTATGAATAATTGGTTTTAAATTCAATTATATTTAGATTTAGTGGTGTAGATACATTTGTAATGGGTGCTAACAACTTTAAATTATTTATTATACAGGACGAAATAAATCTAAAATCACCAACGCCTAGTGATTGCCCCCCTCCCCCCAACAGGAGGGAGGTCCCCAACATAGTGCAACAACTCAATACTGTCCCATCACTACTTCAAAACCGGCCAAGTGCGAGTCGGACTCGCGCACGAAGGGTTCCGTACTTGGTAAATTGCGGTTTACGATTTATGACGTATTAAAAAAAAAACTACTTACTAGATCTCGTTCAAACCAATTTTCGCTGGTAGTTTACATAGTAATGTACATTATATATTTTTTTTAGTTTTATCATTCTCTTATTTTAGAAGTTACAGGGGGGGGACACACATTTTACCACTTTGGCAGAGTCTCTCGCGCAAACTATTCAGTTTAGAAAAAAATTATATTAGAAACCTCAATATCATTTTTGAAGACCTATCCATAGATACCCCACACGTATGGGTCTGATGAAAAAAAAAAAAATTAGTTTTAGTTTCAAGTATGGGAACCCCCAAACTTTATTGTTTTATTTTTGTGTGAAAATCTTAATGCGGTTCACAGAATACATCTACTTACCAAGTTTCAACAGCATAGTTCTTATAGTTTCGGAATAAAGTGGCTGTGACATACGGACGGACAGACAGACAGACAGACAGACATGACGAATCTATAAGGGTTCCGTTTTTTGCCATTTGGCTACGGAACCCTAAAAAGGTGCACAACTTGACAATGCAAATCAAGAGAAATGTAGTTCCCTTAACGGCCGACTCATACTTGACCGCTTTTTTACGAACTATCGCTTTCTCAGGCCAAGGGCCAATGACCGTATGCGGAACCCATTCAGGTGTCTGATTTCACCCGTGTGATGCTGTGAATTGTTTAAGGTACCCTAATTGGCGAGGCACAATGTTCGAGAGTGAATCTCTCTGGATATATTGGGTGAAAGTAGTAAAAGTACATAATACGATAATAATAAGATCAACTATGATGGTTCTTTTCCATAGGAAAGTAATGAAACTAAATTTTGACTAATTAAAGTTGCCAATGTATTTTTTTTATTTTATTATTATAAGGATCAAAACCTACCTTTTTTCTGGTATATAACTTTTTTAGACTAGTTTTCGGTCAACTATCATAATGTGTTTTTAGTAAATTATAGGCACATGAAAATGCCTTTACTTTTTATCATCAGAACTTTGTCTTTATCCGACTGCTCTAAAAGGAGGGTAATGTTTATGACCGATGCAAGCACACCTAGTACCTAAGTCCACAAGAGCTATGAGAAATTCCATAGCTATGAAGCAGATAGAGGATGACCATTTAAAACCAGGTGTAACCAGCCAGTTACATCAATAAGCAATAAAAAAAGAAATGCCAGGTCGAGTTCACTTAAAAGGACATACATTGACCTTATCGGTGATGTCCTTTTGGAAGGTCAGGGGTGTTATCTTAACCAGTATGTTATAAGAAAAGATGATTACATTGAATATGGTAAAGTAAGAATCGAACATGTTTTTCTGTTGGTTCCGCTTCTTTAAATGAGTGAGTGTATTTGTTTTTCAGTTACGGACTACAGAGTAGCCCCAAAACCAATATTTGTATGACCTTAGTTGATCAGAGTCTGAGTGTGTGTTCACTATCCAGCCGGGTGAGCACGGTCTACTGTGATAGGCGTGACTGACACATTTTTATCACAGTTTGGAAGCAAAAACCGTGATAAAATGCGTGACTCAAGCCCATAACAGACGCCGTGCTCGCCCGCCTGTCGGGAGTTTCCACTCCTGCTTGACGGCGTCTAGGCAAGCGTGTTCCATTTTCGACCACATCGCTTATTATCAGGTGAGATCTTTGACGAGCCTATGAAAACATAAGAGAACTGCAGAACCAGGAAAATCTATAAAGCAGCCAAACGATTTTTAACCAAACATATCAGAAGTTGTTCTCAATTTTATCCTTAAGATTATTCTACCAGCGTCTTTTGTGTGATCAGGGTCACCAATTTCACTCTTAACCTTGAGGATTTCTTCTTAATTTGTTAAGCAAATATGCCTGGCCTCTGACACATGACATTTTATATAAAAACCGGCTTTTCGAGTCAAACTTAAATATGTAGTGATTAATTAATATGTTTTTTTCAATGGGTGAGAAAAGTAAAAAATAGTCTTATAGGTATTCTTTAAGTAAGGTCATTTCGAGGCGGCGTAGGTAAAACAGGAATTTTCCAATATTATTATTATCTATAAAGAATTAAAACAAGATCTTTTGAAGGTCAAATTAAAGCAAAAAAAAGGTATTAAAAATAAACTTGCTAAATCATGGTTTTTACCTACTATTATCCGAGACTTTTCAACTGGTTTTCACACTTGATAAAGAGAAGATTTTATTAGCGATAACATAAAATAAATGTTAGTTTCAAATGTGAGTCAGGCTTTTAGCACTTCAATAAATTATATTTCTTTCAAAAAGCTTAGCAGAAGTCTTATCCCACCGCACTATTCCCAAACCACTGCAACTCCTGAATGCTAGAATCAACAGTGGCGACCACCAGAAAAGTGTCGAGGCAATGAAGCTCGACGAAGTCCCGCAAAATGAATTTAACTGTCTTGGATCCCGCAACGAAATTAATCAGACAAGAATAAAGAAGGAGTAGGGATAAGAAATAACAGAATTCTGAGTAAAATAACAAAAATTAAGCCTTTTCGCCCCCTGCAAGGCAATGATCTTCCCTCCATCTAATTTTGAAGTTTTCAGGGACCCAAGTTGTGACACCGTTTTTGACCTGCTATCATTAACAGCCTTTATTAAAATCCCAGAAGTGAAAACGTTAGTTCCCACTGCTGGGATGGAACACAAGCCAAGCTCTCTGTGGTCGTTTTCGACCCACTAAACTTTAACCCAAATCTTATCTTAAATCTATACCCGTCTAATCAAAACCACATCTTTAAGAACCGCTTAAGAGAAAAAGCAGCAAAAGTATTTAAAAAATTCAATAGAAAATCATAGGAAACGGATGCGAGCTGATGGCACTTTCTAAATCCTTTTTAGAGTCTTGCGAAACTAGTTTGTGAGACGGCGAGGCGAAGACGGACACACATAACTAATAGTAGTAGAAGATACGAACTTTCTATTGTTTATTAAGCGCGATTTATGGTCAGTTCGCCATTCCAGCGACCAATTTTGATGGGTTACCGTTTCGCGTCATTTGTATGCAAAGGACGAGAGTCATAAAAATGTATATGGGTGGTTTAGGTGGTTGTGTTAATGGAATGTAGACGTCAATATAGTGATAGTTAACGGTATATTTTCTTGCGTTTTTAAGCTTTCAGATAGCCTATGAAAGTCCATTCATATGCAGCTGAATACCAGCCATCCTCCATATCATGGAGCGATTGTCTATGTGACTTCCACAACCCAGTAACTGGGTAACACAATACGCAAGACTGCTGTCAGTTTTTTTTTTGTCTGACTTCCCGCAATACAATGATACTAACGTCTTTATAATACACTAGCTTTTGCCGCGGCTTCGGTCCCGTAGCCCGTGACCAAATTGTTCGTGATATAAAGTAGGCACTCAGAAATGATGTAGCTTTCTACTGGTGAAAGAATTTTCAAAATCGGTTAAGTATTTTTTCAGTTTATCAATATAAACAATCAAATCATCATCATCATCATTTCAGCCGAAAGACGTCCACTGCTGGACATAGGCCTCTCCCAGGCGTCGCCAAATAGACCGATCCCGTGCGTCTCGCATCCAGCGCCTTCCCGCAACCTTAACCAGGTCATCGGTTCACCTAGTGCGAGGCCTTCCAACGCATCGTCTTCCGGTTCGCGGTCGCCATTCCAAAAGTTTTCGACCCCATCGGCCATCCGTTCTGCGAGCAATGTGCCCTGTCCACTGCTATTTCAAAAAAATCTAATGTATAACAATCTAATCTTTCCTCGGTATATTAGTGGAGATATTAAAAGTTTTGATTAGTTTTACTTAACACTTCAGTCTGCCTACCGGACACAAAAGTATATCCTAGATCTAGGTCCATCCAGCTCTCTATAAGGCTAGCTTGAGACCCATACCGGGAACTAGACGTCCCACTAATTATGATTCCTTGGCCGTACCGAATATCTGGGTTTCTAGACCAGAATGTGATTCTCTTTTTTAATACAGTGAGTATGTGCTTAAGGTTATGTTGAGGGGTAGGAATAGTTATGAACCGGACGTAGTAACCGGAGCGCTTATATGAATAGATGTACTATCGTAAACGAAGCAAAAGAGGAATGTAAATATCATGAGGAAGGTTCTGTAGTTTCTGTCTACCCCCATGGGAAAAGGCGTGAGTTTATGCATGTATAGGTTATTGTCGGTTTTTAGGTGAGTTGCTAAATAAAATATTTATGTATTTTAATTACAATTTCTGCTCAAAATGTACTCTGCTCTCTGTACTCTTTTCGAAAGGTACAAGGCAGACGTGAATAGAAACGCCGGGAGGGGACGCCCTAGAAAGACATACATAGACCTTATTGGTGATGTTCTTCAGAAAGGCCAGGTGCGCAGTACTCATAACCGGCGTTGTGTATGACTAGATTTATGAATGTGTGTGAAGCAAAAGAAGTATGTAAGGATCGTAGCAGGTGGCGTTCTGTAGTTTTTGCCTACCCTCATAGAAAAAGGCTTGAGTTTATGTATGTTTGTATGTAAAGTATATTCTATTCTGGGCCTTACAATAGATATAATATGTTTATTGTGGGTTACAAATACAAATTTGTTCTTTGCGGGAATCGAACTCGTGACACGCAGAGCAGCAGCCAATTGGTCAGCCACTGTGCCAACCGTGTTGTCATTAGCAAAAATATTATTTTGACAGAAATTCTTTTAGCCATTGACAATTTCAAATGTCAAAACACAAACAACAAAGGTCGTATGATTAATATTATATCATATAGTTATTGGTAACTTCTTAATGCCAAACCGCCAATTTCCTGGTACCCAATTGAAGTAAACTAAAGTACAGGTATTACAAAAGATTACAGAGAACTAGGCCAATATTGGTCACAAACAACCAAACTGCAACACTTCAATTGTAGTTATTTTGTAATAGAACTGAAAATATATCGGCAACATAAGCCATGCAATATTCAAAGTCATTTTGTAAAACAACTGGAAAATTTATCGCCAACATTGGCCATGCAATATTCAAATAATCGAAAAAATAATTTCCAATGTTGGTCACGAATAACCAAACTGCAACAGTCCAATCTGTACTGAAAAATGTATCGCCAACATTGGCCAATACTATACATACAAATCTAGGCCAAATGTCAAGACAACCACAATGACTATCAAATCTCTGTTCAGCCAACTCATTTGAAACGCAAACTCTTTGAAAGTTCAACCTTTTAGAAAAAGGTGGTCTAAGTGAGATAATGATCTTGTATCTCAAATCATCAGTCTATGATTGTATAGGTTTTAAGACGATCTTTCTTCCTCGAATTTGATTGTTTCATAATCGAAGATTGCTGTATCTCATGTAAGCTGTGTGCAAATTGATGTGGTGAATATTATATGTCGTTGAGTTAGGTAATGTTTCTCAATTGTGGGCTAATGTCTCTATCTATGTGTATGGAGAGGATTTAACTTTTATGACACAGTGAAAAATAATCAAATTTATTTCAGGAAAGTATGTTTGGGAATCCATTTTCCTTCATTTAATTTCAAAATCTTGATATCTTTCTTTTATTAAGGAAAGCTCAGTCGTTTATTTCGAAAATCGAATAAAACTTAGGGATGAAGATTGTGTTGGAAGGAGTGGAATTCCCTGCCGGACCCTGTTTCCCGATAGCTACAATCTAGGGGTCTTTAAGTCAAGAGTGAATAGTTTACTTCTAGGCAAGCGTGCTTCACCGTCGACCACATCATCGCTTACCATCAGTTGAGATAGTGGTCAAGCGCGAGCCCGAATCAAATAAAACAAAATGCCTTACATTTTCAGTAATTGCACCAGCAAACATGGATGACGCATTATAGAAAGCTGAAGACTTCATCAGATTTCAGACACCGCACTTCTTCAATAGAATGACGAAAATTCGGAAGCCGATATTCTTTTGAAGAAGCACGGTGTTGTGAGCTTGTTGTACTACTCACAGACTACTACTGTTAAATGTTTTAAATATTATTGTAATGTCTTTATTACTATGTATTAACAAAACCATTATTTTTGTTACAGGTAAATATCCACAATTCATTTCTACCTTTATTTTTAAAGCGTCAGCCTCTTCGCCTAAAGTACACTCGTGGCAAAAGGTAAGTACAGCAATTATTTTGCGTTTAATTTACATAAACCATTAACATGCGCGGTGTGGTGTACAAACAAACGTAACGGTGGAACACTTTTGAGCATCTTGTAGTTCTTTGTGAATTACAAATAGGGAGGGGACCGTGATATCGATAATTTATCGATAAATCAGAACTTTCTTTTAAAGTTTGTTTTTATTTTTGTATTAATCAATTTTGTTTTCAAATTGAATTTTAATTTGCAATAACTATGTATAATAAACACGTGAAACCGAAGTTTCAGTCAATTGAACTTAAGTTAACCAAGCAAAAAAAAAACGTATTGTTAACCTTATCAGATTACGTTTATATTTTTTTCGCGAACTTATTTTCTAACATAACAATGACAGCAAAACGTAAGATCAATGTCGAATAAAAAGGTCCTTGTAACATTTCTTAACAATACACACTTTCGATAATATTTTTTTGTGTCCATTGCAACAATACAAGATATCTGTTATTGCTATTCTTAGGGTCACAAATGTATGTATTTAT
Source organism: Orthosia gothica (assembly GCA_949775005.1). Lineage (NCBI taxonomy): Eukaryota > Metazoa > Arthropoda > Insecta > Lepidoptera > Noctuidae > Orthosia > Orthosia gothica. The sequence continues at coordinate 7,381,202 of OX459060.1, read as the reverse complement.
TTTTATATTAATAGATTTCAAAATAGTTCTTATTTTATGGTTATTTTTTAACGTTATACAGAAATTAAAAATGTAATAATTTCAAAAGAATAATTCTAATGTTTAGTTTTTAAAGTCATTTCCTTGTTGAAATCATAATTGTCATCCAAATAACGGTATTTAAATATTATAAAGTAATTAACATTTATTAATTAAAATTACTTGCAAGATTTTCGTTCAAATTATTAGTTTTGATCTTTAACCTAATATTTCCTGATGCTCTTCATCATCATCAGCCTTTTAAATTTTCCCTCTGCTGGGACACAGTTCAATACTAGAAGTATTGAACTTTAACCAGGCATTTCCTGATGCTAATGATCATGTCTTCAGTGCAAAGCACAGACATTAAGTTTAAACCTATAACACAGTCTACGAAATGAATTCATTAAAAAAAAACTCACTTCTTCCGATTCTATTGATTTATCGATAACGACATAAAGCCAAGGCACAACACTAGCTCCTAGAACAATAGATGATCGTAGGCGCCGTAACATGCGCCTGAGCATCCAAACTTGACAAGCATTAACGACCATGAAAAAGTATATTTTAGGATAATTCTTGACAAATAAAAAGCCTTGGTATTTACAATTTTTTATGCATCGTTGCATCAACTTTTGTTTTGTATGCGAATATGCAAGTTAGTAAAATATGCAACGTGCGAAAATTTTTATGCAAAATTAGTTTCCTAACATTAAGAAAAAGATGTGATATTGCGCAAGTATTTTATAAACGTCATTTATCTGTGGCACACTTTGGAATCTCATGAACATGAAACTATTTAATTTGCGTTTTTATGTAAACGATTTATACTAGGCATTCAATTACAATTTTGTTCCTAATCTTAATATATACTAGACATACAATTACAATTTTTAATCTGTTCTCAAAGTTATTGACATTTGTGCTTGACTATTTCCCTTGACTTCATGACGTGATGAGCTTAACTTACATTGTTATTTTATTTTATAAATAATGGATCAAAGTCTTAACACTTGAGGATAACCATACATTCAAAAAAACAAATGCCTAGACAGTTTTCAACAGTGGTCGGTTATCAACTATGGTCGCTTATGATACCCGAGTAACAGTATTTTATATGGAGCGACTTCCTATGCCATGTCTTAAAACTTAATAAAAAACACAAGCTTGTATTTAATGAACATATTTATTTCAATCAAAATCTACAACTGAAACCATAGACAAAACCATAAATGATAGATAACATATAGCACAGATAATATAAACTTAAATTGATAAAATACTTCACCTCCCTTACAAGTCCAAAACATTTCTAGGTTTAACAATTCTACCGCTTCGGGTAAGATATGAGCTTATCCCCTGGTCTGTCCACCCGACCGAATTGGAAAAAAGCATCCTGTGCGTTATCTGTCCACCCGACCGAATCGGAAAAATACCTGTCAGTACAAGTTTTGACCGAAATACGTCACGGGAAAGGATATTCTCAAAGGATCAGGGTTTAAATCGGTACTTTAATAGACGATAGTATAATATAATATATATAATATATCAAATATATTACAAGGTAAAACTGGGTAAATCCCTATGAAATCAGATAGCTTATTTTATCACAATTCTAACAACATAACATTTATACATGGTCCCCATACAAAAGTACCGAGAAATCGGCGTTTTACTGAGACCGGGCGATCGCAAAAAATGGCCCCCGGGAACGTCATCCGACAGCGCCCCGGCGCGGCGGCCGGCCAACCTGGACAGTTGACCGTTTATATTGTTTGGTGAGTTATTAATACAAGATGGAAGGTAAGGAAATATTACGAGATTGAGAGTTTATGTGTGCAACCCAGTAAACGACACCATAACACACCTGACACGACCTTTCCACATACATAAACTCACGCCAACACATTCTTAACTTTTTTCATGTTACGCCACCTACTAAGATCCTTACATACTCATTTTGCTTAATTTACGTTCAAACATCTAGTCATACACGTACTGTCACATTTCCATTCAGCACTATCCCACATTCACCGGCCACGTTGTCACCCTACACTCAGTTGGTGTCACGCGGTCGCTCCCATGACCCAATGCGGTGGCCACAAAAAGAGTAATTCCAACTTGTGCATTGATCTTCTACCTGTACGGATAGATGCAGTTAGTGTGTAGTGGAAATATTCTTAATAGAACGGATAGGTGATGTGGAAGATAGATTTGACTAAGGTATAAGCACAATTTACCAGATAAGTTCATAAATTCACAGAACAGGACAGTTTTGTATAAAATTGTCTGGAGGAAGGGAAGGTGAAATAGGTATTCAATGCTAGGTGGTAGAGAAAATCCTTTCTTTTTTACACAAACTTGTATGTTTGATTTTGATAATCTCGGGACCCTGGGGTCCCGGTCCTTTGAAAGGCGTGCGAGGGGCCGAAGCCAACTCGCAGAGGCCTTGTTAGGCATGTATCAGGAAATGTGACACCAATCGACGATTATCCCTGTATGTACTGCGCAAGTGCACCCAAGGGCAATCCCTGGTTGGTGCAGGACTATTGCAAAATATGGAGAAAAAATGCATTGGGCTATGGCTTTGGTAGGTTTAGTGGATCGCTTGTCTAAAACTATAAGAGGCCCCTGCCTGACCACAGTTGAACCAGTTGTATGTTTGATAATTATTGTCGTCATGATCAGCTTACGATGGCAATGCAAATTATATTTGAAATGGATGAAACAGGGACAGAAGAACCGACAGTCAGCACCATTTTCAGGCGTGTCTTTTCGCCGCTAAAAAGAGCCAATTTCACCCGGCTCTTAATGGCAATTTAATGGGTGAATGGATATCTACTTTAGTGCATTTGTTGAATCACGTTTTATCCAGGAAATGAACAGTATGTTTCTTCATTCTTGATTGCCTGTGTTCTAACTGTGGTTTGGTATTCCGTATGTATGTCCGATGAATGGTTATAGGTTATAGTAGTCTCGAGAAAATGTGGGTCTTACAATCCTATCTGCCTAGAAAATTTGTAGCTAAACAGTCATTTTCATTCATACATAATTTTAGAATTAAATATAGACAATATCGGTGTACTACTCATATAGGTACCTCTCTGCATTCTTACCCTATTTGTAAGTATGTGAGAACCATGTTCCTATGTATCAAATGAATGAATTTACCTGATATTGCTTTTAATACTTTACACCTGTACGTAGTGCGTAAGACATGTGACATCCACCAAACCGCACTCGGCTCGCGTGGTGGATTACGACCCATTCCCTCACAGAGAGGAGGCCTGTGTCCCAGCAGTGGAAACATTAATAGGCTGATGATGTGATGTGTGTGATGAGTATTGCTATTCTGGGTGCATCGTCCCCACTTATATGCATTTATTAATCTATGTACTTATGAATATTGTATAACACTTATTTTTTTTAAAGAGTAGGTATGGAGTCTTTTGTCCGTTCTTCTCCATAACAAGCTACTTATACGCATGGATGGTAGAATCAATTGTTATTACTTGCAAATTTTAATTGTTTATGATCAAAAGTGCCGCTTAATGTCCTAGTTGAAATAAATATATTTGACTTTCGGCGAAAACAGGCGCGAAGTTATGTGTTAAGAAGTAAATACACAAGCTTTTATTCCGGAATCTGGCACCATTAAAGATAGTTTCTCAAAGCTTGCAGTAGGTGCAAACTGCAATGTATTGCAGTTTGTTGCATAACATAATTTCCAACCGGGTGCCGTTATGCAATCCAAATGACAGACGATCGGACTGATTCTGTATGCTGCGACCTGTTATATTTTAAATTATAAGTTATGCATTTATTATTAAATGGAAGGGTTTGTTAATTTATTAGTAGGGCGATTGATTAATCTAAATATTTATGTATTAATTTGTAAAGATTAGAATAGATTATTATGAAAACACGCACACAAACATGAAAAAAGATACATGCAGAGTTATGTACTCTTTTATTTAAAAACTTTCTTTTAGGAATAAAGTTACTGATATTGTATTCAAGGATGTCCTTTCGCATGCTAAACGAACTAATAAGGAAATAGTGCATAGTATTAGAGTGACATCATGTCTAGTATACAAAATACAGAACGTTAAATACTCCAAGAACTAGTATTGCAGTTGATACAAAGTCATTCGGCTTACGTAAGATTTTTACGGCTGGTAGGCATCACAGATCATCATCCCTTGCCCAAATCCATTGCTAAATACTTTCCAATTTAATTGAGGTCGTTGCAATGTCATTAACTTACCTGTAGAAATAAATAAACGTGTTAATAAAATAAATAAATAAATAAGTAAATAAATAAATAAATGAAAAAATAAAATAAATAAATAAATGAAAAAATAAAATAAATAAATAAATGAACTTCAATATTTCTCTATTAGTCTTTATCTCAATAGTCACCCCATCACTATACCAAACAATGCCTAGTTTTGTATCATCAAAAGCCTTACGTTATCCACCGTTTTGGAATCTAGTCCTTTGGCCCCAAAAAAGGACCAGAGACAGCAACAAAAGAACAGTTACACTTCAAACGTCTTTGGGCCTGCGTAGGCGCATGACAAGGACGGTCAAACCCACGGCAAACTGTTAGTCGCTCCACATACCGATATTATATTGTATTTATGGATTTTATTACGGAAAACTTGTTTCGACATATTTGTGTTACTAAAATTTTATAGCAATGCTTCAAAGTTCCCGCAGAAAGGGGCAACGCGAGAGTTTGACAAAGATTTGACGACGCGTTTTCATTGAACTTAATCTAAAATTATTTTACAATAACAAATCAATTACCTACTTACAATTAGTACGTAAATCTATTTATATGAAAACGCGTGATCAGCCTTTGTTTAGGTGTGGGAGACCACTCACAGATATATCAGCTAAAATATTTTTCATGCTATTCTCATTGGTACTGATTAAATAATAAAATAAAACCGACCAAATGTTTTATTATTGCGCGAAAAGTAAAAGTCGACTACGGAAACAGGTTAGGTGCAGAACTTGTATATAATATTGTAAATAGGTTGCCAATCGATTTTGGACTGTCCGTCTGTCACGTAGGGCAATTTTAGCAGATTTTCTAAGTAATGCATATGCTACATTTCCACATGGACAGCTACAAAAGTACAAGCATAGTGTTTTATGGGAAAACTTAGGCATATATTAATAAAATATATGAAAACTATTATCAAAATTACATTATCATTTCAAAGCTTTTCGAAATCATTGCCTGACAATTACTCGAAAATTTCAAGAAATCTCGACCACATGAGCCTTGAAGAATTTTCTCGAAGATTGTGTAACTAAAATACTGTCGTACAACGAGCAAGGTTTTTTAATGTACTGTTATTATCACTAATTTCATACAAACTTAATTTGAAGGGTATTGTGACATAATTGGTACTCCATTTGAAGGTATGTGCCATTTACGGGTGAAGGAATTAGAAAGGGTCTAAAATACCGCAAACAGAACTATCTGAGCGTACGTGAAAGCTACTTCAGCAGATGATGTCTTACTTAGATTGGAATATTTGCTTAGTAAATCTACAGTTTCACCCGCGTAGTTCCCGTTCCTGTGGAAATACAGGGATAAAAAGTAGCCTTTGTCACCCGGGGATAGTGTAGCTTCCCAACGATGAAAGAATTTTTGAAATCGGTCCAGTACTTTTTAAGTTTGTTCGTTATATACAAAATACAAATCTTTCCTCTCAATAATATTAGTATAGATAAGTTTCAAGATGTCTTAAGTTAGAGTACCTAACAATCTGCCTTTTTTGGTGTACAATTAAGTATACACATACTCCATAATCCATGATGGGACTACTTCCTCACCAAATGGTATTATTAAAGAACAGTTTTAAGTCACTAAAAGTTATGGAGCATGATCTAACTTAAAATCATTTAGGAATCAGATTAGTATCTATTAAATCTGTTAGTAACTTAACTAAAAGGGGAATAAAAGTCACTAGAATCAGATGTACAGAGTCTACATCATCTTAAATTATGAATACCTAGAAGATACATCGTGAAACCACAAATAGATAATCATGGATACAGAATACACGACCTACATTTAAATCTATTCGCGTGAAGAAGACTTAAAGACAAAGTAAACACTAGAAAAACAATCAAAGTTATTGTTAAAACTTTGATTGTTTTTGTTGAATTGACAGTAAAGAAATAACCAGTGCTTTGATGAAGACACAGAATATACATGTAGGTACAGATCTACAGAAGGCTAGTTTCATACAACAAGCGAAAAATAAAATTTAAAATTTAGGAACCCCAACACGTTTTTATTTCATGCTACATGATGTATCTAGTAGTAGACACGTTTCTATCGACAATCTATTGAACACGTAATTATGACACGATATCTTGCGAAAACACCCCGATTCAAAAAGTAAAACGCCTATAAGTTTAGAACGGTTGAACCGATTTTCACCAAACGTAGCTCAGAACACTCTCGATAAAGTCACGAAATCAAAACCTTCATCCGTTTAGGAGCTATGATGCCACAGACAGATACTTATACAAAAATACACAAACACAGGTACACACTTCAAACTTATAACACCCCTCTTTGTCCTTCCAGACTTAAAAACAGGCGCACGCACACAGATACGCGTGCGTACGGTGCGGCGGCGATCTCAAACAAATGTTGTATGGATACTCAGTCGTTACTGGTAGTCAGAAACCGGAATATCTGACACCAGTCTTGCCACAGGGTATTGAGTTACCCAGTTTCTGGGCTGTGGAGGTCAGATTGGCATTCGTTCCATGTAAAATATCCTGGTATTCGGCTGTATCGGGTTAAGCTCTATCCACACATTATCACGTTCCCGTCCCTGACGTAATACGGCAGGGACGGAGAAAAATCGGTTACATACGATTTGTCCGAACTTGTTCACACATCTCCGTGTCATCGTTCATACAAATCGTTTGTAACCGATTTTCCGTGTTCCGTCAGGGACGAGAACCCGGCAATGTTTGGACAGCGCTTTAGACTAGCAGCCGATATAGCTGGTAAAAAGCGAGGCAGATTCATTGATGGACCTTCTGTATGTTAGTTATTTTGTGTCAAAGATCTTGACATTTACAACCTGTACTTACAAATGTCGCTACAAAATATCAAGTTATTTATATATTTTAAAACGGCAAGTATGGACGCCATGTCATTTGACATTTCAAAGTTCATCAAATTCCATAATTATCAGCGTCTAACTATGAATAAATAAACATGACATTTCATGGGTTTTAATGGCTTCATTTTAACTATCAGTTCAAGTACAAATGTCTAGAAAAATTGTACAGTTACACCTAAAAATTTAAACAGCATCTTGTGAATTTTATATTTGAGATTAGCATATCGACACCAAGGTTAAATAAATTTGACAAACTTACGATAATTTTAGCACAATCCTGTGTCAATTTAGAATCATGTATTTATAACGAAAGTTGGCCATCGATAAACACTTTACTATTATCACTCTCACAGCTGGACATAAGCCTCCTCCAAGCGATGACATAGACCGGCCCTATGCTTCTCATATCCAGAGAACTTCCGCGACATTCAGATCATCGATCCACTGTGGAAGGTCTGCCGACGCTGCGGCTTTTAAACTGTCGCCATTCCAGAATCTTTCAGCATATGCGTCGTCGGCGGCGGCGTCCGCATCGGCGATCAGCGGATATGCAATCAATATATCAGCCACTTATGTTTGGCAATACTTCGGGATAATACATGATCTATTTATTAATGCAAGTTCAAACGTCAAAGATTACAACATGTAATGAGCTTGCCAAAAATAAACCAAGCTTTAACTTTCTTGTAAGCAGCTAAGTATTGCTAGATTGGATTGCAATGGGTAGGCAGAGATATTAAAAATAAATAACAATTTATGCAACCAGCCCAATTAACTATTACTCTACCTTGAACCTGTTTAAAATATTGGCAGCCATTATAATAATACATTATTTATTTGACGCGATAATAAAATGAATTGATTAAAATTTTGCATATTACAAACGTAGTATGGAGGTCAAAATGCATATAAAATTTTGGCTGCGTTTTTTATGAATAATACGCTTTTTGTTAAAATTGCAACTTTGAAATTGATATTGGTTTTGAAATTTTTATCGACATTTAAAAATAAATAAAACTAAGCAATGGCAATTTTATACTTAATTTTCGTATAGCATCGATTAGTCTCGCTACGGTTTTGATTCCATATAATTAATCTACATTATTATTTTTACTTAATTATATTAAACTGAGAGAGCAAATTTTGAGACTTTGTGTACCTATATATGGAGGGTAATCTCGGAAAACGCTGCACATTTTTGAAAAAGTCTTTCACCAAGAAAAGTTGCCACATTCAGATGGACATAGTTATTATGTAAATATAGCCCAGGCAAAACCAGGGCAGTCCAGTAGTAAGGTTATATTTTATCGTTTTTTTTTTATCTTTACGGCAGCAATACTAGTTAATTAGAATTTTGATCAATTGCTTTTCACACAATAATAATTATTCAATGTCACTTTCTGGATTAAATATATTTTTATTTAAGATCAGCCGATTTGTCAAATGTTAATGATCGGTCGGCCTTACCATTTACAAGTTTTAATGTAAATTAATTCAATTTCATAAAACCGTAGCCATTTCTCAGAGTTAATTAGGTACTTAAAAATTTATGGCGGCCGGTAGAAGTCTAAAAATAGATTTTTTATATCTAGTTACGATAGGCATCTGAATATTCTTTTTTTAAATGACGAAAAAAATGGAGCAGGTTCTCGCGTCGACCCGCATATTTCTTAAGACGGTACCCTGACCAAAAAATCGGCATGAGATATGAGCATTCCTATTGGTCTAATTACAGTAGTGGATACGCCAAGATTTTAGAATAAAATCTTTATAAAATCGAATTTTGGTCTATTGAAAAAAAAAAACTACAAAAATGTTCGTTATTAAATTGTCTATCCATTAGTAGTAGTACAAAAAAATATTAATGAACACTTTACGAGGAGATGCATAATATCAATAATTATTTCTCATTTTTATGTTTTTTTGGAAAGAGATTAGTGAAATATATACAACATTTAAAAAAAAACTAAATCTACCATTTTAGAATCAATATTATGTAGAAATTTAATGTATTTTTATTAATTGATATTTCTTTTTAAATAACGAGTAGATAGCTCCTAAAAACAGCACAAAAAACGGCTTGCGCGGCGTTTTGCTCGGGGTACCGCCTTAAGTGTGATCATTTGAGGAACAGGATAATATAACCTTTCACAATGTGATTGAATTACTTACAATGTATGCAGATTTTGAACAAACTGATATATCTGCCATCAGCTCACCAGACCTCAAGACTTTAAGTGCTATGCTTCAGAGATTAGCGAAGCTTTTTGGTCCTTAATTTCATATAAATTTAAGTGATCTTGGCAGTTTCGTCTTCAGACTTTGTCCTCAGCCAGTCTAGACGCATTTCTGCAGCTATCCATTCCAACGTTTTAGTTATTTTAGATAATAGATGATTTATAAATGTGACGTCATTAACTAGCAATGAACTCTGCACTCTGTTGCAGTAGCATTAAAGTTGAGGTCAAATGCATTTATGTTTGTTTGATTTATAATAATTTATGGAAAATCAGAATTTATTCGCTCTCCTTCGAATTAACTCCGGGTCAATTGATTAGGTACCATGGTCGTCAATTGTTTTGAAGATTACTATTTTATCATTGATATAGTCATTTCCTACTCTGTTATTGTGATATTCTTGATTAATTTCGAACCTAGAAGGCTCTGACAGACAGGAGCGACGTGACGACTATTTTTCGTAGAAATTGTTCTAAGAATGGATAATATTCGTGAATAAAAAATGGTTGTCGCTTTGTCGTCCCGCCTGTCTACAGGTACCTTTAAAGTGCAAATAATGTTTCACATTTGAACTCATTTTGTTTTTGAGACCTCGACACTGCGGCAACATTCGAATTTAGAAATTAGAATAGGTCACAGTGATCATAGATTAAATAATTAGTTCTTTTTTCAAAAATAAATCAGAGAGTGTTTCATACGCTAGCTGCTCTGTAAAATTACCCTTAAAAATAATTAGTGTAACACTGTACAAATATTTGAAACAATTAAATAATAACAAACGTTCCAGTAATTAAATTATCCGTGTAACCATTAACCAGTGAGTTTGCAAGTTTAACGTAAAGCGCGGTCTCACAGCGAGCGACTTAACATTTTAAATGTATTTTTGGAGTCTATCGAGACGTTGGTTTTCTAAAAGGCTTAAAATTACTGAAAAAAATAATCAAGAATAATAAGGGCAGGAGATAATAATAAGGTAGCAATATCACAAAAGTTTTTAAAAAAAAAAAGGCTTTTTTCTTTAAAAAAAATAAAAAAAAGTTGAATAAATTCCACTGTTATCTTTGTAGTGTCTTTTAACTACCAATATAGAGACGGGTCAATGCACTATTGCCTACATTTTGTCAGTAGTGAAAGTAATGATAGTTCTGCTTTTGTCATTAACGTAGCAAAATGCTTATTATACCAAGAACAATAATATCCTTTTATTACACAATCCTACATTACAGAACATAGGTTACATTTAACTTCTGCAATAAATTATGTAAAGGCGGAAGATAAAACCGACGTTTTATGAAAACATGCAATACTATTAGATTCCTATTGAAACATTTGACATTTAACACTTTCAATATTTTGCAATACTTAAGAACACATGTTGGTATCGTGAAGTATCTTTTTTTATTGTATGTTTGTTTGGTCTTTCGTTAGAAATATATCTTACACAAATGCACTTAAAGATTGTGTAGTAAGGTCAATGATCCTTTTAGTAATAATTTGTTATCACATTGAGTAATACTTATCCAGTATCAGCTGACCTAGGCTTCAAAAGTCTGAAGTCAAAATGTTTATTTCATTTAGGTCATTAAGTGGCACTTTTGAATGTCAAAAAAAAACTAAGGGCTTTCCGTTCAATGAGAGCTCAGCTTATTGGAAGGTAATTAATTAGGTAATGTAGGTATAATAGGGTTGGTCGTAAAAAGCGATCGTTGAGCGTGGATTCTGGTTTCAATCCCCTGGTTCGGCTAAGTGATATTGAGATTTTCTGTTATAACGATTTCTTCAGCAGCAAGGTTCTGATTTTTTTACTTATTTATTATAAGGTACACCAACAGCATAACATACGAAACAGTTTGTAGTAAACAATGATATAATAAAGGTGCTGGTGTGTATGCCTATTACAGGTATACGCAGCTTACACAATATAGTCAGAAACACAAAATTATTATATAATCTAAACTAAAAAACATAATAAAAATATACAAAATGAAAAACAGACCGAATAAAAAAAACGAAGTAGTATGTATGTGTTCGTAATTACCCTAAGTTGAAGGATTTGCGCACTCCCGTTCCTCCGAGACTGCTCTTCTAAGCTTATTCAGTGAAACACCGTGTATGTCAGTATCTGGTGTTGTTCAAAAGCTATTGTAGCTTCTACACATGCGGAGAAGAGCCTTTATTTTTCCAGTTAACGTCAATAGCCTTCTAATACATAGGACTTAAACATATACACTTATCACCGCTGTTTACTCTTTGGATAGATTTCCAAATACAAGCTTATTATTAGCAATCAGTAAGACAATGCTGACCGGCTGCAATAATTCCTTGGCCACCTATTAATTTTCAGAAATATCAACATTTCAGCTCAAACAAAATTATCTAAAAGATACTAAACACATTTCGTAAGACCACTCACAAAAGATACTTGTCCGCATTGATCTTTAACCTAAGTTTTGCTTCATGTACCTTAAAGTTAAGATGTATTGAATAAACTTTATATTACTTAATATATAAACTGCGTAATAGCCATTAGTAGAAGATTTCTATCATAAGAATAGAAACTGTGGACTAATAGACCTTACTTGACATTTTTGACCTTTCAGGCTCTTTATGCCAATTAGCATCGGTAGAAAATCTATATGATTAATTACTGATTACGAATAAGTGGCCTATTCAGGTCTTACAGGTGAAATCAGCACATAATTTACTCAAGAAAATAAAATCTATTCCGTAATTTCAAAGTAATGTTGCACTTATGTGGCAGATCCCATTCGGGAGTCGATCATAAGACACAAATGTACGCGTTCATTGTTTCGATGTCCCGCGACTATTTGCGCCAGTTTGAACACTTCTTAATAAGTTAGTCGACACAATTGGTGTAGTCGAATTTTTGTCCCGCATTTCATTTCAGTTTGACCAAACTCTTAAATATTATGATTTTTCTGATCTTATACGGGCACTGCAAATTATTCCGTCTAATTATTATTGGTAGAAAAAAAGCTTTCACTTACTTTCATTATTCATTTGCACGTATAATAACATCATCATCATCGCTTACCATCAGGTGAGATAGTGTTCAAGCGCGAGAAAAAGCAAAAAAAAATGCTCGTATAAATTCACTCCGCTCACAGTGGGACCGAAGCTTTAAAAATAAAAATCTTCATCAGTGTATGATATAACTAGTGATAACGTAAGGTGTGTCGCAAATGTGTGGGTTAACAGGTCAGTGTTAGATCACTGTACGCATTATGTACTCTAGTTATTTTTATGTTCTATTGCAATATCATTTTTTCTCGTTCTTCAGAAAAGTCAGGTGCGTAGTACTCATAACCATCCCGCGCGTTAAATCTCACTGTGAAAATTTTGCTGAAGTGAGCTTAAAGAGAAATGTCATTCCACCTGTTGATAAGGACTGATAGCTTACTTCAACTACGGTACCTAACTTTTTATGGTGAGATGTTAACAGAAAAGTACTGCAGATGTACGGTGACGGACGACGGTAAAGGAACATCGTGAGGAAACCGTCATGTCCTAGAACTAAAAATTCGAATGCACGTGACATCCACCAAGCCGTATTGGGCCCGCCTGGTGGATTACGGCCCATTCCCTCTCTGTGAGAGGAGGCCTGTGTCCCAGCAGTGGGAAAATTAAAAAGGTTAATGATGATAACTACAGATGTATGAAAATAATTGAAACAAAAGGAGTGTTCAAATATCGTAGCAGGTAGTGTTCTTAGTTTCTGCTTATTCCCAAGCTCCCAAAGGAAAAAGGCGTGACTTTAAGAACGTTTCTTCGTATGATACAATTTGATAGATTGTCGTCCTCAAACCTCGCAAAATTTATTAATTTTTTGATAATAATTTACCGATTAAAACTGAAAGTCAAGTGTAAATTTTTACAACTCGACATTGCAACTTAATGTTAAAAAGGTAAACCGTAATTTCTAAAAATACCACGTTTTTCTAGCCAGCCAAATAAAACAGCTATGTTCTCCGTTCTAAGAAAAGTGAATTTTAAGATCATAATCATTGAATAAATCTGATAATTTTGCAAACTGCTACTTTTAATGAGGGGTTGTTGAACTGCTGTAGTACCAATAACTCTAAATATGGTAACAAGAAGTATTGCTGACAAAAACGAGCCGTTTCTTGAGTAAAAGTAAGGCTGTCGAGTTGTCAGTTTTTTTTAAAGTTCTTTGACCTCTTTCGAGGGCCGTTATGCATACCTGTGCATAATGCTTGTCAGTTGTCATGTCAGAAAATATTACCTAAGACCAGTCGGTATTACTCGGTCGGTTTTAGGTTATACGCTAAATAGGTTAGGGGCTATATTTCTATCCAAACTGACCTCGGCAGTTTCCATTTTGCATTAAAAATAAAATTATTAAAAAAAAACTTTTTATTAAAACAAGCTTTTTTCGTTTTGTTCTCAGCAAACCCTTTCATTTGATACCGATATCATGGCAGTGCACAAAACATAACTAGCCCCCAACTTGGACCGTCCACCATATTGGATTTGGAATGACGTCACTTAGTTAACCATGCATTGTCATCCAAACTAAACGTGTATGAAAAATTGAATGTTAATCGGAGGAGGATTACAGCTTTAAAATTCAGTTTCAAAATTTGAGCCGAATACACATACATACATAGGAAGTTAAATAAAAGCTTGTAAAAATGCAAAATAGAAACTGTCAAGGCTTCTATAGGCAACGCGTGTAAAACACGAAGAAGAAATGTAGCTAAGTACTATCTGTACTGCAATTTCATATCAAGTCTAAAAAACGCGTCGTCACAGAGTTGTCGCATTGTCACATCGCACTTCATTTATCAATCAATAATTTATTTGCAATATGTATTGGTACAATGTAGGTGTTTAAGTAAGTTATGAATAGTTTCCTAATACACAGTCAAACATTCGACATGCAAAACATTACAATATATTTTACAATGCATGTCCTCGAAAAGAGCGGTTTTCCAAGCAGCCAAACTGTGCGGAAAGTGTCACTTTTTTTCACTAGTGCTTTTTACTTTCCTGTATTTTTTTAATTTTAACTCCAACGTCAGCCCGACGCATATAGTTTTTATTATTTGAGAAAAGTTTTAAAAATTAGTTATGTACAGATTATCATTCATATAAAAGGTAAAATAAAACTAATACTTTATTTTAGGCATTTTTAATTACTCTAGATTTAGATTTTGATCAATAAATTAATTTTAAATATTCATTAAATATGTTTGGCAGAACGTATATTTTGCTCGTGCCTTATTGCGTTACGATGTGAGCTATTCGATAGAGATATGCCCGAGGAACTATTAGTTAATCTGTGGATATGCTGAACGCGCTTGAATAAGCCCGCCATTTTATTAATTTCATTTTATTAATTTATTTATTTCCTCGCACAATGCATAGTAAAATGTTGTATGATACACGTACGTAAGATGATTTCCGACTCGTGTCGATTTATCCACTCACTTGCTTCGCTCGCTCGTGAATAAAAATGCCACTCATCGGCAATCACCTACCTTCCGCACTTGTATCATAAATAACTATAATGCATCTGCAGGAGCTTTCACAATCATCAACTAAACATAGAAAACTTTACCGCCCACTACAGGCGACTTCAGAATCACAGGCGAGATTTTACAGCCTGCAGGCGTACTTTAGCACCACTACGAGAGATGACAAATATGTAATCGACATTTCGCAAAAATAAAACAACCAACTAAAAATGGCTTCAGTGTTACATCAAAAAGGCATTCAATCACGCACGCATGCATCCATGCACGAACGGTCAATGCCTGCACGCATAGCAAAGCATAGCCACATTCGACCTTGAAAATGGTCACAAAACTAATGTTACAGTGTAGTAAGACCATTTAGCTGCCGACTTCAAGCTACAGCGGCATATCTGACAAATGGCCGATTTTTTTTTTGATGCCTTTCTACTGAGAAAAAATCTTTATACCATTCCCCCTCTAAAAAGCTTATTTTATACACTGAAAATAGTGAATAAAAAGCACTTTTAATCACTGTTTTGGAGTTTGAATTTGGAACACACCAATGTATTAGACGTCCATCTCAATGCAATGTAACTTCCTTGCGCAAAAAATACTCGAGACAAACTTCTTGTGCAGAGAATATTCGACTTTCAAATTCCTTCTTCAATTTTAATTTTATGTTTTTTTTAATATTTAGGATTTTAATAATGATTTTGATTTTAGTCTAGGATATTTATTGAATACTTATTTGGATTGTAATTCTAATATTAATTGCAATGGTGTTTAATTAACTAAAATTATTTAAAGTAACGGTGGTGGTCACTGGCCCATGAAACACAGGTAACAGGGCTGCACCTAGCTCAGGGCTCAGGGTTTCACATTTTTTGTAAATTTTGAAGGAAATGAACCATTTATTTATTACTCGTAATATTCCTTGTGCTTTTCGCTAAGATCTTGCTTTTTCTCGAAGTC
Source organism: Orthosia gothica (assembly GCA_949775005.1). Classification (NCBI taxonomy): domain Eukaryota; kingdom Metazoa; phylum Arthropoda; class Insecta; order Lepidoptera; family Noctuidae; genus Orthosia; species Orthosia gothica. Next base: position 7,365,310 of record OX459060.1, on the reverse strand, counting down.
ATGGTATAAAATTTAGTATGCAACTCTTGAATAAAACGGATTTATATCGAGGGCCATGAATCACTCGCGTCGCTCATGATCTCGCTTGAAATCCGTCTTTTATTCACTAGTTGCATAATATACTATTATCGGTCTGTCTAAGTTATATTTTTTTACTATAAATAAATTCGGGATAAAAAATAAAAACGCACCAAATTGCTATGCTTACAAATCTACGAGTATTTTTGATAAGATTAAACAATTGATTTAAACTAACAATATGCCTATTCGAAAGTACGCAATTCGGTCGATTTTTTGACACCTGAAAATCTCACATAAGATTTATAGTTGACTAGCTGGCCCCCGCGGCTTCGCTCCCATCATCTGGCTACCTAACTTCCTACCACCTACCTACCCTACCAACCTAGCTACCCACCTGATGAGTTTAATCGGCAAAATTTTGCTACTTTGGGTTACATTATTGCAATTTTCATAAGTATCTCAATTTTTTTGAAAATAAATTATATCCTATGTAACTCCGGTATAATGTAGCTATCCGTAGGTGTTTGTTTTTTTTTTTTTAAGTTTTTTCGTGACGTACAAAAATACAAATCTTTCCTCATTATATTATAAGTGTAGATAAACTGCATCGATTTTTATTATTTCGCGGTTTTTTGTTGTTTTTTCGTCTATAACTCAAATTATGATTTTGTCAGATAGTGACACTCTAGCTATAAGACGGTAGTGTAAGTAGTAAGACCATTTAGTAACGTTCTTGTTGTCACGGGTAGTTAGTCTGTAAGTGTTTGTTGCTATGCCATTATGTCTGTTAATTCTTATGTAAATTGTGTAAAAAAATTGTTGTGTTTGTAACTGGGTTGATTATTGTTTATATTGTTGGTTTAAGTTGAGTCGCTACTGTTGGTTTTTTGTTTGTAGGAGATAAAGGGTTTTCTCTCTCGGCTCCAGACAGTTATTGTCGAAAAATAATCACAGTAAAACTTAGATGGATGGCGACTATTTCTCTCTTCGCGGTTGGATAGCAACACGGCTATGAAACCACTATCAACGTTTGCTTTGTTGTGTTGTTTTAATCGGTCAAATTATGACGCACATCGTTGGCTTAAAGTAGGTTGCCAGTATGCAGAAAAAAATACGGTGATGAGACCGTACAGATCATTTTCCTATTCGATCATGCTAAATTCCTTAATACACTTTATCTCTCTCTCTCACAAAGAGGAGGCATGAGTCCCAGCTGTAAGAATATTATATACTGAGTATGGTATGCTATGCATAATCACATAAAAGCTTCAGTTTTTCTATATTTTGGAAAAACCTATTCCTAGCAGTAGTTCAATCAAGACGTAAACATAATAGATAACTGGATTTTTTGGTTCTTTTCTAAGACCAAACCATAATTTTTGATAAATAATTTGATTATAAATTTGTGGTTTTTTGAGACAACTAAAAAGGCTAGACTATAAAGACTACAAATTAAATATTTGTTAACGTCTTTTCTTGTTTTACAAAACAAAGACCATTATAACACGTAATTTTAACCAAACAAAACACATAGGATTTAGATTTTTGCATTTATTTAAAGACGTGACTTGATTTAAAAAAATAACCTGAAGAAGATCCAACCTTAAATTTATTTTAAAGAATGATGCCACTTGGTGATTCTTTGTGTGTTTACGCTAGTTTTTTAACGCGGTTTTGCCTGGTATTTGGGACAAAAAAATGTGTTTGTAAAGCCTTACTTTGTCTTCGACATGGCACTAAATTGAGTGGTTTAAATTGCGTGGGCTTTATTTAATAATTACTTTATCAATAGCATATTTTTCGTAAAAATATTTATTTTTGGTTTTCGGTTAAAGTCTCAATTTTAGACATATTGACATCAATGTTACAAGAACCCTAAAATTGCTTCTGATAAAATTACTTCTGTAAAAGTTCATAATTTCGAAATTATTCCACTGCTCATATTTAAAAATCAGCATGGTACAAAGCGGGGCTAAAGCTTGTTTGGGAAGCTTAAAATATGGTCCTTCGGCCGGATGAGAGGATTACCTTAGCCAATACGAATTTTTATTTGAAGTATTTAGCAATGAAGCCTTAACAAAACAAAACATCCGATGATGCACGTGCTTGTCTTCATAGAACTGCATAAAGAAAAATAATCAATAAAATACTTCCATAGCAAAAAATATAATAAAAACCAAAAAAAACCTTAATAGAGGTACGATCAAAGTCAAACTATTTTTTATGTAACACCAAAATTCTATCGATTCTTAGAAACGTTCAAATGGTCTTTTTTGATCACGTTTCTGGTAATTAAAACAGGCGTATCGAAACACGATGCCATAACTCATAATATCTTGTAATGGTAACCACAAAAAGACTTTTTATTATTTGTTTTTTACAATATATATTACTTAGTAACAGATGCTTAACATAGGGTAGTATTTAAACGCAAATCAAAAAATATCCTTTTTCTACGCAATAAGATTCCGAATTCCCATCAAAATTACTGATTGCACAGCAAAATATTCAACTCAAAATATGACTAAACACACTACAATTTATTTTCGCAGCGTACAGCGATTTTTCGAATAAGTCGACGTAGCCCCGCTACGCGGGGCTCCTATTTCTGTCTGCAGGGTCAAAAGTAACCTAACACGAACGAGATGACGGGAGCTGAGTTCGCTCGCTTTGCTCGCTCACTTCAGCTCCCGTCATCTCGTTCGAACCTAACCTGTCCGTGTCGGGGTGCCCTAAGTTCCCGAGCTCGCTTCGCTCGCTCTTGGACTGATTCTTTGACCATAATTTATTCGTAGATCAACTAAAATAGACTATGAAATATGGAAAATTTGCTGTGTAGTCAGTATTTATGCTATGTATGTAGTATTTTTGTACAAAAATAAATTTAACAGTATTGCATTATGAGGAAAAAAGCAATGTTATATTGATGTATAATTTCGTTTTATCTGCAGTTTGAGTTTTGTTAAACATTTAGTTTCTTTGTAGTGAAGTAAGTTATTAGATGGAAATAAGAATATAAATGATGAGTATGTATTGATAGGCGATTATTTATTTGATTTGCAATTTATAATATCCCCTTAACATATATCATCATGAATTGTCTAGACGCTAGAGTTATGCTCAACTACTTTGGAGATGCTTTCTAGTCTAAAATAATGCAGCGGTATACCAGTTGGACAGACAGTTTTTGGTCTGCCTGTCAAGGTGAGTAGGCAGCTCTTCTTCAACACCAACCCGGAATCAGCCGCTGCTTAATATAGGCCTGCCCTCTTGTGCCATATTTTGCGGTTCTGTGATGCGTTCCTCATCTAGGTGCTGAGATAGGATCCTTTTTGGTCTCACACGGGGTTATTTATTATTGTCTTTGTTTGTGTTTTGCTTATCTCGTGTCTCCTGTGCGGGTCACAAATAAATCTTTTTTCTTTCTTTCTTTAGGTGTTTTCCAAGACTAAAGAAACTATCATGAAGAATTTCAGTCTTTGGGCTCTATACTATCTGTCGGTAAGAATTGTCGTATTGACAGAATGCAACCGCGTGAAATTTCGGTAGCACTGTCAATCCCATTTTTGACTTTCCGACAATTGCAAATGATACAAAGTCTTTTTTTTCTAACGCTTCTTTAATCAAAACGAACTCTGGTTTCAGTACAGAAAGAAATTCGTTAGTTAGTTACAATCAAAGTTTCTCAAACTATCCGTCAGTTTTTACGTAAATCTTCGTTCGTGATCGTTCTCAATCGAAGTTTTTGTCTCCGTCCATTGAGCAACACGTTTATGTATCCAATAATTTATCTTTTTACTTGCAGTTTCAAAATCTTCCGGTCTTTTGTTGAATGTTTGTTGCGCCAGCTTCTGTCTTTTAGATGGCTAGATAGTTTTGATTATTTTAGGAGTAATGTGGTAACTTTTGATGTCTTGAGGAGCCATCTGACAGATCACGTTTAGCGGCTGGCTGAAATAGGTAGATATATGGATTACTGTTTTGTCTGAAGTGCCAATGAATAATAACTTTTAATCTTAATCGTGACCAAATTCAGTATCTTTATAAAGAAGATAATTTTGGATGGAAATATTTTTTTGCTGTATCTGATCAGATTCTTTTTTTTGTTTTATTATGGCTGCGTGAATATCTTCCATAGAGCCAAATAACACAAGCAAGTGTCCGGGCACAGATAAATAATTATAATACTACTTGGTACGGACCTAAAAAATATGCTTGACGGACAAATTTTTTAGGGATTTTACGACAGATCCATCCAGGTGGCCAGAACGAAATTTCAGCCGGATCGACAGGTAAAGAAGTATAATTTTATTCTCAGTTTTAATTTCGAAATTTCGCAAATATATAAGTAAAAAGATATAATAACTGAAAGCTCAAATCAAAAGTTATGGTGTAATATATTATGTGGTAAATAAAATCAATGTAGAAGTAATATTACCTAACATAAATAACCACTCTCATCTCGAAGTAAAAGTCGTACTTACTTCGCAGCCATACCTCGCCAAAGGAAACTATCAACATACAAACACAATAACTTTACATATTACATAGAGATGCACGGACAAGTGAAAGTACTATTTGCCCTACAGGTTGAGAGGAAAGTACGAGTGTATCGTGATTCGTGGTCCATTGTTGACCATGCTTGTTTGTTGAAGATTATATTGTGGAGGTGTTAAAGAACTTTGTTCTTTTTAATGATGATGATTAGAGGTAGTAATAGCATGAATATATGTAGTTGTGATTTAAGTGTGAATAGTTTAAACTTTGTTCACAATTTTGTTTCTCCTTAGCGAAAACCCTTGATGGTATTGAAAAGGGAAGAATTTTCAGAATGAATATTGGTATCGTACTCTACTCACTGATCTTAAAACGGTGAAGGAAAACATCGTGAAGAAACCGGCATGTACTAGAACCAAAAATTGAAAGCCATGTAGCATATACCAACCCTATCTTTCTCTCAAAAAGGACACAACCCTCATGTGTGTTAGAACATAGATCCAAGTGCAGTGAAAACGTTTTAAGCTGTCTACGCTAAGAAAAATTTGACAATCTTTGACAAAAAAATACATTCGTTTCTGAATATTGCCAACACTTCTATACCAATATTATAAAGAGGAAAGATTTTTTTGTTTGTTTGTACCGAATAGGCTCTGAAACTACTGGACCTATTTTAAAAATTCTTTCACCAATAGAAAGCTACATTATTCCTGAGTGACATAGGCTAATTTTAATTCCGAATACGGGTCCTGTGGGGTGGCCCACGGGAGCGAAGCCGCGGGGAACAGCTAGTCTTCTATAAAAAACAACAATTTAAATCGATTGCGTCTGTAAAAAGGTAACGTCATTTTCACGGTTGGCGATGCGCGAGAGTGATGCCAATGGACTATCTCGCGCATGCGTCGCTGATACAACTCTATGATTAGCGTGGTCTATGGTTTAAGTTACTAGAGCCTAAAGATGAAAAAAAATTGTTGTTACTGGCCGCATTTTTTTTTTGGTAAAGTTTTTTGCATTCTTTACAGATTTTTAGTTTAATATTTTTACCGCTTGAGGCGACACTTTCTGTCAAACCCAAAAAAAAGGGTTTAAATATTCCATCTTTCATTGATAAAATTCTCTATGTCATTTAAGACGACATTACCTTATATGATACCTTATTTTCCTGCATCCTCTACAAACTATTTGCAATGCATTTTACAGGGTTTTCCCAACCAATTCAAGCACCTAAGGTCCGCTTAAAAATTAGTTATTTACTGGTCAATCTATTGGCATGGAGTTGACTAGTTTCTTATCTATTACAAACAAGTTCTAGGTCTAATTTAGGTAGTTATGTAGGGTGAACACCACATAACTTCCGTAATTCAAACAAGAATTTATTTTGAGTAAGAACATTATTATGATATTAGCTGCTACAATTTTTTCAGCGTGTACTCAATCGCAATTTAAACCATTTTTTTTATTACTATTGTTTTCTTTCTATTATGAAGGAACAGTGCGTGAACAATAGCGTGACTTTTGGGCGGCGAGAATTGAAGAAGACAAGGACGGAAGATGTTGATGATTTTTTTCACGTATCCTATAAGACAAAGTTTAAAATTAATTCGGCTGCCATACTTTTTAATACAGCTATAAATAAGCTTTATTATTAATGCATGGGTTAACAAAAATTAATGTTGTTTTATAAACTTGACCCACAAGGGCCAAGGAGTCTACCTCGCTGCATCTTCTACCATAGACCATACACAAACGCACGTAGATCAATGCGCACGCGATTAAATTTGATATAGTGTGTGAACGGATAGGCATGGACTATGAGAATTGCAGCATCTCACATGAACTCATTCTTACAACCTTATTTGTATGATGATGATAAAATTGTTCAAGTGGCGCCCAAAGAGTAAAATAATATAATATGGGAGGTGGCGCCTCTGGTGGCGTAAATCACGCTTGGATTCGCTCAAGAGCATTGAGTGAGTGAGTGAATGAATGTTTAGTGTTGATGCTGTTGAAAGATATGAAAATTAATTGCTTAACCATTTTAATTTTTGTGTAGTAATAGATAAAAATCTGTGGCGCATGTCCTATGCGGAGGCTGTAAGAGAAAAAGAAGACGAAATACTTAACTGTGTGAAACATTATTCAACAAGAAAGGGTTGACAAATGAGATGATGAAAGAAAGAAAGAAAGGCCCGCACAGGAGACACGAGAAACAAGCAAAAATTGAACAATAATAATAATAAAACCCCGTGCAAAACCAAAAAGCATATGCAGCGATATCCAAAAAGGAAATAACGCTGTGCTAATATTCTGATAAGGCCCGCTGTTGATGCCACGGACACACTCACGGAAACGGAAAATAATGAAAAAATAAAATGGGATATATAAATAACAAACAAAATAGTATTAACACAACAGTTGAATGACTGGTAGAGATGTATGAAAGAATTAAACTCCAAAATACTTACTCCAAATAAATTGGGATTAGGAAAGTAAGCTGCCGCAAGATGGAGGACATCCATGAGTATTGCCATACGTAAAAATGTTCAAATCACGTTAAAACATTGAGTATAGAATTTATGCATGCTTGCATAATAAAAGTAAACTAACTGGCAAACTCTTTTTTTTCTAGCTAGTGAACTAAGTTTAAAACTACTATTATTCTTATGTAAATTAGTGTAATTTGAAGCGAAACAAAATATTTGCAAAGTGTTTACGGAAACAAGCAATTACATAAGCGATTATTTTTTAGATATGAATCATATCTATATTTGCGAACTGTTATTACTTCAAATTGATATGAATTTAATTACTATATTCATCTTTGCTTTAATTACGATATTTTTTTAAATTATGAACTAGTTTTATTTGCATAGTTTCATTAACATTTAAATAGTTTACGTAAACAATTATTCATCTGTACAAAACGTTTTTGCAATCACAATAAGTTTCACTCACATACATTTTTTCGGAATAAAAAAGTAGCCAATGAGGATCTAAATTGCCATTTTTCCACGGTAGGTGGTAATTCCATACATTAAGTAAGCTATCATTAAGTAAATTTAAATTTTCTCGAAATATGCCTCTGTGTGCTGTACCATACCAGGATGTACCAACCCCGGTATTAATTTATTTCCCAAAGATACAACGCTAAAAAAAAGTAAGAAAAGGCTATAAATATTTATAGCTATTAACGTCTTGGTGAAGTTCTATAGCAGGAATGTCATTTTCTTGGATTTCCGAAGCTTGAGGAGTCTGCCTGTCAATAAGATTTGTTTTCTTTCCAGTTATCCTTGCTCCTCGTTTTTTAGTTCGTCTTTCAATTCCTTTAGCCTCCAGGTACAAATCATATTATCAATAACTATGATAGACCGGTGTTAACACAAACAATTGCAAAATAACCTTATGTAAACAAAGTGAAAACCATTTGACAGCAGCCATTGCGCTTTCATCCCCATTAATAGCAATTTTTAAGTAAAAAAAAATCTTAACTGAATCTGTTGTTCCAGAGAAAATCTCTTATATAAATGCTAGTTTAGTGTTTTCATATTAAGATACTAAGAAAACATCCTACTCTGACCCAGAGGTCAAAATCCTTCACTACAAATTCCTCAAGTTCATAAAACTTTCTATCTATGTCAACTTAAGGATTGTCTTCTTCGTTTATATTCTAAAGACGTACACATAAACATTGGGGTTATTGCCTTTTGGCACATTCACTGAATATTTATGTACTTTTACTATCACCGGAAAAGAAAACTGTGTGTCACTTTTAAACGATTTTGGGGACAATGTGACATTCTCTGATTCTAGGCCTGATTGGCCTCGTACTTTTACAGGAAAATATTATTTAATTTAATGTGATCTGATATTCAGCTCGTATATATTATTCCAATAAATAGCAAACTAAATTTGGCATTGTCAGTAGTCTCTTATAAATTAAAATAGTTTGTGATTCATAGATAAAAACGGGCCAAGAGGCTTATCGGCAACAATGCACTGGTCGCCTCAAAGCTCCAGAGCCTTGAACATCGTCGCCGAGTGGCCAGTCTGTCTGTTTTTTATCGGTAACATTTCGGGAAGTGTGCAATAGAACTGCACAGTTTGATTCCGCCTGGCCCTTTCCATCATCGGACAAAAAGACGTATGGCAGCGCCACCGGTACATGGTGGACATCCCACCCATACGTACAAAGCGTTTTGTGAATACTTTTATTGTGCGCACAGCTAAGGAGTGGAATTCCCTGCCGGAGTCTTTTTTTCCTGATAGCTACAATCTTGCGAGTCTTTAAGTCAAGAGTGAATAGGTTACTTCTAGACAAGCGTGAATCACCGTCGACCACAACATCGCTTACCAATAGGCGAGATAGTGGTCAAACGCGGGCCTATCGTTAAATAAAAAATATAATAAAAAAAAGATAGTTGCAGAATGACGTCATCTAAAATAATAACATATTAATCCAAAAATTATCAATACTCTGTCTTTAGATATACAAATACCTATGTTTAAATATAATAACTAAACGAATACATAATAATAGTTTTTATAAATGAAAATGTTTCTTCTTTGTTTCAGGTAATAAAACGAGCTTCTCTACATAAAGATGAAATCTTAAGAATGCATCATGATCTTCATAAGGAAGTACATTAAATTATGTCCATTTTTGTTTTACCTGTAATAGTCAAAATGCAAGTATATGTTGCAGTGTATTGTGTTAGGTTGTCACAGTATGCTTTGATAACTCCTGAAGGAGTAAGTAGAGACCGTATACAAATAAGTACAGGTAGGCACTCATTTCAGCAGTTAAGTAAGGTATAAGTCCCATGGAATTTGAATCTTCTCCTTTCAGTCAACCGAGATATATAAAAAAATACACATATATTTTACAACAACTTAATACTACGGGTATAAAGGCGGTCTTATGACAGCGATATCTACTAGACAATCTTTGGGTGGACTTAAATAACTTAACATAATACAGGGGGTAGCCTACGGTGTACTGCTACATTATAAAAAATACTAATACGTAAAAATTACATAGCTATATAAAATACTATATATAAACTTACAAATAAACATACATACAAAATTTGAAAGAAGGGTTGAATAATAATTGAAGAAATTAAAATAAGATAGAAACAGAAAAGCATTAAAGAGAAAGAAAAAGGACATATAGACTGTAGGAGTGTAGGCTTCTACTATGAATTTCTTAATGAAAAAGCCGAGTCAAATCTTGGCTGACCCGGAGATTGAAACCACGACTCATAGCTCAGAAGTCGTTCTTGGAACCATCGATTAGAGCAACGAGGCAATCGAGTTTTAGAATACAAACTTTACTTTTTGTCCCCAACAACTTAATCAAAAACACGGATAACATATCTCCAATATCTCGACACAAGAGTGCATTGTGCAAAATATTCCGCATATTATAGCAGCCTTGTATCGAGAACTGAGGTCGCGTAGCCTTGGTATTTGATGGTCTAGAACGTTCCACGTGAGGGAGTGATACGAAGGGAAAGGCGAATTGTTGTATTGAAGAGGCGATATGTTTGAGGCTGTTAAAATTGTAGGGTGGGTAGAAGTGTTCATTTAAAAGTTTTTTGAGAAAAATTTGGGGAAGTTTATCGGAATGGTATGGTAAAAAGTCCCTAAAATACTGGTTACAAAACATAGTTTTATCAGTAGAGAGGTAGAAACAAGAGAATATCACTTGTCTTTGGTTTCTCTTATTATGCTAGCAAATTATTTTCCCGGAGATTTATTTTAATTTCTATCTGGATGTAGCCTGCAGATTACTAGTATTATAAATGGTAAAGTACAGGCACGAACCAGTTATTGTATAATAAAATAAACTTGGTAAGACTGGCAATTTAATTTTAAGTATTACTAAGTCAGAAACAAACCATTCCTACCTAAATACCATCAGATGTAGGTATACCTCTCACAAACATATCAACAACTTTTTTCTCTGTACCAATCTCTTATTTTTCAAGTGATAAATTCCAGAAAGTCCATAGCAATTGCGATCATTTAGATATATACCACATAGCCCCAGATAGTTCCACATACTGATATTCTTGCTGGCTAAAGGAAACGCTTAAATACAAAATGTTCCACATATCTGTGGTATCGGTTACATTACTCTTGCATTTCCTTCTATGACACCGTTATGTATCAAATGGACATTATAATACATTTATGAACAAGGAAGATGACACATGATAGATGGATACTTATGATCATGCAATGGATGATGTTGGCTAAATTCCGAATTAGAATGTAGACTGGAATGGTCTAGAATTATTTCTCATCATTGTTATATGTATATCAAATCAATGTGTCACTTTTGCTACACACACCGACCTTGTCAATCCATAATTTTTTTTTGAACAAATAAATTATTCTGTATCTTGTTAAACCCGAAATGCTTAATAGGCAAGATTATTCTTACTTTATAGAAGAGAAAACACAGAAGTTAAACATAGAGACAAGAACAGCACAAATACACACGTACACATATATTTGTCAAGTCATATGTTTAACACACTTTGTATATTTTTAGTATACTACTGTTAGCTTTTGCTATAAAAAAAAAATAGAAAAAAAAAATATTTATTTCGCTTCGTTACAATGGTTTTGGCGCCGACCCCTAGTAACTTGGGACAAGGGCAGGAAGATGATGATGATAATGGCTTTGTCTTAGCAAAGTGACAGTTTAAAGATCATCACTAATCTATAGAATCACAGACATTAGAAAACACAATATAACAACAGATTGACTATACCATTCAAAAGTTCTATAATCAATTCCCAACGCTTTAGTCACGGTGCGGTGTGACAGGCGGCCACTAATGTCCACGTTACTCGTAGGCAGGTGCGCACGCGCCGATCAACGGGACAATTGACGATCGTCATTACTGTTTTATTGAGAGATATATGTAGGTAGAGCTGTATGAAAAGTTGAGCGGGATATGGACGATGAGTGAGGAAAAGCCGGAGTAAAATGTGTTAGAAATAGTTTTTTAAAATGACGAATTAAGCTTAAATTCGGCACTCCCATGCCTAATTTGAGCTTAGTTCATAGTTATCCAGGTTAATTCATAATTAAAACTAACAAACAAAAAAATAATTACAAGAATATTTTCAGAAATTATGGAACATAATATTTTTTATGTAGCATACAGAGTTGCCTTTAAGATCCTTGATTTATTAGTACAAAAGCTTTGTTTACAAGTCCATAGGTAGACACTTAGACAAGTCGCCAGCCTTTATCATGATTTCTAGAACTTCTTGTCTGGATTGTTAATATAAACGAGTTACTATATTGTCAAGTTGTTCTCGTCAGCCAACTTCTTCCAGAAATGTTCTTCCAGCCAAGTTCTCCACTATAAATTCTTGAGTATTATTTTGCATATTGTACTGTTTATTTCCGATGACCTGGTGAAGGTTGCGGGGATTCGCTGGATGCGGGACGCACGGGACCGGTCAATGTGGCGACACTTGAGGGAGGCCTATGTCCAGCAGTGGACGTCTTTCGGCTGATATGATGATGATGATGATGATGACTGTTTATTAAGAGCCATTGTGAATATTACGCCGTCTATCCAAAAAACATACCATGCGTTTTGTACACATCATTTTTGCTCGAGTAAGCTTTACCACAGCAGCTCGCAAACCATCGCTCATCTCAACACATCTCATCTCATTTCTCCTCGCTACGAGGCTATCTAGGCATTTCGCCGTGAAATCACCAACATTATTACTTTATACTTCACAAAGAATGTCTCCATCGCCTATGGCATTCATCCGTCATAGAGTAGATTGTTTTAGAAAACCTCCTGATGGACTTTTAATGGTTTGAGAGAGTAATACAGTGTGGTATGTGGAATGTAATAGCTGGATATCGAATGGAATCAATGTCAATTCTGTGTTCTGTCGGTGGGTAGTATTGGAATTGGTCTTTTGAATACATGATTCAATATTAAAACTTTCGTCAAGGCAGTAAAATTCACTTCTATTTTACCTATCTGTCTAATATTCCGACTTGAGCTAATCATTTGCTTTGAAAAGATAATTTTATTTAGAAATTTTTAAATTAATGATGAATTATGCTAGACCGTAGCGGCTGGGAGCCGAGCGCCGCGCGAGGTACGGGCGAGCCACGGATTCAAAACTTCACGAACGTTTTATAAGATGCAGCCCATGCTATGCGGTGCAGCCGCGGCGTCCGCGTCCCGGAGGCTCGGAAGTGTCCCAACGCCGTACGGTGTAGCGTATAATATATTCGTGAAGTTTTGAATCTGTGCCTCGCACGGGCCTCGGCTCGCGCTCGCTACGATCTAGCATGATTCATACTTTACCAAAGCGTAGATTCTTTATAGAAGAACTTAACTTCCAAAACATATCTTAACAAACGTAAACTATAAGAGAAGCACCGAAGTCAAATTGACTTCTGCAGTTAGGTCTACGGCACATACATACATACATAAACTAACGCCTTTTTACCATGGGGGTAGGCAGAAACTACAGAACGCCACCTGCTACGATCCTTTCATACTTCTTTTGCTTCACACACATTCATACATCTAGTCATACACACACGCCGGTTATGGGTACTGCGCACTTGGCCTTTCTGAAGAACATCACCTATAAGGTCTATATATGTCTTTCTAGGGCGTCCCCTCCCGGCGTTTCCATTCACGTCTGCCTTGTCTACGGCTCATATATAATTAAATCACCATTCTCTTGCTGATATCCCAATTTGCTTTAGGGTCCATCCGTCATCTTCTTCCATACCTCTCTCAACATTCTTTAAAACTTGCTGGAATCAAATTAATACTGCCGTTTGTGCGGTATAGGGACAAAACCAAAGTCCCTTTACACCACAAATAAGATCAGACCAGTTGCGTGACCTCGTCGCGGCCTTACTTTCATCTCAGTATAACTGGGTTTCCTGTACTGTTCAGAGCTCACCTACGTACGAGATACTTGTTAGAACCACATTGTAAGCTTGTAAAGCTTGTAAAATGTCAGTTAAATTGTATCTGTTGAATCTTTTGGCAATTTGAGCTTTTCCGCAATCTAAAGTTCACTTCATCATCATAATCATATTTTCAGCCGAAAGACGTCCACTGCTGGACAAAGGCATTACCCAAACGTCGCCCGCCACACTGATCGATCCTGACCTGAAAGTTCACCTGGATATACCTACCAAAACGTATGAGTTCGCTTGCGATTCGAAATCGAACTCATTTGTTTTTAAATTTAATCATGGCGGACACATCCTGTTCGAATTTCAGACGGGCTTTTTTGGAAAAACCGAAAGACATTAATATGCGTGTTCAAAATCTTATTTAATGTTGAGTTTGCAAAAAACTAAAAGCTTGTAAAATGTGTAAAAATAATAATTTGTTATTATTTACAGTAGAAATAACCTCCTATTTCTGAATTACTGTCAGATAATGTTAAACTTTACCATTAAATGAAATTTTTATAAGTTCTTTTTTGATTAATTAACATTCCTTTTTGATTTGTGAGTTTGAACTCGCAAATCAAAAAGGAATGTTAATTTATTATCAAAATATTGTAGTTATAGTTTCGGATGGGGAAATTGGGATCCTAAATTCCCCGATCCGAAACTTTAAAACCAAATGAATTGACTTTAAAACGAAATGAATGGACTTGGAACAAAAAAAAAAAAGTTTCTGTTACAACATTAAACAAGGATACAGAATATTCTCGAGGAAAAAGTTACTATAAATACTTGCAAATTATTTTAAATCCGTGAAGTCAAGTGTTGCAATAAAAATAAATACGTAATTGCTAGGTTTAAATCTTGCGAGTATGATGTACCTTGACATTTAAGATGATTATTTAGGGTTCTTTAACAATTCGTGTAAACCTCGCAGAAGTTTGAAGTTAAGAGTGAGAATAGAGAATTTATGGTAGACCTTAAGGCCTAGACAAACTAACATTATATCAGCGATGACGAAATAAATGATCAAAAATTCAGAAATGTAATGGATGGACATGCTCTACCGAAATGTCCAGTGGCCTATTCGTTTTGGCATTTCAAAAGTCTCATTTATTACATTAAAATCGCCAACATAATTTATATGAACTTGGTATAAAAAAGGCCCAAAATCAATGCGACTCATTATACAGAAATAAAAACATGGCGATATTTTACTATAGCTACCTATATAGGACATATGGAACTTTATTTCTATTACTGAACAGGTTAACAAATCACAGATATATAAATAGGACCACGTTGTCAGAAAGATATAAACTTATTATATATACTTAACTTACTGTTCAAACGTACGTACGTGTCGCGTCCAGACGCAGGACGGACTGAGTTCACTCAAGGTGGTCAGCTTGTGCTTGTATTGCCGCGCAGTCGTCGGTAAAACATATCTTACTCAGTATATATATCATCATTGCCCAAAAGGACATTTTTCGACAACGACACGTAAAGTCATTGTCAGCAACATTCTCACTTAAAAAACAGAATACCTGCAAACAAACTCACACGAGCTGTTTAAATTACTGTCACCCAATGAAAACAATGAAATAAATAAACTCCTCACTCTTTGCCAGACTCGTGCTTGGCATTCTGATGGCCCAGCTGCGTCACCTCGGGGCAAGAGAAAACAACCTGTAACGAACCCAAATTCGAATCAAAACCTGTTTCGCGCTTTTCGCTTTTACTATGGCCTCGATTGTTCAGGGTTGCCAGGTGATTCATTTATTTTTCCCTTGTTTCGGGGAAAATAGTCGTCAGACTTATCTGTACAATGCCTTCTAAAATAGTGTCTTCTTTATTTTGAGGGCAAACTATAAGAAATAATGTTTCATTTTAAAGCCATACTTCACCTGAAAAGTTGAAAGTTCTATGTCATTTTATGAAGATTCGAAGTCACGCTATATTATGGCTTTGGCTTGCAATCTCGATAAGTTGATGACCAGTATTTTCATCATAAAAGCCATATTATAAAGAGCATTATTGAGAGAGAAAAGCTCTCACTTTCCCGTCATAAAAAACCCATATTTCTCAGTTTTTTTTAACTAATTGACCTATCAAAACACAAAGATCAATCATTCAGCCAATATTGATCTTTATAAGTTGATACAGATTGCATCAGACATGGTCGTTAGATGAATATTAAGCAACTTACATTGGATAATGGTCTAACGGTCGTGTGGGTCGATCATTTGTGTAATTATTATATCTATTATGCATAATATGGCGCTGTTATTGTGAAGGTTATTTATAATGAGACCGGGTTAGAAACAAAAAGTAGACTGAGTTGTTACGATAATAATTATTATAGAACTAGATAAAAAGAAAAGGAACCTCAAAATTAAATTAAAAAAGAACATGATTTCAAGTTACCATATTATAAAAACCCACTAGAATCATTTAAGAACCAAAAAGACAAGTGACTCACGAGTCCAAATAGTCACTAAGTGTGTATACTATTACCCAAATTTCTGGGAAAACTGTTCAGCCAAAAGTCTGGCAACACTGCCCGCAGGTCGACAATTGCCGGCGCAGGCGCAAACTTTTTTCCCAATTCACACTTTTCAAACACTTTCGATTTTGTTGAGTTGTGAAAGAATGTTTGTTGTAGTATTTTTTTATTTACAAATGAAAGGTATAATAGTGAAAGACGTCACTATTTAGAGGTTTTCTATAGTTAACCGTTAGTGTTACAACACTATTATAGTAAACTGAGTAAAAGATATTCTCGAAAGTAAATTTTGCGTTGGTACTCGTTTCATTCAAGTTTTACAAACCTGTTTTTTCAGTGCTGGTTAAACAGTTAACGAATTATGACTTGTCAAATGAGGCTTTCTTTTTTTAAGCAGCATACCAGGTGTCTATACGACATGAACTTGACAAGAGGTCAAATCTTTTTCACCAATAATTTCTCGTAGACAACTGTCAAAAACATTCGGAGAATTACGACATTGCTTAATAAGTTTAGGTTACGTGCTTGAAGTTCACCTATATTTTTTCCTTGTTTTGAAGGACAAAGGTTGTCCACTCTTCTCCCTTTATTGGTATAGTTATGTTTAAGCTCTCTCACAAAACAGTTTTCAATGCATCATCATTATGTTCTACCGCCCGACTTCACTGCGGGATCCAAGACAGTTAAATTCATGCTCCGGGACTTCGTCGAGCTTCATTGCCTCGGCGCTTTTCTGGTGGTCACCACTGTTGATTCTGGCTTTCAGGAGTTGCAGTGGTTTGGGAATAGTGTAGTGGGATTGTCCCAAAAAAAAAGCCCGACTTCGCCCAGAGACAGACCTATGCTTATATTTTGTTGTACCAATCCTCAAACTTCTGTGCCAACCTCATCCAGGTTCCACCCACGATGGAAACTATGTCGTCTGTCCATCTCGCCAACGAAAGACATGTTTTTCGTTGAATACATGGTAACCACACAAAATTACCAACACACACCACTTTTGTTCCTTCAAAATCAATCAACAACTCACCATCACCATTTTCAATCAAGATCAAGGCTTACAAAGTACCTCGTTAGCCTGTAATCAGGCTCTATTACCAACTGCCTTCGTATCTATCAGCTCAAAATGATCACGTTCGGGCATCGGCATCTGATCAGCCACATTGACCCAGAATGTACACTTGACTATAATTTTATGGTAAGTGCTCTATAATTAACTCGACTACGAAACTGGTAACACTGTGGGGTATTTGGTGTTTGTTTGTGGACAAAGTAATTGTTCGGTTGCCGATTTTTATGTATGCATGGATATTGGTTGACATTTTGTAATTAGTACTTTAGTAGTTATTGAAATGTCTATTTTCCTGTTTATTAAATATTGGTTATTTAAAACTATGAACAGAAGTTGAAATTGGCTAATAGTACAATCTGCTACTGCCTATGCTGGGGTCAATGGTGCCAATTATGTTGGGGTCGGCTTCCAGTCTAACCGGATTCAGCTGAGTTCCAGTGTTTTACATGGAGCGACTGCCTATCTGACCTCCACAACCGAGTAATTTTGTAACACGATACCCCGGCAAGACTGGTGTCAGATCTTAAGCTTCTGACTATCCGTAACGACTGTCAAAGATCTTCAAAGGTCCCGGCTGTCAGGACCAACAGCTTAACGTGCTTTCCGAGGCACGGAGGAATCTCGGTATGTTGAAATGGTCACCCATCCACGGACCGACCTCGTCAAACGTTGCTTATCCTTGAAGATCGACCCGTGCTTTATTTGGCTAATAATACCCAGTATAAAAAATACAAAATAACATGACAAGTATAAAAATACTCCCAAATGAACTTGAAAATATTGACACGATTTCAGAGTTAAACAGTTTCAAGGTGAAGTGTAAATCTCTTAAAAAAAAACTAATTTCACCACAAAAACTATGTACGCACAAAAATTCGCAATAACCCGAGAAAGTCGTTAAAAAGTATGTTAAGTACACAACAGAGTCATTCAAATATCTTGTCCAAGTGCAAATTTTGACGCACTATGCGTCAGACAGACGGTATTCGTGGGTGTACACACAAAAAAATGCAGTTTCACTCTCGACTCGGCTTATGACCCGAATACATTGAATGATTACTTAAAAAAAAAAGAGTTACCACATATTTCTTTATCTTCATAAAAGTTTAATAGTTTACTTTTAAAGTCATTAAGACATACGAAAAACTAAGTGAAAACCAGTTGCGCTATTACGGACATGGGATGAGGATGATCATGTAAAAAAGTAAATAAACATAGAAGAAAAAAAAAAAAAAAAAGGAAAAGAGCCCGGAACACCGGACCGTGGACCAATGACCTGGCAACGAAATTATAAAAATTACATGTTATAATAGCGAGTAACATAACAAAAAAGACACCCCTCAACCGTGGCGCCGAAGTGCTAGGAGGAGGGCTGACCGCAAATAAAGAATAAAAAAATAGTTTGTCAAAAGTTTTAACTGACAGACAGATGATAGAATATGTGACACTGTGAGTCTTTAATAAAATGCAAATAATCTTTCACCGGTGCCGTTGGCCGCGCCTCGAAAGTGACCGAAAATTAGCAAACCACTATAATCGATTTCTTGTACTTGACATTCACGTCGGCTTCTATAAGTAGCAGGAAAAAACAAGCGAAATTACCTCTTATTTCTATACTAATACAGTACAAAAAACGGTAACAATTTTAAAGTTGTAATAATTTGCTATGCGACACCGATCGCAGGCGCATGGGTTAAGTTCGATCTGTTTTTACCTCATTTTGAATTTCGAAGGCGTGGAAGGAATGTGATTCGATTTATAAAAAACTAACGAACTTTCTTCTTTCTGTGACTTTCCATGTAAGGAATAAATCATTCTTTAAATGGTATATTTGATTTATTATCATCTTTATATGCAAGCTGACTTAATTTTTCTTTAACAGCTAACACTGGCGTAACGAGTAACACTTCTCGTAACAGTATACGATGGTTATAAAATCAGTTATGACTTGAATTCATACATTGAAAGGTAAACGACCTCTGTCTACAAAACCCCAAAGTTACACAATAAAACTTCATTGCCTACCATCAAACATTTATTGCCAGAAAAACCAACAATAGAAATCACTGTAATTGTGCAAGCAAATATGTGCAATAAAAATATTTTTTAGTTATAGCAACACCGGTCCGTCTTCGCACTTAAAGTTCAAAATGGCGGTAACGAAGTGCGCTAAATTGACGTTGTGTATTTCAATTTACTATGACAACATGTTTAGTAACCAGATTTCGCGGTTAGACCATGAACACAAGATTATAACATTAGGCGTGTGAACGAAATTTTTAGGAATGTGAAATTTTAAATAAAATATTTCGTTTTTTCTACTTTCACTTGGATGTCGCTTTCTGACCACTGTGGTCTGCGGCGCGAATAGAATAAAATGTAGATTTGAATTTGGAATGCCAATGATTTCCTTTTTTATTGAATTTGGGGCAATCGCTTTTTGGAATTGGCAATACCTACACGGACTACTAAATATTTTATTTTTTGATATTGCAACTTGATTTTGACATAGTTTTTAGTATGCAAATATATTTAATCGTTTTTTCTCGAATTAATTAACTAGTTTACTGGGTGTATTTTATGTTGCTAATTGTAGATAGGTAATTATCTAAACTAGACAATTACCAAAATGAGAACTTTCGATTTAATTCCTACACAGTCATTAAAATCGAAGTCGTTTTAGGCGCCTATTAGTCTCGTCTATGGTTTTGTAAAAGTTTAATGACTTTTCAATGTAAATCACTTTTATTTGTAAAATAACTTAAATATTTATCTTAGATGCATAAGTATATCTCGTTAATGAAGTACCATTATGGATATTCTAGTTAAACTTAGTATCGATTGCCAGCCATATAATGAGCGTATATTTAGATTAGAACCTTTTACTAACGTAGATTATATAAACTTAAATATCCTAGGTACTACATATTTGCACCCTCAACTCTTCTTGTGAGTCGTGCACCTCTACAGATTCGTCAAATATGGTTTTCTATCGTCTGTGGTATTTTACACTAGAATATGTCTCGTACCCTGGATATTCCATCCTAACTACATCCTACAGCGTTGCTGACTAAATTCTCAAAACATAAACTCAGGGTCTGCATGTCAGACAACGGCCTAAGAAGCAGACATATCCAGCAGCGATAGTATTATTTGCAGACATGGAAGGTACCTATAATCTGTCAGGGGATTCTGTTAAATGTCACCGTCAAAACTTAATTGGATTGAACTGTCAATCCCTAGCTACACATAAGTAAAGACACACACTACCACATCACCTCACCACGTCACCTCACCGCTTCACCTCACCACGTCACCTCACCACTCCACCTCACCACTCCACCTCACCACTCCACCTCACCACTCCACCTCACCACTCCACCTCACCACTCCACCTCACCACTCCACCTCACCACTCCACCTCACCACTCCACCTCACCACTCCACCTCACCACTCCACCTCACCACTCCACCTCACCACTCCACCTCACCACTCCACCTCACCACTCCACCTCACCACTCCACCTCACCACTCCACCTCACCACTCCACCTCACCACTCCACCTCACCACTCCACCTCACCACTCCACCTCACCACTCCACCTCACCACTCCACCTCACCACTCCACCTCACCACTCCACCTCACCACTTCATCTCACCAATTCACCTAAGTTTTCACGTTGAGATATTTACAGAATCGCATTGCAGTACATAGTACGCCCCGATACAAGAAGACCTTCCAATACTTCACATTCGTTCCATATTTCCTCCTACACTGCTGCTACCGAGACAAGGTCACCAGCTCACAATAGTTTCTGGGTCACTGTTCCCCTGTACACGATGGTGAACAATGGGCCAGCATGGGAAGCGCTCTGTACCATTTGCATATAATGCTATTGATTATTTAATAGGGATCATTATTTTATCCCCCGGAGCGGTACGTCAGGTTAGGGTTCCTTTGATTAATGAAGTTACAAGCTTAGGTTTTTTATTGTTTTGAGAATATTTTTAGTATCTGTGAAAGCACTGCTAGTGGAGGATATGAACGGCATATCAGCCGTTGTATGTTAGGCTGTAATTTTTGCAGTTATGAAGTACTAGTAAATTCAAAGACATGTGACACCCATTAGCCCGCACTTGGCCCACGTAGTGGTATAAGACCCATTCTCTCTCTCTCAGAGAAGAGGCCTGTGTCCCAGCAGTGGGAACATTAAAAGGATGATAATGAGGTTAAAAGTACTGCTTTATGGTTAATCTTCTCTGCCAATAAGGATCATCTCGCTTGGTTAGTGAAATATTGGCCAATTGGTCAATGTTTCCTCTCTGAGGGTCTTATGTTTTAAGTCGGGCTTCCATCATATATATTAGCAAAGATCTTTAAACCCTGCCCTCTTTGCTGGAATTGGGTTTTGGGACGCACGGTTGGCACAGTGGTTGAGCGATTGACTGCTGCGCTGCGTGTCGCGGGTTCGATTCCTGCCCGGAACAAATTTATGTATGACGTACAGATGGTTGTGTATGTGAGTTTATTTGTTTGTAAACGCACCCACGATACAGGAAGAAATTCTTAGTGTGGAGCAACATTTTATTAAAAAAAAACAACAAATTACATACGTGCTTTACTACCTTATGAAAGGTATCAAATATGATATTATAAGTTGTATCTGATATCAATTTGCAAGTTTCCATTTTCAACATCGATACGTTGACTTATATAAAGACCAGATGACATACAAACACATAATTTGTGCTAAACACAACTATGGACATAAACACTGACTGCATAAAGAAATAATAATACTACAATTTGCTGACTGATAACAGTGATATTTTTCGTATTTTCACAAGCTATACCTAAATTAATTCTTAAACAGTTGAGTGCAGTAATTTATTTACCGAAGCAATTAAAAAGCCATTGTGCATCGCGTGGATCCATGTTTCAGGCACTCAAGCGGTTAAAGCTATAGTTCCGTAGTAAAAGATTAATCAAACAGCAAGGCTATTAGCGAGTTGACTGGCCAGACAACAATGAATAATGGAAATGGAATCACGTCTTTTGACGGGAGAGGAAATCCTGCTCATCTGTTTACATTTTTTACTATAGGAGAAAAGTTAATAAAATTAAAAAACCCGACTGCAAAGATGTAAACAAGAATTAAATCATGGCGTGCAATCGGAGGAGTCGGGTTTTTTTATTTTTTAAACTTTTTAGTTATACTTTTCTAATGAATTTTTACATATTAGGGTATATATTACTGTAATCCCCTATTTAAACTCTTCATTTCGATCCCCCACTCGATGGGCTTGGAAGACAAAAAAAATTCCAATCCCCACAATATGGTGGCCAAAATCCGCCATGTTCCTTTTTTAACGGCACTTATCTAAGAATACTTGGGCAGTCAAGACGTTGTCTTAATAATAAAAATCCGTCAAGTGGTTAGAAAGATATGAGGTAATAAAGAACATTACTTAAATACAACCATAACTACATACAAGATACGCGCGAAAAACATAACCCTTTCCTTGCAGCCGGGTAAAAAATGGTATTTTTCTTATCAAGAACCCGTACATCTAAGTTACAAATCTTACCTCACACAAGCCATAAATTGAACCATTGATAGATACATATCAATCTCCCATCATCTTAATAACTATTTTGAAACCCCCAAACAATGGTACATATCTCATGGCTACCAACGTAAGAAATTATATCACACCGTTGCGTAACTTCGTAACATTTTCCAAGAGATTCTCGAGTGTAGGAAGCATTTACTTCCGAGCATTCAATGGAGCTTGTCGGCCGGCGTTGGTCATAATTTTGTAATGGCACGCGTGAATGGACTGGCAGGTACGGTGTGAGTAAAGTCATTCTTTGTTGTTCGGTTCGAGATACTCTAGATATCCCATATATTGTTAGATTGATAAGGAATGGTGTTAGATGTTATGCGAAGTTATATAATAATAACTAGAGTCTGTCAAGCGAGTCGTGTCCCATAAAAAAGGCGGTAAATTCCAAAAACCTTACAGGATTTAACACTGATATCATCATCACATCATCAGCCTATTATTGTTCCCACTGCTGGGACACAGGCCTCCTCTCTGTGAGAGGTAATGGGCCGTAATCCACCACGCGGGCCCAGTGCGGGTTGGTGGATGTCACATATCTTCGAATTTTTGGTTCTAGGACATGCCGGTTTCCTCACGATGTTTTCCTTCACCGTTTTTGAGAGCAGTGGTAAAGAAATAATTTACACAAAGTAAAGCGCCTGCTTGGGCTCGAACCCACGACCTACAACTTGTAAGTTGCGGCCGATACCACTGGGCTACCACTGCTCTCTAACTCACTAACACTGATATAGTACGTAGAAAACTTGTCTGATAATTGAATTTTTGATTTACATACATGAACTCACGCCTTTTTCCCGTGGGGGTAGGCAGAAACTACATAACGCCACCTGCTACGATTCCTACATACTTCTTTTGCTTCACTGACATTCATATATCTAGTCATACACAGATCTAATTTTTTATTTCTTTGTGATTAAAAAAGTTCATTCATTCTATCAAACAAGTTTTCGGCGTACTATATCAGTATTGTAACCTGTAAGATTTTTGAATTTCCCGCCTTTTTCATGGGACATGACTCTCTTGACAGACTATCATTTCTTTTAAGTAGAGCGGTCTTCAATAGTCTCCTTGGAGGTTCTTACAAGTTATTTAACGTAGTATTATATTATCTGTGCCATAGGAACTGGCTATGGTTTGGAATGGGCAACTACAGCTTTATTTTTCTGTTTGACCAACTCCTTAAAAATTCAACTGCTCTTGTAAATGGTTTAACGGAAACAATGTTTCTTTTGTTACCCGAGTAAGATTTCTGTCCATAATGTCATTATTTTATTTATTTATATACTGATCAATTTTATCTGCCATATAGCTCTCTTAATTCCAGGTAAGATGATATCTAAATTTTCTCGTGTTTATTCATAATGCTACTTACCTATTGACTTCAAGTTTATAGCCAAAGACTCAAACACAATACCTATACTATTAAGAAATGAAAACTAACTTAACTCTAATATCGGATACTCTCTAAATAATTCAAGTCAAAAACTAATCAGGTCGTCCATTCATCCCTTAATGTCCTAAGCTATAAGTAGCCATTTAAATTCAGTGGATTGCAGAACTCTGATTAAGATTACTAAATGCATAACGACATTTGTGCGTGTGATGCATCCAACTTAACTTGGACCATGATCAAATGGAGAACTTTACTTAAATCTTTTGGGTTTTACCTATTCAAACTGGATGGTTTGACCTTTTAGATTATGGATCCGATCTAACCGCAAGCATTCATTAACGACCATTCGAAAAGGAGCATTCTCATAATCCGTTGTATTGCCAAACATATTACTAGTGATTTGAGCGAGCGATGCTTCTTGGACGTCCTGACTAAAATCTCGATTTAGCTCAATAAAGCTATCATAGTCAGATGCGTTGCGACAGTGCGACAAACGATGCGACAACGCTTTTCATAGATATTGAAATATGTTTGTCGTCGCTGCTTCGTTATATTGATCAACATATGTTCGTGCTTCTTTTGCTGTTCTCGTGCTGTTTTTGTTTTTTTGCTGTTTAGTGGTAGATAGCATTCCAGAGTCTGAATCAGGCCCGAGATCAGGATTACCCATAGCACGGCACTTAAACATAACACAATGTCGGTGTTCACTACACACCCAATTATGCCTTTAGGAAATTCAGTTCTCAAGAATTTACTAGCAGCTATTCTATAGGACCAAGTAAGACTGGACAGCCCAAAAGTCAGCTGCGTATTTGGATGTCGACAGACTTGGATGACCTCACGGTTAGTCATCATAACTAAATTCAGTCAAGGACGAGACGAATGACTATAATGACTGTTTATCTTATGTGAAATATGCCAAAATGTTTATTGTAGTTCCGTGTTGGTTTTATGTGGTCATGCTTTGGTTTTTCTAAAGCTTTGTTGGTTCTGGGAGCAGTGGCGTGAATTTGGAGAGGGCCTGTGTCCAGATGTGGATTGCTATATTTCTTCTTCTTTCTTTAGCGTGTGATGATGTGGTGTCAGAGTTAATTAAGCGGCCTCTGGGAACCCCACAGGCCTCTGACTTGGCTATTTCAGACTTACATTAACTATATAGGTCCAGTTTTCCTCACGATGTTTTCCTTCACCGTTGCCGGTGATGTCCAAGATGAACTTAGAAAGTACATGGGATTGCTATAAGCTGATGATTGAATGACAATAATATGGCGGAATTGTCTCGGTATGGGTTATAGAGAGTTAACCTGTATAGTCAAATCAGTCATGTCAAAAGCTGGTATTCTACATAGGGACATATACCAGGCCCCTCAGAAAGTATTGCGAAAAAAAGTTTTTATATATGGGAGACTGGCCAGTTATAATGTTTTTCGAAAATATGATTATTTATAAGTAAAAATAAGTAAGTTCCAATTTCAAAATTTCCCTCCACATTTTTTGCGAGTTAATTCAAAGTATTGTGTCTCACTGAAATATGGATCTGCGCCGGGAACATTTTAGAGCTATGATTTTATACGATTTCAAGTGTCGCCTGAAACCGGATGAATCGTACGATAGACTTCAAATGGCATTCATGGATGAAGGCCCTTCCAAGGCAACCGTGTATCGTTGGTATAACGAATTCAAGCGCGGTCGACCAACTTTGGGGGATGACGAAAGAAGCGGTCGCCCTTTGACGGCTGTTACCGAAGAAAACGTGCTAGCAGTGAAAAATTTAATCCAAGACAATAGGCGAATTACATATCAGGAGATTCAACACATATTGAAGATTGGATCGGGAAGCGTTCACGAGATTCTACACAGCCATCTTCGCGTGAGGAGGATAGTATCACGCTGGGTGCCGCACAACCTCACCGATGCTCAGAAGCAGGCCCGGGTGGAATGGTGCCGTGATATGCTTAACAAATTTGAAGCAGGCTCGTCTCGGCGTGTTTACGACATCGTTACAGGTGATGAGTCCTGGATTTATCAATACGACCCAGAAACCAAGCGCCAGTCGACTGTTTGGGTGTTTCAAAATGAGCCAACGCCTACCAAAGTGAAGCGATCTAGAAGCGGGGGTAAGATTTTGATCGCTAGCTTTTTTAATTTGACTGGCCACTTGGTATCAATTCCCTTACGGGATCAAAGAAGCATTAATGCCGAATGGTATACTACCAAATGTTTGCCAGAAGTTTTCTCTGTTATAAGCAACAAGCGACCAAACACAGGGCTCCGCGGGCTACTGCTCCACCACGACAATGCACCTGCGCACACCGCACTCAAAACGAGGGACTTCCTGGACAGCACGCCATTCAAACTCCTGGGTCACCCTCCTTACAGCCCTGATCTAGCACCGTGTGACTTCTTTTTATTCCCAAAAATAAAAAATCAGCTCAAAGGGATACAATTTTCGTCGCCGGAAGATGCGCTGGCTGCGTTCGAGCAGGCTGTAAACGAGGTGTCTGCGGCGGACTGGAAAAAGTGTTTTGAAAACTGGTTTAGGCGCATGAATCTTTGTATAGAGGCTGGTGGAAAGTACTTTGAAAAGATTTAATAAAAATATATGTACGTATAGAACAATTTTTTTTAGTTTCGCAAAACTTTCTGAGTGTCCCACGTAATTGGATAGGTAGATTGAAGTCTAGGTATATATTTGAAGTGGACGATGGATATTTTACGGATATTATCAATGCAATAAAATCATCGTTTAACTTATTAATTGGCCATGTTTAAATTGGTTTTATAATTCTTGGTTCTTCAATCCCCCTTTTTGCAGTGAACTGAAGAAGCAACTCAATCAAAAAACCTGGCCATTGTAAAAAGTTCAACAGGTCGACACTTCCTGGTAAATCTGGTCATATTTTAATAAAAAAAATACAGAATGGTTATAATTAGTCATCTTGTTAAGGTGTGGTAAACTCGTTTTTTTCCTAATAAGTATTCCACGAAGTCAATTATTTTGAAAATAGAATATGTTTAATTGATAAAAAAACTTGTTGTAAGGCCAAAATCGTGATTGATAACGAAGGCACGTTTTAGTTATTTCCTTTGAATTGACCGTAATTATTAATTGTGGCATTATTATATTCCATGTGGTTTTCTCTTTTATATCAAGAGCGAGAGTTGAAGCATTCTCATGACTATATCAAAATATAACTTAACGATATTTTTGTATATTTACTATTTGTTTATCATTTTTGAATAATAAATTTATAACTAAACATTAATATGTTAGATTTTTTGCCTTTCACACACGACGACACGACATAAGACAGAAGACACGTGCTAATATTTTTGAAATTAACTGAATATTTCAGGTACTTTTGATAAAACCTTATATCCGTTTTAGAATATAAAATCAATAAAATAAATGACTGTGACATTGATAGCCTGAAATAAAGCGACAAATATTAAAATACCAAAGATAACAATCTTAAAACTAAGACATCTTCTTTTAATTATGTACCAGAAAATCTAGTTCCTATTAAAACATGTTTTACCGTGTTAATAAAATCAACGTCCTTGACAGAGGACCCTAATGCCTTTATATAAACATAAATTAAATTAGAGTTAAAAAAAAACATGTTTTTTGTGAAGTTCAAAGAGCAGTCACGATTGTTTGCAGTTTGCTTAATGTTCCGAAACTAATTTTACATAATTCGTTTTAAATTAGATTTAAGAAACGACTTTGTATTTTTCACTTCAAGGTATACAGTTGAAAAGTGTCATGTGCATGTATTTTCGATTCAAAAGACATCACTCAACAAATATTTAATATCATCATCTGCCTAGCCTTTTTCCCAACTATGTTGGGGTCGGCTTCCAGTCTAACTGGATTTAGCTGAGTACCAGTGTTTTACATGGAGCGACTGCCTATCTGACCTCCACAACCCAGTAACTGGGTAACATACGGTACTTCTTGGCTAGACTGGTGTCAGATCTCAAGCTTCTGACTATTCGTAACGACTGTCAAAGATCTTCAAATGACAGCCGGGACCAACGGCTTAACGTGCTTTCCGAGGCATGGAGGAAACTCGGTATGTTGAAATGGTCACCCATCCACGGACCGACCTCGTCAAGCGTTGCTTAACCTTAAAGATCGACCCGTGCGGCTGTTATGATTTAGCCACGAGCTCCCCAACAAATATTGAATATAATAATGTTTAAAATATAAAATTTAAACGATAGATTTTTTGCCATTCCCTTACACACGATGACACGACCTAATCCAGAAGCCTCGCGCAATTTTTTTTTAAATTAGCTGCATATTTCAGGTACTTTATGTCTCCATGCAACTGGTTACTAGTGTGATGTATTTTCGATTAAGTCAATAAAATATTACGCTGCGTTCGAAATTTGAATGATAATAGGATTTCCCTTGACGAGTTTCTTTATTTCTTTCTTTTTATTTAGCTCTACTATTGATATTCTCTTTCTTATCTTATTTCTTACTAATATTATAAATGCGAAATATGACGAGGTCGGTCCATGGATGGGTGATCATTTCAAAATACCGAGTTTCCTCCGTGCCTCGGAAAGCACGTTAAGCCGTTGGACAGCCGGGACCAACGCGTTGGTCCCGGCTGTCATTTTAAGATCTTTGAAAGTCGTTACTGGTAGTCAGAAGCTTGAGATCTGACACCAGTCAAGCCAAGGGGTACCTGTTATCCAGTTTCTGGGTTGTGGAGGTCAGATAGGCAGTCGCTCCATGTAAAACACTGGTACTCAGCTGAATTCGGTAAGACTGGAAGCCGACCCCAACAACAATTGGGAAAAGGCTAGGCAGATGATGATGATTATAAATGCGAAAGTTTAGATGGATGTATGTTTGTTACTCAATCAACGCCAGAACAGTTGACTGGATCTAGATGAAATTTGACACAGAGACAGATTATAGTCTGGTACAGCACATAGGCAATTTTTTTCCCGTAAAATATACGATTCCCGGGGGCCAACATCCGATAGACACGCGGGCGAAGTCCACAAATGCAGACACTATATACTTTTGAAAAATCTTGCAAATCAAAATTGTCACTTATCATTTTTCAATATATTGCCCCAATTTTATTTATAAATTGGTGATTATTATGTTACGCTTTCTAGTTTTCAAGAGGTGACGAGACCCATAGGGTATCTCTAATGACGTCATTATAATGATACAAATCACAGAATCCAACGTTATTTGAGTTCTTTTGGTGTCAATACCTATGGTTCAACAGTTAGATGGTTTGAAGAGATAATGATGGAGCTGGGGGAATAGGTTTCCATCGATGATACTAAAAATTTCTACTTCCATTTGGTAAAAGTGACGTTGAAGGTGGTATTGAAATTAATTCTTAAGTTGGGAATAAACTAATGCAATTCACACTTCATTAAATTAGACAATAGACATCAACTATCGAGCTACTTACATCAAAAAACAAGATCTATATCTTTTGACAACACTAATACACGAACAAGGTCATTTCTCAATACCAAGTGAAATATTACAGCACTGAAGTGACGGGAAACGAAAGCCTATCTATATGAGACCGGTACTGATAGACCGGAGACCGAGAGACCGGTTGTTTCAACAATCTGGTACTGATTTTGCAACACTAGTGTTGAATTAGGTCAGAATATTATTTAGTTATTTCTTATTTGTTTTAGAGATACGAATATTGTTTGATATTGTGTTTTAATTGATTTTGAAAGGCTGTTCGTGCAAATAAAAAGTGGAGCTGTTGTGTCGTAATTTTTAAGCGAAATATTTCGAGATCGATTTCTAAATGATATTTTTATTTGTTATATAGAGACAGAACACAAAGTGTTGATTAGAAATATCTAGTCTAGATTTTGTTTTTACAATTGATCAATAAGAAAAGGAAAGCTTATTAAAAGTTATTTGTATTTTGAGACCATTTGTTCTTTTGCAAGTTATGAAGTTACATTGCCTTTTTTCGTAAGGTTTTCCGCCTTATGTAAATTCATTACTTTCTTTCATTTGCAGAAGTAAATTAGTATCTCGATACTTTCTAAAAACATGCTATGTTCAAGATGCCTAGAAACCAGTAAGCTCACAAAAATTTGACGATATTCAACAAACTACAATGCAATATAAGTTATTTTAAGTTCCAAAATCTTTCAAAACCACCAATTAAAATTGCACCAACTTTAAACTTAAACGTCCAAAAAATATGTCAGCTAAACAATCGAAATTTTCTTTAATAACATGTGAATGGGGCAGTGTGTCGCAACTAGTGTCATCAACCGTCTGAGGTCTGTTGTGTAAATAATATTAAAGACCATAGAACACGGAAGGTATTTCGGTGGCTGCTGCTGCAGGCGGTATTGCTGTTTGTAGAGGTATATGGAGCTGGTTGGAAAGTCCCACAATTTCCATTGGAAAGGGAGAATCCTCCGTCCAGACGGGTGTAGTGTCTGGTGGGGATCTGCCCGATGGTTGTTAGCGGTCTTGTATATACAAACACCCACCCACACACATACACTCACACACATGCAAACATACTGGTTATATCTAAGGTACTAAAAGGTTCAGAAGATTTTGTATATTA
The DNA here is from genome assembly GCA_949775005.1 of Orthosia gothica. NCBI lineage: Eukaryota > Metazoa > Arthropoda > Insecta > Lepidoptera > Noctuidae > Orthosia > Orthosia gothica. Next base: position 7,334,628 of record OX459060.1, on the reverse strand, counting down.
TGTTAAAATCACGCAGAGAATTTGACGCACGAGGTCGGTCAATGTGGTGACGCCTGGGAGAGGCCTATGTCCAGCAGTGGACGTCTTTCGGCTGAAATGATGATGATGATGTTAACGCAGAGAATTATGATTACGCGATGTAGGATTTGTGTGATATCAGGTCTTTTTTGTAGTTCGTATGTGGTGGCATAGAAGCGTCTTATGACCGCAACTATACAACACCTCAACGCACTTTCGGCGTCACGAATTTTGTGGTACATCCATCTCTAGTCGCTGTCAGCACGGTGATTCCGTGGTCTGTATTGTAGACAGACCATTATAATATACGTAAACGTGAGAAAACAGTTTGCGAAACGATATAGGCAAATGAAATGACGATGATGATGGTATAAGAAGCAGTGTGTATTCTTCAACGATGACGAATTTAATTTAATGTTTAGTTGGTACAGATGATGTCGTATTTAAATATGTTGGTTTGGACATACCAGAGCGCGTTGTTGAGTGATCGACAGTCGTTTTGCAATACTACTTTATTCGGAAGCTTTAAAGCAATCTGTGGTGGAATTGTTTCATCCTTGACCATTATATGATCTATTTATTATTATCCTGAAGATGGAGAAAGCGAGCAATTCAAGAGAAAAAAGAACCTTTAAAGATACCATACCTATTTAATAAAAGATGGCTTCTCTGCGACAGCTGTCAGTATCAATACAGTAACAATAGCGCTTGATAGGATAACCAATAACGTATACGTCAGTTTGACATATGTCGCAGAGATCAAGCTATCATTTAAGAATTTAGGTTTACTTTTATTGCTAAAATAAAAAAAAACAAGACTTACTGATGCTCTGCATTATGTGCTTAAGCTCGAGTGGAAGTGGGCCGGACACCTAGCCCGTTACAATGACAAGAGATGGACCATAGACGTAACTCGGTGGACATGACCCAGCGGCAAGAGACGACAAGGGAGGCCTAAAAAACGCTGGACAGATGACATAATAAGTACTGCTGGAAACAATGGATAAAAGATGCTGCCGATAGAGATAAATGGAACAAGCTGGAGGAGGCCTATACCCGAGAAGGAGTACCTATACCTAATAATTAGATTAGTTATGTAAGAGATTAGATTAGATAAGTAATTAATAGAAAACAGAAATTAGTAAGTTGTGTTATTTATCTAATATTTAAGTTGTAGTATTAAGAGGTAAAATGTAAAAAAGTATTGTTTAGTAACTTAGTAAGGATAAGAAATAAATGACTTTTTTATTTATTTTATTGCTAAAATAAATCAATAAATTGTGTTGACATTCAAAAGATATATCCTAAGTATATCCTTACAAAATAAATACTTTGGAAAAGTTGATTAATAGCTTCAATAATACCTTTGATAAATGTCATGATCGCTTATGATTAAAACTTTGATACTTATCCATACCTTCAGGCTATTGACCGCAAGCATTTTTGTTCAATACTCCTTACATGGTATATTTCTTAAGTCAACTAAGATTGAACGAGTTATTTATCTATCGCCTTAAGCTAAGAACTAATCTCTAGTTATCTCGTGCTAGTTATAAGAGTAATTACTTGTAAGGCGATAGGGTATAATTTCTTCTCTATATATACTTGTTATATAAGAGATCCGTTACATAAACTATCTGCAGGTAAATTGTAAATTGTTATAGAGCAGAGAAAAAGCCTCTTCTCGAATAGAGATGGAAAGAGTATTGATGACTATGCTTGCTTAGTAAGTGTTGGCATTTTGAATCCATAAGTCAAATATTTCTCACGATATCTTATTTCATTACCAATGTGAGTATCTCCTTGGTGTAATAGATGAAAACATGGCTGCTGAAAGTGACTTCTGGGTGTGCAAACTACAAAGCGTTATTGGATTGTTTTTTGTTAGAAGCCTGGAATCTGGATTTGATCTTTATCACGCCATAATAGGACGTGTGCGTAGAACTAAAACTACTAGAGAAATTATTTCTTTTATTCGGGGAATGTATGTGACATTCAACGTTTTCTTAGTATAAGTTTCTGTTTCTGTATCGTAGATTTTAAAAATCTTTTTAACTAGGTAAAGGAAGACACAAAATTGATTGCTAAGTCGTGATTTTAACTTCCTTCCATGTCCCATCGATTTAATGAGTTTGAAGAACTTTGTTTAAAGCGGTAATTTCCAATCTAAATTCTTCCATTCGCTTGCTAGAGGAATGCAGGTCAATTGAAGGACTGAGTCGGGCACCCATTACTCAAATGCTTGGAAACCTTACGGTTTAACGTAGGCCAGATTTTTGAAAGTCCGCATTTTAAATGTGTTTATGATTTGGATTCTTAACAGCAGGTTTGGCATTTTGTAGTGTTCCAAGGAGGAGGTTTGTTTGATTGCATGTCCGTAAAATATTCGAGAATCCTTACTAAAATGTCAGAAAATTAAACTAAAATTACACCATATACTTTTTGTTTATCAACTTGAAATGGAAGACAAGAAAGTGAATATTTTAAATTCTGTAAAATTTTTGACACTTCCAATCAAAATCATCCAATTTGGTTGAATGGTGTAATACAGTCATAAGGTCATATAAAATTGTATTTTACATAAATATGGAAATCATTCAGATAGTCTACAACAAAATAATTAAGAACTCATATCCCATAAGTGGTTTTTGCCACCACAGCACGGCAACTGCAAGTGCATTGACTCAGGGCTTGTTCACCCACTGACACACATTCCTTCCCCCTCACACTCACACAGATCACTATTGTCATCTCGCTCTTCCATGCAAGTTTTTACACGACACTTTTCCCGCCATTAACCATAAAAGTTGAGGACTCATTTCGAAACGCTAAAGCTACTTAGGAAGCGGTAGTGTACTACAAAATGGCGGATTTTCTTTTAAACCTATTTTGTTATAGTGTTTATATTGACACTTTGTAAGTTAAAGCATTTCATTCGTTCATTTTTGACAGGTCATGAAAATAGTGTTGCACTTTTTCGGTATCGAAACCGAAACCACAATCTGCGATTCGTTCAATTTTATCTCCGAGTGTTGAAAATTAAATAGCAATACGTACCTTTTTGGGGTTCCGTACCCGAAGAGCCCAAACGGAACTCTCACTCACGTGTCCGTCTGTCTATCCTACGTTTGTCGCAAAATTTGTTCCGAACAACTTGAAATTTGGAGATAATGTTTATTTTTGCGTATATTTTACTAATAAATACCAATATATTCTACATTTGGTACGAAACCCTAAATGTGATGCACACGCACTGAGCCGGTTTTTTTAGCAATGTTGCTATAATACTACATAAAAGATGTTTTTGTCAACATTAAAACTTTTCTTATCTTAAATGGTAGGGTCAAAAATCCGTCGTTTCGAAAGCTGATAAAAACAAGAAACGGCGTACTTTCTTTGAGACGAGAAAAAGTGAAATTTCATAAAAAGTAAAAATGGAAGACTAATAAAATCGACAGACAGACTGTTTTCTCGATAACATCTGTAACATGAAGAATGAACGAAAGAAAGAATGTTTGTGTCATAATAACTATGAAAATTATCGTCATGGGCCGTCACTTTCACTGTTTTTAATGACCGTATTTCGTGGTTTACACGGTCAAGGTAAAAGCAATTAAGAAAAAAACACGTATAATTACGTTGAAAAATGTTTGTAAACTAATCATCACCAACGAATGAGTGAGTGAACTATTGCATTTCCAAGTTTACTAAATTCCCATCAATCTACATCACTACTCCTATTTTGAATTTAGAACCACTAATTTACAGTTTGTAAACCGTTTGCTGTGCAACTTTAAACTTAATCACCTTAAAGTTAAAGTCTATAGACGTCAATCAGGCATGGAGAAATAAACTTTTTAGAAAGGAGAGCGTGCGAAATAATTAATGTTTTGACAGTTCTATGCGTAATTAGTTCTTTTGTGGTGTACACCTGGTACACAAGTTTGTAGTACTACGTGATTTTTGTGATACGACTATAGTCTCTATTTCATTACAATTAAGTGCCAAATTGGCGTGTTACTATTTTTGGTATAGAATAATTGGTGTATTGTAAGAAATGATTGCCGTACGAATTGATGTTGTCCGGAAGTTATTTTGAAATGGGAAACTCCATTTTAGTTTGTGTAAAGAAGATTTTTAGACGTTCTTATTTTCACGGTAAAGTTATGCAAGTGACAAATAAAGTTTTTGGCGTAAATTCTAGTGATTGCACGGACTATTAGCTTGTTATGTAAAATTGTTTAGTTTTTTCATGAAATTCCGATGAGTAATGAGTTTTGATCAGTCGGTCAGTTATCTGCTTCATGATGTTTGTTGTCTTGCTGTCATAATGATATTATACAGGATGTTTATAATTTAAATTGATTTTAAACTTAATTTTTTTCACACTTCACCTATAGTAGTATAATTTTATAATGTAGGGCTTCGAAATTAAAACTTTCAATAGTAAGTCAGTCTTTTAGTTATAAGGCTACGATGGGGCTGACATAAATATCTAGTTTAAAAGCCCCTAAAAAAAACAAACCTCCATATTGTTTTCGTTAATAAATAGAAAGAAAGAAAGAAAAATAGTTTTTTTCGCACACACAGATACACACAATGTAGGTACAAAAAAGGGGACTTAATTGAGATGAAATAAAAAAAGAAAAACTTAACTAAAAACTTATAAATAAAAGATGAATGATTTTTTCCTTGTTTACGTCTTTTTAGTTCGCTTTTGAAGCAGTCGGGTTTTTTAATATTTTGATTTAACTTTTCTTATTTATAAGTTTTTAGTTAAGTTTTTTCGAATTAGATACATTTAAACATATAAGTGTTATATATTTTTGAAATCACCTCTTAAAACCCTTTATTTTGATACCTTAAAATTATTTTTTTCTTCCAAACCCACTGTGGGTTTGGAAAAAAAAAAAAATTTGGAAAATCCGCCATTTTTCTATTGTCCAATTTTAACGTAGCCTATGACACTCGCAGGGTTAAGACGAATCGATTGACGTATGAATCATCAAAATCGGCAAACGCGTTTGGTCTCTGGAACGCCACATAGGAACAAACATACATACATACATACATAGACTGATAAACACATTACCCTCCTTCGGCAGTCGGGTAAAAATACCAGTCTATCACCCTGATGGACATAGATTGGCATAACTTTCGTTACACATACTTCAGATTTACACCTTCAGCTATGGTCTCTATATTACATAATGTATGAGAATTTAAGACTTACAGAAATTAACCTATTTCCCTCAAAACAAAGCATGAGATAAGCTTCCAATACACAGTTTTTCTTCAATGTCTTGATCAGCGTGGAAACCAATATACAATCGATAACCTTGGACAAAAACATTAGATTATTATTATATTATCATATTTATGTAGAGAGCTGTAACTGTTAACGCTTCTCTTTTTTGTTTATGATTTCCTGACCTATTTTTGGGGTCTACCTCTGTGTCTTTGATTTTCTCGCAGTCGTTAGTATTCTATTCACAAACTTACGGAGAGAGGAAAAACTTGCCAATATGGGTTTTTATAGAGCTATCTGAAACCCAACATGAGTGCGATGTGGCAAGCACATGCAAGTTTTAAGAACTATGGGTGCCAATGATGCTACTATTAACCTTGGCACCTCTATAGGTTCCAAGGTCAATAGCAGCCAAATCGGTCCAAAATACCAAATTGGTCTAAAAGTTAACCATCGACTCGAAAAGAAGCAGAAGATCTCCGGTCTGGTCAGTTTTTAATATATCTTTCGGTCTGGTACGGTCCTTTTATTATTTTGAATTTATAAAACTGCAGGAATTTATATACTAATAAGCTTCGTAACTGTTAATAAAAATAAATCAACAATCAAATCCATCAAACGCATCACAACGATCCCATTTAAGACTATCACTATTTTGTACTACCGTGTCCCCATTCAAGGAAAAAAACCTGACGCCATGTACGCTAACCCATATAACCAAAAACCCTTAGTCCTCATTCACTAAAACAATACACCACGTACTAGGCCATCAATTCAGTGACCCAGAGCCGTCAGTCCGATCGTTATGCGTGAGACGTGCTTCCGCGTAGACATCCTGACAGAGTGTGCCAGTGAAAACGCGAGGAATGAGGGTAGTCGTGGAAATAGTCGGGTCGATGTGCGTACGCGCAGGTGTGATCGTGACATAGATTAGGTGGGTGTAGAGTTAATGTAGGTTTGAGTACCGATAGAAATTGATTGGTCAGGAAGTTGTAAGAGGTTCGTAGCATTACAGTAAAAGCTAAATAGATTTAAGGAGGCACAAGACCATTGAAAAAAACATTGGAGGAAATCTAAACTTAGCATTGGGTGGAGAAGCAGAAAGAAGAAGATTATATATAATAGTGGTAATAATTTGTTAATTTATACATGTTGGGGATCCAGATTCCTTCGCATTACAAATACTCCTCTACTACTCTTACAATCTCTTCTAGTTTCTTTCTAGATATCTTTTCTAGTATTGTTATCCTCAGGTTGTCACAAATATGGAATTCAAAGCCACGAGTAGCCTATTGATATCTTCCTTTATCTTTTAAGTCAGCAAATCTAACCGTAATCGCAAATCACGCATCATCTGCATTAAACGAAATTTCATTAATTTCAAAATTACCTAGGAAAATCTTATTTGGGATAACATAGACGTCTAAACGTACAGTAATTGTGAGAAAAACCATTTGTAACCGTTTTTTTCTGCGATGGTGAATCGTTGGTTGCCCGCAACCATTGTCTGTGGTTTTGCGCAACTATAATTTTTCCCAAAGGGCGGTTGCGATATGCACTTTCGCAAGTGAAATTCTTAGACAAATTGTTATCTGTTTGATAATTTAATTAGTCATTATTTAACCTCTTTACATATCACATTTCCCATGGGATTTAAATATGTCACACAATGCCACATTCTATCATTACGTTGTACATTGCTTCATCTACGTTCATATCATCATAATTCTCTTGCCCTTCATCATCATCGTTTCAGCCCAAAGACGTCCACTGCTGAACATAGGCGTTTCCCAAGTGACGCCACAATGACTAGTCCCGTGCGTCTCGGGTTCACTGGACGCCCGCAACCTTAATCAAGCCATCGGCTCACCTAATTAAATATTGGTTTTTGGTCCAACATGTCTTTTTCTTCTTCCATTCTTCTCTATTAGTTGTCTTCTCATCCTCACTCCTTTTTATATAAATATTAATAATACACGTTCATAAAATGATGTTATAAAGCATATTCTACTCATCTCAAGTTTACTGATTTTATTATCTTTATCAGACAGAGTTTTATCGCATCTATCGGCATGTTAATAAATACGTTTATTACCATTCTTTTGTCTTCGTGTTAATCTGACACCATCTTTATTTATGAGGCGTCTAATTTCTTCATTGCGTGAGAGTTTATCGAGAAAATGGGTTAGTGTGGTTTCTTGGCTTTTAATTGAGTTTTTTTTTGTTTTGAGTTGTTTTTAATGGCCTGGTCAGTACCAGCCCAGGGATATTAAAAAAGAACTCACTGCCTTTAATTGAAAGATTGCAAATGTAGGTGTGTAATGTTTTCAGTATGTCTTATATATTGAGGATTTAATTACATGATAGATTTAAGTCATTTTAACTAACAACTTGGCGAATTATTGCAATTACTAGTATGACGGTATCATGACACCTTGTGCTGTATAGTTAATTAAAAAGAAAGGTAAAGTTACCGGCTGACGGATGTCAACACATTGCTCGGCGATAATAAATGATATTTATGACAGTTTGATCGGTAAAAAGTTTTGTTATTGAAATATAGTCACAATTCCTTACTTTTTTTCTTCTGGAGTTGCTTTACGAAACCACGTTTTGGACAGAGGCCTTGCCCGTGGTGATTCTTATAATGATACTTAGGAAATACATGAATTATTAAATCATTTAGAAGAATATAATACAGCAGTCATAGATTTTGACCTAGTCAAAATGATCAGTTTCCGACGAAGACGGTAAGCAGTGCCATAATTTAAACCGCATTAAAATGTCGTGGAGAACGTTTTGAGTCTTAATGTGGATGGTTATAAGAGTAGGAGAAGGCCGAAGAAACATTGGATGGTCTGAGAGAAAGCTGAAATGGCTAGAAAGGGGTTTACTGCTAAGACGACGAATAATAGACAATCATGAAAAACAACATATGTTACGCCAACCCCAAATAAATTCAGATAATGGACAGAGAATGATGATGGTGATGATGGACTTACCACCGTTTTATCCACTTCTCCAATAAAACCATGATATAACACATTTACAAAACACATTTCTTATGAACAAATAATTTACGAGTCTGCTCGAATCGACCTTGCTACACTTAGTTACTTTCTACAATGCATCTAGGTTATCGTAACGAATCGTTATGAAACCGAGCCAAGTCGGATTATGGAACTAGTGCATTTAGTACTTATTATCTGCTGTTGCTTAAGCAGGCGTTAAGTGGTTCCAATAATTTGGTTTGGGAGACTGTTGAATGTATGAACGACAGTATATGGATTTTAGATTTAATTAAAGATGTAAATAGTGAAATAGAGCAAGTTGATGTAGACGGGTCTACTAAAGTGGAAGTTGTTTTGCTTAATTTTGCTATAGATACGAATATTAATTTACTGTAAGTAAATTGTGTAGTGGACATAATATAGAAGCTATTCATGCAGTTTCTTAAGACCTAAAATATGTTAATGATGCAAAATGAAACCGTATTATTATCTGTATTATTTGCCATGCCAAAGATATTGCTGATATTAATTTGTTTTACTGACTTACTTCATTTGTCGGTCCATCAATATCCAATATTGAACGTTGTGATCTTGTATGAGGTTCAACACTCATAAATGTTGGCCAATATTTAAAGTAAGCGTTCTGTCTCCAGGTGCTGATTTATTGTGCTCGAGACCAATTTGGTTTATTATATTGTATACCATTATCAATACTTTATCATCCTTTACAACTGTGTTGGATGCAGTTTCCAATTGTAACTCTAAAGGCTAAACTGGTTTTGTTTTGGAAGTGTCTGTGTAGTCTCTTTCAGCAATAATTTTTTAACAATTACGTTTTTTTGTTCCAGAAATCAATCAAGATGAAGAAATAGAATCCTCAAGAATAAAAAGAGAAGGAGTTCCCGAAAACAGGGGTGAGTTTTCGTCCGTCACATCTTTCTAATTTCTGTAAAAAATTATCTATGCTTGAATGACATCTTTGAATGCTAAAGTTAATAAAATCTTCCTTTATTGAGTATTGAAATGACAATAATTTTGCAATTCTATTCTCTGTTTTATCTTTCTACTTTTAACCTTTTTCAAATTCTATTTTAACCTACAACAATTAGTTGTGTATATTTTTAAGGGGTTTCTGATGTTTGGAATAATATTTATTTGAAGATTTTAATATTATCTAAAAATTAAGTTGTAGTTAAATGATCATTATTATCATCAGTTAACTGCACAATAGATAAATAATAAATTGTAATCACTGTAAAAAACATACAAACAAACCATTAACGTATCTGGCATTAAACTCTTACAATCTTAATGAATAATTTCAATAAATGTTTCATTTGTACATTAAAACATCAGAAACCTCAATGATTTGAAATTCCGTAAAGCTGTACAAAATTAGTGCTAACTGTATGCAAATTATCTCTATTAGCATCTTTATCCTATTCTATTTAAATTGCATTATAAATTGTATGTTTTTCTTTCTCTTTCAAATCTAATCCTGTGGGTCGTGGAACAACTCAAATGGAATTTGTACAAATATAACGCACCTCCATCGAAATCCTACCCACTTGACTCTGACCCTGACTTTTGACCGCAGACTTGACCGTCCTCCTCGTTAACCAGAAGAGGAATGACTATAACACGAAGATCGGAAGATACCGCAGTGTCAAACCAGTCATCGGCCTACTGACATCGACAGCGAGGACGTTCATCCAAGATGGTGTCACTACGGAATACGCCACGCAGATCCTGGGCACCACCTTAGATAACGGCCGCATATACGCACAGCTTCTAACGAAGTCTTCTCTTGTACTTTACAATAAGCCGTCAAATGTAGAAGACCCAGTAATTATTAAACCAACTCGTATACATTCTGCTTTCGATGGTGAATGGAACGTCAAGCAAGATTTAGGCTTCATTGACTTCATTGACCCTGAAAAATTTATGCTTAAAAATACCGATTATTTAGCACCTAGCAGTAAAATGGAAATAGTTTACGCTAGCAAGCCCGCTCAAGAAAGTTTCAAATTCTGGAATCCATCTGCTCCCGAGAGCCAGACAGATAATCAAATATATGAAGAGCCTGTCGGACGTAGAGTACAACCTGTTAAAGAAATCCCGCGATACGTTCAAAATGAAGCTTTAAATTACCTTGACGGTCCAACAATCGATAACGATAAAAAGTTCGAATTTGTTGTAGAGCCATCCGTAGTTGACAATGTAAGTAAGTACTATAGACAGAGTAAGGCATACGAACCGCTCACTGAACCAATTGTAGAAGAACCGCGTCCTAAGCCGGACGTTTTAAACGAAGCAAATGTAGTTAAGGTTAAGCCTAATTACGATTTACCGACGTTCACTATTAAGAACGAATTCTCTCCGATATTTTATTACATAGATAATGTTGAGTCTCGCCGACCTCAGCAGCAGGCGGCGCAGCAAACGAAAACACCTAAGAAGTTGTTTGGGCAAAAAAGCGAACCCAGACCAAAGAAAACTTTCACTTACGGTGGTTTTGCTGACTTCACGACCGTTGTTGGTGACACTGTCATTATATTTAGTCCTAATACCGAAACTAATAGGCCCCAAAATCCTGATGAGGTTAACGTTTTCCCATCCGCCAACCGCATTGACAAACTTTCCACTAAAATCACTTTCCTAGCCGCTGATATTCCTGTTGCTTCATCCACTTTCAAGGCCCATGAGGCTCCAGCACCTACGAGAATTACCGTACCAGCTGAAGTCGACGAGAACAGGTCCGAAAAAGCTCTTTTCAATGACGAGGACAGTCTAAAAAAGGTTCTGTATGAAGTTGATGATAAGCTACCAGACTCTATTAGCGTTCAATACAATAATGGCTTTGACCTAAACGTGGACGTTATTCAACCTTCAGAATCTCCTGTGACGACTACTGAAAGTACACGGATCACGGATGATTTAGGAGTTATACCCATCAATGATTATAACTCACAAGCTACAGAACCACTGGTGACTCTGTCTCCATCGTCAACAATCCTGGAAGCGCCTAAGGAATCAGCTGTTACTGAGGATATGACTGAAATGTTCACAAATTCAGAGGAAGAGTCCGAAAATACAGCTGCTGAAGTAACTGAGAAACCAGAAGAAGAAGAGGAGGAAGAGCAAGAAGAAGAAGTTACCACAGAAGTACCTGATTTTATGAGTACCACAGAAAGTGGCCACAGTGAGGAGTCTTCTGAGGAAATGGAAACGACCACTGAATCTAAATTTACAGTTCCCGAAACACTTGAAGACACACAGGAGGATTCACGCGAGGACACCAATGAGGATACACAGGCAGTTGTCTGCACTGAAGGCCTTGAAACACAGTCTACTATGACAACTGCTTATAAAACACTGACTTATCTGACAACATATTTCATACCTCTTGAGAGCACAGAAACCACTACATCTATCAAATCAGATGTTGTTGTTGAAAGTAACATCGGATACCTAACAAACGTTGTATGTAGGACTAACCTTGACATAGAACCAACTGCCGTTGTTAATGTTGATGTTAACTATTCCGTAGAGACCAGATTGCAGGCTCCAGAGCCGGTTACAGAAGAACCTTACAGACTACCTACAGAACCAGAGATTGAAACGGAAGCTCCCAAAACTACACCACAACAAGAACAAGTACTAACAACAGTTCAAGAACAAAAATATGCAGAAAATGAGGAGGAAAATAATCGAGAAGAAGTTGAGGAAACCGTTGAAGAGAAAGAGCCCACAACTACAACGACTACTACTGAAAAAACAACGACAACTCAAAGTCATGTAGAAGTATCAGTAAGTACCGAACAAACGACCACGACAACAGAAAAAGCAACCACACCTGAACCGGAAGAAGACGAAAACGAAATCGATGTAATTTACAAGACTCTTTACACGACCTACACTTATTTCACAACATTCTTCGGTGACCAAACGTCAAGTGTTGCTAGTCATAAATCGGTTGTCACTAACATCATTACTTCGACAATCGACCTTTCTAAATTAGATCCATCACTATTAGGAGCGTTCAATGAAGATGAGATTGCACCAACTAGTGTGGGTATAGGCCGACCAACTGAATCATTCGCGATAAACAGCATCATCGATCTTGTTAAGAATAAAGATGTAATTGAGAAGGTTGAGGAAGATAATATTTATAGCTCTCAAACACCCACTCCATCATTGGGTGACGATGTTGTGGCAAGCATCAAGCCTGATGCAGTAAAGACTTATTACACAACGTATACATTCTTTACGACAATCTACGTAGGTACTGACGCTAATGTATGCAGCAGAAATGAAGTGTACACAAATTATGTTGGACCGGAAGAACTAATTCCCACAAAGGCTAATCCGTTAGCAGTGGAGAAAACTAGAGCCCAGTTTGACTTCAGAAACTGCAAACAAGTCAAAATGGAAAAACCTGCGAATCAAGAAGTAGTAAGTACTTCAATGGAAAAAAGTGTTAGTATGGACGAGGATAACCAGCAATCTTCCGAAGAAACAAAATCTGAAGCTACGCCAGATCCGAGCCCGATTGAAGTAGACATGTTGTTCAGTGTAGAATCTAACCCCCTTGAATCTGAAAGTTCTTTCGTAACTGACGTCAAGTCATCGTCTTCTAAAGGAGAAAGGAAGTTCCTTGACAATAACAACATAATATTAGACGACCAAATTAGTTCCGAAAGCAACATTGAAGAGATCTTACCATCACCCACTCTTTTATTACAAACAAGTTACACTACATTCACATATTTCACGACAATGTATATTGGAAAGGATTCCAGCAAAGTTAAGAGTCGTTTAGAGACTATTACAAACGTTGTCACAGAAACAATCATGCCTAACAAGGAATCTGAAGAAGAGAACTTACCAATTACCTATTACACAACGTTTACTTATTGGACTACTCTGTACAAAGACAAATCGACAACCATCACCAGCCGGGAAGAGATCGTTTCTAACGTGATTACACCTGTACCCCAAACTGTTGCTACAATCAGTCCTATTGACACAACACCCATTGATGTCGATACTCCATTACCACCTAAAGAGTTAGAAATAGAATTAAAACCTTCTTTAGTCTCAGATAGTCTGGAACCAGATGATGGCAAAGCCACGTTCTACACGACATACACATATTTCACCACTTTCTATGCGGGCAACACATCTCAGATCAGGAGTAGTTTAGAGACTGTTACCAACATTATTGATAACACAAAACTTGTTGAAGATAATCAGGTTGGTAGGAAAGTACCTTTGGGTGCTGCTGATCAGAACTTGATTCAAGATAATGGTGAGAAGCCACACATCACTCCAACTATAGTAAAACAGGAAATTGTCCCCACGAAACTACCTGATGCTTCTTCAGCTCCACCAACAGTTCTTTTAGGCACGTATATTGATAACTTATTCGCTGAAGTTAAGCCAGAAGACAAACCATCTACACCAGCTCCAGAAGGTGAGAAAAAGATACTATTTTCTCAGGTGGCTGTCATATCCGGTGACTCCACTATTGTCACAAGTGATAACAAATCATTGAACATTGACACTAGTTCTAATAACACCCAAAACGTATCTAGCACGACAACTGAAAGTAACATCATTAGTCCTACTCCTGATGTAATTGAGAGCTCCGAACAGGACCCAACGACTGAAGTTGCGAATGAATCAGAAGAGGAAGAAGAAGACGATAGCTCTAATACTAGGAAGAAGTCACGTCTTACGTTCACACCCAAAAAACCATCCACTACGCCTGTTATCATACCATTTGCTTCTCGCAACCGTCCTACATTTATTCCAAAACGTGTACCATTATCTAGTGGAGCCACAACTATCACTCGTGCAGACTTCACACCACAGGTGATTACTGCTACTCCAAGTTTGAAGTCCGTGAAATCATCAGGAGGTTACAATGGAGGCAGAAAGCCACAAACAGCTTATCCTGGTGCAGCCAACTCCGGTAAGAGATTCCCTGGACGTGGTAATAATAGTCCAAATAATCCTTCTGGTAATGTGCCATCAGCTTCAAGACCAGGAGCTTTCGGAGGACGTGGAAGCATTCAACCTACTTCTAGAAGAACAGGTTTCAGATCAGGAAGTGCAGCTAGGCCCGCCAGCTTAGATTACATTAGTAGGTCAGCAGCGGCACCAAGAATTAGGCCAACTTCATCAAGGCTTCCACCAGGCAGGAATATTAAACCCACAGCTTCAATAACATTCCCTCCTGACCTAAACGATGAGACGTTTGCGACTCAATTAGATGAAAACGCAACTGAAGCAATAGACGAGATTACTGAAGCTCCTGCCAGAACCACAAACAATCCTCTGTTGAGGTTCAGAAGACCACCTGTTCCAAGGCAGCCTGGCACCGCGATTACTCCTAGGTCAACAACGTCTTCATCAAGACGAGCTGTTACCCCTCGTGGTAGACTCACCACAACCACTAGGAGATCAACGACCAGGCAAACATCGAGCCCACTTCTATCTTTACGTAGACAGAGACCAAATAATGCACTGTTCCCAAGGCGAAACCTGTTCAGGCAACCGGAACCGGAACCTGAAGAAGAAATTAAAGAAGATGAGCAGAAGGTAGAAGATAGTGACGAAATCTTGGAAGAAGAAGAATTCGAAGAAGATAATGATTACGATGCATCTGACAGGAAAGAACGTCAAGTTGCTCAACCACCTTCCACTTCAAAACCCAAGAGAAACATAGTACAAATAAGGCCATTCGCTTTTAATAAAAGACGTACAAAGCGTCAAGTTGATTACGGTAGCAGAAAATACACAAACTTCCGAAGACCAGGTACTAAAACTACAACTACTAGGAGACCTGAACCAGAGCACACTGAAGAACCAACCACTCAAAAAGTAAGGCCCGGTAACCGATACAATGGACGCAGTTCTAACTCAGGTAGAACGACCACCGTTGCAGCTCCTAAATCAGGTGGAAGGCAACCATTTATTGTTCGAGGCGAAACCAGAACTACAACCACTGCATCTACTCCAGCCTACAGGAGAGGAAAGTCATCGCGACCATCAGCAAGGACGACCACTACTGCATCCAGACCAAAGGCACCTAAAGTTCCAAAGGCTCCTAGACTTAATAAGAACTCGTCAGGCTCGAGAACCAGTACTTCTCGTAGTTCAGGAGGAGGAGGACGGACGACGAAGTCACGACCACGCACTACCACTAGCAGAGCCTCAAGCAGGCAGAGGAGTTCTTTCGAAAACTTCAGCGGCGAACGCTTCAACGCCAAAAATATCCTAAATGACGGAAAAATCACAATCACGCATCAAATACCTACTGAAGTAACAGTGCCAATTGTGAACGGAAAAATTACTGAGTACAAAAACTTGCTATCAGCAACACCTAGTCTAGAAACATTATTGCTTAACCAAGTATCAACTACATTCGGTCCTTTGGGCCAACAACAACTTGTTCTCGCTGCAGAGTCTACCGAGGTGGCTGACAATGGTGCCACGAAAGTTATCAAATATATCCTACACGATACTCCTACCACAACTGTTATCTTTACACCTACTACCATCCGAGGTCGCAAGACCTCTTTCGCCCATATTCTGCCTAGTACGGTTTATAATGTAGAGGCAGTTACACAAACTATTGCACCTGAGATTAACTCTAATGTTCCTCTTGCCAATCTTTTGCTGTCACAACTGTTATTGGGTAACCAGCAACCCGCTTTCAATCCTTTACTTGCCTTGCAAGGACAGGCTTTCCCAGGACTACCACAGCAGCCGCAAACTCCAGTTACTGAATTCAAAACTCGAACAACTACTTATGTTACAACGATTACCGATGCTAGGGAAACGGTTTTACCGATTACGTTTAGAGGCCAGGCTATTTTGACTACTATTGTTGATCCTACCACTAATGTCATTACGGCAACTGAATTTGTTACTGATACAGTGGTTACTACCCCCACCGCTTTAGCTCAACCTCAACAGCTCAACTCTTTATTACTCCCCCTACTTCTTCAGCAACAACAGCAACAGCAGCAACCAGCTCTTAATCTGCAAACAGCTAATCCCCTGTTAGGTCTAAGTCAAGGAGATCTTAGTGCTGCTTTTGGTGGTCTGAACAATTTCAACGGTCTAAATCTGTCCCCTAATCAGAACCAACAAAACAATCTGAACAACAATGACATCTACAGTAACAGTCCCAAACCGAATATTCTTTCTGACTTGAATAGCAACGAAGACTTTTCTGAAGATGCCGAAGATAATGAGGAAGATCTTCCACCCCCACCACCAGCTACACCATCTCGTAGGAAATCTCGTCCAAAGCCTGCCCCCGCCGCTGGCCCTCCAAAACAGACCAGCGTAGTGACTCTATACGTCTCAGGTAGACATCCCGGTGAATTCAGCACAGTTCTCTCTACAGTCGTGGCAGATGACACGCAGACAGTACGAAAACGTGAAGCCATATATTACGATGACGTCCAAGTACTGCCATCCTTACTGCCAACAATCAGCGAACTTACCGGTTCATATTCAGACAGTAGCATAGTTTCAGATAGTGATAAGTACTTTAACAATGCTTCAGTCGAAAATCAAGTTGAAACGCAAAGTCTAGAAAGTATAGTAGGAGAGGTTAGCAAGCATATAAGGTATGATGCGTCACCAACATACGTCGTGAAGGTAGCGAGCCCATCCGCGACAAGGGACCTAAGGCAAAGTTCAATTGATGACGTCTCGTGAACGATACAAACGGTTAGGTGTATAGTAATGGTTTAGTTATTTATTTCGATTGTATCATAGTAAGTTAACTATGGAATAGTGCCTTATAGATTTAGTTTAGTTTTAAGGACGAAATACTCTTTTGTACTTGACTAGATATTAACATGTTATTTCTAAGTTCACCAAAAATGTAATTTCCTATGTTACCATAATCGAAGTGTTGGGGTAAAATTGTTGGGTAACAATTACTCACTGCCTAAGAATATAAGCCTAGATTATGTATCATAATTACCTTGTAATACTCGTTCTTCCTTCGCTTACGACTGTACATTGCAAATACGACTTAAAATTAAAAACAATAAATATTTCGAAAATTAAATTGGTGTCTATTTTTTTTTCCTTTATAATCAAACATGAACGCCATAATAGGACGTGCTCTCACGGAAACAAAATTCACACAGACATACCATACATACGAAGTTACAACAAACAGACAGACAAACACACCACTCTTCCATGAATCCATCCTACCATCTAATCTTCACAAGACCTATCAAGACGAGATTCTGCCATAGCCTGACTAAGAACTTGACAAAAGACGTGATAATGATGATGATGACGACTGGACCACCAGAAACTCGAAGATCTCGAAGGTTCCTAATGACGGATGGTTCCATACCCACATCCTGCGACTTCCAATTAGGAGGTGAGTGTAATTAGTGTTTTAATACATGATAAGTTTATCTTAGATGTTCTTGAATACAGCGCAAAGATTGTAGAAGAAATTTTAAGGTTGTGCAACAAAAGCAAGAAATATGGTGTAATAAGAGAAGAAAAACACGAGCTAATAGTCAGAATGCACCAAACATATTCAAGAGCATCTAACAATAAAACCAACTATTTAGATGTATATAGAATAAAAATTAACATTATAATAAAAACACTAACAGTACAACAACACATAAAAGTAGAAGTAAGTTCAAAACACAACACAAAAATAACTGTAGATATAGACACCTAGACTAATAAAATTGATCCATGATAGAAATTACATAAGTATTACAGTAAAAAGTATAAACATTATGCTGCATACGTCTGAAACGACACCGGCGCACGAGCAGTTCAGCACGCGATTCCGCATAATTGCAATAGTCTCATGCTCAGAAATGTAGTACAGCATGTATAAGCAAATATGGCACATAGAGTTTTAGAAAGATACTGTCATAAAATATCAATGACAGAGACAATGCAGATAAAGATGCCACCATTTATCATCTACCTAAGGCCCTAGACAAGTGACATTTTATCATCGAAAACGTGACTTTTAAATTTAACGTGACGTGCGCTTTTAATTTTTATAAAAACTATTTGGTTGTACCTATGTTAAAATGAATTATGAATTATGACGATAGTGATTGTCAAAAAGCAAAATAAATTGTATGTCGAAAAATCACATGATCAATCACACATTGACATTTCGACTATCGCCTTCGCTGACATCAAACGCCACTGTCTGTCAGTGTCTCTGGTCTTTTCCCAATTAAAAGAAAAGAGAAGAAAAGAGTATAGTTGTTAATATATAGTTGCTGGTTGCAACTGCGTTATGGAGGTTAGATAGGCAGCAACTATACCCGTTGGCAAGACAGAATCGATTTCCCCGTAATATAAAAAAAAAACTTTTGTCGTCACGAAATTAATTCGAAATTATAGATATCGTCGAAGTCGATATGCCACAATTATTTTATGTAATTTCTGTCCTGATGATTGTAGAATTAGTGAGATGATAATTAATTTTGTACTAACCGCTTTGCACATATGAATGTTGTTTGTTTTTCAGATATGTAATGCTGTAGAAAGGGCTTTTTGTGTCATCACCTGAATGTGCGATTGTGATGTTTAATTTATTTGTTTTATTTTGAGAGAGTTTATCCATTGTACTTGATTAGGACCTAGCTTTAAATATATTTGGCTATTTATTATAAATAATTTTATAATTCATTAGACAAAATAATTTTTCTATTATAATTTTCAATTATTCAGCTTCTATCTTTGAAGTATAAACACTGACTGATTTTTAACATTTCAGCATTCAATACAAATGGTATAGTATATGATAATACACCGTGGAGGCCTGGGCGAGACATGGATTTAGTTGAAAAAGAATCTGAAGAAGATGAAAGGAGGCTAAAGAATCTAGCTACCAGGATTATGTCTAATGGTGTGGAAGTTTTAGTAAAGGATAAAAATCCTGATGGGAAGCAGGAACAGGTAAACACTTTAATTGCTAAGATTATAGAGAGTTAATGCCATCTGATTAATTTTGTTAAAGTATTGTTAGATTTTGTTGTATTTAGAAATCATCTTATAGATTCATTCATCACTCACTCTATATTTATTCAGAAGTAGATAATTACATATTCTTTTATTTTATAAGCAAGTATACTCGTAGAATCATTCATTTCATCTTCATCTACCCTTTTTTCTCAGCGCAAACTAAAGCTCATTCACGCAACTACAACATCACCGCACGTCAGTTCATCTTCAGCTTCAAAACAATTACTATCATCAGCAGTAGCCACCGTCGTCAGTCGTCAGCAAATAAGCGCACTCTTTCCTTTACACCAGCTCATGCAACATAACTATATCATCAAGACGTGTATGACCACCTACACTTACTTAACTACTGTGGTTCAAAACAAAAGAAGTGCT
This sequence comes from Orthosia gothica, assembly GCA_949775005.1. Taxonomy (NCBI): domain Eukaryota; kingdom Metazoa; phylum Arthropoda; class Insecta; order Lepidoptera; family Noctuidae; genus Orthosia; species Orthosia gothica. Next base: position 7,314,924 of record OX459060.1, on the reverse strand, counting down.
ATATCTACGTTTGAGACCATTGTGTCAGTTGTCACTACGGAATCCTTAACTAATCTTTATGATACTGATGTTTTACCAGACTTAAAGCCGACAAAAGTAAGATTTGGGACCCTGGTTGGTCAGATCCTAAATGATTCCGGAAATTCCGAGCTGTGGGAGTCTTTACCTTAGTTGTTAGCCCTTTTATCTATGTAGTTTTCATTTGTTTTACCTAACTTTACTTCACCTAAAATTTTAGTCTCCTGTTGTTAGTAAAAACTGTAGTTTGTTACCTATGCTGTTTAACACACACCATTCACAAATGACTACTAACAGTAAACTAAATATGTCCTAAGGGCCCAAATAAATATGTTCCTCCTTTTAACAAATTGTGCTAAATTTCTTAATTTGCCAAATACTAATAAATACGTCTAAATATTTCAGACCAAATACATGGAGGTGAAGACAATTCAACCATCTGCTGCAACCAACCTGTTTATGAGCAGTTACCCAAAAATCGACAAACGAATCGACAGTGAAGAAGACGATAGCAATAGCTTTGATCTTATCCAACCATCGGAAGTTAGTAACCCACCATGCACAAGCTCATGCTCATGCAGTAATACAAAAACTGAAGGCTTACAGACAAAATACAGTAACGTCCATTCTGGATCATCTACTAAATATGGAATTAAAACGACTTACGGTGCCACGAAAATAGAATTAAGACCAACGAACAAGGAATCTACGGATAAGAAAACTCAATATGGACCTTACGAATATGAAAGTAACTCTCAATTAGCTCCAACTGATAAAGTAGTTGAAAAGTATACTGAAGTTATCAATGATTATTCAGATGAAAAAGACTCAAACTCGGTTGAAGACAGCGAACTATTGACTAATGAGCAAGCCCCTGGGCCACCTAAAACAAATAAAGTCAGCACAAAAGTTCCAGAAAAAACAAAACTAGACAAACCTCAGAAACCGAACAACAAAAACAAGTTTGTTGTCGCCGATCTTTTGAAATTAGGAACTCTTGGAATAAAAGGACTGACGCAATTGGCGCCCGTTATTGAGAAGATGACAGGCGGTTTTATAAAGCGACAAGATACCGTCAATAAAACCACTACCACGACTATCAAACCTGCTGTGAAACTGACAGCTTATACTGCAAACAAAAGAGTGGACAACGATCTAGAAGCAAAGCACAGTAACTTTCCTATTTACATTCCCGTAGATGAAATGGAAACCTCTGAATCTCAACTCGTTTTCACTAACGCTACATTGCATCAGAACTTGGCGTGGGCAGCTGAACACAAGCAGCCTAAAGCCCACATTGTCCCGCCGAAAATGGTGCACGAAAGTCCACTTGTCAATGGCGGTATACCCATTAGTCCTGGTGAAATAATTACGGCCAACTCCGATGTCATTGTTGGCAAACCAGCCGTGGGTGGACCTCTAACCTTGGCCGCAAGTGGAATCAAATTACAAAACTCGGTCAATCCACCGCCTATTGACAGTTTTATCGCAGCGAATGAACAGTATTTCGTAAACGAGAAACCTCTTGGCGATCAACCTCACATCGATGATTCTTATGATTTAAGGCCGCCTGAACCACCTCAACAAAAGTCTAAACCAAACAGACCGATGCAGAGACCAATTCAGTCGTACAATCTTCAAAATGCCGCTCCCAACGATAAATACCCGTATCGCATGCCAGCGAGCATTCATGACCATTTAATGAAAACTGAGCAAATTAAAAACACTGGGCCTGTATTAGGTAATCATGGTAGACCAGCATTTTTAGACTACATTCCTTCGTTAGCCAAACCTACGAGTACTCCTACGCAGCAACATATCGACTATCAACCTGTGAATGAGGCTAATGTAGAAATAGCTGATAACAGTCCCAGTTCTTCTGAAGTAGTAAATACACAAATAAGAACTGAAGATGGTTACACGGTCGCAGGAAACACTGAATCAAACAAGCCCTTCTTAGTTGACATTCAACCTTCAAGAGTAGCAAACGTATTGATTCCACACGGCAGCTCGACAGCCTTAGTATTTGCTGGATCCTCTGAACCTCATAAAACTGGTGACTACATCGATGATCCTCTTCCATACCCTGAACCAGGATACTTCGGCAGCTTTAGTATAGATGCACCGCAGATGACCAACGTTCACAACGTAGCACCAAATAGTAACAAACAGTATACTGGAAAAACAAGCGCTCATCCTCCTCTAGAAAGTTACAAACCTAATCTGCCACCTTACAAGGATCAATCACATAGAAACGACCTCAAAATAAAATGGAAAGATAACAAGCGCCCTATTGACTACAACAAGTTACCTCCTCCTACAAGCAACCAAGAAACTCATGTGCAGGTCGGTCCACAAATAACAGTTTATGACCCAGATGTTTACAAACCCACTGGAGCAAACGGTGACTTCGATAAATACAACCAAGTTAGAAATAAAGATAAACAGAAAGATGGCAAAGATGTTATTGATAAAGAATATGAAAATTTCTTAGCAGTACCACCACCACCACCACAGCAAACACCACAAAAGCCATTCTTCAATCAAGATAGTATTTATGACAAAAGTAAGCCATATAGTTCCCGTCCTATTGTTCACTCCAAACCGGTGCAAGACATGAAAGTATTTTTGAATATACAGCATCCTGTGCCTGAGCAAATGCCGCCTAAAGTAACTTCTGAAATCTACTTCGCAGCTCAAATGCCAAATAGCAAGCCTACTCCTACCTACACTATTCACATTCCACCGGCATTGCCTAACTATAATAACTTCAATCAGCATCCGAACAATATGCAGCCTCCTAAAGGAAATAACGTAGGTCCTACCCATAATTCTTTCTCTGTTATATCTTCTCCGAATATGGCTAACAAATCGTTCGTGCCACAAGTTACTGAAGATAAGGATAACACATATACAGTGACTTTAAATACAGCTACCAATGTCGCCAGTAACAACGAGGCTGGACAAGTGTTTGGATCTAGTGTTGCCGTACCAGTTGGCACGTCCACTCATGTGAGTCAACTTAACACAGATATACCAATTGGAACAAACATTGCCATCAGAGTTGAAGATAACACTACACCTTTAGAAATTTATAATTTACAAGGAACTAGAAATCCTTCCGTTGTTTTCAATGAAAATGGTCCAGTAACACAGGTTTCTGTTGGAGACAACAGATGGAATAAGAGTTCAACGAACACTGCTGAATCTACAATCATTGGCGGAAATTATTATAATCAGAACAGTAACTACGGTGATAAAAAACCAAACTACGAAGACACAAATCAGAAGTTCGGCAACCAGAATCAGAACCAAGCAAACAAAAATCCGAACATTAGAAATAATCCGAATTACGAGAACAAGCAGCAGAACTATGACAGCAAACAACAGAGCTACGGCATCCAAAATCAAAACTACGCAACCCATAATAAAAACCAGAATCATGGATCGATAAATCATCAATACGCAAATCATGGCATATTAAATCAGAACTACGCAAACAAAAATCAGAATCAAGGAATATTGAATCTGAATCATGGTAATAAAAATCAAAACCAAGGAATACTAAATCAGAACTACGCTAACAAAAATCAGAATCAAGAAAATCTAAACCAGAATTTCGCAAATAATAACCAGTACCAAGTGAACGTAAACCAAAACTTCGCTCATCAAAATCAGAAAAACCAAGGAATCCTTAGTCAAAATCAAGGAATCCTAAATCAAAATCAAGGGATCCTAAATCAGAACCAAGGAATTCTGAATCAGAACCAAGGTATCATAAATCATAACTATGAGAATGAAAAACAGAACCAAGAAAACATAAATCAAAACATTGCAAGCAATAATAAGAACTATGAAAGCCAGTATACAAATCATGGCTTCGTAAGTCAGAATCAGAACCAAGGCAACAATAATCAGAATCAAGGAATTATAAATCAGAATCAAAATCAAGGCAACAAGAATCAGCACCAAGGAATTATAAATCAGAATCAAAACCACGGCAACAGGAATCAAAACCAAGGCAACAAGAATCAGAATCAAGGAATTATAAATCAGAATCAAAATCAAGGCAACAAGAATCAGCACCAAGGAATTATAAATCAGAATCAAAACCAAGGCAACAAGAATCAGAACCAAGGAATTATAAATCAGAATCAAAACCAAGGCAACAATAATCAAAACCAAGGCAACAAGAATCAAAACCAAGGCAACAAGAATCAGAACCAAGGAATTATAAATCAGAATCAAAACCAAGGCAACAAGAATCAGAACTACGGATTAAATAATCCAAACCAAGGAGTTATAACTCCAAACTACGAAAAAAATCAGCAGAGTTATGAAAACAAATATCAAAACTACGGTGACAAAAACGTACGGAACCCTGTGAGTCCGTCAATACCACCATCTCTTAACAGTCATGCAAACTTCCCCATGATGAACGATTATTCAACATCTACAACTAATGCTGAAAATGTGAAATCGGTCACTGAATATCCTGATAACATCAAATCTGGAGATGTTAAAAGACCGGCAAAATTAATACCAAATATTCCAACCAACTCTCATGGCTGGTATTCTAGTGTATTAAATGAAAACAATATCAATAATATTAAGGTAGATGCTACAACCCGTAAGATCATTCCCTTAATTCATGATTATAATGAGAAGAATAATTCTCCTCATTTCGGACAGAAAATCACAAGTGCTGGCAAACCACCCAATGAGTTTTGGTCCCAGAATGCACCACCATCTGGATTCAATATTGGTAAGCCTTTTACAAAACCTCAATCAACTGATAAGCCATTTACAACGAACCCACCGTTTACAACTAAACCTTTTAATATTAATTATATTCCTTCCAATTTTGGTGGCATGGGACAGCCAGCTTATGATATTCCAGTTAGAGATAATAGCGATGAAACTACCACAATCA